>CANJKZ010000120.1:2705000-3905000 GCA_947471745.1 Closterium sp. Naga37s-1 | reverse complement strand
TGCACAAACTCGCAGCCCAAGCCAAGTCCTCCCATCACTCGCTCAGTGCTGCGCGTGGATCTCACCATAACGCCCGACTTCCCCTCTCTGCCCTTCTATCCCCTCTTCTTTCTGAATGGCATCCCCACCTCCCCCCGTTCACTATCCAGTTCCCTCGTCTCGAGCTGGCAGCCCAGGCCCTCCCCATAACCCGCTCGGTGCTCCGCGTCGATCTCACCATAACGCCCGACTTCCCCTCTCTGCCCTTCTATCCCCTCTTCTTTCTGAATGGCATCCCCACCTCCCCCCGTTCACTATCCAGTTCCCTCGTCTCGAGCTGGCAGCCCAGGCCCTCCCCATAACCCGCTCGGTGCTCCGCGTCGATCTCACCATAACGCCCGACTTCCCCTCTCTGCCCTTCTATCCCCTCTTCTTTCTGAATGGCATCCCCACCTCCCCCCGTTCACTATCCAGTTCCCTCGTCTGGGTCATCGTGGAGGATCACGATGGAGACACCATTTTACACCACGAGCTTTTCCTCCTCAAGATGCAGTATGCTCAAGAGGATCACTACCTCTCGTTCTCTGTTCCGATCTTTGAGCCGCTGCCGCCGCAGTACTTCGTGAAGGTCGTTTCGGACCGTTGGATCGGCGCGCAGACCGTGCTGCCCGTGAGCTTCCGCCACCTTATTCTGCCCGAGAAATTTCCGCCGCCCACCGAGCTGCTGGACCTGCAACCGCTGCCGGTTACCGCGTTACGGAACGCGGCGTTCGAGGCGCTGTACGCTGGAGAAGCAGCGGCAGGCCTGGTTTCCACCGACCCTTCCGGCGGGGCTGGTTCGGGGGCGGTTCGGCGGGGCATTTCGCACTTTAACCCCATTCAGACGCAGGTGTTTACGGTTCTGTACAACACCGACGACAACGTCCTTCTCGCCGCGCCGACGGGCAGCGGAAAAACAATCTGTGCAGAGTTCGCAATCCTCCGCATGCTGCAGGCGAAGGCCTCCGGCGGGACCTCGGGCAGCCCGGACGAAATTTCGTACGGCGGGCGGTGTGTGTATGTGGCTCCAGTGGAAGCGATTGTGAAGGAGAGGGCGAAGGAGTGGGGAGAGAGGTTCGGGAAGATGCTGGGCGGAGGGGGGAAGGTGAAGGTGGGGGAGCTTACGGGGGAGAGTGGGACGGATCTGAAGCTGCTGGAGAGGAGAAATATTGTCGTGAGCACGCCGGAGCGGTGGGACCAGCTGAGCCGACGATGGAAGCAGAGGAGGGCCGTGCAGCAGGTGAGATTTCACTTCATGGTAAGCGATGGGTGTGTGTGTGTGGAGTGACAGGGGAGCGCGGTACGGATCTGAAGCTGCTGGAGAGGAGCAACATTGTTGTGAGCACTCCGGAGCGATGGGGCCAGCTGAGTCGGCGGTGGAAGCAGAGGCGAGCCGTGCAGCAGGTGAGGGGCCAATTGTCGTTAGTGTGGGGTGTGTGGGTGTGATTCAGGTGTGGCATATGTGAGGCTGCTGGAGAGGAGCAATATTGTTGTGAGCACGCCCGAGCGATGGGACCAGCTGAGCCGGCGGTGGAAGCAGAGGCGAGCCGTGCAGCAGGTGAGGGGCCAACTGGTGGTAAGCGTGGGGTGTGTGGGTGTGATCCAGGTGTGGCATGTATGAGGCTGCTGGTAAGTGATGGGTATGTGTCTGAAGGTGACAGGTTAGAGTGGGACGGATCTGAAGCTGCTGGAGAGGAGCAACATTGTTGTGAGCACTCCGGAGCGATGGGGCCAGCTGAGCCGACGGTGGAAGCAGAGGCGCGCCGTGCAGCAGGTGAGGAAGGAATCTTTGGCTTGTGGCTGCCTTGCCAGCGTATTTGCTTTGGTCAGCAGGTACAGTCTGCTCGAGAGACGAAGTGCAGCAGCAGCAGGTGAGGGAGTGGCATGTTGGGTTTTGACTCCATTACGGTCTGTTGGCAGCAAAGAAGTGGTTTCTGGCAGAAAGTCGGCCGGGCCCACCCACAGGGGTATGGCGCATGCAGGTGGAGCAGGTGATGCAGCAGGTGATGCGGCTTTGTGCTCGAAGTCAATGTGATCTCCTCCTACCTCCGTTCTCTTCCCCGTTCCCTCTATCCAATGCCCCACCACAGGTGGACCTGTTCATAGTGGACGAATTGCATCTCATCGGAGGCCACAACGGCTCCATCCTAGAGGTCATCACCTCCCGCATGCGCTACATAAGCTCTCATTCCCACCCACCTCTTCCTCCTCTTCCCCTTGTCTCTTCTCTGTATCCCCTCATTCTACCCACCCCAGGTGGACCTCTTTATAGTGGACGAGCTACACTTGATCGGCGGCCACAACGGCTCTATCCTCGAAGTCATAACATCCCGAATGCGCTACATTAGCTCTCAGTCCGCCGCAGCAGCAGCGGCAGGGGGCGGGCTGGGCGCCTCCGGAGGGGCCAACAGCCAGCAGGCGGCAGGGGGGCACAGGATTCGCATTGTGGCTCTGGCAGCGTCGCTGGCGAATGCGAGGGACCTGGGCGAGTGGGTGGGGGCGAGCTCCCACGGGCTCTTCAACTTCTCCCCCGCTGTGCGCCCCGTGCCCCTGGAGATTCACATCCAGGGGTTTGACGTCTCCAACTTTGATGCTCGCATGCAGGTGAGATTGTGGTGGGGATGGGTGGGGATGGGTGGGTGCCAACAGCCTAAAGCCAGCAGGCAACAGCAAACAGCCAGCAGGCGGCAGGGGGGCACAGGATCCGCATTGTGGCGCTGGCGGCGTCGCTGGCGAATGCGAGGGATCTGGGCGAGTGGGTGGGGGCGAGCTCCCACGGGCTCTTCAACTTCTCCCCCGCTGTGCGCCCCGTGCCCCTGGAGATTCACATCCAGGGGTTTGACGTCTCCAACTTCGATGCGCGCATGCAGGTGGGTGTTTGGGGGAAAGTGGGTGTGGGGTGCGTGTCACTGTGTGTCAGTGTGCTGGTGCTGCCAGCACACTTGGTGCTGCTCAGTAAACCCCCTTTTCTTCCCCACTCACCCACCTCCTCCTCACCTCCTTCTCATGCGAATCATCTCTCTCTCTCCCTATGCTCCCCCCTCTTTGTCGCCCCAGGCCATGACCACCCCGGCTTACACGGCCATAATAAACCACACCGCTCGCCCCAACGCGCTTGGTGCTGCTCAGTGAACCCCCCCTTCTGCCCCACTCACCCACCTCACCTCCCCATGTCATCCCTCTCTCCCTATTCTCCCCCCCACCACCCCCTCCCCCCAGGCCATGACCAAGCCGGCCTACACGGCCATAATGAACCACACCGCTCGCTCCAGCAAGCCCGCGCTCGTCTTCGTCCCCACCCGCAAGCACGCGCGCCTCACCGCTCTCGACCTCTGCGCTTTCGCCGCCGGTGACGCCGGGGCCACTCTCGCCGCGGCCGCCAACGCCGATGATTCCTCCGGTGCTGGGAACGCCGATGGGACGACCTCGTCAGCGGCTTTAGCTGCTGCTTCCCCGTTTCTCCACTGTGGGGAGGGGGACTTGGCGCCGTTTCTGGCGCGGGTGAAGGACGAGGGGCTGCGGCACGGGCTGACATTTGGAGTGGCGTATCTGCACGAGGGGTTGAGTGCGGTGGAGCAGGAGGTGGTGCGGCAGCTGTTCACAGCCGGGGCCATCCAGGTGGGTGTGGTGTGCCTCTCTCTTCCTCCTTTTCTCTCTTATTCAGGTGGGTCTCATGGGATTTTCCGCCTTACTAAGACGTCTTGTCTCATGCCCCATGCCCCATGCCCCATGCCCCATGCCCTGTGCCCCATGCCCCATGCCTCATGCCCCATGCCCCATGCCCCATGCCCCATGCCCTGTGCCCCATGCCCCATGCCCCATGCTCCCTGCCCTGTGCCCCATGCCCCCTGACTCCTGCTCTTTGCTCTTTGTGCCCCGTCTCCCCCAGGTCTGCGTGACTGTCAGCTCCCTGTGCTGGTCAATATTCCCCGCCAACCTGGTGGTCATCATGGGCACACAGTACTACGACGCCTTGACTCATACCCCATGACTCTCAGTCACCCCCTGCCCCTTCCCCCCTGCCCTATGCCCTGTGCCCTGTGCTCTGTGCCCTGTCCTCTGTGCCCTGTGCTCTGTGCCCTGTGCTCTGTGCCCTGTGCTCTGTGCCCTGTCCCTGCAGGTCTGCGTGGCTGTCAGCTCCCTGTGCTGGTCCATATTCCCCGCCAACCTGGTTGTCATCATGGGCACACAGTACTACGATGCCAGGTCTCATGTCCTGTGCCTCACGCCTCACTCACCTCCTGCCCCCTGCTCTGTGCCCTTTGTCCTTCCAGGTCTGCGTGGCTGTGAGCTCCCTGTGCTGGTCCATCTTCCCAGCCAACCTGGTTGTCATCATGGGCACGCAATACTACGACGCCAGGGGAGGGGGAGGCGGGTCTGGGGGAGGCGCATCTGCTGTCGCGGGCGGCAGCGGGGGCGGCAGGGTGGACTACCCGGTGACTGACCTCCTGCAGATGATGGGGCGAGCCTCCAGGCCTGGTGAGAGCCCAAGTATAAACTATGACTCGGTAAATTAATCACTACCTATGAAGCCTTGGGTGGGCCACTAGGCCGGCAGGGTGGACTATCCTGTGACTGATTTGCTGCAGATGATAGGGCGAGCTTCAAGGCCTGGTGAGTATCACACTCCTATCAACGCCACCTCTCTCCCCCCTCCACCCTCCCTCTCCCCGCACCACCCCTCCCCCACCCCCCCCCCCCCCCCCCCCCCCCCCCCCTCTCTTCCCTCTCTCTCACTCACCTATCTTCCTTTTTTTGGACACGCCTTAAAAAATGTTTCTTCATGCACGAATCCCGCTTTCTGCAGGTCTGGACGACGCGGGTCGCTGTGTCATCTTCTGCCATTCGCCCCGCAAGGAGTATTACAGCAAGTTCCTCCTCAAATCCCACTCTCCTCCCCTTCCCTGTACCCTTTCCCCACACCTACCCCTTCCCCTCTCCTGTTTCCCGCACCCCTTTTCCGCACTTCTTCCCCACGCACAACACACCCCTCCCTTTTCAGGTCTGGACGATGCGGGGCGGTGTGTGATCTTCTGCCACTCGGCGCGCAAGGAGTATTACAAGAAATTCCTGCTTGAGCCGCTCCCAGTCGAATCCCATCTTGATCAGCACCTCCACGACCCACTCAACGCTGAAGTAGTCGTTCGAACGGTGGAGAACAAGCAGGACGCAGTTGATTACCTCACCTGGTCCTTCCTCTATCGCCGCCTCACCCAGAACCCCAACTACTACAACCTCACGGGCACCTCCCACCGCCACCTCAGCGACCACCTCTCCGAGCTCGTCGAAACGACACTCTCCGATCTCGAAGCATCCAAGTGCGTGGCGATAGAGGACGATATGGACCTCTCTCCTCTCAATCTTGGCATGATTGCTGCGTATTACTATATTTCCTACACCACGATCGAGGCGTTTTCGGGGTCGCTGGCGCCCAAGACAAGGCTGAAGGGGCTGATAGAGGTGGTGGCGAGCGCGAGCGAGTATGGCGAGCTGCCCATGCGGCTGGGGGAGGAGGAGCAGGTGCGCAAGATGCTGCATCACCAGCGCTTCGGGGTGGAGAAGCCCAACTTGTCGGACCCACATCTCAAGGCCAACGTGCTGCTGCAGGTGGGTGGCAGGTGGCAGGTGGCAGGTGGCAGGTGGGAGGTGGGAGGTTGGTGGTGGGAGGTGGGAGGTGGGAGGTGGGAGGTGGGTGGTGGGAGGTGGGAGGTGGGAGGTGGGTGGTGGGTGGTGGTAGGTGGGAGGTGGGAGGTGGGAGGTGGGTGGGTGGGAGGTGGCAGGTGGCAGGTGGCAGGTGGCAGGTGGCAGGTTGGTGGTGGGAGGTGGGTGGTGGGAGGTGGGAGGTGGGAGGTGGGTGGTGGGTGGTGGGTGGGTGGGAGGTGGGAGGTGGGTGGTGGGTGGTGGTAGGTGGGAGGTGGGAGGTGGGAGGTGGGTGGTGGGACGTGGGAGGTGGGAGGTGGGTGGGTGGGAGGTGGGAGGTGGGTGGTGGGTGGTGGGTGGTGGTAGGTGGGAGGTGGGAGGTGGGAGGTGGGAGGTGGCTGGGTGGCTGGGTGGCTGGGTGGCTGGGTGGTGGGTGGGCGGTGGGCGGTGGGCGGTGGGCGGTTTGTGGTGAGTGGTGGGTGGGTGGTGGGTGGTGGTAGGTGGGAGGTGGGAGGTGGGAGGTGGGTGGTGGGTGGTGGGAGGTGGGTGGGTGGGAGGTGGGTGGTGGGTGGTGGTAGGTGGGTGGTGGGAGGTGGGAGGTGGGAGGTGGGAGGTGGGTGGGTGGCTGGGTGGCTGGGTGGTGGGTGGGCGGTGGGCGGTGGGCGGTGGGCGGTGGGCGGTTTGTGGTGAGTGGTGGGTGGGTGGTGGGAGGTGGGTCTCTTTTCTCTGTTTGTCCCTTTTCTCTTGCCCGCCCACTGTCTACCCTAACCCTCAAACCACCCTCCCCTCCGCCCTCTCTCCACCCCCTCGCCCCCCACCAGGCGCACTTTGCCCGCCACGTTGTGACGGGCCCTCTGGCGCAGGACCAGCGCGCGGTGCTCATGGAAGCTTCCAGGTTGCTGCAGGCCATGGTGGACGTGCTGTCCAGCTCCGGCTGGCTCTCCCCCGCCCTCGCTGCCATGGAGCTCTCCCAGATGGTCACGCAGGTGAGATGGGTATTGAAAATCAAGGGGTATAAGGGAGAGGCAGGTTCAGCAGCAGCCGGAGCAGCAGCAGCAGCAAGATGAGCGGGGGGAGGCGAGGGAGTGGTACTTTTGAGGCGCCTCAAAAGCAGCAAGATGAGCGGGGGGAGGCGAGGGAGTGGTACTTTTGAGGCGCCTCAAAAGCAGCAAGATGAGCGGGGGGAGGCGAGGGAGTGGTACTTTTGAGGCGCCTCAAAAGCAGCAAGATGAGCGGGGGGAGGCGAGGGAGTGGGATTTCGCAAGAAGGACGGAGAGCTTAAGGTGAAGGTTAAGTCAAAAGAACTTTTGAGACGTCTCAAGAGGGAGTGGGATTTTTGAGACGTCTCAGAAGTCGAACTTTTGAGACGTCTCAAGAGGGAGTGGGATTTTTGAGACGTCTCAAAAGTCGAACTTTTGAGACGTCTCAAGAGGGAGTGGGATTTCGCAAGAAGGACGGAGAGCTTAAGGTGAAGGTTAAGTCAAAAGAACTTTTAGACAACGCTGACCATAAAAGAGTTCTTGCTGCACCTGGGATGAAAGAGACGAGGCAGAGGTTTGGGTATGGGATCACTCGAGTGGCCAACACCATTGAAGTCGTTACTGAATTAAAAAGATGTACTAAAGATGTACTAAGGGAGGAAGAGGTAAGAGTGTGAGGGAGAATAAGAAGGCTGCTAAAAAATTGTTGAGAGATGTCCATATTATTGAGAATATTAAGTATAGGGTGTATTCGGTTGACGATATGTCTCAGCGGTTCGAGCTCTTGAATGTAGTTTTGGCCACTACTAGGCTGATCCATGGACTTGTGAATGTTAGTGGACCAAAACCTTCTTCACGAGCTCGAACCTCTGAGATACATCGTCAACCTAGTACACCCTATACTTAATGTTCTTATCGGTATAAATATCCATCAGCCATCTCTTAGCAGCTTTCCTGTTCTCCCTCACCACTCTGACATCCTCATCTCCCATAACACCTTTCACATCATCCCGCATCTTTTTAAGTTTAGTGCTGACTTCAAGTGTGTTGGCCACTCGAGTGATCTCAGCCCAAACCTCTGCCTGGCCGCTTTCAACCCAGGTGCTGCAGGAAACGTATCTTCCATGATTGGGGTCGTTTAAACGATCCCCTAACTTAACCTGGACCTTCAAATTTCCATCCTTTTGCGGAATATCACTCATCTCGCATCTCCTCTCCTCTCCAGCTCCGGCTAGCTCTCCCCTGCCCTCACTGCCATGAAGCTCAGCCAGATGGTCACGCAGGTGAGGAATCGAATCGGGTGTGTCGTGAGCAACGAAGGTTGTGCCTTGTCAAGTGCTGCTAGAGGTGTGTTCTCTTCTCCCCTCTCCACCTTGGCTGACTATCCCCTGCCCTTGCTGCCATGGATCTCAGCCAGACGGTCACGCAGGTGACAGAATGGTGGGGACGCAGGTGAGCGTGGTTGCATGTTGATTAGTGAGCTCTTTCCGTATCGAACAAGGTTTCCTCTCAAAATGAGAAACGGATAGAAAGCAGCAAGCTCAGTGATGACTAATCTAAGAGGTACTAGGCAAGAACACGTGTAGGGAAGCGTAGTAGTATTAAATCGTTCATCACAAGTGGTTCAGGGTGTGGGTGTGTTGTGGGTCTGAATAAGGTGTCCGAGGTAAAAGGTGTGTTGTGAACCTGCGGTGATCGTTGCTCTCCTCTTCTCCATTTCCGGCTATGTCTCCCGACTCCCCTGTATTGTGTTGTTGGATCTTTCCTGTGAGACTTCCCACTCTCGCCCCAACTCCCCCCCCCCCCCCCCCCGCCCCCCCACCCAATCCTCCTTCTCTCACCCATCCTCAGGGTCTGTGGGAGAAGGATTCGCCGCTGCTGCAGCTGCCGCATGTCACCAAGGAGCTAGCATGAAATAAGTGCTCCCTGTTGGCCTCCCCACTCCCCTGCTCCCCCCTCCCCCTCCCTTTCCAACCCCACCCTCTCTCACCCTCCCCTTACCCCAGGGACTATGGGAGAAGGATTCGCCGCTGCTGCAGCTGCCGCACTTCACCAAGGAGCTAGCTGCCAAGTTCACAGCCAAGGGGATCGAATCTGTATCAGATCTCGTGGATATGGACGACGACGAGCGGGCGGCGGCGCTCGGCATGACTGAGGAGCAGCTGTCTGACGTGGCGCGCGTGTGCAACCAATTCCCCTCCATTGATCTCAACTACGAGCTGATCAACGGCCAGGATGTCACGGCTGGAGAGAACCTGGTGATGCAGGTAGGTGCCTGTTGAGTTGGCAGCAGTAGAGGCGAGATGAACGGGGTATGGAGAAAAAGAAATTTGAGGAAAGGGAAATTCTCAGTTGGCTCTCCGCTTGGCTCTGCCCTTGCTCGCCTCCTTGTTCTTCCTGATCCCCTCTAGTCGCCTCTTCTTCACCTCTTCCCCACCTCTTCCCCACCTCTTCCCCACCTTTATCCCATCTCTTTCCCACCTCATCCCCGCCTCATTTCCTTCTGAATCCCACCGTTTGCCCCAGGTTACTCTCGAGAGGGACATCGAGCCTGGGCAGGAGCTAGGCCCGGTGGATGCGCCGCGCTTCCCCAAGCCTAAGGACGAGGGTTGGTGGCTCGTGGTTGGGGACCCGAAGACCAATCAGCTGTTGGCAATCAAGCGAACGGCGCTGCAGCGAAAGGCAAAAGTCAAGCTTGAGTTTGCGGCTCCGGGAGGAGAAGGGGAGAAGGCCGGTAGTGGAGAGGGAAAGAAGGATCTGATGCTCTATTTCATGTGCGATTCGTACTTAGGGTGTGATCAGGAGTATGAGTTCAGCCTGAATGTGGAAGGGGGGGTGATGGATGAGGAGGATTAGTGAGGAGCAGGGGGGGCCATGGAGTGTGGTACGGGGGAGGGGGAGAAAGGAGCTGATGTGATTCATGCGAGAGTAAGCTGCTGTGATCACGCATGAGTACGCTGAGTCGTACGATTTTGGGGTTTAAGAGGGCCGCACAGAGGATGGTGTGGGAGGTGGAGGATAAGCACTTGTGACTTGAGAGGGAGTAAGATTTCCATTCCATATGTAGGTCCTTCAAGTGCGATCAAAATGATGACTAGTTACGAGCCAGAGAGGGCTGCGGTGGTATGGTATGGTATGATACGGAAGGTGGATGATGAGCATTTGTGACGTTGGGAGGTGGTGTGCTTGGGTCGCTTTGGTGGTGCTATCGGGTTTGTGAGTGAACTCTGAAGGGAATGGTTAGGGTAGTATGGATGGGTGGGGACCAGCGCTGATACGGTATTATCACGCTACTTGAATCTGCCACTAATTAGTCCCCTTTTTTACAGCCAGCTTGAACATTACCGTATGCCAGTATTCACTAGTCCCCTTCGAAACAGCTCTGACATGCTTGTCAAGCAAGGCTGTAAGGAAAATTCCTTTTCCTTACTTCGCGTCCTTGCTCAGCGCGTACACATGAAAATTTTTGAATTATATTTCAAAATTTAAAGATTGTGACAAGACTTGTAAAGGAGCATGCAGTAAGGAGTCAAGTGCTCCTTATCTTGTGGCAGGTCCACGGACCTGCCACCTAGTCCATTTCATTCGTAGATCTGAATCTACAAGCACACACATGGAAACTATCAACCTCCCCGCCATTGCCGCCTCTATGTTATCCTGCTCCTTACGCCGCCGTACTTGACGAAATCACCACTTATGCTTTTTACGAGTGAAACCATCTTCGTCGGATGTTGCTGCGGTGGTGCGTTCAGAGTGTGCATGGCGAGGTTGTTTACTGCTGCTGGTGCAGAATGATGAAATTGCGGGATATAGCATTTGACAGCTTCTGCTAGTGCGATTAATGTCGCAATGGCTCCTACCACCTGCTGCCGTTGCGCGATCGCCGCGGCTGCACAATCGATAAGGTCGTCGCGTAGTCAGCGGCTGCCGTTACCACGCAATCTGCGGTCCCTGCGGTGAGATTTGGTGCTGGTGTTCGTGGTCGATGCGGTTGCTGTGATTTCTGCTGTTGCGGCTCGCGATTTGCTGCAGGTGCTTCCGATTTGCTGCTGTTGCTGCGAGATCTGTTGATGCGGCGAGATTTGCTGCTGCGATCTGCTGGTGGCGCTGCGAGATCTACTGCTGGTGTTCGGATCTGATGCCGCTCCTCGCGATTTGCTGCTGCTGCTCGCGATTTGCTGCTGCTGCTCGCGATTTCCTGCTGCAGCCCGCGATTTGCTGCTGCAGCTCGCAATTTGCTGATGCAGCTCGCGATTTGCTGCTGCAGCTCGCGATTTGCTGATGCAGCTCGCGATTTGCCGCTGCTGCGAGATCTGCTGTCGACGATTCGCGAGCTGCTGCTGACGCTGCGGGATCTGCTGCTGACACTGCGCGAGCTGCCGCTGAATCCGCGCGCGCTGCTGCTGACGGTGCAGGAGTTGCTGCTGATGCTGCGCGATTTGCTGCTGATGCTGCGCAATCTGCTGCTGATGCTGCGCGATCTGCTGCTGGTGCCTCGCGATCTGTTGCTGGCGGTGTGTGGTGCGCGATCTACTGCAGGTGCTAAGGAGGTCGCCACTGGTGGCGCTGCTGTGGATGGTGTACTGCACTCTGTGGATGACTTCTGTTGCTGCTGGTGCTCGTGTTGGTGCTGCCGTTGCAGCTGCTGGTAGTGCTGGAAAGCACTCATACATATAGGAGTGCTCAGTGCAATCTCAGTGATGGCCTTTTAAGGTCATGGCCTTATAAAGATTATGGCATTTTAATTATGGCCTTATAAGATTACGCCTTTGCAAGACAACACGGCAAAATCTCGTTGCTGTGAAAAAAAAATAAAGAGTAAAGTAATTTGGCATTTGCCAGGGCTAATTTCTATTTTATGCGTTACCCTTTCGAGCGAAATAGATCATTTCTTAAATCCCTGGTTTTTATATAAAACCCAAAACAATTGGACTATGAAGTTCTTCCACCCAATGGGTCGCATCGCGAATGTGCAAAGGACATGCATTACTATTGATACCGAGATATCGGTCAGTTGCGCTTACACCACCATTGCTACCGGTAATAATAAAAAAAAAAGGGGGCAATATTGGCGTTTGAAGTTGTTTATGGCGTAAATATGCCCTCTACCAATTACGATATCGTATATCACTCATTCGATTTTCCACGTTGAAGTTGCTGAAACTACACGTGGAGATTAAACGTTGGGTTTGGATTGGACATTTGGTTGTCTGCCATTCTGAATGACATGAGCTTGGTGGCTGGGATCAACCGCTTGAGATGATGAAGTCTTTGCTCGCGGTATTGTTTTGCAAAGTTACACGTTTGTTTTGGACGGAACTGCCAATATCAATCACGGTAGTTACCAGCGTTCCCATGCGGATTTTGCGAACATTTGACGTAACGTCTCTACATGCGGGTTGGCGTTATCAACCCTGGCGTTTGCCAGGTTCTTTTTGCCATTGCCATTATTGTGACTCATTTGACGTTCTTCTTTGAGATTGTCATGTTTGGCATAAGAATTGTAGCAAGGGCTGCCTTTTGAAGAAACCAATCCATCATAACAGACTTTGCATTGGCCTTACAAGTACAGTACATCCGTTACAAAGGTTCCTTCTTTACTCTGTGGCTATATGGCAACATGCATGTATACATGCTTAAGGGTTTTATTCGACGACACCGCGTCTTGGCATCCGGTCAAGGAAATTAGAGCGTGGTTTCTTCTATATACTCACACAACCAGAATTCTATTGGTCATTATTGGATATGAAAAACCATCCCCATGAGAAGAAACGAGGAATGAATGAGCTATGAATGAATTGGGTACAAGTACTAACCCTAATTGGGTTGTACCCCTTATGGAGTACCCCACTATAGCCTACACAATATGCATGAGCTATAATGTTCTGACACACCCCCATAGGCAAAGTGGGGGAGAACAAGGGGTCACAAGACCAGTCAAGCAAAGCAAAGCAAAGCAAGCTCAGGGTGGATCACAAAGTCACCACACATTCCGAGCACAAGTTCAAGGCCACAAGGCCAGTTCACAAGCAGGAGTACACATATATATAAAAAGGCTAGACAAGCAAGAGCAGGTATATATATATGTAACAGTACAACCAAGGTCAAGAGGTGAGCAAGTGAGGCAAGGTAGGCACAAGGCCCAGCTGAGTACAGAAGCGCTGATGGTCACAAGGCGCAAGTGCCTTGGTGAAGATATCAGCAGTGTTGGCCTCAGAGGCCACGTACGCAAGACGCAGCTGACCACGCTGCTGCAGCTCACGAGCAAGAAAGTAGCGGAGAGCAATGTGCTTCGTTCTGTGCTCCAGTCGCTGCTCCCGACACAAGGCCAGCATGGCCTTGTTGTCTACGTACAGCACTGGAGGAGAACGAGGCAACTCTCCGAGGTCAGTCAGCAGGTAGGTGAGCCAGCGAAGCTCCTGTGCAGCCATGGCTCCTGCGTAGATCTCAGCCTCACAACTGGAGCCGAGAACAGAAGACGAGCGAGTAGCCCGCCACGAAACAGAGCCGGAACCAAGGCTGAAGGTGTAACCCTGTGACGACCGCTGCGTAGCCTGGTCATCAGCCCAAGAAGCGTCTGCGTGCCCAGTAAGGACCACTGGACTCTGCCCTCCAAGCACAAGCCCCATGCCCGACGTACTGCACAAGTAGCGCAACACCCTCTTCGCTGCAGCCATGTGCTCCGGTCTGTGTCTCCCAGGAGCAACATAGCGTGCAAGAATGCTAAGAGGGTATGCAAGGTCAGGTCGTGTGCAGGTCATCAGGTACATGAGGCAGCCAACAAGCTCTGGGTACGGGCCACTCGACTCTACGGACTCATCCGAAGGCAGAGCTGAGAGCGAGTGGCGAGTAGGCAGAGGAGTGGCCTGAGGCGAGGAGTACGTGAAGCCGAAGCGCTGAAGGACCTGCTGCACCATGTGTGACTGAGTCAGGGTAATGGTGCGGCGTGCTCTGTCCCGAGTGATCTGCAAGCCAAGGTAGCTGCGCAGTTCACCCAGGTCAGTGCACGTGTGTCTCTTCTGCAGCTCGGACTTCACGTGGGCTAGTCCTGCAGTGTCAGCTGTGGCAAAGACCAAGTCGTCGACGTACACGAGGATGTAGAACGGCGGCAAAGAAGTGTCGGTGCGCAGAAACAGCGACGGGTCGGCAGTAGAGGGAGCAAACCCAAGAGCCGCAAGTGTAGTCCTCAGTGTGTCGTGCCACTCACGCGGTGCCTGGCGGAGACCGTAGACTGGCCGCCGTAGGCTCCACTGGGTGCCAGGAGGAAAAGACCCAGTGAAGCCAGGTGGGCGACGCAGCCAGATCTCCTCGTGCAGGCTGCCCTGCAAGAAAGCAGTGCTGAAGTCAAGAGAGTGTAGCTCGTAGTCACGGTGAGCAGCTACGTGCAGCAGTACCCGAAGAGTGGTCATCTTCGGGGTGGGAGAGAAGGTCTGAAAGTAGTCAACTCCCTGCCGCTGACTGAAGCCACGAGCCACGTAACGCGCCTTGAAGACAGGCGGAGAACCCGGCGGTCGCTTCACCCTGAAAATCCACATGCCACTGACGATGTTCGCCCCAGGAGGGGGAACAGCGTCAACGTAGGTGCCTGTGGACTTCCAGGAAGCCATCTCTGCGTCCATAGCTGCCTGCCACTGAGAGGAGTAGGGACCCTCTATCGCCTCCGCGTAAGAGCGCGGAGTCGGGATGTCAAGTGCATCCGGGTCTCCCTCAGGGGTAAGCAGTACGGACACGAGATGAGGTGAAGCAGCGGCCAAGCACTGGAACTCCTCCTGCCTGTCCTCAAGGACGTCCGTGCCAAGGGCACACTCACCCCCGACGGACGGAGGACAGACAGACTCAGACTCAGCAACAAGACTGGCGACGTAGTCTAGGCGACAGCGAGCAGCAAAGTCGACGAGCTCAGCAACTAGAGCAGACGCAGCAGTGGACTCAAAGGAAGGGTCAGTGACAACAGTAGCAAGGAGACGCGTGACAGTAGGACTGGCAGCGCGAAGAGAGTCCGACTCCGGGTCGGCAAGAGCAGGAAGAGAAGACTCAGGAGGAGAAGGCAAAGGGGCACGCAGAGGAGCAGTGGACGGACGCAGAGACATCCGGTGCGTGCCAGGGACAGGAGGAGGACGCTGACGCGAACCGCGACCACTAGTGCGAGCAGCACGGACAGGCGACGCAGGGCGAGACGCAGGCTCACGACGCTCAGCAAGACCTCCAGTAGGACCAGTGTAGGGAGACGGAGCAGGCAGTGGGGAGGCCAGCTGTAACTGTAACTGCGACGGGACAGGCTGTGGACACTCTAAGGGAGGAGGAGGACCAGTAGAAGGCGGGAGACCAAGAACCTGCTGAAGGAGCGGAACGAAGTACGGCCGAGGCCGCGCGGCGACTCCAGACACAGGAGGGACAGCACCAGCACCCCCAGTGGCAGCACCAGCGCCAGTAGCAGCTCCAGCTCCAGAACCCCCAGCAGCACCAGTAGTACCCCCAGCAGGGCCGCCTCCAGGACCGACAGCAGTAGCCTCCGCGCCAACACCCGCAGCAACTCCAGCTCCAGAAGTACCCGCAGGTCCAGCAGCTCCAGTACTCCCAGTACGAGCACCTCCGGGACCCGTGGCACCAGCTCCCTCAGAAGCAACAGAACCTCCAGTACCCGCAGCACCTCCAGCTCCAGCAGCCCCAGCAGCTCGCCTCCAGCGCCGGGCAAACCACTCACGCAGCTCCTGGGGAGAGAGTGGCTCCCGGCGAGAAGGAGCACCCAGAGAACTACCAGGCACAGCACCACCAGGCGTAGCACCCCCAGGCTCAGCACCTCCAGGCGTAGTACCCCCAGGCTCAGCACCCCCAGACGCAGCACCCCCAGGCTCAGCACCTCCAGGCGTAGTACCCCCAGGCTCAGCACCCCCAGTCGTAGTACCCCCAGACTCAGCACCCCCAGACTCAGCACCCCCAGGCTCAGCACCCCCAGGCGTAGCACCCACACGCTCAGCACCCCCAGAGTCAGCACCCCCAGGCTCAGCACCCTCAGCAGCACCAGAGTCACCAGGGTCTACGACAGGCTCAACAGCGTCTACCTGGGACACACCTGAAGGGGCAGGACCCTGAGGGGGGAGGGGGTCTACCGGGGGGGGACCTGGTACAAGGAAGAGCGGTGGCGGGGGGAGGGACGGAGTGCGGTAGGGGAAGAGGCGGTAGTAGGGGACCGACTCGTCGAACGTGACGTCCTGGGAGGACAGAACACGGCGAGAGGTGGGGTGGTAGAACTGCCACCCTGGGGCGTCAGGGGGGAAACCCAGGAAGACGCAAGGAGCAGCACGAGGGGACAGCTTGTCCGCAGACAAGTCGCGGACAAACGCCCGAGATCCCCAGACACGGAACGCAGACGCATCGCCAACCTTCCCCGTCCACAGCAAAGCTGGGGAGGTCTCCGGCATGGAGACCCTGGGGTGAAGGTTGATCTGATGCGCCGCGTACCGAACCGCAAACGGCCACAGAAAATGGGGGGCAGCCGCATGCATCATGGACGTACGGGCGACGTCCATGACCATGCCAATGCGGCGCTCAGCAATCCCATTTTGCTGTGGAGAGTCCGGAAGCGTGAAGGTCTGGCGGATGCCTCGTGCACGACAGTAGGCTCGCAGAAGGCCAGAGGAGAACTCTCCGCCTCTGTCAGAGTGCAGACGCAGAACAGGAAAGTCCGAGCCGAAGCTCCGCCTGAGCTGGAGACGAGCTGCGCGGATCCAGTCGATCAACACCTCAGTGACATCACCCTTGCTGCGCAAGGGGAAGACTGTGGTGTAACGCGAGTAGTCGTCAACCACCAGCAGGAAGTAGCGCTCGTGACCCTGTCCACGGACGCGGGCCGGGCCCCACACGTCCATGTGAAGCGTCTGCAGCGGGGCCTCTGTCGGAGGAAACTGGGAGGAGTGAGGGGTAGCCCGCTGCCGTCCCTCGACACAGGGGACGCAGGTAGGGCCAGGCCCCGGAGGAAGGGGAGGGAGGGACCGGGGAAGACCAGAGACAAGGACACGGGAGGCCATGCTCCGGAGACGAAGCGGGGAGGGGTGACCAAGGCGGTGGTGCCAGAGGAGAGTCTCGTGAGACAGGAGGCGACACGAGCAGGGGGCAGACTCAGGACCAGACCTGGACGCTGCAGCAAACACCTGACCCGACGCAGCTACCTGACCAGACGCAGGGACTGGAGGAGACGCAGTGGTCAGTGTGTACAGGCTCGACCCTGGCCGACGTGTAAACGTGGCCAGGTGGCGGCCTGTCCGAGCGTCCGTGCAGTGGGTCACCCGCTGACTCGCAGGAGTGAACTGGTGAACCCCCGCATCCTGTAGGTCAGCACCACTCACCAAGTTCGTAGAGAACGAGGGGAGGTAGAGACCAGACAGGGTGCCAGAGGGGGCCGCCGGACACGGGAGGACAGTGGAGAAGTGAGCAAGGACAGGACCTCCAGAGGGGTCTGCCAGAGAGACCGCAACTGGCCGGCCAAGCGGCGTGAGTGTGGTGCGGTCTCGAAAGAAGGAGCGAGAAGCCCCCGAGTCAAGGGTGAAGGTGTGGGAGGCCGAAGCCGACGCAGAACCTGAGAGAGCAGACTCACCAGCACCTGAGGGAGCAGACGCACCTAGAGCAGCAGCCTCGCTAGCACCTAGAGCAGCAGCCTCACCAGTACCTAGAGCAGCAGTCGCAATGCCCGGGTCGGGCGGAAAACACCGGTAACAGTCACCCTCATCACTAAAGGTCACAGTATACACGGCAGCAAGAATAGCATCAAAGTCAAGGTCAAAGACAGCTACACCCGCCCTAGACAGCTCACCCCAGCGGGGGATCTCAGTGGCCTCAGGGAACTGGTGACGCCAAGCGTCCGTCAGGCGGCCAAAGCAGCGCTGGGTGGAGTGCGCACCCCCGCACTGCTCACCCGCGCGGTCGCCGGTGCGCAGGACGTAGGTGCACGGACCAGTACCCCCACCCCTCTGGCGTGCAGTGTACCACTCACGGAGCTGCTGAGGGGAGGGGACGTCACAAGTGCGCTGCTGCTGTTGCTGCTGGTGCTGCTGGCGCTGACCACCACCGGAGCTGACCCTCTGCGCAGCGCCACCCCGACCAGCTCCACCTCCTCCGCCGCCTCCTCCTCCACCGCCGCCACCTCCGCTCCCTCCGCCACCGCCGCTGCCTCCTGCGCCTCCACTGCCGCCACCTACACCTCCACCCCCGCCACCACCCCCACCGCCACCCCCACCTCCTCCACCGCCTCCACCGCCGCCTCCACCGCCCCCGCTAGCTCCTCCAGCGCCCCTGCCCCCCTTGCCCCTGCCAGGGCGGCGTCTCCCGCTAGGGGTAGACGCTGCCCCAACCGACTCCAAACCAGCGAGGTCGGCCGCAGCAGCAGAGGCAACAGAGGGCAAAAGAGGGGAGGGGGAACACCCCTCAAAGATGGGGGTGCGAGGGTCACCACGAGAGGCTCCTACAGCGACTATGCTCTTTTCTGCTGCTAGGAGGGCCTTCTCGAGGAGGTCAACGGTGAGAGTGGTGGGACAAACCGAGAGGAAGTGGTCCCTGACTACGCGAAGGGAGTCAGGGAGACGGGTGACTATGTAGTAGAGGGTGATGTACATGGGGGGGGGGTTCTTGGCGCAGAACTCAGCAGGAAGCGCAGCGCGGTAGCGAGTGTCACTAGTGCGGAGGTGCGTAATGAGGTCAGCGACTGTGGGAAAGGCAGCAAGGTCAGGGAAGAGGTACGGTAGCATGAGGCGGCTCAGTGCAGCAGTGGCAGGGGAGGAGTAGCGTGCAACTACAGCGTCGTACAAGGTCTGAGCACTCTTGTACTGGCTAAAGTGCGCACGCTCAGAGGTAGGTAGGTGGCGACGCACAGCAAGACGTGCAGCAGCATCGCGCGTGGCCCACTGTGAGCGAACAGTGGCGTCAGCATCAGCAGCGGGGGCAGGAGAGGCACCAGAAGTGAGGTCAAAGAGGGAGAGGCCGTCTGCTCTGTCGCACTGTAAGAAAAGCTGCAGGTCATCTACCCAGACGTCAAAGTCAATGGCCCGACCCTCAGCGTCAAAGGCGAGGACACTAGGGGTAGCCATGACAACAGTAGACTAGCAGTGCAAACAGTAGGGCGAGGGCAGTGCTGTGAGAGAGGCGCTGCTCTTACCGGACAGGGCGGTTCGGGCGGCTCGGCTGCAGGGCGGCTCGGCGGCTCGGCGGCTGGGCGGCTCGGCGGCGGGGCGGCTCGGCTGCTGGGCGGCTCGGCTGCGGACAGGGCGGCTCGGCGGCTGGGCGGCTCGGCGGCTCGGCTGCTGGGCGGCTCGGCTGCTGGGCGGCTCGGCGGGGCCGCTGAGAGGGCGGCGTCCGGGGCCGCTGGGAGGAGGCGGCGGGGCCGCAAAGGTAAGTGGCGGGGCCGCGGAGGTAGGTGGCGGGGCCGCACAGTGAGGTGGCGGGGCCGCGAAGGTAGGTGGCGGGGCCGCGGAGGTAGGTGGCGGGGCCGCACAGTGAGGTGGCGGGGCCGCGAAGGTAGGTGGCGGGGCCGTACAGGTAGGTGGCGGGGCCGCGGAGGTAGGTGGCGGGGCCGCACAGTGAGGTGGCGGGGCCGCGAAGGTAGGTGGCGGGGCCACACAGGTAGGTGGCGGGGCCGTACAGGTAGGTGGCGGGGCCGCGGAGGTAGGTGGCGGGGCCGCGAAGGTAGGTGGCGGGGCCGCACAGTGAGGTGGCGGGGCCGCGAAGGTAGGTGGCGGGGCCGCACAGGTAGGTGGCGGGGCCGCACAGTGAGGTGGCGGGGCCGCGAAGGTAGGTGGCGATGGGCGCGACGGGCGCGACAGGCGCGACGGGCGCGATGGGCGCGACGGGCGCGACGGGCCGGGAGGGCGGCGCGACTCGGGCCGGCGCAAAACGCGCTCCGGGCAGGAAAACAAAATTTCGTGGTGGTGGGCCCTAGGAATCGTTCCCACTAGGGAACCTGCTCGATACCATGAGAAGAAACGAGGAATGAATGAGCTATGAATGAATTGGGTACAAGTACTAACCCTAATTGGGTTGTACCCCTTATGGAGTACCCCACTATAGCCTACACAATATGCATGAGCTATAATGTTCTGACACCCCACGCAAACACTATGCAGGGTATAAGGGTATGCCCTACTGTGGGTCGTGATGAGCATCTTGTCCTCGCGTTTACGTTTGTATCGACACGGAATGTGTCACAACCACAACAATGATCTAGCCTGCCATCTTACAAAGTATTTTGCACGTGCGTCGATGTACTCATGGATCACTTCAGGTTCATCTCACGAGCATATGTTCATTCTTCGTTGGTTGTTTGAACAGAAAAGGCACGTGCGTGTGCCTCTTTGGTACGATGCTGCGGAAAGCATTATCATGAACAAAGTGTCTATCCAAACTCGGCTCGTGCTTGTGTCATGAGCACCTCCGCTACGAATACTTGCATTGTGGCCTTACGCGCACACTACTTTGCGTTTGCATTGGCACAAATTTTCTTTACGCATCTGACGCAATATGTTCCACCCTACGACGACGGTCTCGTGAAGAGGGTCTCGTCTTACGTGTATCCTGGCAAGTACGGATTTTTCAATGATGCGTTTTTCATCTCGAAAGTTGTGATGCCCATGATCAAAGTTGACGAACAACCGCTTTTCCTTGGCATTGAAATATGCGGTCCATACTGTTTTCGCAAGTATTACGCACAAATGATACACACGTACATATATCTGAATGCCTCAATCCTCAGTATGTCACCTCACAAGTGATTGACAGCGGTGAAGCATGTACAATTTTCGAAGCCATTATTCTCAACGCTGCCTTGCGTTATGCATTACATAAATAAGTCATTGTTTAGCCAATGCCATTCAGAATCTCATGCAATCTAACGAGAGCCATGGTTTTCTTCTCGACCATGTAGCGCTGGTCGCGTCAGCGTGCTACGGAGTGATAACATCATCAGAATCACATAGTCAAGACCGTTCGTGCTCATGTACGGGCCATTTTTATCGCGCTATTGCATCACCATGATAACATCGACCAGACCATTCGTGCTCATGTACTGACCAATATTTATCGCGCTATTGTACACCGCGGACAATTCGTTACCGTAGTTCTGTCTTGAACAAGCACACGCCTAAACACTTTGGAAAGCTTCTCTGGCCCGTAACTTGGAAAGCTTGCAAAGGTGTTGAATTCTTCAGTGCAAGATAGATAATATCCTTGTTGCTTACTCTCGGTGATGCTTGCGAAGCCTTCTTTGCTCTCCCCAATTTCATGGAAATTCTCTTCCCGGTCCACCCGATAAGAAGCGTAATGCGTAAAAATCAATATTTTTAATAGTAAGAATAATCATTCTTTTTACTTACATACCTAATGTCTCGTGCAACCTATGACGACTGCTCTGCAGACTCCTTGAAGAGTCTTGTCTTAATATGAAAAATTTTGAATTATATTTCAAAATTTAAAGATTGTGACAAGACTTGTAAAGGAGCATGCAGTAAGGAGTCAAGTGCTCCTTATCTTGTGGCAGGTCCACGGACCTGCCACCTAGTCCATTTCATTCGTAGATCTGAATCTACAACCCACCCCTCCCTCCCTGTAGAGAAATTCTATTCTCACATAAACTAGTTTAGATACAAATCATTATGTTGATTTAAGTTACCACTATTTGTAATTTGTAATCTAGTGTGCTGTATGATTGAGATCTTAAATGCTATGACGACTGCTCTGTGACGACTGCTCTGCAGACTCCTTGAAGAGTCTTGTCTTAATCACTGTTTCCCGCCAACAGCACTCAACAATAATCCGTTACCACTCGCGACATTCGCATCGACACTATTCCCGCCACTGTTCACGACGCGATCCAACCTCACGGTTCGGTTGGTAACCCACGCTCCGGACCTCCGCCTCGACAATGCCCAACCTCGGCGCTAGGCCCGTCGCGCACCCCATTTTCCACACATTACCGTTACCACTGTAGTTTCGCTATATATTCTTCGCTCATTGTACTCTTGCTTCGATAGTGCAATCCTCGCTCGCTCAATTGCACTCGTAACATTTGGTATTCAGAGCCTACGATCTTCTCTCGGACCGCACCCACACCTTCGACTCCTCACTATCTCAAATTTTGGGGGGGATAGACGTCTCTCAGCAAACAAGCACTGCCGCTCGAAGTGCTCTCTCGTAAGCACGCACGGCCACGACAGAGGCTCTCGCTGAACTTGCCCGACACCCCCGCCATGGCTGAAATTGATCTCGCGACACTGACGCAAGCGCAGCTCGACCGTCTCGTGCGCCACTACGGCCAACACTGCTTATATATTCACCAAGGCACTTCAGTCTGGTGATCATCAGCGTTTCTGTACTGTTTTAGGCCTTGTGCCTACTTTGCCTCACTTGCTCATTGCGTGACTTTGCTTGTATTGTGATCTGTATATATACCTGCATGCTTACTCTTGCTAGGGTATGATCACTGTTATGTTTGTTTGTTTTTATATATCTCTGCATGTGAACTGGCCTTGAGGCCTTTGTTTGTGCTCGGAATGTGTGGTGACTTTGTGATCCACCCTGTGCTGTCCGAAGTGAGCGCATTCGGCTAACGGAAGGTGGTTGCGAATGGCCAAGCGGGCAGCAGCGTCGCGAGAACGCCACTGTGAGCGAGTTGTCAGAGGTCCACTGGTGATCCCCGATTGATCCTAGGGAAGGGCTACAGGCTCGTTGTCCTGGGGGGTTATGGGCGCACTGACCCGTTACTTAACAAGCCCTTTTATCCCAATGGTCTAGTGGTTGGGATTCTGACATGGTATCAGAGCGAAGGTCTCGGGTTCGAATCCCAGTGTGTGCACTTCGGGCATCCCAGTGCGGGGGGGTGTCAGAGGTCCACTGGTGATCCCCGATTGATCCTAGGGAAGGGCTATATGCTCGTTGTCCTGGGGAGTTATGGGCGCACTGACCCGTTACTTAACAAGCCCTTTTATCCCAATGGTCTAGTGGTTGGGATTCTGACACGAGTCGCACTGTCATCTGTGGCGGGAGGGGCAGTAGCGGCGCTTGACGATAGGTCAAACAGCGAAACACTGTCCTTAGAATCGCTCAGTAGGTACAGCTGCAGATCGTCAAGCCACGTGTGAAACTGAATCGGTCTGCCCTCATGATCGAACGCGAGAACTCGAAGCGAAGCCATAGTGGCGCAGCACGCAGGAGAAGCAGTGGCAGCAGTAGCAATAGCAGCAGTAGCTGCAGCAGTAGCAGCAGTAGCAAGAGCAGCAGCAGGGGCCGAGGGGCCGGGGGGTCAGGAGCAACGAAGGGCCTAGGGGCGATGGGCCGTGGGGCCGAGAACGAAGGGGCTGAGGGGCCGAGGGGCCGAGGGGTCAAGGGGCCGAGGGGCCGGGGGCCTAGGGGGGGGTCGGGTCGCGGGGCCGAGAACGAAAGGGCCGAGGGGCCGAGGGGCCGAGGGGCCGAGGGGCAGAGGGGCCAAGGGGCCGAGGTGTCGGGGGCCTAGGGGGGGGGTCGGGCCACGGGGCCGAGAACGAAGGGGCCGAGGGGCCGAGGGTCCAAGGGGTCGAGGGGCCGGGGGCCTAGGGGGAGGGGGGGTCGGGCCGCGGGGCAGAGAACGAAGGGGCCGAGGAGGGGGGGGGGCTGGGGCCTAGGTTAGGGGCGACGGGCCACGACGGGCGACGGGAGCCACGGGGCCGGGGCCTAGGTTAGGGTCGATGGGCCGCAGAGGGTGGCGAACGGGGTAGCGCTGTGGTGGGCCCAAGGACCTGCTCTGAAACCATGTCAGAATAATGGACGAGAATGAATGAACAATGAAAGAGTTGGGTACAAGTACTAACCCTAATTGGGTTGTACCCCTTATGGGCTACCCCACTACAGACTACACAATGTAAGCTATATATAAGTTTGACATGGTCTTGTGACCACTTGTTCTCCCCCACTTTACCTATGGGGATGTGTCAAAATGTTATATAGCTTACTTGTGGGAATGTGTCAATGCATTCATTCTCGTTCAGTATTCTAACAGTTTGTGACTGAATCCGTGATCCCACTTACCAAACCCGTTAGAAAACCCGATACAGTTACCGTACGCGTTTTTTTTTTAATATATAATTCACGTTATCGAGTCCCAAGTTGGTTACGTATGACATATTTTCCCTATAAAGGGAAAATGTGTCATTCGTAACCATCATGGGACTCGATAACGTATTTGGTAAAATAATAAAGGGTACGGTCACTACAAAGGGTGTTTTGACGCGACTGATAAAACGTTTCACGTAATCAGTCATTATCAAGTGGTTAAAAAAAAAAAAAGAATGGTCAGAGATGAAACTCCCGCCAAAACAAAATGAAACCCTAAAAGAACCTGGATGCATTTTCGGATGAATCAACCCTAAACACGTAACTCGCCAGGTGTTTGTGGTTGATCCGTTCCCAAACCGCATCCGATTCCGATTGGGTTTTAGTTTTTCTAGAAGTTAGCAGATAGGTTGAACGCGAGCGGGAATTTTGTTGAGTCTGTTAAAATGTTGTGAACGAGAATGAATGAACTAGCAAAGAGTTGGGTACAAGTACTAACCCTAATTGGGTTGTACCCCTTTACTAACACTACAACCTACACAATGTAAGCTATATATGAGTTTGACACACCCCCATAGGCAAAGTGGGGGAGAACAAGTGGTCACAAGACCAGTCAAGAAAAGCAAAGCAAGCTTAGGGTGGATCACGAAGTCACCACACAGTCCGAGGACAAGCAAAGGGCCACAAGGCCAGTTCACATGCAGAGTTTTATAAAAGAGAACAAACAATACAGTGATCATGTCCTAGCAAGTGCAAGCATGCAGGTATATATATTGATCACAGTACAAGCAAAGTCACGCAGTAAGCAAGTGAGGCAAAGTAGGCACAAGGCCTAATACAGTAGAGAAGCGCTGATGATCACCAGGCGGAAGTGCCTTGGTGAATATATCAGCAGTGTTGGCCGTAGTGGCCACGTACGCAAGTCGAAGCTGGCCA
Organism: Closterium sp. Naga37s-1; assembly: GCA_947471745.1. Classification (NCBI taxonomy): domain Eukaryota; kingdom Viridiplantae; phylum Streptophyta; class Zygnematophyceae; order Desmidiales; family Closteriaceae; genus Closterium; species Closterium sp. Naga37s-1. Next base: position 3,880,359 of record CANJKZ010000120.1, on the reverse strand, counting down.
CGCTGCTGCAACTCTCGAGCAAGGAAGTATCGCAAATTCGTTATGTGCTCCAGTCTGTGCTCCTGACATAAGGCAATCATGGCCTTTTTGTCTACGTACAGAACTGGAGGCGAACGAGGCTGCTCTCCCAAGTCAATCAGCAGGTAGGTGGGCCAGCGTAGCTCCTGTGCAGCCATGGCCCCGGCGTAGATCTCAGCCTCACAACTGGAGCTGAGAACCGAAGACGAGCGGGTAGACCGCCAGGAAATAGAGCCAGAGCCAAGGCTGAAGGTGTAACCCTGTGATGACTGCTGCGTAACTGAGTCGTCAACCCAGGAAGCGTCTCCAAGCACGAGCCCCATGCCTGACGTACTGCACAAGTAGCGCAGTACCCTCTTCACATCATCCCAGTGCACCTTTCGGTGCCTACCGGGAGCCACGTAGCGAGCCAGAAGGATGAGAGGGTACGCGAGGTCAGGTCATGTGCACATCATCAGGTACATGAGGCAACCCACAAGCTCTGGAGTAGTCATCCTTGGGGTGGGGGAGAAGGTCTGGAAGTAGTCAACTCCCTGTCGCTGACTGAAGCCTCGAGCAACGTAACGCGCATTGAAGGCAGGCGGAGAACCCGGCGGCCGCTTCACCCTGAAAATCCACATGCCATCGACTATGTTCGCCCCAGGTGGGGGAACCTCGTCGACGTAGGTGCCTGTGGACTTCCAGGATGCCATCTCGGCATCCATGGCTGCCTGCCACTGAGAGGAGTAAGGACCCGTAATCGCCTCTGCGTAAGAGCGCGAGGTCGGGATGTCTGGAGCATCCGGGTCTCCCTCAGGGGCAAGCAGCATGGAAGCGAAACGAGGTACAGCAGCTGCAAGACACTCAAAGTCCTCCTGCCTGTCCTCAAGGACGTCCGTGCCAAGAGCACACTCACCCCCGACGGACGGAGGACTGGCAGACGCAGACTAAGCAACAAGAGTAGTGGCGTAGTCTAGACGGCAGGCAGGAGCAAAGTCAAGCAGCTCAGCAACGAGAGCAGACGCGACCGCAGACTCAAAGGAAGGGTCAGTGACAGCAGTGGCGAGGAGATGAGAGAAAGTGGGACTGGCAGCACGAGCGCGGTCAGACTCAGGGTCAGGGACGGCTGGAAGAGAGGACTCAGGAGGAGCAGGCAGAGGAACACGCAGTGGAACAGAGGAAGGACGAAGGGTCATAGCGTGCGTGCCGGGGTCAGGAGGAGGACGCGAACGAGGAATGCGACGAGCAGTGCGAACAGGCGAGACAGGACGAGACGCAAGCTCACGACGCTCTGTAAGACCGCCGGACTGCTCTGTGTAAGGAGAAGGAGCAGGCAATGGAGAGGCCGGCTGCAACGGCGGCTGGGACTGGTCAGGCGGTGGACATAGGATGGGAGGAGTATGGCCAGAAGAACCTGCTGAAGAAGGGGAACGAAGTACGGTCGCGGCCGCACAGCGCCACCTGGGGCAGCAGCTCCAGCTCCTCCAGCTCTAGCACCTCCCGCGCCAGTGTCTCCAGCTCCAGCGCCTCCTGCGCCAGTGCCACCAGCGCCAGAGCCGTCAGCACCAGTATCTCCAGACGCCGTAGGGTCTCAAGCTCCAGCACCCTCAACACCACCAGTCCCGGCAGCTCCAGTACCCCGGGTACGAGCACCTCCAGGACCAGTCGCAGCAGTACCTCCAGTAACACCAGCTCCAGCAGCAACTCGAGCACCTCCAGCTCTAGCAGCTCCAGCACCTCCAGCTCCGGTAGCTCCACTCCGAAGGCCTGCGCGCCGAACAAACCACTCACGCAGCTGCTGCGGAGACAGTCTCGGCGAAGCACCATCAGAACCTCCAGACGAAGCAGCACCCTGAGGCTCCGCACCTCCAGACTCCGCACCCTCCAACGCGGTACCCCCAGGCTCAACACCCTCATGCTCAACACCCGCAGGCTCAGCACCCCCAGTCTCAACACCCCCTGGCTCAACACCCCTAGTTTCAGCACCCTCAGACTCCGCACCCCTAGGCTCCGCACCCCCAGACGCAGCACCCCCAGATGCAGCACCTCGAGCAGCACCTGAGCCGACAACTACCGGAACAGGCGCAGGACCAGGGAGAGGGTCTACCTGGGACACACCTGAGGGAGCAGGACCCTGGGGCGGGAGGGGGTCTACCGGAGGGGGACCGGGAGCAAGGAAGAGTGGCGGGGGTGGGGGAGGGGCAGAGCGGTAGGGGAAGAGACGGTAAAGGGAACCGACTCATCAAACGTGACGTCCTGAGAAGGGAAGACACAGCGCGAGGTGGGGTGGTAAAACTGCCAGCCAGGAGCGTCGGGGACAAAGCTAAGGAAGACCCAGGGGATAGCATGGGGGGAGAGCTTGTCCGCAGACGTATCGCGAACAAAGGCACGAGATCCCCAAACTCGGAACACCGACGCATCGCCAACCTCCCCCGTCCAACGCAGTGTGGGCGAGGTCTCCGGCAAGGAGACACGGGGCCAGAGGTTGAGCTGATGCACAGCGTACTGGACTGCAAACGGCCACAGAAAATGGGGAGCAGCCGCATGGATCATGGAGGTACGAGCGACCTCCATGACTAAGCCAATGCGGCGCTCAGCAATCCCATTTTGCTGAGGGGAGTCCGGAAGCGTGAACGACTTGAGAATGCCCTCCCCACGACAAAAGTCCTGCAGGAGGTTGGAGGAGAACTCACCACCTCTGTCAGAGTGCAGACGCGGGACAGGAAGGTCCTAGCCGAAACGCTCGCGGAGCTGGAGACGGACCGTGCGGATCCAAGGGATACAACACTTTAGGGTTAGTACTTGTACCCAACTCAGTCGTAGTTCATTCATTCCTGCACAGTTATTCTGACATGGTATCGGAGCAGGAAACCTGTTAAGTTTTTAGGGCCCACCGATAGTTTCGCTCGTTCCTGCCCGAAGTGCCCTTGCGCTGTCCGGCCCTGCTCGCACATTGTCGCGCTGCCCAGCAGCTACTCGCACTGCCTGCCCCCCCTCCCCCCCCCCCCCCCCCCCCCCCCCCGCACGTCCCGCTCTGCTGCAGCCCGCGCGTCAAGCTCTGCTGCTCCGCGCCTCACGCCCTGCTGCAGCCTGCACTTCGCGCCCTGCTGTCCTGCGCGCCGCGCCCTGCTGCAGCCAGCGCGTCGCGCCCTACTGAGCTAGCGTGTCGCGCTCTGCTGCCCTGCGCGTCGCGCCCTGCTGCAGCCAGCACGTCGTGCCCTACTGCAGCCAGCGTGTCGCGCCCTGCTGCCCTGCGCGTCGTGCCCTGCTGCAGCCAGCGCGTCGCGCCCTACTGCAGCCAGCGCGTCGCGCTGCGCTGCCCTGCGCGTCGCGCCCTGCTGCAGCCAGCGCGTCGCGCCCTACTGCAGCCAGCGGGTCGCGCTCTGCTGCCCCTCGCGTCGCGCCCTGCTACAGCCAGCGCGTCGCACCCTACTGCAGCCAGCGCGTCGCGCTCAGCTGCCCCACACGTCGCGCCCTGCTGCCCTGCACAGCGCACGCCCTGCTGCCCTCTCCATCGTGCGCCCTGTCCTGCAGCCCGCGGCGCGCTCTGCCCGATCGAGCCGCGCCGCCCAGCCCAAGCCGTCCTGCCCAACCCGAGCCGCGCCGCCCTACCTTGATCACCAGTCCCACCGAGCCGCCCTACTTCCACTAATGCTGCTACTGCTGCTCGTGCTACTGCTGCTGCTGGTGGAGGTGCTGCTGGGAGTGCTGCTGGTGCTGGGGGTGCTGGAGGTGCGACTGGGAGTGCTGGAGGTGCTGCTGGTGCCGGACGTACGACTGGGAGTGCTGGAGGTGCTGCTGGTGCCGGAGGTGCTGGACCTACTTCTGACCGTCACTGCCTGTTATGGCCACTATCACGGCAGTTGCAGCGGCTAGGGGTGGACAGCGGCGGTCACTGCCTCTCCCGGACGACCCCAACCCTCAGCAGCTTCGCGAGTGGGTTCTTCAGCGAGCCCGTCCAGGTGGTGGGGGCTTTGGTTTTCTACGTACTGCATAGAGGCGACAGCAGAGTCAGCAGGAGACATTCTCCCCTCAGGTGCTTAGTGAATTGTTTCCTCAGCGATGTGTCACTGGTTCTGTCGAGGCTGCTGCACTAGGTGCTAGTAAGTCTTCTGCCGCACTAGGTGCTAGTGAGTCTGTTGCAGCACTAGGTGCTAGTGAGTCTGCTGCAGCTTTAGGTGCTCGTGCATCTCCTGCCACAGGTCCTTCCTCAGCTGAGGCCTTGCACACTTTCACACTTGACTTAGGCGCGTCACGTTGCTTCTTTTGTGACTGCACCACACTCACACCACTTGCTGCACCGGTACTGGTCTCACTGGCTGACCCCACTAGGGGCCCAGTAGTCGCACGAGCCTCCACTGTCCTCCCGTGTCCAGCAGTCCCCTCCGGTTCTCTGTCAGGTCTCCACCTCCCCACGTTCTCGATGAATTTGGTGAGCAACGCTGCCATTCAGGATGTCTGGGTTGATACCTTTATTCCTGGAGGGCAGCGTGTGGCGATCTGTACGTGCTCCCGGACTGGCCGTCACCTGGCTACGCTCACTCGACGGCCTGGGTCTAGTCTGTACACAGTGACCATTGCATCTGCACAGGTGGCTGAGGCAGGTCAGGTGGCTTCGTCGATTCAGGTGTTTGCGTCTAATCAGCTTGCAGCGTCTTGCTCTTGTCGGGTACTCTCCCACCAGACTCTCCTCTGGCACCACCGCCTCGGTCACCCCTCCCTACCACGTCTCCGCGGTATGCACTCCTGTCTCCTTGTCTCTGGCCTTCCCAGGTCCCTGCCCTCCCTCCGGCGCTCGCCTGCCCCGTCGTGCCTTCTCTGCGTCGAGGGGCGGCAGCGCGCTGCTCCTCACTCCTCCTAGTTTCCTCCGACCACTGCTCCTCTGCAGACTCTCCACATGGACGTTTGGGGCCCAGCCCCCGTTGGTGGAACGGTTGTTGACGACTACACACCTTATACCACTGTCCCCTTGCGGCGCAAGGCGGACGTCAGCGGTGTTTTTATCCCCTGGATCCGTGCTACTCGTCGCCAGCTACGCGAGCGGTTCAGTCAGGACTTCCAAGTCTTGCGTGTGCACTCTGACAGGGGTGGTGAGTTCTCTTCTGACCTCCTTGCGGAGTTCTATCGAGACGAGGGCATCGTCCAGTCGTTCACGCTTCTTGCCTCTCCTCAGCCAAATAGGATTGGTGAGCGACGCATTGGCTTGATCATGGAGGTTGCTCGTACCTCCATGATCCATGCGGCTGCTCCCCATTTTCTGTGGCCATTTGCGGTCCGATACGCTGCGCATCAGCTCAACCTCTGGCCCCGTGTCTTTGAGCCAGAGACCTCGCCCACATTCTGGTGGACGGGGAACGTTGGCGATGCATCGGTGTTTCGGGTCTGGGGCGCGCTCTCCCTTGTTCGCGATGCCAAAGCGAACGAGCTCTCCTCTCGCACTCTCCGTTGCATCTTCCTTGGCTTCCCCACCAACGCCCCGCCGTGAGAGTTTTACCACTCGCGCTCGCGTCAAGTCTTCTCCTCCCAGGACGTCACCTTTGACGAGTCTGTCTGTTACTACAGGCTCCACTCGCACGCGTCCCACCCGGTCCCCCTAGCGCCTCTTTTCTTGGTACCAGTCCCCTCCCCCCTGGTAGACCCCCTCCCCCCACAGGGTCCTGCTCCCTCAGGTGTGTCTCAGGTAGACCCATCCCCCTTGGTTGAGCCTTTGGAGATCTCTTCTGACTCCTCTGGCCAAGCTGAGGGGGGTGACCCCGCCGCTGACGACACGGCAGCCACTCGCCGCTCTCCACGCTTGGAGACCCCCCCTGGTTTTCCGTCTCGACCGTCTTCGCCGCCTCCGCAGCCTGCTGCTGTGGACTCTGGAGCTGAGACTGCTGGTGCTGAGCCTGGGGGTGCTGAGACAGAGGGTGAGGGTTCTGGGGGTGCTACGACTAGGGGTGCTGGTTCTTGGGGTGATGCGACTGGGGGTGCTGACTCTGGGGGTCCTGCGAGTCCTAGTGGCGGTGGAGCTGTGGGTGGTGACCCTGCTGGAGGTCCTGGAGCTCGACAGCCACCGCAGCCTGATCTACTTGAGACGCTCTCGACGCAGGCGATTCGTGCGTGGATCGTTCGGCGAGGCAGTCCTGGTCGTGGAGGGTATGGTCCTGCTGGTGCTGGAGCTGCTGGTCCTGGAGGTACTATTGGTGCTGGAGGTATAGGAGGTACTGCTAGAGGTGCTGGAGGTGCTGCTGGTGCTGGAGGTACTAGAGGTGCTGCTGGTGCTCGAGGTGCCGGAGCTACTAGTCCTAGAGGTGCTACAAATGCTGGAGGTACTGGACCTACTAGTCCTGGAGGTACAGCTGGTGCTGGAGGTGCTGGAGGTGCTGTTGGTGCTAGAGGCGCTAGAGCTGGAGGTACAAGAGGTGCTGGAGCTGCTGGTACTGGAGGTGCTGGAGCTGCTGGTCCTGGAGGTGCTCGTACTAGAGGTGCCGGAGCTGTCGGAGTAGGTGGTGCTGCTGGTGCTGGAGGTGCTGGAGGTGCTACTGGAGCTAGTAGCACTGGAGGTGCTCGAGGTACTACTGGTGCTAGAGGTCCTGGCGCTGCCGGAGCTAGTGGTGCTGCTGGTGCTGGAGGTGCTGGAGGTGCTGCTGGAGCTGCTGGTGCTGGAAGTGCTGGTGCTGCTGGTGCTGGAGGAGCTGGAGCTGCTGTTAGTGCCCTGCGCATACCGTTCTTCTACCCGCAGCCGCAGTCGTCCCTGCCGCCGCCTGACTCGGTCCTTCGCCAGGTTCTTTGTCTCCCGTCTTCCACAGGCCTCCCTCTACCCCTCCTGTATCCACCGACAGACCAGTCTCAGCCACAGCTACTGCCTGACTCCCCGTTGCCTGCGCCTGCTCCTCACAATGAGGTGACTGAGTCCTTGACTAAGTGTCGTGAGCCTGAGACTCGTGCTTCCACACCTGTTCGTGCTCCTCGTGTCGCCCGTCCTCGTCCTCCTGCTGTCCCAGGCACTCACGGTATGGCATTTCGTCCTTCCTCTGTTCCACAGCGTGTTGTCCTGCCTGAGCCTCCCGCGTCCTCTCTTCCGCACGTTCCTGACCCTGAGTCTGACCTTTCTCGTGCTGCTAGTCCTACTATCACTCGTCTCCTCGCCACTGTCGTCACTTACCCTGACCTTGAGTCTATTGCTGCGTTTGCCCTAGTCATTGAGCTAGTCGGCTTTGCAGCTAGGAGTCTTCTCGACTACGTCGCGAGTCTTGTCACTCAGTCTGAGTCTGTCTGTCCTCCGTCCGTCGGGGGTGAGCTTGCCCTTGGCAATGACGTACTTGAGGATAGACAGTTTGAGCTTGAGTGTCTTGTGGCCGCTTTACCTCGTTTCGCATCCATGCTGCTTTGCCCTGAGGGAGACCCGGATGCACTTGACATCCCTACCCCGCGCTCTTACGCTGAGGCGATCGTGGGTGAGTACTCCTCTCAGTGGCAGACAGCCATGGACGCAGAGATGGCTTCCTAGAAGTCCACAAGCACCTACGTCGATGAGGTTCCTCCTCCTAGGGCGAACATAGTTGATGGCATGTGGATTTTCAGAGTGGAGCGGCCGCCGCGTTCTCCGCCTGCCTTCAAGGTGCGTTACGTTGCTCGAGGCTTCAGTCAGCAACAGGGGGTCGACTTCTTCCATACCTTCTCCCCCACCCCGAAGATGACTACTCTTCGGGTGCTGCTACACGTTGCAGCACAGCGTGACTACGAGCTGCACTCCCTCGACTTCTCCACAGCTTTCCTGCAGGGCAGCCTGCATGAGGAGATCTGACTGCACCGCCCACCCGGCTTCACTAGGTCGTTTCCTGCGGGTACCCAGTGGAGCCTTCGGCGGTCAGTCTACGGTCTCCGCCAGGCGCCCCGCGAGTGGCACGACACACTACACTTGCGGCTCTTGGGTTTGCTCCTTCCTCTGCTGACTCGTCGATGTTTCTACGCACCGACACTGCCATGCCGCCGTTCTACGTTCTAGTGTACGTCAACGACTTGGTTTTTGCTACTGCTGACACTGAGGCACTGGCCCTAGTGAAGGCGAAGCTGTAGGAGAGACATACCTGCACTGACCTGGGTGAGCTGCGTAGCTATCTTGGCTTGCAGATCACCCGGGACAGAGCACGGCGCACCATCACCCTGACTCAGTCACATATGGTTCACCAGGTCCTTCAGCGCTTCGCCTTCTAGTTCTCCTCGCCACAGCCCACTCCTCTGTCTACCGGCCACTCGCTCTCAGCTCCACCTTCGGACGAGTCCGTAGAGCCGAGTGGTCCGTACCCAGAGCTTGTGGGTTGCCTCATGTACCTGATGACCTGCACACGACCTGACCTCGCGTACCCTCTCAGCCTCCTAGCTCGCTACGTGGCTCATGGTAGACACCGAAAGGTGCACTGGGATGCTGCGAAGAGGGTACTACGTTACTTGTGCAGTACATCGGGCATGGGGCTAGTGCTTGGAGGACAGGGTTGAGTGGTACTTACAGGACACTCTTGCTTGTGCTCAGATTGTGTGGTGTCCAGAGACGTTGCTAGTAAAAAACTCAGTCTGAAAATCAGACAATATTTTTTTCCTTCGTCTGAGCGTCAGACGACAATTTATGGCTAGTCTGGAAATTCAAACGAAATATTTTACCATGTCTGTAAAATCAGATGAAAACGAAACATACATGTAAATCTTCAGTTCCCAAAATCGCATGCCTTTGTAGTGGAATATTTGCTTGAAATTTTAGTGTTGGCCTGCCGGCGGAAGGCTGTGAGAGCGGAGAGAATCTCCCCCTCAGCATCAAATGTGCCTGTGTGTCATTCAGAGAATATGTCGATGTGTCAGAGAACCATTAGATGCGTCAGAGTGGACCTTTTGACGCGTCAGAGAACATTTTGACGCGTCAGAGTTGTTGGAAACAAGTGATTTATAACGCTTCTGTCGTATCGAAGCTTCGACACAAAACGGAACTGACTATAGCGAAGAAGCACTCGAGTCAACCAAAGCAACCGTCGGAGGTTGCGCGAAGGTCAAAGGTCTCCGACCTTTGACCTGACGAAACGTACAGTGCGACAGCAAGGACACATAACTGACTCGTTACAGAGCAGTTACCCGAGTCGGCACTGTATCGAACCGCAACAGCAAAAACAGTTAAAATAGAACTTGTAATCATATAAAAAGCCTTGTACTTCTCTGCTATAATTAACTTATCTTGTTCTCACACACCAGTACAAGGTGGTTCTTGACAACTCTTCATTAAAAACGCTTCCGCTATTACATTGTAGAAACTAAGTCATAGGGGAATGATGATTAGGTCAAGGTTGGGGTGCAAGACTAGAGTGTCGAGATTGTTTGTGTACCCTATAAGGCTAACCCCAATACAACCTAGATAATAACAAGCATATCTTTTGACACACCCCCATAGGCGAAATGGGGGATAGCCAAAGCAAGCAATGGTCACAAGACCAGTCAAGAGAAGGAACAAAACACAGCTCAGGGTGGATCACAACGTCACCACACACACTGAGCACAAGCAAACGGCCACAAGGCCAGTCCACATGCAGAGGTATATCAGCAACAAGAACAGTACAGTGATCTCTACCTAGCAAGAACAAACATGCAGGTATAGATATATAGATCACAGCACAAACAAAGCCTACAGCAAGTGAGGAAGCGTGGGCACAAGGCCTAACAAAGTACAGAAACGCTGATGATCACCAGACGGAAGTACCTTGGTGAATATATCAGCAGTGTTAGCCCGAGTGGCCACGTAAGCAAGATGAAGCTGGCCACGCTGCTGCAACTCTCGAGCAAGGAAGTAACGCGGGGCGATGTGTTTCGTTCTGTGCTCCAGTCTGTGCTCCTGACACAAGGCAATGGCGGCCTTGTTGTCGACGTACATCACTGGAGGAGAACGAGGCCGCTCTCCCAAGTCAGTCAGCAGGTAGGTGAGCCAGCGAAGCTCCTGTGCAGCCATGGCTGTGGCGTAGATCTCAGCCTCACAACTGGAGCCGAGAACTGAAGACGAGCGTGTAGAACGCCAAGAAACTGAACCAGAGCCAAGGCTGAAGGTGTAACCCTGTGACGACCGCTGCGTAGCCTGGTCGTCAACCCAAGAGGCGTCCGAGTGACCAGTGAGGACAACGTCACCCCGTCCTCCAAGCACGAGCCCCATGCCCGATGTACTGCACAAGTAGCATAGTACCCTCTTAGCAGCATCCATGTGCACCTTTCGGTGCCGACCAGGAGCCACGTAGCGAGCCAGAAGGCCAAGAGGGTACGCAAGGTCAGGACGAGTGCAGGTCATCAGGTACATGAAGCAGCCCACTAGCTCTGGGTAAGGACCACTCGGCTCTACGGACTCGTCCGAAGGTGGAGCTGAGAGCGAGTGACCTGTAGCCAGAGGAGTGGGCTGTGCTGAGGACCAGGTGAAGCTGAAGCGCTGAAGGACCTGCTGCACCATGTGTGACTGAGTCAGTGTGATGGTGCGGCGTGCTCTGTCTCGGGTGATCTGCAAGCCAAGGTAGCTGCGCAGTTCACCCAGGTCTGTGCACGTGTGTCTCCGACTTCACCAGGGCGAGAGCCTCAGTGTCAGCAGTGGCAAAGACCAAGTCGTCGACGTACACGAGGATGTAGAACGGCGGCAGCGAAGTGTCGGTGCGCAGAAACAGCGACGGGTCAGCAGTCGACGGGGCAAACCCAAGAGCCGCAAGAGTCGTCCTCAGTGTGTCGTGCCACTCACATGGTGCCTGGCGGAGACCGTAGACTGGCCGCCGGAGGCTCTACTGGGTACGAGGAGGGAACGACCCAGTGAAGCTAGGTGGGCGGCGCAGCCAGATCTCCTCGTGCAGGCTGCCCTGTAAGAAAGCTGTGCTGAAGTCAAGAGAGTGAAGCTCGTAGTCACGCCGAGCGGCAACGTGTAGCAGCACCCGAAGAGTGGTCATCTTCGGGGTGGGGGAGAAGGTCTGAAAGAAGTCAACTCCCTCTCGCTGACTGAAACCTCGAGCAACGTAACGAGCCTTGAAGACAGGCGGAGAACCTGGCGGCCGCTTCACCCTGAAAATCCACATGCCACTGACGATGTTCGCCCCAGGAGGGGGAACCTCGTCGACGTAGGTGCCTGTCGACTGCCAGGATGCCATCTCTGCGTCCATGGCTGTCTGCCACTAAGAGGAGTAGGGACCCTCGATCGCCTCAGCGTACGATCGCGGAGTCGGGATGTCTGGTGCATCCGGGTCTCCCTCAGGGGCAAGCAGCATGGGCACGAGATGAGGCGCAGCAGCTGCAAGACACTCAAGGTCCTCCTGCCTGTCCTCAAGGACGTCCGTGCCAAGAGCACACTCACCCCCGACGGACGGAGGACAGACAGACGCAGACTCAGCAACAAGACTAGCGACATAGTCTAGACGACAGGCAGCAGCAAAGTCAACAAGCTCAGCGACTAAGGCATACGCAGTAGCAGACTCAAACGACGGGTCGGCGACAACAGTGGCTAGCAGACGCGTGACAGTAGGGTGCTCAGCACAAAACCGGTCAGACGCAGGGTCAGCAACGACAGGTAGAGAGGACGCAGGCGGAGACGGCAGGTGAACACGTGGCGGCGGAGAAGAAGGACGACGGACGACAAGAGAAGGGCCGGGGACAGCCGGCTGACGCTGACGAGGAACACGACGACCGGAACGACCAGAACGGACAGGTGAGACAGGACGCGACGCAGGCTCACGACGCTCAGCAAGGCCCCCTGTCTGCTCAGCGTAAGGAGAAGGAGCAGGCAGAGGTGAGCCAGGCTGTAACGGAAGACCAGTAGACGACGGGAGGCTAAGAACCTGGCGAAGCACGGAGTCAGGCGGTGGCAGAGACGACGGGGACGGCGGAGCAAAGAACAGGCGCGGCTGTGCAGTGCCACCGGCACCAGCAGCTCCAGCACCCTCAGCAGCTCCAGCACCTCCAGCAGCTCCAGCACCCTCAGCAGCTCCAGCACCTCCAGCAGCTCCAGTACCCTCAGCAGCTCCAGCACCTCCAGTAGCTCCAGTACCGCCAGCAGCCCCAGCACCCTCAGCAGCTCCAGCACCTCCAGCAGCTCCAGAACCCTCAGCACCAGCCCCACCTGGTGCAGCACCCCCAGAACCGGTACCTCCAGTCCCAGGGTCTCCAACCGCACTGCCACCAGCAGTAGCACCCTCAAACACACCACTGTCAGCCCCTGCAGCTCCAGTACCCCCAGTACGAGCACCTCCGGGACCAGCGACACCAGGACCTCCGGCAGGCAAAGGACCAGCACCACTCCCAGCTCCAGTGACGCCAGCAGAAGAACCCTCAGCAGTAGAGCCCTGGGGTGCAGAAGCGCGACGTTGACGGCGACTGTACCAGTCGTGCAGCTGCTGGGAGGTGAGAGGCACACGCGGACGAAGACGGCTACGCCAAGGAGACCGCGTAACAGCAGTCTCAGAACCCTCAGGTGACTCACCCCCAGACTCAGTACCCCCAGGCTCCGCACACGCAGGCTCAGCACCCCCAGACGCAGCACCCCCAGACGCAGCACCCCCAGACTCAGCACCCCCAGACGCAGCACCCCCAGACTCAGCACCCCCAGACGCAGGACCTCCGGGCTCCTCACGCGCAGGCGCAGCACCTCCAGGCTCCGTACCCTCAGGCCCCTCACGTCCAGTGCCCCCAGACTCAGCACCCCCACGCTGCGCACCTCCAAGCTCCCAACCCCCATGGACAGCACCACCGCCAGCAGGACCGGAGTCACCAGTGACCTCAACAGGCGCGGGGACGGGAGGGTCTACCTGAGAAACACCGGAAGGAGCAGGACCTGGTGCGGGGAGGGGGTCTACCTGGGGAGGACCTGGGGCAAGAAAGAGCGGCGGGAGAGGGCGAGGAGCAGTGCGGTAGGGGAAGAGGCGGTAAAAGGGGACTGACTCGTCAAAGGTGACGTCCTGGGACGCAAAGACACGGCGCGAGGCGGGGTCGTAAAACTGCTAGCCAGGCGCGTCAGGGACAAAGCCAAGGAAGACGCAAGGAATGGCGCGAGGGGAGAGCTTGTCCGCGGTGGTATCGCGAACAAAGGCACGAGCACCCCAGACCCGGAAACGCGACGCGTCGCCAACCTTCCCCGTCCACAGCAGTGTGGGCGAGGTCTACGGCAAGGAGACACGGGGCCAAAGGTTGAGCTGATGCGCTGCGTACTGGACCGCAAACGGCCACAAAAAATGGGGGGGCAGCCGCATGGACCATAGAGGTACGAGCGACCTCCATGACCAAGCCAATGCGACGCTCAGCAACCCCATTTTGCTGCAGAGAGGCCGGAAGCGTGAAAGTCTGGCGGATGCCGTGCTCCGCACAGAAGGCTGCCAAGAGGTCTGAGGAGAACTCACCACCTCTCTCAGAGTGCAGACGCAGGACAGGAAAGTCCGACTGGAACCGCTCGCAGAGCTGGAGACGAGTAGCGCGGATCCAGGGGATCAAAACATCAGGGACATCCCCCTTGCGCTGCAGGGGAAGACCGTGGTGTAGCGCGTGTGGTCGTCGACAACCAGCAGGAAGTACCGCTCGTGGCCCTGTCCACGGACGCGGGCTGGGCCCCACACGTCCAGGTGGAGAGTCTGCAGTGGAGCCTCTGTGGGAGGGAACGAGGAGGAGTGAGGAGCGGCGCGCTGCCGCCCCTCGACGCAAGGAATGCAGGGCGGCGCAGGCGAGGGAGGAAGGGCAGGCAGAGACCTAGGAAGACCAGAGACCAGAAAGCGAGAGTGCATGCTACGAAGGCGAGGCAGGGAGGGGTGGCCCAGGCGGTGGTGCCACAGGAGAGTGTCGTGAGACAGCCGGCGACACTCACACTGGGTAGCTGCCTGAGCAGACGCGTGCAGCTGGGGAGACAAAAGGGTGGAGCGCGACGCAGTGGTGAGGGTGTACAGACTGGACCCTGGCGCACGGGTGAACGTGGCCAGGTGGCGGCCAGTCTGGGAGCACGTGCAGATCGCCACACGCTGCCGGCCAGGGGTGAAGGTGTCAACACCCGCATCCTGGAGGACAGCATTGCTCACCAAGTTTGTAGAGAACGAGGGGAGGTGGAGACCAGACAGCTCACCAGACGGGACCGCCGGACACGGAAGCACAGTGGAAGACCGTGCAAGCACTGGGCCCCCAGAGGGGTCAGCCAGGGAGACAGGAACAGGTGCAGGGAGGGGAGTGACTGTGGTACTGTCGCGAAAGAAGCAGCGGGAAGCACCAGAGTCAAGTGTAAAGTTGTGCAAGGCCTGTGCAGGCGCAGTACCAAGGGGAGCAGACTCACAAGCACCTAGTGCTGCAGGGACTATACCAGGGGCTATACCAGGATCCGACGGCACACACAAGTAGCAGTCACCCTCAGCACTAACAGTCAATGCATACATAGCAGCAAGAATTGCCTCATAGTCAAGATCAAAGATATGTACATCACGCCTGAGCAGGTCTGCCCAGTTGGGGAACTCAGTAGCATCAGGAAACTTTGCTCGCCAGGCGTCACTAAGCCGAGCGAAGCAGCGCTGCTCCGTGTGAAACCCTGTGCACTGGCGACCAGTGCGGGGACCTGTGCGAATGATATAGGGGCAGCGACCAGGACCCCCTGAAGCCCCACGCCCGGCATACCAGTCAAGAAGCTGCTGGGAAGTGGGGGTCTGGCGCTGACGCTGCTGCTGCTGCTGCTGCTGCTGCGGCTGCTGCTGGCCCGGACCACCACTGCCACCACCGCTCCCCCCTCCCCCACTGCTGCCGCTGCCACCTCCACCGCTCCCACTGCCCCCGCCGCCCCCACCACCACCTCCACCACCTCCACCCCCACGACCACCCCCACCACCTCCACCTCCCCCGCCGCCTGCACCACTGCCACCTCCACCGCCAACCCCACCTCCCCTGCCACCCTTGCCGCCCCTGCCGCTGCGACGCTTCCCACCAGGAGCGGAAGCAGCCCCGACCTCCTCAGCACCAAGGTAGTCGTGAGCAGCAGCTGCGGAGGCGTAGGAGTGGGTGAGAGGGGAGGGGGAGCACCCCTCAAAGAGGGGAGAGCGCGGAGTGCCACGAGCAGCACCTACAGCGAGGATGTTCTTCTCTGCTGCTAGGAGGTGCTTCTCGAAGTCGTCGACAGTGAGAGTGGGGGGGTCGAGCGCTAGGAAGTGGTCCCTGACTGAGCTAAGAGTGTCAGGGAGGCGGGTGACGAGGAAATAGAGAGTGAAGTACATCGGGGGGGGTTTGCGGCGCAGAACTCGGCTGAAAGGGCGGCACGAAAGCGAGTGTCAGTGGCGCGCAGGTGGGAAATGAGGTCCTCAGCAGTGGTGAACGAGGAAAGGTCGGGGAACAGATAAGGTAGCATGAGTCGACCTATGGCTGCAGTGGCCGGGGAGGAGTAGCGCGCAACTACAGCGTCGTACAGTGTCTTAGCAGTTTTGTGCTGGCTGAAATGTGCGCGCTCAGTAATCGGCAGGTGGTTCCTAATAGCGAGGCGTGCAGCAGCATCGCGAGTCTGCAACTGTGAGCGTTCGAGAGCAGGACCATCGGCAGCAGGAGCAACGGCAGTGCCAGATTCGTAATCGAACAGGGAAACGCCCTCTTTGGCATCGGTCAGAAGGAACAGCTGGAGATCGTCTAACCACACAGCGAACTCTATGGGGCGACCGTCAGGCTCGAACGCTAGAACGTTAGGCGTCGTCATAATGGCTCTAGGCAGAGGCAGGAGGCAGCAGGCAGCAGACAAGAGGCAGCAGGCACCAGGCCACAAGCAAAGGCAGAGGCAGCAGGCAGCAGGCAGGAGGCAGCAGGCGGCAGGCAGGAGGCAGCAGGCGTCAGGCAGCAGGCAGGAGCGGCCGCACGCGAGCCCCTAAAGCAGCACGCTAAGCAGTAGCGGGCCGCGCAGGCGGCCGACGCGACGCGCGGCGCAGCGGCGGGCCGCGCTGGCGACAGACGTGGCGCGCGGGGCAACGGCGCGCGAGGCGGTGAGCTGTGCGGGCGATGTCAGAGGTCCACTAGTGATCCCCGGTTGATCCTACGGAAGGGTTACAGGCTCGTTGTCCTGGGGGGTTATGGGCGCACTGACCCGCTACTTAACAAGCCCTTTTATCCCAATGGTCTAGTGGTTGGGATTCTGACATGGTATCAGAGCGGTCTCGGGTTCGAATCCCAGTGTGTGCACTTCGGGCATCCCAGTGCGGGGGGGTGTCAGAGGTCCACTGGTGATCCCCGATTGATCCTAGGGAAGGGTTACAGGCTCGTTGTCCTGGGGGGTTATGGGCGCACTGACCCGCTACTTAACAAGCCCTTTTATCCCAATGGTCTAGTGGTTGGGATTCTGACAGGCGACACGGGCCAGCGCGCGGCGCTGCAGCAGTGGCGCGCGCTAAAAACAGGGACGCGCGCGCTAACAGCCGAGGCGCGCGCGAAAAAAAAAAAAAAAAAAAAAAAAAAAAAAATGACGCGCGCTGCAGCCGAGGCGCGCGCGGGCAGTAGGCAAGGCAGGTAGGGTAACACAGTTAGGTGGGCCCGATTCTTAGGTCCTAGAGACCTCGTGCTCTAGTTACCATGTAGAAACTAAGTCATAGGGGAATGATGATTAGGTCAAGGTTGGGGTGCAAGACTAAAGTGTCGAGATTGTTTGTGTACCCTGTAAGGCTAACCCCAATACAGCCTAGATAATAACAAGCATATCTTTTGACATACATCTCTACGTCAACACCCGATCTTAGTCCTGAAAGTTCCTAAGGGCATGTTCCTACGCTCTTATCAGGCAAACCTCTTGTCAGCCTTGCCTGGTAAAAGTAGCGAGAGTTTTTGGGTTTAGGGAATTTTCAGTGTGTTTTGACGCGAGCTTGATAAGAGGTTGGCCTGACAAGAGGCCGTAGGAACAAACACAAACAAGTGATTTATAGCGCCTCTGTCGTATCGAAGATGAGACACAAACGGAACTAACTACAGCGAAGTATCACGCGAGTCAACTGTCGGAGGTTACGCGAAGATCAAAGGTCCCCGACTTTTGACCTGACGAAATGTACAGTGCGACAGCAAGGACATATAACTGACTCGTTACAGAGCAGTTACCCGAGTCAGCACTGTATCGAACCGCAACAGCAAAACAGTTAAAATAGAACTTTTTCATATTCCTTGTAATCATATAAAAGCTTGTATGTTTTTGTTATTATCAACTTACTTTGTTCTCACAAACCAGTACAAGGTGGTTCAACAAGTCTTTAAAACGCTTCCGCTACTACATCATCCTACTCTTGAATTCTGTCCTGCAAAGATCCTAAGGGCATTCTCAGCCCAACATGGTATGAGAGCAGTCAGGACAAATTCGACTACATTCAAGATATCTACAACAGCACAAGACATGGCAACGCAGAAGGAGAGAAGCTCCTCTAACGGCTCTCCCGGTACTACTCCTACTCCACCTCCTGCCTCTGGCTTACAGACAGAGGAGGGCACGGCAACAAGACCAAGGGCATCATCTTTGGAAACTCCCGCAAATCAAGCTGCGGCCTTCGATCCAGACATGATGGAGAAGTTCTTCTCCTTCATGTCCTTCTACGAACAGCACCAGCAAGGAGCACCTGCACAGTCAAACAATAGCAACAACAACAACGCAACACCAATGAGCCTAGATGATTCATCGTACGCACGTGGAAATCAGCAGCAACGGCCTACCTTTGCTCTGTACGAGCCCCAGCGTGGCTCCGTCAGCTTTATGCCACACCCGCAGCCTGCATCTGGACAAGAAAGGACACTGGATGCACTTCAAGTTCAGTCGCAGTTCGCGCACGTCTTAAAACTGCAAACGACAAAGCCTTTCGACGGAAAGGACTTCTTTACCTGGTCATTCGAGTTCGAGCTAATGATGGAAGGCGCGCAGATCCTTGGCTTCTTCGACGGGTCCCTGCCATATCCAACACACGGCACACAGTACGACAAGCAGCAATACACATATCAGTCAATGATGGCGTACACAATCCTACTGAGAAACATCACTCCGAATCAGCAGCAGAATATACGGTCTTACCGAGGATACGGCAACTCTGCAGAGCTCGCGTACAACCACCTGAAGAACCTGTATCAAGCAACAGACAGCGTAAATCAAAGTCGGTTAATGGCGCTGAGAAGAAACGAGGAATGAAATGACTAAGTGAAAGTTGGGTACAAGAAGCAAACCCTAGACAACTGTACCCCATATGTGCAACCCCACTATAGCCTACAGTAGCTATGTCATATAAATCTGACACACCCCCATAGGCAAAGTGGGGGAGAACAAGGGGTCACAAGACCAGTCAAGCAAAGCAAAGCAAAAACAAGCTCAGGGTGGATCACAAAGTCACCACACATTCCGAGCACAAGTTCAAGGCCACAAGGCCAGTTCACAAGCAGGAGTACACATATATATAAAAAAGGCTAGACAAACAAGAGCAGGTATATATATATGTAACAGTACAAGCAAGGTCAAGAGGTGAGCAAGTGAGGCAAGGTAGGCACAAGGCCCAGCTGAGTACAGAAGCGCTGATGGTCACAAGGCGCAAGTGCCTTGGTGAAGATATCAGCAGTGTTGGCCTCAGAGGCCACGTACGCAAGACGCAGCTGACCACGCTGCTGCAGCTCACGAGCAAGAAAGTAGCGGAGAGCAATGTGCTTCGTTCTGTGCTCCAGTCGCTGCTCCCGACACAAGGCCAGCATGGCCTTGTTGTCTACGTACAGCACTGGAGGAGAACGAGGCAACTCTCCGAGGTCAGTCAGCAGGTAGGTGAGCCAGCGAAGCTCCTGTGCAGCCATGGCTCCTGCGTAGATCTCAGCCTCACAACTGGAGCCGAGAACAGAAGACGAGCGAGTAGCCCGCCACGAAACAGAGCCGGAACCAAGGCTGAAGGTGTAACCCTGTGACGACCGCTGCGTAGCCTGGTCGTCAGCCCAAGAAGCGTCTGCGTGCCCAGTAAGGACCACTGGACTCTGCCCTCCAAGCACAAGCCCCATGCCCGACGTACTGCACAAGTAGCGCAACACCCTCTTCGCTGCAGCCATGTGCTCCGGTCTGTGTCTCCCAGGAGCAACATAGCGTGCAAGAATGCTAAGAGGGTATGCAAGGTCAGGTCGTGTGCAGGTCATCAGGTACATGAGGCAGCCAACAAGCTCTGGGTACGGGCCACTCGACTCTACGGACTCATCCGAAGGCAGAGCTGAGAGCGAGTGGCGAGTAGGCAGAGGAGTGGCCTGAGGCGAGGAGTACGTGAAGCCGAAGCGCTGAAGGACCTGCTGCACCATGTGTGACTGAGTCAGGGTAATGGTGCGGCGTGCTCTGTCCCGAGTGATCTGCAAGCCAAGGTAGCTGCGCAGTTCACCCAGGTCAGTGCACGTGTGTCTCTTCTGCAGCTCGGACTTCACGTGGGCTAGTCCAGCAGTGTCAGCTGTGGCAAAGACCAAGTCGTCGACGTACACGAGGATGTAGAACGGTGGCAAAGAAGTGTCGGTGCGCAGAAACAGCGACGGGTCGGCAGTAGAGGGAGCAAACCCAAGAGCTGCAAGTGTAGTCCTCAGTGTGTCGTGCCACTCACGCGGTGCCTGGCGGAGACCGTAGACTGGCCGCCGTAGGCTCCACTGGGTGCCAGGAGGAAAAGACCCAGTGAAGCCAGGTGGGCGACGCAGCCAGATCTCCTCGTGCAGGCTGCCCTGCAAGAAAGCAGTGCTGAAGTCAAGAGAGTGTAGCTCGTAGTCACGGTGAGCAGCTACGTGCAGCAGTACCCGAAGAGTGGTCATCTTCGGGGTGGGAGAGAAGGTCTGAAAGTAGTCAACTCCCTGCCGCTGACTGAAGCCACGAGCCACGTAACGCGCCTTGAAGACAGGCGGAGAACCCGGCGGTCGCTTCACCCTGAAAATCCACATGCCACTGACGATGTTCGCCCCAGGAGGGGGAACAGCGTCAACGTAGGTGCCTGTGGACTTCCAGGAAGCCATCTCTGCGTCCATAGCTGCCTGCCACTGAGAGGAGTAGGGACCCTCTATCGCCTCCGCGTAAGAGCGCGGAGTCGGGATGTCAAGTGCATCCGGGTCTCCCTCAGGGGTAAGCAGTACGGACACGAGATGAGGTGAAGCAGCGGCCAAGCACTGAAACTCCTCGTGCCTGTCCTCAAGGACGTCCGTGCCAAGGGCACACTCACCCCCGACGGACGGAGGACAGACAGACTCAGACTCAGCAACAAGACTGGCGACGTAGTCTAGGCGACAGCGAGCAGCAAAGTCGACGAGCTCAGCAACTAGAGCAGACGCAGCAGTGGACTCAAAGGAAGGGTCAGTGACAACCGTAGCAAGGAGACGCGTGACAGTAGGACTGGCAGCGCGAAGAGAGTCCGACTCCGGGTCGGCAAGAGTAGGAAGAGAAGACTCAGGAGGAGAAGGCAAAGGGGCACGCAGAGGAGCAGTGGACGGACGCAGAGACATCCGGTGCGTGCCAGGGACAGGAGGAGGACGCTGACGCGAACCGCGACCACTAGTGCGAGCAGCACGGACAGGCGACGCAGGGCGAGACGCAGGCTCACGACGCTCAGCAAGACCTCCAGTAGGACCAGTGTAGGGAGACGGAGCAGGCAGTGGGGAGGCCGGCTGTAACTGTAACTGCGACGGGACAGGCAGTGGACACTCTAAGGGAGGAGGAGGACCAGTAGAAAGCGGGAGACCAAGAACCTGCTGAAGGAGCGGAACGAAGTACGGCCGAGGCCGCGCGGCGACTCCAGACACAGGAGGGACAGCACCAGCACCCGCAGGGGCAGCACCAGCACCAGTAGCAGCTCCAGCTCCAGAACCCCCAGCAGCACCAGTAGTACCCCCAGCAGGACCGCCCCCAGGACCGACAGCAGTAGCCTCTGCGCCAACACCCGCAGCAACTCCAGCCCCAGAAGTACCCGCAGGTCCAGCAGCTCCAGTACTCCCAGTACGAGCACCTCCGGGACCCGTGGCACCAGCTCCCTCAGAAGCAACAGAACCTCCAGTACCCGCAGCACCTCCAGCTCCAGCAGCTCCAGCAGCTCGCCTCCAGCGCCGGGCAAACCACTCACGCAGCTCCTGGGGAGAGAGTGGCTCTCGGCGAGAGGGAGCACCCGGTGAACCGCCAGGCACAGCACCACCAGGCGTAGCACCCCCATGCTCAGCACCTCCAGGCGTAGTACCCCCAGGCTCAGCACCCTCAGACGCAGCACCCCCAGGCTCAGCACCTCCAGGCGTAGTACCCCCAGGCTCAGCACCCCCAGTCGTAGTACCCCCAGACTCAGCACCCCCAGGCTCAGCACCCCCAGGCTCAGCACCCCCAGGCGTAGCACCCACAGGCTCAGCACCCCCAGAGTCAGCACCCCCAGGCTCAGCTCCCTCAGCAGCACCAGAGTCACCAGCGACCTCGACAGGCTCAACAGCGTCTACCTGGGACACACCTGAAGGGGCAGGACCCTGAGGGGGGAGGGGGTCTATCGGGGGGGGACCTGGTACAAGGAAGAGCGGTGGCGGGGGGAGGGACGGAGTGCGGTAGGGGAAGAGGCGGTAGTAGGGGACCGACTCGTCGAACGTGACGTCCTGGGAGGACAGAACATGGCGAGAGGTGGGGTGGTAGAACTGCCACCCTGGGGCGTCAGGGGGGAAACCCAGGAAGACGCAAGGAGCAGCATGAGGGGACAGCTTGTCCGCAGACAAGTCGCGGACAAACGCCCGAGATCCCCAGACACGGAACGCAGACGCATCGCCAACCTTCCCCGTCCACAGCAAAGCTGGGGAGGTCTCCGGCATGGAGACCCTGGGCTGAAGGTTGATCTGATGCGCCGCGTACCGAACCGCAAACGGCCACAGAAAATGGGGGGCAGCCGCATGCATCATGGACGTACGGGCGACGTCCATGACCATGCCAATGCGGCGCTCAGCAATCCCATTTTGCTGTGGAGAGTCCGGAAGCGTGAAGGTCTGGCGGATGCCTCGTGCACGACAGTAGGCTCGCAGAAGGCCAGAGGAGAACTCTCCGCCTCTGTCAGAGTGCAGACGCAGAACAGGAAAGTCCGAGCCAAAGCTCCGCCTGAGCTGGAGACGAGCTGCGCGGATCCAGTCGATCAACACCTCAGTGACATCACCCTTGCTGCGCAAGGGGAAGACTGTGGTGTAACGCGAGTAGTCGTCAACCACCAGCAGGAAGTAGCGCTCGTGACCCTGTCCACGGACGCGGGCCGGGCCCCACACGTCCATGTGAAGCGTCTGCAGCGGGGCCTCTGTCGGAGGAAACTGGGAGGAGTGAGGGGTAGCCCGCTGCCGTCCCTCGACACAGGGGACGCAGGTAAGGCCTGGCCCCGGAGGAAGGGGAGGGAGGGACCGGGGAAGACCAGAGACAAGGACACGGGAGGCCATGCTCCGGAGACGAAGCAGGGAGGGGTGGCCAAGGCGGTGGTGCCAGAGGAGAGTCTCGTGAGACAGGAGGCGACACGAGCAGGGGGCAGACTCAGGACCAGACCTGGACGCTGCAGCAAACACCTGACCCGACGCAGCTACCTGACCAGACGCAGGGACTGGAGGAGACGCAGTGGTCAGTGTGTACAGGCTCGACCCTGGCCGACGTGTAAACGTGGCCAGGTGGCGGCCTGTCCGAGCGTCCGTGCAGTGGGTCACCCGCTGACTCGCAGGAGTGAACTGGTGAACCCCCGCATCCTGTAGGTCAGCACCACTCACCAAGTTCGTAGAGAACGAGGGGAGGTAGAGACCAGACAGGGTGCCAGAGGGGGCCGCCGGACACAGGAGGACAGTGGAGAAGTGAGCAAGGACAGGACCCCCAGAGGGGTCTGCCAGGGAGACCGCAACTGGCCGGCCAAGCGGCGTGAGTGTGGTGCGGTCTCGAAAGAAGGAGCGAGAAGCCCCCGAGTCAAGTGTGAAGGTGTGGGAGGCCGAAGCCGACGCAGAACCTGAGAGAGCAGACTCACCAGCACCTGAGGGAGCAGACGCACCTAGAGCAGCAGCCTCGCTAGCACCTAGAGCAGCACCCTCACCAGTACCTAGAGCAGCAGTCTCAATGCCCGGGTCGGGCGGAAAACACCGGTAACAGTCACCCTCATCACTAATAGTCACAGCATACATGGCAACAAGAATAGCATCAAAGTCAAGGTCAAAGACAGCTACACCCGCCCTAGACAGCTCGCCCCAGCGGGGGATCTCAGTGGCCTCAGGGAACTGGTGACGCCAAGCGTCCGTGAGGCGGCCAAAGCAGCGCTGGGTGGAGTGCGCACCCCCGCACTGCTCACCCGCGCGGTCGCCGGTGCGCAGGACGTAGGTGCACGGACCAGCACCCCCACCCCTCTGGCGTGCAGTGTACCACTCACGGAGCTGCTGAGGGGAGGGGACGTCACGAGTGCGCTGCTGCTGCTGCTGCTGCTGCTGCTGGCGCTGACCACCACCGGAGCTGACCCTCTGCGCAGCGCCACCCCGACCAGCTCCACCTCCTCCGCCGCCTCCACCTCCACCGCCGCCACCTCCGCTCCCTCCGCCACCGCCGCTGCCTCCTGCGCCTCCACTGCCGCCACCTACACCTCCACCCCCGCCACCACTCCCACCGCCACCCCCACCTCCTCCACCACCTCCACCGCCGCCTCCACCGCCCCCGCTAGCTCCTCCAGCGCCCCTGCCCCCCTTGCCCCTGCCAGAGCGGCGTCTCCCGCTAGGGGTAGACGCTGCCCCAACCGACTCCAAACCAGCGAGGTCGGCCGCAGCAGCAGAGGCAACAGAGGGCAAAAGAGGGGAGGGGGAACACCCCTCAAAGATGGGGGTGCGAGGGTCACCACGAGAGGCTCCTACAGCGACTATGCTCTTTTCTGCTGCTAGGAGGGCCTTCTCGAGGAGGTCAACGGTGAGAGTGGTGGGACAAACCGAGAGGAAGTGGTCCCTGACTACGCGAAGGGAGTCAGGGAGACGGGTGACTATGTAGTAGAGGGTGATGTACATGGGGGGGGGGGTTCTTGGCGCAGAACTCAGCAGGAAGCGCAGCGCGGTAGCGAGTGTCACTAGAGCGGAGGTGCGTAATGAGGTCAGCGACTGTGGGAAAGGCAGCAAGGTCAGGGAAGAGGTACGGTAGCATGAGGCGGCTCAGTGCAGCAGTGGCAGGGGAGGAGTAGCGTGCAACTACAGCGTCGTACAAGGTCTGAGCACTCTTGTACTGGCTAAAGTGCGCACGCTCAGAGGTAGGGAGGTGGCGACGCACAGCAAGACGTGCAGCAGCATCGCGCGTGGCCCACTGTGAGCGAACGGTGGCGTCAGCATCAGCAGCGGGGGCAGGAGAGGCACCAGAAGTGAGGTCAAAGAGGGAGAGGCCGTCTGCTCTGTCGCACTGTAAGAAAAGCTGCAGGTCATCTATCCAGACGTCAAAGTCAATGGCCCGACCCTCAGCGTCAAAAGCGAGGACACTAGGGGTAGCCATGACAGCAGTAGACTAGCAGTGTAAACAGTAGGGCGAGGGCAGTGCTGTGAGAGAGGCGCTGCTCTTACCGGACAGGGCGGTTCGGGCGGCTCGGCTGCAGGGCGGCTCGGCGGCTCGGCGGCTGGGCGGCTCGGCGGCGGGGCGGCTCGGCTGCTGGGCGGCTCGGCTGCGGACAGGGCAGCTCGGCGACTGGGCGGCTCGGCGGCTCGGCTGCTGGGCGGCTCGGCTGCTGGGCGGCTCGGCTGCTGGGCGGCTCGGCGGCTGGGCGGCTTGGCTGCTGGGCGGCTCGGCGGGGCCGCTGAGAGGGCGGCGTCCGGCGCCGCTGGGAGGAGGCGGCGGGGCCGCCAAGGTAAGTGGCGGGGCCGCGGAGGTAGGTGGCGGGGCCGCACAGTGAGGTGGCGGGGCCGCGAAGGTAGGTGGCGGGGCCGCACAGGTAGGTGGCGGGGCCGCGGAGGTAGGTGGCGGGGCCGCACAGTGAGGTGGCGGGGCCGCGAAGGTAGGTGGCGGGGCCGCACAGGTAGGTGGCGGGGCCGCGGAGGTAGGTGGCGGGGCCGCACAGTGAGGTGGCGGGGCCGCGAAGGTAGGTGGCGGGGCCACACAGGTAGGTGGCGGGGCCGCACAGGTAGGTGGCGGGGCCGCGGAGGTAGGTGGCGGGGCCGCGGAGGTAGGTGGCGGGGCCGCACAGTGAGGTGGCGGGGCCGCGAAGGTAGGTGGCGGGGCCGCGGAGGTAGGTGGCGATGGGCGCGACGGGCGCGACGGGCGCGACGGGCCGAAAGGGCGGCGCGACTCGGGCCGGCGCAAAACGCGCTCCGGGCAGAAAAAAAAAAAAAATCGTGGTGGTGGGCCCTAGGAATCGTTCCCACTAGGGAACCTGCTCGATACCATGAGAAGAAACGAGGAATGAAATGACTAAGTGAAAGTTGGGTACAAGAAGCAAACCCTAGACAACTGTACCCCATATGTGCTACCCCACTATAGCCTACAGTAGCTATGTCATATAAATCTGACAGGCGCAACTGACGACAGTCGAAATGAAACCAGGCGAAAAGGGGATGGCGTATATCAGTCGCTGTCGCGAATTGCGCGACAAACTCCTTCGATGCGGAGGGTCGATTTCAGAAGACGCCTTCGTCACAGTCATCATCGGCGGCCTCGGTCCTCAGTGGCGCTCCACCCGCGCCATACTCCGAGCGCATGGAAAGATATCAGAAGCAGCACTCTGCGCCGAGATCCACGCTGAGCAGCAAGATATGGACCTGCAAGAAGAACGACATAACAAGAAGGCATCAGTACCTGAATTCGCATTCCACACTCAACGGCGCTACAACAACAACAACTATCAGCATCAACCGAAACTAGTACCTCCGTTCTATCACCTCTGCAAGACGTCAGGACATCCTCGTACACACTGTCCTAACCGACAACAGTCAGAACCGACGCAGCGGCAGCTTCGGCCTTCAAGCAGTCAAGTTGCCTCAACGCAAGCAAATCCGAAATCTCAAGTACAAGCCTCAACAACATCGACGGGACAACCTGTGCAAGAAACAAGAAACATCGTCAGTTGTATGACACGGCTGACCGATTCCTGCATCACCGAGTCTCCACCACATTACTCACCGGAAGAACAACTCGACAACAGCATGCCTCGCCGCGAGTCACTTCAACCAAATCCAACGTACGCAGCCATCGCTCAAAGCGAGCCATCCGGGAAGGATACGTGGTTCTTGGACAGTTGCTGTGGAGAGCATATGTTCTCCTGAGGACGCTTTGTTCAACGTGAACACCAACTTCAACGTGAAGTCGTCATCACCGTCGCCAACAATCAGAACCTGCGCACACGACGACAAGGCGTAGTGCAACTTCAGTCACGAGAAACAAACGTCATACTGCAGATGTCAAAGGTTTTGATAGCAGAAGGACTCGGTTACAACCTACTGAGCGTCAGTCAGCTGATGGCGAAGGGCATACACCTCGAGGCAGACAGCACCACTCAGGAGTTTAAATTATACCACGGCAAGGGTGGTCTCTACATCGGAAAGGCAGTCTTGAAAAACAACGTATTCGTCCTCGACTTTGTTCCAGATCTCGGCACTGCCGACAGCGACGGGATTGTCACCTTCACCTCTTGGACACATCCACCGGATCTTGACCCCGACTTTAGTCCAGAAGTCTTCTGGTATTCGCACACCATCCCTGAGGCAGAACGAACAAGAGCATTAGCGACAATTCAACACTCGGCAGCAGCAGAAACAACATCAACAGCAGCAGAAACAACACCGGCAGCAGCAGAAACAACGGCAGCAGCAGCAGCAACATCAACACCAATCGCTGGTCCTTCAACTACATCACCTCAAATCGACGACATCCCATCGACTCCCGCGCAGCAGCTTCACCCAAAAACACGAGCAGTTCACCGAAGCGCCAACTTCACCGCCGCCTTTTACTCCAACTCCGACCTGCATCGTCGTTCAACCGGACATCGCGCTAGCGAAGACATCTGGCACGCACGAATGGGACATCCAAGTAATACGGTGTTAAACAACACAATCAGAGCAGGAGTTCTCGACAAAGATTCACTGCTTCTAACCGACGGAAGTGAACTTCGACGAGCGCGAGGAACGTGTTTTACCTGCCCCGAAGCTGACTTACCGCATCGACCTTTCACTTCTCACCACAACCCCAGCGCACCAGCTTACGCACCACTTGAAAAGGTGTACAGCGACATCCTGTACAATCGCGAACCCGGACAAGGAGCATACAGTTATACCATCACGTTCATCGATGCAGCTACACGTTACGTTTGGCACCTCAATCTTCCAAGCAAGGACATGGCCTTCGAAGCCTTCGTCGCTTGGCTCCCAGTAGCAGAACGAGAATCAGGCGAGAAACTAAAAAGCTTTCAGTCAGACGGAGGAGGAGAATACACCTCACAGAGGTTCAAGCAGTTCTTGGCAGAAAGGGGAATCAAGAGGCTCATCTCGCTTCCTTACGCCCATCAACAGCAAGGCGTGGCGGAACGGATGAATCGAACTCTCCAGAACACCATGCGCAAGTTACTGCGTGGCATGCGACTGCCCAATCACCAGTGGCCTGAAGCGATGGACGACGCTGTCATGCTGCACAACTTGCTTTCGTCGTCGTCACTACCGAACAACGCATCACCGCACCTGCTGTGGACAGGAAAACAGGGCAGCACAAAAATGTTAAGATTTTTCGGCTGCATGGTACAGTACCGACCCCCATCTGCACGAGCCGGCAGATTTTCCCAACGAGCACAGTGGGGACTACACCTGGGCATCGAAAGAAATTACAACGCGTGGAAGATTTTCGACGTCCACTCCAAAGAAACAGTAGCAGCACGTGACGTCATTTTCTACGAACGACTCACCCTTCCGACATACCTTGCCAGCCTGGAAGAAAATCGGGATCCCACAGGTGGCTTCCACGGTGACCGACACTTCGCCTCGGCAGCAGACGAAGCTGACTGGGACGAGCAGAACGTGGATAACGCCTCGGAAGAAGCAGGACCACTCCCTTACTGCTCCGTGCCTATCCCGATGGATGACGAAAATCCTCGCGAAAGCGTCAACGCCGAAACTTATTTCGACCTCGCCGACACTGGTTACGTTACACCTGCAGAATTCAACACCAACGAAGCAGAACGCATAGGGCCCAACTTCATACCTGACCCAGAAACAGGCGACGAAGCATCTTATCCCGCGGACACAACACTCCCCCGCTACACACAGAGTGGCCTTCAGATACTTGGTCTCGTCACCGCGGTCCACGGAACGGATACTCCTAAGGAGCCTGCCACAGTTCAGCAGGCTCTGGGGGGGGAGCATAAGGAAAAATGGCGTGAAGCCATGGACAAGGAACTGAAAGCACTACAGGAGCGCAACACCTGGAAAGTTGTTCCTATCGGCGTGGCACGAAACAAGACAATACTCACCGGGAAGTGGGTCTTCCGTGTGAAGACGAAAGCAGACGGCACCATCGATAAGTTCAAGGCACGATGGGTCGTACGCGGCTTCGACCAAGAGCACGGACGCGATTTCACCGAGACATTCGCACCGGTTAGTCGACACACCTCACTACGGATTCTTCTCGCGATCGCCGCTATGAAGAAAAAGAAGCTGCGGCAAATCGACGTTGCCAATGCTTTTCTCTACGCACCTGTCGACGCAGAAATCTTCGTCGAACTTCCACACGGTTCCCATGGAGAACCTAACCAAGTCTGCCAGCTACTGAAGTCCTTGTACGGGATCAAACAGGCCCCGAGACTGTGGCAGCAGTACTTACACGCTCGACTCACTCGCATCGGATTCCGGCAGCTACCGCACGATCAAGGAATGTACCGGCTCACGAAAAGCGATGACTACATTCTACTAATCGTCTACGTAGACGATCTGCTTTACATCGGGTCAACCGACAGTGTCACTACCTGGTTCGAAGGGGAGTTACAGAGAGATCTTACGCTCACGGTTTCATCTACCGTCACGCAGTACCTCGGCCTCAACATCCAAGAAGAAGAAGGCGCGATCTATCTCAACGCCGCAAAATATGCCGACACCATCGCCAAACGGTTCGCATTCACACCAACTACCATCTCTACGCCATACCGCTACACGGCAGGAAATGACAAGGCAGAATCTGCTCCACTAAAACCCGCCGGCATACGCAACTACCAGAGAAAACTGGGATGCCTTCTCTTCGCGGCCGTCACCTGCCGTCCAGACCTATCATATTCAGCAAGTCAACTCGCCACCTACCTCAAAAGGCCTGAAGACGAACACATGAAGGAGCTCGATCGCGCTCTGCACTACCTCGTAAGCACTCCGACGATCGGCCTGATCTACTACAAGAACATATCTACAACGCCCAAGCTAATCGGCTACGTCGACGCCGACCACGCCGGAGATTCTGACAACAGGCGCTCGCGCACAGGCTACATCTACCGTCTCGAGCCTATCGGACCTATTTCGTGGCAGTCGAGCAAACAGGAATTAATCGCCCTCTCCTCAGCTGAAGCTGAATATATCGCACTCTGCTCAGCCACCAAGGAAGGACTGTACCTTCGCGAACTTCTGGAGGAAGCGAAGCTGGCCCAGTTACCCAGCTTCTCTCTATTTTGCGACAACCAGTCGGCAATTCGCATCGCCAACAAAAATGGATTCGCGAACAGGACGAAACATATCGCCCTGCGATATTTCTTCGTAAAAGACGAGATCGAGAAGGGAAGACTTGAGCTGTCTTACTGCCCCACATCCGAGATGGCAGCTGACTACTTGACCAAGAAGCTCGGAAAGTCGAAGTTCGAATATTGCATGCTGCTGACTGGACAGAGCCACGTCACCTGCAACGACACTCCAGAGGCGAAGGGGAGTGTTGGAAACAAGTGATTTATAGCGCCTCTGTCGTATCGAAGATGAGACACAAACGGAACTAACTACAGCGAAGTATCACGCGAGTCAACTGTCGGAGGTTACGCGAAGATCAAAGGTCCCCGACTTTTGACCTGACGAAATGTACAGTGCGACAGCAAGGACATATAACTGACTCGTTACAGAGCAGTTACCCGAGTCGGCACTGTATCGAACCGCAACAGCAAAACAGTTAAAATAGAACTTTTTCATATTCCTTGTAATCATATAAAAGCTTGTATGTTTTTGTTATTATCAACTTACTTTGTTCTCACAAACCAGTACAAGATGGTTCAACAAGTCTTTAAAACGCTTCCGCTACTACATCATCCTACTCTTGAATTCTGTCCTGCAAAGATCCTAAGGGCATTCTCAGCCCAACAGATAATAACAAGCATATCTTTTGACATACATCTCTACGTCAACACCCGATCTTAGTCCTGAAAGTTCCTAAGGGCATGTTCCTACGCTCTTATCAGGCAAACCTCTTGTCAGCCTTGCCTGGTAAAAGTAGCGAGAGTTTTTGGGTTTAGGGAATTTTCAGTGTGTTTTGACGCAAGCTTGATAAGAGGTTGGCCTGACAAGAGGTCGTAGGAACATGCTCTTATGGCTTTTCTCAGCCCAACAAGAGTTAACAAGTTGACGCATCACAGTGGACATTTTGACGCGTCAGAGTTGACATTTTGACGCGTCATATAACATTTTGGCGCGTTAGTGAATGCACCCCTCCTCAAATTTACACGTGGCCTAGTGGGGGATATCGTTGGTCTCATACGAAATAAACCGCATTGTCTGTGAATTCAGACAAACTGTACAAGCTCGTCTGAAAAAGCAGACGGATAAATTTAGCACATCTAGTGATTCATATGAAAAATAATTCACTGTCTGCAAATTCAGATGAATACTAAAAAACGGGTCCGATTTTCAGACCATCAGACGAATTTCGTCTGATATCGACGTCCTTGGTGGTGTCCTTGAGATCCACCCTGAGCTTTGCTTTGCTTTGTTCTCTTGCTTGACTGGTCCTGTGACCGTCTATTGTGTTTGCTATCTCCCACTTAGCCTATGGGGGTGTGTCATACTATATGATTGTGTTCTCTCTAGGCCAGGGCTGACGTTTCATTTTAAGCTTCCCTGATTCCGGGGAAAATTTTCCCCCTCTATTATGGGTGCACATTTTCCAGAAAAGCAGTACCCTGATTGCTCAGGGTTGTAAAGTAGTTAACACTGATTGTTCAGGGTCGATAACTGAACATCAGAGTAGTAACGCGCGCTTTGTTACCCGGGAAAATATCCCCTCTCCACAAAGTCTCGAAGTTTCGATCAGAACGAAGTTTCGAAGAAACTTCTGAGAAACTGAACGAGAATGAATTGACTAAGGGAAAGTTTGGTACAAATGCAAACCCTAGAAAACTGTACCCCATATGTGCTATCCCACTATAGCCTACAGTAGCTAAGTCATATAAATCTGACACACCCCCATAGGCAAAGTGGGGGAGAACAAGGGGTCACAAGACCAGTCAAGCAAAGCAAAGCAAGCTCAGGGTGGATCACAAAGTCACCACACATTCCGAGCACAAGTTCAAGGCCACAAGGCCAGTTCACATGCATGATTACATATATATATAAGGCTAGACAAGCAAGAGCAGGTGTATATATATATGCAACAGTACAAGCAAGGTCAAGGGGTGAGCAAGTGAGGCAAGGTAGGCACAAGACCCAGCTGAGTACAGAAGCGCTGATGATCACAAGGCGCAAGTGCCTTGGTGAAGATATCAGCAGTGTTGGCCTGAGAGGCCACGTACGCAAGCCGCAGCTAACCACGCTGCTGTAGCTCACGAGCAAGGAAGTAGCGGAGAGCAATGTGCTTCGTTCTGTGCTCCAGTCTCTGCTCTCGACACAAGGCCAGCATGGCCTTGTTGTCTACGTACAGCACTGGAGGAGAACGAGGCGGCTCTCCGAGGTCAGTCAGCAGGTAGGTGAGCCAGCGAAGCTCCTGTGCAGCCATGGCCCCGGCGTAGATCTCAGCCTCACAACTGGAGCCGAGAACAGAAGACGAGCGGGTAGCCCGCCACGAAACAGAGCCGGAACCAAGGCTGAAGGTGTAACCCTGTGACGACCGCTGCGTAGCCTGGTCGTCAGCCCAAGAAGCGTCTGCGTGCCCAGTGAGGACCACTGGACTCTGCCCTCCAAGCACAAGCCCCATGCCCGACGTACTGCACAAGTAGCGCAACACCCTCTTCGCTGCAGCCATGTGCTCCGGTCTGTGTCTCCCAGGAGCAACATAGCGTGCGAGAATGCTAAGAGGGTATGCAAGGTCAGGTCGTGTGCAGGTCATCAAGTACATGAGGCAGCCAACAAGCTCTGGGTACGGGCCACTCGACTCTACGGACTCATCCGAAGGCAGAGCTGAGAGCGAGTGGCGAGTAGGCAGAGGAGTGGCCTGAGGCGAGGAGTACGTGAAGCCGAAGCGCTGAAGGACCTGCTGCACCATGTGTGACTGAGTCAGGGTAATGGTGCGGCGTGCTCTGTCCCGGGTGATCTGCAAGCCAAGGTAGCTGCGCAGTTCACCCAAGTCTGTGCACGTGTGTCTCTTCTGCAGCTCGGACTTCACGTGGGCGAGTCCAGCAGTGTCAGCTGTGGCAAAGACCAAGTCGTCGACGTACACGAGGATGTAGAACGGCGGCAAAGAAGTGTCGGTGCGCAGAAACAGCGACGGGTCGGCAGTAGAGGGAGCAAACCCAAGAGCCGCAAGTGTAGTCCTCAGTGTGTCGTGCCACTCACGCGGTGCCTGGCGGAGACCGTAGACTGGCCGCCGGAGGCTCCACTGGGTGCCAGGAGGAAAAGACCCAGTGAAGCCAGGTGGGCGGCGCAGCCAGATCTCCTCGTGCAGGCTGCCCTGCAAGAAAGCAGTGCTGAAGTCAAGAGAGTGCAGCTCGTAGTCGCGGTGAGCAGCTATGTGTAGCAGTACCCGAAGAGTGGTCATCTTCGGGGTGGGACCCTCTATCGCCTCCGCGTAAGAGCGCGGAGTCGGGATGTCAAGTGCATCCGGGTCTCCCTCAGGGGTAAGCAGTACGGACACGAGATGAGGTGAAGCAGCAGCCAAACACTGGAACTCCTCCTGCCTGTCCTCAAGGACGTCCGTGCCAAGGGCACACTCACCCCCGACGGACGGAGGACAGACAAACTCAGACCCAACGACAAGACTAGCAGCGTAGTCTAGACGACAGCGAGCAGCAAAGTCGACGAGCTCAGCAACTAGGGCAGACGCAGCAGTGGACTCAAAGGAAGGGTCAGTGACGACAGTAGCAAGGAGACGCGTGACAGTAGGACTGGCAGCACGAAGAGAGTCCGACTCCGGGTCGGGAAGAGCAGGAAGAGAGGACTCAGGAGGAGAAGGCAAAGGGGTACGCAGAGGAGCAGTGGACGGACGCAGAGACATCCGGTGCGTGCCTGGGACAGGAGGAGGACGCTGACGCGAACCACGACCACTAGTGCGAGCAGCACGGACAGGCGACGCAGGGCGAGACGCAGGCTCACGACGCTCAGCAACACCTCCAGTAGGACCAGTGTAGGGAGAAGGAGCGGGCAATGGGGAGGCCGGCTGTAACTGTAACTGTGACGGGACAGGCTGTGGACACTCTAAGGGAGGAGGAGGACCAGTAGAAGGCGGGAGACCAAGCACCTGCTGAAGGAGCGGAACGAAGTACGGTCGAGGCCGCGCGGCGACTCCAGACACAGCAGGGACAGCACCAGTACCCCCAGCGGCAGCACCAGCGCCAGCAGCACCTCCAGCTCCAGTACCTCCAGCAGCACCAGTAGGACCCGCAGCAGGACCGCCTCGAGGACCGACAGCAGTAGCCTCAGCGCCAACACCCTCAGCAGCTCCAGCTCCAGTCGCACCCGCAGGCCCAGCAGCTCCAGTACTCCCAGTACGAGCACCTCCGGGACCCGCGGCACCAGCAGCCTCAGCAGCCGAAGAACCTCCAGCTCCCGCAGCACGCCTCCAGCGCCGGGCAAACCACTCGCGCAGCTCCTGTGGAGAGAGTGGCTCCCGCCGAGACGAAGCACCCGGAGAACCTCCAGGCTCAGCACCGCCAGACGCCACACGAGCAGGCTCAGCTCCCTCAGGCTCCGTACCCCCAGGCTCAGCACCTCCAGGCGTAGCACCCCCAGGCTCAGCACCCCCAGGCGTAGCACCCCCAGGCTCAGTACCCCCAGGCTCAGCACCCCCAGTAGTAGCACCCCCAGGCTCAGCACCCCCAGGCTCAGCACCCCCAGTAGTAGCACCCTCAGGCTCAGCACCCCCAGGCGTAGCACCCACACGCTCAGCACCCCCAGAGTCAGCACCCCCAGGCTCAGCACCCTCAGCAGCACCAGAGTCACCAGTAACCTCGACAGGCTCGACTGCGTCTACCTGGGACACACCTGAAGGGGCAGGACCCTGAGGGGGGAGGGGGTCTACCGGGGGGGGACCTGGCACAAGGAAGAGCGGTGGCGGGGGGAGGGACGGAGTGCGGTAGGGGAAGAGGCGGTAGTAGGGGACCGACTCGTCAAACGTGACGTCCTGGGAGGACAGAACACGGCGAGAGGTGGGGTGGTAGAACTGCCACCCTGGCGCGTCAGGGGGGAAGCCAAGGAAGACGCAAGGAGCAGCACGAGGGGACAGCTTGTCCGCAGACAAGTCGCGGACAAACGCCCGAGATCCCCAGACACGGAACGCAGACGCATCGCCAACCTTCCCCGTCCACAGCAAAGCAGGGGAGGTCTCCGGCATGGAGACCCTGGGGTGAAGGTTGATCTGATGCGCCGCGTATCGAACCGCAAACGGCCACAGAAAATGGGGGGCAGCTGCATGCATCATGGACGTACGGGCGACGTCCATGACCATGCCAATGCGGCGCTCAGCAATCCCATTTTGCTGTGGAGAGTCCGGAAGCGTGAAGGTCTGGCGGATGCCTCGTGCACGACAGTAGGCTCGCAGAAGGCCAGAGGAGAACTCTCCACCTCTGTCAGAGTGCAGACGCAGAACAGGAAAGTCCGAGCCAAAGCTCTGCCTGAGCTGGAGACGAGCTGCGCGGATCCAGTCGATCAACACCTCACTGACATCACCCTTGCTGCGCAAGGGGAAGACTGTGGTGTAACGCGAGTAGTCGTCAACCACCAGCAGGAAGTAGCGCTCGTGACCCTGTCCACGGACGCAGGCCGGGCCCCACACGTCCATGTGAAGCGTCTGCAGCGGTGCCTCTGTCAGAGGAAACTGAGAGGAGTGAGGGGCAGCACGCTGCCGCCCCTCGACACAGGGGACGCAGGTAGGGCCAGGCCCCGGAGGAAGGGGAGGGAGGGACCGGGGAAGACCAGAGACAAGG
Source organism: Closterium sp. Naga37s-1 (assembly GCA_947471745.1). Classification (NCBI taxonomy): domain Eukaryota; kingdom Viridiplantae; phylum Streptophyta; class Zygnematophyceae; order Desmidiales; family Closteriaceae; genus Closterium; species Closterium sp. Naga37s-1. Next base: position 3,845,143 of record CANJKZ010000120.1, on the reverse strand, counting down.
ACACGGGAGGCCATGCCTCGGAGACGAAGCAGGGAGGGGTGACCAAGGCGGTGGTGCCAGAGGAGAGTCTCGTGAGACAGGAGGCGACACGAACAGGGGGCAGACTCAGGACCAGACCTGGACGCTGCAGCAAACACCTGACCCGACGCAGCTACCTGACCAGACGCAGTGACTGGAGGAGACGCAGTGGTCAGTGTGTACAGGCTCGACCCCGGCCGACGTGTAAACGTGGCCAGGTGTCGGCCTGTCCGAGCGTCCGTGCAGTGGGTCACCCGCTGACTCGCAGGAGTGAACTGGTGAACCCCCGCATCCTGTAGGTCAGCACCACTCACCAAGTTCGTAGAGAACGAGGGGAGGTAAAGACCAGACTGGGTGCCAGAGGGGGCCGCCGGACACGGGAGGACAGTGGAGAAGTGAGCAAGGACAGGACCCCCAGAGGGGTCTGCCAGAGAGACTGCAACTGGCCGGCCAAGCGGCGTGAGTGTGGTGCGGTCTCGAAAGAAGGAGCGAGAAGCCCCCGAGTCAAGGGTGAAGGTGTGGGAGGCCGAAGCCGACGCAGTACCTGAGAGAGCAGACTCACCAGCACCTGAGGGAGCAGACGCACGAGCACCTAGAGCAGCAGCCTCGCTAGCACCTAGAGCAGCAGCCTCACCAGTACCTAGAGCAGCAGTCTCAATGCCCGGGTCGGGCGGAAAACACCGGTAACAGTCACCCTCATCACTAATAGTCACAGCATACATGGCAACAAGAATAGCATCAAAGTCAAGGTCAAAGACAGCTACACCCGCCCTAGACAGCTCGCCCCAGCGGGGGATCTCAGTGGCCTCAGGGAACTGGTGACGCCAAGCGTCCGTCAGGCGGCCAAAGCAGCGCTGGGTGGAGTGCGCACCCCAGCACTGCTCACCCGCGCGGTCGCCGGTGCGTAGGACGTAGGTGCACGGACCAGTACCCCCACCCCGCTGGCGTGCAGCGTACCACTCACGGAGCTGCTGAGGGGGGGGGGTGTCACGAGTGCGCTGCTGCTGCTGCTGCTGCTGGCGCTGACCACCACCGGAGCCGACCCTCTGCGCAGCACCACCCCGACCAGCTCCACCTCCTCCGCCGCCGCCTCCTCCACCGCCGCCACCTCCGCCACCTCCGCCCCCACCGCCACCGCCGCCGCCGCCTCCGCCTCCACTGCCGCCACCGACACCTCCACCCCCGCCACCACTCCCACCACCACCCCCACCCCCTCCACTGCCTCCACCGCCACCCCCGCCACCCCCGCCAGCCCCTCCAGCACCCTTGCCCCCCTTGCCCTTGCCGGTGCGGCGTCTCCCGCTCGGGGCAGACGCAGCGCCGACCGACTCAAAACCAACGAGGTCGGCCGCAGCAGCAGAGGCAACAGAGGGCAAAAGGGGGGAGGGGGAACACCCCTCAAAGACGGGGATGCGAGGGTCACCACGAGAGGCTCCTACAGCGACTATGCTCTTCTCCGCTGCTAGGAGGGCCTCCTCGAGGAGGTCAACGGTGAGAGTGGTGGGGCAAACTGAGAGGAAGTGGTCCCTGACTACGCGAAGGGAGTCAGGGAGCCGGGTGACTATGTAGTAGAGGGTGATGTACATGGGGGGGGGGTTCTTGGCGCAGAACTCAGCAGGAAGCGCAGCGCGGTAGCGAGTGTCACTAGTGCGGAGGTGCGTAATGAGGTCAGCGACTGTGGGAAAGGCAGCAAGGTCAGGGAAGAGGTACGGTAGCATGAGGCGGCTCAGTGCAGCAGTGGCAGGGGAGGAGTAGCGCGCAACTACAGCGGCGTACAAGGTCTGAGCACTCTTGTACTGGCTAAAGTGCGCACGCTCAGAGGTAGGCAGGTGGCGACGCACAGCAAGACGTGCAGCAGCATCGCGTGTGGCCCACTGTGAGCGAACAGTGGCGTCGGCATCAGCAGCAGGGGCAGGAGAGGCACCAGAGGTGAGGTCAAAGAGGGAGAGACCGTCTGCCCTATCGCACTGTAGGAAAAGCTGCAGGTCATCTACCCAGACGTCAAAGTCAATGGCCCGACCCTCAGCGTCAAAAGCGAGGACACTAGGGGTAGCCATGACAGCAGTAGACTAGCAGTGCGAACAGTAGGGTAAGGGCAGTGCAGTGACAGAGGCGCTGCTCTTACCGGACAGGGCGGCTCGGGTGGCTCGGCGGCTCGGCGGCTCGGCAACTCGGCGGCACAGCGGCTCGGCAGCAACAGCGGCTCGGTGGCGCGGCGGCTCGGGCGGCTCGGGTGGATCGGGCGGCTCGGCAGCAGCTCGGCGGCGCCGGCGGCTCGGTGGTGACGGCGGGGCCGCGTGGGGACGGCGGCGGGGCCGGGTGGAGCGGCGGCGGGGCCGGGTGGAGCGGCGTCGGGGCCAGGTGGAGCGGCGGCGGGGTCAGTAGAGGCGGCGCCGGGGCCGGGAAGGGCAGCTCCGGGGCCGCAGGGGTAGGCGACGGGGCCAGCAGAGGTGGCGCCGAGGCAGGGAAGGGCGGCGCCGGGGCCGCAGGGGTAGGTGACGGAGCCGCTAGGGCGGCTAGGAGAGGCCGCGAGGGCGGCTTGAAGAGGCCGCGAGGGCGGCTTGAAAGGGCCGCGAGGGCGGCTTGAAGAGGCCGCGAGGGCGGCTTGAAAGGGCCGCGAGGGCGGCGCGACGCGACGGAGCCGCGAGGGCGGCGGATCGGGGCCGCGAGGGCGGCGCGACGCGGTCGCTAGGGGGGCGCGACAGGAAGGGGCCGCGAGGGCGACGCGACGGGGCCGCAAGCGCGACGCGACTGGGCCGCTAAGGCGGCGCGACAGGGTCGAGAGAGGGGAGCGCGACTCGGGCAGTGTAGAGCGCGCTCTGGGCAGGGAAAAGAAAAAAAATGTGGTGGGCCCTAGGAACAGTTCCCATAGGGGAACCTGCTCGATACCATGAGAAACTGAACGAGAATGAATTGACTAAGGGAAAGTTTGGTACAAATGCAAACCCTAGAAAACTGTACCCCATATGTGCTACCCCACTATAGCCTACAGTAGCTATGTCATATAAATCTGACAACTTCGTCTCGATAAAGCGGGAAGGGGGGGGATTACGCACATGTGGGGGGATCACTGCGATCAATCCAAGGCGGGGTCATCGGAAGGAAACTTCCGAGAAACTTTCTTTCGATAAGTCGGGGAAAATATCCCCACTCTCCATAAAGTCTCGAAGTTTCGAAGAAACTTCGTCTCGCTAAAGCGGGAAGGGGGAATTACGCACATGTTGGGGATCACTGCGATCAATCCAAGGCGGGTCATCGGAAGGAAACTTCCGAGAAACTTCCTCTCGATAAGTCAGGGTCCACACAGTCGATACTCTGTTAAGTCAGGGTCCACTAACAGCCTAGTCTGTTACACTGTACTCAAAATCAGGGATAGCTAAACTATTACTCTTATTGGATTCAATAACTCTGAAATTTCAGTCTCCACGAAGTGGAAAGCCTGAAATCACCCTGAAATCAGGGTAATTACCCTGATAAAATCAGCCCTGCTCTAGGCTATAGTGGGTTAGCCTACAAGGGTTACAACACTTTAGGGTTAGTACTTGTACCCAACTCATTCATAGTTCATTCATTCATGCACTGTTATTCTGACAACCACTCGCGACATTCGCCTCGACACTATTCCCGCCACTGTTCACGATGCGACCCAACCTCACGGTTCGGGTGGTAACCCGCGCTCCAGACCTCCGCCTCGACAATTTCGAACCTCGGCGCTAGGCCCGTCGCGCACCCCATTTTCCACACATTACCGTTACCACGGTAGTTTCGCAATATATTCTTAGCTCATTCCTTCGCTCATTGTACTCTTGCTTATTTAGTGCAATCCTCGCTTGCTCGCTCACTTGCTTGAGCAAGGAGGTGAGTTGGGATTGAAGAGGAACATTTCAAAGGGATTGAAATCGCAGTTGGGAATGTTCATTGCATCTGGTTACGCGAAAGTTCAAGCCAGTCGACCCAACGACAATCGGGCATAGCCAACTGGCTTGACAACAACAGCCAGCTGGCGTCGCATTTCGCACGACGGGGTGTGGTTGGTCGCAACGGGGGTGGGAAAGAAACTCAAGGATTGGAGAAAGCGACTTGGATTTCCCTGCCAGCGCTAAACGCCAAATTGGTAACCCGTTCTCAGGGGAGAGAGTTAGATTCCCAGGAGATTAGTCGGGCCGTCGAATCAGCCCGACGGTTCGTCAATCTCTGCTGCTCCGATGGTTCCAAACGTCTGTACTATCAACGCTAGTTCGCGCTTACCTACGATGATTTGGGTTAGGGCAGCAAAAACAGCTAATCCAATTGATGTTCGAAGGCTCGTATCAGACGGTTCAGTATGATTAAACCCACTCGGTGATGTTTCATTCTGCATGTGATTATGTTTCTTAGTCTCGTGCTGAAGATGTACAGGAGAAACAAACGAATGGAAACTAAGCACCTGTAAGACATTATTGTAACCAGCATCTCTTAGACACTGTAATACATCTGGATGACAGGGGGGCGAGGGCTTTAAAATACAAAATAGCAGTAACAAATTTCAAATGGGGCGTGTGGGATTCTACGAGCCTTTGGTTCTGAGGCAGGCCCATTGCCGCAAACAACCAAATCAAATCCGATGGTACGCGACTGCATCATAGTTACAAATGGTAACCAGTTACTTCTTCAACGGCGTGCCAGCTGCACCATAGTCGCAGGTACCAGCGATGCAGGTTCCGCGGCAGAACCTGCCGCATTTGCCGCAGTTCTTCTTGTCGGTGAGAAGCGAGGTGCAAGTGGCGGAGCAGCACATAAAATCGGTGGCGCAGTATCGGTTGCAGCTGCCGCAGTGGTTTGGATCCGATTTCAAGAAGGTGCAGAGTCTGCAAAAACAGCAGAAGAGCAAGGGAGTTAGTTAAAGGCCAACATGGATCAACATAAGAGGCAACAAGGTGGAACAGGAGAATGTTAGAACTCACGAGCCACAGAGGGTTTGGTTCTGCAGGCAGCCATTGGGCTGGACCACGACGTCCCCAGTAGTGCCGGTGCTCCCAGATGTTCCGGTGTTGCCACCACCATTGGTGCTGCCGCCGCCGTTGGTACTGCCGCCGCCGTTGGTGCTGCCACCGCCGTTGGTGCTGCCACCGCCGTTGGTGCTGCCGCCGCCGTTGGTGCTGCCGCCGCCGTTCGTGCTGCCACCGCCGTTCGTGCTGCCACCGCCGTTCGTGCTGCCACCGCCGTTCGTGCTGCCACCGCCGTTCGTGCTGCCACCGCCGTTCGTGTTGCCGTTAGATGCGGTGCTGCCGCCGCTGTTGGTGTTGCCGCCAGCGTTGGTGCTGCCACCACCGTTAGTGTTGCCGTTGGAAGCGGTGCTGCCGCCACCGTTAGTGTTGCCGTTGGAAGCGGTGCTGCCGCCACCGTTGGTGTTGCCGTTGGAAGCGGTGCTGCCGCCGCCGTTGGTGTTGCCGTTGGAAGCGGTGCTGCCGACGCCGTTGGTGTTGCCGTTGGAAGCGGTGCTTCCGCCACCGTTGGTGTTGCCGTTGGAAGCGGTGCTTCCGCCGCCGCTGTTGGTGTTACCGTTGGAGGCGGTGCTTCCGCCGCCGCTGTTGGTGTTGCCGTTAGAGGCAGTGCTGCCGCCACCGTTGGTGTTGCCGTTGGAGGCAGTGCTACCGCCACCTTTGGTGTTGCCGTTGGAGGCAGTGCTGCCGCCGCCGCTGTTGGTGTTGCCGTTGGAGGCAGTGCTGCCGCCGCCGCTGTTGGTGTTGCCGTTGGAGGCAGTGCTGCCGCCGCCGCTGTTGGTGTTGCTGTTGGAAGCGGTGCTGCTGCCGCCGGAGTTGGTGTTGCCGCCAGAAGCGGTGGTGCCGCCGGAAGCGGTGGTTCCGCCACCGCCCGTGGTGGTGGTACCGGTGGTCTTAGTGTTGCCGTTCGAATTGGTGTTGCCGCCGCGGCTGTTGGTGTTTCCGTTGGAAGTGGAGCTGCTAGCGCTGCTACCACCAGCAGCGAGAATCCTCATCCGCCGTAGGCGTGCATTACCGCGTGACGATCGGACAGCGAATCGCTGCACAATGACGGGAGGAAACGGGCAGAGAAACGGATGGTCGAAATATTCAGGCAACGAATTAGTATGGGAGCTGGAAAATGCGAAAGAATACTTGAGTAAAGGAAAGAGATTTGGGATCTGGAGAGTGACCCACTAATGGACCAGAATTCTCGGACCGGGCAAGGCGCCTTAAGCGGGCAAAACTGGCAACTAACGCCAATACTACGATCTTGACGAAGGTAAGCAGCAGACTGACCTCGAAATCGGCGTTCAGGCCGATATCATCGACTGAAGCGGCACCATACTCAGGCAAAAGCGCAATAACCAGCAGCGCTACGGTAATGACTTGGAGAAGCTGAGAGATCTTCATAGTCTCTCTCTTGCCCTAATCTGCTCGAGCTCTCTAACCTGTCAGGAGTTTGCACCCTAATTCTCGGGGAGGTAATATGCTTAAGATACAGGAAACCTCCCTCTCGACTGCTGGAGTAGATCTACAACAAGCGGTTGGTGATAGATGGGGAAGGAGTGGGGTGATGCAATAGCTGAACTTGCAAGATCAAAGTCATCTAGAGGTGACTTCTCGTACGCCTGTCCGTCTGATGGCGCTAGGCTGGTTAGTGTTGTTGCTGTCGTATCTGCAACGTAGATTTTGACTACGTGCCTGGCATGGGCAGCCTCGCTCGTTCAGTTCTTCAGGTTCTGATGAAACCACCTGCGCAAGTCAGGCACAGCCCAACGACAGGACGCAAGCATTCGCAACTCTAATTTCCCAGGTGTGTGCTTCGGAGATGTGGCGAGTCGCAGGATTGACCTAATCGTTACGAGCGAAACCTCGATCTTTGCGATGTGGTTACAGAACGGCACGAAAACACTGGTCGATTCAATTTGGCAAATCTGTGTACCAATTCCAGTGAGTGGTTGTCGCCAGTCTTCGTTAATCTTAACATCCTTTCGTGACAGATGTTCTGGACGTCTGACGCATTGGATAAAGGACAAAAGTCCTCCAAACCCAGCGGCGCTGAGTTTTTGGGGAGAGTTTCTTCAGGTGGGTGGGCAGCGAGGTTGTACAGTAGCCACTCAGAAATGAGAAGCGACAATATTTCTGGGACACTGGACTCCACCAACCTCAGCCAATGCGTTCTGCTTGACGAATGAAACGGAATGGCAGGAAAAACGGGACAGCTGTGTCCCAGCGTGCCCTTCAAGGATTACTCGTTGATAGAATGGCAACACAAATGCGCATAGTACAATGGACATCTGTACTAACATAACATGCAATCAACATACATTACATGCAATACATTTACAAACTTACGTCAGGACATATATGAAATAATATAAAGTATGAAAAAGCATATCCATGATTTATATTGAATGAAAGAATTGGAACAATTATATAAGTAACTGTGTTGGTCTATCAATCCACTTGTTTTTCACAATATATTAATATAATATATGTGCATACATGGAATAGTTGCAATTGTTATGATAAGGAAGTACACTTGGCATTCCTGAACAAGTACAAGTGTTATAGATCACAGTACAAGCAGAGTCAAGCAATAAGCAAGTGAGGAAGAGTAGGCACAAGGCCTAACACAGTAGCAAAGCGCTGATGATCACTAGGCGGAAGTGCCTTGGTGAAGACATCAGCAGTGTTGGCCCGAGTGGCCACGTACGCAAGACGAAGCTGGCCACGCTGCTGCAACTCTCGAGCAAGGAAGTATCGCAGAGCGATGTGCTTCGTTCTGTGCTCCAGTCTGTGCTCCTGACACAAGGCAATCATGGCCTTGTTGTCTACTGTACGTACAGAACTGGAGGCGAACGAGGCTACTCTCCCAAGTCGGTCAGCAGGTAGGTGAGCCAGCGTAGCTCCTGAGCAGCCATGGCCCCGACGTAGATCTTAGCCTCACAACTGGAGCTGAGAACCGAAGTCGAGCGGGTAGACCGCCAAGAAACAGAGCCGGAACCGAGGCTGAAGGTGTAACCCTGTGACGACCGCAGCGTAGCTGAGTCGTCAAGCCAGGAGGCGTCTACGTGACCAGTGAGAACAACTGGACCCCGTCCTCCAAGCACAAGCCCCATGCCCGACGTACTGCACAAGTAACGCAGTACCCTCTTCGCGGCATCCCAGTGCACCTTTCGGTGCCTACCGGGAGCCACGTAGCGAGCCAGAAGGCTGAGAGGGTACGCAAGGTCAGGTCGTGTGCACGTCATCAGGTACATGAGGCAACCCACAAGCTCTGGGTACGGACCACTCGGCTCTACGAACTCGTCCGAAGGTGGAGCTGAGAGCGAGTGGCTGGTAGACATAGGAGTGTTGGAATCACTGAACAGGAATGGATGAACTAGCAATGAAAAGAGTACAAGTACCTAACCCTAGAATTGTGTACCCCCTATAGGCTAACCCACTGTAGCCTAAACTAACACAACATATATAATGTTTGACACACCCCCATAGGCAAAGTGGGGGAGAACTAGGGGTCACAAGACCAGTCAAGGCAAAGCAAGGCAAAAGAAGCTCAGGGTGGATCTCAAGGATACCACACAAATTCCGAGCACAAGCAAGTGGTCACAAGACCAGTTCACATGCAGGTTTATATATAGAGATCACAGTACAACAGACTCAAGAAGTAAGCAAGTGAGGTCCAGTAGGCACAAGGCCTAGAAGAGTGCAAAAGCGCTGATGGTCACAAGGCTGAAGCGCCTTGGTGAACACATCAGCAGTGTTGGCCTCAGAGGCCACGTAACGCAGGCGAAGCTGACCACGCTGCTGCAGCTCTCGAGCGAGGAAGTAACGCAGAGCAATGTGCTTCGTTCTGTGCTCCAGTCTGTGCTCCTCACACAAGGCAATGGCTGCCTTGTTGTCGACGTACAGCACTGGAGGAGAACGAGGCTGCTCTCCAAGGTCGGTCAGCAAGTAGGTGAGCCAGCGTAGCTCCTGGGCCGCCATGGCTGTGGCGTAGATCTCAGCCTCACAACTGGAGCTGAGAACAGAAGAAGAGCGAGTAGAACGCCAAGAAACAGAACCAGAGCCAAGACTGAAGGAGTAACCCTGAGACGACCGCTGAGTAGCCTGGTCGTCTGCCCAAGAAGCGTCTGAGTGCCCAGTGAGAACAACTGGGACTCGCCCTCCAAGCACTAGCCCCATGCCCGACGTACTGCACAAGTAGCGCAACACCCTCTTAGCTGCATCCATGTGCTCCTTCCGGTGACGGCCGGGAGCGACATAGCGTGCAAGAATGCTGAGAGGGTATGCAAGGTCTGGTCGAGTGCAGGTCATCAGGTACATGAGGCAACCCACAAGCTCTGGATACGGGCCACTCGGCTCTACGGACTCATCCGAAGGCAGAGCTGAGAGCGAGTGACCGGTAGGCAGAGGAGTGGGCTGAGGCGAGGAGTACGTGAAGCGGAAGCGCTGAAGGACCTGCTGCACCATGTGTGACTGAGTCAAGGTGATGGTGCGGCGTGCTCTGTCCCGGGTGATCCGCAAGCCAAGATAGCTTGTCAGTTCACCCAGGTCTGTGCACGTGTGTCTCTTCTGCAGCTCCGACTTCACGTGGGCGAGTGCCACAGTGTCAGCAGTAGCAAAGACCAAGTCGTCGACGTACACAAGGACGTAGAACGGCGGCAGTGAGGTGTCGGTGCGTAGAAACAGCGACGGGTCAGCAGTAGAAGGCGCGAACCCAAGAGCCGCAAGCGTAGTCCTCAGTGTGTCGTGCCACTCACGAGGCGCCTGGCGGAGACCGTAGACTGGCCGTCGGAGGCTCCACTGGGTACCAGGAGGGAACGACCCAGTGAAGCCAGGTGGACGGCGCAGCCAGATCTCCTCGTGCAGGCTGCCCTGCAGGAAAGCAGTGCTGAAGTCAAGCGAGTGGAGCTCGTAGTCACGCTGAGCGGCGACGTGCAGCAGAACCCGAAGAGTGGTCATCTTCGGGGTCGGGGAGAAGGTCTGGAAGAAGTCAACTCCCTCGCGCTGACTGAAGCCTCGTGCAACGTAACGCGCCTTGAAGACAGGCGGAGAACCCGGCGGCCGCTTCACCCTGAAAATCCACATGCCACTGACGATGTTCGCCCCAGGCGGGGGAACCTCGTCGACGTAGGTGCCTGTGGACTTCCAGGAAGCCATCTCTGTGTCCATGGCTGACTGCCACTGAGAGGAGTAGGGACCGGCCATCGCCTCTGCGTAAGAGCGTGGGGTCGGGATGTCTGGTGCATCCGGGTCTCCCTCAGGGGCAACAAGCATGGACACGAGATGGGGCAAAGCGGCAGCAAAGCACTGGAACTCCTCCTGCCTGTCCTCAAGGACGTCAGTGCCAAGAGCACACTCACCCCCGACGGACGGAGGACAGACAGACTCAGACTCAGCAACTAGGCTAGCAGCGTAGTCTAGACGACAGCGAGCAGCAAAGTCGACAAGCTCAGCAACTAAGGCAGACGCAGCAGCAGACTCAAAGGAAGGGTCAGTGACAACAGTGGCCAGGAGACGCGTGACAGCAGGACTGGTAGCACGAAGAGAGTCTGACCCAGGGTCAGGAAGAGCAGGAAGAGAGGAAGCAGGAGGAGACGGCAGTGGGACACGCTGTGGAGCAGTGGACGGACGAAGCGCCATCCGGTGAGTGCCTGGGACAGCAGGAAGACGCTGACGCTGGACTCGACGACTAGAGAGAGCAGTGCGGACAGGCGACCCAGGACGAGACTCAGGCGACGCAGGACGAGACGCAGGCTCACGCCGCTCAGTAAGACCTCCAGTCGGACCAGTGTAAGGAGCAGGACCAAGGAGAGAGGAGGCAGACGGTAACGCCGACTGCAGCTGGACAGGCTGAGGACACTCTAAGGAGGGAGGAGGAAAAGGAGGAGGAAGCTGACCAAGAACCTGCTGAAGGAGCGGAACAAAGTACGGCTGAGACCGAGCAGCGACACCAGAGCCAGCAGGGACACCCGCACCAGGGTCCGCAGCACCAGCAGCAGCTCCATCGCCCACGTCCTCAGCACCAGCGGTAGCTCCAACGCCCGGGTCCTCAGCACCAGCAGTAGCTCCAACGCCTGGGTCCTCAGCACCAGCAGCAGCTCCAGCGCCCGGGTCCTCAGCACCAGCAGCGGCTCCAACGCCCGGGTCCTCAGCACCAGCAGCAGCTCCAACGCCTGGGTCCTCAGCACCAGCAGCGGCTCCAACGCCCGGGTCCTCAGCACCAGCAGCAGCTCCAACGCCCGGGTCCTCAGCACCAGCAGCAGCTCCAACGCCCGGGTCCTCAGCACCAGCAGCAGCTCCAACAGCAGCGGGGTTCGTAACACGAGGCACGCCACTGCGAAGAGTGCAGCGCCGCTCGTACCACTCACGGATCCGCTCGCGGGAGGGGAGCTCCCGAACGGGAGAAGAAGTACTAGCACCAGTCCCAGTAGTACGTCCGGCTCGAGCGGTACCTCTCCGGAGGCTGCAGTACTCTAAGTACCACGCACGTAGCTGCTCCGAGGAGAGGGCTCCTCCAGGTGCAGGACACCCAGACCTCGTACCTCCAGACGCAGAACCCCCAGACTCCGGACTCCGCAGCTCAGTACCACGAGGCTCCACACCCCCAAGCTCAGCACCGTCAAGCTCCACACCCCCAGGCTCCACACCCCCAGGCTCCACACCCCCAGGCTCCACACCCCCAGGCTCCACACCCCCAGGCTCCACACCCCCAGGCTCAGCACCCCCAGGCTCAGCACCCCCAGCAGGACGAGAGTCGACAGCTACCTCAACAGGCTCAACCGGGTCTACCTGAGACACACCTGAGGGAGCGGCACCCTGAGGGGGGAGGGGGTCTGAAACAGCAGCACCTGGCGAGAGGAAGAGAGGCGGGGGGGGGAGCGGGGCAGTGCGGTAGGGGAAGAGGCGGTAGTAGGGGACGGACTCGTCAAAAGTGACGTCCTGGGAGGGCAAGACTCGGCGCGAGGTGGCGTGGTAAAACTGCCAACCAGACGCGTCCGGGACAAAGCCGAGGAAGACGCAGGGAACAGCACGGGAGGAGAGCTTGTCCGCAGACGAATCGCGGACAAAAGCTCGAGACCCCCAGACCCGGAAACGCGACGCATCGCCAACCTTCCCCGTCCACAGTAGCGTGGGCGAGGTCTCCGGCAAGGAGACACGGGGCCAGAGGTTGAGCTGATGCGCAGCGTACCGGACCGCAAACGGCCACAGAAAGTGGGGGGCAGCCGCATGGATCAAGGAGGTACGGGCGACCTCCATGACCAGGCCAATGCGGCGCTCCGCAACCCCATTCTGCTGTGGAGAAGCCGGAAGCGTGAACGACTGCTCAATGCCGTGCTCAGCACAGTAGGCTGCCAAGAGGTCGGAGGAGAACTCACCACCTCTGTCAGAGTGCAAGCGCAGGACAGGAAAGTCCGAGTGAAAACGCTCGCTGAGCTGGAGACGGGCTCTGCGGATCCAAGGGATCAAGACATCAGGGACCTCACCCTTGGTGCGCAAGGGGAAGACCGAGGTGTAGCGCGAGTAGTCGTCAACAACTATCAGGAAGTACCTCTCCTGACCCTGACCACGGACGCGGGCTGGGCCCCACACGTCCATGTGGAGTGTCTGCAAGGGAGCAGTCGTCGGGGGGAACGAGGAGGAGTGAGGAGCGGCGCGCTGCCGTCCCTCGACACAGGGGAGACAGGTAGGAGCAGGCGAGGGTGGGAGGGGAGGAAGGACCCTGGGCAGGCCAGAGACAAGGTACCTGGAGTGCATGGCACGAAGCCGCTGCACAGACGGGTGGCCAAGGCGGTGGTGCCAGAGGACAGTCTCGTGTGCCAAAGAGCGACACGAGCAGGGGGCGGACAGCTGACCTGACGCGGACGCGGACGCAGTCGCAGCAACCTGAGGGGACTCACTAGTCAGTGTGTACAGGTCCGACCCCGGCTGCCGAGTGAAGGTAGCCAAGTGACGGCCCGTACGAGCACACGTGCAGTGTGTCACGCGCTCGTAGGCAGGGGTGAACTGGTGAACACCCCCGTCCTGGAGTGCACAGCCTGCCACCAAGTTCGTAGAGAACGAGGGGAGGTGGAGACCTGACAGTGTGCCCGACGGGACCGCAGGGCAGGGAAGGACAGTGGAAGAGGTCGCAATGACCGGACCCCCAGAGGGGTCAGCAAGGGAGACAGCAACTGGTCGAGCAAGCGGCTCAAGGGCAGTGCGGTCACGAAAGAAGCAGCGAGAAGCACCTGAGTCCAGTGTGAAGGTGTGCAGTGCGGCAGTCGATGCAGTACCAAGGGGGGGAGACACACGAGCACCTAGAGCAGCAGCCTCACCAGCACCTGGGGTAGCCGACACGTGAGTACCTGGAGCGGCAGACGCACTGGCCCTAATGCCCGGGTCGGGCGGCACACACAAGTACTCAGCACCCTCTCCACTAGTAGACATCACATACATGGCAGATAGAATAGCATCAAAGTCTAGAGCATAGATATCAATCCCCTTCTTCAGGAGATCAAGCCAGCGGGGCAGCTCAGTGGCCTGAGGGAACTGAACACGCCAAGCGTCGTCGAGACGAGAGAAGCAGCGCTGAGTGGCGTGCGGTCGTCCACACTGCTGACCAGAGCGGTCACCAGTGCGAATGACGTACGTGCAGCTAAGACCACCCCCACCCCCGTGCTGAGAGTACCACTCACGGACCTCCTGGGGCGAGAGAGTGTGCTGCTGGCCCTGGCCACCGCCAGCGCCTCCACGGCCACCACCACCGCTGCCACCTCCTCGACCACCCCAACCCCTGCCGCCGCCTCGTCCACCGCCACCCCAACCGCCGCCTCCACTCCTGCCACCTCCCCCGCCGCTGCCGCCACCACCCCCACCGCTACCACTCGCCCCTCCAGCCGAGCCACCACCCCCACTGCCTCCACCGCCCCCACCGCCGCCTCCCCCGCCGTCACCGCCACTACCCTTGCCCCCTTTGCCCTTGCCGCTGCGGCGTCCGCTCGAGGCAGACGCAGTGCCGACCTTCTCAGTGCCAAGAAGGTCGACAGCAGCAGCAGAGGCGACAGAGGGAAGAAGGGGGGAAGGAGAACACCCCTCAAAGAACGGGGTACGGGGGTCGCCACGAGAGGCACCTACAGCGACTATGCTAGCCTCAGCTGCAAGTAGCTCCTTCTCGAGGAGGGCAATGGTGAGCTCAGTGGGGCAACGAGCTAGGAAGTGGTCCCTGACAGCACGCAGTGTGTCAGGGAGGCGGGTGACTAGGTGATAGAGAGTGAGCCAGAGTGGAGGGGGGTGCGTGGCAAGGAACTCAGCAGGCATGGCGGCACGGAAGCGGGCCTCACTAGTACGGAGGTGCGTGATGAGGTCAGCGACTGTGTGAAAGGAGGCCAGGTCGGGAAACAGGTAGGGGAGGGAGAGACGGCCTAGTGCGGCAGAGGCAGGTGAGGAGTAGCGAGCAACTACAGCTGTGTACAGTGCCGGTGCAGTCTTGTGCTGACCAAAGTGCTCGCGTTCGTCTATCGGCAGGGAGTTGCGAATGGCGAAGCGAGCGTGGGCATCACGAGTCTGCCACTGTGAGCGAGCAGTGCTGTCAGCAGTAGCAGCAGGGGCAGTGACAAGGCCTAGGGCGTGATCGTACAGTGAGATGTCATCCTTGGCTGTGAGCTGTAGGTAGAGGTGCAGGTCATCGAGCCAGGTGTCAAACTTCACAGGGCGGCCCTCAGCATCGAACACGAGAACCTGTGGGCTAGCCATAGGAACAGTAGAAATAGCAGCAGTAGCGGTAGGAGAAGTAGGTAGGACGAACCAGGTAGGGCAGGGCGGCGCGGCTCGGTTCAGGTCGGGTCGCGGCTCGGCTGGGTGGCGCGGCTCGGCTCGGGGCGCGCGGCTCGGCTCAGGTCACGGCGGGGACGGGCCGCCCGCTCTCCCTCTTGTGCTGCGGCGGGAACGGGCCGCCCGGGGCCTCTGGGTGGTGGGCACGGGTCGGCGAGGTAGGCACGGGGCCGGTTGGGGCACTAGAGGGGCGAGCGCGGGGCCGATCGGGGCCTGAGCGGGGCTAGCGCGGGGCCAAACGGGGCCTTGACGGGGCTAGCAAGGGGCCGACGGGGCCTGAACGGGGCCGAAGGGGCCTGAAACGGGGCTAGCGCGGGGCCGACGGGGCCTGAGAGGGGCTAGCGCGGGGCCTACGGGGCCTGAGACGGGGCTAGCGCGGGCCGACGGGGCCTGAAACGGGGCTAGCGCGGGCCGACGGGGCCTGAGAGGGGCTAGCGCGGGGCCGACGGGGCCTGAAACGGGGCCGACGGGGCCTGAAACGGGGCTAGCGCGGGCCGACGGGGCCTGAGAGGGGCTAGCGCGGGGCCGACGGGGCCTGAAAAGGGGCCGACGGGGCCTGAAACGGGGCTAGCGCGGGTCGACGGGGCCTGAGAGGGGCTAGCGTGGGGCCGACGGGGCCTGAAACGGGGCCGACGGGGCCTAAACGGGGCTAGCGCGGGGCCTGAACGGGGCCTTAAAGGGGCCGACGGGGCCTGAACGGGGCTAGCGCGGGGCCGTCAAGAGGGGCCTCTAGGGGCGTGACACGCCGAGGCGCCCTAGGGCACGGGTAGGTAGGTAGGTAGGTAGTTACGTAGTGGTGGGCCCTTAGAAAATTTCGGTCCTAGGAAGGACCTGCTCTATACCATGTTGGAATCACTGAACAGGAATGGATGAAGTAGCAATGAAAAGAGTACAAGTACCTAACCCTAGAATTGTGTACCCCCTATAGGCTAACCCACTGTAGCCTAAACTAACACAACATATATAATGTTTGATAAGGAGTGGGCTGGGGCGAGGAGAACTGGAAGCCGAAGCGCTGAAGGACCTGGTGCACCATGTGTGACTGAGTCAGTGTGATGGTGCGCCGTGCTCTGTCCCGGGTGATCTGCATGCCAAGATACCTGCGCAGTTCACCCAGGTCAGTGCAGGTGTGTCTCTTCTACAGTTCGGACTTCACAAGACTCAGTGCCTCAGTGTCAGCAGTGGCAAAGACGAGGTCGTCGACGTACACTAGGACGTAGAACGGCGGCAGCGAGGTGTTGGCGCGTAGAAACAGCGACGGGTCCGCAGTAGAAGGAGCAAACCCAAGAGCCGCAAGTGTAGTCATCAGTGTGTCGTGCCACTCGCGAGGTGCCTGGCGGAGACCGTAGACTGGCCAGCGGAGGCTCCACTGGGTACCTGCAGGAAACGTCCCAGTGAAGCCAGGTGGTCGGCGCAGCCAGATCTCCTCGTGCAGGCTGCCCTGCAGGAAAGCTGTGCTGAAGTCCAGAGAGTGCAACTCGTAGTCACGCTGAGCAGCGACATGCAGCAACACCCGAAGAGTAGTCATCTTCGGGGTGGCGGAGAAGGTCTGGAAGTTGTCAACTCCCTGTCACTGACTGAAGCCTCGAGCAACGTAACGCGCCTTGAAGGCAGGCGGAGAACCCGGCGGCCGCTTCACCCTGAAAATCCACATGCCATCGACTATGTTCGCCCGAGACGGGGGAACTTCATCGACGTAGGTGCCTGTGGACTTCCAGGATGCCATCTCGGCATCCATAGCTGCCTGCCACTGAGAGGAGTAAGGACCCGTAATCGCCTCTGCGTAAGAGCGCGGGGTCGGGATGTCTGGAGCATCCAGGTCTCCCTCAGGGGCAAGCAACATGGAAGCGAAACGAGGTACAGCAGCTGAAAGACACTCAAACTCCTCCTGCCTGTCCTCAAGGACGTCCATGCCAAGAGCACACTCACCCCCGACGGACGGAGGACTGGCAGACACAGACTCGGCAACAAGAGCAGTGGCGTAGTCGAGACGGCATGCAGCAGCAAAGTCAAGCAGCTCAGCAACAAGAGCAGACGCAGCAGTGGACTCAAAAGAAGGGTCAGTGACAGCAGTGGCGAGGAGACGAGAGACAGTGGGACTGGGAGCACGACCGCGGTCAGACGCAGGGTCAGGGACCTCAGGAAGAGAGGACGCAGGAGGAGAAGGTAGAGGAACACGCACTGGAACAGAGGAAGGACGTAGTGCCATAGCGTGCTTGCCGGGGACAGGAGGAGGGCGCGAACGAGGAGTGCGATGAGCAGTGCAAACAGGCGAGACAAGACGAGACGCAGGCTCACGACGCTCTGTAAGACCGCCGGACTGCTCAGTGTAAGGAGAGGGAGCAGGCAGTGGGGAGGCTGGCAGTAACGGCAGCTCCGACTGGTCAGGCGGTGTACACAGGAAGGGAGGAGGAAGACCAGTAGAAGACGGGACACCAAGAACCTGCTGAACCAGGGGAACGAAGTACGGTCGCGGCCGCACAGTGCCTCTAGCACCTCCAGCGTTAGGGTCAACAGCTCCAGCTCTTGCAGCTCCAGCGCCTCCAGCGCCAGTGCCTCCAACTCCAGCTCCTGCAGCTCCAGCGCCTCCTGCGCCAGGGCCTCCAACTCCAGCTCCTCCAGCTCTAGCGCCTCCAGCGCCAGCTGCTCCAGGCTCCGTAGGGTCTTTAGCTCCAGAGCACCCAACACCACCAGTCCCGGCAGCTCCAGCACCACTGGTACAAGCACATCCAGGACCAGTAGCCGCAGTACCTCCAGTAACGCCGGCTCTAGTGTCTATAGCGCCACCAGCTCCGGGAGCTCCACTCCGACGGTGAGCTTGTAGAACAAGCCACTCACGCAGCTTCTGTGAGGACAATCGCGGCGACGCATCAGCAAGACCTCCAGACGAAGCAGCACCCCGAGGCGCAGCACCCCCAGACTCCGCACCCTCCGACTCCGCACCCTCAGGTACAGCACCCCTAGACCCAGCACCCTCAGACCCCGCACCCCCCAGCTCTGCACCCCCAGACGCAGCACCTGGAGCAGCACCTGAGCAGACAGCTACCTGAACAGGGAGAGGGTCTACCTGAGACACAGCCGAGGGAGCAGGACCATGGGGCAGGAGGGGGTCGACCGGAGGTGGACCGGGAGCAAGGAAGAGCGGCGGGGGCGGGGGAGGGGCAGAGCGGTAGGGGAAGAGACGGTAGAAGGGAACCGACTCATCGAACGTGACGTCCTGAGACGGGAGGACACGGCGCGAGGTGGGGTGGTAAAACTGCCAGCCAGGCGCATCAGGGACAAAGCCAAGGAAGACGCAGGGAATGGCGCGGGCGCGAACAAAGGCACGAGATCCCCAGACCCGGAACACCGACGCATCGCCAACCTTCCTCGTCCAACGCAGTGTGGGCGAGGTCTCCGTCAAGGAGACACGAGGCCAGAGGTTGAGCTGATGCGCAGCGTACCGGACCGCAAACGGCCACAGAAAATGGGGAGTGGCCGCATGGATCATGGAGGTACGAGCGACCTCCATGACTAAGCCAATGCAGCGCTAAGCAATCCCATTTTGCTGAGGAGAGTCCGGAAGCGTGAACGACTGGAGAATGCCCTCCCCATGACAAAAGTCCCGCAAGAGGCCGGAGGAGAACTCACCACCTCTGTCAGAGTGCAGACGGGGACCGGAAGGTCCGTACCGAAGCGCTCGTAGAGCTGGAGACGGACTGTGCGGATCCAAGGGATCAAGACATCAACGACCTGATCCTTGCTGCGCAAGGGGAAGACCGTGGTGTACCGCGTGTAGTCGTCAATGACCAGCTGAAAGTAGCGCTCGCGGCCCTGTCCAGTGACGCGGGCTGGGCCCCACATGTCCATGTGGAGAGTCTGCAGGGGAGCAGTCGTCGGGGGAAACGAGGAGGAGTGAGGAGCGGTGCGCTGCCGCCCCTCGACGCAAGGAAGGCAGGGTGGGGCAGGCGAGGGCGGGAGGGGAGGGGAGACCTGGGTAGACCAGAGACGAGAAACCGTGAGTGCATGCCACGAAGGCGTGGCAGGGAGGGGTTACCCAGGCGGTGGTGCCACAGAAGAGTCTGGTGCGACAGGAGGCGACATGAGCAAGAGGCGGCTACCTGACCTGACGGGACACGTGAGCAGACGCAGCGACCTGAGGAGGCCCGGTAGCCAGCGTGTACAGACTCGACCCTGGCCGACGACTAAAAGTAGCCAGGTGACGCCCTGTCCGTGTGCACGTGCAGATCGACACACGCTGACCCCCAGGAGTGGTGGTAGTGACCATCGCATCCTGAAGGGCAGCGGTACTCACAAAGTTCGTAGAGAACGAGGGGATGTGAAGACCTGACAGTGAGCCGGACGGAACCGCCGGACAGGGGAGGACAGTGGAGGAACTGGCAACGACCGGGCCCCCAGAGGGGTCAGCCAGTCTGACCGGAACAGGTGCAGGGAGAGGAGTGAGAGTGGTGCTGTCACGAAAGAAACAGCGCGAGGCGCCGGAGTCCAACGTGAAGGTGTGCAAGGCTCAGTAATAGGGGGAGTACCAGATGCACTAGCACCTAGAGCAGCAGCCGCTATACCTGGGTCAGGCGGCACACACCGGTAACAGTCACCCTCAGCACTAAAAGACAAAGCATACATGGCTGAGATAATAGCATCATAGTCTAGGTCAAAGATAGCAACGCCCGACCTAAGCAACTCCGCCCAGAGAGGGCGCTCAATGTCGTCACCAAACTCAGCATGCCAGGCGTCGTCAAGACGGGAGAAGGAGCGGTGCTCAGTGTGAAACTTCCCGCATGTCTGGCCCGCACGGACACCCGTGCGAATGACATACAGGCAGGTCTCACTACCCCCACCCGTCCGACGCTGAACCAACCACTCACGGAGCTGCTGGGGTGACAGGGTCTCGCTCCGACGCTGCTGCTGCTGTCGCTGACCACCACCAGGACCTCCACGCCGAGGTCCAGACCTGCCACCACCAGACCCACCGCCTCCACCGCCGTCACTCCCTCCGCTGCCTCCACCGCCGCCACCAGAGCCCCCACTGCCGTCACCAGTCCCACCGCCGCCACCACCTCCACTGCCTCCACCACCTCCACCGCTGCCCCCACCACTGCTCCCACTGCCACCTCCACCACCACCGCTGCCACCTCCACCACCCCGGCCACCCTTGCCCTTGCTGCTGCGGCGCTTCGCACTAGTCGAAGCAGCACCGACGTCCTCAGGAACAGAGACGTCTGCAGCAGCAGCAGAGGTGAAGGAGGGGGAAAGGGGGGAGGGGGAGCACCCCTCAAAGAAGGGCAGGCGCGGAGTGCCACGAGCAGCACCTACAGCAACTGCACTAGTCTCAGCTGCGAGGAGATGCTGCTCGAGGAGGTCAACAGTGAGGGAGGCGGGGTCAAGGGAGAGAAAGTGGTCCCTGACAGAGCGAAGAGAGTCAGGGAGGCGAGAGACTATGAAGTAGAGGGTGATGAACATGGGGGGCTGGTTCGTGGCAAGAAACTTAGCAGAGACGGTAGCGCAGTAGCGAGCGTCGCTAGTGCGCAGGTGGGTAATCAGGTCCGCTGCGGTGGCAAAAGTCGACAGCTCAGGGAACAGGTAGGGCAGTAGCAGTCTGCCTAGAGCAGCAGTGGCAGGGGAGGAGTAGCGAGCAATGACAGTGTCGTACAGGGCCTGTGCTGTCCTGTGCTATCCAAAGTGAGTACATTCGGCCACCGGCAGGTGGTTGCGAATGGCTAAGCGGGCAGTAGCGTCACGAGACAGCCACTGGGAACGAGTCCCACCGTCAGCTGTGGCTGGAGGGGCTGGAGCGACACCGGACACGTGGTCAAACAGTGAGACACTGTCCTTAATATCGCTCAGTAGGTACAGTTGCAAATCGTCGTGCCACATGTCAAATGCAACCGGTCTGCCCTCATGATCGAACGCTAGAACTCTAAGCGAAGCCATAGTGGCGCAACACTCAGGAGCAGCAGTAGCAGCAGTAGCAGCAGTAGCAGCAGGAGCAGCAGCAGCAGTAGCCAAGGGGCCAAGGGGCTGGGCCGAGGGGGGGGGGGGGGGGGGCCTAGGGGCCGAGGGGCCAAACACGAGGCCGAGGGGCCAAATACGAGGTCGAGGGGCCAAGGGGCCTAGGGGCCGAGGGGCCAAACACGAGGGTGAGAGGCCGAGGGGCCAAGATTAGGGGCCAAGGGGCCTAGGGGCTGAGGGGCCGAGGGGCCACGGGTCCTAGGGGTCGGGGGGGCCGAGGGGACTAGGGGCCACGGGGCCAAGGGGCGGGGCCGAGGGGCCAAACACGAGGCCGAAGGGCCGAGGCTAGGGGCTGAGGGGCCGAGGTGCCTGGAGGCCATGAGCCAAGGGGCCAAGGGGCCGAGGGGCCGAGCCTAGGGGCCGAGGGGCCGAGGGGTGGGGCCGAGGGGCCAAACAAGAGGCCGAGGGGCCAAACACGAGGGGCCACGAGGGTCCTTGGTGCCTAGGGCCGAGGGGCCTTGGTGCCTAGGGACGAGGGGCCAAGGGGCCTTGTTGCCGAGGGGCTAGTGGCCGAAGGGCCAAACACGAGGGGCCAGGGGCCGAGGGGCCAAGTGGCGACGGGCCGCGGGGCCTAGGTGGGGGCAACGGGGCCAACGCTAGGGGCGACGGGGCCAACAGGGCCGAGGGGCGCGGCTAGGGGCGACGGGGTCGACGGGGCCAACTGGGCCGAGGGGCGCGGCTAGGGGCGACGGGGCCAACGAGGCCGAGGGGCGCGGTTAGGGGTGACGGTGTCGACGGGGCCAACGGGGCCAACGGGCGCGACTAGGGGCGACGGGGCCAACGGGGCCGAGGGGCGCGGCTAGGGGCGATGGGGCCAACGAGGCCGAGGGGCGCGGCTAGGGGCGACGGGGTCGACGGGGCCAACGGGGCCGAGGGGCCAAGCTAGGGGCGACAAGGTCGACGGGGCCAACGGGGCCGAGGGGCGCGGCTAGGGTCGACGGGGCCAACGGGGCCGCAAGGCGCGGCTAGGGGCGACGGGGCCAACTGGGCCGTGGGGCGCGTCTAGGGGCGACTGGGCCAACGGGGCCGAGGGGCGCGGCTAGGGGCGACGGGGCCAACGGGGCCGAGTGGCGCGGCTAGGGGCGACGGGGCCAACGGGGCCAAGGGGCGCGGCTAGGGTCGACGGGGCCAACGGGGCCGCGAGGCGCGGCTAGGGGCGACGGGGCCAACGGGGCCGTGGGGCACGGCTAGGGGCGATGGGGCCAACGGGGCCGAGGGGCGCGGCTAGGGGCGACGGGGCCAACGGGGCCGAGTGGCGCGGCTAGGGGCGACGGGGCCAACGGGGCCGAGGGGCGCGGCTAGGGGCGACGGGGCCAACGGGGACGCGAGGTGTGGCTAGGGGCGACGGGGCCAACGGGGCCGTGGGGCGCGGCTAGGGGCGATGGGGCCAACGGGGCCGAGGGGCGCGGCTAGGGGCGACGGGGCCAACGGGGCCGAGTGGCGCGGCTAGGGGCGACGGGGCCAACGAGGCCGTGAGCGACGGGGTCTAGGGGCCTGGATCGAAGGGGGCCACGGGGCCGTGAGGTGGCGCGACGGGCCTAAGGGGCGCGACGAGCCTAGGGGGGGTACTAGCAGCGTAGCAGGTGGTGGGCTCAAGGAACCTGCTCTGATTCCATGTCAAAGTAACAAACGAGAATGAATGAACTAGCAAACAGTTGGGTACAAGTACTAACCCTAGTTGGGTTGTACCCCTTATGGGCTACCCCACTACAGCCTACACAAATGTATAAGCTATAATGTTCTGACACTGACCCGCTACTTAATAAAGCCCATTTATCCCAATGGTCTAGTGGTTGGGATTCTGACATGGTATCAGAGCAAAGGTCTCGGGTTCGAATCCCAGTGTGTGCACTTCGGGCATCCCATTGCGGGGGGGTGTCAGAGGTCCACTGGTGATCCCCAATTGATCCTAGGGAAGGGTTACAGGCTCGTTGTCTGGGGAGGTTATTGGCGAACTGACCCGCTACTTAATAAAGCCATTTCATCCCAATGATCTAGTGGTTGGGATTATGACAAAGTGTTGTTTTAGGGGCCCTGATTTCATGTAATATACTTCAGATGTCGAAGTACAATCTTACTTGTAGGCTATAGTGGGGCACTCCTTATGGGGTACAGCACTTATAAAGTTAGTACTCGTACCCCAACTCTTGCTAATCCAATCATTCCTGCACACTTATTCTGAGATGGTACCAGAGCAGAAAACCTGTTAAGTTTTTAGGGCCTTCTGATAGTTTCGCTCGTTCCTGCCCGAAGCGCCCTTACGCTGTCCGGCCCTGCTAGCACAGTGTCGCGCTGCCCTGCAGCTATTCGCACTGCCTGCCCCCACCCCGCATGTCGCGCCCTGCTGGCCGCTGTGCCGCCCTTTGCAGCCGTGCGCCGCCTTTAGCAGCCTGCGCGCCGCCTCTGCAGCTCGCTCGCCGCCCCTGCAGCCCGCTCGCCGCCCCTGTAGCCCGCCTGCAGCCGATTTGCGGCCTGCTCGCTGCCTTTAGCAGCCCGCGCGCCGCCCCTGCAGCCCGCTCGCCGCCCCTGCAGCCCGTTTGCGGCCTGCTCGCCGCCTTTAGCTGCCCGCGCGTCGCCCCTGCAGCCCGCTCGCCGCCCCTGCAGCCCGTTTGCGGACTGCTCGCTGCCTTTAGCAGCCTGCGTGCCGCCCCTGCAGCCCGCTCGCCGCCCCTGCAGCCCGCTCGCCGCCCGTTTGCGGCCCGCTCGCCACCCCTTGCAGCCCGCGCGCCGCCCTCTGGCAGCCCGCCCGCCACCCTTTTGCAGCCCGCTTGCGCCGCCCTGCTGCCCTGCTTGCACAGCCCTGCTGCTGCTGCTACTGCTGCTGCTCGTGCTACTGCTGCTGCTAGTGGAGGTTCTGCTGGGAGTGCTGGGAGTGCTACTGGTGCTGGGGGTGCCGGACGTGCGTCAGGGAGTGCGGGAGGTGCTTCTGGTGCCGAAGGTGCTGGACCTACTACTGACCGTCACTGCCTGTTATGGACACTATCACGGCAGTTGCAGCGGCTAGGGGTGGACAGCGGCGGTCACTGCCTCTCCCGGACGACCCCACCCCTCAGCAGCTTCGCGAGTGGGTTCTTCAGCAAGCCCGTCCAGGTGGTGGAGGCTTTGGTTTTCTATGTACTGCACAGAGGCGGCAGCAGAGTCAGCAGGAGAGCTTCTCCCCTCAGGTGCTTAGTGAGCTGTTTCCTCAGCGATGTCTCACCGGTTCTGTCGAGGCTGCTGCACCAGGTGCTAGTGAGTCTACAGCCGCACTAGGTTCTAGTGAGGCTGCTGCAGCACTAGGTGCTAGTGAGTCTGCTGCAGCTTTAGGTGCTCGTGCGTCTCCCGCCACAGGTCCTTCCTCAGCTAAGGCCTTGCACACTGTCACACTTGACTCAGGCGCGTCACGTTGCTTCTTTCGTTATTGCACCACACTCACACCACTTGCTGCACTGGTACCAGTCTCACTGGCTGACCCTACAAGGAGCCCAGTAGCCGCACGAGCCTCCACTATCCTCCCGTGTCCAGCAGTCCCCTCCGGTTCTCTGTCAGGTCTCCTCCTCCCCACGTTCTCGACGAACTTGGTAAGCAACGCTGCCATTCAAGATGTTTGGGTTGATACCTTTATTCATGGAGGGCAGCGTGTGGCGATCTGTACGTGCTCCCGGACTGGCCGTCACCTGGCTACGTTCACTCGACGGCATGGGTCTAGTCTCTACACATTGACCACTGCGTCTGCACAGGTGGCTGAGGCAGGTCAGGTGGCTGCGTCGAGTTAGGTGTCTGCGTCTGGTCAGCTTACAGCGTCTTCCTCGTGTCGGGTACTCTCCCACCAGACTCTCCTCTGGCACCACCACCTCGGTCACCCCTCCCTACCACGTCTCCGCAGTATGCACTCCCGTCTCCTTGTCTCTGGCCTTCCCTGGTCCTTGCCCTCCCTCCCGCGCTCGCCTGCCTCGCCGTGCCTTCCCTACGTCGAGGGGCGGCAGCGCGCCGCTCCTCACTCCTCCGAGTTTCCTCCGACCACCGCTGCTCTGCAGACTCTCCACATGGACGTTTGGGGCCCAGCCCCCGTCGGTGGAACGGACCACGAGCGCTACTTCCTGCTGGTTGATGACAACTACACACGTTACACCACTGACTTCCCCTTGCGGCGCAAGGCGGACGTCAACGGTGTTTTGATCCCCTGGATCCGTGCTACTCGTCGCCAGCTGCGCGAGCGGTTCAGTCGGGACTTCCCAGTCTTGCGTCTGCACTCTGGCAGGGGCGGTGAGTTATCTTCTGACCTCCTTGCGGAGTTCTGTCGAGACGAAGGCATCGTCCAGTCATTCACGCTTCCGGCCTCTCCTCAGCAAAATGGGATTGCTGAGCATCGCATTGGCTTGATCATGGAGGTTGCTCGTACCTCCGTGATCCATGCGGCTGCTCCCCATTTTCTATGGTTGTTTGCGGTCCGATACGCTGTGCATCAGCTCAACCTCTGGCTCCGTGTCTCTGAGCCGGAGACCTCGCCCACACTCCGGTGGATGAGGAAGGTTGGCGATGCGTCGGTGTTTCGGGTCTGGGGCGTGCTCTCCCTTGTTCGCGATGGCAAAGCGAACAAGCTCTCCTCTCGCACTCTCCGCTGCGTCTTGGTACCAGTCCCCCCTCTGGTAGACCCACTCCCCCAACAGGGTCCTGCTCCCTCAGGTGTGTCTCAGGTAGACCCACCCCCCTTGGTTGAGCCTTTGGAGGTCTCTTCTGATTCCTCTGGCCCAGCTGAGGGGGGTGACCCCGCCGCTGACGACAGGGCGGCCACTCGCCGTTCTCCATGCTTGGAGACCCCCCCTGGTTTTCCGTCTCGGCCGTCTTCGCCGCCTCCGCAGCCTGCTGCTGTGGACTCAAGAGCTGAGACTGCTGGTGTTGAGCCTGGGGGTGCTGAGACAGAGGGTGAGGGTTCTGGGGTTGCTGGTTCTGGGGGTGCTACGACTAGGGGTGCTGGTTCTTGGGGTGCTGCGACTGGGGGTGCTGACTCTGGGGGTCCTGTGAGTCCTAGTGGCGGTGGAGCTGTGGGTGACCCTATTGGAGGTCCTGGAGCCGGACAGCCACTGCAGCATGACCTACTTGAGACGCTCTCGCCACAGGCAATTCGTGCGTTGATCGTTCGGTGGGGCAGTCCTGGTGGTGGAGGGTACGGTCCTGCTGGTGCTGGAGCTGCTAGTCCTGGAGGTACTGCTGGTGCTGGAGGTATTGTAGGTACTGCTGGTGCTGGAGGTACTGGAGGTACTGCTGGTGCTGGAGGTGCTGCTCGTGCTGGAGGTACTAGAGGTGCTGCTGGTGCTGGAGGTGCCGGAGCTACTATTCCTAGAGGTGCTACTGGTGCTGGAGGTGCTGGACCTACTAGTCCTGGAGGTACAGCTGGTGCTGGAGGTGCTGGAGGTGGTGCTGGTGCTAGAGGCGCTGAAGCTGGAGGTACTGGAGGTGCTGGAGCTGCTGGTCCTGGAGGTGCTCGTACTGGAGGTGCTGGAGCTGCCGGAGCTGGTGGTGCTGTTCGTGCTGGAGGTGCTGGAGCTGCCGGAGCAGGTGGTACTGCTGGTGCTAGAGGTGCTAGAGTGTCAAACTTGTATGCTATAGTCTGTTTAGACTGTAGTGGGGTAGTTCTTATAGGGTACAACACTTTTAGGTTTGCTACTTGTACTCCACTGCTTTCTAGTTCAATCATTCATTTGCTCACTTTCTAACATGGTATTCTGAGCAGGTTCCCTAGTGGGAACGTTTTTTTTAGGGGCCCACCACGATTTTTTTTTCCTGCCCTGCCCGAAGCGCGCCTCGAGCCTGTTTCACCTGCGCCGTCACGCGCCCTGCCCTCGTGCCGCCCGACGCGGCCCTGCCTTAGAGGCCCGTCGCGGCCCTGCCTTAGAGGCCCGTCGCGGCCCTGCCTTAGAGGCCCGTCGCGGCCCTACCCTAGTGCCGCCCGTTGCGGCCCTGCCTTAGAGGCCCGTCGCGACCCTACCCTAGTGCCGCCCGTCGCGGCCCTGCCTTAGAGGCCCGTCGCGGCCCTGCCTTAGAGGCCCGTCGCGGCCCTACCCTAGTGCCGCCCGTCGCGGCCCTGCCTTAGAGGCCCGTCGAGGCCCTGCCTTTGAGGCCCGTCACGGCCCTTCGCCGCCCGTCGCGGCCCTTAGCCGCCCGTTGCTGGCCCTAAGCCGCCCGTCGCGGCCCTGTTTTTTTTTCGCCGCGTGCTGCGGCCCTGCCCCGCGGCCCTGCCTTCGCCGCCGCCACTGGCCCGTCCCGGCCCGTCCAGACCCGTCGCCGGCCTGTCCCGGCTCGTTGCCGCCCGTCGCCGGCCCGTCGTCGCCCGTCGCTGGCCCGTCGCCGCCAGTCGCTGGCCCGTCGCTCGCCCGTTGCGGCCCTGCCTGTCGCCGCCCGTCGCTGGCCCTGCCCTGCAGCCGCCCTGTCGCGGCCCTGCCTTCGCCGCCCGTTGCGGCCCTGCCCTGCAGCCGCCCGCTGCGGCCCTGCCCTGCTGCCGCCCCAGTCGCGGCCCTGCCTGCACCCGCCCCTGGTAAGCACCCGCGCCGCCTTGCTGCGCCGCGCCGCCAGGAGCTGAGCCGCGCCGCCCAGCCGAGCCGCGCCGCCCAGCTGAGCCGCGCCACCCAGCCGAGCCGCGCCGTCCACTGAGCCGCACCGCTCAGCCGAGCCGCGCCGCCCTACCGAGCCTCGCCGCCCTACCGAGCCGCGCCGCCCTACTGAGCTGCACTGCCCTGCCTGCCTCTCCTGCTACTGCTGCTACTGCTGCTATGGCTAACCCTACAGTTCTGACCTTTGATGCTGAGGGACGTGCAGTTGACTTTGACGTGTGGGTTGACGACCTACAGCTCTTTCTTCAGTGTGACTCTAGGGATGGGGTATCCCTTTTTTATCACACGTCTGGTGTCTCTACTGCACCTGCTGCCACTGTTGACAGTACGGTTTGCTCGCAGTGGACCACTCGTGACGCTGTTGCTCGTCTTGCTGTTCGTAGTCACCTGCCGCCCGCTGAGCGCGCGCATTTTGGCCAGTACAAGACTGCTCAGTCTTTGTACGACGCTGTAGTTGCGCGCTACTCCTCCCCTGCCACTGCTGCCCTCAGCCGCCTCATGCTTCCGTACCTTTTCCCTGACCTTGCCGCCTTTGCCACAGTCGCTGACCTCGTTGCTCACCTCCGCACTAGTGACGCCCGCTACCGCGCTGCCCTTCCCACTGAGTTCTGTGCCAAGAAGCCCCCTCCCCATGTACATCACCCTTTACTACCTAGTCACCCGCCTCCCTGACTCCCTTTCTTCAGTCAGGGACCACTTTCTCTCCCTTTGCCCCACCGAGCTCACTGTTGACCTGCTAGAGGAGCGCCTCGCTGCAGCTGAGAAGAGTATCTTAGCTGTAGGTGCTTCTCGCGGCGACCGTCGTACCCCTTTCTTTGAGGGGTGTTCCCCTGTTCCCCTTCTCCCCTCTGTTGCTTCTGCTGCTGCTGTCGACCTTGTTGGCACTGAGGAGGTCGGAGCTGCGTCTGTCCCTAGTGGGAGACGCCGCAACAGCAGGGGCAAGGGGAGCAAGGGTGGTGGAGGGGGCGGCGGGGGCGGCGGCGGGGGCGGTGGAGGAGGCGGAGGGGGTGGCGGTGGGGGTGGGGGTGGTGCCGGGAGTGGGGGCTTCAGTGGCGGCGGTGGAGGTGGTGGAGGCAGCGGCGGAGGTGGTGGAGGCAGCGGCGGCGGTGGTGGAGGCAGCGGCGGCGGTGGTGGAGGCAGCGGCAGCGGTGGCGGAGGTGGCGGTGGCGGTGGTGCTGGTCGAGGTGCAGCCGAGCAGCGTGGAGGCTTTGGTGGTAGCCAGCGCCAGCAGCAGCCGCGCTCCCGTGAGACCCCGTCGGCCCAGCAGCTTCGTGAGTGGTATGCTGGGCGTGGGAGGTCTGGGGGTGCTGGTCCCTGCACTTACGTTCTTCGCACCGGCAGTCGTCGTGGGGAGACGTGCGGGCTGCCACACACTGCGCAGCGCTGCTTCGGTCGTTTGACGGACGCCTGGCGTGCCCAGTTTCCTGACGCTGTTGAGCTCCCTCGCTGGTATGATCTCCTTAGGCAGAATGTGGCTATCTTTGATCTTGATTTCGATGCTATCTTTGCTGCCATGTATGCTTTGACTGATAGTGCTGAGGGTGACTGTTACCTGAGTGTCCCGCCCGACCCTGTCATTGAGGCTGCTGCTCTAGGTGCTAGTGCGTGTGCTGCTCTAGGTACTGGTGAGTCTGCTGCTCCAGGTGCTGGTGAGTCTGCCACTGAGGCTGCACCTACTGAGGCCTTGCACACTTTCACACTTGACTCTGGTGCTTCGTGCTCTTTCTTTAGAGACAGCACCATGCTCACGCCACTCAGTCAGCCTGTCGCAGTCTCCCTGGCTGACCCCTCTGGGGGCCCAGTCCTTGCGCACTCTTCCACGGTTCTACCGTGTCCTGCGGCCCCGTCGGGCTTGCTGTCGGGACTCCACCTCCCCTCGTTCTCTACGAACCTGGTGAGTGTCGATGACCTCCAAGACGCGTGGGTTGACCAGTTCACCCCTGGAGGTCAGCGTGTGACCCACTGCACTAGATTGGCAAGGTAGACTACATCAGAAGCCTAGCATACAAGTCGACCACCAGCTCAGCACGAAGGCGACTTGCCAGCTGGTCGACCTCAGGCGTCCTCAGTCGACCTGCAAGGCTGGCGTGCCAGCACACCAACAACAGGCCACCACAGGTCACCACACGTGCTCATGTGCACGCACCTACTTCGCAGGTGCAAAGTGACGGTGACGACATGCACCGCCATGCACATTGCGCAAGTGCCAAGTCGACCATATGTCGACGGTTCCACCTGAGAAATCCTGTTGACCACGTGCCACCGAACCACTGGTCAACTTTGCCGATCTACCTGGGCGACGGTCGCGAGCCTCGCAGACCTCGTTGTCCGGGTAACCTGGTCAACTAAGCAACCATGTCGACCAGGTGTGTCATCCCTAGGCCCGTCGACCGCCCAGGTCGACGACCACCACATGTCGACCTTATCAGGTCGACAACTCCCCTGGTCGACCAACTCCAGGTCGACAACCCACCTGGTCGACCAACTCCAGGTCAACCAGTACACCTGTCAGCCGACCACACCCTGTCGGCTTCCCCTGGTCGGTGCAGAGGACTCGCCCGGTGTAGGACGCCCTACCGAGGACGTCTCTCGCCACTGAGACGAGCAACATCCTGTCATCATCCTCTTGCAGCCTCACGCCGTTCTCCTTCAACTGACCGGCCAAAATCAGGTTCGCTCGCACGCCCGCGACATAGAGCACGTTAGGGATGAGCACCTGCCTCCCGGCTTCCCCTTTCAGAGCGACAGTGCCGTGGCCCTGGACGTCTTGCAGCGCCCATTGAAGCCGCGCACATGCTTGACGTTGCCGCTCGGCTGGAGGTCGACGGAGACCTCCTTCATCCCCATCAAGTAGTGGGAGCAACCACTATCGAGAAGAACTACCGCCGATTTTGCCTGCACGGCTGCCGCCATCGCCTGGAAGTCCCTGCCGGCCTCCGGCGCCAGCGAGACGGTTGGCTCCACGACGCCGACCAGCGAGCACGACGCCTCCTTGTCGTCTCGCCCTTTGCCGCCAGCAGAGGAGTCAGCGTCCTTCGCCGAGGTCGACGACTTGGTTGACTGCTTCTCCTTGCGTGACTTGTTTCTACCTCGATGGGGACGACGGGTGCCAGACCTCTCGCGACCTCCCTTGGCGTCGTCGTCATCGGAGTCATTGCGGTCAGGGCACTCAAAGGAGAGGTGGTCGGGGTCGCCACACAGCCAGCACTCCCAACGTTGACTTCCTCCTCCACGACTGCTATCCTTGGCCGACTTCTTCTTGTCGGCGTCCTTGGTTGGCTTCCAGCCACTGCTACCACCGCCGCCAGACTGCCCGCGCTGCCCCGGTCGACCACCTTGCTTCAGCGGGGCGACGTAGTTCACTTGTGCAAGGAGCTCCGTGGGCCGCTCAGCTTCCTGCATCGCCTCATCCTGCAGGATGTACGAGGTAAAAGAATCCTCGTTGAGTGTCGCCCTAGTACTCGGCGCTAACGACAGTCGTTTCAACAGGTTGTAGCTGCTCGTGAGCCCTTTGATAACGTGCGTGAGGTACGACAGCGTCGAGTAGTGCACGCCGGCCATCCTCATGGTGGCGAGAATTCGCCGAGCCCGGTTGCAGTAGTCGGTCGCCGTCTCCTCTTCGCCCATCCGTATGTGCGACAGCTACTCCTCAAGCTGGCCGATATACAGGGCGTCGGTGACCTGGTACGTCGACTTGATGAAGTGCCATGCCCGGTGGCCGGCGTCGAGGTACTCCCTGCACGACTTCAAGGCGATCTGCACGCCCGGTGAGCAGCACCGCGAGATTAACGTGAAGGTCAGCAACTGCACGGCGCGAAACTCCGCACGCAAGTCGAGGTAGTGTTCCTCCGGCGTCGCCACAGTGCCCCTAGCGAAGCCGATCAGCCCGGCCATCTCCAACTAGGGCTCGATGGCTTCCTTCCAAGTGAGGATATCAGGTCGACCAACAAGCAAGGGGGTGACCGAGATCCTGTTCGGCGTAAACTTGAAGTAGCCGTAGCTCGGTGCAATCCCGCTTGCTGTCACGTGGGTCGCCGACATTGGCGAAAAACTGCTTCGTCGTCCTCCGACGTCGCCTTGCGAGGAGCCTGCAGCCGCCGACGACCACATCCCTCGCGCCTGAACGCCGCCGACTTCATCGGCGTGTATCACACCTCGCTGCCTCGACGTGCCTCCCGCATTGCTGCCGACTTGGTCACCACCGGCATTGACTCCCACGTCTACCGTTGTCCTGGGGGGTTATGGGCGCACTGACCTGCTACTTAACAAGCCCTTTTATCCCAATGGTCTAGTGGTTGGGATTCTGACAGTCCACGCTCACCGCACCATGCGGAGATAACTCTATCAACGGGAGCTAGACTACAGGTTAGGCACGGGGTAGGAGGGATCTCTGCATTCATTCACTTAGTCGTTCTCTAGCACTTGTGCATTCACGGGGCAAAACCACAAGAGTTTCACTATCAAAAGTTGAGAGAACAATGGGTAGGAACTAGATTGGCAAGGTAGACTACATCAGAAGCCTAGCATACAAGTCGCCCACCTGCTCAGCACGAAGGCGACTTGCCAGCTGGTCGACCTCAGGCGTCCTCAGGCGTCCTCAGTCGACCTGCAAGGCTGGCGTGCCAGCACACCAACAACAGGCCACCATAGGTCACCACACGTGCTCATGTGCACGCACCTACTTCGCAGGTGCAAAGTGACGGTGACGACATGCACCGCCACGCACATTGCGCAAGTGCCAAGTCGACCATATGTCGACGGTTCCACCTGACGAGTCATGTTGACCACGTGCCACCGAACCACAGGTCCACTTTGCCTATCTACCTGGGCGACATTCGCGAACCTCGCATACCTCATCGTCCGGGTAACCTGGTCGACCAAGCAACCATGTCGACCAGGTGTGTCATCCCAGGCCCGTCGACCGCCCAGGTCAACGACCACCCTATGTCGACCACACCAAGTCGACCACTCCCCTGGTCGACCAACTCCAGGTCGACAATCCACCTGGTCGACCAACTCCAGGTCGACCAGTATACCTGTCAGCCGACCACACCCAGTCGGCTTCCCCTGGTCGGCGTCACCCAAGTCGACGCCCTCCACTGGTCGACCTCCAAGAGGAAACAAGGAGGTATTACGATATATATCAGTGTAAAACAAGAGCAAGTCAAGCAACCACCAGGTGAGGCAGAGTGGGCACAAGCCCAAGAGCAGTGCAAAAACGCTGATGATCACAAGACCCAAGGGCCTTGGTGAAGACATCAGCAGTGTTGGCCCGCGAGGCCACGTAGGAAAGGCGGAGCTGACGACACTGCTGTAGCTCACGCGCAATGTGCTTTAGTCTCTGCTTGTGACACAAGGCAAGCATTTCCTTGTTGTCGACGGACAGAACTAGAGGAGAACGAGGCCGCTCCCCCAAGTTGGTCAGCAGGTAGGTCAGCCAGCGTAGCTCCTGTGCAGCCATGGCCCCAGCGTAGATCTCGGCCTCACAGCTGCTACTAAGCACAGAAGAAGAACTAGTGGACCTCCACGAGACAGAACCAGAGCCAAGACTGAAGGTGTAACCCTGTGACGAACGCAGAGTCCCTTGGTCGTCAGCCCAAGAAGCGTCGGAGTGTCCTGTGAGTACCACTGAACCCTGTCCTCCAAGCACTAGCCCCATGCCCGATGTACTGCACAAGTAACGTAGTACCCTCTTCGCCCTAGTGCACCTTTCGGTGTCTACGGGGAGCCACGTAGCAAGCCAGGAGGCTGAGAGGGTACGCGAGGTTAGGTCGTGTGTACATGAGGCAACCCACAAGCTCTGGGTACGGACCACTCGGCTCTACGAACTCGTCCGAAGGTGGAGCTGAGAGCGAGTGGCCGGTAGACAAATGAGTGGGCTGTGGCAAGGAGAACTAGAAGGTGAAGCACTAAAGGACCTGGTGCACCATGTGTGACGGAGTCAGGGTGATGGTGCGCCGTGCTCTGTCCCGGGTGATCTGCAAGCCAAGATACCTACGCGGCTCACCCAGGTCAGTGCAGGTGTGTCTCTCCTGCAGCTCCGCCTTCACTAGGGACAGTGCCTCAGTGTCAGCAGTAGCAAAAACCAAGTCGTCGACGTACACTAGAACGTAGAATGGCGGCATGGTAGTGTCGGTGCGTAGAAACAGCGACGGGTCAGCAGAGGAAGGAGCAAACCCAAGAGCCGCAAGTGTAGTCCTTAGTGTGTCGTGCCACTCTCAGGGTGCCTGGCGGAGACCGTAGACTGGCCGCCGAAGGCTCCACTGGGTACCCGCAGGAAACGACCTAGTGAAGCCGGGTGGGTGGCGCAGCCAGATCTCCTCGTGAAGGATGTCGTGCAGGAAATCTGTGGAGAAGACGAGGGAGTGCAGCTCGTACTCACGATGCGCTGCAACGTGCAGGAGCACCCGAAGAGTAGTCATCTTCGGGGTGGGGGAGAAGGTCTGGAAGAAGTCGACCCCCTGTCGCTGACTGAAGCCTCAAGCAACGTAACGCGCCTTGAAGGCAGGCGGAGAACCCGGCGGCCGCTTCACTCTGAAAATCCACATGCCATCGACTATGTTCGCCCTAGGAGGAGGAACCCCGTCGACGTAGGTGCCTGTGGACTTCCAGGAAGCCATCTCTGCGTCCATGGCTGTCTGCCACTGAGAAGAGTACTCACCCGCGATCGCCTCAGCGTAAGAGCGCGGGGTAGGGATGTCAAGTGCATCCGGGTCTCCCTCAGGGCAAAGCAGCATGGATGCGAAACGAGGTAAAGCGGCCGCAAGACGCTCAAGCTCAAACTGTCTGCCCTCAATTAAGTCACTGCCAAGGGCAAGCTCACTCCCGACGGACGGAGGACAGACAGACTCAGACTCAGTGGCAAGACTCGCGACGTAGTCGACACGACTCCTAGCTGCAATGTCGACTAGCTCAGTGACTAGGGAAAACGCAACAGTAGACCCAAGGTCAGGGTCAATGACGACAGTAGCGAGGAGACGAGTGACAGTAGGACTGGCAGCACGAGCAAGGTCGGACTCAGGGTCAGGAACGTGCAGAAGAGAGGACGCGGGAGGCTAAGGCAGGACAACACGCTGTGGAACAGAGGAAGGACGAAGTGCCACACCGTGAGTGCTTGGGACAGCAGGAGGACGAGGACGGGCGACACGACGTGCACGAACAGGTGTGGAAGCACGAGTCTCATGCTCACGACGCTCAGTTAGGGACTGAGTCACCTCAGTGTGAGGAGCAGGCGCAGGCAGCGGGGAGCCAAGCAGTAGATGTGGCTAAGACTGGTCTGTCGGTGGACACATGAGGGGTAGAGGGAGGCCAGTGGAAGACGGAAGACTAAGAACATGGCGAAGGACCAAATCAGGCGGCGGCAGGGACGACTGCGGCTGCGGGTAGAAAAAACGGTCTGCGCAGGGCAGTACCTGCAGCTCCAGATCCTCCAGCACCAGCAGCACTAGTACCTCCAGCACCAGCAGCTCCAGTAGCACCTCCAGTTCCAGCAGCACCTCTAGCACCTCCAGTTCCACCTCCAGTACCTTTCTGTATCTCCAGTACCTCCAGCCTCAGCTCCTCCAGCACCAGCAGAACCTCTAGCACCTCCAGTTCCAGCAGCTTTAGTACCACCTCTATGTTAGAAAGTGAGCGAATGAATGATTGAACTAGAAAGCAGTGGAGTACAAGTAGCAAACCTAAAAGTGTTGTACCCTATAAGAACTACCCCACTACAGCCTTAACAGACTATAGCATACAAGTTTGACACACCCCCATAGGCAAAGTGGGGGAGAACAAGAGGTCACAAGACCAGTCAAGAAAAGAAAAGCAAGCTCAGGGTGGATCACAAAGTCACCACACAGTCTGAGCACAAGCAAATGGCCACAAGGCCAGTTCACATGCAGAGTTATATAAAGGAAAACAAACAATACAGTGAGCACAACCTAGCAAGTGTAAGCATGCAGGTATACGTATAAAGAGTACAGTACAAGCAGGGTCAAGAAGTAAGCAAGTGAGGCACAGTAGGTACAAGACCTAACACAGTACAAAAACGCTGATGATCACAAGGCTGAAGTGCCTTGGTGAAAACATCAGCAGTGTTGGCCTGAGAGGCCACGTAAGCAAGACAAAGCTGACCACGCTGCTGCAACTCTCGAGCAAGGAAGTAGCGCAGAGCAATATGCTTCGTTCTGTGCTCCAGTATGTGCTCCTGACACAAGGCCAGCATGGCCTTGTTGTCGACGTACAGAACTGGAGGAGAACGAGGCGCCTCTCCCAAGTCGGTCAGCAGGTAGGTGAGCCAGCGAAGCTCCTGTGCAGCCATGGCCCCAGCGTAGATCTCAGCTTCACAACTGGAGCTGAGAACAGAAGAAGAGCGGGTAGACCGCCAAGAAACAGAACCGGAGCCAAGAATGAAGGTGTAACCCTGTGACGACCGCTGCGTAGCCAAGTCGTCAACCCAGGAGGCGTCAGCGTGACCAGTGAGGACAATTCGAGCCCGTCCTCCAAGCACGAGCCCCATGCCCGATGTACTGCACAAGTAGCGCAACACCCTCTTCGCAGCATCCCAGTGCACCTTTCGGTGCCTGCCGGGAGCCACATAGTGAGCCAGAAGGCTGAGAGGGTATGCGAGGTCAGGTCGTGTGCAAGTCATCAGGTACATGAGGCAGCCTACAAGCTCTGGATACGGGCCACTCGGCTCTACGGACTCGTCCGAAGGTGGAGCTGAGAGCGAGTGACCGGTAGGCAGAGGAGTGGACTGTGGCGAGGAGTACGTGAAGCCGAAGCGCTGAAGGACCTGCTGCACCATGTGTGACTGAGTCAAGGTAATGGTGCGATGTGCTCTGTCCCGGGTGATCCGCAAGCCCAGATAGCTTGTCATCTCACCCAGGTCTGTGCATGTGTGTCTCTTCTGCAGCTCGGACTTCACGTGGGCGAGTGCCTCTGTGTCAGCAGTAGCAAAGACGAGGTCGTATACGTACACGAGAACGTAGAACGGTGGCAGAGTGGTGTCAGTGCGTAAAAACATAGAAGGGTCAGCAGTGGAAGGAGCAAAACCAAGAGCAGCAAGAGTCGTCCTCAGTGTGTCGTGCCACTCACGGGGTGCCTGGCGAAGACCGTAGACTGGCCGCCGGAGGCTCCACTGGGTACCAGCAGGAAACGACCCAGTGAAGCCAGTCGGGCGGCGCAGCCAGATCTCCTCGTGCAGGTTGCCCTGTAGGAAGGCTGTGCTGAAGTCAAGCGAGTGAAGCTCGTAGTCACGGTGAGCGGCGACGTGCAGTAGCACCCGAAGAGTGGTCATCTTCGGGGTAGGGGAGAAGGTCTGGAAGAAGTCAACTCCCTGTCGCTGACAGAAGCCACGTGCAACGTAACGCGCCTTGAAGACGGGCGGAGAACCCGGCGGCCGCTTCACCCTGAAGATCCACATGCCACTGACGATGTTCGCCCCAGGCAGGGGAACCTCGTCAACGTTGGTGCATGTGGACTTCCAGGAAGCCATCTCGGCGTCCATGGCTGCCTGCCACTGAGAGGAGTAGGGACCCTCTATCGCCTCTGCGTAAGAGCGCGGGGTCGGGATGTCTGGTGCATCCGGGTCTCCCTCAGGGGCAAGCAGCATGGACACGAGATGAGGTACAGAGGCGGCAAAGCACTCAAACTCCTCCTGTCTGTCCTCAAGAACGTCCGTGCCAAGAGAACACTCACCCCCGACGGACGGAGGACAGACAGACACAGACGCAGACTCAGCAACAAGACTAGTGGCGTAGTCTAGGCGGCAGGCTGCAGCAAAGTCAACAAGCTCAGCAACGAGAGCAGACGCAGCAGAGGACTCGAACAGAGGGTCAGTGACAGCAGTGGCGAGGAAGCGCGTGACAGTAGGACTAGCAGCACGAAGGGATTCAGACTCCGGGTCCGGACCGTCAGGAAGAGAGGACGCAGGAGGAGAGGGCAGAGGGACGCGCTGTGGAGCAGTGGAAGGACGCAGTGTCATAGGGTGAGTGCCAGGGACAGGAGGAGGACGCGGACGCAAAACACGACCAGCGCGAGCAGTGCGGACAGGCGACGCAGCACAAGACACAGGCGACACAGGACGCGACTCAGGCTCACGACGCTCCGTAAGACCTCTAGTCGGTCCAGAGTAAGGAGAAGGACCAGGCAGTGGAGAGGACGGCTGTAACTGCGACTGTGACTGGACAGGCTGTGGACTCAGTAAAGGAGGAGGAGGACCAGGCGAAGGCGGTAGACCAAGAACCTGCTGAAGGAGCGGAACGTAGTACGGCCGTGGCCGCGCAGCGCCTCCAGAAACAGCAGAGACAGCACAAGGACCTCCAGCTCCAGGGTCTCCAGTAACAACTCCCGCAGCACCACCAGCCTCATTACCTGCAGCTCCAACGCCTGCAGTACCACCAGTCCCAGCAGCGCCAGTACCTCCAGTACGAGCACCTCCAGGACCAGCGGCTCTAGCAGCTCCAGCACCAGCAGCTCCTCCAGGAGCTCCAGCACCAGCAGCACCTCCAGCAGCTCCATCACCAGCAGCACCTCAAGTAGCTCCAGCACCAGCAGCACCTCCAGCAGCGCCAGCACCAGCAGCACCTCCAGCAGCTCCAGCACCAGCAGCACCTCCAGCAGCACCAGCACCAGCAGCACCTCCAGTAGCTCCAGTACCAGCAGCACCTCCAGTAGCTCCAGCACCAGCAGCACCTCCAGGAGCTCCAGCACCAGCAGCACCTCCAGGAGCTCCAGCACCAGCAGCACCTCCAGCAGCGCCAGCACCAGCAGCACCTCCAGCAGCTCCAGCACCAGTAGCACGGCGACAGCGCCGAGCGTACCACTCACGAAGCCGCTGCGGAGAGAGGGGCTCCCGCCTCAACGGGACACCCGGAGAACCGCCAGACTCAGCACCCCCAGACACAGCACCCCCAGGCTCCACACGCTCAGGCTCAGCACCCCAAGACCCCACACCCCCAGGCTCCGCACCCCCAGTCCCCGCACCCACAGGCTCAGCACCCCCAGTCCCCGCACCCACAGGCTCAGCACTCCTAGCAGCACCTGAGTCGACAGCTACCTCGACCGGCTCAGCAGGGTCTACCTGAGACACACCTGACGGGGCAGGACCCTGAGGGGGGAGAGGGTCTACCAGAGGAGTACCTGGTGCTAGGAAGAGTGGCGGGGGGGGGAGAGAGGCAGCGCGGTAGGGAAAGAGACGGTAGTAAGACACCGACTCGTCAAAAGTGACGTCCTGAGAGGACAGAACACGACGCGAGGTGGGGTGGTAGAACTGCCACCCAGGTGCGTCAGGGGGGAGGCCAAGGAAGACACAAGGAACGGCACGGGAGGACAGCTTGTCCGCTGAAGTATCGCGGACAAAAGCTCGAGATCCCCAGACACGGAACGCGGACGCATCGCCAACCTTCCCCGTCCACCTCAGAGTAGGTGTGGTCTCCGGCAAGGAGACACGAGGCTGAAGGTTGATCTGATGCGCAGCGTACTGAACCGCGAACGGCCACAGAAAATGGGGAGCAGCCGCATGGATCATGGACGTACGAGCGACGTCCATGACCATGCCAATGCGGAGCTCAGCAATCCCATTTTGATGTGGGGAGGCCGGAAGCATGAACGTCTGGCGGATGCCCTCCACACGACAGAAGGCCCTCCAGGAGGTCGGAGGAAAACTCACCACCTCTGTCTGAGTGCAGACGGAAAACAGGAAGGTCCGAGCCAAAACTCTCGCTGAGCTGGCGACGAGCACCGCGGATCCAGTCGATCAACACCTCAGTGACGTCACCCTTGCTGCGCAAGGGGAAGACTGAGGTGTAACGCGAGTAGTCGTCAACGACCAGCAGGAAGTAACGCTCGTGACCCTGTCCACGGACGCGGGCTGGGCCCCACACGTCCATGTGAAGAGTCTACAGGGGAGCCTCAGTTGGAGGGAACGAGGAGGAGTGAGGAGCGGCGCGCTGCCGGCCCTCGACACACGGAACACAGGTGGGGGCAGGCCCCGGAGGAAGAGGAGGAAGGCACCGGGGGAGACCGGAGACAAGGGTATGGGAGGCCATACCTCGAAGACGAGGCAGGGAGGGGTGACCAAGGCGGTGGTGCCACAGGAGAGTCTCGTGCGTCAGAGGACGATACGAGCAGGGGGCAGACGTAGGACTAGACCTGGACGCGGCAGCAAACACCTGACTAGACGCGGCTACCTGACCAGACTCAGAGACCGGAGGGGGGGCAGTAGTCAGTGTGTAGAGACTCGACCCAGGCCGACGGGTGAACGTGGCCAGGTGGCGGCCCGTCCGAGAGCAGGTGCAGTGGGTCACACGCTGACCTCCAGGGGTGAACTGGTCAACCCACGCGTCTTGGAGGTCAGCTCCACTCACCAGGTTCGTAGAGAACGAGGGGAGGTGGAGTCCCGATAGCAAGCCCGACGGGGCTGCAGGACACGGTAGAACCGTGGAAGAGTGCGCAAGGACTGGGCCCCCAGAGGGGTCAGCCAGGGAGACTGCGACAGGCCGACTGAGTGGCGTGAGCATGGTGCTGTCTCTAAAGAAAGAGCGCGAAGCACCAGAGTCAAGTGTGAAAGTGTGCAAGGCCTCAGTAGGTGCAGTACCAGAGAGAGCAGACTCACCAGCACCTGGAGCAGCAGACTCACCAGTACCTAGAGCAGCACACGCACTAGCACCTAGAGCAGCAGCCTCAATGCCCGGGTCGGGCGGGACACTCAGGTAACAGTCACCCTCAGCACTATCAGTCAAAGCATACATGGCAGCAAGGATAGCATCGAAATCAAGATCAAAGATAGCCACATTCTGCCTAAGGAGATCATGCCAGCGAGGGAGCTCAACAGCGTCAGAAAACTGGGCACGCCAGGCGTCACTCAAACAACCGAAGCAGCGCTGCGCAGTGTGTGGCAGCCCGCACGTCTCCCCACGACGACTGCCGGTGCGAAGAACGTAAGTGCAGGGACCAGCACCCCCAGACCTCCCACGCCCAGCATACCACTCACGAAGCTGCTGGGCCAACGGGGTCTCACGGGAGCGCGGCTGCTGCTGGCGCTGGCTACCACCAAAGCCTCCACGCTGCTCGGCTGCACCTCGACCAGCACCACCGCCACCGCCACCTCCGCCACCGCTGCCGCTGCCTCCACCACCGCCGCCGCTGCCTCCACCACCTCCGCCGCTGCCTCCACCACCTCCACCGCCGCCACTGAAGCCCCCACTCCCGGCACCACCCCCACCCCCACCGCCACCCCCTCCGCCTCCTCCACCGCCCCCGCCGCCGCCCCCGCCGCCCCCCCCACCACCCTTGCTCCCCTTGCCCCTGCTGTTGCGGCGTCTCCCACTAGGGACAGACGCAGCTCCGACCTCCTCAGTGCCAACAAGGTCGACAGCAGCAGCAGAAGCAACAGAGGGGAGAAGGGGAACAGGGGAACACCCCTCAAAGAAAGGGGTACGACGGTCGCCGCGAGAAGCACCTACAGCTAAGATACTCTTCTCAGCTGCAGCGAGGCGCTCTTCTAGCAGGTCGACAGTGAGCTCGGTGGGGCAAAGGGAGAGAAAGTGGTCCTTAACTGAAGAAAGGGATTCAAGGAGGCGGGTGACTAGGTAGTAAAGGGTGATGTACATGGGGGGGGGGTTCTTGGCACAGAACTCAGTGGGAAGGGCAGCGCAGTAGCGGGCGTCACTAGTGCGGAGGTGAGCAACGAGGTCAGCGACTGTGGCAAAGGCGGCAAGGTCAGGGAAAAGGTACAGAAGCATGAGGCGGCTGAGGGCAGCAGTGGCAGGGGAGGAGTAGCGCGCAACTACAGCGTCGTACAAAGACTGAGCAGTCTTGTACTGGCCAAAATGCGCGCGCTCAGCAGGCGGCAGGTGACTACGAACAGCAAGACGAGCAACAGCGTCACGAGTGGTCCACTGCGAGCAAACCGTACTGTCAACAGTGGCAGCAGGTGCAGTAGAGACACCAGACGTGTGATAAAAAAGGGATACCCCATCCCTAGAGTCACACTGAAGAAAGAGCTGTAGGTCGTCAACCCACACGTCAAAGTCAACTGCACGTCCCTCAGCATCAAAGGTCAGAACTGTAGGGTTAGCCATAGCAGCAGTAGCAGCAGTAGCAGCAGTAGCAGGAGAGGCAGGTAGGGCAGTGCGGCTCAGTAGGGCGGCGCGGCTCGGTAGGGCGGCACGGCTCGGTAGGGCGGCGCGGCTCGGCTGAGCGGTGCGGCTCAGTGGGCGGCGCGGCTCGGCTGGGCGGTGCGGCTCGGCTGGGCGGCGCGGCTCAGCTCCTGGCGACGCGGCGCAGCAGGGGGGCGCGGGTGCTTACCAGGGGCGGGTGCAGGCAGGGCCGCGACTGGGGCGGCAGCAGGGCAGGGCCGCAGCGGGCGGCTGCAGGGCAGGGCCGCAACGGGCGGCGAAGGCAGGGCCGCGACAGGGCGGCTGCAGGGCAGGGCCAGCGACGGGCGGCGACAGGCAGGGCCGCAACGGGCGAGCGATGGGCCAGCGACTGGCGGTGACGGGCCAGCGACGGGCAACGACGGGCCGGCGACGGGCGGCAACGAGCCGGGACAGGCCGGCGACGGGTCTGGACGGGCCGGGACGGGCCAGTGGCGGCGGCGAAGACAGGGCCGCGGGGCAGGGCCGCAGCACGCGGCGAAAAAAAAACAGGGCCGCGACGGGCGGCTTAGGGCCAGCGACGGGCGGCTAAGGGCCGCGACGGGCGGCGAAGGGCCGTGACGGGCCTCAAAGGCAGGGCCTCGACGGGCCTCTAAGGCAGGGCCGCGACGTGCGGCACTAGGGTAGGGCCGCGACGGGCCTCTAAGGCAGGGCCGCGACGGGCGGCACTAGGGTAGGGCCGCGACGGGCCTCTAAGGCAGGGCCGCGACGGGCGGCACTAGGGTAGGGCCGCGACGGGCCTCTAAGGCAGGGCCGCGACAGGCCTCTAAGGCAGGGCCACAACGGGCGGCACGAGGGCAGGGCGCGTGACGGCGCAGGTGAAACAGACGCGAGGCGCGCTTCGGGCAGGGCAGGAAAAAAAAATCGTGGTGGGCCCCTAAAAAAAACATTCCCACTAGGGAACCTGCTCAGAATACCATGTTAGAAAGTGAGCGAATGAATGATTGAACTAGAAAGCAGTGGAGTACAAGTATCAAACCTAAAAGTGTTGTACCCTATAAGAACTACCCCAGTACAGCCTAAACAGACTATAGCATACAAGTTTGACACCCATTGATTGAGTTATCTCCGCATTGTGGCCGCTTGCTTGTGCTCAGATTGTGTGGTGTCCTTGAGATCCACCCTGAGGTTTGCTTTGCTTTGCTTTGCTCTGTTGTCTTGCTTGACTGGTCTTGTGACCATCTTGTTGTCCCCCACTTAGCGTATGGAGGTGTGTCAAAGAACAAACTTACCTGTAGGCTATAGTGGGGCACTCCTTATGGGGTACAACACTTCTAGGGTTAGTACTTGTACCCCAACTCTTGCTAATCCAATCATTCCTGCACAGTTATTATGAGAGCAGAGTCTAGTTTTTGCGGAGCGTGTTACTACATAGTATCGATTATGTGGCCCTTGAATGCGAGCCTATCAAAACGAAGTTTCCGATAACTTCTTCCCGATATACCCACCAACACGTGAGCAAAACACACTGCAGGCAGGACACCCGAATACACTCATTTGTCGCCAATATCACGCAAGCCGAAAGGTTGTATGATCAGGGTGACAGTTTAAGCGTGAAATTAAACCGGGGCAAGAAGCGATTATTTTGCGGATTGGTCAACGAAGTGAGTTGCACAGCGACTCGGTGGTAAAGAAAATCTCGCCGCAGGTAAAGTATATCACTTTTGGTGCTGAACGTGATTCTTATTGCCCTCGCCAAAACGTGTGAAAACTAGTAGTCCCTATGCAGGGAACTGTGATTGGCGCACACAAGGTGTACCGGTTGATTATGTTGTAGACTCGTATGATTTCCTTTGCTGCAGAATAACTGTTGGAGCAAGTGGGAATTAACTTCAGCAATCCCAAAGGTGCAGCTGTATCGCACCCGCTACTATCGAAGCAACAACTGCAGCAGTATCGGATCAGCCCATACAGGACAGGAAGGTCAACCGTTGCAAAGGTCAACTATCGCGACTGTTGACCATCTGGACCGAACGATTACCTGCGAAGAATGGCAACAGGCGTAACTGTTTATACAGTTACACGCATCGACCCGATAACACGAGAAGTGCAAGAGTCAGGGTTACTGTAGAGATACTTGTATTACAGTTATAATAAGGGAATGTACCCCTTAGAGTACATGGCTAGCTAGATCTATTTATTGTGTGTAATTTTCTCTTGTAATCAATCTCGTCATCTACATTCACTATGCACAAGGTTCCTACCACTACTTAAGACTTCCGCTGCCAACTATAGTAGGCTTATTCTATCCAAGGATCCATATTTTAACAACAACTTGCCGCACTGAAACGTTCTCGCCGCAAAAATCTCGCGCGCGAAGCGA
Source organism: Closterium sp. Naga37s-1 (assembly GCA_947471745.1). Taxonomy (NCBI): domain Eukaryota; kingdom Viridiplantae; phylum Streptophyta; class Zygnematophyceae; order Desmidiales; family Closteriaceae; genus Closterium; species Closterium sp. Naga37s-1. Next base: position 3,801,276 of record CANJKZ010000120.1, on the reverse strand, counting down.
CTTGCTTGTTGCCAGGTCAGCTGCGTGGCAGCCTTCCCCACGTGGCCCATTGCAAGGTCGCACCACGTCGCGCGACACTTGAAATTTTCAGCATCACACAATCACATCACAAGGCGCAACACAATCCGCTGAGTCAAATACGACTATGGAATAATTTGCGACAACGGAATGCAGCCGACGTTGGCAGCTGTGATGCAAGAGGACGTTGCCTGACGCAGACCAGCCAACCCTGATTGGTCAGACCTTCAGACTTCAGAACACAGTGTCAGAATCAACAAAAGGAATGAATGAACTAGGCAGTAGGTGGGTACAAGTATGAAAACCTAAAAGTGTTGTACCCTGTATTGACTACCCCACTACAGCCTAGATAGACTATAGCAGATATGTTTCACACACCCCCATAGGCAAAGTGGGGGAGAACAAGGGTCACAAGACCAGTCAAGAAAGGCAAAACAAGCTCAGGGTGGATCACAAAGTCACCACGCAGTCTGAGCACAAGCAAATGGCCACAAGGCCAGTTCACATGCAGAGTTATATAAAGGAGAATAAACAATACAGTGAACACAACCTAGCAAGTGTAAGCATGCAAGTATAAGTATAAAGAGTGCAGTACAAGCAGAGTCAAGACGTAAGCAAGTGAGGCACAGTAGGTACAATAGAACAGTACAGAAACGCTGATGATCACAAGGCGGAAGTGCCTTGGTGAAAACATCAGCAGTGTTGGCCTGAGAGGCCACGTAAGCAAGACGAAGCTGACCACGCTGCTGCAACTCTCGAGCAAGGAAGTAGCGCAGAGCAATGTGCTTCGTTCTGTGCTCCAGTCTGTGCTCCTGACACAAGGCCAGCATGGCCTTGTTGTTGACGTACAAAACTGGAGGAGAACGAGGCGCCTCTCCCAAGTCGGTCAGTAGGTAGGTAAGCCAGCATAGCTCCTGTGCAGCCATGGCCCCAGCGTAGATCTCAGCCTCACAACTGGAGCTGAGAACAGAAGACGAGCGGGTAGACCGCCAAGAGACAGAGCCGGAGCCAAGACTGAAGGTGTAACCCTGTGACGACCGCTGCGTAGCCAAGTCGTCAACCCAGGAGGCGTCAGCGTGACCAATGAGGACAACTCGACCCCGTCCTCCAAGCACTAGCCCCATGCCTGACATACTGCACAAGTAGTGCAACACCCTCTTCGCAGCATCCCAGTGCACCTTTCGGTGCCTACCGGGAGCCACGTAGCGAGCCAGAAGGCTGAGAGGGTATGCGAGGTCAGGTCGTGAGCAAGTCATCAGGTACACAAGCTCTGGATACGGGCCACTCGGCTCTATGGACTCGTCCGAAGGTGGAGCTGAGAGCGAGTGACCGGTAGGCAGAGGAGTGGACTATGGCGAGGAGTACGTGAAGCCGAAGCGCTGAAGGACCTGCTGCACCATGTGTGACTGAGTCAAGGTAATGGTGCGCTGTGCTCTGTCCCGGGTGATCCGCAAGCCAAGATAGCTTGTCAGTTCACCCAGGTCTGTACACGTGTGTCTCTTCTGCAGCTCGGACTTCACGTGGGCGAGTCCAGCAGTGTCAGCTGTAGCAAACACCAAGTCGTCGACGTACACGAGGATGTAGAACGGCGGCAGCAAGGTGTCGGTGCGGAGAAACAGCGACGGGTCAGCAGTAGAAGGAGCAAACCCAAGAGCCGCAAGCGTAGTCCTCAGTGTGTCGTGCCACTCACGGGGTGCCTGGCGAAGACCGTAGACTGGCCGCCGGAGGCTCCACTGGGTACCAGCAGGAAACGACCCAGTGAAGCCAGGTGGGCGGCGCAGCCAGATCTCCTCGTGCAGGCTGCCCTGTAGGAAAGCAGTGCTGAAGTCAAGGGAGTGAAGCTCGTAGTCACGCTGAGCAGCGACGTGCAGTAGAACCCGAAGAGTGGTCAGCTTCGGGGTAGGGGAGAAGGTATGGAAGAAGTCAACTCCCTGTCGCTGACTGAAGCCACGTGCAACGTAACGCGCCTTGAAGACAGGCGGAGAACCCGGCGGCCGCTTCACCCTGAAGATCCACATGCCACTGACAATGTTCACCCCAGGTGGGGGAACCTCGTCGACGTAGGTGCCTGTGGACTTCCAGGAAGCCATCTTGGTGTCCATGGCTGCCTGCCACTGAGAGGAGTAGGGACCCTCTATCGCCTCTGCGTAAGAGCGCGGAGTCGGGATGTCTGGTGCATCCGGGTCTCCCTCAGGGGCAAGCAGCATGGACACGAGATGAGGTACAGCAGTGGCAAAGCACTGAAACTCCTCCTGTCTGTCCTCAAGAACGTCCGTGCCAAGAGCACACTCACCCCCAACGGACGGAGGATAGACAGACGCAGACACTAACTCAGCAACAAGACTAGTAGCGTAGTCTTGGCATCAGGCTGCAGCAAAGTCAACAAGCTCAGCAACGAGAGCAGACACAACAGAGGACTCAAATAGAGGGTCAGTGACACCAGTGGCCAGAAAGCGCGTAACAGTAGGACTAGCAGCGCGAAGGGAGTCAGACTCCGGGTCCGGACCGTCAGGAAGAGAGGACGCAGGAGGAGAGGGCAGAGGGACACGCTGTGGAGCAGTGGAAGGACGCAGTGTCATAGAGTGAGTGCCAGGGACAGGAGGAGGACACGGACGCAAAACACGACCAGCGCGAGCTGTGCGAACAGGCGACGCAGCACGAGACACATGTGACACAGGACGCGACTCAGGCTCACGACGCTCCGTAAGACCTCTAGTCGGTCCAGAGTAAGGAGAAGGACCAGGCAGGGGAGAGGACGGCTGTAACTGCGACTGTGACTGGACAGGCTGTGGACTCAGACAAGGAGGAGGAGGACTAGGAGAAGGCGGTAGACCAAGAACCTGCTGAAGGAGCGGAACGTAGATCGGCCGCGGCCGCGTAGCGCCTCCAGAAACAGCAGAGACAGCACCAGTACCCTCAGCTCCAGGGTCTCCAGTAACAACTCCCGCAGCACCACCAGCCTCAGTACCTGCAGCTCCAAGGCCTGCAGCACCAGCAGCCCCAGCAGCTCCAGTACCTCCAGTACGAGTACCTCCAGGACCAGCGGCTCCAGCAGCTCCAGCACCAGCAGCACCTCCAGCAGCACCTCCAGCAACTCCAGCAGCAGCAGCACCTCCAGCAGCTCCAGCACCAGAAGCACCGGTACCCGCAGTGCCAACGCCTGCAGCACCACCAGCCCTAGCAGCTCCAGTACCTCCAGTACAAACGCCTCCAGAACCAGCGGCTCCAGCAGCTCCAGCACCAGCAGCACCTCCAGCAGCACCAGCACTAGAAGCACCTCCAGCACCTCCAGTAGCAGCAGCACCTCCAGCAGCTCCAGCACCAGAAGCACTAGTATCACGGCGACAGCGTCGAGCGTACCACTCACGAAGCTGCTGCGGAGAGAGGGGCTCCCGCCGCAACCGGACACCCGGAGAACCTCCGGACTCAGCACACCCCAAGACGCAGCACCCCAAGGCTCAGCACCCCCAGGCTCCACACACTCAGGCTCAGCACCCCTAGGCTCCGCACGCTTAGGTTCAGCACCCCCAGTCCCCGCACCCGCAAGCTCACCACCCCTAGTAGCACCTGAGTTGACAGCTACCTCGACCGGCTCGGCAGGGTCTACCTGAGACACACCTGAGGGGGCAGGACCCTGAGGGGGGAGGGGGACTACCGGAGGAGTACCTGGTACTAGGAAGAGTGGCGGGGGGGGGAGAGACGCAGCGCGGTAGGGAAAGAGACGCTAGTAAGACACTGACTCGTCAAACGCGACGTCCTGAGAGGACAGAACACGACGCAAGGTGGGGTGGTAGAATTGCCACCCAGGTGCGTCAGGGGGGAAGCCAAGGAAGAGACAGGGAACGGCACGGGAGGACAGCTTGTCCGCTGAAGTATCGCGGACAAAAGCTCGAGATCCCCAGACACGGAACGCAGACGCATCGCCAACCTTCCCCGTCCACCTCAGAGTAGGTGTGGTCTCCGGCAAGGAGACACGAGGCTGAAGGTTGATCTGATGCGCAGCGTACTGAACCGCGAACGGCCACAGAAAATGGGGAGCAGCCGCATGGATCATGGACGTACGAGCGACGTCCATGACCATGCCAATGCGGCGCTCAGCAATCCCATTTTGCTGTGGGGAGGCCGGAAGCGTGAACGTCTGGCGGATGCCCTCCGCACGACAGAAGGCCCTCAGGAGGTCGGAGGAAAACTCACCACCTGTGTCTGAGTGCAGACGCAGAACAGGAAGGTCCGAGCTTGAAACTCTCGCTGAGCTGGCGACGAGCACCGCGGATCCAGTCGATCAACACCTCAGTGACGTCATCCTTGCTGTGCAAGGGGAAGACTGAGGTGTAACGCGAGTAGTCGTCAGCGACCAGCAGGAAGTAACGCTCGTGACCCTGTCCACAGACGCGGGCTGGGCCCCACACGTCCATGTGAAGAGTCTGCAGAGGAGCCTCAGTCGGAGGAAACGAGGAGGAGTGAGGGGCGGCGCGCTGCCGGCCCTCGACACAAGGAACACAGGTGGGGGCAGGCCCCGGAGGAAGGGGAGGGAGTGACCTGGGTAGACCCGAGACAAGGGCACGGGAGGCCATACCTCGAAGACGAGGCAGGGAGGGGTGACCAAGGCGGTGGTGCCAAAGGAGAGTCTCGTGTGCCAAAGGGCAACACGAGCAGGGGGCAGACGCAGGACTAGACCTGGACGCGGCAGCAAACACCTGACTGGACGCAGCTACCTGACCAGACGCAGAGACCGGAGGAGGCGCAGTAGTCAGTGTGTACAGACTCGACCCTGGCCGACGAGTGAACGTGGCCAGGTGACGGCCCGTCCGAGAGCAAGTGCAGTGGGTCACACGCTGACCTCCAGGGGTGAACTGGTCAACCCACGCGTCCTGGAGGTCAGCTCCACTCACCAGGTTCGTAGAGAACGAGGGGAGGTGGAGTCCCGACAGCAAGCCCGACGGGGCCGCAGGACACGGTAGGACAGTGGAGGAGTGTGCAAGTACTGGGCCCCCTGAGGGGTCAGCAAGGGAGACCGCAACAGGCCGACGGAGCGGCGTGAGCGTAGTGCTGTCTCTAAAGAAAGAGCGCGAAGCACCAGAGTCAAGTGTGAAGGTGTGCAAGGACTCAGTAGGTGCAGTACCTGAGAGAGGAGACGTACCAGCACCTGGAGCAGCAGACGCACTAGCACCTAGAGCAGCAGCCGCACTAGCACCTAGAGCAGCAGCCACAGTGCCCGGGTCGGGCGGGACACGCAGGTAACAGTCACCCTCAGTAATATCAGCAAGAGCATACATGGCAGTAATGATAGCATCAAAGTCTAGATCAAAGATAGGCACATTCTGCAGAAGCAGATCATGCCAATGAGGAAGATCAACAGCGTCAGGAAACTGGGTACGCCAAGCGTCAGTCAGGCGGCCGAAGCAGCGCTGCGTGGTGTGTGGGAGACCACACACCTCCCCACTACGAGTGCCTGTGCGAAGAACGTACGTGCAGGGACCTGCACCCCCAGACCTACCACGCCCAGCGTACCACTCACGAAGCTGCTGAACAGACGGGGTCTCACGGGTGCGCAGCTGCTGCTGACGCTGGCCGCCACCAAGGCCTCCACGCTGCGTGGCTGCACCGCGACCAGCACCACCTCCTCCGCTACCTCCACCACCGCTGCCGCCGCCTCCACCGCCTCCGCCACCGCCTCCACGGCCTCCACTGCCGCCACCGACGCCCCCACCCCCGGGACCACCCCCACCACCACCTCCACCTCCTCCACCGCTTCCTCCACCGCCCCCTCCACCACCCTTGCTTCCCTTGCCCTTGCTAGTGCGGCGTCGCCAACTAGGGGCAGACGCAGCGCCGACCTCCTCAGTGCCAACGAGGTCGTCAGCAGCAGCAGAGGCAACAGAGGGGAGAAGGGGGACAGGGGAACACCCCTCAAAGAAGGGGGTGCGACGGTCGCCGCGAGAAGCCCCAACAGCTAAGATACTCTTCTCAGCTGCAGCAAGGCGCTCCTCTAGCAAGTCGACAGTCAGCTCGGTAGGGCAAAGGGAGAGAAAGTGATCCCTGACTGAGGAGAGAGAGTCAGGGAGGCGGGTGACTAGGTGGTAAAGGGTGATGTACATTGGGGGGGAGTTCGTGGGAAGAAACTCAGTGGGAAGGGCAGCGCGGTAGCGAGCGTCACTAGTGCGGAGGTGAGCAACTAGGTCAGCAACTGTGGCAAAGGTGGCAAGGTCAGGAAAAAGGTACGGCAGCATGAGGCGGCTGAGGGCAGCAGTGGTAGGGGAGGAGTAGCATGCAACTACAGCGTCGTACAGAGCCCTAGCACTCTTGTACTGACTAAAGTGCGCGCGCTCAGTAGACGGCAGGTGATTGCGCACAGCAAGACGAGCAGCAGCATCGCGCGTGAGCCACTGCGAGCGAACAGTACTGTCAGCATCAGCAGTAGGGGCAGTAGAGGCGCCAGACGTGAGATCGAACAGTGAGAGACCATCCTTGCTATCGAACTGTAGGAAAAGCTGCAGATCATCTAGCCAGACCTCAAAGTCAACAGCCCGACCCTCAGCATCAAAGGTAAGAACATTGAGACTAGCCATGACAGGAGAAGCAGCAGGCTAGCAGCAGCAGCAGTGAAACTCGGCTAAGCAGGCTAGGCAGGGCGGCGCAGCTCGGCAGGGCAGCGACGCTCGGCAGCGCGGCGCTCTTACCAGGGGAGAGGCTGGGGCAGGGCCGGGGTAGGGCCGGGGCAATTCAGGAGCAGGGCCGGGGCAGGGCCGGGGCAGTTCAGGAGCAGGGCCGGGGCAGGGCAGGGGCAGGGCCGGGGCAGAGCTGGGGCAGGGCCGGGGCAGGGCCGGGGCAGAGCCGGGCAGTTCAGGAGCAGGGCCGGGGCAGGGCCGGGGCAGAGCCGGGCCAGGGCCGGGGCAGTTTAGGGGCAGGGCCGGGGCAGTGCAGGAGCAGTGCCGGGGCAGTTCAGGAGCAGGGCCGGGGCAGGGCCGGGGCAGAGCCGGGGCAGGGCCGGGGCAGTTCAGGAGCAGGGACGGGGCAGTGCAGAAGCGGGGCCGGGGCAGTTCAGGAGCAGGGCCGGGGCAGTTCAGGAGCAGGACCGGGGCAGGGCCGGGGCAGAGCTGCGACAGGGCCGCAGCAGGGCCGGCTGGGCCTGAAGGGGGCCTCTAACGGGGCCTGACGGGGCCGTACGGGGCCTCTAACGGGGCCTGACGGGCCTTACGGGGCCTTAAACGGGGCCAAATGGGGCCTGACGGGGCCGTACGGGGCCTCTAACGGGGCCTGACGGGGCCGTACGGGGCCTCTAACGGGGCCTGACGGGCCTTACGGGGCCTTAAACGGGGCCAAATGGGGCCTGACGGGGCCGTACGGGGCCTCTAACGGGGCCTGACGGGGCCGTACGGGGCCTCTAACGGGGCCTGAAGGAGCCTTACGGGGCCTCTAACGGGGCCTGACGGGCCTTACGGGGCCTTAAACAGGGCCAAATGGGGCCTGACGGGGCCGTACGGGGCCTATAACTGGGCCTGACGGGGCCGTACGGGGCCTCTAACGGGGCCTGACGGGGCCTTACGGGTCCTTAAACGGGGCCAAACCGGGCCTGACGGGGCCTTACGGGGCCTCAAACGGGGCCTGACGGGGCCGTACGGGGCCTCTAACGGGGCCTGACGGGGCCGTACGGGGCCTCTAACGGGGCCTGTCGGGGCGTTACGGGGCCTTAAACGGGGCCAAACGGGGCCTGACGGGGCCTTACGGGGCATAACGGGGCCTTACGGGGCCTGACGGGGCCTTAAACAGGGCCCTAAACGGGGCCTTAAGGGGCCTTACGGGGCCTAACGGGGTCTTACGGGGCCTTACGTGGCGGGCGCTAGCTATGAGGGCAGGCGCAGGGGCCGCGACGGGCCTCGAAGGGAAGGCGCGACGCGCGCGTCAAGTAGGCAGTGAAGAATTTCAGTGGTGGGCCCTTTTAAAGAATTCTCGAAACTAGCTCTATACCATGTGAGAATGATAGACGAAAGAATGAATGAACTAGGAATGAGATGGGTACAAATAGAAAACACATAAGTGTTGTACCCTCTAAGAGCTACCCCACTACAGCCTAAATAGACCATAGCAGATATAAGTTTGACAACAACCAGTGTCCTAGGCGTAGAGAAAAACCGTGAAAGATTGAAACAGACACAACAAAGTGATGGGGTTTCCAACGACCCCTGTGACTCTGCTCCGAAGTGGATTGAGAATTGAAGTTTTAGGGCGTGTCCGAATTTCTATCTGCAACGCCTACGAAATTCGCTTCTGTCATGTCGGGAAATCTGAACCTTACGATCGGAGTTTTCTACAGTCAAGATTGTTCGTTAGCGTAGACGAAGTCGAAATTTATTCTTCGGAGACGCGGTGAATGGCTCCCAACTCCAAAATTGAGCATCTGCCTCTACACCGTCCAAACCCTGGACGTGGCAGCATCTGGGAAAGCGGTTGTGCTGCCATAATGTAACCCAATCAGCAGGAAGGGTCGAGAGTTTCCATGACATGTGGATCGCCATATGCCATGGTAACCAGATAGGATTAGATCCCAGTATAAGCAGTTTCGCGTGAATCCTGTAAAAAAATATTGGTATATTTTTCGATTCAACTACATACTCCATCATTGTTACACCTGCGTGAAGTAAATGGAACGGTACATAGAATTATATTATACCTATAAGACATTCGTACCAGGTACAAAAGGCTCGCCAAACATAATACCAAAGGAAAAACTATTATACATCAAAATAACATTTACGTTTACGTTTGTGACACGCAACCAACTTTCGTAACCTTACCAACCAATTATAAGACCTAGCTGGTTTACCAGGAAATTCAACTTCAACGGTTTACTAATAGCTCATTGTTACAACCATTTCGTACATGTAACAGCGCGATTGACTGATTGCTACCACCGAACCGACCACCCGAGTCTGCGTGTTGACATCAAACCTCCAGAAACACGCGCACCTCTTCACATTTCACGCAACACCCGAACAACACTCCCAAGCAACATGCGAGCCAGAGTTTCGCATGATTCCCAACCCCTGCAAGACGAGGAAGATTCGAACAAGACTCGAGCAACACACGATCCCCTCCCCCCTGTTTTGCGATGAGGACGTTGCGCACGTGGCGTACGCTGACTCGGAGTTGGATCCAACGTGGCAGGATGAGGGTTTCGCTGGGAACGGTCGCGTGGTCGCTGGTGTTCGTGCTTCTCCTGTCCTCGCCGTTCCAGAGTACGCGCGTCTCTCACTCCATCCGGTCACAATACATATCCCCCCTTCAATGTCATTGTTTGTTTCATGTTGTCGTTTTAGGCTGAAAATTTTTCTTTCTTCGCTACTGTTTTTTCTATATTTGCGGCGTTGGTTCTGCTGTTGTGCTCTTTCTATTCTGACATACATACTTTCTTTCCTCCTCACCCCCTGGCATGTCATCTCGTGCAACCGCATCCCACCCCACCCCTTTCCATCACGTCTTGCCACATGCCAACACGCACCACACCATACCCCATTTCTGCTCTCGCAATGCATCCCTCCTCCCCGTCCCGCATTTCAGTGGTTCTTGGCTCTGCAGGCCCTTCGGTAGCATCCAATGTGGCAGAGAGTTCGCCTGGCGTAGCCGCAGCAGCTGAAGAAACACCTGGAGCTAAAACACCTGGAACAGGAACACCTGAAGGAGAAATTCCTGGAGCAGAGTTACCTGAAGATGAGGCACCTGGAGCAGTGTCAAGAAGAGAATTAACAGACAGAGCTACAGAAGAATTTCGAGCAAGGGAGGGGGTAGAAGAAGCGGCAGTTGCTGCCACAACGGCAGAGACTGGAGCAGCAAGAGCAGCAGGGGGGGACGACACAGGAGCACCAGCAGGGAAAGCAGCAGCAGGGGAAGCAGCAGAAAAGGAAGCAGCAGGGGCAGGAGGAACAGGAAGAACAACAGTAGGAGTTACTGCTGAGCATAATGGTTCACCTGGTAACAGCGATGGTAGCAGCAGCAGTAACAGCGATGGTAGCAGCAGCAGTAACAGCGATGGTAGCAGCAGCAGTAACAGCGGCAGCGGTAGCGGTGGCAGCGGTGGCAGCATGAGGCGGCACCACCATCTGTCTGATCCCAGTAAGGTGGCTGGCAGGGCAGGCCGGAAAGGCCACAGCCTTGCAGGGGAAGGCGCTGGGGCAACAGGGGAAGGCGCTGGGGCAACAGGGGAAGGTGCAAAGGCGGGAGGCAGGGGCAGTGTGCAGGGAGGTGGCGGCAATCCCAAGGTTGCTCGGTTCACTAATGAGGATCTGCTAGATGCCATGGATATGCTGGTGAGTGACGTGGATATGCTGGTGAGTGACGTGGATATGCTGGTGAGTGAAGTGGATATACTGGTGGGTGACGTGGATATGCTGGTGGGTGACGTGGATATGCTGGTGGGTGACGTGGATATGCTGGTGAGTGACGTGGATATGCTGGCGAGTGACGTGGATATGCTGGCGAGTGACGTGGATATGCTGGCGGGTGACGTGGATATGCTGGTGGGTGACGTGGATATGCTGGTGAGTGAAGTGGATGTGCTGGTGAGTGACGTGGATATGCTGGCGAGTGACGTGGATATGCTGGCTAGTGACGAGGATATGCTGGTGAGTGCCATGTACATGTGCATTGTCTATACATGGTGGGCTAAGCACATCCTCCCTAATCCCATAATCGCCTCCCTCCCCTTCCCCTGCCCCTCCCTCCTGCTCTTAGTTCGCCTGCAAGGCCAAGCGCAACGTGTCAGCAGCCCTGCAGCAGTTGCAGCACATGACCGTCCTCTTGCTGCCCCTCCCCTCAAGTCCCTTCCATCCCTCCTCCTCCCTCTTCCCCATCCCCCTCCCAGTTCGCCCGCAAGGCCAAGCGCAACGTGCCAGCAGCCCTGCAGCAGTTGAAGCACATGGCCTCGCTCCTGCCGCCCCTCCCCCCCGCGCCCTTCTTCCCCTTCCCCTCCAGCCCCGCCCCTCTGCCTCCAACTTACTCCTCCTCCTCCCCATCCTCCCCTTCCTCTCAACTCTCCTCTTCGACAGCAGAAACGGGGTTGGGGAATCGGGAACAGGAGGGGGGAGTGGGTGGAGGGGGAGGGGCAGGGGAAAGTGCAGGGGTAGCGGCTGGGGGAGGAGCAGGGGGAGTAGGAGGGGCAGTGGCAGGGGGAGGGTCAGATGCAGGGCGGATACAGGGATCTGTTGAGTTCAATGAAATGGGTGATCAGGCAGTGCAGGCAGGGAGGGTTGCGGTAGAGGGTGGGGCAGTGCAGGCAGGGAGGGTTGGGGTAGAGGGTGGGGGAGTGCAGGCAGGGAGGGTTGCGGCAGAGGGTGGGGGAGGGCAGGCAGGGAGGGTTGCCGCAGAGGGTGGGGGAGGGCAGGCAGGGAGGGTTGCCGCAGAGGGTGGGGTGGTGCAGGAAAGCGGCCTTCCACAAGGAATTGCAGGTGCAGATGCTGCCTGGCGGGCTGATGCTCTGAGAGCCCTGAAGGAAGATGATGATGGGGCAGTGCAGGCAGGGGGGGTTACAGCAGAGGGTGGGGCAGTGCAGGGGAGTAGCCTTCCACAAGGGATTGCAGATGCAGATGGTGCCTGGCGGGCTGATGCCCTGAGAGTGTTGAAGGAAGAAGATGTGGAGGATGAAGGCAATGAGAGGGATGAGGGTGATGAGGGGGATGAGGGTGAAGAAGAGGAGGAAGAGAGTGAGGAGGAGATTGAGGAAGAGATTGAGGAGGAGATTGAGGAGGAGGAGGAAGCGGCAGGGAGAGACGAAGGGGGGAGGGGGCAGGAGGAAAGGGCGCCGTTGGGATTGAGAGGGGGAGAAGAGAGCGAGGGGAGGGGGGGAGATGAGGGGGTAAGTGAGGAGGAGGTGGTGGTGGCGAGTGATGCAGCTTTTCTGCTGGCTGTGATGGCTGCTACAGGATTCGCAGGGGAGGTCTACCCGAGGAATGAAACATTGGTGAGTGAGTGAGTGATCGAGAGAGCGAGTGAGTGAGTCAGTGAGCGAGTGAGTGAGTGACTGACTGACTGACTGGTTGAGAGAGTGAGTGAGAGAGTGAGTGAAAGAGTGAGCAAGTGAGTGACTGAGCGAGTGAACGATCAAGGGAGGAGGAGGTGGTGGTGGCGAGTGATGCGGCTTGTCTGCTGGCTGTGATGGCAGCTACAGGCTTTGCTGGGGAGGTTCACCCAAGGAAAGAGACTCTGGTGAGTGAGTGGTTGAGAGAGTGAGTGGGTGAATGGGTGAGTGTGTGGGTGAGTGCGTGAGATTGAGAGAGCGAGTGGGTGAGTGAGTGAGTGGGTTGGTGAGTGCCTGAGTGACTGAGTGAGTGAAAGGATGAGTGAGTGGGTGGGTGAGTCCGTGAGTGATTGAGTGAGTGAGTGTGAGTGAGAGGGTGATTGAGGGTTTGTATGCAGTTCATGTCTCTTTCCAGACACAGTGAACCCAGACAGACATAACTCTTGTCATTCCAATCATCCAACCTCCTTCCTCTAGTCATCCACCCGCCTGCCTCTTTATCCTGCCAGGCGCTGCACTACCTGCGGGTGGCAGCAGAAACCGGCTCCATGCAGGCAGGGAAGGAACCCACAGACAGACACACACCACTCCTTCCACTCAACTAAACCTTCTCCTTTTCCACGTCTCATCTGCCCTCTCGCGTCGTTATCTTATCCCGTCAAGCGCTGCACTACCTGCGGCTGGCAGCACAGACTGGTTCCATGCAGACAGACAGTCACCACGCCATCCACTCACCTCTCAATTCTCCTCCTCTTATCCCCCCTCCCGCGTCCCACAGGCACTGCACTACCTGCGGCTGGCAGCAGAGACTGGCTTCATGCAGGCAGGCGGAGGAGAACCCACAAACATGCACCAGTCCTTCCACTCAACTCAACCCTTACCGTTTCCTCCTATCACCCACCCTCCTTCTCCTTTATCCCGACAGGCCCTACACTACCTGCGACTGGCAGCGGAGACCGGCTCCATGCAGGCCATGGCTGCACTTGCCAGCCGCTTCCTCTATGTGAGTTGCCCAAATTCTGTCCTCTATATAAGCTGATTTTTTCACAGAAATGATGCGACTCCCAGGCTCCATGCAGGCCGTGGCTGCACTCGCCAGCCGCTTCCTCTATGTGAGTGCTCGCTGTGATCTTTATAAAGTGATGCAGTAGGAGGATGATGAAGCTCTCTGGCTCCCCTGTAGGCCATGACAAACACCCACCCACCGAAGGATTTCTCTATGCTAGTGAATTTTCCATCCTCGATGTAAGCAGACTCGTTATCCTCTTTGTGAGCTGATCCATCATGCATGTCACAGCTTAAAGTGATTCTCAATGCTGGATTTGAATCCTATGTTATATGTAAGATACAGGCACCTTGGATTTAAAACCACCGAGACGAACCCGAAGGGTTGCGGGGTGCCCTTTGAGACTCTAAGGCAGCATCACTCGCTCGCATTCTGCCACAGCACACCATTTTTTAGAATTCTCAAATGTGATTTTTGGAGAATTCTCAGAAGTGATTTTTGGAGAATTCTCAAAAGCAATTTATGGATAATTCTAAAATCTTGGAGAATTCTCAAAAGGTATTTCCATGTTGCGGGGTGCCCCCTGAGACTGTAAGGCATCATCGCTCGCCTACTGCCGCAGCACACCAGCAGTCCTGTCCGCAGCAGCAGGGGCGTCGATTGTTTGGTGCAATAATGACACCCTCTTTTGCCCCTTCCCACCACTCTCTGTTGCAGGGTCGTGGAGTGCCCACAGACTGTGAGGCATCACTCGCCTACTACCGCAGCACAGCAGCAGACCTGTCAGCATTCACTCCCTTGCTCTGCTCCCTTCATTGCGTGCAGGGCTGTGGAGTTCCCACGGACTGTGAAGCATCGCTCGCCTACTACCGCAGCACAGCAGCAGACCTGTCAGCAGCAGCAGATGCATCAATAGCTTTAGGCCATTCTGAACCCCCCCTTTCTTGGCCTTTCCCACCACTCTCAACCACTATCTGTTACAGGGCTGTGGGCTGTGGAGTGCCCGCTGACTGCAAGGCATCGTTTGCCTACTACCGCAGCACAGCAGCGGACCTCTCAGCAGCAGCAGAGGCGTCGATTCTTGGTGCAATACTGAAACGTGTTTTGCCCCTCCCAACCACTCCCAACCACTCTCTGTTGCAGGGCCGTGGAGTTCCCACGGACTTGCCTACTACCGAAGCACAGCAGCAGACCTATCAGCAGCAGCAGAGGCATCAAACGTTTCTGATCACTCCGAAACCCATTCTTGCCCCTTCCCACCACTCTCAACCACTCTCTCTCGTGCAGGGCCGTGGAGTTCCCACGGACTGTGAGGCGTCACTCGCCTACTACCGCAGCACAGCAGCAGACCTGTCAGCAGCAGCAGAGGCGTCAGGCGATCAGCAGCTGCCCAAGGACCCCGTGCGTCTGAGGGACTGGTTCCGCGACGGGGGGTTCCAGCCCCAAGCATTCGACGAAGACCACGCAGAGCAGGTGAGTGAGTAACAGCCTGAGTAGCTAGGTGAATGAAGGCCCGATGCTTCTTTTGTTTTGTGCTAGTGCGGAGGCCGCAGCAGCAGTAGAGGCTTCAGGCGATCAGCAGCTGCCCAAGGACCCCGTGCGCCTGAGGGACTGGTTCCGCGATGGGGGCTTCCAGCCTCAGGCGTTTGACGACGACCATGCGGAGCAGGTGAGTATTGGTGGCCTGACTATGTGCTTCCTTGGTGCTGGTTCAGCAGCAGCAGAGGCATCGGGATACCAGCAGCTGCCCAACGACCCTGTTCGTCTAAGGGACTGGTTCCGTGACGGGGGTTTTCAGCCTCAAGCATTTGACGATGACCATGCGGAGCAGGTGAGTCAGAAGCTCATGCTGCTCTGCCTTGTTCCCCTCGTGATCCGGCAGCAGCAGCAGAGGCAGAGGCGTCGGGCTACAAGGAAGGGGGACTGGTTCGTTGTAGCTACCAATCACCGTTTACCGGGGGGGACTGGACAGAGCAGGGCCAAGGAGTGACAATCCTTTCCTTTTCCGTTCCCCCTTTCTCTCCTTTCGCCACTTACGCCCCTCACCCCTCCTAGACCTCGTCCGCGCCCCTCCTCCCAACCCCCGCCCTTCCTCCCTCCTAGATGTAGTTTGATAAGAGGGCCCAATTACTTGCCCTCTTTTGAGGCGCCTTAAAAATTGCGGGTAGAGGGACGACTTTTGAGGCGCCTCAAAAGTAATCTCTATCCTCCCTAGATGGAGTTTGAGTCGAGAAGAGGGTCCAAGTGACTTTTGAGAATTCTCAAAGGTCCAAGTGCTTGCCCTCGTCTTCTCTCCTAGCCCCCCCTTACCCGTCTCCTCCCCTCACCCCCCTTCCCCCGCCCTCTGCCCTATCCAGGTTGAGCTTGAGCACGACCTGGCAGAGCGCGGGGCATCGGAATTTTGCTTCCTTTCTCTCTTTACCCTCTTGCACCCATCTTTACCCTCTTGCACCCATCTTACCCTTCTCCCCCGCCCCTCCTCCCCGCCCTCTGCCCTACCCAGGTGGAGTTTGAGCAGGACCTGGCAGAGCGCGGGGTACCGGAGTCCCTTCGGCTAATGGGATTCCGCCACCTCATCGGCCAGGGGATCCCCCGCAATCCCCAGGAGGCCCTGCGCCACTTCCGATTGGCCGCTGCTGCTGGTGATGACGTGGCAGCCTTCAACCTCGGCTACATGCACATGACCGGGGCAGGCGGGGCGGTTCCGAAAAACTTCACCGCTGCCCGGAAATACTTCCTGCAGGCGGCTTCGGGCAGGAACAAACTTGCAGCTGCCCAGAACGGGCTGGGGGTCCTGTATCAAAACGGGTGGGGGGTTCAGCAAGACTTGAACCTGGCACGTGAATTCTTCCTGAAAGCAGCAGAGAGAAACGATTCGGACGCGCTTTCGAACTTAGGGTACATTCACTTTGACGGGCTGGGCGTGCCTGCGAATGCGAGTGCAGCAGTGGGTTATTTCGAGAGGGCCATGGATGCAGGGCAATGGAGTGCCCCCTATACTCTGGCTAGGATTCTCGATGGATCACTGGTTTCCGTTTCTGCTGCTTACTCTGCTGCTGTCGCTGCTGCTGCTGGTGCTGCTGATTCTGCTGCTGCTACAGTTCCCCGGAACTGCTCCCGGGCGGCGAAGCTGTATGGCATTTTTGTCTCGGAGCGCATCGGGTGGGCGGCGGAGCTGAAGGAAGCTGCTGCGGCGTACGAGGATGGGGACTGGTGGAGCGGTTTGGTGCGGTACGGAATGGTGGCGGAGGAAGGGAGCAAAGTGGCAGCAGAGAATGCTGCCCAAATGCTTGTGCACAGTCAAGGTTACTCGGGTGAGTGGGTTGGGAAGCATGAGAGGGGTACTTGAGCAAGTGGAATGGAAGGGGTGGATGGGTGAGTGGGATAGGGGTGGGGTCTTGAGGTGTTGGAACACACAGTCCCTAGTTGGGTGGGATTGGTGAGTTGGGTTGTGCTGTCATGTGCTCCCCTTTTTTCCCCCCTTACTCCTCTCCACCAGCCCCGGCTCGCCATTCTCTTGTGCTAGATCATGCTATGACGGCCCCCATTTTTCTCTTGCGATGTCCTTTTTGCGGAGAGTCACTCAACACCAGTGGGATCTAGACTTTTGGGAAAGCACGGGTGGTACGAACGAATGATCGTTGCGTTCTCTCTAGCACTTGCTCATGTGTGGGTTCTCGGGGCAACAAAATCATACAAAAGAGATTGGCAATGGTGACTACACCTGGGACCTAGCGGGCCTAGCAAGCAGGCTGGTCGACCTCCAGCGCAGCACGAGGGCGGTTTGCCAGCGCGGCAAGTCGGCGGCGTGCCAACGCAGCTCGAAGGCGGGTTGCTAACACTGCAAGTCGGCGATCTACCAGCGCTGCATCAGGGCGGCTTGCCGACGCTGCAGCAAGGCGGTTGGCCAGCATTACAACCGCAAGTTTCCCTACTTCGCAGGTGCAGGTAGACGGTTGAGCACGTTGTGCACCGCTACGCACAGCGCGCAGGTGCCTAGTCGGCCACGTGCCGACAGTTGCGCCAGATGTACCACGTCGACCACGTGCTGACACGTCGGTCGATTTCGCCAAGACCACCTGGACGACATTCGCGCACTCCCGCAGAACTTCGTCGACTAGGTTACACGGTCGACCAGAGGAGGCCGCCGAAATCCACAAGTCCGCACCCCCCAAGTCGGCGCCATGTCAACGAACACCTTCATCGGCCGCCGATTTCACCTCGTCGACCAACGCCACGGCCGGCTTCCCCGAAGTCGGCTAACGCTGCAAGTCAGCTAACCACGCCGACTTGATCCACTCCACCAATTCAGCGTCGGCCAGGAAGTCGGCTTCGCCGCAGTCGTCTTCGCCGAATTTGGCTCCATGGACGTCGGCCAACCAAGCCAATTTGCTCCTCCATGACGACGCTGATCACGAAGTCCAGTCGGCTGCACACCTTGCACGTCGATCAGCGACGCCAACTTCGCCCAAGCGAGGGCGGGGGCAGATCTCCGATCAACACTTTCCTCCTTCCCCCCTCCCCTCCTTCCCTTCCCTCCTTCCCCCCACCAGCCTCCGACCGCTATGCTCTAGCGCTGGACCACATGATGAGGGCGGTGCACATCAGGTCATCCCCAGCCATAGTGGATGCGGCTCTGATCACACTCCTGTTCATGCGTCATCCCTCGTGTTGCCCTTCAGCCCTCTGCAATGTCCCCCTTCCACCAGCCTCGGATCGCTATTCGTTGGCGCCAGACCACGGAATGAGGGCGGTGCACATTGGGTCGGCACCAGCCATGGTGGATGCGGCGCTCCTCATGCTCATCCACCACTTTCCCTGACTCACACTCATGCTTGTGCTCCATCCCTTTGCCCTTCTCCCTCTGCATCCCCCACCCCTCCCACCAGCCTCTGACCGCTATGCTTTAGCACTAGACCACGCAATGAGGGCGGTGCACATCGGGTCGGCACCAGCCATGGTGGATGCAGCGCTCCTCATGCTCATCCACCACCTGCCCTCGCTAGTGCCACTTCCACCGCCACCACCGCACTCCACCGTTTATCCACACGCACAGGCAATCCCAGCCGCTGATTCGCACCTTTCCGCACAGTCGATCGCAGCCATTGATACACACCATGCAGGACAATCACTCCCATCCGTTGATCAGAACTCCACAGCAGGACAGTCAGTGACCGCTGCCCCTGACCCTCTCCCGTGCGACCCACTGTCTCTGCTGAAGCGGGCAGCAGACTTGCACGAACCAGAGGCTCTTTTCCACCTCGCATACCTCCATATAGTGGGCCTCGATAACAGCACCGGCGGGTACAGTGTAGGATCAGTCCTGTGGAGCAGCAGCAGTGCCACCAGCACCAGTGGCAGGACCACCATTAGCAGCAGCAGCAGCAGCGGAAGCAGCAGCGGCGGCAGCGGCAGCAGCAGCAGCAGCAGCAGCAGCAGCAACGCCACTGTTACCATCATAGTCCCAGTGAACTTGACTCGAGCACACGAGCTGCTCTCCTCAGCGCTGCTCTACTGCCACAACGACGAGGCTCTCCCTGTCTCCCTCGCCCTCCACTCCCTCTCCCTCCTCCGCCTCCTCCCCCCCTCCCTGCGCTCCCTCCTCCTGCCCCTCCTTCCTCGCTATGCCATCTCTTCCTCCACGTCACCACCCGGTGCGATGTCGTTCGTTAGGGCGGTCGTGTCAGCGCTGAGTCGCGCTGCGTCAGCGGTGATGCAGTCTGCGTCAGCAGCTGTGCAGTGGTGGCTGGATTTCGAGGACTATGTGTTTGGGGAGCTGGAAAACATGCTTTTCCCTGAGGATGGCAACAGCTATGGTAGTGGCATGAGCGATACTGGTAGCACCAGCAGGAGCAGCAGTAGGAGCACCAGCAGCGGCGGCGGCGGCAGCAGCAGCAAGGGCAGCAGGGTGTGGCAGGAGTTGGGGGAGTGGGACACAGTGGTTGTGATGGTGCTGCTGGGCATGCTCTCTGTGCTCTGGTGGTTCCGTACCACCACTGCTGCCGCTGCCCATGCTGCCATTGCTGATGCTGATGCTGCCATTGCTCATGCTCATGCTGCCGTTGCTGATGCTGTAGCGGATGCTGGTGCTGCTGCTGCTGCTGTTGCGGAACCAGCAGCTGCTGGTGATGCTGGTATTAGTGGTGCCGATGCTGGTATTAATGGTGCCGATGCTGGTATTAGTGGTGCCGATGCTGGTATTAGTGGTGCCGATGCCGGTATTAGTGGTGCCGATGCTGGTGATAGTGGTGCCGATGCTGGTATTAGTGGTGCCGACGCTGGTGTTAGTGGTGCCGACGCTGGCAATGCTAACGCTGATGCTGCTGCCACCAGTGCCAGTGCAGCTGCTGTCAATGCTGCTGATACTGCCGCTTCCAATGCTGCTGCTGGTGGAGTGGAATCTCTTAATGCTCGTGGTGGTGGGGGCGAGAGACATGAGGGACAAGAGAGACATGAGAGGCATGAGAGGCATGAGAGGCATGAGAGGCATGAGAGGCATGAGAGGCACGGGGAAGGCAGGGGTAATGGGGAAGGCGAATGTGGAGGCTCCGTCCACTAGTGGTGGTGAAACAAGTGGTGGGGCGGGTGCTGGGTTGCGGCAACGACAAGTGCAGCAGCAGGTAGACGGTTATACCCCCAACTAGTGACTCAAAGTATACTGCTTTTAGAAAGTGATACCAGAGCATAACATTGTGTAGAAGCTGGAGAGGGATGTTACAGGATTCCATTCCATGGGCTGTCTGGCTGGCTCCCCGACTTGGTTAATTTTTAGTGTGTTGTCCTGCTCTTACGATTTGATGGGTTACGAGCAGGCCCCTATATTCGTTTTGGGACACGCTGATCGATCAGCATGCACCCCTCTTGGAACTGTCAGTCAGCGTTGCCTCCAATTTTTAGGCTGAAATTTCAGACAACACTAGATTTTTTACGCTAAACATTCAGCGTTACACTCAAATTTTAGGCTTATCACTTTTATAAGCAATATTACCGTATAAACATTTCAACTATCTGAATCAGAGTCTGACAGAGGACCTTCTACAGGAGCACGCTCAACTACTGGCTCCTCTACAGGCTCCTTCCCAACCCTTGGGGGCTCCCTCTCTCTTGCAGCAGGTGCTGTGACTGGCCGGCGCTTCTTGTAGCTGCGTCAAATCTCTACTACTCCTGGCAAGTCTAGCTCATAGTCTAGCAATGACATACACAACAGATCACTGAGCCAACAGTCCTTGATACTGCCCCTCTGCCACGTTTTGATGAGATTATGTCGAGAGAAGTCTCTCTCACACTCGACAGTGCTGAGAGGCGGCATTGCAATCGCCACCCAGAGTTCGACGAGGTTGGGGTACGACTGCTGCCAATCGGGTGTCTTGAGAATTGCTGTCAGTCCCGCATGGAACTTTCGCTCGCTCTTAGGAGCTCTGGCCAGGACCGGGCACAGAGTCCGCAGCTCCTTCACGGCACGCTTCTTGTCAATGCCTGCAAGGTAAGAGAAGGCAGTGGATTAGTAAATGACGGATTTTCAACGGTCGAACGAGTTACCAATCACGAACTAACCTGGTAGGATCTCGTCGGGGTCATCTGCGCGAAACTGAGTGACTAGCGACAACAGGCACTCCTGGCACTGTGCCTGCCGTGCGTGCCGCTCCCAGTTCGGTTGCCACAAGTCCAGAGTGAAGAGTCTCACGCCGGAAAGAGAGTTGAGGCCGCCAAGCTTCGTCTGCAGGTTTTGGACGAGGAGCTCGGCCATGTCGGCGCAGAGCGCCACGCATGCGTCGTGATGACCTGGTCCACGATAATTCGCGTTGCTGCGCTGGTGTAGGGTGAAGGTGAAGCGGTTGATGCTGCCATCCGAAGACGCTCCTTCCACCACCATCTCTGGCGACCCCTTCGGTCCATACTTCTCAATGAACCGGAAAAGCCGCTCGTTGGGTCCCCGCCCAAAGTCGTCTCCACAGTCGATGTACCGGCTCTCCAAGAGAGAGGTTGTCGAGCTGCCACACACAAGTCAAACAGTAAAGTCGCGCACAATTTGCGTATGCACCAAGGCATAGTCGAGCTGCCACACACAAGTCAAACAGTAAGTTAGTACATGGGTATACGTACTTCATATAAACAAATCATATACTGACGTCACTTACCTCCCCCTGCTGGAAAACCTTGGAGAGGACGTTGAGCAGCTCAAGAATTTCCACGAGGAACCTGAGCAGGAACTGAAACCAGTACAACGTGATGAGCTCGTACATGGTTTGGTCCTTCCACTCTGACAGCATCACCACGATGGCATGCAGGACTTCGACAAAGCGCGCGACTGCAGCACCCCTCGAAAGCCACCGAATCTCATGTATCCCTTGCACCTCGAGATTCGTGGATGTGAAGACCTCCTGCAGCTCCATGAAACGTTGATGCCACGATCCAGAACGCCCCAGGTACTCAGCGACGGCGCGGATCATGTCGTCAACCATGTTGAATGTGCGAGAAACTCTGCAGCAGCTTTGGCAGCCAATGCCTCTCTGCACATCATACAAACACCCAGGGTTAGTTGTTTACATATGAGGTTTAAAAACAAATAATGAGAATCATCACCAACCGGTGAGCGATGCAGTGGAACGAGACGAGGTTGGGGATGAGCATCCGAAGATGAGCAACTACACCACTTTGGTGCCCCACCATCAAAATTGCGCCGTCCGTGCTCACTCCCAAAATACGGCGGAGATCAGCGCCCACAGCCCTGAGGTGGGAGAGCAACAAGCTACACAGGGATGCATCGTCAGCTTTCTCAACGTGAGATGTGCAAGAAACTCTGTAACAATTTGACTGTCACGCAGAAAGATGGCAAACACAATCATGTGTTTGCCGCGCCGCCAGTCGGTGCTCTCGTCCAGCGTGATCCCGATGAAGGGTCTCATTAAGAGGTGTTCCAGCTGCGTTGTTTGAAGCCACGTCCCAATTGCTTGAGTAAGTTCTCCATAGCCGCACCTGTATAAATAAAAACACGGTAGTAAGCGACTGAAGAAGAGTGAATGTTAAAAAGGTGGTTACAACCGAAAACACTTACATATTGCAGTACGTGCAGTACCCCTGTTCCGGAAACCCGGGTACCTTCTTCTTTGCCAGATAGCGCAATAGCAGAATCCATGAGTCCATGGGCTCGTTGCACTTGCTCATGAAGTACAGCGAGTCCACGAGCGACGAAACCTGCAACAGCTCCTTGTCCTGCGCTTTCGGGTGTAGGTCGATGCGCTGCTGTCCCTCCACTTTCTACAAGAGGTCCTCCTGCCTCTGCAGAGCAAACCGATGCTTCACGGTCCCTTCATGTTTCTTGAAGGCCTGCGTTTGCACGTCGGTAGCACCTTCTCCATGCCGCCCACATTTGCCTGTCAAGCCAGCAAACTCCAAGCATATGCTGCACTTAAAAGCAGGGGCACCAGAGGTAGTTTTAGTAAGAATCAGCCACGCGTAATCGGTACACCACTTAGTTTTGTAACGATCGTGAGCTTCTTCATATTTCAACTCAAACTTCTCAGGAGTGGGCTTTGAGCTATCCTGCATAGGAGATTTGTCGCTCGCTGGAGCTTCAACAGTCAAGGGAGGAGGTGGAATTGCCCACGCAATGGTGGACTGTCGGTACCGCAGCTTCGTCGGTGGCGCGGGACGGGACGGTGTTTCAACGGACGCCTCATGGACCACCGTCGGTGGCGCAGCTGCCACTGGTTCAGTGGCGACCTCGTGCAGAGGTTCTGAGTGCGTGGAATCCAGAGCGTGACTCGAGCTGGGTTGCGACGGTGGTGCTGGCGGGGCACGAGGCATCTCTTAGGCCGATCTAATAAAGTCCAGGCCAGTCATGATTTCGCATCTAGGGCGACAATCTGCATCTTCTTCGTCGTCGGGCCGTTCAGCGGCACCGTCTGAAGCTGCCATTGAATCTGCTGAACAGTGGTTCTGCGAGGTCGGGAGGAGCCTGAAACAGGGGTTCAGGCAGTAGTTTCAGGCGAGGGCATTGAACTGAAGCGAGAGAGGCAGGCCATTGAGGGGCTGGAAGGAACGGTGGCGATGAGGAAGCTGAGAGGTCCTCGTATTAGGACCTCTCATCTCCCTGGTGGTCCTTGCATGCACGTCACCTGGTTGTGTATGCAGGGAAGGTGGGGTGGGTGGGGTGGGTGGATGGTTGTGGTGTCGTGCGAGGAGCAGCGCGCTGCAAGCTATGCGTTGGCAAGGAGGAAGGTGGGGTGGGGTGGACGGTTGTTGTGTCATCGGAAGAGCAGCGCGCTGCGAGCTATGCGTTGGCAGGAATCTTGCCAACGCTGCCTGTTGCGCAGCCACGATTGGTTGGAATTGATGCTGATTACAACATTCCTGTATCAACGCGACTGTGCGGTGCCGCGCTCGGGAAACTTAGGGTTCCCGCCCGTGATTGACAGTGTTAGTCCTACACTTCGCCAGGCTGGCGGAAATCCCTATATTGCCTGTTTCAGTGTGCACCCCCGATAAAAGGCTGAGGGCTCAGCCTACACTCATACATTTAGGCTGAAATTTCAGCCAAGTCTAAAAAAAAACTCTGAAAAATCAGCTAAGGGACATAAAAAATAACTTTGAGTTTAGCCTAGGTAAAAAAAAAATGCCTCATCTAACGCTGAATCAGCGTAAAAAGGCTGATATCTAGGGCCCTGGTTACGAGCTGATCTGATTTTGCAAGATAACCGTGGAAACATACGATATCCGCTATATAAGCAGAAGTTGTGAAACAATGATTGGAATTCTAAAAGAAACGCCAGTAAAGCTCTAAAATGTTGTGTTTGAGGATTTTGTTTTTTCTACGAAGTGTTTTTTTATTAACCCACGAATATCGCGTCCGTTTTGAGCGAAACCATTCTTTACGATCACGGGTCCCCACCCTGCCAGAGTCATCTATTTCTGCCTGTGAACCACATGCCCTTCTCCGATCAACTAGTTTACTGCGGCAACCGTAGCGTATCATTGTGATCGGTGAATTCCGACATTTGGGATTTGATTGGCGGAGAATAGTAGATATAAGCACTACGACTGTCGCCCCCCTTGATTCGCAGCAGCACGTCGTCCGTCGTAGGGATGGTCGCAGTCGCAGTCGCAGCGAGCGACATCGCATGGCTGCTCCTGGTCGGCGCGGTCTGGGGAATCACGAATCCGCTCATCAAGCGCGGCGCCGCGATGTCGAAGCGCCACATCAAAGCGGACGAATCCGCCGCCGCCGCTGCCGGCAAAACTGCCGGCCTGGAAGCTTCCATGTCGTTTCCTGAAAGATTGTCCTTCAGATGCAGGAGATTCGTCCACGTGGTTACTCGTGATTGGCAGGTTGGTCGAAGGGAGGGAGTAGGTAGGAGGCAAGGGTTCAGAGAGATGTTAGCGGCATTTCTTAAGAGCTCCAGCCGTACGCGTTTAAAGCTTGGTGTGGGCTCGTGTTTCAATAGAGACTGGGAAACGTGAGGCCGACAGAGTTGTTCGGAAGGGCTGCTTCACAGACGTGCTTCGCTTACAACACTGAACTAAATTCCTGCTTCCCCTCGTTTCCGCCGCTCCCCCCTCCCGTTTTTTCCCCACCTTCCCCTTGTTTCCCCCCTTCCTTCCCCTCGTTTACCCCCCTGCTTCTGCTAGTTTCCCCTCCTGCTTCCGCTTGTTTCCCCCCCTTCTTCTGATCGTTTCCCCACCTGCTTCCACTCGTTTTCCCCCCTGCTTCCGCCTGTTTCCCCCCCTGGTTCCGCTCGTTCCCCCCCTGCTTCCGGTCGTTTCCCCTCCTGCTTCCGCTTGTTTCCCCCCCTGCTTCCGGTCGTTTCCCCTCCTGCTTCCGCTTGTTTCCCCCCCTGCTTCCGCTCGTTTCCCCCCCTGCTTTCAGTCGTTTCCCCCCCTGCTTCCAGTCGTTTCCCCCCCTGCTTCCGCTTGTTTCCCTCCCTGCTTCCGCTCGTTTCCCCCACCTGCTTCCGCTTGTTTACCCCCCTCGTTCCCCTCGATTTTTCCCCTTATGCATACACCCTGTGAGCTCAACTCACACACACGTGTGAGCTCACACACGACTCTGTTCAGGAAACGGTTCAGTTCAGTTCAGGGAACGGAATCTGCCAGATTCTCCGCTGCTTCCCCGCTGCTTCCCCGCTGCTTCCCCGCTGCTTCCCCGCTGCTTCCCCGCTGCTTCCCCGCTGCTTCCCCGCTGCTTCCCCGCTGCTTCCTCTCTGCTTCCCCGCTGCTTCCCCGTTGCCCCAAGACCTCACCGCATGCATCCCTCCCTGTGCTGTGCATGCTTCCTCCTCTTTCCTGCACCCTGCTGGGCGCATCTCATATTGCCACACACCCGCCTCTCCTGTTGCTCCCTGCTGCTGCTCCCTCCCTGTCTTGCATGTCGCGATGCTTCTCACATTCCACCGCTCTGGATCTCTGCCATCCATTTCTTTTCGCACTGCGTGCCTTCTTGCCCTTCATGCACATTTCTTCCTCTCTCTCCATCCCTCTTACCTTACCCTCCTCGCAGTCCTACCCACGCCCCCCTCTTCCCTTTCCTTTCCCGTGCCCCTCCGTCCTTCTGTCTTTGACGTCCCACTTCTTCTCTTCCTCTTGTTTTTGAGAATTCTCAAAAGCCCTCCGTCCTTCTGTCTTTGACGTCCCACTTCTTCTCTTCCTCTTGTTTTTGAGAATTCTCAAAAGCCCTCCGTCCTTCTGTCTTTGACGTCCCACTTCTTCTCTTCCTCTTGTTTTTGAGAATTCTCAAAAGCCCTCCGTCCTTCTGTCTTTGACGTCCCACTTCTTCTCTTCCTCTTGTTTTTGAGAATTCTCAAAAGCCCTCCGTCCTTCTGTCTTTGACGTCCCACTTCTTCTCTTCCTCTTGTTTTTGAGAATTCTCAAAAGCCCTCCGTCCTTCTGTCTTTGACGTCCCACTTCTTCTCTTCCTCTTGTTTTTGAGAATTCTCAAAAGCCCTCCGTCCTTCTGTCTTTGACGTCCCACTTCTTCTCTTCCTCTTGTTTTTGAGAATTCTCAAAAGCCCTCCGTCCTTCTGTCTTTGACGTCCCACTTCTTCTCTTCCTCTTGTTTTTGAGAATTCTTAAAAGCCCTCCGTCCTTCTGTCTTTGACGTCCCACTTCTTCTCTTCCTCTTGTTTTTGAGAATTCTCAAAAGCCCTCCGTCCTTCTGTCTTTGACGTCCCACTTCTTCTCTTCCTCTTGTTTTTGAGAATTCTCAAAAGCCCTCCGTCCTTCTGTCTTTGACGTCCCACTTCTTCTCTTCCTCTTGTTTTTGAGAATTCTCAAAAGCCCTCCGTCCTTCTGTCTTTGACGTCCCACTTCTTCTCTTCCTCTTGTTTTTGAGAATTCTCAAAAGCCCTCCGTCCTTCTGTCTTTGACGTCCCACTTCTTCTCTTCCTCTTGTTTTTGAGAATTCTCTAAAGCCCTCCGTCCTTCTGTCTTTGACGTCCCACTTCTTCTCTTCCTCTTGTTTTTGAGAATTCTCAAAAGCCCTCCGTCCTTCTGTCTTTGACGTCCCACTTCTTCTCTTCCTCTTGTTTTTGAGAATTCTCAAAAGCCCTCCGTCCTTCTGTCTTTGACGTCCCACTTCTTCTCTTCCTCTTGTTTTTGAGAATTCTCAAAAGCCCTCCGTCCTTCTGTCTTTGACGTCCCACTTCTTCTCTTCCTCTTGTTTTTGAGAATTCTTAAAAGCCCTCCGTCCTTCTGTCTTTGACGTCCCACTTCTTCTCTTCCTCTTGTTTTTGAGAATTCTCAAAAGCCCTCCGTCCTTCTGTCTTTGACGTCCCACTTCTTCTCTTCCTCTTGTTTTTGAGAATTCTCAAAAGCCCTCCGTCCTTCTGTCTTTGACGTCCCACTTCTTCTCTTCCTCTTGTTTTTGAGAATTCTCAAAAGCCCTCCGTCCTTCTGTCTTTGACGTCCCACTTCTTCTCTTCCTCTTGTTTTTGAGAATTCTCAAAAGCCCTCCGTCCTTCTGTCTTTGACGTCCCACTTCTTCTCTTCCTCTTGTTTTTGAGAATTCTCAAAAGCCCTCCGTCCTTCTGTCTTTGACGTCCCACTTCTTCTCTTCCTCTTGTTTTTGAGAATTCTCAAAAGCCCTCCGTCCTTCTGTCTTTGACGTCCCACTTCTTCTCTTCCTCTTGTTTTTGAGAATTCTCAAAAGCCCTCCGTCCTTCTGTCTTTGACGTCCCACTTCTTCTCTTCCTCTTGTTTTTGAGAATTCTCAAAAGCCCTCCGTCCTTCTGTCTTTGACGTCCCACTTCTTCTCTTCCTCTTGTTTTTGAGAATTCTCAAAAGCCCTCCGTCCTTCTGTCTTTGACGTCCCACTTCTTCTCTTCCTCTTGTTTTTGAGAATTCTCAAAAGCCCTCCGTCCTTCTGTCTTTGACGTCCCACTTCTTCTCTTCCTCTTGTTTTTGAGAATTCTCAAAAGCCCTCCGTCCTTCTGTCTTTGACGTCCCACTTCTTCTCTTCCTCTTGTTTTTGAGAATTCTCTAAAGCCCTCCGTCCTTCTGTCTTTGACGTCCCACTTCTTCTCTTCCTCTTGTTTTTGAGAATTCTCAAAAGCCCTCCGTCCTTCTGTCTTTGACGTCCCACTTCTTCTCTTCCTCTTGTTTTTGAGAATTCTCAAAAGCCCTCCGTCCTTCTGTCTTTGACGTCCCACTTCTTCTCTTCCTCTTGTTTTTGAGAATTCTCAAAAGCCCTCCGTCCTTCTGTCTTTGACGTCCCACTTCTTCTCTTCCTCTTGTTTTTGAGAATTCTCAAAAGCCCTCCGTCCTTCTGTCTTTGACGTCCCACTTCTTCTCTTCCTCTTGTTTTTGAGAATTCTCAAAAGCCCTCCGTCCTTCTGTCTTTGACGTCCCACTTCTTCTCTTCCTCTTGTTTTTGAGAATTCTCAAAAGCCCTCCGTCCTTCTGTCTTTGACGTCCCACTTCTTCTCTTCCTCTTGTTTTTGAGAATTCTCAAAAGCCCTCCGTCCTTCTGTCTTTGACGTCCCACTTCTTCTCTTCCTCTTGTTTTTGAGAATTCTCAAAAGCCCTCCGTCCTTCTGTCTTTGACGTCCCACTTCTTCTCTTCCTCTTGTTTTTGAGAATTCTCTAAAGCCCTCCGTCCTTCTGTCTTTGACGTCCCACTTCTTCTCTTCCTCTTGTTTTTGAGAATTCTCAAAAGCCCTCCGTCCTTCTGTCTTTGACGTCCCACTTCTTCTCTTCCTCTTGTTTTTGAGAATTCTCAAAAGCCCTCCGTCCTTCTGTCTTTGACGTCCCACTTCTTCTCTTCCTCTTGTTTTTGAGAATTCTCAAAAGCCCTCCGTCCTTCTGTCTTTGACGTCCCACTTCTTCTCTTCCTCTTGTTTTTGAGAATTCTCAAAAGCCCTCCGTCCTTCTGTCTTTGACGTCCCACTTCTTCTCTTCCTCTTGTTTTTGAGAATTCTCAAAAGCCCTCCGTCCTTCTGTCTTTGACGTCCCACTTCTTCTCTTCCTCTTGTTTTTGAGAATTCTCAAAAGCCCTCCGTCCTTCTGTCTTTGACGTCCCACTTCTTCTCTTCCTCTTGTTTTTGAGAATTCTCAAAAGCCCTCCGTCCTTCTGTCTTTGACGTCCCACTTCTTCTCTTCCTCTTGTTTTTGAGAATTCTCAAAAGCCCTCCGTCCTTCTGTCTTTGACGTCCCACTTCTTCTCTTCCTCTTGTTTTTGAGAATTCTCTAAAGCCCTCCGTCCTTCTGTCTTTGACGTCCCACTTCTTCTCTTCCTCTTGTTTTTGAGAATTCTCAAAAGCCCTCCGTCCTTCTGTCTTTGACGTCCCACTTCTTCTCTTCCTCTTGTTTTTGAGAATTCTCAAAAGCCCTCCGTCCTTCTGTCTTTGACGTCCCACTTCTTCTCTTCCTCTTGTTTTTGAGAATTCTCAAAAGCCCTCCGTCCTTCTGTCTTTGACGTCCCACTTCTTCTCTTCCTCTTGTTTTTGAGAATTCTCAAAAGCCCTCCGTCCTTCTGTCTTTGACGTCCCACTTCTTCTCTTCCTCTTGTTTTTGAGAATTCTCAAAAGCCCTCCGTCCTTCTGTCTTTGACGTCCCACTTCTTCTCTTCCTCTTGTTTTTTAGAATTCTCAAAAGCCCTCCGTCCTTCTGTCTTTGACGTCCCACTTCTTCTCTTCCTCTTGTTTTTGAGAATTCTCAAAAGCCCTCCGTCCTTCTGTCTTTGACGTCCCACTTCTTCTCTTCCTCTTGTTTTTGAGAATTCTCAAAAGCCCTCCGTCCTTCTGTCTTTGACGTCCCACTTCTTCTCTTCCTCTTGTTTTTGAGAATTCTCAAAAGCCCTCCGTCCTTCTGTCTTTGACGTCCCACTTCTTCTCTTCCTCTTGTTTTTGAGAATTCTCAAAAGCCCTCCGTCCTTCTGTCTTTGACGTCCCACTTCTTCTCTTCCTCTTGTTTTTGAGAATTCTCTAAAGCCCTCCGTCCTTCTGTCTTTGACGTCCCACTTCTTCTCTTCCTCTTGTTTTTGAGAATTCTCAAAAGCCCTCCGTCCTTCTGTCTTTGACGTCCCACTTCTTCTCTTCCTCTTGTTTTTGAGAATTCTCAAAAGCCCTCCGTCCTTCTGTCTTTGACGTCCCACTTCTTCTCTTCCTCTTGTTTTTGAGAATTCTCAAAAGCCCTCCGTCCTTCTGTCTTTGACGTCCCACTTCTTCTCTTCCTCTTGTTTTTGAGAATTCTCAAAAGCCCTCCGTCCTTCTGTCTTTGACGTCCCACTTCTTCTCTTCCTCTTGTTTTTGAGAATTCTCAAAAGCCCTCCGTCCTTCTGTCTTTGACGTCCCACTTCTTCTCTTCCTCTTGTTTTTGAGAATTCTCAAAAGCCCTCCGTCCTTCTGTCTTTGACGTCCCACTTCTTCTCTTCCTCTTGTTTTTGAGAATTCTCAAAAGCCCTCCGTCCTTCTGTCTTTGACGTCCCACTTCTTCTCTTCCTCTTGTTTTTGAGAATTCTCAAAAGCCCTCCGTCCTTCTGTCTTTGACGTCCCACTTCTTCTCTTCCTCTTGTTTTTGAGAATTCTCAAAAGCCCTCCGTCCTTCTGTCTTTGACGTCCCGCTTCTTCTCTTCCTCTTGTTCTTGAGAATTCTCAAAAGCCCTCCGTCCTTCTGTCTTTGACGTCCCACTTCTTCTCTTCCTCTTGTTTTTGAGAGTTCTCAAAAGCCCTCCGTCCTTCTGTCTTTGACGTCCCACTTCTTCTCTTCCTCTTGTTTTTGAGAATTCTCAAAAGCCCTCCGTCCTTCTGTCTTTGACGTCCCACTTCTTCTCTTCCTCTTGTTTTTGAGAATTCTCAAAAGCCCTCCGTCCTTCTGTCTTTGACGTCCCACTTCTTCTCTTCCTCTTGTTTTTGAGAATTCTCAAAAGCCCTCCGTCCTTCTGTCTTTGACGTCCCACTTCTTCTCTTCCTCTTGTTTTTGAGAATTCTCAAAAGCCCTCCGACCTTCTGTCTTTGACGTCCCACTTCTTCTCTTCCTCTTGTTTTTGAGAATTCTCAAAAGCCCTCCGTCCTTCTGTCTTTGACGTCCCACTTCTTCTCTTCCTCTTGTTTTTGAGAATTCTCAAAAGCCCTCCGTCCTTCTGTCTTTGACGTCCCACTTCTTCTCTTCCTCTTGTTTTTGAGAATTCTCAAAAGCCCTCCGTCCTTCTGTCTTTGACGTCCCACTTCTTCTCTTCCTCTTGTTTTTGAGAATTCTCTAAAGCCCTCCGTCCTTCTGTCTTTGACGTCCCACTTCTTCTCTTCCTCTTGTTTTTGAGAATTCTCAAAAGCCCTCCGTCCTTCTGTCTTTGACGTCCCACTTCTTCTCTTCCTCTTGTTTTTGAGAATTCTCAAAAGCCCTCCGTCCTTCTGTCTTTGACGTCCCACTTCTTCTCTTCCTCTTGTTTTTGAGAATTCTCAAAAGCCCTCCGTCCTTCTGTCTTTGACGTCCCACTTCTTCTCTTCCTCTTGTTTTTGAGAATTCTCAAAAGCCCTCCGTCCTTCTGTCTTTGACGTCCCACTTCTTCTCTTCCTCTTGTTTTTGAGAATTCTCAAAAGCCCTCCGTCCTTCTGTCTTTGACGTCCCACTTCTTCTCTTCCTCTTGTTTTTGAGAATTCTCAAAAGCCCTCCGTCCTTCTGTCTTTGACGTCCCACTTCTTCTCTTCCTCTTGTTTTTGAGAATTCTCAAAAGCCCTCCGTCCTTCTGTCTTTGACGTCCCACTTCTTCTCTTCCTCTTGTTTTTGAGAATTCTCAAAAGCCCTCCGTCCTTCTGTCTTTGACGTCCCACTTCTTCTCTTCCTCTTGTTTTTGAGAATTCTCTAAAGCCCTCCGTCCTTCTGTCTTTGACGTCCCACTTCTTCTCTTCCTCTTGTTTTTGAGAATTCTCAAAAGCCCTCCGTCCTTCTGTCTTTGACGTCCCACTTCTTCTCTTCCTCTTGTTTTTGAGAATTCTCAAAAGCCCTCCGTCCTTCTGTCTTTGACGTCCCACTTCTTCTCTTCCTCTTGTTTTTGAGAATTCTCAAAAGCCCTCCGTCCTTCTGTCTTTGACGTCCCACTTCTTCTCTTCCTCTTGTTTTTGAGAATTCTCAAAAGCCCTCCGTCCTTCTGTCTTTGACGTCCCACTTCTTCTCTTCCTCTTGTTTTTGAGAATTCTCAAAAGCCCTCCGTCCTTCTGTCTTTGACGTCCCACTTCTTCTCTTCCTCTTGTTTTTTAGAATTCTCAAAAGCCCTCCGTCCTTCTGTCTTTGACGTCCCACTTCTTCTCTTCCTCTTGTTTTTGAGAATTCTCAAAAGCCCTCCGTCCTTCTGTCTTTGACGTCCCACTTCTTCTCTTCCTCTTGTTTTTGAGAATTCTCAAAAGCCCTCCGTCCTTCTGTCTTTGACGTCCCACTTCTTCTCTTCCTCTTGTTTTTGAGAATTCTCAAAAGCCCTCCGTCCTTCTGTCTTTGACGTCCCACTTCTTCTCTTCCTCTTGTTTTTGAGAATTCTCAAAAGCCCTCCGTCCTTCTGTCTTTGACGTCCCACTTCTTCTCTTCCTCTTGTTTTTGAGAATTCTCTAAAGCCCTCCGTCCTTCTGTCTTTGACGTCCCACTTCTTCTCTTCCTCTTGTTTTTGAGAATTCTCAAAAGCCCTCCGTCCTTCTGTCTTTGACGTCCCACTTCTTCTCTTCCTCTTGTTTTTGAGAATTCTCAAAAGCCCTCCGTCCTTCTGTCTTTGACGTCCCACTTCTTCTCTTCCTCTTGTTTTTGAGAATTCTCAAAAGCCCTCCGTCCTTCTGTCTTTGACGTCCCACTTCTTCTCTTCCTCTTGTTTTTGAGAATTCTCAAAAGCCCTCCGTCCTTCTGTCTTTGACGTCCCACTTCTTCTCTTCCTCTTGTTTTTGAGAATTCTCAAAAGCCCTCCGTCCTTCTGTCTTTGACGTCCCACTTCTTCTCTTCCTCTTGTTTTTGAGAATTCTCAAAAGCCCTCCGTCCTTCTGTCTTTGACGTCCCACTTCTTCTCTTCCTCTTGTTTTTGAGAATTCTCAAAAGCCCTCCGTCCTTCTGTCTTTGACGTCCCACTTCTTCTCTTCCTCTTGTTTTTGAGAATTCTCAAAAGCCCTCCGTCCTTCTGTCTTTGACGTCCCACTTCTTCTCTTCCTCTTGTTTTTGAGAATTCTCAAAAGCCCTCCGTCCTTCTGTCTTTGACGTCCCGCTTCTTCTCTTCCTCTTGTTCTTGAGAATTCTCAAAAGCCCTCCGTCCTTCTGTCTTTGACGTCCCACTTCTTCTCTTCCTCTTGTTTTTGAGAGTTCTCAAAAGCCCTCCGTCCTTCTGTCTTTGACGTCCCACTTCTTCTCTTCCTCTTGTTTTTGAGAATTCTCAAAAGCCCTCCGTCCTTCTGTCTTTGACGTCCCACTTCTTCTCTTCCTCTTGTTTTTGAGAATTCTCAAAAGCCCTCCGTCCTTCTGTCTTTGACGTCCCACTTCTTCTCTTCCTCTTGTTTTTGAGAATTCTCAAAAGCCCTCCGTCCTTCTGTCTTTGACGTCCCACTTCTTCTCTTCCTCTTGTTTTTGAGAATTCTCAAAAGCCCTCCGACCTTCTGTCTTTGACGTCCCACTTCTTCTCTTCCTCTTGTTTTTGAGAATTCTCAAAAGCCCTCCGTCCTTCTGTCTTTGACGTCCCACTTCTTCTCTTCCTCTTGTTTTTGAGAATTCTCAAAAGCCCTCCGTCCTTCTGTCTTTGACGTCCCACTTCTTCTCTTCCTCTTGTTTTCGAGAATTCTCAAAAGCCCTCCGTCCTTCTGTCTTTGACGTCCCACTTCTTCTCTTCCTCTTGTTTTTGAGAATTCTCAAAAGCCCTCCGTCCTTCTGTCTTTGACGTCCCACTTCTTCTCTTCCTCTTGTTTTTGAGAATTCTCAAAAGCCCTCCGTCCTTCTGTCTTTGACGTCCCACTTCTTCTCTTCCTCTTGTTTTTGAGAATTCTCAAAAGCCCTCCGTCCTTCTGTCTTTGACGTCCCACTTCTTCTCTTCCTCTTGTTTTTGAGAATTCTCAAAAGCCCTCCGTCCTTCTGTCTTTGACGTCCCACTTCTTCTCTTCCTCTTGTTTTTGAGAATTCTCAAAAGCCCTCCGTCCTTCTGTCTTTGACGTCCCACTTCTTCTCTTCCTCTTGTTTTCGAGAATTCTCAAAAGCCCTCCGTCCTTCTGTCTTTGACGTCCCACTTCTTCTCTTCCTCTTGTTTTTGAGAATTCTCAAAAGCCCTCCGTCCTTCTGTCTTTGACGTCCCACTTCTTCTCTTCCTCTTGTTTTTGAGAATTCTCAAAAGCCCTCCGTCCTTCTGTCTTTGACGTCCCACTTCTTCTCTTCCTCTTGTTTTTGAGAATTCTCAAAAGCCCTCCGTCCTTCTGTCTTTGACGTCTTCTCTTCCTCTTGTTCTTGAGAATTCTCAAAAGCCCTCCGTCCTTCTGTCTTTGACGTCCCACTTCTTCTCTTCCTCTTGTTCTTGAGAATTCTCAAAAGCCCTCCGTCCTTCTGTCTTTGACGTCCCACTTCTTCTCTTCCTCTTGTTTTTGAGAATTCTCAAAAGCCCTCCGTCCTTCTGTCTTTGACGTCCCACTTCTTCTCTTCCTCTTGTTTTTGAGAATTCTCAAAAGCCCTCCGTCCTTCTGTCTTTGACGTCCCACTTCTTCTCTTCCTCTTGTTTTTGAGAATTCTCAAAAGCCCTCCGTCCTTCTGTCTTTGACGTCCCACTTCTTCTCTTCCTCTTGTTTTTGAGAATTCTCAAAAGCCCTCCGTCCTTCTGTCTTTGACGTCCCACTTCTTCTCTTCCTCTTGTTTTTGAGAATTCTCAAAAG
Source organism: Closterium sp. Naga37s-1 (assembly GCA_947471745.1). Lineage (NCBI taxonomy): Eukaryota > Viridiplantae > Streptophyta > Zygnematophyceae > Desmidiales > Closteriaceae > Closterium > Closterium sp. Naga37s-1. The sequence goes on along the minus strand of CANJKZ010000120.1, from coordinate 3,766,937 downwards.
CCCTCCGTCCTTCTGTCTTTGACGTCCCACTTCTTCTCTTCCTCTTGTTTTTGAGAATTCTCAAAAGCCCTCCGTCCTTCTGTCTTTGACGTCCCACTTCTTCTCTTCCTCTTGTTTTTGAGAATTCTCAAAAGCCCTCCGTCCTTCTGTCTTTGACGTCTTCTCTTCCTCTTGTTCTTGAGAATTCTCAAAAGCCCTCCGTCCTTCTGTCTTTGACGTCCCACTTCTTCTCTTCCTCTTGTTCTTGAGAATTCTCAAAAGCCCTCCGTCCTTCTGTCTTTGACGTCCCACTTCTTCTCTTCCTCTTGTTTTTGAGAATTCTCAAAAGCCCTCCGTCCTTCTGTCTTTGACGTCCCACTTCTTCTCTTCCTCTTGTTTTTGAGAATTCTCAAAAGCCCTCCGTCCTTCTGTCTTTGACGTCCCACTTCTTCTCTTCCTCTTGTTTTTGAGAATTCTCAAAAGCCCTCCGTCCTTCTGTCTTTGACGTCTTCTCTTCCTCTTGTTCTTGAGAATTCTCAAAAGCCCTCCGTCCTTCTGTCTTTGACGTCCCACTTCTTCTCTTCCTCTTGTTCTTGAGAATTCTCAAAAGCCCTCCGTCCTTCTGTCTTTGACGTCCCACTTCTTCTCTTCCTCTTGTTTTTGAGAATTCTCAAAAGCCCTCCGTCCTTCTGTCTTTGACGTCCCACTTCTTCTCTTCCTCTTGTTTTTGAGAATTCTCAAAAGCCCTCCGTCCTTCTGTCTTTGACGTCCCACTTCTTCTCTTCCTCTTGTTTTTGAGAATTCTCAAAAGCCCTCCGTCCTTCTGTCTTTGACGTCCCACTTCTTCTCTTCCTCTTGTTTTTGAGAATTCTCAAAAGCCCTCCGTCCTTCTGTCTTTGACGTCCCACTTCTTCTCTTCCTCTTGTTTTTGAGAATTCTCAAAAGCCCTCCGTCCTTCTGTCTTTGACGTCCCACTTCTTCTCTTCCTCTTGTTTTTGAGAATTCTCAAAAGCCCTCCGTCCTTCTGTCTTTGACGTCCCACTTCTTCTCTTCCTCTTGTTTTTGAGAATTCTCAAAAGCCCTCCGTCCTTCTGTCTTTGACGTCCCACTTCTTCTCTTCCTCTTGTTTTTGAGAATTCTCAAAAGCCCTCCGTCCTTCTGTCTTTGACGTCCCACTTCTTCTCTTCCTCTTGTTTTTGAGAATTCTCAAAAGCCCTCCGTCCTTCTGTCTTTGACGTCCCACTTCTTCTCTTCCTCTTGTTTTTGAGAATTCTCTAAAGCCCTCCGTCCTTCTGTCTTTGACGTCCCACTTCTTCTCTTCCTCTTGTTTTTGAGAATTCTCAAAAGCCCTCCGTCCTTCTGTCTTTGACGTCCCACTTCTTCTCTTCCTCTTGTTTTTGAGAATTCTCAAAAGCCCTCCGTCCTTCTGTCTTTGACGTCCCACTTCTTCTCTTCCTCTTGTTTTTGAGAATTCTCAAAAGCCCTCCGTCCTTCTGTCTTTGACGTCCCACTTCTTCTCTTCCTCTTGTTTTTGAGAATTCTCAAAAGCCCTCCGTCCTTCTGTCTTTGACGTCCCACTTCTTCTCTTCCTCTTGTTTTTGAGAATTCTCAAAAGCCCTCCGTCCTTCTGTCTTTGACGTCCCACTTCTTCTCTTCCTCTTGTTTTTGAGAATTCTCAAAAGCCCTCCGTCCTTCTGTCTTTGACGTCCCACTTCTTCTCTTCCTCTTGTTTTTGAGAATTCTCAAAAGCCCTCCGTCCTTCTGTCTTTGACGTCCCACTTCTTCTCTTCCTCTTGTTTTTGAGAATTCTCTAAAGCCCTCCGTCCTTCTGTCTTTGACGTCCCACTTCTTCTCTTCCTCTTGTTTTTGAGAATTCTCAAAAGCCCTCCGTCCTTCTGTCTTTGACGTCCCACTTCTTCTCTTCCTCTTGTTTTTGAGAATTCTCAAAAGCCCTCCGTCCTTCTGTCTTTGACGTCCCACTTCTTCTCTTCCTCTTGTTTTTGAGAATTCTCAAAAGCCCTCCGTCCTTCTGTCTTTGACGTCCCACTTCTTCTCTTCCTCTTGTTCTTGAGAATTCTCAAAAGCCCTCCGTCCTTCTGTCTTTGACGTCCCACTTCTTCTCTTCCTCTTGTTCTTGAGAATTCTCAAAAGCCCTCCGTCCTTCTGTCTTTGACGTCCCACTTCTTCTCTTCCTCTTGTTTTTGAGAATTCTCAAAAGCCCTCCGTCCTTCTGTCTTTGACGTCCCACTTCTTCTCTTCCTCTTGTTTTTGAGAATTCTCAAAAGCCCTCCGTCCTTCTGTCTTTGACGTCCCACTTCTTCTCTTCCTCTTGTTTTTGAGAATTCTCAAAAGCCCTCCGTCCTTCTGTCTTTGACGTCCCACTTCTTCTCTTCCTCTTGTTTTTGAGAATTCTCAAAAGCCCTCCGTCCTTCTGTCTTTGACGTCCCACTTCTTCTCTTCCTCTTGTTTTTGAGAATTCTCAAAAGCCCTCCGTCCTTCTGTCTTTGACGTCCCACTTCTTCTCTTCCTCTTGTTTTTGAGAATTCTCAAAAGCCCTCCGTCCTTCTGTCTTTGACGTCCCACTTCTTCTCTTCCTCTTGTTCTTGAGAATTCTCGAAAGCCCTCCGTCCTTCTGTCTTTGACGTCCCACTTCTTCTCTTCCTCTTGTTTTTGAGAATTCTCAAAAGCCCTCCGTCCTTCTGTCTTTGACGTCCCACTTCTTCTCTTCCTCTTGTTTTTGAGAATTCTCAAAAGCCCTCCGTCCTTCTGTCTTTGACGTCCCACTTCTTCTCTTCCTCTTGTTTTTGAGAATTCTCAAAAGCCCTCCGTCCTTCTGTCTTTGACGTCCCACTTCTTCTCTTCCTCTTGTTTTTGAGAATTCTCAAAAGCCCTCCGTCCTTCTGTCTTTGACGTCTTCTCTTCCTCTTGTTCTTGAGAATTCTCAAAAGCCCTCCGTCCTTCTGTCTTTGACGTCCCACTTCTTCTCTTCCTCTTGTTTTTGAGAATTCTCAAAAGCCCTCCGTCCTTCTGTCTTTGACGTCCCACTTCTTCTCTTCCTCTTGTTTTTGAGAATTCTCAAAAGCCCTCCGTCCTTCTGTCTTTGACGTCCCACTTCTTCTCTTCCTCTTGTTTTTGAGAATTCTCAAAAGCCCTCCGTCCTTCTGTCTTTGACGTCCCACTTCTTCTCTTCCTCTTGTTTTTGAGAATTCTCAAAAGCCCTCCGTCCTTCTGTCTTTGACGTCCCACTTCTTCTCTTCCTCTTGTTTTTGAGAATTCTCAAAAGCCCTCCGTCCTTCTGTCTTTGACGTCCCACTTCTTCTCTTCCTCTTGTTTTTGAGAATTCTCAAAAGCCCTCCGTCCTTCTGTCTTTGACGTCCCACTTCTTCTCTTCCTCTTGTTTTTGAGAATTCTCAAAAGCCCTCCGTCCTTCTGTCTTTGACGTCCCACTTCTTCTCTTCCTCTTGTTTTTGAGAATTCTCAAAAGCCCTCCGTCCTTCTGTCTTTGACGTCCCACTTCTTCTCTTCCTCTTGTTTTTGAGAATTCTCAAAAGCCCTCCGTCCTTCTGTCTTTGACGTCCCACTTCTTCTCTTCCTCTTGTTTTTGAGAATTCTCAAAAGCCCTCCGTCCTTCTGTCTTTGACGTCCCACTTCTTCTCTTCCTCTTGTTTTTGAGAATTCTCAAAAGCCCTCCGTCCTTCTGTCTTTGACGTCCCACTTCTTCTCTTCCTCTTGTTTTTGAGAATTCTCAAAAGCCCTCCGTCCTTCTGTCTTTGACGTCCCACTTCTTCTCTTCCTCTTGTTTTTGAGAATTCTCAAAAGCCCTCCGTCCTTCTGTCTTTGACGTCCCACTTCTTCTCTTCCTCTTGTTTTTGAGAATTCTCAAAAGCCCTCCGTCCTTCTGTCTTTGACGTCCCACTTCTTCTCTTCCTCTTGTTTTTGAGAATTCTCAAAAGCCCTCCGTCCTTCTGTCTTTGACGTCCCACTTCTTCTCTTCCTCTTGTTTTTGAGAATTCTCAAAAGCCCTCCGTCCTTCTGTCTTTGACGTCCCACTTCTTCTCTTCCTCTTGTTTTTGAGAATTCTCAAAAGCCCTCCGTCCTTCTGTCTTTGACGTCCCACTTCTTCTCTTCCTCTTGTTTTTGAGAATTCTCAAAAGCCCTCCGTCCTTCTGTCTTTGACGTCCCACTTCTTCTCTTCCTCTTGTTTTTGAGAATTCTCAAAAGCCCTCCGTCCTTCTGTCTTTGACGTCCCACTTCTTCTCTTCCTCTTGTTTTTGAGAATTCTCAAAAGCCCTCCGTCCTTCTGTCTTTGACGTCCCACTTCTTCTCTTCCTCTTATTTTTGAGAATTCTCAAAAGCCCTCCGTCCTTCTGTCTTTGACGTCCCACTTCTTCTCTTCCTCTTGTTTTTGAGAATTCTCAAAAGCCCTCCGTCCTTCTGTCTTTGACGTCCCACTTCTTCTCTTCCTCTTGTTTTTGAGAATTCTCAAAAGCCCTCCGTCCTTCTGTCTTTGACGTCCCACTTCTTCTCTTCCTCTTGTTTTTGAGAATTCTTAAAAGCCCTCCGTCCTTCTGTCTTTGACGTCCCACTTCTTCTCTTCCTCTTGTTTTTGAGAATTCTCAAAAGCCCTCCGTCCTTCTGTCTTTGACGTCCCACTTCTTCTCTTCCTCTTGTTTTTGAGAATTCTCAAAAGCCCTCCGTCCTTCTGTCTTTGACGTCCCACTTCTTCTCTTCCTCTTGTTTTTGAGAATTCTCAAAAGCCCTCCGTCCTTCTGTCTTTGACGTCCCACTTCTTCTCTTCCTCTTGTTTTTGAGAATTCTCAAAAGCCCTCCGTCCTTCTGTCTTTGACGTCCCACTTCTTCTCTTCCTCTTGTTTTTGAGAATTCTCAAAAGCCCTCCGTCCTTCTGTCTTTGACGTCCCACTTCTTCTCTTCCTCTTGTTTTTGAGAATTCTCAAAAGCCCTCCGTCCTTCTGTCTTTGACTGTCTTTGACGTCCCACTTCTCTTCCTCTTGTTTTTGAGAATTCTCAAAAGCCCTCCGTCCTTCTGTCTTTGACGTCCCACTTCTTCTCTTCCTCTTGTTTTTGAGAATTCTCAAAAGCCCTCCGTCCTTCTGTCTTTGACGTCCCACTTCTTCTCTTCCTCTTGTTTTTGAGAATTCTCAAAAGCCCTCCGTCCTTCTGTCTTTGACGTCCCACTTCTTCTCTTCCTCTTGTTTTTGAGAATTCTCAAAAGCCCTCCGTCCTTCTGTCTTTGACGTCCCACTTCTTCTCTTCCTCTTGTTTTTGAGAATTCTCAAAAGCCCTCCGTCCTTCTGTCTTTGACGTCCCACTTCTTCTCTTCCTATTGTTCTTGAGAATTCTCGAAAGCCCTCCGTCCTTCTGTCTTTGACGTCCCACTTCTTCTCTTCCTCTTGTTTTTGAGAATTCTCAAAAGCCCTCCGTCCTTCTGTCTTTGACGTCCCACTTCTTCTCTTCCTCTTGTTTTTGAGAATTCTCAAAAGCCCTCCGTCCTTCTGTCTTTGACGTCCCACTTCTTCTCTTCCTCTTGTTTTTGAGAATTCTCAAAAGCCCTCCGTCCTTCTGTCTTTGACGTCCCACTTCTTCTCTTCCTCTTGTTTTTGAGAATTCTCAAAAGCCCTCCGTCCTTCTGTCTTTGACGTCCCACTTCTTCTCTTCCTCTTGTTTTTGAGAATTCTCAAAAGCCCTCCGTCCTTCTGTCTTTGACGTCCCACTTCTTCTCTTCCTCTTGTTTTTGAGAATTCTCAAAAGCCCTCCGTCCTTCTGTATTTGACGTCCCACTTCTTCTCTTCCTCTTGTTTTTGAGAATTCTCAAAAGCCCTCCGTCCTTCTGTCTTTGACGTCCCACTTCTTCTCTTCCTCTTGTTCTTGAGAATTCTCGAAAGCCCTCCGTCCTTCTGTCTTTGACGTCCCACTTCTTCTCTTCCTCTTGTTTTTGAGAATTCTCAAAAGCCCTCCGTCCTTCTGTCTTTGACGTCCCACTTCTTCTCTTCCTCTTGTTTTTGAGAATTCTCAAAAGCCCTCCGTCCTTCTGTCTTTGACGTCCCACTTCTTCTCTTCCTCTTGTTTTTGAGAATTCTCAAAAGCCCTCCGTCCTTCTGTCTTTGACTGTCTTTGACGTCCCACTTCTTCTCTTCCTCTTGTTTTTGAGAATTCTCAAAAGCCCTCCGTCCTTCTGTCTTTGACGTCCCACTTCTTCTCTTCCTCTTGTTTTTGAGAATTCTCAAAAGCCCTCCGTCCTTCTGTCTTTGACGTCCCACTTCTTCTCTTCCTCTTGTTTTTGAGAATTCTCAAAAGCCCTCCGTCCTTCTGTCTTTGACGTCCCACTTCTTCTCTTCCTCTTGTTTTTGAGAATTCTCAAAAGCCCTCCGTCCTTCTGTCTTTGACGTCCCACTTCTTCTCTTCCTCTTGTTCTTGAGAATTCTCGAAAGCCCTCCGTCCTTCTGTCTTTGACGTCCCACTTCTTCTCTTCCTCTTGTTTTTGAGAATTCTCAAAAGCCCTCCGTCCTTCTGTCTTTGACGTCCCACTTCTTCTCTTCCTCTTGTTTTTGAGAATTCTCAAAAGCCCTCCGTCCTTCTGTCTTTGACGTCCCACTTCTTCTCTTCCTCTTGTTTTTGAGAATTCTCAAAAGCCCTCCGTCCTTCTGTCTTTGACGTCCCACTTCTTCTCTTCCTCTTGTTTTTGAGAATTCTCAAAAGCCCTCCGTCCTTCTGTCTTTGATGTCCCACTTCTTCTCTTCCTCTTGTTTTTGAGAATTCTCAAAAGCCCTCCGTCCTTCTGTCTTTGACGTCCCACTTCTTCTCTTCCTCTTGTTTTTGAGAATTCTCAAAAGCCCTCCGTCCTTCTGTCTTTGACGTCCCACTTCTTCTCTTCCTCTTGTTTTTGAGAATTCTCAAAAGCCCTCCGTCCTTCTGTCTTTGACGTCCCACTTCTTCTCTTCCTCTTGTTTTTGAGAATTCTCAAAAGCCCTCCGTCCTTCTGTCTTTGACGTCCCACTTCTTCTCTTCCTCTTGTTTTTGAGAATTCTCAAAAGCCCTCCGTCCTTCTGTCTTTGACGTCCCACTTCTTCTCTTCCTCTTGTTTTTGAGAATTCTCAAAAGCCCTCCGTCCTTCTGTCTTTGACGTCCCACTTCTTCTCTTCCTCTTGTTTTTGAGAATTCTCAAAAGCCCTCCGTCCTTCTGTCTTTGACGTCCCACTTCTTCTCTTCCTCTTGTTTTTGAGAATTCTCAAAAGCCCTCCGTCCTTCTGTCTTTGACGTCCCACTTCTTCTCTTCCTCTTGTTCTTGAGAATTCTCGAAAGCCCTCCGTCCTTCTGTCGTTGACGTCCCACTTCTTCTCTTCCTCTTGTTTTTGAGAATTCTCAAAAGCCCTCCGTCCTTCTGTCTTTGACGTCCCACTTCTTCTCTTCCTCTTGTTTTTGAGAATTCTCAAAAGCCCTCCGTCCTTCTGTCTTTGACTGTCTTTGACGTCCCACTTCTTCTCTTCCTCTTGTTTTTGAGAATTCTCAAAAGCCCTCCGTCCTTCTGTCTTTGACGTCCCACTTCTTCTCTTCCTCTTGTTTTTGAGAATTCTCAAAAGCCCTCCGTCCTTCTGTCTTTGACGTCCCACTTCTTCTCTTCCTCTTGTTTTTGAGAATTCTCAAAAGCCCTCCGTCCTTCTGTCTTTGACGTCCCACTTCTTCTCTTCCTCTTGTTTTTGAGAATTCTCAAAAGCCCTCCGTCCTTCTGTCTTTGACGTCCCACTTCTTCTCTTCCTCTTGTTCTTGAGAATTCTCGAAAGCCCTCCGTCCTTCTGTCTTTGACGTCCCACTTCTTCTCTTCCTCTTGTTTTTGAGAATTCTCAAAAGCCCTCCGTCCTTCTGTCTTTGACGTCCCACTTCTTCTCTTCCTCTTGTTTTTGAGAATTCTCAAAAGCCCTCCGTCCTTCTGTCTTTGACGTCCCACTTCTTCTCTTCCTCTTGTTTTTGAGAATTCTCAAAAGCCCTCCGTCCTTCTGTCTTTGACGTCCCACTTCTTCTCTTCCTCTTGTTTTTGAGAATTCTCAAAAGCCCTCCGTCCTTCTGTCTTTGACGTCCCACTTCTTCTCTTCCTCTTGTTTTTGAGAATTCTCAAAAGCCCTCCGTCCTTCTGTCTTTGACGTCCCACTTCTTCTCTTCCTCTTGTTTTTGAGAATTCTCAAAAGCCCTCCGTCCTTCTGTCTTTGACGTCCCACTTCTTCTCTTCCTCTTGTTTTTGAGAATTCTCAAAAGCCCTCCGTCCTTCTGTCTTTGACGTCCCACTTCTTCTCTTCCTCTTGTTTTCGAGAATTCTCAAAAGCCCTCCGTCCTTCTGTCTTTGACGTCCCACTTCTTCTCTTCCTCTTGTTTTCGAGAATTCTCAAAAGCCCTCCGTCCTTCTGTCTTTGACGTCCCACTTCTTCTCTTCCTCTTGTTTTCGAGAATTCTCAAAAGCCCTCCGTCCTTCTGTCTTTGACGTCCCACTTCTTCTCTTCCTCTTGTTTTTGAGAATTCTCAAAAGCCCTCCGTCCTTCTGTCTTTGACGTCCCACTTCTTCTCTTCCTCTTGTTTTTGAGAATTCTCAAAAGCCCTCCGTCCTTCTGTCTTTGACGTCCCACTTCTTCTCTTCCTCTTGTTTTTGAGAAAGCCCTCCGTCCTTCTGTCTTTGACGTCCCACTTCTTCTCTTCCTCTTGTTTTTGAGAATTCTCAAAAGCCCTCCGTCCTTCTGTCTTTGACGTCCCACTTCTTCTCTTCCTCTTGTTTTTGAGAATTCTCAAAAGCCCTCCGTCCTTCTGTCTTTGACGTCCCACTTCTTCTCTTCCTCTTGTTTTTGAGAATTCTCAAAATCCCTCCGTCCTTCTGTCTTTGACGTCCCACTTCTTCTCTTCCTCTTGTTTTTGAGAATTCTCAAAAGCCCTCCGTCCTTCTGTCTTTGACGTCCCACTTCTTCTCTTCCTCTTGTTCTTGAGAATTCTCGAAAGCCCTCCGTCCTTCTGTCTTTGACGTCCCACTTCTTCTCTTCCTCTTGTTTTTGAGAATTCTCAAAAGCCCTCCGTCCTTCTGTCTTTGACGTCCCACTTCTTCTCTTCCTCTTGTTTTTTAGAATTCTCAAAAGCCCTCCGTCCTTCTGTCTTTGACGTCCCACTTCTTCTCTTCCTCTTGTTTTTGAGAATTCTCAAAAGCCCTCCGTCCTTCTGTCTTTGACGTCCCACTTCTTCTCTTCCTCTTGTTTTTGAGAATTCTCAAAAGCCCTCCGTCCTTCTGTCTTTGACGTCCCACTTCTTCTCTTCCTCTTGTTTTTGAGAATTCTCAAAAGCCCTCCGTCCTTCTGTCTTTGACGTCCCACTTCTTCTCTTCCTCTTGTTCTTGAGAATTCTCGAAAGCCCTCCGTCCTTCTGTCTTTGACGTCCCACTTCTTCTCTTCGTCTTGTTTTTGAGATTTCTCAAAAGCCCTCCGTCCTTCTGTCTTTGACGTCCCACTTCTTCTCTTCCTCTTGTTTTTGAGAATTCTCAAAAGCCCTCCGTCCTTCTGTCTTTGACGTCCCACTTCTTCTCTTCCTCTTGTTTTTGAGAATTCTCAAAAGCCCTCCGTCCTTCTGTCTTTGACGTCCCACTTCTTCTCTTCCTCTTGTTTTTGAGAATTCTCAAAAGCCCTCCGTCCTTCTGTCTTTGACGTCCCACTTCTTCTCTTCCTCTTGTTTTTGAGAATTCTCAAAAGCCCTCCGTCCTTCTGTCTTTGACGTCCCACTTCTTCTCTTCGTCTTGTTTTTGAGAATTCTCAAAAGCCCTCCGTCCTTCTGTCTTTGACGTCCCACTTCTTCTCTTCCTCTTGTTTTTGAGAATTCTCAAAAGCCCTCCGTCCTTCTGTCTTTGACGTCCCACTTCTTCTCTTCCTCTTGTTTTTGAGAATTCTCAAAAGCCCTCCGTCCTTCTGTCTTTGACGTCCCACTTCTTCTCTTCCTCTTGTTTTTTAGAATTCTCAAAAGCCCTCCGTCCTTCTGTCTTTGACGTCCCACTTCTTCTCTTCCTCTTGTTCTTGAGAATTCTCGAAAGCCCTCCGTCCTTCTGTCTTTGACGTCCCACTTCTTCTCTTCCTCTTGTTTTTGAGAATTCTCAAAAGCCCTCCGTCCTTCTGTCTTTGACGTCCCACTTCTTCTCTTCCTCTTGTTTTTGAGAATTCTCAAAAGCCCTCCGTCCTTCTGTCTTTGACGTCCCACTTCTTCTCTTCCTCTTGTTTTTGAGAATTCTCAAAAGCCCTCCGTCCTTCTGTCTTTGACGTCCCACTTCTTCTCTTCCTCTTGTTTTTGAGAATTCTCAAAAGCCCTCCGTCCTTCTGTCTTTGACGTCTTCTCTTACTCTTGTTCTTGAGAATTCTCAAAAGCCCTCCGTCCTTCTGTCTTTGACGTCCCACTTCTTCTCTTCCTCTTGTTCTTGAGATTTCTCAAAAGCCCTCCGTCCTTCTGTCTTTGACGTCCCACTTCTTCTCTTCCTCTTGTTTTTGAGAATTCTCAAAAGCCCTCCGTCCTTCTGTCTTTGACGTCCCACTTCTTCTCTTCCTCTTGTTTTTGAGAATTCTCAAAAGCCCTCCGTCCTTCTGTCTTTGACGTCCCACTTCTTCTCTTCCTCTTGTTTTTGAGAATTCTCAAAAGCCCTCCGTCCTTCTGTCTTTGACGTCCCACTTCTTCTCTTCCTCTTGTTCTTGAGAATTCTCGAAAGCCCTCCGTCCTTCTGTCTTTGACGTCCCACTTCTTCTCTTCCTCTTGTTTTTGAGAATTCTCAAAAGCCCTCCGTCCTTCTGTCTTTGACGTCCCACTTCTTCTCTTCCTCTTGTTTTTGAGAATTCTCAAAAGCCCTCCGTCCTTCTGTCTTTGACGTCCCACTTCTTCTCTTCCTCTTGTTTTTGAGATTTCTCAAAAGCCCTCCGTCCTTCTGTCTTTGACGTCCCACTTCTTCTCTTCCTCTTGTTCTTGAGATTTCTCAAAAGCCCTCCGTCCTTCTGTCTTTGACGTCCCACTTCTTCTCTTCCTCTTGTTTTTGAGAATTCTCAAAAGCCCTCCGTCCTTCTGTCTTTGACTGTCTTTGACGTCCCACTTCTTCTCTTCCTCTTGTTTTTGAGAATTCTCAAAAGCCCTCCGTCCTTCTGTCTTTGACGTCCCACTTCTTCTCTTCCTCTTGTTTTTGAGAATTCTCAAAAGCCCTCCGTCCTTCTGTCTTTGACGTCCCACTTCTTCTCTTCCTATTGTTCTTGAGAATTCTCGAAAGCCCTCCGTCCTTCTGTCTTTGACGTCCCACTTCTTCTCTTCCTCTTGTTTTTGAGAATTCTCAAAAGCCCTCCGTCCTTCTGTCTTTGACGTCCCACTTCTTCTCTTCCTCTTGTTTTTGAGAATTCTCAAAAGCCCTCCGTCCTTCTGTCTTTGACGTCCCACTTCTTCTCTTCCTCTTGTTTTTGAGAATTCTCAAAAGCCCTCCGTCCTTCTGTCTTTGACGTCCCACTTCTTCTCTTCCTCTTGTTCTTGAGAATTCTCGAAAGCCCTCCGTCCTTCTGTCTTTGACGTCCCACTTCTTCTCTTCCTCTTGTTTTTGAGAATTCTCAAAAGCCCTCCGTCCTTCTGTCTTTGACGTCCCACTTCTTCTCTTCCTCTTGTTTTTGAGAATTCTCAAAAGCCCTCCGTCCTTCTGTCTTTGACGTCCCACTTCTTCTCTTCCTCTTGTTTTTGAGAATTCTCAAAAGCCCTCCGTCCTTCTGTCTTTGACGTCCCACTTCTTCTCTTCCTCTTGTTTTTGAGAATTCTCAAAAGCCCTCCGTCCTTCTGTCTTTGACGTCCCACTTCTTCTCTTCCTCTTGTTTTTGAGAATTCTCAAAAGCCCTCCGTCCTTCTGTCTTTGACGTCCCACTTCTTCTCTTCCTCTTGTTTTTGAGAATTCTCAAAAGCCCTCCGTCCTTCTGTCTTTGACGTCCCACTTCTTCTCTTCCTCTTGTTTTTGAGAATTCTCAAAAGCCCTCCGTCCTTCTGTCTTTGACGTCCCACTTCTTCTCTTCCTCTTGTTTTTGAGAATTCTCAAAAGCCCTCCGTCCTTCCTTTTTGAGGTCCTTCCATCTTTGAGGTCCCACTTCTTCTCTTCCTCTTTGCCCCCTACCCTCCCCCTCACCGCTCCCCTCTTCTCTCTACCTCTCCAGCCCATCCCATATTACAAGATCGTCGTCCCCTTCCCCCCCATTTTCCCCCTCTTTTCCCCCCCATCTTTCCCCCCCCTCTTTCCCCCCCTCTTTCTCATCATCTCCTTCACCCATCTTTCCCATCATCCCCTTTTCCCATCTTTCCCATCATCCCCTTTTCCCATCTTTCCCATCATCCCCCCCCCTCTCCTCCTTCCCCTCATCCCCTTCCCCCCTCTTTCCCCTCATCCCCTTCCTCACTCTGTGCCACCACCCCCTCCCTCTGTGCCACCACCCCCTCCCTCTGTGCCACCACCCCCTCCCTCTGTGCCACCACCCTCTCCCTCTGTGCCACCACCCCCTCCCTCTGTGCCACCACCCCCTCCCTCTGTGCCACCACCCCTCCCTCTGTGCCACCACCCCCTCCCTCTGTGCCACCACCCCCTCCCTCTGTGCCACCACCCCCTCCCTCTGTGCCACCACCCCCTCCCTCTGTGCCACCACCCCTCCCTCTGTGCCACCACCCCTCCCTCTGTGCCACCACCCCTCCCTCTGTGCCACCACCCCCTCCCTCTGTGCCACCACCCCTCCCGCTGTGCCACCACCCCTCCCGCTGTGCCTGAACCTCTCAGGCTCAGTCTTATTCTTCCTCACCCTGAGGGGTGTGCATGCGTCTCTGAGGGGTGTGCATGCGTCTCTGAGGGGTGTGCATGCGTCTCTGTGGCAGTGCCGGTCAGCAACCTCCCACCCTCATTTCCTCCCCTCAATGTACCCACCTATACACCGCCCCCTCATTTCCTCCCCTCAATGTACCCACCTATACACCGCCCCCTCATTTCCTCCCCTCAATGTACCCACCTATACACCGCCCCCTCATTTCCTCCCCTCAATGTACCCACCTATACACCGCCCCCTCATTTCCTCCCCTCAATGTACCCACCTATACACCGCCCCCTCATTTCCTCCCCTCAATGTACCCACCTATACACCGCCCTCATTTCCTCCCCTCAATGTACCCACCTATTCACCGCCGTCTACCCCAACAGTACTACCTCAACCTCTCTGCCTCAACCTCTCTGCCTCAACCCCTCTGGTCCGGTCCTCTTATTCCTCACTCTGAGGGGAGTGCGAGTCTCTGTGGCAATGCAGTGCCAGTCAGCAATAACCACTCCCTTCCCCTTCACTCCCAATCAACACACCCCCCACCACTCCCCTTTCCCCATTCCCAGTACGACGTGCCTCTGTGCCTCAACCTCTCGGGTTCGGTCCTCTTCTTCCTCACATTAAGAGGCGTGCATGTCTCTGTGGCAGTGCCAGTCAGCAACGGTGCCACCTTTGCCTTCAACGCAGCAGCAGGCTATGCGTTTGGAGAGAAAATACAGCCAGTACTGCCCCCCTCCCCCTCTCCCCCACCCCCTCACCCCCTCCACCCCAACCCCCCCAACCCCAACCCCACCCTCCCAGTATTACCTGCCTCTGTGCCTCAACCTCTCGGGTTCGGTCCTCTTCTTCCTCACATTGCGAGGTGTGCATGTCTCTGTGGCCGTGCCAGTCAGCAACGGTGCCACTTTCGCCTTCAACGCAGCAGCTGGCTATGCGTTTGGAGAGAAAATACAGCCAGCGTTGGCGTTGGGGGGTGTGTCATTGGCTGTGCTAGGCATTGCCTTGTGTGTATAGCGAGTTAGGCTCTATACAAACTACAGTAGTACCATACATCACACACAGTTAAACGATCCGCTTGGGAACCGTGGCCTCTGCAAAGGCGTACTGTACATATCACACACACACACACACACACCACCACCACCACCATATAACTCATATGCCCCATCCTGCTTCACGCACCGTTGTCGTCATGTGTCCCCCCTAACCTAAACGCCTGGCGGGTGACGACAGTGGAATTGGGCACCGTGGTCCCTGCGTAGGCATACAGCAGCACACCCGCCACCACATAACCCCCAAGTATTGTATAGTTCCGGCTATACGACCCGGGAGGCTCTCTGCAAATGCTTAAAAATATGCTTGGGTGGACATTATGGCGGCAGCAAATTTTCAAGACCCGGGGTACACTTATTTATCAACTATCAGTCTGTTATTTAGGGTGTACGGCTCAATTTGGGGGGGGGGGGGGGGGGGGTCTTATATTCGTAGCGAAAAACAGCCTTCGTGTGCACATTTCGCGCAAGCGGCGCGTCAGATCTGTGTCAGAATTTGAGTCTGACACAAAAAACGTGTCAGAATTCGGATTTGTGCCAGTAAAAGCGGACTCACAAAAGCAATTACAACTACTGTATACAGAAAAGGGGGGTCTCATGATGAGTAGGGGCAAAAGGGGGGTCCTCACAAAACCTGCCACAATAAGAGTCCCCCTACCCATTCAAGAGTCCCGGGGGACCTTCTTACCGGCGGGTCTTATAGCCAGAACTATACGGTATCAGCACTCACTTGTGCCCCTCAGCCCATCTCTTGCCATCATACGCCTTGCGTGTGATGACAGTGAGGTTGGGCACTATGGCCTCTGCATAGGCATACAGGAGCACAGCACACACAACCATAAAACCCCCAAGTATCAGCACTCACGTGTGCCCCTCAGCCCATCTCTCACCATCATACGCCCCCCCTTATGACGTGCGTGTGATGACAGCGAGCTTGGGCACCGTTGCAGCTGCATGGGCATACAGTAGCGCACACACACCGCCATGTGTGGCAACTCTTCAAGTTTAAGATTCTTGAACTTGAATTCGCCTCCCTTCCCGTCGCCTTTAGGTGGCGCTCCCTTCCCGCTCCTGTCGCCCACGCTTACTCTGAGTGTAGCCCACGCTCTTCAGTCCCGTCCCTCGCCGCTTTTCCTTCCCGTCACCATCGCTTTCCCATCCCGTCGCATTCCTTTCAAGTTCAGTATTTTTGAGGCCTTGCCATTCTAGACTCGGGCTTTAAACCCCCAAGTATCAGCACTCACGTGTGCCCCTCAGCCCATCACTCATCCCCATACGCCTTGCATGTGATGACAGCTAGCTTGGGGACCGTGGCCTCTGCATATTGCATACATCAGCTTCACCCCCTGCTTGATGGTGTCGTTGTGCTTCTGCTGCATGCCTGCAATGGTGCACGGACACAAAAAGCCAGACATGTGTCAACGCACACAAACACGTGCGCATACATGAGTACATCAGCTTCATCCCCTGCTTGATGGTGTCGTTGTGCTCGTGCTCCGTGTCTGCAGGGAAAACAGACACGTGAGGAGACACAGAAACACACTAAGACACAGAGACATGCATGAACGCACAGAACACACGTCCATAAAGCAGCTCTGCCTGGTGACGTGGTGCTCCTGCTCCGTGCCTGTACGCATGCATAGACACACGCAGACACAAATGGACTGGCAGGCATCAGTGCACATAACACTTGTGTAGCAATGAGTACAGAAGCTTCGCCCCTGCCTGCCTGTTGTTGCCTTCGTGCTCCTGCGCCGTGCCTGCAGGGAAAATACAAAGACACAGAGACAGACACAGACACAGAGACAGAGACAGACACAGAGACAGACACAGAGACAGACACAGAGACAGAGACAGACACAGAGACAGACACAGAGACAGACACAGACACAGACACAGACACAGACACAGACACAGACCCAGACACAGACACAGACGCAGAGACATACACAGAGACAAACACAGACACAGACACAGAGACAGAGACAAACACAGAGACAGACACAGAGACAGACACAGAGACAGACACAGAGACAGACACAGAGACAGACACAGAGACAGACACAGAGACAGACACAGAGACAGACACAGAGACAGACACAGAGACAGACACAAAGACAGACACAAAGACAGACACAGAGACAGACACAGAGACAGACAAAGAGACAGACATAGAGACAGACACAGAGACAGACACAGAGACAGACACAGAGACAGACACAGACACAGACACAGACACAGAGACAGACACAGAGACAGACACAGAGACAGACACAGACACAGAGACAGAGACAGACACAGAGACAGACACAGACACAGACACAGAGACAGAGACAGAGACAGACACAGAGACAGACACAGAGACAAAGACAAACACAGACACAGACACGGAGACACAGAGACAAATGTACGCACAGAACACACGTGTATCACTGCACACAGCAGCTCCGCCCCCTGCCTGCCTAATGGTGTCGTTGTGCTTGTGCTCCGTGCCTGTACGCATGCATAGACACACATGTCACATAGACACAAATGGACAGGACAGGCAGGCATCAGAGCACAGAACACACGTGTATCACTGCATACAGCAGCTCCGCCCCCTGCCTGCCTAGTGGTGTCGTTGTGCTTGTGCTCCATGCGTACAGGGGCAGACACGTGTGGAGACACAGAAACACACGGAGATGTATAAGACACATGCATCACTGGGAGCAGCAGCTGTGCTGCCGTTGTGCCCCTGCGCAGGGGAAGAGAAGCACACACAACACATGGACTCACATGGATGGACAGGACACACATATAAGACATTCTTATGTGTCCACCCAACCCCACCCGGCCTGAGCCCACCAGAAAGGGGTCGTGTCAGGTCGAGTCTATTTGGTCGTGTCAGGTCGAGTCTATCTGGTCCTGTCAGGTCGAGTCTATCTGGTCGGGTCAGGTCGGGCCTCTTGCAGAGTAATGAAGGATTCGAAACGCAGCAAGCCGTGTGGTCGCCGTTGAACCTTTCAGCTAAGTATGGGTGGGTTGCTTCGTAGGACTAGGAAAAAAGGTATGAATGAGGACTTGATAAGTCTCAAAGTAAAAGTACTAAGTAGGCGTACGCGTTTCGGCTTGTGAGGCCTTCATCAGCGCCAGTTAGGTTTACAAACAAGACCCTTCTAGTCCCATTTCTACCATTTCTTCCCGTTATCCTCTCAACCCCCCAAATTCCCTAGGTCTACCCAGGCGAAATCTGCCCGAACCATACAAGGCTGCCAACTTGGATCAGCATGGGACCACTCGAGAAATTCCCGAAGGCCCAAGGGAACTTCACCACAAAACACTAGGTGAGTCCGTTGTAGTGGGATTCGCTGTAGAGAAGCGAGCCCTAACCAAACGGTTTTGTAACTGTGTAGGTAACTTCCAACACACCAGAACCGGAGGGATTTGTAGGCCAGCTATATTGGAGTGACTTTTGAGAATTCTCAAAAGTTTCCCCAGCCCCAAGCCCGTGGTTTTCGGGCATCTTCTTACTTTCAAAGACTGGGGTGCTTCCCTCGTTTTCGGCTGTGTGCAGGTCTTGAGCAGAGTACCACGATCTTTGAACTTCACCCGGTCGAAGATTGGCCGTAGGAAGAAGTCAGGGTACCCTCGAGCTTTAAGACGATTGAAGAACGCCATTTTCCTGTCTAGGAAGTCGAAGGCGGAGGAGTTTCGGAGGCAGTGTCTCTTAAGCTCCCCTGAGATGAAACCAGCCTTACACTGCCTCGAGTGGTACGAGGAGAAAGGAAGGTACAAATATTTGTTGAGGGGCTTCTGAAACGTCTTGACGTCCAAACAGCCACTCTGTCGGAACCTCTCCCTTTTGTATAGAGTCAAGTCCAGAAAGTCGATGGAGTTGCTGTTGATCTCCCACATGAATTTGATGGTTGGGCGGAGAAGGTTGAATCTCGTAAGAAATTCTTCTAGCTATGTTTTCCCCCGGTCCCAAACTATGATCCCATCGCCAATGTACCTATAATGAATGAGGGGCAGATGAGATACCTTCCGATATAACTCCTCGTCAAGCCAGCTCATAAACAGGATGGCGAAGACGGGAGCAACCGGGGTACCCATGGCCGTACCTTGCACCTGGTGGTATATAGCATTATCGAATTGTACAAACGCATTCAGCATCACCCATCTAAGGAGTCGGACTATCAGTGGCCTAAGTGAGTGTTGTGCACGAAACAAAAGCCTATCTACTGACTCTATACCATCTAGAATTGGAATAGAAGGATACAGACTCTGAACATCATACGTGCATAGGATCACATCAGAACTAAACTGACGTGTCTCTAACTCTAAAAGAAGAGAGATGCTGTCCTTCAAGTAGGTCTTCTGCTTCTGAAGAAGAGGTCGTAACTGTCCATCCAGCCACTTAGAAGCCACCGTGGTAACCCAAGAGTGAGATGCAGCAATTGGTCTTCCAACAGGAGTTTTTTTGTGCATCTTGAGTAGAATATAGAAGAAGGCTGGTTTCCAGCCTGCCTTTGGAGGTGTGTCCATAAAGTCCCAGACTTTCTTAGGGAGACAAGGCAATAACTCTGTCTTTATCCTTGCAAAGCTTGACTGGATTTGTTCCATTGGAACCCGATCAATCTGTTTGTAGACTTCGTTGTTATTGAGGTGCTGAAGACATTGACCCTTGTAGAACTCCTTATCCATGATAGTTATGCCCAGATTCTTATCTGCAGGCTTAACAACAATGGAGGAGTCGTGACTCAAAGATTTCAGAGCTTTCCTCAAATGTGGAGGAAAGTTCGTCCATCTCTTGGGCTGTACTTCCAGCAATTCCTGCTGAAGTAGACCCTTGTGTTGTTTCACTATAGTATCAAGCATTACATCACGTTTCTCCAAAGGAACATCCCAGCTAGGATTTGGAACTCTAAAAGTCTTCTCTCTTTCCAAATTTCCAAAGAAATGTCTCAACCTCAAACTTCTAGCAAAGCTATCAAAGCCTAACAAAAGATCAGCATCAGTGGTGTATTGTGCCAGTGTTGGTGTTGGAATGAAGTTCAGACCAAGCCCGAGTACCTTCTCCTCCTGGACTGAAAGGCGTCTGGAGCTCAAATTGAAGATGCTCTTATTCCGTACTCTCCTCTTCAACTGCGACTCTGTCATGTTCTCAAAGTAGTGAAGTGCCAGATCTCGGTCATTTAAAGCTGTTGTCCCCGCCCCCAAGGATTTCCTCTTCCTTGGAGTCCTCCGCCGTTGCCTCGTCCTCCCCTTTTTTGGCTCGTAGAAGGGGTCAGATGGCAAGTTGTCCAGCGGCTGCCATGAATCTGTCCACTGGGAAGAGGGTTGGTAGCTGTTGGAAGGAAAAGGAGGGGGGTGTGGTCCGTTCTGCCACAGCGAGTTGAATGGTCGTGGCCCGTTCTGCCACTGTGAGTTGGATGGACGTGTGTGTTGCGGATGCTGCGGGTACTGTTGCTGCCGCTGTTGCTGCCGCTGCTGCTGCTGTTGCTGCTGCTGCGGCTGTTGCTGCTGCTGCTGCTGCTGCTGCTGCAGCTGCTGCTGTTGCTTCTGTGGCTTTGGCTGTTGTTGCGGTTTAGACTCCAACTGTTTCTCCAGGGCAGCCAACCTCTTACTAAGGCTGGAGCTGTCGATGATGTCTCGGACAGTGGGTTCCACCTCCATGGTTTCAGCCATTGCCTTCGCTTTCATCTTCCGTTGCACTTCGCGCTGTGCTGCTTCCTGTTGATCCACATACTTCATCGTTTCTTCCATGACGATCTCCTTAGAGGCTGCCGCAAACTTCGTCCGCAGTTGTTGTTCCCACGCATTGAAGCTCTCCACAAACGTCGCGGAAGATCCCAAGTTGCGTGTTTTCTGCAGCTGGTGACGGAAATCCGTCTCCGCATTGTCGATGCTGGTCGACAACTTCGTCAGCTCCTTCTCCTGTAGACGGATCAGAACTTCGAAGCAGCTCTTATGATACCCACGTTCCAAACGCTTAAACTCTTCGTCCCCTTCGAGTTTCACCTCTGAATCATTACCCATGTAGGTCATTGGAGCTGATTTGAAACTCTTGGGGAGCTTCCCGTCGTTGAACATCTGCTTCAGTCGCTCCAACTTCGTCTTCATTTTCAGCTGCTTGATAATCGCGTCACGGTAGATCTTCGTGTTATTCTCGAGCTGCTGCGTCAGGACACCAGGAATCTTGTCACTCGTGGCGGAACCCGTGGCGGAACCGTGAGTCGTCCCGGTTGACGTAGATCCGTTCGTAGCTGCGATCCACGCCTCGAACGCTGTAACCAGAAGGTTCTTCTGCTGATTAAGAAGGCCCATGACTTCTCCTGGTTCGAGTTGCCGCTGCTGCTGATTTAGCTGTTGCTGCTGTTGTAACAGTTGCTGTTGAAGGGCAGCGTCGATTTTCCCAGCTCGTTCGTAACTGGATCTTGCTGATCACGCGATGCGTCCGTATTAGACGCCATTCCTTTCTTCGCGTGCGCTGCTTCCGTTTCCTGTAACACCTTTTCCAACGAATTAGAAACTATGAAATCCTCTTCGTAAGAAACATGTACAATTACAGGTACGATTTCAGTCGCGACGTTCACAGGAACCGATGAAATGCCAGTTTTATAAATAGTATCGTAACCATTTGGTAGATTCGAATTCTTAGGAATCGTCGCCTGAAGTAGATCGATCGGTGTAGTCGATGGCGGAGCACTTGGTCCACCTTGATTTCCAACCGTCGGGCCTACTTAGTCGGATCAGGTCAGGTCTACCTGGTTAGGTCGGGTCGAGTCTACCTGGTCGGATCAGGTCGGGCCTACCTGGTTGGGTCGGGTCAGGCCTACCTGGCCCTGCTGGCCCCTCGGCCAAAACACGGGGTCGGGTCGGGTCGGGTCAGGTCAGGTCAGGTAGAACCGGCCTCGGCGACCCTGCCTCGGCGACCCTGCCTCGGCAATTCCTAATCGGTGACCCTGCCTCGGCAATTCCTGCTTCGGCGACTCCTGCCTCGGCGACTCCTGCCTCGGCGACTCCTGCCTCGGCGACTCCTGCCTCGGCGACTCCTGCCTAGGCGACTCCTGCTAGCCTATTATTCCTGCCAGCGCTGACGATCACGCAGCAGCAGCAGCAGCAGAAGCTGTCGCTATAGGCCTGGGCACCCTGCCCAGGCGAGCCTGCCCAGGCGACCCTGCCCGGGCGACCCTGCACCGCCTATTCCTGCTGGCATCTAAGACGAAGCAACAGCAGCAGCACAGTATAGGCCTGGCCTGGGCGACCCTGACTGTCGACTCCTGCCAGCGCTGAGGATCACGCAACAGCAGCAGCTGTCGCTGTAGGCCCGGGCGACCCTGCACCACCTATTCCTGCTAGCGTCGTTGACGAAGCAGCAGCAGCCGCTGCTGCGAACGGCAGCGGCGGCGGCATCCCCGCTATGGACAGGAGCGCTGCTGCTCCGCGAGAAGCATGAGACGCGGCGCAGGGAGTGGTGTCTGCAGCAGAGCAAGTGGAACTGGGTGGTGGGAGGCGAGAGGCGAGAGGCGAGGGACGGGGCGGGATCTGGATGCTCCATTACAAGCATGAGACGTGGGCAGGGAGTGGCGTCTACAACGGAACGAGTTGAAATTCGTGGTGATAGGCGAGAGGGGAGAGGCACGGGAAACGAGGCGGGATCTTGCTGCTCCGCGCCGAGCACGAGACGCGGCGCAGGGAGTGGTGTCTGCAGCGGAGTGAGTGGAAATGGGTGGTGGGAGGCGAGAGGCGAGAGTGGGCGTGGAGAGGCGAGAGAAGATACTGCTGCTCCGCGACGAGACGAGCATGCGACGCGACGAGCATGCGACGCGGCGCATGGGGTGCTGTCAATAGCGGAGCGAGAGAAACTGAGTGGTGAGAGGCGAGAGGCGAGAC
This sequence comes from Closterium sp. Naga37s-1, assembly GCA_947471745.1. Taxonomy (NCBI): domain Eukaryota; kingdom Viridiplantae; phylum Streptophyta; class Zygnematophyceae; order Desmidiales; family Closteriaceae; genus Closterium; species Closterium sp. Naga37s-1. The sequence continues at coordinate 3,745,195 of CANJKZ010000120.1, read as the reverse complement.
CGGGAGTAGAGAGCCGAGAGGCGAGGGAAACGCGGCGGGATTTAGCTGCTCCGCGACGAGAGGAGCCTGCGGGGCAGGGAGCGGTGACTACAGCAGAGCGAGTGATACTGGGTGGTCGGAGGCGAGAGGGGAGAGGCGTGGAACGGGGCGGGATCTAGCTGCTCCGCGACGAGCGGAGCCTGCGAGAATGCGTTCGAGCGTCACCATGTCGATTGGTTGTAGTCTGTAGTGAAGCTGCGGGTGATTGTAACGAGAGACAGTTTCATGTAGGAGGAAGTTACGACGACGATCACTGTAGTGAAATAATTTATCCGAGTTTGCAGCCTAGAAATGGAGGTGTGACAATGGTGGAAATCGCGACGGTGGCGAACGCGTTACCGAGATTATCCGCGACAGTTACGAGACTTAGTCCTCGACGGTTCGTTGAGATACGCCATTTTTGAAAGCAAACATCTGCGATATAAAGCTGCGCGTTACCTCGAATCGCACGAATGCGGTTCAGAGAGTTGTTGTACGGTTGACAACGTTCTATTAAAAACTTACATCGGTTGGGTAGGTTACTGAGCGCCTACGAATATTTTAGTCACACACGACACAATTATGTTTCCACTTTCGACAACCGTTGGTGTAAGTCCGTAATGCTGCTTAAGCAAGCCCTCCTGCTTCCCGCATTTGCCGCAGCGGCCACGTCATCCATATCCCGCGTCGCGCCACGTGTACCACGCCAATATCGTTCTCTCTGCAGTCTGTGGGCCGTGTTCCAGGCACAAGCTGCATGCTCCGTTAGTGTCAACCCCGCTAATAGCAGAGAGTGCACTCCACCTCCGCGCCGCCCAACACATCATCTTCCTCCGCCTCCAATGTCGACATCGGTAGGCTTTCTGACGTCAGCATGCCGCTATGCCGCTGCCGCTGCTCTTCCCCGCGCTGACATCAGCGCGAGTGACGCAGCCGGCAGGAATGACGTCAGCCATTTCGCAAGCGATGTTGGAAACCCAATCAGGCGACAAACCCGCGGTGACGCCTTATCGTTTAGAAGAAACGGCGCGTTTTCCGCGGGGAGCTGGACACGTGGCGCAGGTGGCGCCGAAATGCCGGCGTTTTCTAGAGGCGCGGGGCTCCGAAGGTTCCAGGTGGTGTCGCCGGTGTGCATGGGACGGCGATCGTCAAAGATCGCGACGCGTAAGGTGCGGAGGGTCGGTCAGTAGCGGCGGAAAATGGATTCTTGCGCGGGGAACGAGCGCGCAAGGTGTGCGGGAAATGAGCGAGCAAAGAGGGAAACTGGAGATGGGGGGAATGCGGGGTTGCAGAACGAGGGATGTCGGAAGGGAGAAGGAATGGTAGCAAGCAATCATGGGACGGGGGGCGCGCGGGAAAACTGTGAGAATCAAGGCGGGGGAGTTGAGAAGGTGTCCCGAGCGGCGATGGAGCGGGCAGGGGGGAATGTGCGAGGAGTGAACGCGCAAGGTGCGCGCGGGGCCAGACAAAGGGGGCGTTTTTTTGTCTTGAATTGACTCAAACAGCCACGGAAGGCCTTCCGAGAGGAGCTGGGGCGGGTATGGGAAGCTCTGAGACATCTCAAAAAGGTCATCTAGGGTTTTGTGAGAGGAGTTGGGGCGGGTAGGGGGAAGGACAGTGCAAGGTGCGCGGGGAATGAGGCGACGGGGGCAATCAGTGCGGCTGCGATCGGTGATTGCAGCCGACTCTAAATCTCTATGCAGGGGATTGGGAAGAGGAAAGGGGGAGTGGGTGCGGTGAAATGGTTAGAGCAATGGTGTGGTGCGGTGCATAAGGGCCATTTCACTCCTTCCCAAGAGGCGCTTATACCTCATGGGGGAAGTGATGAGGAGTGGATGGGAAAGGGGGGGGGGATGGGGGAAAGGTTGACAGGGGGGAACGGTAACACATCAGTGGGGGAAAGGGGCGCTTGGGAAGGGGGGGTAGAGAAATAGAGAATGGACGGAGTTCGGGACAGGGGAAGGGATGGGGGAATGAGAGAGAGGGGGGAGGAGAGAAGGGGATGTGGATTGAGCAGAGGGGGATGGGAGAAGGGGATAATGAGATGAGCGATAGAGACGATTTTTAGGCGCCTTAGGAATAATCTCATTAATAGTTTATAGGCCGCTAAAAATAATGGTAGTGGGATGAGCGATGGCGATCTCAGAACTGGAGGGGGAGAGGTAGCGAGGGGGGATTGGGGGAAGAGGGGCATTGGGGTTGACGGGTTCAAAGCCTTGAGGTTTCAGGGTTTAAGGCCTGTCTTGGGTGCTTCGGACCTTTGAGTCCCCCTTCCCCCTTTCCCCTCTCCCCTCCGAGCAATCACTGTAATGACTTCAGATTGCACAAGACGCACGCAGAGTCTTTGTGTTACCCTCGCCTCGCCTGCCCTCCCCACCCCCACCCCCCATCCCCCCTCCCTCCCCCCCCCCTTCCCCCTCTTCTCCCACCCCGTTGCTTTTCCTTGAATGAAAGCTCTGGTTGACAGCAGATAGCACAGGGCTTTAACATTTTTGAGACGTCTCAAAAATCTACTTTCTACACTCTGGTTGACAGCAGATAGCACAGGGCTTGAACAAAACGTTTCTAAGTTAACCTCCCCCGCCCCCACTCATCTCCCCTCCCATCTCCTCCCCCCACCCCTCCTCCCTTCCTCCCCCCTTCCCCCCTCAAAATCATTCCCACTCAAGAACTCTCTGTGTTGAGTGCAGAAAGCACTGTGCGGCACAGGAATGCGTTCCATGTGGGTTGTTTTTGAGAATTCTCAAAAACAACCTGCAGCATTATAGACTTGTATTTTGAGGCGCCTCAGAATTCTCAAAAACAACCTGCAGCATTATAGACTCTCACCCTGTGACACATTTCTCAGCTTCCCTCACCCGCCATCCGTACTACCCCTTTCCCCTTCCCGCCCTTCCCCCACCCCTCTCCCCAATTGAAAACATCTCCCATCCTTGTTTCCCCTTTCCCCAAACCTCTGTGCCTTAGTGCAGAATGCACAGGAAGCGCGCAAGTCGAAGCTGTACGGCAATCGTTCGAATTTACCCTTCCCTCCCCCCACCCACTCTGCGACCCTTCCGGCCACTCCCCCCACCCACTCCCTCCCCCCTTCCCTCTCCCAGCATTTCTGCTGAGAGCAGAATGCACAAGACGCACGCAAGTTGAAGCTGTACGGCGAATTCTTGAGTTGTCCCAGCAACCTTGCTCCCCCTTTCCCCCCGTCCCCTGCCCCCCGAATCCCTGTGTTGAGAGCAGAACGCACAGGACGCACATAAGGCATTTCCCAGCTACCCTCACCCACCGCCAACCTTGCTCCCTCTTTTCCCCTTTCCCCCGCACCCCAACACCTCTCTCCACCCCCCCCCCCCCCCCCCCCCCCTCTCAAATCTCTGTGGTGAGTGCAGATCATATCCGCGTGAGTGCAGATCATATCCGCGTGAGTGCAGATCATATCCGCGTGAGTGCAGATCATATCCGCGTGAGTGCAGATCATATCCGCGTGAGTGCAGATCATATCCGCGTGAGTGCAGATCATATCCGCGTGAGTGCAGATCATATCCGCGTGAGTGCAGATCATATCCGCGTGAGTGCAGATCATATCCGCGTGAGTGCAGATCATATCCGCGTGAGTGCAGATCATATCCGCGTGAGTGCAGATCATATCCGCGTGAGTGCAGATCATATCCGCGTGAGTGCAGATCATATCCGCGTGAGTGCAGATCATATCCGCGTGAGTGCAGATCATATCCGTGTGAGTGCAGATCATATCCGCGTGAGTGCAGATCATATCCGCGTGAGTGCAGATCATATCCGCGTGAGTGCAGATCATATCCGCGTGAGTGCAGATCATATCCGCGTGAGTGCAGATCATATCCGCGTGAGTGCAGATCATATCCGCGTGAGTGCAGATCATATCCGCGTGAGTGCAGATCATATCCGCGTGAGTGCAGATCATATCCGCGTGAGTGCAGATCATATCCGCGTGAGTGCAGATCATATCCGCGTGAGTGCAGATCATATCCGCGTGAGTGCAGATCATATCCGCGTGAGTGCAGATCATATCCGCGTGAGTGCAGATCATATCCGCGTGAGTGCAGATCATATCCGCGTGAGTGCAGATCATATCCGCGTGAGTGCAGATCATATCCGCGTGAGTGCAGATCGAATCAAATCCGCGTGAGCAGTGCTTCCAGCAACTCGGCGATGGCAGCACTGCTCATGGCACTGCCAGGCCAGGTTTGGTCCTCCTTGCAGCACTGCTCTCAGCACCAGACGTGTGATGAGGCGATTTTTGAGTCGACTCAAAAATTGCAGCACTGCTCTCAGCACCCCGCTCCCCAACCTTCGTCTTCCACCTTTCCTCGCCCACCCTTCCTCGCCAAACCTCCCAGAGTCAAGGCAGCCGGCCCCAGCCCTGCCAGCAACTCGGCGCCGGCAGCTCTTCCCCTACCCCTTCCCTTTCCCTTTCCCCTCCCAGAGTCATACAGCCGGTCCCAGCCCTGCAAGCAACCCAGCACTGGCAGCGTGCTTCAAGCCACCTCCCCCTCCCCCCCCCTGACCCTTCCGCCCACGCTCCCCTCCCTGTCCGTTCCCCTCCCAGAGTCAAGGCAGGCGGCCCCAGCCCAGCAAGCAAATCAGCGCAGCGCCGGTACCACTGCTTTCAGCCTCCTCCACCTCAACTCCGCTTCCCATCCCTTCACCCCCCTTCCCCTCTCTCCCAGAGTAAAGGCAGCCGGCCCCAGCCCAGCAAGCAACTCGGCACTGGCAGCGCTGCTGGTGGCGGCGAAGCAAGGGGGAGTGCCCAAAGATGTGATCGATCGGAGGAACACACTTATTAACACCCCTCTCAACAATCACCTGCCCTGTCCCCTCACCTTCTCCCCGTCAACCCCTGTCCCCTCACCTTCTCCCCGTCAACCCCTTTCCCCTTGCTCCCAGTGTGAAAGCAGTGGGAGTCGGGACCCAGCCCGGCCAGTAACTCAGCCCTGGCAGCGCTGCTGGTGGCGGCGAAGCAAGGGGGAGGAGTGAGTGCCCAAAGAGGTGATTGGTCAACACCCCCACACCATCAGCACCCCCTTCCCCTTCCTTTCCCCTTCTCTCGCAGAGTCAAAGCAGCCGGTCCCAGCCCTGCAAGCAACTCAGCGCTAGCAGCGCTGCTGGTGGCGGCAAAGCAAGGGGGAGTGAGTGCCCAAAGATGTGATCGAGCAGTACCCCCACACCATCAGCACCCCCTTCCCCTCTCTTTCCCCTCCCCTCCCAGGGTCAAGGCAGGGGGCCCCAGCCCTGCAAGCAACTCAGCGCTGGTAGCGCTGCTGGTGGCGGCAAAGCAAGGGGGAGTGCCTAAAGATGTGATCGATCGAAACATCAAACGCGCGACAGAGAAGGGGCAGGCGGATTTTACCGAGATTGTGTATGAGGTGAGTGTGATTGTGACTGTAAAAGTGCGTGATTGTAAGGGGGAAGGGGGGGGGGGGGTGGGGTGGTTAGGGGGGAGTAACAGAGCAGCAAGGGGAAGTGCCCAAGGAGGTGATCAATCGGAACATCAAACGGGCGATGGAGAAGGGACAGGCGGATTTCACTGAGATCGTGTATGAGGTGGGTGTGTGTGTGTGTGTGTGTGTGTGTGTGTGTGTGTGTGTGTTTGTGTGTGTGTGTGAGAGTGCGCGTGCACGAGCGTGCGTGCATATGTGTCTGTGGTGTGGTGTGAGGTGAGGTGAGGTGAGGTGAGGTGAGGTGAGGTGAGGTGAGGTGAGGTGAGGTGAGGTGAGGTGAGTTGAGGTGAGGTGATGTGAGGCGATGTGAAGTGAGTTGCGGTGAGGTGCGGTGCTGTGGCATGTCGTGGCTTGGTGTGATGTGATGAAGTGAAGTCCCCATGCACACCCCTTACTCGAGCACTTCTGACGTCACTACTAGTACTACCCTACACATGTTCCTTTTCTCCTACACCCACTACTCGATACAAGAACTAAGGGCAACTTTTTGGAAAGGGGTCGGCATAGTGGTGGGTGTGCTAACAGACAAGACTATCCACTTATTGCCAGACACATGTTCTCTACACTTTGTACTCGATATAGGGCAGATTTACGGGCTCGGAGGAGTCGGCATAGTGGTGGACGTGCTAACAGACAAGACTGTCCATTTATTGCCGTACCCATGTTCTCTACACTTGGTAATCGAGATAATAACTTGGGCAGGTTTACGGGCTCGGTGGAGTCGGCATAGTGGTGGACGTGCTAACAGACAACAACGCCCGGGCGGCAGCTACAGTGCGAGACGTGGTGCGCAAGGGCGGCGCCAAGATGGCCGATCCGGGATCCGTGCTCTTTAATTTCAAGAGGTGCGCTCTTGAATTTTTTAATGTCATCTCTTTCAGAAGGTGGTGCACTATATATGCAACACCCTCTGTGCTCACTACAGTGCGAGACGTGGTGCGCAAGGGCGGCGCCAAGATGGCTGACCCGGGCTCCGTGCTATTTAACTTCAAGAGGTGCGCGCTTGCATGTACGAATGTCATCTCTTTCAGAAGATGGTGCGCTATATATGCAACACCCCACCATCTACACTCACTCCAGTGCAAGATGTGGTGCGAAAAGGGGTGCCAAGCTGGCCGATCCGGGATCCGTTCTCTTCAACTTCAAGAGGTGTGCTCTTGAATCTAGTAAGGGGGTTTCTTTCCATGTTCACTGTACACCCGGGCGGAAACTACAGTGTTGGAGGGACGTGGTGCGGAAAGGGGGTGCCAAGATGGCCGATCCAGGCTTTGTGCTCGTCAATGTCAAGAGGTGCGCTTTTGAATAAAAAATGGGTTTCCTTTCAAGATATCTGCCCTACATGCGACATATTGTATGTTCACTATACGCCCGGGCGGCAGCTACAGTGTCGGTGGCATGTGGGCTGGATGGAATTGATGGAGAGAAGGTGGCCGATCCGGGCTCTGTGCTCTTCAATTTCAAGAGGTGCGCTCTTGATGTGTTTTCTGTCTAGAGAGATGAGCTTTTGAAATCAACAGTGGGGGTTGCTGTATGCCTGGGCGGTAGCTACGGTGTCGGTGGGATGTGGTGAGGAATGGAGGCGCCAAGCCAAGATGGCTGATCTAGGCTCTCTGCTCTTTAACTTCAAAAGGTGATTCATTGATTCTGTCAAGGTTTCACGTATGCCGGGCGGCAGCTACGGTGTCGGTGGGACGTGGTGCGCAAGGGGGGCGCCGAGATGGCTGATCCGGGCTCTGTGCCATTGTAACGAGGTGACTTTTTTAATCTCTCAAAAGGTAGGTTTCCAAAACAAATAGATGATTTTATTTCAAGGGGTGAGCTATCGAATGTGGCTAGTGGGGCATATTCAATGCTTGTTTCATTCGCCTTTTTTATCTCGAAGCACTTCACAAATCGTGGTTTTTCTTTTTCTTATTCTTTTTTTTTTTATCCCTTAAAACCAGGGTCTCACGTAGATCATTTGTTTTGCAGTTGATCACTTCACCTTGGTTGGGATTGGTTGGCGAGGTGTAAAGAATGACGGGCGGTGTGACGAGGGGAGCGAAGGAAACACAATTCGCAGTTTGTGTCCGAACCATCTAGGCACGGAAATTGGTTCGGTGCCAAAGCTAGAACACCAGCAAAATGTTAGAGCATCCCGTCAGTCTCATGTACCCATCGAAATGTTTTGCAATTGAATCAGAGGCAAAAACGGGAGGTGTCGCACAATCAATTCCCAACCCAACCCCTAGACTTCGCCACCACAAACAGGGTGACGAAGCTTCAATTGTTTTGCAGTTGATCACAATTTCTCTTACGTGAGACCCTGGTTTTAAGGGGCCTATGGTGTCCTCCCCCTTCCATTTCTCCTCTTCCCCTCCTCCCAATCACCTCAGGCAAGGCATGTTGGCCGTATCAGCAGCCACGGCAGATGGTGGGGACTGTGGATGCATGGGCTGATGGTGCTCATTTCCTTCTCTTTATTCGTTTCATATCCCTCTTCTCCACTCCTCGCAGAGAAGGCGTGTTGGCTGTCCCAGCAGCCACGGCAGACCCGGATGAGGTGTTGGTGGTGGCGGTGGATGCAGGTAGTGCTGAGGGCGATTCTTGTGCTCATTCCTATCCTTTCCATTCACCATCTCCCAACCACCACAGGGAAGGAGTGTTGGCCGTACCAGCAGCCACGGCAGACCCAGATGAGGTGTTGGTGGTGGCAGGGTATGCAGGAGCTTTGAGACGTCTCAAAACGAGGTGTTGGTGGTGGCAGGGTATGCAGGAGCTTTGAGACGTCTCAAAACGAGGTGTTGGTGGTGGCAGGGTATGCAGGAGCTTTGAGACGTCTCAAGACGAGGTGTTGGTGGTGGCAGGGTATGCAGGAGCTTTGAGACGTCTCAAGACGAGGTGTTGGTGGTGGCAGGGTATGCAGGAGCTTTGAGACGTCTCAAGACGAGGTGTTGGTGGTGGCAGGGTATGCAGGAGCTTTGAGACGTCTCAAGACGAGGTGTTGGTGGTGGCAGGGTATGCAGGAGCTTTGAGACGTCTCAAGACGAGGTGTTGGTGGTGGCAGGGTACGCAGGAGCTTTGAGACGTCTCAAGACGAGGTGTTGGTGGTGGCAGGGTATGCAGGAGCTTTGAGACGTCTCAAGACGAGGTGTTGGTGGTGGCAGGGTACGCAGGAGCAGATTCTGCTCTCTTCATTCTTCACATATCCCTCTTCTCTCTGTCTGTCAGGCAAGGTGTGCTGGCGGTCCCAGCAGCCACGGCACACCCAGACGAGGTGCTGCTGGTGGTGCTCACTCCCCTCCCTTGCTTATCTCTCCTCTCCCCCCCTTTATAATCACTTTCAGGGAGGGCGTGCTGGCGGTCCCAGCAGCCACGGCAGACCCAGATGAGGTTTTGGTGGTGGCGGTGGATGCAGGGGCTGATGACGTCATCAACCCTGGGGAGGACATGGCTGGGGGAGGTGGAGGCGGAGGGCATGGGGAGGAGGGCGAGGAGGAGGAGCAGTAAGTTGGGGGAAGCCTGCCCGCTCCTTGTTTTCCTTGATATTTTGGTCGAGGTGACTTTGAAGTGCCTCAGCAGGCTGCTCGTTTTTGTGTTCCTTGTTATTTTAATCGCGGCGAGGCGGGGAAGGGTGGTTTCAGTGTTTTTCGTTTTGTTTGTTTGCTGTTCTTTTTTTTTTGTTCTTTCTGTCTTGTTTTCTCTCTTTGTGTGCGTGCGTGCGTGCGTGAGTGTGTGTGTTCTCCCTAATGTTCTGGATTTCCCTGCAGTCCCCCTCCCCACTCCCTTTTTCTCTCCCACTCTCCCACTTTTCATCTCATCCCCTTCAGACTTTCCCCTTACATCTTTCTCTCTCCTTCACCCTTTCTCTCAGGTTATTCCGAGTGCTAACGCCATGGTTTGGTAGGTGGGGAGGGCCTCTTCTGTGATCATATCGCCAACGAGGCACACCAGGTAGTCGTCTGGGAGAGTTTGCTGCCCTGACTTGCAGGTCGGAGAGCTCATCTATGAAAGAGTCTTGCTCGGGATGGGGCAGGTAGTCCTGTGGGGGGAGGGGGTAAGGAGATGGGGAAAGGCGGGTCAGGGATACACCAGGTAGTCGTCTGGGAGAGTTGCTGCTCTGGCTTGCAGGTCAGCAAGTTTTTCTATGAAGGAGTCTTGCTCGGGATGAGGCAGGTAGTCCTGAGGAAGGGGGAGGCGGGGGACGAGAGGAGGGGATAGGGAAGTTGGGGGGGATAGGAGTCTTGCTCGGGCTGGGGCTGGCGCTGGTCTCGTCCTTGGATCCGTCGAGAGTGTTGAGCTGAGCAAGGTATGGTAGGTGGGGAGGGCCTCTGAGGTGATAATATCCCCCACGAGGCACACCAGGTAGTCGTCTGGGAGCGTCGCTGCCCTGGCTTGGATTTCAGCAAGCTGGTCGAGAAAAGAGTCTTGCTCGGGGTGGGGCAGGTAGTCCTGGGGGAGGTGGGGAGGAGCGGAAGGGAGGGGAGGGGAGGGGAAGGGAGGGGAGGCGGATGAGAGGAGAAAGCACAAAGCAACCAGGTTGTCTGGTTTAGCGTTGCTGCTCTGGCTTGCAGGTCAGCTAGTTCGTCCAAGAAAGAGTCTTGCTCGGGATGGGGCAGGTAGTCCTGTGTAAGGGCGAGGGGGTAAGGGGATGGGAAAAGGTGGGTCAGGGGCACACGGGGTAGTCGTCTGGGAGAGTCGCTGCCCTGGCTTGGAGGTCAGCTAGTTCGTCCAAGAAATATTCCTGCTTGGGATAGGGCAGGTAGTCCTGGGGGAGGTGGGGAGGGGAGCGAAAGGGAGGGGAGGGGAGGGGAGGGGAGGCGGATGAGAGGAGAAAGCACAAAGCAGCCAGGTCGTCTGGGAGAGTCGCTGCTCTGGCCTGCAGGTCAGCTAGTTCGTTGAAAAACGAGTCTTGCTCGGGATGGGGAAGGTAGTCCTTGGGGGGGTGGGGTGGGGAGCGGAAGGGAGGGGTATGACATGTGAGGACCTCACCGCACCACACCGCTCCTCACCGCATGTCACTGCACCTCACTGCACCTCACTGCACTTCACCTCACCTCACCCCACCTGCGGCTGCCAGCTGGCCTCGACAGGCTTGAGCAGTGGCAGCAGCGTGCTTTCCGCCCAGCCGTCCATGGATTGCACGACCGCCAGGCGCTCCTTTGTGATGGTATGTGTGCGCTGCTGCGGCACCACCACCGTCGGCCCTGCCTTCTTACTACTGGCTGAGCCATTCACCCTGTGGTGGAAACACACACGCAGAAGGAGGGAGGGGGAAGCGAGGGTTGGGAGAGAGAGGGCCATCCATGGGGCGACTGCACGATTGCCAGCCTCTCCCTCATAATGGAGTGCTCCCCGCCCAGCCATCTATGGATTGCACGACCGCCAGTCGCTCCTTCGTGATGGTATGTGTGCACGCTGCTGTGGCACCACCACTGTTGGCCCAGCCTTCTTAGTCGCTGCCGAACCGTTTCTAGGGGAATCAGTCACCCTGTGGTGTGGTGGAAACACACACGCGGAAGGAGGGAGGGGGAAACGAGGGTTGGGAGAGAGAGGGCCATCCATGGGGTGACTGCACGATTGCCAGCCTCTCCCCATAATGGAGTGCTCCCCGCCCAGCCATCCATGGACTGCACGATCGCCAGTCGCTCCTTTGTGATGGTGTGTGCGCGCTGCTGCGGCACCACCAGTGTCGGGCCTGCTTTCTTGGCTGCCGAGCTGTTCGCAGGAGAACCTGACAGCCTGTGGAGTGGGGGAAGGGAGGAGAAGGGGACAAGGGGATTGTGATTGCCAGTCAAACCCTACTGTGTGATGGTGTGCGCGCACCGCTGCGGCATGGAAGGCAGGGGGTTGTGATGGTATGAGCACGCTGCTGCGGCACCACCAGCGTTGGGCCCTTCTTGGCTGCCGAGCCGCTTGCAGGAGGGCCCAACGCTGAGCCGGCACCACCAGCGTTGGGCCGCTTGCAGGAGTGCCGGACACCCTGGTTGGGGTTTGGAGGGGGGAAGGGGAGAGCGACACACATGGAAGGCAGGGGGGTGCGATGGTATGAGCACGCTGCTGCGGCACCACCAGCGTCGGACCCTTCTTGGCTGCCGAGCCGCTCGCAGGAGAGTGTGACACCCTGTGGTGGAAGCTGGTCTTGTGACATAATGCTCGCTGAGAATTATGTCACAAGGTCACACCACCAGTGTCGGACCCTTCTTTGCCGCCGAGCCGCTTGCAGGAGAGTCTGACACCTGTGGTGGAAGCACACACGTGGAAGGAGGGAAGGGGCCATTCAAGCAACCGGCCAGCAATCATTGCCAGCCGGCCATGGGTCATCACCAGCCACCCATGGGGCATCGCCAGCCGGCCATGGATCATCACCACATGCTTCATGCTACGCATGTGCTGCAGCGGGGCAGCCAGGAAGTTTGCTTTCGACGGCGAGGGGAGGGGGGTGGGGTGGGGGGGAGAAGGGAGAGGAAAGCGGGGGGGGGAAGTGTGGGCGGACAGAAATGTTGGAGTCACTTTTGAGAATTCTCAAAACTGACTCCAATTTAGCGACGGAGCACCGGGGGTCAGTCAGATGCTTCGTGCTACATCCCGGTGGCAGGCACATGCGTTTCTACAGCGCAACGGCCACATGCTCTGTGACGCAGCAACAGACCGAGGACAGTGAACTCCCTGAGGTTGCAGGAGATTTCTGAGAGCTCTCGATCATCTCCTGCCCCGTGGCACATGCGCTACAGCGTGGCGGTCACATGCTCTCTGACGCAGCAACAAACCGAGGATAGTGAACTACCTGAGGTTGCAGGAGATTCCGTCCATTTGTTTGAAGAAGTGTTTTGAGACGTCTCAAAACACTTCTTCAAACACGTAACAAACCGAGGATAGTGAACTCCCTGAGGTTGCATTAGAATTCTCATAAATCTACTCCGCCGTGGCACATGCGCTACTGCGTAGTGGCCACATGCTCTGCGACGCACCACGCGGGAGGCCACTGGGGAGGAGCAGACGGGGGAGGAAGGAGGAGGCGGGAGGAAGATCAAGTAGGCGGGAGGAAGATCAAGTAGGCGGGAGGAAGATCGAGGAGGCGGGAGGAAGATCAAGGAGGCGGGAGGAAGATCAAGAAGGCGGGAGGAGTAACCTGACTGGACGCAGCAACAAACCGAGGACAGTGAACTCCCTGAGGTTGCAGGAGATTCCGTCCATTTAGAATTCTCACAAATCTACTCTATGATGACGAGAGAAGTGAATCCGACTTGTAGAAATCTGATAAGACCTGATATTTCAGGCGTGCAAATTCTTTAGAAAAATGGAGCAGACTCCGCCGTTCCGGCTCGGAGCGGCGTAGGAGAGCTTAAATCGCCGTGGCGCCACGAATTAGTGTCGTGCGACGTAAAAATTGCTCCCTCCCCCTTTCCTCTCCCAAGCACTCCTCCCATCCTCTCCGAGGGGGGCTGCGGGGTGCACGACGTCGCCGTGCGAGGCGAATACAGAGTTACCCCCTCGGCGAAGGGTTACTGAGTTTTCGCGCACCAATGCAACGATGACATTTGCAGGAAGTGTTGAAAATCATTTCTACCCGTGGAAATCGTCAGAAGCTTTTTGAGTCGACTCAAAAGAACATTGAATCGACTCAGAAAAGTTTCCACCCGTGGAAATCGTCACAAGCGGTGAAAAACTTGGTATAAGCGGTCTCGATGGACATTTCAGGGTGACTTTAGTGCGAATAACGAGCGGCTTACTTGGGAGGAATGGTCGCAGTCATCGTCCATCGCGACGCGCTTCCGGCAGCGACGCCGTGCGACAACATCAGCGAAACGGGTTTCGCGGAAATCGCGAGGCGCTTAGCATTCGCCAGTGAATTCGCAGACGTCGCTGAGAGGCTCGCGACAGCGGGGCTCGCGGAGAGCGAAAGAGAAGCCATGCTATTGCGACGGCAGATGGCAATAATACAAGAGTAACAATTACAGCTTAAAAGTTGTTAAACGCGAGGTAAGGCTCAGGATAAGGGCTCCAGTGGAACAGCGGATGACAGTTGAAGGATGGGTGGGGGAATGAATGAAAGTGAGGATAAGTTCTAAATCTGATGTGGAGCTATCAAGTGTTCTCCTTCACACGAGTGACACTTTCAAGCAGAGACGTAAGGGCGTGTGTGGCCGACAGGGAGTGAAGAATACTGACAACGGTTGGAGGAAACGTGAATGTGGCGGGAAAGTCGGCAATGGCAGGCTTTGGACTAAGATTGTTGGTTTCCCTCTCAGAACCTACCGTACCGCTGTAGATGCTTTCTGAATTGTTCTCTTTACGCAACGCACCTCCCTGTACCGTAATACGGTGAATTGATGCGTCAATTTTCCCCTTGATGACATGCAAACAGCCGAGAGGGAGGCGAAGGATGGCAAGGATTCCTTCGCAGCTCATAGAACTGACATAGTTACCAAGTCAGCGTTGATGGGTGACGATTTCGCTTGCATGCGAAGATGGGGGGAAATACTGTTCTAGCGAACCTACTGTCAGAATTGAGTTCCGTGAAGATAAGCTCGCTCGACCTCCATGCAATTCCGTATCAGCAGGTGGACGATTGCGCCGAGATTGAGGGGAGGAACCTGGCGGATCGCGAGCCCAGTCGCGACTCGACACAGATGCGGGTTGCGAGTTGGGTGACTGAAGTGACGAAGATTCACGACCGTCCAGATTTTCGGCGATTGGGAACAACAGGAAGCGTTCGCATTGCACGACGAGGCGAAGCCGTCGTCAAGTGGTTGACGGTCGGTCAGCCATGCTCGCTGCTGCAAGGTCGGGGCGCGTGGCGACAAGCCCAAGGTTCTCGCACGCAATGGTAAGAAGTCGCCCTTGAATGATGCCCATGACTTACACGTGTGAGCTGAACTAGCCAAAACGAGGTGGCGCCGAGGCAAATTACTACCATAATAATTGACTACATTGTCCTTCTCTACACGAAGCAAGTGACTACTCCTTTACTTCAAAGCAAAATGGAAAAGTTATATTTACTTAATTGCCTGCGCCAACACAGATGCAACATTGACTTACCCGTAGCATGTTGATACACTAACTCCTTCTAAAGTGTCTACTCCTATTTTATGCTGCCAGCAACCCACTACCACCACGACATTCTAAAGGAGGGACCTGACATGCGTAATAGCAAACGACATAAACGACCGACCAGGAATATAAAACCACAAAGGCTTGGTTCCTCTACTGTAGTGAATCTCTGCAAAGTCCTCAGAGAACGAAGTCCGCCACGAACGAACATGTGTTTTCCCGCCAGCATTCCTTCGAAACCACCAAACCAAGGCATGTGAACCTTTACTCTCCTCGTTGCACCCTTCTGATTCACCACAAACACGCTAATCAATCTCTTTGTCGGGGTGTAGAATGCAGCAATCCCTAAGTGGCACTCCGGCTTGTTAATGAGCAGCCTCTTGCTCCCTGGAAGAGCAAGGCTTGTGAAATGCTTCAAAATCCAAAACTTCTCAGACACCAGCGGCGGAGTGTAGACTGTAGACGAATCTGGTACTTGAGACCAGTCAATGTGGATCAAGGCCCACGATGCGACGGGGTCGATTGCCTGCCAATACACCCATCCAGTAGCTTCCAAAATGTTGACCGACGCAATGATTGATCTTGCCATGAACAGTGCAACATCCGTATCCTCCCCACCCCGCGACATTGGCCCCCATTCCGAAACAAACACCCCCTTCGCCTGAGATTTCGTGATATCCTTCATCACCTGAAAATTCTGCGCCGTGTATTCGACCGGATTCGTCCCGTTTTTTGCCAAACTCATGTAACCATGCACGTTGTAACGAATCAGGAATGGGCTGAGAATGCTCCCAATTTGTCTCGGAATGGTTTGCACGAAGCTATCGACCCCAGCCAGCTTCGTTTTAAGCTGCTTGTTTTCAAGTGCAGCCTGCACCTTGGGTAAAATGCGTCTCATCTGTTGTATATTGATGTTGCACCCCTCCTGCCCTCCCCCCTGCTTCCACCACCCTTTCAACGCCTCGTTAAACGGCTCCAAAGTGTCAAACACCAATCCATGGCCCCATGTTTCATCCGTTGCAAATTTCTGCACCACGTCGGTGAGATATTCTGCAAAAGCTGTTTCATATTCCACCTTCAAATTACCCTGCCCGTATGTGGGCGCGCCCGCAACATCCCCCGAGATTGTCATCCACCACGGCGGGCTGTTGGCAAAAGCATCGATCCTGTCTGCCCCCCGCGCCCGGGCAGCAAACAAAACTCTCTGCTGCCTGTCGTCCGCTGACCAATCATAAGCCGCTTCCTCTGTGGCTTTAAATCCAGGCATGCCCCGCCATTTGACATACTGCAGGCGCAGCTGCACGAGTATGGGCTGATGCTGGATGCAACCTTTCCCCTTTATGGGCTGCCCCTTTAACCTACTTTCCTCTCTCTCCCTTTCTCCGCTCCCCCTCATCCTCCACTCCTCCACGGTCTCTCTCATCTCAGGTTCTTCCGAGTGCTCACGCCAGCAGAGTCCTTTGCATCGGTGCAGGCGCAGCTGCAGGAGTATGCGCTGACAGTAGACGCAACCCTTCATGCACGTGTGACCCCTCTCATACACTTCTCTCTCCTCTCTCCCTTCCCTCTCCTTCCCCCCCATCTCTCCTCCATTTCCCCACCAGGTTCTTTCGAGTGCTCACACCAGCCGAGTCCTTTGCGTCGGTGCGAGCGCAGCTGCAGGAGTATGGGCTGACGGTAGACGCGGAGCACTCAGGCCTCATGTTTATCCCCACCGCCACCATGCAGGTACACTTGTTACGATGCAGGTACATCTGTTAGGATGCAGGTACATCTGGGGTAGGTAGGGTGGTCTACAATGGAGTGGTCTTAGGTGCACAGCTTGAGCGCGTGGGGCGCAGCTGCAGGAGTATGGGCTGCTCAGACCTCATGCTGCCACCATGCAGGTACATCTGGGACAGGGTGGGTTGGGGTAGGGTGGGTTGGGGAAGGGTGGGCTGGGGTAGGGTGGGCTGGGGTAGGGTGGGCTGGGGTAGGGATGGCACAGGGCGCAGCTGCAGGGTTATGGGCTGGCGGTGGATGCGGAGCACTTAGGCCTCATGTTCATCCCCACTGCTGCCATGCAGGTACAACTAGTGTAGGGTGGGCTGGGGTAGTGAGGTCTGGGGTAGAGGGGTCTGGGGTAGAGGGGTCTGGGGTAGAGGGGTCTGGGGTAAGGGGTCATGTTCATCCCCACCGCTGCTATGCAGGTAGGTCTGGGGTATTGTGGGTTTGTGTAAGGCTTTCAGCTGCAGGAGTATGGGCTGACAGGGGATGCGGAGCGTTCAGGGCTCATGTTCATTCCCACCGCTGCCATGCAGGTAGGTTCCGGGTAAGGGGAGCTGGGTAGGGTGGGCTGGGGTGGGGTTGGCTGAGGCTGGGTGGGCTGGGGTTGGCTGGGGTTGGCTGGGGTTGGGTTGGCTGGGGTTGGGTTGGTCAAGGTGCATATTGGGATGGCACTGGGCGCAGCTGCAGGAGTATGGGCTGACGGTAGACGCGGAGCACTCAGGCCTCATGTTCATCCCCACCGCCACCATGCAGGTAGGGCTGGGGGAGAGGGGTCTAGGGCAGGGTGCTCTCATGGTTAGGGCGCTCTGGGGTAGGGCGGGCAGGAGTAGAGGGGTCTGGGGTATTGGGGTTCGTGTACGGCTGGCAGCTGCAGGAGTATGGGCTGGCGGGCAGTGGACGCAGAGCACTCGGGCCTCATGTTCATTCCCACCGCCACCATGCAGGTAGGGCTGTTGGGAAGCAGGTGGACCTGTGAGCATGGAGGTAGGGCAGATTAAATGTATGAGGTAGGGAAATCTGGGGTAGGGTTGGTAGTACGGTATGTGCATGTTGGGAGGTGGCACCTGTGGTGGGGCAGCCGCAGGAGCATTACCCGATGCTGGATGCACTGAAAGGAAACACTCTCCTTCTCTTCATCTTCTGTATGAGGTAGGGAC
Organism: Closterium sp. Naga37s-1; assembly: GCA_947471745.1. Classification (NCBI taxonomy): domain Eukaryota; kingdom Viridiplantae; phylum Streptophyta; class Zygnematophyceae; order Desmidiales; family Closteriaceae; genus Closterium; species Closterium sp. Naga37s-1. The sequence goes on along the minus strand of CANJKZ010000120.1, from coordinate 3,727,749 downwards.
ATCTGGGGTAGGGTTCGTCCTACATGCATGTTGGGAGGTGGCACCTGTGGTGGGGCAGCTGCAGGAAACATTACCCGATGCTGGATGCACTGAAGGAAAACACTCTCCTTTTCTTCATCTTCTGGTTTCCTTTCCCAACCTGTTTCCCAGCCTGACGAGGAGGCTCGGGAGCAGAACGAAGCTGTGATGGAGAAGCTGCTGGAATTGGACGATGTGGATGCGGTGTACTGCAACCAATAGGCGTGCACACTGTACTCAATATTTGAGTTGAGACTGTCTGAAATCATTTGGGACTCTTTGAAGCTGTGCTGTGATGGAGAAGCTGCTGGAGTTGGTTGGACGATGTGGATGCAGTGTACTGCAACCAATAGGGGTGCAAACTGCATTTGATACTATACTGTTGATGCAGTGTATTGCAACCAATAGACGCATTGTACCTGAGATGGTATGATAATGTGGGGTGCCGTGCCATCCTGCTTATGCATGTGAACACAATATATAGCTCGATTTACTGTAATGCTTGTTCAGTAACATTAATCTGCTGTTGCAGGCACATTGTATAGTTAGTTAAATTTAAGGCCTGTGAAGTCACTACGAGAATGTAGGTATTGATGCTTTCAGTATAACACGGTCTCACAATATTGAGAACAAAAAACACAATAATTTTCCATACACACACACACACACACACACACACACACACACACACACACACACACACACACACACACACACACACACACACACACACACACACACACACACACACACACACACACCAGCACCACACACATGAGCACATAAACAAATTTCTGCTACTGTCAATCAGTCATATCACATGCAACCCATGCTGTCAGGCAGAGATGGGAGGATGAGGCCAGCGAACTATGGAGTGACACATGGGAGGGGGGAATGGGAAGGGGGGAACAGGGATAAGGGGAGATAGAAATAGTTGGGAGGAGAGAGGCAGTAAGAGGGGCAGAAAAAGGGGATTGGAGAGGGGAAGGAGAAGCAGGGAAGGTGCAGGCAGCAGGTCAGTCAGGGCAAGAGGAAAGAAGTGAGCAGATGGGTGTGAGGGAGGGCAAGAGGAAAGAAGTGAGCAGATGGGTGTGAGGGAGGGCAAGAGGAAAGAAGTGAGCAGATGGGTGTGAGGGAGGGCAAGAGGAAAGAAGTGAGCAGATGGGTGTGAGAGAGGGCAAGAGGAAAGAAGTGAGCAGATGGGTGTGAGGGAGGGCAAGAGGAAAGAAGTGAGCAGATGGGTGTGAGGGAGGGCAAGAGGAAAGAAGTGAGCAGATGGGTGTGAGGGAGGGCAAGAGGAAAGAAGTGAGCAGATGGGTGTGAGGGAGGGCAAGAGGAAAGAAGTGAGCAGATGGGTGTGAGGGAGGGCAAGAGGAAAGAAGTGAGCAGATGGGTGTGAGGGAGGATTCAGGGAAGACGAGAGTGAGGGGAAGGAGGGTGGTGTTGTGAGGACAGAAGGTGGGCAGATAGGGGAAGGGGGAATCGGTTGGAGGGACAGGAGTTGGAATGAGAAAATCGCAGGGGGGAGAAGAGGGGCAGGGAGGGACGGGAGGAGAGGAAGAGAGGGAAGGGAGAACAAGGGAAAAAAGGAAGGAGGGAGAGGGAAAGAGAGGGACGGGAGGACCTGGAAGGGAGGAGAGTGAACGGGTGAGAAGGGAAGATAGAGAATGGAGGAGCGGGGAAGATGGAAAGGGAGGAAAGTTGCAGAGAAGCAGAAGGAATGAGTCAGAGTTGGGAGAGAAGAGAAAAGGAGACATGGGGAGCGGCAGGGAAGGAATGAAAGGGAGAGACATAGATGACAGCGAGCAGCGAGGGGGAGGGAGGTCGGAGGCATCGCTGGAAAGAAAAGGGACGGAAGTGAGAGTGACGGGAGAGTGTGAGTGACGGGAGTGTGTGAGTGACGGGAGTGTCTGAGTGACGGGAGTGTGTGAGTGAAGGGAGTGTGTGAGTGAAGGGAGTGTGTGAGTGAAGGGAGTGTGTGAGTGAAGGGAGTGTGTGAGTGAAGGGAGTGTGTGAGTAACGGAAATGTGTGAGTAACGGAAATGTGTAAGTGACGGAAATGTGTGAGTGACGGAAGTATTTGAATGTCGGAAGTGGGTTGCAGGGATTTTTTTATAATTCTCAAAAAAGTCCCTGAAACGGGTTGAAAGCGCGTTAAGGGGAGTGACGAGGTCGAGAAAGCCTACGGTCGCGACGGTTAAAACGGAATGGGAGCAACCGACTGTAGCCAGTAACTTCTCCCACCCAGCCAAACGCTCGTTCTTGTTTCTCTCCGCGTTTTCCCCTCCCTCCTCCCCTCCCATTCCACCGCCAAGCCCCCCATTCTTCTCCCAGTTTTCCCTGCGCGTTCCGCCTGCGATTCCGCCAGTCCCGCCCACTCCGCTTCCAAGCCTTTCCTCACGCCTTTCCTCATGCCTTTCCTCGTCACACTGCTCCCATCACACTACGTTTCCAAGCCTCAAATCCGAAGCGAGCAGTGCCACGCCACGCTGCTCCCCAGACGAGATGGGTGCAACCGGCTACAGCCATTCCGATAACGGCTAGCCGTCAATCAAAGCGCATAACGTCAGAGTTTCTAGCTCTTGGGGGGAGGGGGAGGGGAGGTGGGGGGGAGGTCGGGGGCTGGGGTAACCAAACGCTTTGCATGCACCTTCGCCGACGCAGCATATTCGAGGCCTCTACATATCAAGCACGAACTGAGCCTGCCCATCGAGCCCTAACGAGGAGTTTCAAGCGCCTCAGAAAACTTTTTTTTCTCGTAAGTGGGAGGATGAAGTGCAGCCGCCGCAGGAGCGGCAAATGCGGGAGCAGGGCGACGAGCTGGTCACGCATCAGCAGTGATGCCGGCGACGTTGAAGCCCCCGCACGCGGCATGGTGTGCGAATTTCCACTTCCAAAATCCCTCTTGGAAAGAAAAGGTAAGATCAAAGTAAAACCAAGTTGAAAAGCAAAAACAAGTTGAAAGGAAATCTTGAAGTATGGAGTAATTAAGAATGAAGAAAGCTTTGAAGGAGAAGATAGATAGACTTGATAGGGATAAAAGGGACCAAACAAGATTGGCTTAAAAGAAAGTATTGAAGAAAAGGTAAAGGGCTTGAAAGATACTTGAAAGGAGCTTGTAACGAACTTGAGAATAAGAACTTGATTATTATGGAAAGAGCTTGAATATAAAACAACTTGATAATAGCAAATGAACTTTGATGTAAAAGAAACTTGGTGAAAAATGAGAGGAAGAGATAACCACTTACTTGAAAAGAGTTCTTACTATTATGTTGTAGAAGTTGATCTTCACTTCAAGCTTAAATGTTGTCTTAGTTGTTAATGAAGAACCTCAAAGCTTGAATGTTGAGAAGTTGATCTTGAATGTTGACTTGTAGATAATGTTTGTTGAATGAAGAGAAACCTCCAAGCTTGGATGTTGAGGTTGGAGCTTGGACCTTGGGTAGAAGAATACACCAATCTTGCTTGAAGCTTTAAAGTACATTAATCAAAAGGGAGGTACATGGTAGGATCTTGAGATCAACTATCCTTGATGATCTAGAAGTAAAACTATGTGGCACAAACTTCTCTAGAATTGGAGCATATGGCTATGAGCTTGGGTTGGGAGAGGTTGGTGGTGATGATGAAGCCTTAGGAGTTGGAGCATAAGGAGGAGGACTTGAGGTTGGCCTTGAGGGAGCTTGAAGAACTTGTTGAGAGTTTGGGTATGAAGTAGCATTGAAGAATATTAGTTTGAAGAAATGAAGAGGACCCTTTTGTATTTGGTGGAGCTTGATGTTGGATGAAGGATGAGGAAAGGATGAATGGTTGTGATTGGTTGAGTTGGATAAGATGGGGGTGATGAATGTGGCCTTGAAGTGAAGGCTTGGTGAAGAGAATGAATGTGGCCTTGAAGTTAAGGCTTGGTGAATGGGATGTATTTGTCAGATTTATATGACATAGCTACTGTAGGCTATAGTGGGGTGGCACATATGGGGTACAGTTTTCTAGGGTTTGCTTTTTGTACCCAACTTTCACTTAGTCATTCATTCCTCGTTTCTTCTCATGGTATCGAGCAGGTTCCCTAGTGGGAACGATTCCTAGGGCCCACCACCACGAAATTATTTTTCCTGCCCGGAGCGCGTTTTGCTCCGGCCCGAGTCGCGCCGCCCCTACGGCCCTTCGCGCCGCCCTTTAGGCCCGTCGCGCCCGTCGCGCCTGTCGCGCCCGTCGCGCCCGTCGCGCCCGTCGCGCCCGTCGCGCCCGTTGCGCCCATCGCCACCTTACGCGGCCCCGCCACCTACCTTCGCGGCCCCGCCACCTACCTGTGCGGCCCCGCCACCTACCTCCGCGGCCCCGCCACCTACCTGTGCGGCCCCGCCACCTACCTTCGCGGCCCCGCCACCTAACTGTGCGGCCTCGCCACCTACCTCCGCGGCCCCGCCATCTACCTGTGCGGCCCCGCCACCTACCTTCGCGGCCCCGCCACCTACCTGTGCGGCCCCGCCACCTACCTCCGCGGCCCCGCCACCTACCTGTGCGGCCCCGCCACCTACCTGTGCGGCCCCGCCACCTACCTTCGCGGCCCCGCCACCTCACTGTGCGGCCCCGCCACCTACCTCCGCGGCCCCGCCACCTACCTGTGTGGCCCCGCCACCTACCTCCGCGGCCCCGCCACTTGCCTGTGCGGCCCCGCCATCTACCAGCGGCCCCGCCACCTACATGCGGCCCCGCCACCTACTAACGGCCCCGCCACCTACCTGCGGCCCCGCCACCTACCTTTGCGGCCCCGCCGCCTCCTCTCAGCGGCCCCGCCGCCTCCTCCCAGCGGCCCCGGACGCCGCCCTCTCAGCGGCCCCGCCGAGCCGCCCAGCAGCCAAGCCGCCCAGCCGCCGAGCCGCCCAGCAGCCGAGCCGCCCAGCAGCCGAGCCGCCCAGCAGCCGAGCCGCCCAGCCGCCAGCAGCCGAGCCGCCGAGCCGCCCAGCAGCCGAGCCGCCGAGCCGCCCAGCAGCCGAGCCGCCGAGCCGCCCAGCAACCGAGCCGCCGAGCCGCCCTACAGCCGAGCCACCCGAGCCGCCCTATCCGGTAAGAGCAGCGCCCCTTTCACAGCACTGCCCTCACCCTACTGTTTGCGCTGCTAGTCTACTGCTGTCATGGCTACCCCTAGTGTCCTCGCTTTTGACGCTGAGGGTCGGGCCATTGACTTTGACGTCTGGATAGATGACCTGCAGCTTTTCTTACAGTGCGACAGGGCAGACGGCCTCTCCCTCTTTGACCTCACTTCTGGTGCCTCTCCTGCCCCCGCTGCTGCTGCTGACGCCACTGTTCGCTCCCAGTGGGCCACGCGCGATGCTGCTGCACGTCTTGCTGTGCGTCGCCACCTACCTACCTCTGAGCGTGCGCACTTTAGCCAGTACAAGAGTGCTCAGACCTTGTACGACGCTGTAGTTGCGCGCTACTCCTCCCCTGCCACTGCTGCACTTAGCCGCCTCATGCTACCGTACCTCTTCCCTGACCTTGCTGCCTTTCCCACAGTCCCTGACCTCATTACGCACCTCCGCACTAGTGACACTCGCTACCGCGCTGCGCTTCCTGCAGAGTTCTGCGCCAAGAACCCCCCCCCCATGTACATCACCCTCTACTACATAGTCACCCGGCTCCCTGACTCCCTTCGCGTAGTCAGGGACCACTTCCTCTCTGTTTGCCCCACCACTCTCACCGTTGACCTCCTCGAGAAGTCCCTCCTAGCAGCAGAGAAGAGCATAGTAGCTGTAGGAGCCTCTCGTGGTGACCCTCGCACCCCCATCTTTGAGGGGTGTTCCCCCTCCCCCCTTTTGCCCTCTGTTGCCTCTGCTGCTGCGGCCGACCTCGTTGGGCTTGAGTCGGTCGGTGCGGCGTCTACCCCTAGCGGGAGACGCCGCCCTGGCAAGGGCAAGGGGGGCAGGGGCACTGGAGGAGCTAGCGGGGGCGGTGGAGGCGGCGGTGGAGGCGGTGGAGGGGGTGGGGGTGGCGGTGGGGGTGGTGGCGGGGGTGGAGGTGTCGGTGGTGGCAGTGGAGGCGGAGGCGGCGGCGGTGGTGGCGGTGGGAGCGGAGGTGGCGGCGGTGGAGGAGGAGGCGGCGGAGGAGGTGGAGCTGGTCGGGGTGGCGCTGCGCAGAGAGTCGGCTCCGGTGGTGGTCAGCGCCAGCAGCAGCAGCAGCAGCAGCAGCGCACTCGTGACATCCCCTCCCCTCAGCAGCTCCGTGAGTGGTACGCTGCACGCCAGAGGGGCGGGGGTACTGGTCCGTGCACCTACGTCCTCCGCACCGGCGACCGCGCGGGTGAGCAGTGCGGGGGTGCGCACTCCACCCAGCGCTGCTTTGGCCGCCTGACGGACGCTTGGCGTCACCAGTTCCCTGAGGCCACTGAGATCCCCCGCTGGGGTGAGCTGTCTAGGGCGGGTGTGGCTGTCTTTGACCTTGACATTGATGCTATTCTTGCTGCCATGTATACTGTGACTATTAGTGATGAGGGTGACTGTTACCGGTGTTTTCCGCCCGACCCGGGCATTGAGACTGCTGCTCTAGGTACTGATGAGGCTGCTGCTCTAGGTGCTAGCGAGGCTGCTGCTCTAGGTGCGTCTGCTCCCTCAGGTGCTGGTGAGTCTGCTCTCTCAGGTTCTGCGTCGGCCTCGGCCTCCCACACCTTCACCCTTGACTCGGGGGCTTCTCGCTCCTTCTTTCGAGACCGCACCACACTCACGCCGCTTGGCCGACCAGTTGCGGTCTCTCTGGCAGACCCCTCTGGGGGTCCTGTCCTTGCTCACTTCTCCACTGTCCTCCCGTGTCCGGCGGCCCCCTCTGGCACCCTGTCTGGTCTTTACCTCCCCTCGTTCTCTACGAACTTGGTGAGTGGTGCTGACCTACAGGATGCGGGGGTTCACCAGTTCACTCCTGGGAGTCAGCGGGTGACCCACTGCACGGACGCTCGGACTGGCCGACACCTGGCCACGTTTACCCGTCGGCCGGGGTCGAGCCTGTACACCCTGACCACTGCGTCTCCTCCAGTCACTGCGTCTGGTCAGGTAGCTGCGTCAGGTCAGGTGTTTGCTGCAGCGTCCAGGTCTGGTCCTGAGTCTGCCCCCTGTTCGTGTCGCCTCCTGTCTCACGTCTTCCCCGGTCCCTCCCTCCCCTTCCTCCGGGGCCTGGCCCTACCTGCGTCCCCTGTGTCGAGGGGCGGCAGCGGGCTGCCCCTCACTCCTCCCAGTTTCCTCCGACAGAGGCCCCGCTGCAGACGCTTCACATGGACGTGTGGGGCCCGGCCCGCGTCCGTGGACAGGGTCACGAGCGCTACTTCCTGCTGGTGGTTGACGACTACTCGCGTTACACCACAGTCTTCCCCTTGCGCAGCAAGGGTGATGTCACTGAGGTGTTGATCGACTGGATCCGCGCAGCTCGTCTCCAGCTCAGGCAGAGCTTCGGTTCGAACTTTCCTGTTCTGCGTCTGCACTCTGACAGAGGTGGAGAGTTCTTCTCTGGCCTTCTGCGAGCCTACTGTCGAGCACGAGGCATCCGCCAGACCTTCACGCTTCCGGACTCTCCACAGCAAAATGGGATTGCTGAGCGCCGCATTGGCATGGTCATGGACGTCGCCCGTACGTCCATGATGCATGCGGCTGCCCCCCATTTTCTGTGGCCGTTTGCGGTTCGGTACGCGGCGCATCAGATCAACCTTCACCCTAGGGTCTCCAGACCGGAGACCTCCCCTGCTTTGCTGTGGACGGGGAAGGTTGGCGATGCGTCTGCGTTCCGTGTCTGGGGATCTCGGGCGTTTGTCCGCGACTTGTCTGCGGACAAGCTGTCCCCTCGTGCTGCTCCTTGCGTCTTCCTTGGCTTCCCCCCTGACGCGCCAGGGTGGCAGTTCTACCACCCCACCTCTCGCCGTGTTCTGTCCTCCCAGGACGTCACGTTTGACGAGTCGGTCCCCTACTACCGCCTCTTCCCCTACCGCACTCCGTCCCTCCCCCCACCACCGCTCTTCCTTGTGCCAGGTCCCCCCCCGGTAGACCCCCTCCCCCCTCAGGGTCCTGCCCCTTCAGGTGTGTCCCAGGTAGACGCAGTCGAGCCTGTCGAGGTTACTGGTGACTCTGGTGCTGCTGAGGGTGCTGAGCCTGGGGGTGCTGACTCTGGGGGTGCTGAGCGTGTGGGTGCTACGCCTGGGGGTGCTGAGCCTGAGGGTGCTACTACTGGGGGTGCTGAGCCTGGGGGTGCTGAGCCTGGGGGTGCTACTACTGGGGGTGCTGAGCCTGAGGGTGCTACTACTGGGGGTGCTGAGCCTGGGGGTGCTGAGCCTGGAGGTGCTACTACTGGAGGTGCTGAGCCTGGGGGTGCTGAGCCTGGGGGTGCTGAGCCTGGGGGTGCTACGCCTGGAGGTGCTGGGCCTGGGGGTGTGGAGCCTGAGGGAGCTGGGCCTGCTTATGTGGCGTCTGGCGGTGCTGAGCCTGGAGGTTCTCCGGGTGCTTCGTCTCGGCGGGAGCCACTCTCTCCACAGGAGCTGCGCGAGTGGTTTGCCCGGCGCTGGAGGCGTGCTGCTGGAGCTGGAGGTTCTTCGGCTACTGAGGGTGCTGGTGCCGCGGGTCCCGGAGGTGCTCGTACTGGGAGTACTGGAGCTGCTGGGCCTGCGGGTACGACTGGAGCTGGAGCTGCTGAGGGTGTTGACGCTGAGGCTACTGCTGTCGGTCCTGGAGGCGGGCCTGCTGGGGGTGCTACTGGTGCTGCTGGAGGTACTGGAGCTGGAGTTGCTGCTGGCGCTGGTGCTGCCGCTTGGGGTACTGGTGCTGTCCCTGCTGTGTCTGGAGTCGCCGCGCGGCCTCGGCCGTACTTCGTTCCGCTCCTTCAGCAGGTTCTTGGTCTCCCACCTTCTACTGGCCCTCCTCCTCCCTTAGAGAGTCCACAGCCTGTCCTGTCACAGTTACAGTTACAGCCGGCCTCCCCACTGCCCGCTCCTTCTCCCTACACTGGTCCTACTGGAGGTCTTGCTGAGCGTCGTGAGCCTGCGTCGCGTCCTGCGTCGCCTGTCTGTACTGCTCGCGCTAGTGGTCGTGGTTCGCGTCAGCGTCCTCCTCCTGTCCCTGGCACGCACCGGATGTCTCTGCGTCCGTCCACTGCTCCTCTGCGTGCCCCTTTGCCTTCTCCTCCTGAGTCCTATCTTCCTGCTCTTCCCGACCCAGAGTCGGACTCTCTTCGTGCTGCCAGTCCTACTGTCACGCGTCTCCTTGCTACTGTCGTCACTGACCCTTCCTTTGCGTCCACTGCTGCGTCTGCCCTAGTTGCTGAGCTCGTCGACTTTGCTGCTCGCTGTCGTCTAGACTACGCTGCTTGTCTTATCGCTGAGTCTGAGTCTGTCTGTCCTCCGTCCGTCGGGGGTGAGTGTGCCCTTGGCACGGACGTCCTTGAGGACAGGCAGGAGGAGTTCCAGTGTTTGGCTGCTGCTTCACCTCATCTCGTGTCCGTACTGCTTACCCCTGAGGGAGACCCGGATGCACTTGACATCCCGACTCCGCGCTCTTACGCGGAGGCGATAGAGGGTCCCTACTCCTCTCAGTGGCAGGCAGCTATGGACACAGAGATGGCTTCCTGGAAGTCCACAGGTACCTACGTTGACGAGGTTCCCCCGCCTGGGGCGAACATCGTCAGTGGCATGTGGATTTTCAGGGTGAAGCGGCCGCCGGGTTCTCCGCCTGTCTTCAAGGCGCGTTACGTGGCTCGTGGCTTCAGTCAGCGGCAGGGAGTTGACTACTTTCAGACCTTCTCTCCCACCCCGAAGATGACCACTCTTCGGGTACTGCTGCACATAGCTGCTCACCGCGACTACGAGCTGCACTCTCTTGACTTCAGCACTGCTTTCTTGCAGGGCAGCCTGCACGAGGAGATCTGGCTGCGTCGCCCACCTGGCTTCACTGGGTCTTTTCCTCCTGGCACCCAGTGGAGCCTCCGGCGGCCAGTCTACGGTCTCCGCCAGGCACCGCGTGAGTGGCACGACACACTGAGGACTACACTTGCGGCCCTTGGGTTTGCTCCCTCTACTGCCGACCCGTCGCTGTTTCTGCGCACCGACACTTCTTTGCCGCCGTTCTACATCCTCGTGTACGTCGACGACTTGGTCTTTGCCACAGCTGACACTGCTGGACTCGCCCACGTGAAGTCCGAGCTGCAGAAGAGACACACGTGCACAGACCTGGGTGAACTGCGCAGCTACCTTGGCTTGCAGATCACCCGGGACAGAGCACGCCACACCATTACCCTGACTCAGTCACACATGGTGCAGCAGGTCCTTCAGCGCTTCGGCTTCACGTACTCCTCGCCTCAGGCCACTCCTCTGCCTACTCGCCACTCGCTCTCAGCTCTGCCTTCGGATGAGTCCGTAGAGTCGAGTGGCCCGTACCCAGAGCTTGTTGGCTGCCTCATGTACCTGATGACCTGCACACGACCTGACCTCGCATACCCTCTTAGCATTCTTGCACGCTATGTTGCTCCTGGGAGACACAGACCGGAGCACATGGCTGCAGCGAAGAGGGTGTTGCGTTACTTGTGCAGTACGTCGGGCATGGGGCTTGTGCTTGGAGGGCAGAGTCCAGTGGTCCTCACTGGGCACGCAGACGCTTCTTGGGCTGACGACCAGGCTACGCAGCGGTCGTCACAGGGTTACACCTTCAGCCTTGGTTCCGGCTCTGTTTCGTGGCGGGCTACCCGCTCGTCTTCTGTTCTCGGCTCCAGTTGTGAGGCTGAGATCTACGCCGGGGCCATGGCTGCACAGGAGCTTCGCTGGCTCACCTACCTGCTGACTGACCTCGGAGAGCCGCCTCGTTCTCCTCCAGTGCTGTACGTAGACAACAAGGCCATGCTGGCCTTGTGTCGAGAGCAGAGACTGGAGCACAGAACGAAGCACATTGCTCTCCGCTACTTCCTTGCTCGTGAGCTACAGTAGCGTGGTCAGCTGCGGCTTGCGTACGTGGCCTCTCAGGCCAACACTGCTGATATCTTCACCAAGGCACTTGCGCCTTGTGATCATCAGCGCTTCTGTACTCAGCTGGGTCTTGTGCCCACCTTGCCTCACTTGCTCACCCCTTGACCTTGTTTGTACTGATGCATATATATATATATACTCCTGCTCTTGCTTGTCTAGTCTTATATATATATGTAATCCTGCATGTGAACTGGCCTTGTGGCCTTGAACTTGTGCTCGGAATGTGTGGTGACTTTGTGATCCACCCTGAGCTTGTTTTGCTTTGCTTGACTGGTCCTGTGACCCCTTGTTCTCCCCCACTTTGCCTATGGGGGTGTGTCAGATTTATATGACATAGCTACTGTAGGCTATAGTGGGGTGGCACATATGGGGTACAGTTTTCTAGGGTTTGCTTTTTGTACCCAACTTTCACTTAGTCATTCATTCCTCGTTTCTTCTCAGTATTTGGCTTTGATTTTAAGGCTTGGTGAGTGGAATGAATGTGGCTTGGATTGGAAGGCTTGGTATGGAATCTTTTGTTTGATTGGTGGATAATGGGATGAGAAAGATGATGAGGATAGGAGGAGAGTTGAGGTGGAGGATTGATAGGTTTTGATTGGTAGGTTTTGCTGTCTGGAGATAGGAAGGGTGTGGTGGCGAGTGGGCGTTTTTGCAAGATGCCTTTTGCATATTCGGATTTTGGCTGACGGGGAAATTGCGGCGAAAAATTTCGCCACGTGAAAAATTTCCCGCCACCCTGGTGCCACGCGAGCAGCAGCCACAGTTCACTGCAACACCCCCCCGCACTGCTGACCCTGAGAGCGAGACGAAGAAGGAGCGGAAGGGACAGCAGTGGAGAAGGACTCAAGAGACTCGAGCGGCACCAATCCAACACGGTGGCGTCCAAGGACGAATAGGTGCCGTGGAAGTATCTTAGTCAGAAAATCAGCAGCCTGGTCCGTGGTGCTGCAGTAGACCGGTGTCACAACCTTGTTCTTAATCAGCTCCCGAATGTAGTGATACTGTGTATCAATATGCTTGGTGCGTCCATGATAGACCGGGTTCTTGCTCAAGGCGATTGCCGACGTGTTGTCAATGTGGAGAACGGTCGGCTCAAGCTGGGGAAGACCCAACTCCATCAGCAACCCTCGCAACCACACAGCCTCTCTTGCTCCTTGCGTCACAGCCATGTACTCCGCTTCCGTTGAAGATAGTGCCACACAGCCTTGCTTCTTCGATTGCCAAGAAATCGCTGCTCCCGCCATCACAAACATGTAGCCTCCCGTGGATTTACGCTTTGAAAATGGACCTGCCCAATCCGCATCCGTAAAGCCATGCAAGACACTACCATGCTCATGTCCATGAAAGAGGAGACCAAATGATTTAGAGCCGGAGAGATAGCGCAGGACACACTTTGCAGCGTTCAAGTGCTGAGTAGATGGTGAGGAAAGGAATTGAGAAAGCATGCCCACAGCTTGAGAGAGATCTGGGCGGGTGCAGACGGATGCGTACATGAGGCTACCGACAATGCTCTGGTAAAGATTAATGTCGAGGGGGGAAAGGAGTGATGAGGGAGGTTCGGTGGAAGAAAAAATGGAAGAAGAGGATGAAGGCGCAAGAGCCTCGTGAAACTCGTCCCAGTCAGAAAGGGGTGCAGACTGAGAGGGCTGAAGGTCAGAAGTGGAAGGAGAAGAATGCTGGAAGTTAGAAGGGAGAGGTGTAGATGCAGGATTGCAGGTGAGAAGGCCGAAGCGAGAGAGGACCTTGTGAATGTATCGCTCTTGTGAAAGAAATAGAGAGCGAGAAGGACGGTCACGAATGATGTTCATGCCAAGGTAATATGATGGCTCACCCATGTCTGTCATGACAAACTCCTTGGTGAGCATACCTTTGATGTGGGTGAGAAGGGAGAGAGAACCTGACACCATGAGGATGTCATCCACATACACGATCAACCACAGTACCTCATGCACCTCCGTGTGCAGGATGTAGAGTGCAGGGTCATACTCAGACTGGGTGAAACCTTGTGCCAGCAGGGCAGACTCCAATGCGTGATACCAAACCCGTGGAGCTTGCTTCAGGCCATACAGGGACTTGTGCAGCCTGCAGACTCTCTCAGTACCATCATGATACCCATCAAGTTGAGCCATGTAGATTTCTTCCTCTAAAATGCCGTAAAGAAAGGCGTTGGAGACGTCCAGCTGGATGATGTAGAGATCCATTCGTACGGCCATACCAAGAAGAGCGCGGACACTGGTGAACTTGGCGACCGAAGCAAATGTTTCATTGTAGTCTTCTCCAGGAACTTGAGAATATCCTTTGGCGACCAAACGAGCCTTGAACTTGTCCAAAGATCCATCACCCTTCACCTTCACCCGGTAGACCCATTTTACTCCCACGAGCTTCTTTCCCTTGGGTAGTGGCTCCAAAGTCCAAGTCCCCCGGTCGAGTAAACTTTCCAGTTCTGCCTTTTCCGCTGCTAACCACTGCTCCTTAAAGGCTCCTGCCATAGCTTCTTTGCGATTGAGAGGCTCGGGTGGAAGTTGGGAAATGGCGAAACAGGTGGCGTGAATCCTGCATTGGAAGCAGGTGCGACCACTACACAAATGACTTGGAGGTGAGGTGAAAGTGGACACCGGCACATGAGAGGTGAAGTGCGCAGATGACGAAGTAGAAGATGAAGATGGTGCTGCAAAGTGCGACGTGCTCATCGCTGGTGGGTAGTTGATATCGATCCGGTTGGGTGAGGGAGGTGGTGCTGCCGGTTGAGAATGGTCTTCTGATGAAGTTCTATCAGGCGGAGTTGTCGAATGCAGGTGTTGGAGATGGGAAGATGTGTGCTGTTGTGTTGGTGGTGGCTGCACGGTTGACGGTACGGGTTGAAGATGGTCTGGAAGGTGAAGAAGGGCTGCTGGACGATAACCACTGGGTCGATGAACGACGAGAGGTGGAAGTGATGGGTGAAGAGAGTGAGAGCCAGGAGGATATTGTTGTTGCTGCTGGTCCTGCTGGTGAGTGGGGGAAGATTGAAGAGGAGGAGGTAAATCGGGTGGAGATGGTTGTTGTTGCTGCTGAAGCGAATTAACTGGGGGCTGAGGAGGAGGATGAGAGGAAAGAACAGGTGGAGCGGTTGACTGGTTTGGTTGTGATGGAGGTGGTGGCGGCTGCTGCTGCTGTTGCTCTTGGTGATGAGGGGTGGGAGCAGAAGATGATGGCGGTGGTTGTTGTTCTTGAGCATGAGACATGTCTTCGTGTTGCTGCTGCGGTGATGATGCAGAAACTCCACTTAGAATGATTGTTGGAGGTTCGAAATCTGCAAAGGTAGAGAAGGGAGGAACTTGAGAGGAAACAAGAGGAAAAGAAAGTTTCCAAGAAGAAGGGGACATGTCTTCATAGAAGATCACGTCCCTTGACACAATGTCTCTTTTTAGGAGAGGATCCCACATTAACCAGCCCTTACTTTCCTTGGCCATGCCCAGATGCATGCCCCATGCTGCATTACTTTCAAACTTGCTGCGTTTGTCATCTAGCACTTTGTACTGGCCCATGCAGCCAAATACTCGCAGCATGGACACATTTGGCTTTATGCCATATAATGCCTCATAGGGTGTAATACCCTCAGCAATGGAGCTTGTCAGTCGACGATTCTTGACCCAAGCAGCATGTGTAACAGCTTCTCCCCACCATGAGTCATCCAGATTCATGTGGGAAAGAAAACCTCTTGAGATCTCTTGAATCGTACGGTTGTACCTCTCAGCAGTACCATTTTGTTGAGGTGTTGCTGTGCATGACAATTGCTGTTCAACTCCAAGGTTGGCAAGAAAAGAGCGGAAAGAGTTAGACATGTACTCTCCTCCACGATCAGAACGAAAAAATTTTGACCTTGAGACCCAACTGACGCTCAATATAAGGAAACCAGGACTGGATAACACCGGGAACTTCATCTTTAGATCCAAGAAGAGAGATCCAAGCAAATTTTGTATGATGGTCAATGAGTGACATTACATATCTTTTCCCAGTACGACTTGGTGTACGGGAAGGACCCATCAGGTCACTATGAATGAGCTCAAGCGGTTGAGAGACTTCAGACTCAGAAGAATAGAAAGGATGACGAGGAAGCTTAGCCTCAACACAAGTATGGCACGATGACTGAGATGATGACAACTTCTTGGAGATGATAAGACCATCAACACTTGCATGTGCTTGCATGCGTGTGATGCTAGACTCTTCAGGGTGACCGTAACGACAATGCCAGGTGTAAGGAGATGAAGATGTACCAGGATGAAGTCTTACTGAGGTGGTGGTAGCAGCAACTGAGGGACTGCTGTAGGGCTTGGCAGGTGGCTGTGCATCAATCTCCACTCGATAGAGACGTCCATTACGAACACCTCTTGCAATGTGATGTCCAGTTGGAGCACGAACCTGCACAGAACCATCTGAGAAAGAGATGGAAATACCTTTCTCTTCCATTTGACCAATTGAGAGAAGGTTCGCCCCTAGTGAGGGGACAAGTAAAATGCCTGAGAATGACATATGAATTCCCTCTGGACTGAGAAATGTCATTGTTCCCTCTGCTTGAACTGGCACCGAATGGTTGCTGGCAACAACCACTTCTTTCACATTGGAGGGCTGGAGGCTGTGGAGGAGGGAGGCATGAGGGGTCATATGTTGATCACATCCACTGTCCAAAAACCAAATCTTGGTATCCTGTGTAAATGCATGGAGACAAGAGGATGATGCAAATGCGAAACTCGGTGCATTCGATTGAGTAGAGTCTCTCTCATATGAAACGACTCCTATGGTGGCTTGAAGAGGCGCCTCTGATGTGTGAGGTTCTGGCATAGAGGAAGCAGAGACATGGTTTTGAGATGAGACTTGGGAAGCATTCTGAAAGAATGCCCCATGATGCGCACTGTCTGGTTGATTTTCTGGAGGGGTATGGGATGTAATAGCAATGGCGGCCCTTCCTTTGTCAGAAAGCAGAGATGAAGGTGGTGTCCAGTTCGCAGGACGTATGTTGCACTTGAACCAAGGATGTCCCCATTTATGACAATAATGACACTCAAATTGATACCTTGACTTTGGCTTATAAGAAATATGATTAGAGTATGATGCAAGCTGAGAAATATGACTTGGTGTGGGTTGTCCAAGAAGAGAGTGTGTTGGGGTTTGAGAGGACTTACCTTGCTGAAACTTGCTCTGTTGTTGAACACTTTGTTGAGGGCGATAGTTGGAACTTGTCATTCCACTCCATGCTGGTCCAGGATTTCTCTGAAGCTTTGCAAGTTCTCTTGTCTGATGTTCGGTGATGAGCGTGTTGAAGATGAAATCTCGGGTCCTTGTCTCCTCAGGAAAGGCTTGAATGGTGCTTCTCATAGTGCTCCATCCAGATGAAAGTCCGGCTAGAAGAATGGTGATGAAGAGAGATTCCGGGACCTCAATGTCGAGAAGTGTAGCTTCGTAAAGGACCATTTCACCACGTTGTAAGTAGTCGGGGATGGACTCCCTCTCCCCCATGCGGAGAGAGACAATCTTGTTCCACACTTCTGCCTTAGAACCTTGGGAAATAGGTTGATGAAGACGTTTGAGCCGCTCCCAAGCAGCTCTGGCACTGTCCTTTTGAGTTGATACGAGGAGGAGGGGTTGAGAGTAGGGGTCTTGAATGGAAGAGAGGAGATAGAGATAAGCTTCAGCATTTTTCTTGATCCAGTTGCTCTGTTCTTGATCAGGTGCAGCAGTTGAAGGGGGAGTGTTTTGGCCGATGAAGATAGGCCAAAGATCAAGAAGAGTGGCGGCTTGTTGAAAGCGGATGCTCCATGATGAAAAACCTTTGCCGTTGAAGCGTGGAAGCTCCAATTTGGGGACTAAGGAGGAGGTAAATGTAGATGTAGTAGGTGGTGTAGATGGAGATGATGTGTTGGTTGTAGGAGGTGCTGATTCGTTTGAAGAGTTTGTGGTTACAGCTGGTGAAGTTGATCCCATAGGAACACTTGAGTCCTTTTCATCCATGCTGGTAAATTAAAACTCCTGATACAATCAAACAATTTCACACAAGGGGAAGGGGAAATAGACAAACACACACACACACACACACACACACACACACATACACAAACACAAAAAAAAAAGGGGAAACACAAAAAGGAGGACCCAAAAGGGGGCGCAAGACCAAGTGCAAGGATGCCACTAATGGCAAATAACGGGCTAAAAAAAAAAAAACTAGACAAGATGCGCACGGAAGAAACAGCAAAAAGGAATGAACTCGGGCTCTGATACCATCTTGAGATTGAAGTTATAGACGAGGGAGGGTAAATGGTAAGGAGAAAGAAAGAAAACACCTAGAAAGAAAAGGTAAGATCAAAGTAAAACCAAGTTGAAAAGCAAAAACAAGTTGAAAGGAAATCTTGAAGTATGGAGTAATTAAGAATGAAGAAAGCTTTGAAGGAGAAGATAGATAGACTTGATAGGGATAAAAGGGACCAAACAAGATTGGCTTAAAAGAAAGTATTGAAGAAAAGGTAAAAGGCTTGAAAGATACTTGAAAGGAGCTTGTAACGAACTTGAGAATAAGAACTTGATTATTATGGAAAGAGCTTGAATATAAAACAACTTGATAATAGCAAATGAACTTTGATGTAAAAGAAACTTGGTGAAAAATGAGAGGAAGAGATAACCACTTACTTGAAAAGAGTTCTTACTATTATGTTGTAGAAGTTGATCTTCACTTCAAGCTTAAATGCTGTCTTAGTTGTTAATGAAGAACCTCAAAGCTTGAATGTTGAGAAGTTGATCTTGAATGTTGACTTGTAGATAATGTTTGTTGAATGAAGAGAAACCTCCAAGCTTGGATGTTGAGGTTGGAGCTTGGACCTTGGGTAGAAGAATACACCAATCTTGCTTGAAGCTTTAAAGTACATTAATCAAAAGGGAGGTACATGGTAGGATCTTGAGATCAACTATCCTTGATGATCTAGAAGTAAAACTATGTGGCACAAACTTCTCTAGAATTGGAGCATATGGCTATGAGCTTGGGTTGGGAGAGGTTGGTGGTGATGATGAAGCCTTAGGAGTTGGAGCATAAGGAGGAGGACTTGAGGTTGGCCTTGAGGGAGCTTGAAGAACTTGTTGAGAGTTTGGGTATGAAGTAGCATTGAAGAATATTAGTTTGAAGAAATGAAGAGGACCCTTTTGTATTTGGTGGAGCTTGATGTTGGATGAAGGATGAGGAAAGGATGAATGGTTGTGATTGGTTGAGTTGGATAAGATGGGGGTGATGAATGTGGCCTTGAAGTGAAGGCTTGGTGAAGAGAATGAATGTGGCCTTGAAGTTAAGGCTTGGTGAATGGGATGTATTTGGCTTTGATTTTAAGGCTTGGTGAGTGGAATGAATGTGGCTTGGATTGGAAGGCTTGGTATGGATTCTTTTGTTTGATTGGTGGATAATGGGATGAGAAAGATGATGAGGATAGGAGGAGAGTTGAGGTGGAGGATTGATAGGTTTTGATTGGTAGGTTTTGCTGTCTGGAGATAGGAAGGGTGTGGTGGCGAGTGGGCATTTTTGCAAGATGCCTTTTGCATATTCGGATTTTGGCTGACGGGGAAATTGCGGCGAAAAATTTCGCCACGTGAAAAATTTCCCGCCACCCTGGTGCCACGCGAGCAGCAGCCACAGTTCACTGCAACACAACCAACCAACCACAAAGCGGGACCAACATTGTGAACGTTCTCAGGTGGATTTCCAGGGTTCCGCAACCGAGTAGATTTTGGGACATGCTGTGAACAGTGGTGTAGGGCAGTGGAGACTGTGCGGGGGTCAACGGACGGACAATGTTCTGGTCGGGAGGGACAATCCAACGCCTGACTCAAACCCAAACCCAGCTGCAATGGTCAAAAGCAAGACACTACCACATGCAAATGCAAACAGATGACACAAAAAAAAAATGTTCTTGCAAATTTGTGGAATTCAAATGTTGAGGATTGCACTCGAAGGGGCAAAGGAAGAAGAGAGTTTGAGCGAGCGGACGAGTATTAAAAGACTAAGAAATATATATTGTATTAAATTCATCCGTAGGTCTGAATCTGCAACAGCACAACTGCTGAGATTTTTCCATGCTCCCAAACTAACTCATCTGCCTTTTACTCGATTCTCACTGCTATGCTTTGCCCAAATTCTTGCGCATGGCTGAGATTCCAGGGGCTGTCGTAACGTTCCAAGGGACATCATTCTTCTTTACGCGGCGCATGTCTGATAATTCATGAGGGTGCGACTGCTGCTTATCATAAAGCGATAGCCACTAATAACAGCTGCCCCTCCGCAGTCACTACTAATGAGCAATCGCTGCTCGGCAGACTCCTTCAAGATTCTTCTCTTAATGCAACAAAAAAATGTTATATTTTATATCATGAAACATTCGGTACTTCAATTATCTTTCAAAACCGAACAGCGGAAAAAGAAGTGTACTAGTGCTGCGATCAGAAGTTGATCGTAACCAGGATCACCTCATGAAGGTTCGCACACAACTAGGTAGTGGCGGTGGGCCCTTGACCTCAAATCAGAGTGAATGTAAAATGATTGAGATGAATTAAAACATGCAAATACATGTTCGGTTGAAAAAATCCTTAGGATCGTTTCAAGACTAAACTCTCAGAGTGATGATGTATTTAGCGGAAGCGTAATAGTGGATTAATTGAACCACCTTGTACTAGTATGTGAGAACAAGATGAATTGATTATAGCAAAGAGATACAGGGTTTTATACGATTACAAGGAATACGAAGGGTTTAATTGTAACTTATCAGAATAGCAGGCAGAACGAGGAGCCATAGCTAGGGTTTAGCTAGCTAGGCAAGAGAAAAATAGGCAAAGGAGGGTTTGCACTAGCAAGCAGGTGGATACATATAGGAAACCCTAAGGGGCCGTACTCACTATAGAGTACCCCACTGCAGGCTAGACAAACTACACATTCTGACACACCCCCATAGTCTAAGTAGGGTATGATCAGCAGAACAAGCAGCAGCTTATAGTTCACAAATATAAGCAAAGCTAGAAGCTATCACAGAAGGCAAGTGTGGAGGAGGAGGGACTATGAGAGGAGAGGAGGTAGTGGGCGGCAGCTGAAGCTGCTGGCACACGGCGCAACTGGAGCAACTGGCACACGGGCAACTGGAGCAACTGGCACACTGGCAACTGGAGCAACTGGCACACGGGCAACTGGAGTAACTGGCTCCGCGGCTAGACGAGCGGCAGGAGCAACTAACTCTCGGGCGACTGGAGCAACGGGCTCACGGGCAACTGGAGCGACGGGCTCACGGGCGACTGGCGCAACGGTCACACGGGCGACTGGAGCTGCTGGCTTCACGGCGGCCACCCCCCTTCAACCTCTCCCTTTGTCCCAAAACTCCCGTTCAAACCCCCTGCTGCACCCCTAGCTTCACTCCCACGACACCCCCCTAGCACCACTCCTTCGGCTCCCACACACCCACCCCCCTCAGCGGCAGCTGCAGCAGTGGGAGACGGAGGAGGAGGAGGAGGGGACGGTTCACTCACCCGCCACCCCCATACCCGCCACCCCCATACCCCCAACGCAGGGCAGCAACGCGGGCAGCAGCTGGGGCGGCGTGTGAGCGGAAGCGGGGCGGCGCGCGGGCCCCCAGGGCGCCTCGACGAGCGACGGGAGGGGGCGACGCGCGGCCCCCCTAGGGCGCCGCGACGGGCGACGGGAGGGGTGACGTGCGGCCCCCCAGGGCGCCGCGACGGGCAATGGGAGGGGCGACGCGCGCCCCCCTAGGGCGCCGCGACGGGCGACGGGAGGGGGGGGGGGGGGGGGGGGGGGGGACGCGCGGGCCCCCATGGCATTGCGACGGGCGATGGGCAGGGCAGCGCGCGGGCCCCCAGGGCGCCGCGTGAGGCAGTAAACCGCCGCGCGCCTCGGGGCGCACGGCGGGCAGAAAACCGCCGCGCGCCCTGAGCGCGTGGCGGGAAGAAAAAAGCGTCGCGCGCCACGGGACGCGCGACAGACACGAAAGCAGCGGAAGCTTATGGTGGGCCCACAGGTTAGGATCGAACGAGCTCTTCATACCATATCAGAATAGCAGGCAGAACGAGGAGCCATAGCTAGGGTTTAGGTAGCTAGGCAAGAGAAAAATAGGCAAAGGAGGGTTTGCACTAGCAAGCAGGTGGATACATATAGGAAACCCTAAGGGGCCGTACTCACTATAGAGTACCCCACTGCAGGCTAGACAAACTACACATTTTGACATAACTGCTATTGCGGTTTGATACAACGACGACTCGGGTAACTTCTCAATAGCGAGTCAGTTATTTGTCCTTGCTGTCGCGCTGCCTTTGTCAAATCAAAGGTCACTGACCTCTGACCTTCGCTTCAACCTCCTGCTGTTGTCGCCTAGTCAACCGCTTTGGTTGACTCACTGTTGCTTCGCTGTGAGTATGCTTCTCTTTTGCTATAGTGCTCGATACTTCAGAAGCGCAAACTAAATGTTTCCAACACTCCCCTTCGCTCCTGGAGTCTCATCGCCTTCGTTGCTGGTGACGTGGCCCTGTCCAGACAGCAGCATGCAGTACTCGAACTTTTGCTTTCCAAGTTTCTTGGTCAGATAATCTGCTGCCATCTTGGACGTGGGGCAGTAGGATAGCTCGAGTCTCCCTTTCTTGATCTCGTCCTTCACGAAGAAGTAGCGTCGGGCAACGTGCTTCGTTCGGTTCGCGAATCCGCTATTGTTCGCTATGCGAATTGCAGATTGGTTGTCACAGAAGAGGGAGAAGCTGGGAAACTGGGCCAGCTTTGCTTCTTCCAGTAGTTTGTCAGAATAGTAAACAAGAATTAATTGACTAGCAAAGAGTTGGGTACAAGTACTAACCCTAATTGGGTTGTACCCCTTATGGGCTACCCCACTATAGCCTACACAATATAAGCTATACAACATTTTGACACACCCCCATAGGCAAAGTGGGGGAGAACAAGTGGTCAAAAGACCAGTCAAGAAAAGCAAAGCAAACTCGGGGTGGATCACAAAGTCACCACACAGTCCGAGCACAAGCAAAGGGCCACAAGGCCAGTTCACATGCACAGTTATATAAAAGAGAACAAACAATACAGTGATCATACCCTAGCAAGTGTAAGCATGCAGGTATATCTCTAGATCACAGTACAAGCAGAGTCAAGCAGCGAGCAAGTGAGGCAAAGTAGGCACAAGGCCTAACACAGTAGAGAAGCGCTGATGATCACTAGGCGGAAGTGCCTTGGTGAATATATCAGCAGTGTTGGCCCTAGTGGCCACGTACGCAAGACGAAGCTGGCCACGCTGCTGCAAATCTCGACCAGGAAGTATCGCAGAGCGATGTGCTTCGTTCTGTGCTCCACTCTGTGCTCCTGATGTGAGAGAATTGAGGAATGAATGATGAACTAGGAAACAGGTGGGGTACAAGTAGACAACACAAAAGTGTTGTACCCTCTAAGGACTACCCCACTACAGCCTAAACAGACTATAGCATATATAAGTTTGACACACCCCCATAGGCAAAGTGGGGGAGAACAAGGGGTCACAAGACCAGTCAAGAAAAGCAAAGCAAACTCAGGGTGGATCACAAAGTCACCACGCAGTCTGAGCACAAGCAAAGGGCCACAAGGCCAGTTCACATGCAGAGTTATATAAAGGAAAGCAAACAATACAGTGAACACAACCTAGACCTCATTGTCTTCTCTCAAACTTGACAGACTTATCCTATCCACTATGATCATTCACATATAACAACAAAAAGCTCTTACCCTTAAAAATCAGGGTTGCAAAACCTCTTCAGACTTGCCCTAAAAAAAGCTCTTACGTGTCATAATGTTATATTTGTCTAGCCTGCAGTGGGGTACTCAATAGTGAGTACAGCCCAACTTAGGGTTTGCTATATGTACTCAACTGCTTGCTAGTCCAAACCCTTTTCTTGTTTCTAACTTTCAACTGTTGTTTCTAACATTACGATGTCTAGGTCAGGGTAAGGACGTGTGCCCAATCGCCTTTGATCGGCTTCGATATGATCGGGTTGGATCTGATCGGGTTGCTTGTGATTGCTTTGCTTGCGCCGACGATCAATGATGTTTTTTGTCGAAGATTCGGCTCTCCTACATCGCAAGCGCAAAACCATTACCTGACACGTTCGTCCCAACTTTGGCGAGATTGGCGACCATGCGTAATCTCGCAAAGACAATATATCCCTGTAATCTCGCTAACATCACTCAATTATACATTTGCGCGAGGTCTATACGAGTTGAACAAAATAATGTAATGTTTCGCGAGAATCGCCTGGATACCCAATCCCATGCAATCAATTGATCGTTATTAATTGTAGGGGATTGTGAAAGATTGGGTTGATTGAGGCGGTTGATTGAGTTGGGCCGATCGATTGATCACGATCAGCTGATTGCCCCCGATTGCCTTAAACTGGCTTTCAGGCTTCTAGGAAGTTGTTGATGGCCTTTGATTGAGGTGATCAAAGATGATTGGGCCCACGTGTCGAACATTAATCACATAGCCTGTTTAGGCTGTAGTGGGGTAGACACTATGGGGTACAGTCTCTTAGGGTTTCATATTTGTACCCAACTCATTTTTCTATTCCATTCATTCATTCCTATTATTTCACATGGTATAGAGCGGGTTCCCTAGTGGAACTGTTCCTTCCTATGGGCCCACCTTAATTTTTTTTTTTCCTGCCTGAAGCGCGCTCTGCGCCCTGCCCTAGTCTTTCGCGGCCCCTTAGCGGCCTGCCCTGCCCTTTGCGGCCCCTTACGAGGCCTGCCCTCCCCTTACGCGGCCCCTTACGCGGCCCCTTACGCGGCCCCCTACGCGCCCCCCCCTACGCGCCCCCCCCCCCCTACGTGGCCCCGACCCTGTCCCGGCCCCATCGCGGCCCCGTCGCGGCCCCGAACCTGTCCCGGCCCCGTCGCGGCCCCTTACGCGGCCCCTTACGCGGCCCCCTACGCGGCCCCCCCTACGCGGCCCCCCTACTCGGCCCCGACCCTGTCCCGGCCCCGTCGCGGCCCCGTCGCGGCCCCGACCCTGTCCTGCCCTGGCCCCGACCCTGTCCCGGCCCCGTCGCGGCCCCGTCTCGGACCTGCCCCGGCCCCGACCCTGTCCCGGCCCTGCCCCGGCCCCATCGCGGCCTCGTCCCGGACCTGCCCCGGCCTTGACCCTGTCCCGGCCCTGCCCCGACCTCGTCGAGGCCCCGTCCCGGACCTGCCCCGGCCCCGACCCTGTCCCGGCCCTGCCCCGGCCCCGTCGCGGCCCCGTCCCGGACCTGCCCCGGCCCCGACCCTGTCCCGACCCTGTTGCGGCCCCGTCCTGGACCTGCCCCGGCCCCGACCCAGTCCCGGACCTGTCGTAGCCCTGCCCCGGCCCTCCCTCGGCCCTGCCCCGGCCTCGCCCCTGGTAAGAGCATAGCAGGGCCGAGCCGCGCTGCCGGGCCGCACTGCCCTGCCGAGCTGCCTTGCCGAGTCGCGCTGCCCTGCCTAGCTGAGTTGCACTGCTACTGCTGCTAGTGTGCTGCTGCTCCTGTCATGGCTAGTCCCAGTGTTCTTACCTTTGATGCTGAGGGTCGAGCGGTTGACTTCGATGTCTGGCTAGATGATCTGCAGCTTTTCCTATAGTGCGATAGCAAGGATGGCCTCTCACTGTTCGATCTCACGTCTGGCGCCTCTACTGCCCCTGCTGCTGATGCTGACAGTGCTGTTCGCTCGCAGTGGCTCACGCGCGATGCTGCTGCCCGCCTTGCTGTGCGTAGTCACCTATCGTCTACTGAGCGCGCGCACTTTAGTCAGTACAAGAGTGCTAAGACTCTGTACGACGCTGTAGTTGCACGCTACTCCTCCCCTGCCACTGCTGCGCTTAGTCGCCTCATGCTACCGTACCTGTTCCCTGACCTCGCCGCTTTTGCCACAGTCACTGACCTCATTACGCACCTCCGCACAAGTGACACCCGCTACCGCGCTGCGCTTCCTGCTGAGTTCTGCGCCACAAACCCCCCTCCCATGTACATCACCCTCTACTACCTAGTCACCCGACTCCCTGACACCCTTCGCTCGGTCAGGGACCACTTCCTCTCTCTTTGCCCTACCACACTCACCGTTGACCTCCTCGAGGAGCGTCTCCTTGCAGCAGAGACTAGTATTACCGCTGTAGGAGCCTCTCGTGGTGACCCCCGTACCCCTTTCTTTGAGGGGTGCTCTCCCGTTCCTCTTTTGCCCTCCGTTGCCTCTGCTGCTGATGTCGACCTTGTTGGCACCGAGTCGGTCAGCGCTGCGTCTGCTCCTAGCGAGAGGCGCCGCAACGGCAAGTGCAAGTGGGGCAAGGGCGCTTGAGGAGGTGGCGGGGGAGGAGGTAGTGGCGGTGGAGGCGGAGGAGGGGGTGGGGGTGGGGGCGGAGGAAGAGGTGGGGGCGTCGGTGGCAGCAGTGGCGGTGGAGGCAGCGGTGGCGGTGGCGGTTGGGGTGGAGGCGGCGGAGGCGGCGGCGGTGGAGCTGGTCGAGGCGGAGCTGTGCAGCGGGGACCCCAGCACCAGTCGCGCTCTCGTGAGACCCCGTCACCACAGCAGCTTCGTGAGTGGTACGCAGGGCGCCAGGGGTCTGGGGGTGCTGGTCCCTGTACCTACGTCCTGCGCACCGGCGACCGCACTGGAGAGCAGTGTGGCGGCCTGCACGCCACCCAGCGCTGCTTCGGTCGCCTGACTGACGCCTGGCGTTCCCAGTTCCCTGACGCCACTGAGATCCCTCGCTGGGGTGATCTGCTCAAGTCGGGTGTAGCTATCTTTGATCTTGACTTTGATGCTATTCTTGCTGCCATGTATGCTGTGTCTATTAGTGCTGAGGGTGACTGCTACGTGTGTGTTCCGCCTGACCCGGGCATTGAGGCTGCTGCTCTAGGTGCTAGTGAGTCTGCTACTCCAGGTGCTCGTGAGTCTGCTGCTCCAGGTACTCGTGCGTCTGCTCTCTCAGGTACTGCGTCGGCTCAGGTTTTGCACACCTTCACCCTCGACTCGGGTGCTTCCCGTTCCTTCTTTTGAGACCGCACCACCCTTACGCCGCTCAGTCGGCCGGTTGCGGTCTCCTTGGCAGACCCCTCTGGGGGTCCTGTCCTTTCTCGCTACTCCACTGTCCTCCCGTGTCCAGCGGCCCCGTCAGGCTCCCTGTCCGGTCTCTACCTCCCCTCGTTCTCTACGAACTTGGTGAGTGGTGCTGACCTTCAGGATGGCGGGGTTGACCAGTTCACTCCTGCGAGTCAGCGAGTGACCCACTGCACGTGTGCTCGGACGAGCCGCCACTTGGCCACGTTTACCCACCGACCGGGGTCCAGTCTGTACACACTGACCACAGAGTCTCCACCGGTTGCTGTGTCTGGTCAGGTAGCTGCGTCGAGTCAGGTGTTTGTTGCAGCGCCTCGGTCAGGTCCTGAGTTTGCCCCCTGCTCGTGTCGCCTCCTGTCCCACCAGAACCTCCTCTGGCACCACCGCCTTGGTCACCCCTCCCGTGTCCTTGTTTCTGGTCTCCCCCGATCTCTCCCTCCCCTTCCCCCGGGGCCTGCCCCTACCTGCGTTCCCTGCGTCGAGGGGCGGCAGCGCGCCGCTCCTCACTCCTCCGAGTTTCCCCCGACAGAGGCTCCACTGCAGACTCTTCACATGGACGTGTGGGGCCCAGCCCGCGTCCGTGGAATGGGTCACGAGCGTTACTTCCTGCTGGTGGTTGACGACTACTCACGTTACACCACAGTCTTCCCCTTGCGCCGCAAGGATGAGGTCACTGAGGTGTTGATCGACTGGATCCGCGTTGCTCGTCTCCAGCTCAGAGGGCGTTTCGACTCGGACTTTCCTGTTCTGCGTCTGCACTCCGACAGAGGTGGAGAGTTTTCCTCCGACCTTCTGCGAGCCTTCTGTCGTGCGGAGGGCATCCGCCAGACGTTCACGCTCCGGCCTCTCCACAGCAAAATGGGATTGCTGAGCGCCGCATTGGCATGGTCATGGATGTCGCTCGTACGTCCATGATCCATGCGGCTGCTCCCCATTTTCTGTGGCCGTTCGCGGTTCAGTACGCGGCGCATCAGATCAACCTTCAGCCCCGGGTCTCTATTCCAGAGACCTCCCCTACTCTGCGGTGGACGGGGAAGGTTGGCGATGCGACACGGGAGGTCTCTATTCCAGAGACCTCCCGTGTCTGGGGATCTCGAGCTTTCGTCCGTGACTTGTCTGCGGACAAGCTGTCCTCCCGTGCTGTTCCTTGCGTCTTCCTCGGCTTCCCCAATGACGCGCCTGGTTGGCAGTTTTACCACCCCACCTCGCGTCGTGTTCTGTCCTCCCAGGACGTCACGTTTGACGAGTCGGTTCCGAACTACTGTCTCTTCCCCTACCGCGCTGCCCCCCTCCTCCCCCCGCCGCTCTTCCTCACGCCCGTTCCCCCCCCGGTAGACCCCCTCCCCCCTCAGGGTCCTGCCCCCTCAGGTGTGTCCCAGGTAGATGCAGTCGAGCCTGTCGAGGTAGCTGTTGACTCTGGTACTTCTGGGGGTGCTGAGCCTGAGTGTGTGGAGCCTGGGGGTGCTGGGTCTGGGGGTGCTGAGCCTGAGCGTGCGGAGCCTGGGGGTGCTGGGTCTGGGGGTGCTGAGCCTGAGCGTGCGGAGCCTTTGGGTGCTGGGTCTGGGGGTGCTGAGCCTGGAGTTGCCGAGAGTGGGGGTGCAGAGCCTGCCGGTGCTGGACCTGTAGATCCTTCGGGTGCTTTGTCCCGACGGGAGCTACCCTCTCCACAGGAGCTGCGCGAGTGGTTTGCTCGGCGCTGGAGCCGTGCTGCTGGAGCTGGTGGTGCTGCCGGTGCTGGAGGTTCTACTGCTGCCGGGGGTGCTGGAGCCACGGGTCCCGGAGGTGCTCGTACTGGAGGTACTGGAGCTGCTGTGAGTGGTGGTGCTACTGGTGCTGGAGCTACTGGTGGAGCTGGAGCTGGCCGTGCTGCTGGAGTAGGTGCTATTGGAGGTACTAGAGCCGGAGCTGCTGAGTCTTCCGGGGGTCTTGCTGGAGCTGGAGCTGCTGGAGGTACTGGAGCTGGAGGTGCTGCTGGAGCCGGTGCTCCTGTGGGTGCTGGAGTTGGCGCTACTGGAGCTTTTGGGGGTGCTCCTGGTGCTGGTGGTGCTGCTGGAGTTGGAGCTGACGCTGGGGGTGCTGGTGCTGTCCCTGCTGGTTCTGGAGGCGCTGCGCGGCCGCGGCCGTACTTCGTTCCGCTCCTTGAGCAGGTTCTTGGTCTTCCGCCTTCTCCTGGTCCTGCTCCTTCCTTAGAGTGTCCACTGCCTGTCCAGTCCGAGTCACAGTTACAGCTGACCTCCCCTCTTCCTGCTCCTTCTCCCTACGCTGGTCCTACTGGAGGTCTTGCTGAGCGTCGTGAGCCTGAGTCGCGTCCTGCGTCGCCTGTTCGTACTGCTCGCACTAGTCGTCGTGTTCCACGTCAGCGTCCTCCTGCGGTCCCGGGCACGCATCAGATGGCACTGCGTCCTTCCACTGCGTCACAGCGTGTCCCTTTGCCGTCTCCTCCAGCGTCCTCTCTTCCTGCTCTTGCTGATCCGGAGTCTGACTCCCTTCGTGCTGCCAGTCCTACTGTCACGCGTTTCCTAGCCACTGTTGTCACTCACCCTTCCTTTGAGTCCACTGCTGCGTCTGCCTTCGTTGCCGAGCTTGTCGACTTCGCTGCTCACTGTCGTCTAGACTACGCCGCTAGTCTTGTTGCTGAGTCTGCGTCTGTCTGTCCTCCGTCCGTCGGGGGTGAGTGTGCTCTTAGCACGGACGTCCTTGAGGACAGACAGGAGGAGTTCCAGTGTTTTGCTGCTGCTTTACCTCATCTCGTGTCTACGCTGCTTGCCCCTGAGGGAGACCCGGATGCACCAGACATCCCGACCCCGCGCTCTTACGCAGAGGCGATAGAGGGTCCCTACTCCTCTCAGTGGCAGGCAGCCATGGATGCAGAGATGGCTTCCTGGAAGTCCACAGGCACCTACGTCGACGAGGTTCCCCCACCTGGGGCGAACATCGTCAGTGGCATGTGGATGTTCAGGGTGAAGCGGCCGCCGGGTTCTCCGCCTGTCTTCAAGGCGTGTTACGTGGCTCGAGGCTTCAGTCAGCGGCAGGGAGTTGACTACTTTCAGACCTTCTCCCCGACCCCGAAGATGACCACTCTTCGGGTTCTGCTGCACGTCGCTGCTCAGCGTGACTACGAGCTTCACTCCCTTGACTTCAGCACTGCTTTCCTACAGGGCAGCCTGCACGAGGAGATCTGGCTGCGCCGCCCACCTGGCTTCACTGGGTCGTTTCCTCCTGGTACCCAGTGGAGC
Organism: Closterium sp. Naga37s-1; assembly: GCA_947471745.1. Lineage (NCBI taxonomy): Eukaryota > Viridiplantae > Streptophyta > Zygnematophyceae > Desmidiales > Closteriaceae > Closterium > Closterium sp. Naga37s-1. The sequence continues at coordinate 3,698,414 of CANJKZ010000120.1, read as the reverse complement.
CTCCGGCGGCCAGTCTACGGTCTCCGCCAGGCGCCCCGTGAGTGGCACGACACACTGAGGACTACGCTTGCGGCTCTTGGGTTTGCTCCTTCCACTGCTGACCCGTCGCTGTTTCTTCGCACCGACACTTTGCTGCCGCCGTTCTACATCCTCGTGTACGTCGACGACTTGGTCTTTGCTACGGCTGACACTGCTGGACTCGCCCACGTGAAGTCCGAGCTGCAGAAGAGACACACGTGCACAGACCTGGGTGAACTGCGCAGCTATCTTGGCTTGCAGATCACTCGGGACAGAGCACGCCGCACCATTACCCTGACTCAGTCACACATGGTGCAGCAGGTCCTTCAGCGCTTCGACTTCACGTACTCCTCGCCTCAGGCCACTCCTCTGTCTACTCGCCACTCGCTCTCAGCTCTGCCTTCGGATGAGTCCGTAGAGCCGAGTGGCCCGTACCCAGAGCTTGTTGGCTGCCTCATGTACCTGATGACCTGCACTCGACCTGACCTGGCATACCCTCTTAGCATCTTGGCACGCTATGTTGCTCCTGGGAGACACCGACCAGAGCACATGGCTGCAGCGAAGAGGGTGTTGCGCTACTTGTGCAGTACGTCGGGCATGGGGCTAGTGCTTGGAGGGCGGAGTCTAGTGGTCCTCACTGGTCACGCAGACGCGTCTTGGGTTGACGACCTGGCTACGCAGCGGTCGTCACAGGGTTACACCTTCAGCCTTGGTTCCGGCTCTGTTTCGTGGCGGTCTACTCGCTCGTCTTCTGTTCTCAGCTCCAGCTGTGAGGCTGAGATCTATGCAGGGGCCATGGCTGCACAGGAGTTACGCTGGCTCACCTACCTGCTGACTGACCTCGGTGAGCCGCCTCGTTCTCCTCCGGTTCTGTACGTAGACAACAAGGCCATGCTGGCCTTGTGTCGGGAGCACAGACTGGAGCACAGAACGAAGCACATTGCTCTTCGCTACTTCCTTGCTCGTGAGCTGCAGCAGCGTGGTCAGCTGCGTCTTGCTTACGTGGCCTCCCAGGCCAACACTGCTGATATCTTCACCAAGGCACTTCAGCCTTGTGATCATCAGCGCTTCTGTACTATGCTAGGTCTTGTGCCTTCTTTGCCTTACTTGCTTACCTCTTGACTTTACCTGTACTGTGATCTATATATACCTGCACTTGCTTGTTTACCTTTTATATATAATCCTGCATGTGAACTGGCCTTGTGGCCTTTGAACCTGTGCTCGGAATGTGTGGTGACGTTGTGATCCACCCTGAGCTTGCTTTGTTTTGCTTTGCTTGACTGGTCTTGTGACCCCTTGTTCTCCCCCACTTTGCCTATGGGGGTGTGTTGAACATTAATCACATAGCCTGTTTAGGTTGTAGTGGGGTAGACACTATGGGGTACAGTCTCTTAGGGTTTCATATTTGTACCCAACTCATTTTTCTATTCCATTCATTCATTCCTATTATTTCACACCACGTCCTTAGTCCCAAAAATCAGCCAAAAAATGGTACAAATAGTATTTGACCCTTACAATTTGGGGCCTGAACCCGCTACTTGCAGGGCTATTCATTTACGGCTACAAAACGGGCTCGTTCTTTACAACGGGAAGTCACTTGCTGGCGACAATGCAGAAAGGGTAATAATTAATTAAGGCCGAGACTAGCCAAATTTGGGTACCCTCTTATCGCCTGCTTTGTGGACTACTTATCCATTATGTCTGCGATTTGAATATCTCTGGACATTTGGGAGTACACTAGATGCATAAAATACTTATCCATTATGTCTACGGTTTGAATATCTCTGGACATTTGGGAGCATACTAGATGCATAGAATCTTACACTGTTAGTATTACACGTATAAGACGTCGATGGTGTATTCAATGTATGCAATCTGAAGTATATGCGAGCAAAACCATTAAAGTACTACCACACATACACACACACATATACACATACATACGCACACACACGCACACACATACAAGCACGCATATGCATATACATACACACACGCGCGTGCGCACACACACACACACACATACACACACATACATACACACGCATACATAAATAATATTATTATCATCCATGACAAGTTGTTCTACGCGCCATAACAAAAGTGATCAAATCCATATGTTTGTTGCCAATAAGGTAATGTAATTTTTGTTACAGCTCGTAGGGGGACTTAGTCTGGATCTTGCTCAGCCCTGATTTCAGGGTGATGTATTTCAGGGTGATGTATTAGTGTGACACCTGTCAGTAAATGTAAAATGACCTAAGTGTCTATTCTATAACAAAATCATACATATGTTTATATAAGATTACTGAGGAATTCGAAAGGTCTTAACTAGCCATGACCTCTAAGGGGTACATGTCAGAACATTATAGCTTATGCTGTTGTGTAGGCTATAGTGGGGTATCCCATAGGGGGTACAACCAATTAGGGTTTCATATTTGTACTCACTTCATTTCATAGTTCATCCATTCTTGTTCAAATCTTCTCATGGTATAGAGCAGGTTCCCCCTTGGGAACTGTGCTTAGGGCCCACCACATCGATTTTTTTTTTTTTTTTTTTTCCTGCCCGAAGCGCGCTCAGCCCGAGTCGCGCTTCGGGCCCTCACTTCGTCGAGCCGCCCTAGCGGCCCTGCACTGCGGCCCCGCCACCCGTCTCCGCGGCCCCGCCGCCCTACCTCGCGGCCTCGCCGCCCCATTGCGCGGCCCCGCCGCCCTACCTAGCGGCCCCGCCGCCCCATCGCGCGGCCCCGCCGCCCCATCGCGCGGCCCCGTCGCCCCATCGCGCGGCCCCGCCGCCCTTCCTCGCGGCCCCGCCACCCCATCGCGCGGCCCCGCCGCCCCATCACGTGGCCCCGCCGCCCTTCCTCGCGGCCCCGCCACCCCATCGCGCGGCCCCGCCGCCCCATCGCGCGGCCCCGCCGCCCTACCTAGCGGCCCCGCCGCCCTTCCTCGCGGCCCCGCCCTTACCTGCGGCCCCGCCGCCCTCTGCTGCGGCCCCGCCACCTTACCTGCGGCCCCGCCACCTTTCCTGCGGCCCCGCCACCCTATCTGCGGCCCCGCCACCCTACCCGCGGCCACGCCGCCCTTACCAGCGGCCCCGCCGCCCTTACCTGCGGCCCCGTGCCCTGCAGCAGCACAGCCGAGCCGCCCAGCAGCCGAGCCGCCGAGCCGCCCAGCAGCCGAGCCGCCGAGCCGCCCAGCAGCCAAGCTGCCCAGCAGCCGAGCCGCCCAGCAGCCGAGCCGCCCAGCGGCCGCGCCGCCCAGCAGCCGAGCCGCCCAGCAGCCGAGCCGCCCAGCAGCGGAGCCGCCGAGCCGCCGGGCCACCCAGCAGCTGAGCCGCCGAGCCGCCGCGCCGCCCTCCTTCAGGGCCGCCCGACCTGCCCAGTCTGGTGAGCACAGCGCCTTTTCACTGCACCCACTGTTTGCGCTACTAGTCGTCTAGGGTCATGGCTACCCCTAGTGTTCTCGCCTTTGACGCTGAGGGTAGGGCCATTGACTTTGAGGTCTGGGTAGATGACCTGCAGCTGTTCTTACAGTGCGATAGGGCAGACGGCCTCTCTCTCTTTGACCTCACCTCTGGCACCTCCACTGCCCCTGCTGCTGATGCTGACGCCACTGTTCGCTCCCAGTGGGCCACGCGCGACGCTGCTGCACGTCTTGCTGTGCGTCGCCACCTCCCTACCTCCGAGCGTGCGCACTTTAGTCAGTACAAGAGTGCTCAGACCTTGTACGACGCTGTAGTTGCGCGCTACTCCTCCCCTGCCACTGCTGCACTGAGCCGTCTCATGCTACCGTACCTCTTTCCTGATCTTACTGCCTTTCCCACAGTCACTGACCTCATTACGCACCTCCGCACTAGTGACACTCGCTACCGCGCTGCACTCCCTCCTGACTTCTGCGCCAGGAACCCCCCCCCCATGTACATCACTCTTTACTACATAGTCACTCGCCTTCCTGACTCCCTTCGCGTAGTCAGGGACCACTTTCTCTCTGTCTGTCCCACCACTCTCACTGTTGACCTCCTCGAGAAGTCCCTCCTAGCGGCCGAGAAGAGCATAGTCGCTGTAGGGGCCTCTCGTGGTGACCCGCGCACCCCCATCTTTGAGGGGTGTTCCCCCTCCCCCCTTCTGCCCTCTGTTGCCTCTGCTGCTGCGGCCGACCTCCTTGTTCTTGAGTCGGTCGGTGCGGCGTCTGCCCCTAGCGGGAGACGCCGCTCTGGCAAGGGCAAGGGGGGCAAGGGCGCTGGAGGAGCGAGCGGGGGCGGTGGAGGTGGAGGTGGCGGCAGTTGGGGGAGTGGGGGTGGCGGTGGGAGTGGAGGTGGGGGTGGAGGGGTCGGTGGCGGCAGTGGAGGTGGAGGTGGCGGCGGCGGTGGCGGTGGGAGCGGAGGTGGTGGAGGTAGCGGAGGTGGAGGCGGCGGCGGAGGCGGAGGCGGCGGCAGTAGCGGAGGCGGCGGAGGCGTCGGAGGCGGCGGGGGTGGCGGTGGTGCTGGTCGCGGGTCTTCGCAGAGGAGTGGCTCCGGTGGTGGCTCGCGCCAGCAGCAGCAGCGTGGTCGTGACACCCTTTCCCCTCAGCAGCTTCGTGAGTGGTACACTGCGCGTCAGCGGGGTGGGGGTTTTGGTCCGTGCTCCTACGTTTTGCGCACCGGCGACCGTGCGGGTGAGCAGTGTGGGGGTCCCCACCCCACCCAGCGCTGCTTTGGCCGCCTGACGGACGCGTGGCGTCACCAGTTCCCGGAGGCCTCCGAGATCCCTCGCTGGGGCGAGCTGTCTAGGGCGGGTGTTGCCATCTATGATCTTGACTTTGATGCTATTCTCTCTGCCATGTATGCTGTATCTATTAGTGATGAGGGTGACTGTTACCGGTGTTTCCCGCCCGATCCGGGCATTGAGACTGCTGCTCTAGGTCCTGGTGAGGCTGCTGCCCTAGGTGCTTGCGACGCTGCTGCTCTAGGTGCTCGTGTGTCTGCGTCCTCAGGTACTGGTGAGTCTGCGCTCTCAGGTACTGCGTCGGCTTCGGCCTCCCTCACCTTCACCCTTGACTCTGGGGCGTCTCGCTCCTTCTTTCGGGACCGCACCACACTCACACCGCTGAGTCGACCGGTTGCAGTGTCTCTGGCTGACCCCTCTGGGGGTCCTGTCCTGTCTCGCTTCTCCACAGTCCTCCCGTGTCCGGCGGCTCCCTCTGGCACCCTGTCTGGTCTCTACCTCCCCTCGTTCTCTACGAACCTGGTGAGTGGTGCTGACCTACAGGATGCGGGGGTCCACCAGTTCACTCCTGCACGTCAGAGAGTGACCCACTGTACAGAGGCTGGCACAGGCCGACACCTGGCTACGTTCACCCGTCAGCCGGGGTCGAGCCTGTACACTCTGACCACTGCGTCTCCTCCAGTTGCTGAGTCTGGTAGGGTAGTTACGTCGGGTCAGGTGTTTGCTGCGGCGTCCAGGTCTGGTCCTGAGTCTGCCCCCTGTTCGTGTCGTCTCCTGTCTCACGAGACTCTCCTCTGGCACCACCGCCTTGGCCACCCCTCTCTGCTTCGGCTCAGAGGTATGGCCTCCCGTCTTCTTGTGTCCGGTCTCCCCCGGTCCCTCCCTCCCCTTCCTCAGGGCCCTGGCCCTGCCTGTGTCCCCTGTGTCGAGGGGCGCCTGCGTGCTGCCCCTCACTCCTCCCAGTTTCCTCCGACAGAGGCCCCGTTGCAGACACTTCACATGGACGTGTGGGGCCCAGCCCGCGTCCGTGGACAGGGTCACGAGCGCTACTTCCTGCTCGTTGTTGACGACTACTCGCGTTACACCACAGTCTTCCCCTTGCGCAGCAAGGGTGATGTCACTGAGGTGCTGATCGACTGGATCCGCGCAGCTCGTCTCCAGCTCAGGCAGAGCTTCGGCTCGGACTTTCCTGTTCTGCGTCTGCACTCGGACAGAGGCGGAGAGTTCTCCTCTGGCCTTCTGCGTGCCTACTGTCGTGCACGGGGCATCCGTCAGACCTTCACGCTTCCGGACTCACCGCAGCAAAATGGGATTGCTGAGCGCCGCATTGGCATGGTCATGGACGTCGCTCGTACGTCTATGATGCATGCGGCTGCCCCCCATTTTCTGTGGCCGTTTGCGGTTCGGTACGCGGCGCATCAGATCAACCTCCACCCCAGGGTCTCCAGGCCGGAGACCTCCCCAGCCCTGCTGTGGACGGGGAAGGTTGGCGATGCGTCGGCGTTCCGGGTCTGGGGATCTCGGGCGTTTGTCCGCGACCTGTCTGCGGACAAACTATCCCCTCGTGCTGCTCCTTGCGTCTTCCTGGGGTTCCCCCCTGACGCGCCTGGGTGGCAGTTTTACCACCCCACCTCTCGCCGTGTTCTGTCCTCCCAGGACGTCACGTTTGACGAGTCGGTCCCCTACTACCGCCTCTTCCCCTACCGCACTCCGTCCCTCCCCCCACCCCCACTCTTCCTGGTACCAGGTCCCCCCCAGGTAGACCCCCTCCCCCCTCAGGGTCCTGCCCCTTCAGGTGTGTCCCAGGTAGACGCGGTCGAACCTGTCGAGGTCACTGGTGACTCTGGTGCTGCTGAGGGTGCTGAGGCTGGGGGTGCTGTACCTGGGGGTGCGGAGCCTAGGGGTGCTGGGCCTGGGGGTGCTACGTCTGGGGGTGCTGAGCCTAGGGGTGCTGAGCCTGGGGGTGCTGAGCCTGGGGGTGCTACGTCTGGGGGTGCTGAGCCTAGGGGTGCTACGTCTGGGGGTGCTGAGCCTAGGGGTGCTGAGCCTGGGGGTGCTGAGCCTGGGGGTGCTGAGCCTGGGGGTGCTGAGCCTAGGGGTGCTACGTCTGGGGGTGCTGAGCCTAGGGGTGCTACGCCTGGGGGTGCTGAGCCTGGAGGTGCTTCGCCTGGAGGTTCTCCGAGTCCTTCGTCTCGCCGGGAGCCACTTTCTCCACAGGAGCTGCGTGAGTGGTTTGCCCGGCGCTGGAGGCGTGCTGCTGGTGCTGGAGGTCCTTCGGCTGCTGAGGGTGCTGCGGTCGCGGGTCCCAGAGGTGCTCGTCCTGGGTGCACTGGAGCTGGTGCTGCTGAGGGTGCTGGCGCTGAGACTACTGCTGGCAGTCCTACTGGGGGTGCTCCTGGTGCTGCTGGAGGTTCTGGAGCTACTGGTGGTGCTGCTGGAGCGGGTGCTCCTGCTGAGGGTTCTGGTGCTGTCCCGGCTGCTTCTAGCGTCGCCGCGCGGCCTCGACCGTACTTCGTGCCACTCCTGCAGCAGGTTCTTGGTCTTCCACCCTCTACTGGTCCTCCTCCTCCCTTAGAGTGCCCACAGCCTGTCTCGTCCCAGCTACAGTTGCAGCCTACCTCCCCTTTGCCTGCTCCTTCTCCCTACACTGGTCCTACTGGAGGTCTGGCTGAGCGTCGTGAGCCTGCGTCTCGCCCTGCGTCGCCTGTCCGTGCTGCTCGCACTAGTGGTCGCGGTTCGCGTCAGCGTCCTCCTCCTGTCCCTGGCACGCACCGGATGTCTCTGCGTCCGTCCACTGCTCCTCTGCGTGCCCCTTTGCCTTCTCCTCCTGAGTCCTCTCTTCCTGCTCTTGCCGACCCGGAGTCGGACTCTCTTCGTGCTGCCAGTCCTACTGTCACGCGTCTCCTTGCTACTGTTGTCACTGACCCTTCTTTCGAGTCTACTGCTGCGTCTGCTCTCGTTACTGAGCTCGTCGACTTTGCTGCTCGCTGTCGCTTAGACTACGCTGCTAGTCTTGTCGCTGAGTCTGAGTCTGTCTGTCCTCCGTCCGTCGGGGGTGAGTGTGCCCTTGGCATGGACGTCCTTGAGGACAGGCAGGAGGAGTTCCAGTGTCTGGCAGCTGCCTCACCTCATCTCGTGTCCGTACTGCTTACCCCTGAGGGAGACCCGGATGCACTTGACATCCCGACTCCGCGCTCTTACGCGGAGGCGATAGAGGGTCCCTACTCCTCTCAGTGGCAGGCAGCTATGGATGCAGAGATGGCTTCCTGGAAGTCCACAGGCACCTACGTTGACGCTGTCCCCCCTCCTGGGGCGAACATCGTCAGTGGCATGTGGATCTTCAGGGTGAAGCGGCCGCCGGGTTCTCCGCCTGTCTTCAAGGCGCGTTACGTGGCTCGTGGCTTCAGTCAGCGGCAGGGAGTTGACTACTTTCAGACCTTCTCCCCCACCCCGAAGATGACCACTCTTCGGGTACTGCTGCACGTTGCTGCTCACCGTGACTACGAGCTGCACTCTCTTGACTTCAGCACAGCTTTCTTGCAGGGCAGCCTGCACGAGGAGATCTGGCTGCGTCGCCCACCTGGCTTCACTGGGTCTTTCCCTTCTGGTACCCAGTGGAGTCTCCGGCGTCCAGTCTACGGTCTCCGCCAGGCGCCACGTGAGTGGCACGACACACTGAGGACTACACTTGCGGCTCTTGGGTTTGCTCCTTCTACTGCCGACCCGTCGCTGTTTCTACGCACCGACACCTCTCTGCCGCCGTTCTACATCCTCGTGTACGTCGACGACTTGGTCTTTGCCACAGCTGACACTGCTGGACTCGCCTACGTGAAGTCCGAGCTGCAGAAGAGACACACGTGCACAGACCTGGGTGAACTGCGCAGCTACCTTGGCTTGCAGATCACCCGGGACAGAGCACGCCGCACCATTACCCTGACTCAGTCACACATGGTGCAGCAGGTCCTTCAGCGCTTCGGCTTCACGTACTCCTCGCCTCAGGCCACTCCTCTGTCTACTCGCCACTCGCTCTCAGCTCTGCCTTCGGATGAGTCCGTAGAGTCGAGTGGCCCGTACCCAGAGCTTGTTGGCTGCCTCATGTACCTGATGACCTGCACACGACCTGACCTTGCATACCCTCTTAGCATTCTCGCACGCTATGTTGCTCCTGGGAGACACAGACCAGAGCACATGGCTGCAGCGAAGAGGGTGTTGCGCTACTTGTGCAGTACGTCGGGCATGGGGCTAGTGCTTGGAGGGCGGAGTCCAGTGGTCCTCACTGGGCACGCGGACGCTTCTTGGGCTGACGACCAGGCTACGCAGCGGTCGTCACAGGGTTACACCTTCAGCCTTGGTTCCGGCTCTGTTTCGTGGCGGGCTACTCGCTCGTCTTCTGTTCTTGGCTCGAGTTGTGAGGCTGAGATCTACGCCGGGGCCATGGCTGCACAGGAGCTTCGCTGGCTCACCTACCTGCTGACCGACCTTGGAGAGCCGCCTCGTTCTCCTCCAGTCCTGTACGTAGACAACAAGGCCATGCTGGCCTTGTGTCGAGAGCAGCGACTGGAGCACAGAACAAAGCACATTGCTCTCCGCTACTTCCTTGCTCGTGAGCTACAGCAACGTGGTCAGTTGCGGCTTGCGTACGTGGCCTCTGAGGCCAACACTGCTGATGTCTTCACCAAGGCACTTCCGCCTTGTGATCATCAGCGCTTCTGCACTCAGCTGGGTCTTGTGCCCGTCTTGCCTCATTTGCTCTCCTCTTGACCTTGCCTGTACTCTCACATATATATATACCTGCTCTTGCTTGTCTAGTTTTATATATATGTGTGTACTCTTGCATGTGAAGTGGCCGTGTGGCCTTGACCCTGTGCTCGGACTGTGTGGTGACTTTGTGATCCACCCTGAGCTTGCTTTGCTTTACTTTGCTTGACTGGTCTTGTGACCCCTTGTTCTCCCCCACTTTGCCTATGGGGGTGTGTCAGAACATTATAGCTTATGCTGTTGTGTAGGCTATAGTGGGGTATCCCATAGGGGGTACAACCAATTAGGGTTTCATATTTGTACTCACTTCATTTCATAGTTCATCCATTCTTGTTCAAATCTTCTCAGTACATTCCCTTATCACGTTTACATCACCACCATGCGGCGCAGGAACCCGTTTCAAACCCGTTCCCGCCATCTACCCAGGGCTTCATTTCAATTTTAGGCACTCTGATGTTCATCTAAAAAAAAAAACAAATTTACTATGAGGGCTCTTCGGCCAGAAAATAGGCACTCTGATTGGTCAGTGTGTCAAACATATCTGCTATAGTCTATCTAGGCTGTAGTGGGGTAGTCAATACAGGGTACAACACTTTTAGGTTTTCATACTTGTACCCACCTGCTGCCTAGTGCCAAACATTAATCATATAGCCTGTCTAGGCTGTAGTGGGGTAGACACTATGGGGTACAGTTTCCTAGGGTTTCATATTTGTACCCAACTCATTTCCTAGTCATTCATTCCTGTTTTTTCACATGGTATAGAGCGGGTTCCCTAGCGGGACCGTTCCTTCCTAAGGGCCCACGGTCAATTTTTTTTTTTTCCTACCTGCCCGAAGCGCGCTTCGCGCTCTGCCCTACCCTCGATCTTCGCGGCCCCCTAGCGGCCTGTCCTGCCCTACGCGGCCCCCCTTTGCGGCCCATTAGCGGCCCCCTTCGAGGCCCCGTTGCGACCCCGCCCCGGCCCTGCCCCGTCGCCCGAAGCCGCCGCGTCGCGGCCCGGCCCGTCGCCCCGTCGCTCGGCGCCCCGTCACCTCGGCCCGGCCCAGCCCGTCGCCCCGTCGTCCCGGCCCGGCCCTGCCCGTCGCCCCGTCGCCCGGCGCTGCCCTGGCCCTGCCCCGTCGCTCGTCGCGGCCCTGTCGCGGCCCGGCCTCGGCCCTGCCCCTGCCCTCCCCCGGCCCTGTCGCGACCCTGTTCCGGCCTGTCGCAGCCCTGCCCCGGCCCTGTTGCGGCCCTGTTGCGGCTCTGCCCCGGCCCTGTCCCGGCCCTGCCCCGGCCCTCCCCCGGACCTGTCGCAGCCCTGCCCCGGACCTGTTGCGGCCCTGCCCCGGCCCTCCCCCGGCCCTGCCCCGGCCCCGCCCCTGGTAAGAGCACCGCCGAGCCGCGCTGCCGAGCCGCGCCGCGCCACCGAGCCGCGGTGCCGAGCCGGCCCGCCCTGCCTAGCCGCGCCGCTTAGCCGAGTCGCACTGCTGCTGCTGCTAGCCTGCTGCTGCTCCTGTCATGGCTAGTCCCAGTGTTCTTACCTTTGATGCTGAGGGTCGAGCGGTTGACTTCGAGGTCTGGATAGATGATCTGCAGCTTTTCCTACAGTGCGACAGCAAGGATGGTCTCTCACTGTTCGATCTCACGTCTGGCGCCTCTACTGCCCCTGCTGCTGATGCTGACAGTACTGCTCGCTCACAGTGGACCACGCGCGATGCTGCAGCCCGCCTTGCTGTGCGTAGTCACCTACCGTCTACTGAGCGCGCGCACTTTAGTCAGTACAAGAGTGCTAAGACTCTGTACGACGCTGTAGTTGCACGCTACTCTTCCCCTGCCACTGCTGCGCTTAGCCGCCTCATGCTACCGTACCTGCTCCCTGACCTCGCCGCTTTTGCCACAGTCACTGACCTCATTACGCACCTCCGCACTAGTGACACCCGCTACTGCGCTGCGCTTCCTGCTGAGTTCTGCGCCAAGAACCCCCCCCCCCATGTACATCACCCTCTACTACCTAGTCACCCGGCTCCCTGACACCCTTCGCTCGGTCAGGGACCACTTCCTCTCTCTTTGCCCTACCACACTCACCGTTGACCTCCTCGAGGAGCGCCTCCTTGCAGCAGAGACTAGTATTACCGCTGTAGGAGCCTCTCGTGGTGACCCCCGTACCCCTTTCTTTTAGGGGTGCTCCCCCGTTCCTCTTTTGCCCTCCGTTGCCTCTGCTGCTGCTGTCGACCTTGTTGGCACCGAGTCGGTCAGCGCTGCGTCTGCTCCTAGCGAGAGGCGCCGCAAAGGCAAGGGCAAGCGGGGCAAGGGCGCTGGAGGAGGTGGCGGGGGAGGAGGTAGTGGCGGTGGAGGCGGAGGAGGGGGTAGGGGTGGGGGTGGTGGCAGAGGTGGGGGCTTCGGTGGCAGCGGTGGAGGTGGAGGCGGCGGTGGCGGTGGCGGCTGAGGTGGAGGCGGCGGAGGCGGCAGCGGCGGAGGTGGAGCTGGTCGAGGCGGTACTGTGCAGCGGGGACCCCAGCAGCAGTAGCGCTCTCGTGAGACCCCGTCGCCCCAACAGCTTCGTGAGTGGTACGCAGGGCGCCAGGGGTCTGGGGGTGCTGGTCCCTGTGCCTACGTCCTGCGCATCGGCGACCGCACTGGAGAGCAGTGTGGCGGCCTGCATGCCACCCAGCGCTGCTTCGGCCGCCTGACCGACGCCAGGCGTACCCAGTTCCCTGACGCCACTGAGATCCCTCGCTGGGGTGATCTGCTCAGGCCGGGTGTAGCTATCTTCGATCTTGACTTTGATGCTATTCTTGCTGCCATGTATGCTGTGTCTATTAGTGCTGAGGGTGACTGTTACGTGTGTGTTCCGCCTGACCCATGCATTGAGGCTGCTGCTCTAGGTGCTAGTGAGTCTGCTGCTCCAGGTGCTGGTGAGTCTGCGCTCTCAGGTACTACGTCGGCTCAGGTTTTGCACACCTTCACCCTCGACTCGGGTGCTTCCCGCTCCTTCTTTCGAGACCGCACCACTCTTACGCCGCTCAGTCGGCCGGTTGCGGTCTCCCTCGCAGACCCCTCTGGGGGTCCTGTCCTTGCCCACTACTCCACTGTCCTCCCGTGTCCGGCGGCCCCGTCAGGCTCCCTGTCCGGTCTCTACCTCCCCTCGTTCTCTACGAACTTGGTGAGTGGTGCTGACCTTCAGGATGGCGGGGTTGACCAGTTCACTCCTCCGAGTCAGCGAGTGACCCACTGCACGTGTGCTCAGACAGGCCGCCACTTGGCCACGTTTACCCGTCGACCGGGGTCGAGCCTGTACACACTGACCACAGAGTCTCCACCGGTTGCTGCGTCTGGTCAGGTAGCTGCGTCGAGTCAGGTGTTTGCTGCAGCGTCTCGGTCCGGTCCTGAGTCTGCCCCCTGCTCGTGTTGCCTCCTGTCCCACCAGACCCTCCTTTGGCACCACTGCCTTGGTCACCCCTCCTTGCCTCGTCTCCGAGGCATGGCCTCCCGTGTCCTTGTCTCTGGTCTTCCCCGGTCCCTCCCTCCCCTTCCCCCAGGGCCTGCCCCTACCTGCGTTCCCTGTGTCGAGGGGCGGCAGCGCGCCGCTCCTCACTCCTCCGAGTTTCCCCCGACAGAGGCTCCGCTGCAGACTCTCCACATGGACGTGTGGGGCCCAGCCCGCGTCCGTGGACAGGGTCACGAGCGTTACTTCCTGCTGGTGGTTGACGACTACTCGCGTTACACCACAGTCTTCCCCTTGCGCCGCAAGGATGAGGTCACTGGGGTGTTGATCGACTGGATCCGCGTTGCTCGTCTCTAGCTCAGAGAGCGTTTCGGCTCGGACTTTCCTGTTCTGCGTCTGCACTCCGACAGAGGTGGGGAGTTTTCCTCCGACCTTCTGCGAGCCTTCTGTCGTGCGGAGGGCATCCGCCAGACGTTCACGCTTCCGGCCTCTCCACAGAAAAATGGGATTGCTGAGCGCCGCATTGGCATGGTCATGGATGTCGCTCGTACGTCCATGATCCATGCGGCTGCTCCCCATTTTCTGTGGCCGTTCGCGGTTCAGTACGCGGCGCATCAGATCAACCTTCAGCCCCGGGTCTCCCTGCCGGAGACCTCCCCTACTCTGCGGTGGACGGGGAAGGTTGGTGATGCGTCTGCGTTCCGTGTCTGGGGATGTCGAGCTTTCGTCCGAGACTTGTCTGCGGACAAGCTGTCCTCCCGTGCTGTTCCTTGCGTCTTCCTCGGCTTTCCCCTTGACGCGCCTGGTTGGCAGTTTTACCACCCCACCTCGCGTCGTGTTCTGTCCTCCCAGGACGTCACGTTTGACGAGTCGGTTCCGTACTACCGTCTCTTCCCCTACCGCACTGCCCCCCTCCCTCCCCCGCCGCTCTTCCTCGCTCCCGGTCCCCCCCCCGGTAGACCCCCTCCCCCCCTCAGGGTCCTGCCCCCTCAGGTGTGTCCCAGGTAGATGCAATCGAGCCTGTCGAGGTAGCTGCTGACTCTGGTGCGTCTGGGGGTGCTGAGCCTGAGCGTGCGAAGCCTGGGGGTGCTGGGTCTGGGGGTGTTGAGCCTGAGCGTGCGGAGCCTGGGGGTGCTGGGTCTGGGGGTGCTGAGCCTGAGCGTGTGGAGCCTGGGGGTGCTGGGTCTGGGGGTGCTGAGCCTGAGCGTGCGGAGCCTGGGGGTGCTGCTTCTGGGGGTGCTGAGCCTGGGGTTGCTAGGAGTGGGGGTGTGGAGCCTGCCGGTGCTGGACCTGGCGGTCCTTCGGGTGCTTTGTCCCGGCGGGAGCTTCCCTCTCCACAGGAGCTGCGCGAGTGGTTTGCTTGGCGCTGGAGCCGTGCTGCTGGAGCTGGAGGTGCTGCCGGTGCTGGAGGTTCTGCTGCTGCTGGAGGTACTGGAGCTGGAGGTGCTGCTGGAGCCGGTACTGGAGGTTCTGCTTCTGCTGGGGGTGCTGGAGCCACGGGTCCCGGAGGTGCTCGTACTGGAGGTACTGGAGCTGCTGGGCCTGGTGGTGCTCCTGGTGCTGGAGCTACTGGTGGAGCTGGAGCTGGTGGTGCTGCTGGAGTGGGTGCTACTGGAGGTACTGGAGCCGGAGCGGCTGTGTCTGCTGGTGGTCCTGCTGGAGCTGGAGCTGCTGGAGGTACTGGAGCTGGTGGTGCTGCTGGAGTTGGAGCTGACGCTGGGGGTACTGGTGTTGTCCCTGCTGGTTCTGGAGGTGCTGCGCGGCCGCGGCCGTACTTCGTTCCGCTCCTTGAGCAGGTTCTTGGTCTTCCGCCTTCTTCTAGTCCTGCTCCTTCCTTAGAGTGTCCTCCGCCTGTCCAGTCCGAGTCACAGTTACAGCTGGTCTCCCCTCTGCCTGCTCCTTCTCCCTACGCTGGTCCTACTGGAGGTCTTGCTGAGCGTCGTGAGCCTGAGTCGCGTCCTGCGTCACCTGTTCGTACTGCTCGCACTAGTCGTCGTGTTCCACGTCAGCGTCCTCCTGCGGTCCCGGGCACGCATCAGATGGCACTGCGTCCTTCCACTGCACCACAGCGCGTCCCTTTGCCGTCTCCTCCAGAGTCCTCTCTTCCTGCTCTTGCTGACTCGGAGTCTGACTCTCTTCGTGCTGCCAGTCCTACTGTCACGCGTTTCCTAGCCACTGCTGTCACTGACTCCTCCTTTGAGTCTGCTGCTGCGTCTGCCTTAGTTGCCGAGCTTGTCGACTTCGCTGCTCACTGTCGTCTAGACTACGCCACCAGTCTTGTTGCTGAGTCTGCGTCTGTCTGTCCTCCGTCCGTCGGGGGTGAGTGTGCTCTTAGCACGGACGTCCTTGATTACAGGCAGGAGGAGTTCCAGTGTTTTGCTGCTGCTTTACCTCATCTCGTGTCCATGCTGCTTGCCCCTGAGGGAGACCCGGATGCACCAGACATCCCGACCCCGCGCTCTTACGCAGAGGCGATAGAGGGTCCCTACTCCTCTCAGTGGCAGGCAGCCATGGACGCAGAGATGGCTTCCTGGAAATCCACAGGCACCTACGTCGACGAGGTTCCCCCACCTGGGGCGAACATCGTCAGTGGCATCTGGATTTTCAGGGTGAAGCGGCCGCCGGGTTCTCCGCCTGTGTTCAAGGCGCGTTACGTGGCTCGAGGTTTCAGTCAGCGGCAGGGAGTTGACTACTTTCAGACCTTCTCCCCGACCCCGAAGATGACCACTCTTCGGGTTCTGCTGCACGTCGCTGCTCAGCGTGACTACGAGCTTCACTCCCTTGACTTCAGCACTGCTTTCCTACAGGGCAGCCTGCACGAGGAGATCTGGCTGCGCCGCCCACCTGGCTTCACTGGGTTGTTTCCTCCTGGTACCCAGTGGAGTCTCTGGCGGCCAGTCTACGGTCTCCGCCAGGCGCCCCGTGAGTGGCACGACACACTGAGGACTACGCTTGCGGCTCTTGGGTTTGCTCCTTCTACTGCTGACCCGTCGCTGTTTCTCCGCACCGACACGTTGCTGCCGCCGTTCTACATCCTCGTGTACGTCGACGACTTGGTGTTTGCTACAGCTGACACTGCTGGACTCGCCCACGTGAAGTCCGAGCTGCAGAAGAGACACACGTGTACAGACCTGGGTGAACTGCGCAGCTATCTTGGCTTGCATATTACCCGGGACAGAGCACGGCGCACCATTACCCTGACTCAGTCACACATGGTGCAGCAGGTCCTTCAGCGCTTCGACTTCACGTACTCCTCGCCTCAGGCCACTCCTCTGTCTACTCGCCACTCACTCTCAGCCCTGCCTTCGGATGAGTCCGTAGAGTCGAGTGGCCCGTACCCAGAGCTTGTTGACTGCCTCATGTACCTGATGACCTGCACTCGACCTGACCTGGCATACCCTCTTAGCATCTTGGCACGCTATGTTGCTCCTGGGAGACACCGACCAGAGCACATGGCTGCCGCGAAGAGGGTGTTGCGCTACCTGTGCAGTACGTCGGGCATGGGGCTCGTGCTTGGAGGGCGGAGTCCAGTGGTCCTCACTGGTCACGCAGACGCGTCTTGGGTTGACGACCTGGCTACTCAGCGGTCGTCACAGGGTTACACCTTCAGCCTTGGTTCCGGTTCTGTTTCGTGGCGGTCTACCCGCTCGTCTTCTGTTCTCAGCTCCAGCTGTGAGGCTGAGATCTATGCAGGGGCCATGGCTGCACAGGAGTTACGCTGGCTCACCTACCTGCTGACTGACCTGGGAGAGCCGCCTCGTTCTCCTCCAGTTCTGTACGTAGACAACAAGGCCATGCTGGCCTTGTGTCGTGAGCACAGACTGGAGCACAGAACGAAGCACATTGCTCTTCGCTACTTCCTTGCTCGTGAGCTGCAGCAGCGTGGTCAGCTGCGCCTTGCTTACGTGGCCTCTCAGGCCAACACTTCTGATATCTTCACCAAGGCACTTCAGCCTTGTGATCATCAGCGCTTCTGTACTATGCTAGGTCCAAACCCTAAACCTGGCCTCACTTGCTTACCTCTTGACTTTACTTGTACTGTGATATATATATATATCTACATATACCTGCACTTGCTTGTTTACCTTTTATATATGATCCTGCATATGAACTGGCCTTGTGGCCTTTGAACCTGTGCTTGGAATGTGTGGTGACGTTGTGATCCACCCTGAGCTTGCTTTGCTTCGTTTTGCTTGACTGGTCTTGTGACCCCTTGTTCTCCCTCACTTTGCCTATGGGGGTGTGTCAAACATTAATCATATAGCCTGTCTAGGTTGTAGTGGGGTAGACACTATGGGGTACAGTTTCCTAGGGTTTCATATTTGTACCCAACTCATTTCCTAGTCATTCATTCCTGTTTTTTCACACCTAGTTCATTCATTCCTTCTGTTGATTCTGACATGGTATTCTGAGCAAGTTCCCTTGTGGGAACGTTTTTCTTAAGGCCCACCAAAATAGTAACATTTTTTTTTCCTGCCCTGACCGCAGTGCCCTTCGCGCCTGCCCCTGCCCTATTGTCGCGGCCCCTACTAAAGTCGCGGCCACCCTTCCCACTATTGCGGCCCCTGCTGCTGTTGCGGTCCCTACTGACAGTCGCGGCCCCGTTTGCCGCTGCGGCCCCTGCTGCCGTCACGGCCTCTGCCGTCCCGGCCCCTGCTGCTGTTGCGGCCCCTGCCGTCAAAGCCCCTGCTGTCGCGGCCTCTGCAGTTGCGGCCCCCCCTACTGTCGCGGCCCCCCTGCTGTCGCGGCCCCTCTGTTGAAGCGGCCCCTCTGCTTTCGCGGCCCCTCTACTGACGCGGCCCCTACTGTCGCGCCCCTGGTAAGCCCCGCGCCCAACCTCCTGCTGTGCCGCGCCGCCTGGCCGAGCCGCGCCACCCAGCCGAGCCGCGCCGCCCACCGAGCCGCGCCGCTCTGTCGAGCAGCGCCGCCCAGCCGAGCCGCGCCGCGCCTACCGAGCCACACTGCCCTGCCGAGCCGTGCCGCGCTGCCCTTTTGCCTGCTCTGCTTCTGCTGCCACTGCTGCTACTGGTGCTTCTACTGCTACTGCTACTACTGCTACTACTCCTACTATGGCTAGCCCTACTGTTCTCACGTTTGATGCTGAGGGGCGTGCAGTTGACTTTGACGTTTGGGTTGACGACCTACAGCTCTTTCTTCAGTGCGACTCTAGGGATGGGGTATCCCTTTTCGATCACACTTCCGGTTACTCTACTGCACCTGCTGCCACTGCTGACAGTACGGTTCGCTCGCAGTGGACCACTCGTGACGCTGTTGCTCGTCTTGCTGTTCATAGTCACCTGCCGCCTGCTGAGCGCGCGCATTTTGGCTAGTACAAGACTGCTCAGTCTTTGTACGACGCTGTAGTTGCGCGCTACTCCTCCCCTGCCACTGCTGCCCTCAGCCGCCTCATGCTGCCGTACCTTTTCCCTGACCTTGCCGCCTTTGCCACAGTCGCTGACCTCATTGCTCACCTCCGCACTAGTGACGCCCGCTACCGCGCTGCGCATCCCACTGAGTTCTGTGCCAAGAATCCCCCCCCCCCATGTACATCACCCTTTACTACCTAGTCACCCGCCTCCCTGACTCCCTTTCTTCAGTCAGGGACCACTTTCTCTCCCTTTGCCCCACCGAGCTCACTGTCGACCTGCTAGAGGAGCGCCTAGCTGCAGCTGAGAAGAGTATCTTAGCTGTAGGTTCTTCTCGCGGCGGCCGTCGCACCCCTTTCTTTGAGGGGTGTTCCCCTGTCCCCATTCTCCCCTCTGTTGCTTCTGCTGCTGCTTACGACCTCGTTGGCACTGAGGAGGTCGGTTCTGCGTCTGCCCCAGGTGGGAGACGCTGCAACAGCAAGGGCAAGGGGAGCAAGGGTGGTGGAGGGGACGGCGGGGGCGGCGGCGGAGGCGGTGGAGGAGGCGGAGGGGGTGGCAGTGGAGGTGGGGGTGGTGCCGGGAGTGGGGGCTTCAGTGGCGGCGGCGGAGGTGGTGGAGGCAGCGGCGGAGGTGGTGGAGGCAGCGGCAGCGGTGGTGGAGGCAGCGGCAGCGGTGGCGGAGGTGGCGGTGGCGGTGGTGCTGGTCGAGGTGCAGCCGCGCAGCGTGGAGGCTTCGGTGGTAGCCAGCGCCAGCAGCAGCCGCGTTCCCGTGAGACCCCGTCGGCCCAGCAGCTTCGTGAGTGGTACGCTGGGCGTGGGAGGTCTGGGGGTGCTGGTCCCTGCACTTACGTTCTTCGCACCGGCAGTCGTCGTGGGGAGACGTGCGGGCTGTCACACAGTGCACAGCGCTGCTTCGGTCACCTGACTGACGCCTGGCGTGCCCAGTTTCCTGACGCTGTTGAGCTCCCTCGCTGGGGTGATCTGCTTAGGCAGAATGTTGCTATCTTTGATCTTGATTTCGATGCTATCCTTGCTGCCATGTATGCTTTGACTGATAGTGCTAAGGGTGACTGTTACCTGAGTGTCCCGCCCGACCCGGGCATTGAGGCTGCTGCTCTAGGTGCTAGTGCGTCTGCTGCTCCAGGTGCTGGTGAGTCTGCTGCTCCAGGTGCTGGTGAGTCTGCTCTCTCTGGTACTGCACCTACTGAGGCCTTGCACACTTTCATACTTGACTCTGGTGCTTCGCGCTCTTTCTTTAGAGACAGCACCACGCTCACGCCGCTCAGTCAGCCTGTAGTAGTCTCCCTGGCTGACCCCTCTGGGGGCCCAGTCCTTGCGCACTCTTCCACGGTTCTACCGTGTCCTGCGGCCCTGTCCGGCTTGCTGTCGGGACTCCACCTCCCCTCGTTCTCTACGAACCTGGTGAGCGGAGCTGACCTCTAGGACGCGTGGGTTGACCAGTTCGCCCCTGGAGGTCAGCGTGTGACCCACTGCACTTGCTCTCGGACGGGCCGCCACCTGGCCACGTTCACCCGTCGGCCTGGGTCGAGTCTCTACACACTGACTACTGCGCCCCCTCCGGTCTCTGCGTCTGGTCAGGTAGCCGCGTCTAGTCAGGTGTTTGCTGCTGCGTCCAGGTCTAGTCCTGCGTCTGCCCCCTGCACGTGTCGTCCTCTGTCGCACGAGACTCTCCTTTGGCACCACCGCCTTGGTCACCCCTCCCTGCCTCGTCTTCGAGGCATGGCCTCCCGTACCCTTGTCTCGGGTCTCCCCCGGTGCCTTCCTCCCCTTCCTCCGGGGCCTGCCCCCACCTGTGTTCCGTGTGTCGAGGGCCGGCAGCGCGCCGCTCCTCACTACTCCTCATTCCCTCTGACTGAGGCTCCTCTGCAGACTCTTCACATGGACGTGTGGGGCCCAGCCCGCGTCTGTGGACAGGGTCACGAGCGCTACTTCCTCCTGGTCGTTGACGACTACTCGCGTTACACCACAGTCTTCCCCTTGCGCAGCAAGGGTGAGGTCCCTGGGGTGTTGATCGACTGGATCCGCGGTACTCGTCGCCAGCTCAGTGAGAGTTTCGGCTCAGACCTTCCTGTTCTGCGTCTGCACTCGGACAGAGGCGGGGAGTTTTCCTCCGACCTCCTGAGAGCCTTCTGTCGTTTGGAGGGCATCCGCCAGACGTTCACGCTTCCGGCCTCCCCACAGCAAAATGGGATTGCTGAGCGCCGCATTGGCATGGTCATGGACGTCGCTCGTACGTCCATGATCCATGCGGCTGCTCCCCATTTTCTGTGGCCGTTCGCGGTTCAGTACGCTGCGCATCAGATCAACCTTCAGCCTCGTGTCTCCTTGCCGGAGACCACGCCTACTCTGCGGTGGATGGGGAAGGTTGGCGATGCGTCCGCGTTTCGTGTCTGGGGATCTCGAGCTTTTGTCCGCGATACTACTGCGGATAAGCTGTCCTCCCGTGCCGTTCCCTGTGTCTTCCTTGGCTTCCCTCCTGACGCACCCGGGTGGCAGTTCTACCACCCCACCTCGCGTCGTGTTCTGTCCTCTCAGGACGTCACGTTCGACGAGTCGGTGTCGTACTACCGTCTCTTTCCCTACCGCACTACGTCTCCCCCCCCCCCGCCGCTCTTCCTAGCACCAGGTACTCCCCCGGTAGACCCCCTCCCCCCCCAGGGTCCTGCCCCCTCAGGTGTGTCCCAGGTAGACCCTGCCGAGCCGGTCGAGGTAGCTGTCGACTCAGGTGCTGAGTCTGGGGGTGCTGCGCCTGCGGGTGCTGAGTCTGGGGGTGCTGAGTCTGGACGTGCTGAGCCTGGGGGTGCGGAGCCTGCGCGTGCTGCGTCTGGAGGTGCACTCGGTGCCCTGCCGCGGAGGGAGCCTCTCTCTCCACAGCGGCTTCGTGAGTGGTACTCTCGGCTCTGTCGGGGTACTGCTGGGGCTTCTGGAGGTGCGGCTGGTGCTGGTGCTGCTGGAGGTGCTGCTGGAGCTAGAGGTGCTGCTGGGGCTTCTGGGGGTGCTGCTGGTGCTGGTGCTGCTGGAGTTGCTGCTGGTACTGGAGGTATTGCTGGTGCTGGAGGTGCTGCTGGAGCTACTGGAGTTGCTGCTGGTGCTGGTGGTGCTGGAGGTGCTGCTGGAGGTGCTGCTGCTGCTGGAGGTGCTGCTGGGACTGGAGACCCTGGGCCTGAGGGTACCGGTCCTGTTTCTGCTGTTTCTGGAGGCGCTGCGCGGCCGCGGCCGTACTACGTTCCGCTCCTTCAGCAGGTTCTTAGCTCACCGCCTTCTCCTGGTCCTCCTCCTTTCCTGAGTGTCCGGTCCCAGTCACAGTTGCAGCCGGCCTCTCCACTGCCCGGTCCTTACTCTGGACCGACTGGAGGTCTTACGGAGCGTCGTGAGCCTGAGTCTCGTCCTGTGTCGCCTGCGTCTCGTGCTGCGTCGCCTGTCCGTACTGTTCGCGCTGGTCGTGTTTCGCGTCCGCGTCTCCCTCCTGTCCTAGGCACTCACTCTATGACACTGCGTCCTTCTACTGCTCCACAGCGTGTCCCTCTGCCGTCTCCTCTTGCGTCCTCTCTTCCTGCCAGTCCGGACCCGGAGTCTGACTCCCTTCGTGCTGCTAGTCCAGCTGTCCCGCGCTTTCTGGCCACTGCTGTCACTGACCCTCTGTTTGAGTCCTCTGCTGCGTCTGCTCTTGTTGCTGAGCTTGTTGACTTTGCTGCAGCCTGTCGCCTAGACTACGCCGCTAGTCTTGTTGCTGAGTCTGTGTCTGCGTCTGTCTGTCCTCCGTCCGTCGGGGGTGAGTGTGCTCTTGGCACGGACGTCCTTGAGGACAGACAGGAGGACCTTGAGTGTTTTGCTGCTGCTTCACCTCATCTCGTGTCCATGCTGCTTGCCCCTGAGGGAGACCCGGATGCACTAGACATCCCGAGCCCGCGCTCTTACGCAGAGGCGATAGAGGGTCCCTACTCCTCTCAGTGGCAGGCAGCCATGGATGCAGAGATGGCTTCCTGGAAGTCCACAGGCACCTACGTAGACGAGGTTCCCCCACCTGGGGCGAACATCGTCAGTGGCATGTGGATCTTCAGGGTGAAGCGGCCGCCGGGTTCTCCGCCTGCCTTCAAGGCGCGTTACGTTGCACGTGGCTTCAGTAAGCGACAGGGAGTTGACTTCTTTCAGACCTTCTCCCCTACCCCGAAGATGACCACTCTTCGGGTACTACTGCACGTTGCTGCTCAGCGTGACTACGAGCTCCACTCGCTTGACTTCAGCACAGCCTTCCTACAGGGCAGCCTGCACGAGGAGATCTGGCTGCGCCGCCCACCAGGCTTCACTGGATCGTTTCCTGCTGGTACCCAGTGGAGCCTCCGGCGGCCAGTCTACGGTCTCCGCCAGGCGCCCCGTGAGTGGCACGACACGCTCAGGACGACTCTTGCTTCTCTTGGTTTTGCTCCTTCCACTGCTGACCCTTCTCTGTTTCTACGCACTGACGCTACTCTGCCGCCGTTCTACGTTCTCGTGTACGTAGACGACCTCGTCTTTGCTACTGCTGACACGGAGGCACTCGCCCACGTGAAGTCCGAGCTGCAGAAGAGACACACGTGCACAGACCTGGGTGAGCTGACAAGCTATCTTGGCTTGCGGATCACCCGGGACAGAGCACAGCGCACCATTACCTTGACTCAGTCACACATGGTGCAGCAGGTCCTTCAGCGCTTCGGCTTCACGTACTCCTCGCCACAGTCTACTCCTCTGCCTACCGGTCACTCGCTCTCAGCTCCACCTTCGGACGAGTCCGTAGAGCCGAGTGGCCCGTATCCAGAGCTTGTGGGCTGCCTCATGTACCTGATGACTTGCACACGACCTGACCTCGCATACCCTCTCAGCCTTCTGGCTCGCTACGTGGCTCCCGGCAGGCACCGAAAGGTGCACTGGGATGCTGCGAAGAGGGTGTTGCGATACTTGTGCAGTACATCGGGCATGGGGCTCGTGCTTGGAGGACGGGCTTGAGTTGTCCTCACTGGTCACGCTGACGCCTCCTGGGTTGACGACTTGGCTACGCAGCGGTCGTCACAGGGTTACACCTTCAGCCTTGGCTCCGATTCTGTCTCCTGGCGGTCTACCCGCTCTTCTTCTGTTCTCAGCTCCAGTTGTGAGGCTGAGATCTACGCTGGGGCCATGGCTGCACAGGAGCTTCGCTGGCTCACCTACCTGCTGGCCGACTTGGGAGAGGCGCCTCGTTCTCCTCCAGTTCTGTACGTCGACAACAAGGCCATGCTGGCCTTGTGTCAAGAGCACAGACTGGAGCACAGAACGAAGCACATTGCTCTGCGCTACTTCCTTGCTCGAGAGTTGCAGCAGCGTGGCCAACTTCGTCTTGCGTACGTGGCCTCTCAGGCCAACACTGCTGATGTTTTCACCAAGGCACTTCAGCCTTGTGATCATCAGCGTTTCTGTACTGTGTTAGGCCTTGTACCTATTGTGCCTCACTTGTTGACTTCTTGACTCTGCTTGTACTGTACTCTATATACTTATAACTGCATGCTTACACTTACTAGGTTGTGTTCACTGTACTGTTTGCTTTCCTTTATATAACTCTGCATGTGAACTGGCCTTATGGCCCTTTGCTTGTGCTCAGACTGTGTGGCGACTTTGTGATCCACCCTGAGCTTGCTTTGCTTTTCTTGACTGGTCTTGTGACCTCTTGTTCTCCCCCACTTTGCCTATGGGGGTGTGTCAAACTTATATCTGCTATGGTCTATTTAGGCTGTAGTGGGGTAGCTTTTAGAGGGTACAACACTTATGTGTTTTCTATTTGTACCCATCTCATTCCTAGTTCATTCATTCTTTCGTCTATCATTCTCACAGTTGTCTCTTCCTTGAGAAACTCCTTGCTCGTCCTCCAGCACTTAGTGTGTTTACGCCTCAGCAAACGCATACCAGTCTCTGATGCGTGTAGGTGTAGTCGCTACGGTGAGTTAATGATTTTTTGTGGTCGATGGTCCTACGGCTGTTGTTTTGTCACCGTGATTTTCGTTTCATTCCCATTGAAGGAGTTTCTCATCTGATCTGTTGACCTCGTAACGTTCGAGTTCTTGTCAATCTTAACCATGATAACAAACATCTATTTCGATCCGTCGCAGGATCTGCATTTGGCCAGGCAACCAGCTTACCGACATCCATCTCGTCTCGTCGTCACGCAGCAGATTGCATTCCGCCACCTGGTGATCAGATCCTTCGCGCGATAACTGCGACCTTAGCTCCAGACGCTAAGGTAAGATGGTGTTTAGGGGTGTCCTATGTTTAAGGTGCGGTTGTTTTTTATTTTTAACTGATGATGTTCGGCTACCATTGTATATGTAGTAATGTCACAAGTTCTCTTTGCGGCCTTGATCTTAAGCCTAAATATGTGCTCGAATACACTCTCTTGCGCTTTCAGGTCAAATTTCCAACAGCTAAACGAGCTTCCGCATCGTCATCATTAGCCACCACGCAGCAGCTTCCGTTCCGCCCTCGTCTGCAAGCGCGCTTGCCCGCCGGTACCCGACTTTTGCGCAGTAGTATAGGTTGGAGGAGTGGTAGTGGTCTCAAGCTGGTGCACAAGTGTGTGTACACTGTAAATTTATAACGATTTTTTAAATCCACCACCTGTTTGTAATGGCTGACCAGGAAAGGTAGTACACCTGTGACCAGGATGGTTGTAAAGTCACTTTTTGAACCCCACTTGAGAAGGCACGTCACCTTTCTCGTGGGCAGCATGATTATGGCTCAGCAGCGGAGAGTTCATCATGAGCTTGAGAAGATTTGATCAAGAAGGATGAACTATGAAATGAAGTGAGTACAAATATGAAACCCTAATTGGTTGTAACCCCTATGGGATACCCCACTATAGCCTACACAACCGCATAAGCTACAATGTTCTGACACACCCCCATAGGCAAAGTGGGGGAGAACAAGGGGTCACAAGACCAGTCAAGCAAAGCAAAGTAAAGCAAGCTCAGGGTGGATCACAAAGTCACCACACAGTCCGAGCACAGGGTCAAGGCCACACGGCCAGTTCACATGCAAGAGTACACACATATATATAAAGCTAGACAAGCAAGAGCAGGTATATATATATGTGAGAGTACAAGCAAGGTCAAGAGGAGAGCAAGTGAGGCAAGACGGGCACAAGACCCAGCTGAGTGCAGAAGCGCTGATGATCACAAGGCGGAAGTGCCTTGGTGAAGACATCAGCAGTGTTGGCCTCAGAGGCCACGTACGCAAGCCGCAACTGTCCACGTTGCTGTAGCTCACGAGCAAGGAAGTAGCGGAGAGCAATGTGCTTTGTTCTGTGCTCCAGTCGCTGCTCTCGACACAAGGCCAGCATGGCCTTGTTGTCTACGTACAGGACTGGAGGAGAACGAGGCGGCTCTCCAAGGTCGGTCAGCAGGTAGGTGAGCCAGCGAAGCTCCTGTGCAGCCATGGCCCCGGCGTAGATCTCAGCCTCACAACTCGAGCCAAGAACAGAAGACGAGCGAGTAGCCCGCCACGAAACAGAGCCGGAACCAAGGCTGAAGGTGTAACCCTGTGACGACCGCTGCGTAGCCTGGTCGTCAGCCCAAGAAGCGTCCGCGTGCCCAGTGAGGACCACTGGACTCCGCCCTCCAAGCACTAGCCCCATGCCCGACGTACTGCACAAGTAGCGCAACACCCTCTTCGCTGCAGCCATGTGCTCTGGTCTGTGTCTCCCAGGAGCAACATAGCGTGCAAGAATGCTAAGAGGGTATGCAAGGTCAGGTCGTGTGCAGGTCATCAGGTACATGAGGCAGCCAACAAGCTCTGGGTACGGGCCACTCGACTCTACGGACTCATCCGAAGGCAGAGCTGAGAGCGAGTGGCGAGTAGACAGAGGAGTGGCCTGAGGCGAGGAGTACGTGAAGCCGAAGCGCTGAAGGACCTGCTGCACCATGTGTGACTGAGTCAGGGTAATGGTGCGGCGTGCTCTGTCCCGGGTGATCTGCAAGCCAAGGTAGCTGCGCAGTTCACCCAGGTCTGTGCACGTGTGTCTCTTCTGCAGCTCGGACTTCACGTAGGCGAGTCCAGCAGTGTCAGCTGTGGCAAAGACCAAGTCGTCGACGTACACGAGGATGTAGAACGGCGGCAGAGAGGTGTCGGTGCGTAGAAACAGCGACGGGTCGGCAGTAGAAGGAGCAAACCCAAGAGCCGCAAGCGTAGTCCTCAGTGTGTCGTGCCACTCACGTGGCGCCTGGCGGAGACCGTAGACTGGACGCCGGAGACTCCACTGGGTACCAGGAGGGAAAGACCCAGTGAAGCCAGGTGGGCGACGCAGCCAGATCTCCTCATGCAGGCTGCCCTGCAAGAAAGCTGTGCTGAAGTCAAGAGAGTGCAGCTCGTAGTCACGGTGAGCAGCAACGTGCAGCAGTACCCGAAGAGTGGTCATCTTCGGGGTGGGGGAGAAGGTCTGAAAGTAGTCAACTCCCTGCCGCTGACTGAAGCCACGAGCCACGTAACGCGCCTTGAAGACAGGCGGAGAGCCCGGCGGCCGCTTCACCCTGAAGATCCACATGCCACTGACGATGTTCGCCCCAGGAGGGGGGACAGCGTCAACGTAGGTGCCTGTGGACTTCCAGGAAGCCATCTCTGCATCCATAGCTGCCTGCCACTGAGAGGAGTAGGGACCCTCTATCGCCTCCGCGTAAGAGCGCGGAGTCGGGATGTCAAGTGCATCCGGGTCTCCCTCAGGGGTAAGCAGTACGGACACGAGATGAGGTGAGGCAGCTGCTAGACACTGGAACTCCTCCTGCCTGTCCTCAAGGACGTCCGTGCCAAGGGCACACTCACCCCCGACGGACGGAGGACAGACAGACTCAGACTCAGCGACAAGACTAGCAGCGTAGTCTAAGCGACAGCGAGCAGCAAAGTCGACGAGCTCAGTAACGAGAGCAGACGCAGCAGTAGACTCGAAAGAAGGGTCAGTGACAACAGTAGCAAGGAGACGCGTGACAGTAGGACTGGCAGCACGAAGGGAGTCCGACTCCGGGTCAGGAAGAGCAGGAAGAGAGGACTCAGGAGGAGAAGGCAAAGGGGCACGCAGAGGAGCAGTGGACGGACGCAGAGACATCCGGTGCGTGCCAGGGACAGGAGGAGGACGGTGACGCGAACCGCGACCACTAGTGCGAGCAAGACGGACAGGCGACGCAGGGCGAGACGCAGGCTCACGACGCTCAGCCAGACCTCCAGTAGGACCAGTGTAGGGAGAAGGAGCAGGCAAAGGGGAGGTAGGCTGCAACTGTAGCTGGGACGAGACAGGCTGTGGACACTCTAAGGGAGGAGGAGGACCAGTAGAAGGTGGAAGACCAAGAACCTGCTGCAGGAGTGGAACGAAGTACGGTCGAGGCCGCGCGGCGACGCTAGAAGCAGCAGGGACAGCACCAGAACCCTCAGCAGGAGCACCCGCTCCAGCAGTACCACCAGTAGCTCCAGAACCTCCAGCAGCACCAGGAGCACCCCCAGCAGGACTGCCAGCGGTAGTCTCAGCGCCAACACCCTCAGCAGCACCAGCTCCAGTGCACCCAGGACGAGCACCTCCGGGACCCGCGACCGCAGCACCCTCAGCAGCCGAAGGACCTCCAGCACCAGCAGCACGCCTCCAGCGCCGGGCAAACCACTCACGCAGCTCCTGTGGAGAAAGTGGCTCCCGGCGAGACGAAGCACTCGGAGAACCTCCAGGCGGAGCACCTCCAGGCTCAGCACCCCCAGGCGTAGCACCCCTAGGCTCAGCACCCCCAGACGTAGCACCCCTCGGCTCAGCACCCCCAGGCTGAGCACCCCTAGGCTGAGCACCCCCAGACTCAGCACCCCCAGGCTCAGCACCCCCAGGCTCAGCACCCCGAGGCTCAGCACCCCCAGGCTCAGCACCCCTAGGCTCAGCACCCCCAGACGTAGCACCCCCAGGCCCAGCACCCCTAGGCTCCGCACCCCCAGGCACAGCACCCCCAGCCTCAGCACCCTCAGCAGCACCAGAGTCACCAGTGACCTCGACAGGCTCGACTGCGTCTACCTGGGACACACCTGAAGGGGCAGGACCCTGAGGGGGGAGGGGGTCTACCTGGGGGGGACCTGGTACCAGGAAGAGTGGGGGTGGGGGGAGGGACGGAGTGCGGTAGGGGAAGAGGCGGTAGTAGGGGACCGACTCGTCAAACGTGACGTCCTGGGAGGACAGAACACGGCGAGAGGTGGGGTGGTAAAACTGCCACCCAGGCGCGTCAGGGGGGAACCCCAGGAAGACGCAAGGAGCAGCACGAGGGGATAGTTTGTCCGCAGACAGGTCGCGGACAAACGCCCGAGATCCCCAGACCCGGAACGCCGACGCATCGCCAACCTTCCCCGTCCACAGCAAGGCTGGGGAGGTCTCCGGCCTGGATACCCTGGGGTGGAGGTTGATCTGATGCGCCGCGTACCTCACCGCAAACAGCCACAGAAAATGGGGGGCAGCCGCATGCATCATAGACGTACGAGCGACGTCCATGACCATGCCAATGCGGCGCTCAGCAATCCCATTTTGCTGCGGTGAGTCCGGAAGCGTGAAGGTCTGACGGATGCCCCGTGCACGACAGTAGGCACGCAGAAGGCCAGAGGAGAACTCTCCGCCTCTGTCCGAGTGCAGACGCAGAACAGGAAAGTCCGAGCCGAAGCTCTGCCTGAGCTGGAGACGAGCTGCGCGGATCCAGTCGATCAGCACCTCAGTGACATCACCCTTGCTGCGCAAGGGGAAGACTGTGGTGTAACGCGAGTAGTCGTCAACAACGAGCAGGAAGTAGCGCTCGTGACCCTGTCCACGGACGCGGGCTGGGCCCCACACATCCATGTGAAGTGTCTGCAACGGGGCCTCTGTCGGAGGGAACTGGGAGGAGTGAGGGGCAGCACGCTGGCGCCCCTCGACACAGGGGACACAGGCAGGGCCAGGGCCCTGAGGAAGGGGAGGGAGGGACCGGGGGAGACCGGACACAAGAAGACGGGAGGCCATACCTCTGAGCCGAAGCAGAGAGGGGTGGCCAAGGCGGTGGTGCCAGAGGAGAGTCTCGTGAGACAGGAGACGACACGAACAGGGGGCAGACTCAGGACCAGACCTGGACGCCGCAGCAAACACCTGACCCGACGTAGCTACCCTACCAGACTCAGCAACTGGAGGAGACGCAGTGGTCAGAGTGTACAGGCTCGACCCCGGCTGACGAGTAAACGTAGCCAGGTGTCGGCCTGTGCTAGCCTCTGTACAGTGCGTCACCCGCTGACGCGCAGGAGTGAACTGGTGTACACCCGCATCCTGGAGGTCAGCACCACTCACCAGGTTCGTAGAGAACGAGGGGAGGTAGAGACCAGACAGGGTGCCAGAGGGAGCCGCCGGACACGGGAGGACTGTGGAGAAGCGAGACAGGACAGGACCCCCAGAGGGGTCAGCCAGAGACACTGCAACCGGCCGACTCAGCGGTGTGAGTGTGGTGCAGTCCCGAAAGAAGGAGCGAGACGCCCCAGAGTCAAGGGTGAAGGTGAGGGAGGCCGAAGCCGACGTAGTACCTGAGTGCGCAGACTCACCAGTACCTGAGGACGCAGACACACGGGCACCTAGAGCAGCAGCGTCGCAAGCACCTAGGGCAGCAGCCTCACCAGGACCTAGCGCAGCAGTCTCAATGCCCGGATCGGGCGGGAAACACCGGTAACAGTCACCCTCATCACTAATAGACACAGCATACATGGCAGAGAGAATAGCATCAAAGTCAAGATCATAGATGGCAACACCCGCCCTGGACAGCTCGCCCCAGCGAGGGATCTCTGAGGCCTCCGGAAACTGGTGACGCCACGCGTCCGTCAGGCGGCCAAAGCAGCGCTGGGTGAGGTGGGCACCCCCACACTGCTCACCCGCACGGTCGCCGGTGCGCAAAACGTAGGAGCACGGACCAAAACCCCCACCCCGCTGACGCGCAGTGTACCACTCACGAAGCTGCTGAGGGGACAGGGTGTCACGACCACGCTGCAGCTGCTGGCGCGAGCCACCACCGGAGCCACTCCTCTGCGAAGACCCGCGACCAGCACCACCGCCACCCCCGCTGCCTCCGCCGCCTCCGCCGCCTCCGCTACTGCCGCCGCCTCCGCCTCCGCCTCCACCGCCGCCTCCTCCGCCACCTCCGCTCCCACCGCCACCGCCGCCGCCACCTCCGCCTCCACTGCCGCCACCGACCCCTCCACCCCCACCTCCACTCCCACCGCCACCCCCACTCCCCCCACTGCCGCCACCTCCACCTCCACCGCCCCCGCTCGCTCCTCCAGCGCCCTTGCCCCCCTTGCCCTTGCCAGAGCGGCGTCTCCCGCTAGGGGCAGACGCCACACCGACCGACTCAAGACCAAGGAGGTCGGCCGCAGCAGCAGAGGCAACAGAGGGCAGAAGGGGGGAGGGGGAACACCCCTCAAAGATGGGGGTGCGCGGGTCACCACGAGAGGCCCCTACAGCGACTATGCTCTTCTCGGCCGCTAGGAGGGACTTCTCGAGGAGGTCAACAGTGAGAGTGGTGGGACAGACAGAGAGAAAGTGGTCCCTGACTACGCGAAGGGAGTCAGGAAGGCGAGTGACTATGTAGTAAAGAGTGATGTACATGGGGGGGGGGTTCTTGGCGCAGAAGTCAGGAGGGAGTGCAGCTCGGTAGCGAGTGTCACTAGTGCGGAGGTGCGTAATGAGGTCAGCGACTGTGGGAAAGGCAGCAAGGTCAGGAAAGAGGTACGGTAGCATGAGACGGCTCAGTGCAGCAGTGGCAGGGGAGGAGTAGCGCGCAACTACAGCGTCGTACAAGGTCTGAGCACTCTTGTACTGACTAAAGTGCGCACGCTCGGAGGTAGGGAGGTGGCGACGCACAGCAAGACGTGCAGCAGCGTCGCGCGTGGCCCACTGGGAGCGAACAGTGGCGTCAGCATCAGCAGCAGGGGCAGTGGAGGCGCCAGAGGTGAGGTCAAAGAGAGAGAGGCCGTCTGCCCTATCGCACTGTAAGAACAGCTGCAGGTCATCTATCCAGACCTCAAAGTCAACGGCCCGACCCTCACCGTCAAAGACGAGAACACTAGGGGTGGCCATGACCCTAGACGACTAGCAGCGCAAACAGTAGGGTGAGGGCAGTGCAGTGAAAAGGCGCTGTGCTCACCAGACAGGGCAGGTCGGGCGGCCCGGAAGGAGGGCGGCGCGGCGGCTCGGCGGCTCAGCTGCTGGGCGGCTCGGCTGCTGGGCGGCTCGGTTGCTGGGCGGCTCGGCTGCTGGGCGGCTCGGCTGCTGGGCTGCTCGGCTGCAGGGCGGCTCGGCTGCAGGGTGGCTCGGCTGCTCTGCTGTCGGGCGGCTCGGCTGGTGGGCGGCCGGGCGGCTCGGCTGCAGCGCGGCTCGGCGGCGGGGCGGCTCGGCTGCTCTGCTGCTGGGCGGCTCGGCCGCTGTAGAGGAGTGGCAGCGGGGCCGCTTGATAGGGCGGCAGGGCCGCTGCAGAGAAGCGGCGGGGCCGCTGGGTAGGGCGGCGGGGCCGCGAGATAGGGCAGCGGGGCCGCGTGGTAGAGTGGCGGGGCCGCGCGATGGGGCAGCGGGGCCGCGAGGAAGGGCGGCGGGGCCGCTAGGTAGGGCGGCGGGGCCGCGCGATGGGGCGGCGGGGCCGCGAGGAAGGGCGGCGGGGCCGCTAGGTAGGGCGGCGGGGCCGCGCGATGGGGCGGCGGGGCCGCGAGGAAGGGCGGCGGGGCCGCTAGGTAGGGCGGCGGGGCCGCGCGATGGGGCGGCGGGGCCGCGATGGGGCGGCGGGGCCGCTAGGTAGGGCGGCGGGGCCGCGCGATAGGACGGCGAGGCCGCGAGGTAGGGCGGCGGGGCCGCTAGGTAGGGCGGCGGGGCCGCTAGGAGAGAGGCGGCGGGGCCGCGTAGACGGGCGGCGGGGCCGCTGAGACGGGTGGCGGGGCCGCAGTGAAGGGCCGCTAGGGCGGCTCGACGAAGTGAGGGCCCGGAGCGCGACTCGGGCTGAGCGCGCTTCGGGCAGGAAAAAAAACTCGATGTGGTGGGCCCTAAGCACAGTTCCCAAGGGGGAACCTGCTCGATACCATGAGAAGATTTGATCAAGAAGGATGAACTATGAAATGAAGTGAGTACAAATATGAAACCCTAATTGGTTGTACCCCCTATGGGATACCCCACTATAGCCTACACAACCGCATAAGCTACAATGTTCTGACAGAGCTGCTGCTGGTGTCGGTGGTGATGAAGAGTACGTAGCCAGACTTGGTGAGGCTGGTCAAGCCTTAGAAAACCAGAGTCGGAAGAGGAGAAGGTCAGCAGCTGCACAAAAGGCAGATTTGGCTAGCCGTCTGCTGCCTCAGGCGGATATCGCTCTACCAAATGCCGATACAACCGGATATGACTTCTCGCCACGTGATAACCCAAACATAGTTGATATTGATTCTCGGCTCTTCAGATTCTGTAAAACAGCAGCCGGTGGCGTGGGACTTTCAAGAGCAGACACCAAGGAGTTGATTGACATCGTCATTGAAGCTCTAGAAAATCCAGGCATAGTGAACTTGAAGTCCCTAGCAGAATTCAGCAGGTATAAAGAGGCGAAGACTTCAGAGGCATATTTGACAGGTTTTCAGAAGGTGGATTTGCGCAAACATGGGGATTCAAAACCAATATACCTATATTGGAGGCCGACAATGTCGTGTATCCGTGGATTGTATCAAAATCCAGCAAATGCAGACGGTTTTGTAGTGGAGCCGGAGGTTCTACCAGAAAATGCGCGCATTATTTATAAGGGGCCAGAAACAGGATCATGGTGGCGTAGTGTACAGTCAAAACTGGATGAAGGAGAAGTAGTAGCGGCGATCATTATTTATTCCGACGAAACAACGCTGACGACTGACGGTGGTGTTGTCGGTTGGCCCGTGTATATTTCACTGGCCAACATTTCATCGGCGAACCGTTGGAAATCGCATGGCCACCGCTTGTGTGCTCTTCTTCCAAAAATTGACAAACAGACGTTGTCAAAAGCCGAGGAGACGCGGCGGCGACACGAGGTGTTTCAGGAGGCTTTGCGACTAATACTCGAAGAACAACGGGAAATCGAAAAGGAGTGAGTTCGTTTTTTTATGTTGTAAGTCGCTTTCTGTTTGATTTCTGTACTTGTTGGGGATAATGTGCCTTTTGTTTGCTTTCAAAAAATGTTCTCAATTGTTTGTCAAAGGTCCCTTTATGCTCGCGTGAGTCCTGTAAAGCGAATGACTATATGGTTGGTTTGTTGTGCGCGTCCAATTTCGCATGCACTAAGGGCGTGTCCGAAGTGAAACGGCGACATCCGTTGACATCTGTTTTTGGTTGTCGGTAAAGGTCAGCCTTCGGATCGAAGGAATCGACCGTCTGGATGCGTCGACAACCGCCGACGGATGTCAACGCTTCAGTTCGAGCACGTCCTAATTCACACTCGAGCTGCACGGTCGATTACCGTTACAATCCGTCTCGTCTGAGATATTATTTCATTTGCGAGTCACATTCGTCTTTGATGAATAATATTTTTGTTAGCTGTTTTTTTTTATTTTTCACCAGGGGAGAGCTACTGAAGGATCTGAGAAATAACGAGGAATGAATTGACTAGGGGAAAGTTGGGTACAAAAGCAAACCCTAGAAAACTGTACCCCATATGTGCTACCCCACTATAGCCTACAGTAGCTATGTCATATAAATCTGACACACCCCCATAGGCAAAGTGGGGGAGAACAAGGGGTCACAAGACCAGTCAAGCAAAGCAAAGCAAGCTCAGGGTGGATCACAAAGTCACCACACATTCCGAGCACAAGTTCAAGGCCACAAGGCCAGTTCACATGCAGGATTGCATATATATATAAGGCTAGACAAGCAAGAGCAGGTGTATATATATATGCAACAGTACAAACAAGGTCAAGGGGTGAGCAAGTGAGGCAAGGTAGGCACAAGACCCAGCTGAGTACAGAAGCGCTGATGATCACAAGGCGGGAGTGCCTTGGTGAAGATATCAGCAGTGTTGGCCTCAGAGGCCACGTACGCAAGCCGCAGCTGACCACGCTGCTGTAGCTCACGAGCAAGGAAGTAGCGGAGAGCAATGTGCTTCGTTCTGTGCTCCAGTCTCTGCTCTCGACACAAGGCCAGCATGGCCTTGTTGTCTACGTTCAGCACTGGAGGAGAACGAGGCGGCTCTCCGAGGTCAGTCAGCAGGTAGGTGAGCCAGCGAAGCTCCTGTGCAGCCATGGCACCGGCGTAGATCTCAGCCTCACAACTGGAGCCGAGAACAGAAGACGAGCGGGTAGCCCGCCACGAAACAGAGCCGGAACCAAGGCTGAAGGTGTAACCCTGTGACGACCGCTGCGTAGCCTGGTCGTCAGCCCAAGAAGCGTCTGCGTGCCCAGTGAGGACCACTGGACTCTGCCCTCCATGCACAAGCCCCATGCCCGACGTACTGCACAAGTAGCGCAACACCCTCTTCGCTGCAGCCATGTGCTCCGGTCTGTGTCTCCCAGGAGCAACATAGCGTGCAAGAATGCTAAGAGGGTATGCAAGGTCAGGTCGTGTGCAGGTCATCAGGTACATGAGGCAGCCAACAAGCTCTGGGTACGGGCCACTTGACTCTACGGACTCATCCGAAGGCAGAGCTGAGAGCGAGTGGCGAGTAGGCAGAGGAGTGGCCTGAGGCGAGGAGTACGTGAAGCCGAAGCGCTGAAGGACCTGCTGCACCATGTGTGACTGAGTCAGGGTAATGGTGCGGCGTGCTCTGTCCCGGGTGATCTGCAAGCCAAGGTAGCTGCGCAGTACACCCAGATCTGTGCACGTGTGTCTCTTCTGCAGCTCGGACTTCACGTGGGCGAGTCCAGCAGTGTCAGCTGTGGCGAAGACCAAGTCGTCGACGTACACGAGGATGTAGAACGGCGGCAAAGAAGTGTCGGTGCGCAGAAACAGCGACGGGTCGGCAGTAGAGGGAGCAAACCCAAGAGCCGCAAGCGTAGTCCTCAGTGTGTCGTGCCACTCACGCGGTGCCTGGCGGAGACCGTAGACTGGCCGCCGGAGGCTCCACTGGGTGCCAGGAGGAAAGGACCCAGTGAAGCCAGGTGGGCGACGCAGCCAGATCTCCTCGTGCAGGCTGCCCTGCAAGAAAGCAGTGCTGAAGTCAAGAGAGTGCAGCTCGTAGTCGCGGTGAGCAGCTATGTGCAGCAGTACCCGAAGAGTGGTCATCTTCGGGGTGGGAGAGAAGGTCTGAAAGTAGTCAACTCCCTGCCGCTGACTGAAGCCACGAGCCACGTAACGCGCCTTGAAGACATGCGGAGAACCCGGCGGCCGCTTCACCCTGAAAATCCACATGCCACTGACGATGTTCGCCCCAGGCGGGGGAACCTCGTCAACGTAGGTGCCTGTGGACTTCCAGGAAGCCATCTCTGCGTCCATAGCTGCCTGCCACTGAGAGGAGTAGGGACCCTCTATCGCCTCCGCGTAAGAGCGCGGAGTCGGGATGTCAAGTGCATCCGGGTCTCCCTCAGGGGTAAGCAGTACGGACACGAGATGAGGTGAAGCAGCAGCCAAACACTGGAACTCCTCCTGCCTGTCCTCAAGGACGTCCGTGCCAAGGGCACACTCACCCCCGACGGACGGAGGACAGACAGACTCAGACTCAGCAACAAGACTAGCAGCGTAGTCTAGACGACAGCGAGCAGCAAAGTCGACGAGCTCAGTAACTAGTGCAGACGCAGCAGTGGACTCAAAGGAAGGGTCAGTGACAACAGTAGCAAGGAGACGCGTGACAGTAGGACTGGCAGCACGAAGAGAGTCCGACTCCGGGTCAGGAAGAGCAGGAAGTGAGGACTCAGGAGGAGAAGGCAAAGGGGCACGCAGAGGAGCAGTGGACGGACGCAGAGACATCCGGTGCGTGCCAGGGACAGGAGGAGGACGCTGACGCGAACCACGACCACTAGTGCGAGCAGCACGGACAGGCGACGCAGGGCGAGACGCAGGCTCACGACGCTCAGCATGACCTCCAGTAGGACCAGTGTAGGGAGAAGGAGGGGGCAGTGGGGAGGCCGGCTGTAACTGTAACTGTGACGGGACAGGCTGTGGACACTCTAAGGGAGGAGGAGGACCAGTAGAAGGCGGGAGACCAAGAACCTGCTGAAGGAGTGGAACGAAGTACGGCCGAGGCCGCGCGGCGACTCCAGACACAGCAGGGACAACACCAGCACCTCCAGCTCCAGTACCTCCAGCAGCACCAGTAGCACCCCCAGCAGGACCGCCTCCAGGACCGACAGCAGTAGCCTCAGCGCCAACACCCTCAGCAGCTCCAGCTCCAGTCGTACCCGCAGGCCCAGCAGCTCCAGTACTCCCAGTACGAGCACCACCGGGACCCGCGGCACCAGTACCCTCAGCAGCCGAAGAACCTCCAGCTCCAGCAGCACGCCTCCAGCGCCGGGCAAACCACTCGCGCAGCTCCTGTGGAGAGAGTGGCTCCCGCCGAGACGAAGCACCCGGAGAACCTCCAGGCTCAGCACCGCCAGACGCCACACGAGCAGGCCCAGCTCCCTCAGGCTCCGCACCCCCAGGCTCAGCACCCCCAGGCGTAGCACCCCCAGGCTCAGCACCCCCAGGCTCAGCACCCCCAGTAGTAGCACCCCCAGGCTCAGCACCCCCAGGCTCAGGACCCCCAGTAGTAGCACCCTCAGGCTCAGCACCCCCAGGCGTAGCACCCACACGCTCAGCACCCACAGAGCCAGCACCCCCAGGCTCAGCACCCTCAGCAGCACCAGAGTCACCAGTAACCTCGACAGGCTCGACTGCGTCTACCTGGGACACACCTGAAGGGGCAGGACCCTGAGGGGGGAGGGGGTCTACCGGGGGGGACCTGGCACAAGGAAGAGCGGTGGCGGGGGGAGGGACGGAGTGCGGTAGGGGAAGAGGCGGTAGTAGGGGACCGACTCGTCAAACGTGACGTCCTGGGAGGACAGAACACGGCGAGAGGTGGGGTGGTAGAACTGCCACCCTGGCGCGTCAGGGGGGAAGCCAAGGAAGACGCAAGGAGCAGCACGAGGGGACAGCTTGTCCGCAGACAAGTCGCGGACAAACGCCCGAGATCCCCAGACACGGAACGCAGACGCATCGCCAACCTTCCCCGTCCACAGCAAAGCTGGGGAGGTCTCCGGCATGGAGACCCTGGGGTGAAGGTTGATCTGATGCGCCGCGTACCGAACCGCAAACGGCCACAGAAAATGGGGGGCAGCCGCATGCATCATGGACGTACGGGCGACGTCCATGACCATGCCAATGCGGCGCTCAGCAATCCCATTTTGCTGTGGAGAGTCCGGAAGCGTGAAGGTCTGGCGGATGCCTCGTGTACGACAGTAGGCTCGCAGAAGGCCAGAGGAGAACTCTCCACCTCTGTCAGAGTGCAGACGCAGAACAGGAAAGTCCGAGCCGAAGCTCTGCCTGAGCTGGAGACGAGCTGCGCGGATCCAGTCGATCAACACCTCAGTGACATCACCCTTGCTGCGCAAGGGGAAGACTGTGGTGTAACGCGAGTAGTCGTCAACCACCAGCAAAAGTAGCGCTCGTGACCCTGTCCACGGACGCGGGCCGGGCCCCACACGTCCATGTGAAGCGTCTGCAGCGGGGCCTCTGTCTGAGGAAACTGGGAGGAGTGAGGGGCAGCCCGCTGCCGCCCCTCGACACAGGGGACGCAGGTAGGGCCAGGCCCCGGAGGAAGGGGAGGGAGGGACAGGGGAAGACCAGAGACAAGGACACGGGAGGCCATGCCTCGGAGACGAAGCAGGGAGGGGTGACCAAGGCGGTGGTGCCAGAGGAGAGTCTCGTGAGACAGAAGGCGACACGAACAGGGGGCAGACTCAGGACCAGACCTGGACGCTGCAGCAAACACCTGACCCGACGCAGCTACCTGACCAGACGCAGTGACTGGAGGAGACGCAGTGGTCAGTGTGTACAGGCTCGACCCCGGCCGACGTGTAAACGTGGCCAGGTGTCGGCCTGTCCGAGCGTCCGTGCAGTGGGTCACCCGCTGACTCGCAGGAGTGAACTGGTGAACCCCCGCATCCTGTAGGTCAGCACCACTCACCAAGTTCGTAGAGAACGAGGGGAGGTAAAGACCAGACAGGGTGCCAGAGGGGGCCGCCGGACACGGGAGGACAGTGGAGAAGTGAGCAAGGACAGGACCCCCAGAGGGGTCTGCCAGAGAGACTGCAACTGGCCGGCCAAGCGGCGTGAGTGTGGTGCGGTCTCGAAAGAAGGAGCGAGAAGCCCCCCGAGTCAAGGGTGAAGGTGTGGGAGGCCGAAGCCGACGCAGTACCTGAGAGAGCAGACTCACCAGTACCTGAGGGAGCAGACGCACGAGCACCTAGAGCAGCAGCCTCGCTAGCACCTAGAGCAGCAGCCTCACCAGTATCTAGAGCAGCAGTCTCAATGCCCGGGTCGGGCGGAAAACACCGGTAACAGTCACCCTCATCACTAATAGTCACAGCATACATGGCAGCAAGAATAGCATCAAAGTCAAGGTCAAAGACAGCTACACCCGCCCTTGACAGCTCGCCCCAGCGAGGGATCTCAGTGGCCTCAGGGAACTGGTGACACCAAGCGTCCGTCAGGCGGCCAAAGCAGCGCTGGGTGGAGTGCGCACCCCCGCACTGCTCACCCGCGCGGTCGCCGGTGCGTAGGACGGAGGTGCACGGACCAGTACCCCCACCCCGCTGGCGTGCAGCGTACCACTCACGGAGCTGCTGAGGGGGGGGGATGTCACGAGTGCGCTGCTGCCGCTGCTGCTGCTGCTGCTGGCGCTGACCACCACCGGAGCCGACCCTCTGTGCAGCGCCACCCCGACCAGCTCCACCTCCTCCGCCGCCGCCTCCTCCACCGCCGCCACCTCCGCCACCTCCGCTCCCACCGCCACCGCCGCCGCCGCCTCCGCCTTCACTGCCGCCACCGACACCTCCACCCCCGCCACCACTCCCACCACCACCCCCACCCCCTCCACTGCCGCCTCCGCCACCTCCGCCACCCCCGCCAGCCCCTCCAGCACCCTTGCCCCCCTTGCCCTTGCCGGTGCGGCGTCTCCCGCTCGGGGCAGACGCAGCGTCGACCGACTCGAAACCAACGAGGTCGGCCGCAGCAGCAGAGGCAACAGAGGGCAAAAGGGGGGAGGGGGAACACCCCTCAAAGACGGGGGTGCGAGGGTCACCACGAGAGGCTCCTACAGCGACTATGCTCTTCTCTGCTGCTAGGAGGGCCTTCTCGAGGAGGTCAACGGTGAGAGTGGTGGGGCAAACTGAGAGGAAGTGGTCCCTGACTACGCGAAGGGAGTCAGGGAGCCGGGTGACTATGTAGTAGAGGGTGATGTACATGGGGGGGGGGTCTTGGCGCAGAACTCAGCAGGAAGCGCAGCGCGGTAGCGAGTGTCACTAGTGCGGAGGTGCGTAATGAGGTCAGCGACTGTGGGAAAGGCAGCAAGGTCAGGGAAGAGGTACGGTAGCATGAGGCGGCTCAGTGCAGTAGTGGCAGGGGAGGAGTAGCGCGCAACTACAGCGTCGTACAAGGTGTGAGCACTCTTGTACTGGCTAAAGTGCGCACGCTCAGAGGTAGGCAAGTGGCGACGCACAGCAAGACGTGCAGCAGCATCGTGTGTGGCCCACTGTGAGCAAACAGTGGCGTCAGCATCAGCAGCGGGGGCAGGGGAGGCACCAGAAGTGAGATCAAAGAGGGAGAGACCGTCTGCCCTATCGCACTGTAGGAAAAGCTGCAGGTCATCTACCCAGACGTCAAAGTCAATGGCCCGACCCTCAGCGTCAAAAGCGAGGACACTGGGGGTAGCCATGACAGCAGTAGACTAGCAGCACGAGCAGTAGGCTAAGGGCAGCGCAGTAGTAGAGGTGCTGCT
The DNA here is from genome assembly GCA_947471745.1 of Closterium sp. Naga37s-1. Taxonomy (NCBI): domain Eukaryota; kingdom Viridiplantae; phylum Streptophyta; class Zygnematophyceae; order Desmidiales; family Closteriaceae; genus Closterium; species Closterium sp. Naga37s-1. Next base: position 3,658,199 of record CANJKZ010000120.1, on the reverse strand, counting down.
CTTATCGGGCAGGCGAGACGGACCGAGTGTAGAGGACAGGGCGGCTCGGACGGCTCGGCGGCTCGGCGGCTCGGCAGCACCGGCAGGTCGGCAGCTCAGCGACTCGGCGGCTCGGGCGACTCGGGCGGCTCGGGCGGCTCGGGCGGCTCGGGCGGTTCGGTGGCTCGGGCGGCTCGGGCCGTTCGGTGGCTCGGGCGGCTCGGCTGCTGCAGGGGCAGCGGCGGCTGTTGCTCACAGGACGGCGGCGGCCGCTGCTGCAGCGGCGGCGGCAGTTGCTGCTGCAGGGCCGGCGGCGGCCGCTCCTGTAGGGACGGCGGCGGCCGCGGTTGCAGTGGCGGCGGGTGCTGCAGCAGGGGCGGCGGATGCTGCTGCTGCTGGGACTGCGGCCGCGGTCGCTGTAGCGACTGCAGCTGCTGCTGCTGTAGAGGCGGCGACGGCGGCCCGAGAGAGGCCGCGAATGGCGGCGGACGGGCCGTGAAGGGCGGCACGAGGGGCCGCAGAGGGCGGCGACCGGCCGTGAAGGGGCCGGGAGTGGCCGTGGAGGGCGGCGACGGGCCGTGAAGGGCGGCGCGAGGGGCCGCGGAGGGCGGCGACCGGCCGTGAAGGGGCCGCGAGTGGCCGCGGAGGGCTGCGACCGGCCGTGAAGGGGCCGCGAGTGGCCGAGGAGGGCGGCGACGGGCCGTGAAGGGCGACGCGAGGGGCCGCGAAGGGCGGCTACGGGCCGTGAAGGGCGGCGCGAGGGGCCGGAAGGGCGGCGCGAGGGGCCGTAATGGCGGCACGAGGGGCCGTCAGAGGGGCCGCTAAGGGCGACGCGAAGGGGCCGTAAGGGGCCTAGAGAGGGCGCGACGGTAGGGAGGGCACGCGGGGCGCGACTCGGGCAGAAGCGAAGCGCGCTCCGGGCAGGAAATTTTTTTTTTTCGATTGGTGGGCCCTAGGAAGCGTTCCCACGAGGGAACCCGCTCTATACCATGAGAAATAACGAGGAATGAATTGACTAGGGGAAAGTTGGGTACAAAAGCAAACCCTAGAAAACTGTACCCCATATGTGCTACCCCACTATAGCCTACAGTAGCTATGTCATATAAATCTGACAGGATCCTTACGGGGTTGACCGCTGGGTGTATCCGGTGACATACTGTCAAACTTATATCTGCTATGGTCTATTTAGGCTGTAGTGGGGTAGCTCTTAGTGGGTACAACACTTATGTGTTTCCTATATGTACCCATCGCATTTTCTAGTTCATCATTCTTTCGTCAAATCCTTCTCACATGGTATCAGAGCTAGTTTCGAGAATTTTTAAAAAGGGCCCACCACTGAAATTCGTCACTGCCTACTCGACGCGCGCTTCGCGCCTTCCCCTTCGAGGCCCGTCACGGCCCCTGCGCCCGTCCTTCGAGCCTGCGCCCGCCCCGTAAGGCCCCTTAAGGCCTCGTTAGGCCCCGTAAGGCCCCTTTCGGCCCCGTTTAGGGCGCGGATTAAGGCCCCGTAAGGCCCCGTTATGCCCCGTAAGGCCCCGTAAGGCCCCGTCAGGCCCCGTTCGGCCCCGTTTAAGGCCCCGTTAGGCCCCGACAGGCGCCGTTAGAGGCCCCGTACGGCCCCGTCAGGCCCCATTTGGCCCCGTTTAGGGCGCGGATTACGGCCCCGTAAGGCCCTGTTAGCCCCGTAAGGCCCCGTCAGGCCCCGTTCGGCCCCGTTTAAGGCCCCGTTAGGCCCCGACAGGCCCCGTTAGAGGCCCCGTACGGCCCCGTCAGGCCCCGTTAGAGGCCCAGTACGGCCCCGTCAGGCCCCATTTGGCCCCGTTTAAGGCCCCGTAAGGCCCGTCAGGCCCCGTTATAGGCCCCGCAAGGCCCCGTTCTCGGCCCCGTACGGCCCCGTTATAGGCCCCGTCAAGCCCCGTTATAGGCCCCGTACGGCCCCGTACGGCCCCGTTATAGGCCCCGTCAGGCCCCGTTATCGGCCCCGCACGGCCCCATTATAGGCCCCGTACGGCCCCGTTATAGGCCCCGTCAGGCCCCGTTATAGGCCCCGTTCGGCCCCGTTATAGGCCTCGTCAGGCCCCGTTATAGGCCTCGTTCGGCCCTGCTCCTGAACTGCCCCGGCCCTGCGTCTGCACTGCCCCGGCCCTGCTCCTGACCTGCCCCTGAACTGCCCCGGCCCTGGCCCGGCTCTGCCCAGGCCCTGCCCCGGCCCTGCCCCGGCCCTGCCCCTGAACTGCCCCGGACCAGGCCCGGCTCTGCCCTGGCCCTGCTCCGGGGCCTGCCCCCACCTGTGTTCCTTGTGTCGAGGGCCGGCAGCGCGCCGCTCCTCACTCCTCCTCGTTTCCTCCGACTGAGGCCCCTCTGCAGACTCTTCACATGGACGTGTGGGGCCCAGCCCGCGTTCATGGACAGGGTCACGAGCGTTACTTCCTGCTGGTCGTTGACGACTACTCGCGTTACACCACAGTCTTCCCCTTGCGCAGCAAGGGTGAGGTCACTGAGGTGTTGATCGACTGGATCCGCGGTGCTCGTCGCCAGCTTAGCGAGAGTTTCGGCTCCGACCTTCCTGTTTTGCGTCTGCACTCAGACAGAGGCGGGGAGTTTTCCTCCGACCTTCTGAGAGCCTTCTGTTGTTTGGAGGGCATCCGCCAGACGTTCACGCTTCCGGCCTCCCCGCAGCAAAATGGGATTGCTGAGCGCCGCATTGGCATGGTCATGGATGTCGCTCGTACGTCCATGATCCATGCGGCTGCTCCCCACTTTCTGTGGCCGTTCGCGGTTCAGTACGCTGCGCATCAGATCAACCTTCAGCCTCATGTCTCCTTGCCGGAGACCACACCTACTCTGCGGTGGACGGGGAAGGTTGGCGATGCGTCCGCGTTCCGTGTCTGGGGATCTCGAGCTTTTGTCCGCGATACTACAGCGGACAAGCTGTCCTCCCGTGCCGTTCCCTGTGTCTTCCTTGGCTTCCCTCCTGACGCACCCGGGTGGCAGTTCTACCACCCCAGCTCGCGTCGTGCTCTGTCCTCTCAGGACGTCACGTTTGACGAGTCGGTGTCGTACTACCGTCTCTTTCCCTACCGCACTGCCTCTCCCCCTCCCCCGCCGCTCTTCCTTGCCCCAGGTACTCCTCCGGTAGACCCCCTCCCCCCCCAGGGTCCTGCCCCCTCAGGTGTGTCGACCCTGCCGAGCCGGTCGAGGTAGCTGTCGACTCAGGTGCTGCTAGGGGTGCTGACCCTGCGGGTGCGGGGACTGGGGGTGCTGAGACTGGGGGTGCTGAGTCTGGGGGTGCTGAGACTGGGCGTGCTGAGCCTGGGGGTGTGGCGCCTGAGGGTACTGTGTCTGGAGGTGCTGAGCCTGCGCGTGTTGAGTCTGGAGGTGCTCTGGGTGTCCCGTCGCGGCGGGAGCCCCTCTCTCCACAGCGGCTTCGTGAGTGGTACTCTCGGCGCTGTCGGGTTGCTGCTGGAGGTGCTGCCGGTGTGGGTGCTGCTGGAGGTGCTGGCGCTGCTGGAGGTGGTGCTGGTGCTGGAGCTGCTGGAGGTGCTGCTGGTGCTGGAGGTGCTACTGGAGCTACTGGAGGTGCTGGCACTGCTGGAGGTGTTGCTGGTGCTGGAGCTGCTGGAGCTGCTGGAGGTGCTGGTGCTGCTGGAGGTGGTGCTGGTGCTGGGGCTACAGGAGGTGCTGCTGGTGCTGGAGCTGCTGGAGGTGCTGCTAGGACTGGAGACCCTGAGGCTGAGGGTACCGGTTCTGTCTCTGCTGTTTCTCGAGGCACTGCGCGGCCGCGGCCGTACTACGTTCCGCTTCTTCAGCAGGTTCTTGGCTCCCCACCTTCTCCTGGTCCTCCTCCTCCTTCCCTGAGTCCACCGCCTGTCCCGTCTCAGTCGCAGTTACAGCCGGCCTCTCCGCTGCCTGGTCCTTCTCCTTACTCTGGTCCGACTAGAGGTCTTACGGAGCGTCGTGCGCCTGAGTCGCGTCCTGTGTCGCCTGCGTCTTATTCTACGTCGCCTGTCCGTTCTGTTCGCGCTGGTCGTGTTTCGCGTCCGCGTCTTCCTCCTGTCCCTGGCACTCACTCTATGACTCTGCGTCCTTCCACTGCTCCACAGCGTGTCCCTCTGCCCTCTCCTCCTGCGTCCTCTCTTCCTGACGGTCCGGACCCGGAGTCTGACTCCCTTCGTGCTGCTAGTCCTACTGTCACGCGCTTTCTGGCCACTGCTGTCACTGACCCTCTGTTTGAGTCCTCTGCTGCGTCTGCTCTTGTTGCTGAGCTTGTTGACTTTGCTGCAGCCTGTCGCCTAGACTACGCCGCTAGTCTTGTTGCTGAGTCTACGTCTGTGTCTGTCTGTCCTCCGTCCGTCGGGGGTGAGTGTGCTCTTGGCACGGACGTCCTTGAGGACAGGCAGGAGGACCTTGAGTGCTTTGCTGCTGCTTCACCTCATCTCGTGTCCATGCTGCTTGCCCCTGAGGGAGACCCGGATGCACTAGACATCCCGACCCCGCGCTCTTACGCAGAGGCGATAGAGGGTCCCTACTCCTCTCAGTGGCAGGCAGCCATGGACGCAGAGATGGCTTCCTGGAGGTCCACAGGCACCTACGTAGACGAGGTTCCCCCACCTGGGGCGAACATCGTCAGTGGCATGTGGATCTTCAGGGTGAAGCGGCCGCCGGGTTCTCCGCCTGCCTTCAAGGCGCGTTACGTCGCACGTGGCTTCAGTCAGCGACAGGGAGTTGACTTCTTTCAGACCTTCTCCCCTACCCCGAAGATGACCACTCTTCGGGTACTGCTGCACGTTGCTGCTCAGCGTGACTACGAGCTCCACTCGCTTGACTTCAGCACAGCCTTCCTACAGGGCAGCCTGCACGAGGAGATCTGGCTGCGCCGCCCACCTGGCTTCACTGGGTCGTTTCCTGCTGGTACCCAGTGGAGCCTCCGGCGGCCAGTCTACGGTCTCCGCCAGGCGCCCCGTGAGTGGCACGACACGCTCAGGACGACTCTTGCTGCTCTTGGTTTTGCTCCTTCCACTGCTGACCCTTCTCTGTTTCTACGCACTGACGCTACTCTGCTGCCGTTCTACGTTCTTGTGTACGTAGACGACCTTGTCTTTGCTACTGCTGACACGGAGGCACTCGCCCACGTGAAGTCCGAGCTGCAGAAGAGACACACGTGCACAGACTTGGGTGAGCTCACAAGCTATCTTGGCTTGCGAATCACCCGGGACAGAGCACAGCGCACCATTACCTTGACTCAGTCACACATGGTGCAGCAGGTCCTTCAGCGCTTCGGCTTCACCTACTCCTCGCCACAGTCCACTCCTCTGCCTACCGGTCACTCGCTCTCAGCTCCACCTTCGGACGAGTCCGTAGAGCCAAGTGGCCCGTATCCAGAGCTTGTGGGCTGCCTCATGTACCTGATGACTTGCACACGACCTGACCTCGCATACCCTCTCAGCCTTCTGGCTCGTTACGTGGCTCCCGGCAGGCACCGAAAGGTGCACTGGGATGCTGTGAAGAGGGTGTTGCGATACTTGTGCAGTACATCGGGCATGGGGCTCGTGCTTGGAGGACGGGCTCGAGTTGTCCTCACTGGTCACGCTGACGCCTCCTGGGTTGACGACTTGGCTACGCAGCGGTCGTCACAGGGTTACACCTTCAGCCTTGGCTCCGGTTCTGTCTCCTGGCGGTCTACCCGCTCTTCTTCTGTTCTCAGCTCCAGTTGTGAGGCTGAGATCTACGCTGGGGCCATGGCTGCACAGGAGCTTCGCTGGCTCACCTACCTGCTGGCCGACTTGGGAGAGGCGCCTCGTTCTCCTCCAGTTCTGTACGTCGACAACAAGGCCATGCTGGTCTTGTGTCAGGAGCACAGACTGGAGCACAGAACGAAGCACATTGCTCTGCGCTACTTCCTTGCTCGAGAGTTGCAGCAGCGTGGCCAGCTTCGTCTTGCTTACGTGGCCTCTCAGGCCAACACTGCTGATGTCTTCACCAAGGCACTTCAGCCTTGTGATCATCAGCGTTTCTGTACTGTGTTAGGCCTTGTACCTACTGTGCCTCACTTGTTGACTTCTTGACTCTGCTTGTACTGTACTCTATATACTTATACCTGCATGCTTACACTTGCTAGGTTGTGTTCACTGTACTGTTTACTTTCCTTTATATAACTCTGCATGTGAACTGGCCTTATGGCCCTTTGCTTGTGCTCAGACTGTGTGGTGACTTTGTGATCCACCCTGAGCTTGCTTTGCTTTTCTTGACTGGTCTTGTGACCTCTTGTTCTCCCCCACTTTGCCTATGGGGGTGTGTCAAACTTATATCTGCTATGGTCTATTTAGGCTGTAGTGGGGTAGCTCTTAGAGGGTACAACACTTATGTGTTTCCTATATGTACCCATCTCATTTTCTAGTTCATCATTCTTTCGTCAAATCCTTCTCACACATACGCGTACGTCGGCGACTATCCTGAGCAGTGTAAGGTCGCCGGTACGAAATCTGGGATGAGTACCGCCTTTCCGTGTCCAAAGTGTATGGTTCATGGAACGAAGCTGAACGATATGACACAGCCCGTAGTATATAGAACCGAGGAGCAGCAGAGAGGTTTTGTGAGCGAAATAGAGGGCGCGACGAGCAAGACTAGAAGGAACGATTTAGAGGTTGAGCATAGTACGCACGGGGTCGAATGTGCGCTATGGGGCTTTCGCTTTGCGACGGAGGAATTTGGGAATCCGTATAGATTACTGATGGTCGACCTTATGCACATGAGTAGTTTAGGCGTCTACAAGCATATTCTTAACTGTCTAAAGCAGCAGTTGTCGATTGAGGTACTATCTAAGATGGATGCGGACCTAGCACATATCACTGTGTTTAGTCGACAGTCCTTTTTGCGGATCCCGGCGCATACTGGCGGCTATTTCAGTGGTAACAGTACTTTCTACGCATTTCAGCATCAGGCGGTTATGCAGGTGCTGCCCGTCCTACTCATGCGACAGAACGTCAAACGGAAGATTATTCGGACGTGTGAGCTTTTCTGCCAGTGGCACAGGAGCGCATGGCACCGGGCATACCATACTGACGAGACGCTTGAAGACTTGGAGAATGTGACACGAAGGTAAGCCCGTTTGTGTATGTTTTCATTTTCATTTTGGACTATTTCCCTTTCAGATTGCTTTCCAATAGAGTGCTGGATTCGGGTCAAGTGTGCCTATAAGATAACATGAGACTGTAACGTGAGCGCTTTTATGCCGAGTTTTTTGCGCGCGTGCGATTTCCGCGTGTGATAATTTCCAGTCGAGCGGAACTGCTGTTTATCGATATAAGTGTTCTCGTTACAATCAAATTGCTTCGTTACAGTCACGATCACATTCTTCTAAATTGTATAAAAATTGTTTTCCTGTTTATATTTTATTATCAATGGGTTGGCAGACTTGTCCCACAGCTCTTGGAACAATTCGGGGAGGACCAGACATCAGAGTTCAACATCCCCAAGGTTCATGCAATGCTGCATGTAGCTGACGACATCCGGCGCGGGGGTGTGCCGGTGCATTACTGTACAGACTTGTACGAGCATGTACACATCGCACTTGTCAAGCGCCCGTACCGCGGGTCCAACAAACGGAACGCAGAGGCATCAATCTGTGAGAATGATGGACGAAAGAAATAAATGAGAAAGGATGATTGCACTAGAAAGCATTGGGTGTTAAAGTTTAGAAGAAAGAAGAGAGAAGAAGAGGTTGCACTAGCAAGAATGGGGATACAAATAGCAAACCCTAGAAGGGTTGTACTCGCTATAGAGCACCCCACTACAGGCTAGAGCATAATATTCTGACATTGGGATACATATAGCAAACCCTAACAGGGTTGTACTCGCTACAGAGTACCCCACTGCAGACTAGAGAAACATAATATTCCTACACAATCACTCGACGGTGCTTAACGACCGAGTTGGTCGAGTCGATGGTCGCGAATGACGTTCCGGTTGAGGACAAAGAGGCGCGGACCGTCGCCATGAAACAAGTGAGTGAATAACCCTCTAAGCATATTTTTTCCTTGCTGTTTTTTAGGGCGCGTGTGAGATTTTTTCGAACTTCCCAAAGTTCAAACTTCTAGAAAGGTTCTACACGGTAGGGGACAATGGAGAGTTTTTTTGTCACGGTGCAAAGCGGTTTGAGTTCGAACTTTGACAAAAAATCCAAAGATCACACGCGCCCTTATGTTTTGTGTTGTGTGGTGAATGTTTTTAATTCCAGTGCATCTTTCATTCCATTATGTTTTACTGTTTCGGGAGTGTCTATTCATGCGCACGTTGTCAATTCGATTGTGGCGATTTCGTGCTCACACATGTCCATTGTCTTTTCTGGGCGCAAATAGTACACGATTGTCCTTCTTCAGTTTCGCGTGTCGCTTTGGTTTGGCATTATGCAAACATTTCGCAAACATGTCGAACGCAGTCCACAACGTGGCGAAATTGCACGCGCCTACAACGGTCGAACTGTCTCGCTGATACGAAAAGGACACCAGCACGAGATGTCAACTCATTGTACAGTTCTCGACAACGAGAATAACACGCGCTCGCTTGACGTGTGTCGTTTGGCTCCTGCGCTGCATCACAACAACATGGCGAGTGCACGTGGGCTAATTTCGGTCGCTTTTTTGAAAACGACACCAAAATCATGTTTCGGGTATCTGTTCACCGTGTGGGTCCATGTCGACCCCACCGAGCACATTGCCCGCATCCCTGTCTATAATATATGTGATATTGTAAGTGTGTTCTACAAAATTGTAAACCTTAAAACCAATTACAAATTTATCCAAGTTGTCCAAAATCCCTTTCTCTGCACAGGCACTAGAGACTGGATCCCCTGCTGTCACCGGGTCACACGCGAAGATGGACTTCACGGACCGCCAAAACACGTTGTGGCGGTCTTACAACGCTGCTGCACCAGGGGATTTCAAATGCCTTGAAGACGCAATCAAGGCATTCCAACGCCAACAAGAGCACCCTCCTCGTGCAAAGGTTGACTGGGAGACTGTTATTGAGGTGCACAAGGGTGTGGCGATTCCTCCGGATGACGATTTCACACGGTACAGCAGGTATCCGTCCTATGCGCGCGCTACCCCGACCTTTTACGGGGCTCCCTGGTTCTCGGACGTGTCAGTTGACGGTGTCGACGACGTCGGCGAGAAGATGGTGTGGCCTGCCAAGCTACTCATGATTTTCACGCTGCATCGTACAGTCACTACAACAATGACAAACCCGACCACTCGAGTACGGGTCTCATCGGAACAACATTATGCTGAATAGGTGGCGTTTGTTCGCTACTACAGGAGGTATCCGCCCAGCGATACAACCGCATTGACCCTCATGCAATGGTGGGAAGGTGGAAGGGGTTATGGAATTGTGCATGTTGAGAGCTTGCTGAAGGTTCTGCACGTGGTACCTTATGTCCCGGTGACACCATCAACGATCGAGAAATTCATATGGAATGAGTTTAGGTGGTGAAACTGTCGTACATACTTGTTAATAGTTGTTGTATCCTCAATCTTGTACATAATTGTTGTTTTTTTGCACTACTTCTTCACAAAGTTCCCTACTACATGCTATTCACTAGCCATAGGAACTGGTTTAGGGTCGTTCGCACAACTACGCAGCTCGTGACGCATGTTTGTGCGTTTGATGGCACGAATCCGTGCAAGGATAGGCCTCTGCGCAACATGTCACCGTTTGATCATGTGGATGTTGTTTTTAGCCCCATTTCTTCACGCAGTCCCCTAGTGCATGCTATTCCCTAGCCATAGGAACTGGTTTGATCTCGTTCGCACAACTACGCAGCTCGTGACGCGTGTTTGTGCGTTTGATGGCACGAATCCGTGTAAGGATAGGCCTCTGCGCAACATGTCACCGTTTGATCATGTGGATGTTGTTTTTAGCCCCATTTCTTCACGCAATCCCGTAGTGCATGCTATTCCCTAGCCATAGGAACTGGGTTGATCTCGTTCGCACAACTACGCAGCTCGTGACGCGTGTTTGTGCGTTTGATGGCATGAATCCGTGCAAGGATAGGCCTCTGCGCAACATGTCACCGTTTGATCATATGGATGTTGTTTTTAGCCCCATTTCTTCACGCAGTCCCCTAGTGCATGCTATTACCTAGCCATAGGAACTGGTTTGATCTCGTTCGCACAACTACGCAGCTCGTGACGCGTGTTTGTGCGTTTGATGGCACGAATCCGTGCAAGGATAGGCCTCTGCGCAACATGTCACCGTTTAATCATGTGGATGTTGTTTTTTGTCAGAAGTAGTAGTAGAAAGAAAGAATGAAGAAAGGAGGATGTTCATTAGCAAGCAGTTGGACACATATAGCAAACCCTAATTGGGCTGTACTCACTATGGAGTACCCCACTGCAGGCTAGACAATTATAACATTCTGACACACCCCCATAGCCAAAGTGGGGTGTAATCAGCACAACAAGCAAGCATAGTAATAGTTCACAATTATAAGCAAAGCTAGAGGTAATCACAGCGGGCAAGTGAGGAGGAGGAGGGACTGTGAGAGGAGAGAAGATGAGAGACGGCGGCTGAAGCTGTAGACACACGGGCAACAGGAGCTGCTGGCACAGTGGCTACCGGGACAGTGCGCCCCGGACTACTGGAGTAACTGGCTCACGGGCTACGACGAGCTACAGGAGCAACGGACCCTCGGGCGACAGGCGCAGCAGACTCTCTGGGCTACCAGGACAGTGCGCCCCGGACTACAGGTGCTGCGGACGACAAGACAGCAGCCTCCGCTCAACCTCCTCCAACTGTCCCACACACCCCCCACACACCCACTGCTTCACTCCTAACTCCACTTGCACGTCACCCCCCTAGTACCACTCCTTCGGCTCCCACACACCCACCCCCCTCAGCGGCAGCTGCAGCACTGGGAGACGGAGGAGGAGGAGGAGCAGGGGACGACGCACAGAAACTGCACCCCCATACCCCCCACCCCCAAACCCTAATTCAGGAGAACGGGCAGCACCAGGGGTGGGGCGCCGTCAGAAGCACGGGGGACAGCGGGCAGCGCAGGGGAAGAGGAAACAGGGCGCCCACGGGCCTGGCGCAGCCCGTACGAACCGCGTGCGGGCGGCCCGAGGCGCGCCCTGGCCTGGCGCAGCCCGTACGGGCCGCGCGCGGGCCTGGCGCTGCCCGTACGGGCCGCGCGCGGGCCTGGCGCAGCCCGTACAGGCCGCGCGCGGGCCTGGCGCAGCCCGTACAGGCCGCGCGCAGGCTGTACGGGCCGCGCGCGGGCCCTACGCAGGTCGCGCAGGCCGCGACGGGCGACGGGGGGCGACGCGCGGGTCCCCGTCGCCCGTCGCAGCGCCTCCCGGGAGCGACGCGCGGAGTGACGGGGCAGAAAGCCGCCGCGCGCCTCGGGGCGCACGGCGGGCAGAAAACCGCTGCGCGCCTCGGGGCGCACGGCGGGCAGAAAACCGCCGCGCGCCTCGGGGTGCACGGCGGGCAGAAAACCGCCGCACGCTCCGAGCGCGCGGCGGGATGAAAAATCCGTCGCACGCCACGGGGCGTGCAACACACAGAGTAGCAGTAGCAGCGGAAGCAGTGAGGTGGTGGGCCCACCCACAGGATCGACCCAAGGGGATCGACCTGCTCTGATAGCATGTCAGAAGTAGTAGTAGAAAGAAAGAATGAAGAAAGGAGGATGTTCACTAGCAAGCAGTTGGACACATATAGCAAACCCTAATTGGGCTGTACTCACTATGGAGTACCCCACTGCAGGCTAGACAATTATAACATTCTGACATTTTTAGCCCCATTTCCTCACGCAGTCTCCTAATGCATGCTATTTCCTAGCCATATGAACTGGTTTAGGGTCGTTCGCACAACTACGCAGCTCGTGACGCATGTTTGTGCGTTTGATGGCACGAATCCGTGCAAGGATAGGCCTCTGCGCAACATGTCACCGTTTGATCATGTGGATGTTGTTTTTAGCCCCATTTCTTCACGCAGTCCCCTAGTGCATGCTATTACCTAGCCATAGGAACTGGTTTGATCTCGTTCGCACAACTACGCAGCTCGTGACGCGTGTTAGGAGTAACTGTGCAAGGATAGGACTTGTGCGCAACAAGTCAGCATTACAACGCTTGTTTTGTTTACATAGCCATAAGTTTGCCACGTCCAGGTAGGATAAGCTATTCCCAACTTCCAAAGCTAGTTTGGGCTCTTTCTCACCAATACGGATACCGCGACGATCAATCAGAGTGTAGGGTCTTGGGAGCCAGCTTAGAAGAAGTTGTCATCCCAGGTTTCTTCGTTTCCTGGAGCTCCTTGAAGGCAGTACACAGAAGTAAGATGTACTATAGTGGCTTTTTATTACTAAATTATGGCATGCATGAGCCTGATTCAAACGTTATAGAAGGTGCTCTATATTTAGAAAGAAATTATGGTACAAGTATAAACTAGCAACCTAAATATATTCAAAACCTTATAACGCGCCCGGAATTACACCTACACAACACGCAGAAACCAAAAAATTCCGAGGCTGTGCCTTGCTGGCGCGAATTCACGAGGAATGGCATGCATCGACCATGCTGACGCGGCAGAAGTACTGGTAGTTCACGGCAGCCGAGGCAGTTGTGACTCTTATCTGTGAGCTCCCGAACCTGGCAGCTCGGCGGATTGACCGGACGTGCACCAAGCCACCAAGTACCCACACACTGGTGCACGATCGATTTCGTCACCTCCATCCCAACCTCCTCCACCTCCTCAACGCCCCCTCTGCGATCCCCCTCGACAGTTCAAACTGAAGTTTCAATTTTCAAACTTCAAACACCACACCCCGTCAACCACTGCCAACTCCCTCACCCGTCCCCCCGTTACCGCCACCTTAACCGTTATAGGCATCAATCGGGCCACCAAGCTATAGCGATGCCAACCCAAGGTAAGGGGTTTTCTCCCACGCGTTGCGCCTTCGAACCCTTCATATAAATTGGCGTTCTTGCTGGAGTGTTGCAATCATCTTGTCAAACCTTCCCTAGTTAGTATTTATAGGTTTCATAAGTTAATAATGGGCCGGTCTCGTTCATTTAATATCCCCGCTAGCATGCAGATGGTTGAACCGTTGCGATCTTCACTGCCACGCAAGAGCAAGGACAATCATGCCTTTTTCCCCGCCACCAAGGGTAGGCGCTCTCTCTGGTTTTTGCTTTTGAAGTAAACTTGGTTGTATCACCTAGTGTTTGATCTAACTATCTTGCACCCGTTTATTTCAGATGGTGATTCCCTCGAGGCTGCCGTGACTGGCGCACGATCTGGCAGGCACGGCACCAAGCGTCAAGGTGAGCAAGGCACCGGTGTCAAACGTCCGACCTTGGCGTCTGCGCGTTCGAGTGGTGCTGGGTCGGCACCGACACACCTGCTGACAGCTGCCGTCGCGGGAAAACCGTCAGCTCCCGCCAATTCACCTCCTACCACTGCCTATCCTGCTCCTGCCGCTGCCGATCCATCTCCTGCCGCTGCCGCTCCTTCCGGGTCCGATCCTGATCCAACTCCTGCTGTGCCAAACCCGGCTGCTGACGCCGTGGGTGTAGCTACTGCCACTGCGGATGCAGATGAAGAAGAAGAGCCCGAGCTCTTCGGGGATGTAATTGCGCAACCGCTACAGGGTAACGGCGCACGTGGTAAGTTTTTACCTGCGCGCTGTTCGTGAGAAAGCAACTTTTACGACGACTCACCAATGTTCTTCCTTGCCCTGCATGTCTCACCGTCTATGCCCGTACCATGAAGCAGGCGGGCATTAATCCCAGTCTAGAGGCCGATGAGTTTCATCCTGAATCGCGCCCAAACCCGGTCAATCAAAGCCTTCGTGCGCAGGCTGCAATTGCTCGCGAGGCTGTTGAGTCGCTGCAGACCGACTGCAAGACAAAGGACACGCAGATCCTGAAGGCTCTTGGCATCGCCGGATCTCTCGCCGATGATGTGCTCCTGCAGAAGATTGTGAACCTAGATTTCGAGGTGAGTTCATTTCATAACGCTTTCGTTCTCTGTTTACTCCGGTTTACAACTGATGGGTCCTTACTTTTGCTATTGCAGAGAATAATGTCGGAAACCGTAAACGATTTCCTCTTCGATGACGACCACAGCAGCCGATTGCTCCTTGTTGCTATTGCTGCGAGCTGAGTTACTGACTGCCGCCCTGTTTTTCACTTCGCTCAGCACATGCAGGTTTCACGGCAGGCAGCGACGAAGCCACGAGGCTGGTGGCTCACCTGAAAGACAAGGACATCGTAAAAAAGACGGAGAAGCGATTTAACAACCGCATTGGCAAGATCTACGGTGGCTGCAGGAAGAGCTTGCGGTTGATACGGGGCGCGCGGCTGTTCGTGATTAAACGTGCACCAAACGGGACCATACGAGCGGTGAAGCCTGACGATTTTGCCACCCGCTGCCATAGCTACGTGGCTGTGTACGGCAGCAGTAAGTGTTTACCCCTGCCCGCCCCACTAACCTTTGTGTACTGTGGTTCCTATTGTTTGCAGCAACTCAATTCTTGTCATGAAGCTCTTACCATGTCATTGACAAGCACCCTGTACTTACTCTGTATGTCATTTTTTCTCTTTCATTGCTTTGTGTTTCTGTCACAGGGTTGAAGGGCATAGAGTGGCACCTGCTTAATGGCCACCTTTTTCCAGCCCAGCCTTCATGGCGTGTGCACGCCTGTTTGTGACAGAGGATGACCCAGACCGCCCACTCGGGATCTATGCGTCGCAGCTCCTACTCATCCTGGCAGTCGTAAGTCTTATAGCACCTGTTAATGCATAGGTTTCTTTTGTATGTGCGATCTTAGTACATTAACAGGTGCCTGTGCCTGTGTTGTGTTGTCCCTTTTTGGCAGGTTCGATTTAAGCTACGTCACCCCACTTGCAACAAGCTTCAACTTGGTCGCTCTGGTGATACTCTCGCCATCTCCAGGCAAGCGCTCATTGTGCAGCGCTATATCAACAGTGTGGGCCGGACTGAGGGTGAGTACATTGGAATAGGGCGGATATGCTTGGCGCAGTGGGTGACCATCCCCCAGGAGGCTCTGGATGCGGATGTCCTGGGGGATGAGGATGCGGTGGATGAGTTTGATGAGGATGAGGTGGTAGATGAGGATTCAGAAGATGAATCTTGAATGGTATATTTTGTATGCAATGCAGATTTATTAGTGCAGGTTCTATTTTATGCATCTGTTCCCTAATTGAACCAATAATTTCGGGTTTTAGAAATGGCACCTAATAATTGGCACAATTGTTACGTCAGCATATTCTGAATTTCAATTTGTACGGATTGCTGTAATTTATTATTATTGTTGTTACGAACTCTTGAGTGTATACTCGTAACTAAGGTTACCAAATCAATGTAACACTGAAGTTGTTACACATTGTGTAGAGTATTATGGTAACACGGTTACTGATGTAACAAAGGTTACACGTTGTAAGCAAACCTGTTTTTGCGATGTGCAAAAATGTTTCCGCTATTATAATTCTCAATATGTTTCGTAGGCTGCTATGCGAAAAAGTCGAGTCACTCTATGGCGATTAGTCACACTTCGATCTACTCACAAATGTTTTGCAGCAACCCGAAACTCTGGACCCAGTAAAAAAATGTACTGAACCCTTTTTCCGCAACTGGCTGTGTACAGTTCTTGCGCGCTTTGGGAAATGGCGAGTTCGATTGTGGAGGGAAACCTGGGTTTGGGAATGATGCCGCGTAGAAAGTCGAAATCAACCTGCAGGTGACACGCTGTAAGTGTGTATTGATACTCGCCAATCCCAGCATCGCGAAATGTTTCCCAGCGATGCCTATCAAACGTCAAGCGAATGGATGGCATGCTGTTTGACACTCAGGTACACGTTCCGATGCTTTCCGAAGGACCAGAGTCATTTGATGGCTCTCTTAAAAATGTCCGCTGCGAAAGCCGCGAACTGATGTTGGTGTCGCTTCGAGTGTGCGGTACAAGATTCATCACTGCACCGTGATGACACGCGGAGGTGTTTCGACTAGGATGATGCTGATGGTTCTGATAAAGCTGATAATGGGGCTTCGCCAGATTCACTCTATACTACCATGAATGATCCGAATACATTCAATTCGAACCGCGTGTGACGACTTGCGAGGCGCCTCAAAGTTTCTAGGCGCCCAAGGAAAAGCGTCTGCTGACGGTTCCTCCTGTTCAAGAAACACCCGTCGTTTCTACAGCATGCTACGTCCTACGTGGCATGCTGCGAACGGTCGACATGGATATTTGGCAGATCTCTCTCGGAGGCCGGCAGCCCGAACCGCGGACGCGGGTGGGTCGCGCAGAACAACAAAACACGAATCGCTTCAGATCGTACTCGACACACGCAACCTCGATAAGTTGAAAAAGGCTTTGCTACCGGAGCATGGGAATGCGGTTCTAGTCAGTCGTGCCTAGTACTGTACGACGAAAGCTCTTTCTGCTTCGCTATGGTACCCTAAACGCTGTGCTTGGCTGTGGCTATGGATGTGTCCTCACAGAACTCCCCACACAAAAGATAGCGCCTCAGCAGATTCCTCCAAAGGGATGTGTGCTGAGGAATTCGGAGGAATCTCCGACGGGGCCGCGGGGCCGGGCGCGACGGGGGCCGGGGGGCCTTAGGGGGGGGGGCGACGGGGCCGCGGGGCCGGGCGCGACGGGGGCCGGGGGGCCTTAGGGGGGGGGCGACGGGGCCGCGGGGCCGGGCGCGACGGGGGCCGGGGGGCCTTAGGGGGGGGGCGACGGGGCCGCGGGGCCGGGCGCGACGGGGGCCGGGGGGCCTTAGGGGGGGGGGGGCGACGGGGCCGCGGGGCCGGGCGCGACGGGGGCCGGGGGGCCTTAGGGGGGGGGGGGCGACGGGGCCGCGGGGCCGGGCGCGACGGGGGCCGGGGGGCCTTAGGGGGGGGGGGCGACGGGGCCGCGGGGCCGGGCGCGACGGGGGCCGGGGGGCCTTAGGGGGGGGGGCGACGGGGCCGCGGGGCCGGGCGCGACGGGGGCCGGGGGGCCTTAGGGGGGGGGCGACGGGGCCGCGGGGCCGGGCGCGACGGGGGCCGGGGGGCCTTAGGGGGGGGGCGACGGGGCCGCGGGGCCGGGCGCGACGGGGGCCGGGGGGCCTTAGGGGGGGGGCGACGGGGCCGCGGGGCCGGGGGGCCTTAGGGGGGGGGCGACGGGGCCGCGGGGCCGGGCGCGACGGGGGCCGGGGGGCCTTAGGGGGGGGGCGACGGGGCCGCGGGGCCGGGCGCGACGGGGGCCGCGGGGCCGGGCGCGACGGGGGCCGGGGGGCCTTAGGGGGGGGGCGACGGGGCCGCGGGGCCGGGCGCGACGGGGGCCGGGGGGCCTTAGGGGGGGGGCGACGGGGCCAGGCGAGAGTCGACGGGCGACGGGCCTAGGAGCCGGGGCCTAGGCGAGAGTCGACGGGCGACGGGCCTAGGAGCCGGGGCCTAGGGTAGGGTCGACGGGCAGCAAGGGCTGCAGAGGGCTGCAGAGGGCGGCTAGCGGGGTAGCGCTGTGGTGGGCCCAAGAAAGAAAACCGGTCCTAGCGGAGGACCTGCTCTGAAACCATGTCGAAATGATGAACGAGAATGAATGAACTATGAAACAGTTGGGTACAAGTACTAACCCTAATTGGGTTGTACCCTTTATGGGCTACCCCACTATAGCCTACACAAATGTAAAAGCTATAATGTTCTGACATTCCCGTCGCCAAGTACGGATTTTCTTCGCCCTGTTTGTCACCGAGAATGTGGGCTGCCTCCTCTTCTGATATATTTACCGCGGCAGGGCGCAATGGGTCCACCTCTTCGACATCGTCCGCCTCGGGCTGTTCTCCCTGCTAATCGTCGTCAGCATTCGTCTCTGCAGGGACGTGGTTGGCTAAGTCCGCTTTGCTGGGTCTTTTCGATGAGCGCATAGGCGCGGCGGGAGTGGCTCGCGAAGCGGATGTACCGGCTGGGGGTGGTGGCTTAACCTCAGCCGGAACACCCATACCCCTTCTCCTACGTCGCCCACCAGTCGAGCTCGGGACAGCGGCTACTGGTTCCGTTGGTGTTGTCGAACGTTGTGGTGCCAAAGATGATGACGGCTGGTTAGTCGCTTCCGGTGTTGAGGGAGGGGTTGTTGTCGAAATCGGTTCTACTACTACAGGTATGGATTGCGCCGAGGAAGGGACTTTGGTTGGTGCCCCCCCCACTTCGACATTGACGGCACGTTCCGTCGAGCGTTGATCCGTCGCAACTGGCCGACCCACTACCGGTATGGCTCGTGATGTCAAGGGTGGCGCTGTTGATACCGGTATGGCTCGTGACGTCGATTGTGGAGCTGTCGAGCCCGGTATGGTTCGTGACGTCGAGGGTGGCAGTGTCGAGCACGGTATGGCTTGTGATGTCATAGGGGGCTGCGTCGAGATGGTTTCAACGTTGACAGGTAGCGGTCCTACCGCTGCCTGCCGGAAAGGCGTTGTCCTCGACGGATCGTTCTCCATTAGTGCCTACCCGGAAGCTCTCGTTGCCGTAGCGCCGGCCTAACTGACAAAAACGATGTTACTGCTGCTCCCAGTTTAGGATTTCATTTAAACCGTTGTTGGGCTGATAACCCTTCCCTTACAGGTGTCCTCAAGGCCCTGGCCTTTGACGTGGAGGTCATCTGTTGACATGACCCCTTTGATGGCGACTTACGTAACCAGTCGCCCGTCCGACAGCGACGTCTCGCTCGACCGTCGAAGTGATCGGTCGACCGCAGTTGACGGCGCCGTCGATTGTGACCGCAGGCCGGTTGCAAAACCCGTTACCGCTCACGTCGACCGACAGCGCGGCCTGTCAGGCGACGTCGATGGCGACGCCAGGCGCTGTAACCCGTCTTGTCGGGGGTGCACGGTGCTCGACGACGATTGGCCAATGCCCGTCGAGCAGTGCTCGATCAATGTCCCCGAAATTGCAACAGTACGGCTGCCATATATATGCGCGTAAGAATACGACATTGAGACAGAGGGATTCGGAGGGATTTTTCGCCTGGTCAGGAGGGATTTTTGGGGTGACCCGGAAGGTTTTCGGATTTGCCCCGAAATCCCTTTGTGCCAGGACCCGTGGGGCGGCATGTGCTGACGTCACGCGTCCCTATATTGCTGAGTACAAAACGCCGGGTAGAAATTAGGTTGGGATGGGATGGGATGGGATTGCAAGGGTTTGGATACGATGCGATGGGATGGGATATTGGAAACGTGTGTGGGACAGAACGCGAGGACTTGTGGGACTGACTCTGTTCATTCTGGCGGACTGACGTGCTTGACGGATCGCAGACGGCCCGAGTAAAACCGTCTAGGGGGTTCAACTCGCAACCTAGGAGGTTCCTCTCGACGTCAACTCACAATTCGCAAACCGACAACTCTGTTACAGATTCTTTCGCTGTGGGCGGAAATGTGGTATTGAGGGGAACGACAGTTCGTCAACCAACCAGCACGCAATGCGCCTAAGCAGATGCAACGAGGCATCTGGAGGACTGGTTACCATTGCAAAATGAAGTGGCGAAAGGCATCATCGTTCCTAGATGGATGTGTTCGAGCCATTCGAGGGGTGAGTTACTCGAAGAAAATGACGATTGGCAATTAACGGCACTCGCCAAAAAGCGGGCGGTTGTCGCCAATCTGTTACTTTCGCAACAAGCAGCCTGACCACAGATTGGCCTTACAGATGTAGCACGCCCTGAGGGCGGGTAAAAAAAGTATGTCTGAATGCGGTTCAAAAGGTTTAGGCTTGATTCAAAACAGACTATTTAAATCATAAGATGGTTGGGTAGGGTTTTCCGCGAATACGTGCAATGTTTGACCCGCCCTGAGGCTGGAAGTATGGCCAGCTCCATGATTGTAAATTCAGGTGCAGCCACCGTAGCAATTTCACGCGCACGCCGTAATAAGCCACCTTAGCTAATAACCTCGCCAACACCAGACCACCATTCGATTTTTCGTAAAGGCACGTAATGGCCATATCGGCGCGTATTTGCAGACACTAGCTTGGCAGCCCGTAAATCACGGATTCGTACTCTGGCTCACGTGTCGCCCCTTCAGAGGTCCCGCGCGGAGAGGACTCGACTTGACGCGCTATTCTTCCGCCTCCGTCCACCGCGTAGGCCAGCACGACGACTTTCGAGCCGCCTCAGAAGCACCTTCCAGATCCGCGCTGACTCTGGGCATGATCTTTAAAAGAGCACCAAGTATGTGCCATACGTTCAATTCGTGGCTTTCGAGCCACCTCAAAAGTCAATAGTACCCTCCAGATCCACGCTGATTCTGGGCAAGACCTTTGAGGCACCACGTGACAAGTCCGTTCTTCCGTCTTCTTCCACCCCGCAGGCCACGACGGGCGTGCATGGCCGCGCAGATGCGCGACGGTCGGCGATGTCGAGATTCCCTGTCCCCCTAGCCGCACTCCCGTTCTGTCCCGCTAGCCGCGCTCTCCCCTGTCCCGCAGGTCCGGTGGATACGCGCGTGGGTGCGCAGATGCGCGTCGGCCGACGGCAGGCATGATCAGCTATTCTGAGTTCACGGCAGGATACGACTGTGGTTTTTTTAGAATTCTCTGAAGTCACTGAAACGGAATGTTCAACTGTTCTGGATTCACGGTGCTCGTCGTACTTTCCAACCAACCCGGGCAGGCATGGCGGACACGAGCGCGAATGCGCAGGTGTGCGAGACGGCTTTGAGAATCAGTTTTTTTTTTATCCACGGTGCTTGAATGATTCTCTCAACTCAACCCCCGGCCGGCATGGTGGACACGACCGCGAGCGCGCAGGTGTACGACAACGACGGCTCTTCTGAACTCTCGGTGCTCAACACGACCATTCTGTTTGACCAACCCCTCTCCCACTCCCCCCACCCCTCCGCAACCCCCGGCAGGCATGGTGGACACGATCGTGAGCGCGCAGGTGTACGACATTGACGGCTTCGGCACGCCCGCGGCGACGATCTGACGGCTGCAGGCGGCGGGGTGCAAGGTGGTGTGCTCCTTCAGCTTCGGGTTCACCAAGGACTACCGTGCTGACTCGACTTCTCTCTCTTCCCGCGCTTTATCCTTGGGGGGCTCGTCTGCAACTTGTGTAACGGCCGCTTGTTTGTAACGTGAGTAATCCGGGTCCAGGCTCGGTGAGGTGCAAGGTGGTGTGCTCCTTCAGCTTCGGGTCCGCTCCGCCGAGGACTACCGTGCCGACTCGACTACTCCCAGCTCTTGCGCTCCACCCTTGGGGGCCGCGTGTGTAACGTGAGTAACATGTGTAACGGCGGCTTGTTTCTACTACTACTACTGTGCCAACTACTCCCTCTTCCCGCACTCCACACTCGGCAGCCTCGTGTGTAGTATGAGCTCCGTGTGGAAAACGCATCTTACTAGCAGCGCCAGCTGAGGACTGCCGCGCCGACTCCACTACTCCCATCTCCCGTGCTCCACCCTCGGGGGGGCTTGTTTGTAACGTGAGTAATCCGGGGTCGGCGACCTTGAGGTCCAGCCAAGGTCTATGATCTATCACACCAACTACTCCCAGTTCCTGCGCTCCACGCTCGGGGGCCTTGTTTGTAACATAAGCTTCAACATGATTCTGACTGCATTTGAACCTTTCCAGCCCGCATCATCATGCGTTTTTCTTCGCCTTTCATTCTAAAGGCCCCGCCAAAACACTCCGCACCTCAACCTTCCACCTCCCTCCCTGGCTGCTTCATGCCTCTACCATCTTCCTATGCATCATCTCCTCTTTACCCCCCAGTACCCCGCCTTCCCCTCTCTCCTTCCCTGGACGGTCGTCTTCATGCACCCCCTTGCAAACCCCTATGCCCTCCGACTGCTCGGCCAATCAGAGCAACGTCTGCTCGGCCAATCAGAGCAACGGCTGCTCGGCCAATCAGAGCAACGACTGCTCGGCCAATCAGAGCAACGACTGCTCGGCCAATCAGAGCAACGTCTGCTCGGCCAATCAGAGCAACGTCTGCTCCGCCAATCAGAGCAACGACTACTCGGCCAATCAGAGCAACGACTACTCGGCCAATCAGAGCAACGACTGCTCGGCCAATCAGAGCAACGACTGCTCGGCTAATCAGAGCAACGACTGCTCGGAGGTGTGGGAGGGTGAGTGATGGCTGGATGTGCAAGCAGCGAGGTGCGGAGTGCGCTAGAGAAGCGCGCGCAGGAACTGTCAAAATAGTAGGTGAACCAAGGCTTAGGAGGAACCGTGGCCAAGGTGAATGTCGAGAGAGTTGAGAACAAGAAAAGAGAAGAGATGGTTGCACTATAGGAACAACAGTACATATAGGCAAGAGCTAGGGGTGGACCACCAACAAAGTATGAACCTACACTACAGTTAATGCAAAGAACAGTTTATATAAAATATGTTTTCAACACACCCCCTAAACTGTTCATAGCAATAACCAGTGCAGTCAACACCCCCTGAAGGGGTACACCCAAGGCAGAGCGCAGCAGAAGTAGGAGAGGGCATGTGAGGAGGAGGAGAGAGAGAGAGATGAGGAGAGGAGGTGGGGGGAGCCAAGCGCGGCGAGCCCCTCTTACGAACCCCCTCATTACAAAGGGGGAGGTGAGAGAGAGAGTGAGAGATGAGGAGAGGAGGTGGGGGGAAGCCAAGCGCGGCGAACCCCTCTTACGAACCTCCTTTTTACAGAGGGGGGGGGGTGAGAGAGGGAGGAGAGGAGGTGGGGGGGAGCCAAGCGCGGCGAGCCCCTCTTACGAACCTCCAAGTCCACACCCTCTTTCAGCCACCCCCCCTAAACCTCACCCCCCCCCTGGTTCAACCACCCCCCAAAACCGCACCCTTCTTTCAGCCACCCCCCAAACTACACCCCTTCCGCCACCCCCTCACCCTCCCCCCTTACCCCACTGCAATAGGAGCAGCAGGGGGGAAGAAAGAAGAGGTGGAGGGACAGCTGCTGGCTGGTCACACCCGCCACCCTCACACCCTCCCCCCTCCCCCTCTTCGGTTGCACGAGCAGCAGAAGTGGCAGGAGCCGCTGCTGCATCCACCCCCGTCACCCCCATACCCTCCCCCCCCCCCTGCTGTACGACCAGCAGGGGGACGGAGGAGAAGGGGGGGGGGGGGGGGGGGGGGGGGGGGGTGGTAGCAGCTGCTGCTGCTGAGGCACATTCGCCACCCCCTCACACCCTCTCCCCGCAGAAGCGGACGCGGCCGTGAGAGAGGAGGAGGTGTGGCGGCAGCTGCTGCTGCTGAGGCACATCCGCCACCCCCTCACACCCTCTCCAACCCTTTCCCATGGGGGGGGGGGGGGGGGGAAGGGGGGGAGGGGGGCGGGGGCAGGGAATGAGCTGCGCGTGCGACTGCAGGGCGCGTGGGCAGGAAGAAACCGTCGTGCGCTCGAGGCGTGCGTCGGGTAGAAACCGACGCGCGCCCGGGGCGTGCGACGGGCAGGAACCGACGCGCAGCCGGGGTGCGCGACGGGCAGAAACCGACGCGCAGCCAGGGCGCGCATCGGGCAGAAAATCGAAGGGGCCGACGGGCCTAGGGGCGACGGGCCGGGCCGAGGGGAGCGACAGGCGATGGAGCCGACGGGCCTGGGGGCGGCGGGCGCGAGCGACGGACCGGGGGCCGGAGACTAGGGGCGACGGGCGATGGGGCCGACGGGCCTGGGGGCGGCGGGCGCGAGCGACGGGCCGGGGGCCGGAGGCTAGGGGCGACGGGCCGGGCTAGGAGCGACGGGCCTACGGGCCGGGCTGGGGGCGACGGGCCTAGGGGCGACGAGCCGCGGCCACAGGCCTAGGGGCGACGGGCCGAGGGGCGACGGGCCACGGGGCCGGGGCCTAGGGGCGACGGGCGACGGGCCGTGCCGAACGTCGAGAGTATGGGGCTGCACGAGGGCAGCGCGTAGGGAAGCAGGTGGTGGGCCCAAGGAGCATAACTACTCTAATACCATGTCAAAATAGTAGATGAACCAAGGCTTAGGAGGAACCGTGGCCAAGGTGAATGTCGAGAGAGTTGAGAACAAGAAAAGAGAAGAGATGGTTGCACTATAGGAACAACAGTACATATGGGCAAGAGCTAGGGGTGCACCACCAACAAAGTATGAACCTACACTACAGTTAATGCAAAGGACAGTTTATATAGAAATATGTTTTCAACAGGTACATATGTACAAATGAGAATGTCCTATGGCGTACGCAAACACACACGTGACTTTTGATTCGACTCAGAAGTCACCTTGTGCGCAGCAGCATGGTGCCGAGTGTGCTGAAGAAGCGCGTTCAGGTACAGAAGTTCGTAAATTTGTCTAGTGTCCTTTTGGAGTCGACGCAAGAGCGGTGGCACTGTGGCAGGATATGCACAGCAGTGTGGTGTGGAGTGTGCTGGAGAAACGCTTTCAGGTTGGTACATATTGTCTTCTTGAGTCAAACTATTTCCTCATATTGTCTTCTTGAGTCAAACTATTTCCTCATATTGTCTTCTTGAGTCAAACTATTTCCTCATATTGTCTCCTTGAGTCAAACTATTTCCTCATATTGTCTCCTTGAGTCGAACTATTTCCTCATATTGTCTTCTTGAGTCGAACTATTTCCTCATATTGTCTTCTTGAGTCAAACTATTTCCTCATATTGTCTTCTTGAGTCCAACTATTTCCTCATATTGTCTTCTTGAGTCAAACTATTTCCTCATATTGTCTTCTTGAGTCAAACTATTTCCTCATATTTTCTTCTTGAGTCAAACTATTTCCTCATATTGTCTTCTTGAGTCAAACTACTTCCTCATATTGTCTTGATATGTCGTTCCCATTTGCATCTCTGCTTCCGCCCCACCTCTCGCTGTCTCCTCGTTTTGCCCTGCTTTCGATGGATGAAGTCACCCCATCTGAAATCTCCATCAGGCAAGTACGGGGGTGGTGGCATGGCAAGTAGAACTGATGCGTGAAGGGAGTGATGGCATCGCGCCGGACAGCCAGGCCGCATGGAGCAACAAGCCCCGGCGGCATGGCTGCACCACCTCAGGCTGAATCCAGTGCTGCCTCTGCCTTTCGAGCCGACTAAGAAACGAGTTGACTTTTGAGTCGACTCAAAAGTCAGCCAGGGCGCATGGAGCAACAAGCCCTGGCAGCATGGTTGCACCACCACAGGCTGAATCCAGTGCAGCCTCTATCGCCCTTCCACCTTCCCTCCTTCCCTTGAGGTGTGAGCCCCAAGCTAGCAAAGCGCAAGGGGTGTGACAGAATAGAGCCGGCCAACGTGGACGCTTGGAGCACAAGCCCTGACACTGCAGCACAATTCGAACTCAGTGCTGCCACTGCTGCCCCACCCACCCTCCCCCCCCCACCCCACCCCCCCTTCCCCCCTACCCCCCCCCCCCCCCCCCCTCCCCTAACGTGTGAACCCCTAGCTGGCGAAGCACAAGGGGTGTGATGGCATAGAGCTGGCCAGCGTGGACGTGTGGAACAACACCAAGCCGTCGTCTTTCTGCAGGACACGGCATTCGAGGCACCAGAACGGGATCGCTTGGGACTGAGGGCCTTCTTCCGCCAGTCTACCAGACCATGGAGGAGAAAATGCAGCAGTTCAGTGAGTACACCATCGTACGCGCTATAAAGTGATTACCAAGGCGCCTCAAATGAGGGGCCTTCTTTTGCCAGTCTACCAGACCATGGAGGAGCAAATGCAGCAGTTCAGTGAGTACACCCTCGTACGTGCTATAAAGTGATTACCGAGGCGCTTCAAATGAGGGGCCTTCTTGCGCCGGACTACCAGACCACTTAAGGAGCAAATGCAGCAACTCAGCGAGTACACCCTCAAAAGCGTTATAAACTGCCTTGGAGCGCGAATCTTGTCACAGTGGGAATCAACACTAGAATAGCTGTATATATACGTTCACACCACCGTTGCCCTTCACCCACCACCACTGGAATAGCTGTATATATCCTCACACCACCTCGCTGCACTCCAACCAATGTTGGAGAGCGTTCGAAGCATGCTATCGGATTACAAGCTTCCCCTATCCCTATTGGGGCGACGCTTTGGAAATGGTATGCTGGCTGAAAAATCGCTTGCCTACTACAGGACTTGCAGCAGATATCACACCTCCTTCACGATTTCCGACCCTGCCTTGGAATACTTAGGGGTGGTGGCATCCACCTTGTTGCAGCAACAGGTGATTTGCTTCACACCAAGGGTGAAAGCTAGCAGAGCGTGCTCACAGGTCTTGTTATAGTCTAGAGTCCACTTAGGGGTCGTAGATGCCCTTGAAACCACCTAAGCAGAATCTGATGACTTCGAACCGCCTCTGTTCAAAACGCCGTCACGATCAGCTCCGATAACAAACGAGACTGAAACTTGGAGTGACGTTAGCTTCAGGTGTCTGCTTTCCAACGGTATATGGCTTGCTTTCATCAGAGTTGTATGCGCTACGCAGTGAACAAAAACGTAAGCTCGGCTGAAAAACGAGTAGCTTCATTGATGCAAGGAAGAGGTTGAGTGCAACATTGCCTAGGGGACTCTTAAGGGGTTGGGACCATCCTGGGAACTCAGAGAAGGTTGAGTCCTAGGGGAGAAAGGCTAGAGAAGGATGGGAAACGTCCTAGCTAGGTCAGCAAAGCCAACCACACTTGGATGTTCAGAGCTGTACTCAAGGCTACCAATAGTGAGTCAAGCCAACCATGAGTCAGCTTGTCTTCCCACTTGCACCCTCTTGCAAGCTGCTTCTAGGAAGACCACACTTCTCAAAAGGAGGGTGGTAGAGTCCCACTTGACCACCTGTACTTCTTGTCTCATTCTCTGTCCCTGCACCATTGGCATGACAACAATGAAAGGGTGGCAAGGGAAATGCTGCCAACAGTGCACCATGACTACGGAACAGTAACTTTCGACAGCTGTCACGTGCTGCTCCGATGCTGGGTTGTCCTGAAACTCGGTGACCACCTGCACAACATGGCAAAGGACTGCCACACCGATTTTCAGACCAATCAGAGCTCGGTAGATGAGTCAGCAGCCGAAATGGTGAACTCGGGTGTTACCAAAAAAGAGTAACACACACTTCCGGGATGCCATAAGTCTTGAAACTAAAAATGTTGCAATGCCTTGTAAACTGCTTCAAAAACTCTGAAACTTTGAGGATTTGAAGAACACATGTTGAAGCACCACCCCACAAAATTCCAGAAGCTGAGCAGGCTTGTAGGCTGAATGGGAGTGCGATGACCGTGCCACTATAGTACTTTGGCACAACAGGTCTGACCGTCCTTGGAATACCGGCCTCGAAACCACCAGTAGTGGAGTCAATGATCAGAACAGCGCAGTCAGCCTGCGAGGTTCCCGTAATCTTCTTCTTAATAAAGTCGCGATGGTCGGGAGCGTTGATGACTGTGCAATAGTATTTGTTGGTCTCGAACTTCCACAGAGCGATTTCGATGGTGATACCACGCTCGCGCTCCGCCTTGAGCTTGTCCAGCACCCAGGCGTGCTTGAAGGACCTCTTGTTCATCTCAGCAGCTTCCACTGCATTTGTCCTTGGTGGTGTGGTTGTTTGTTGCTACCTCTCTTGAAATTCTTGCTGGCCGGGTTGGTGAAGCACTTGAAAACCTTGTGTTCACAGTTGCCGCAATGATTGCAGTTCACAGGAAATGCCCCCGTGGTCAATTTGCTGCCGCCAATGCCTCAGGGCAGAGTACCGTTGGTGATGCTGATTCAAAACCTTTGTTTGAAGTTCGCGTCATCTGCCATGAATGGTGGGATGCTTGTTATAGAGTTAAGAAGAACATTCAGTTGGAAAAGGTATTCGAACTGTTCAAAGAAGGAGCACATGCTCCACGTAGGTCTCTTGAGTATACATTAGACAGCAAGCACTTGAAGAAACATAGTTGTGTGAGAATCGAGAATGGATGGATTCACTAGAAAGCAATTGAGTACATATAGGAAACCCTAACAGGGTTGTACTCACTATGGAGTACCCCACTGCAGACTAGAGAAACATGATATTCTGACACACCCCCATAGTCAAAGTGGGGTATGATCAGCACAAGAAGCAAAGCAAAGCAAGCTCAGGGTGGATCACAATGACACCACACATTCTGAGCATAAGTACAAGAAGTAACAGTTTAAAGTTCACAATAAATAAGTAAAGCTAGAGGCTATCACAGAGGGCAAGTGAGGAGGAGGAGTCTGGACTAATAGGAGAGGAGAGAGGAGGCAACGGCGGAAGCTGTAGACACACGGGCAACAGGAGCGGCGCGCACTGTGGCTACCGGAGGCGCACCTCCGGACTACAGGAGTAACTGGCTCCGCGGCTAAGACGAGCGGCAGGAGCAACGGACCCACGGACGACTGGCGCAGCGGCATCACTGGGCTACCGGAAGCGCACCTCCGGACTACTGGCACTGCTAGCAACACGACGGCTACCTCCACCCAACCTCCCTCTACTGCCGCACCCCCCCATTCACACACCCCCTACTGCACCCCTAGGTTCACTCACACCCCACCCCCTAGCACCACTCCTTTGGCTCCCACACATCCACCCCCCTCAGCGGCAGCTGCAGCAGTGAGAGACAAAGGAGGAGGAGGGGAAGGGAAACATACCACCCATCACCCCCATACCCGCCACCCCCATACCCTCCGTTCCACGGCTGCACGTGCAGCAGGGAGACGAAGAAGGGGGGGGGGGGGGGGGGGGGGGGAGAGCAGCAACGGGCATCAACGGGCGGCAATGGGCAGCACAGGGAGGCGGCGGCACCGGGTCCAGGGGCGGCTGCTCCAGGGGCCAGGGGCGGCTGCTGAGGTCCAGGGGCGGCTGCACCAGGGGCGGCTGCTCCAGGGGCCAGGGGCGGCTGCTCCAGGGGCAAGGGGTGGCTGCTCCAGGGGCGGCTGCTCCAGGGGCCAGGGGCGGCTGCTCCAGGGGCAAGGGGTGGCTGCTCCAGGGGCGGCTGCACCAGGGGCGGCCGCTCCGACGCGCGGCCCCCCCCAGGTCACCCCTCCAGTCGCCTGTTGAGGCGACTTGAGGAGGGGGGGGGGGGGCGGGGGGGGAAGAGTACGGGGGCCGACGCGCAGCCTCCCAGGGCGCCAGAACAGGCGGAAGAAGGGGCGACGCGCGCCCCCCCCAGGTCGCCCCTCCCGTCGCCTTGCGTGGCGAGCGGGGGGGGGGGGGGGGGGAGGCAGGGCCGCAACAGGGCCGGGGCAGGGCAGCTGCGATGAAGACGGAGGGCCCCCCTCCAGGGCGCCGTGACGGGCAACAGAGGGGGGGGGGGGGGGGGGGGGGGGGGGGGGGGCAACGTGCGGCCCCCCCCCCCAGGTCGCCACGTAAGGCGACGGGAAAGGGGGGGGGGGGGCAGTGCGCGGGCCCCCGGTGCGCCGGTGCAGGCATGAGTGGGGCGGGGCCTGGGCAGAGCTGCGACAGGGCCGCAGCAGGGCCGGCGCAGGGCCGAAGCAGGGTCGGAGCAGAGCCGGGGCAGGGGGCAGGGCCGGGGCAGGGCCGGGGCAGGGCCGGGGCAGGGCCTGGGCAGGGTAGGAGCAGGGCCGAGACAGGGCCGGGGCAGAGCCGGGGCAGGGCCGGGGCAGGGTCGGAGCAGGGCCGCGACAGGGTCGGGGCGGGGCCTGACGGGGCCGGACGGGGCCTTACGGGGCCTGATGGGGCCGCTAACGGGGCCTGACGGGGCCTGACGGGGCCACTAACGGGGCCTGACAGGGCCTTACGGGGCCTGACGGGGCCGCAAACGGGGCCTGACGGGGCCTGACGGGGCCTTACGGGGCCTTACGGGGCCTGACGGGGCCTTACGGGGCCTTAAACGGGGCCGTAAACGGGGCCTTACGGGGCCTTACGGGGCCGTAAACGGGGCCTGACGGGGCCTTACGGGGCCTTACGGGGGGGCCGCGAAGGGGCCTAACGAGGGGCCGCGAAGGGGCCGTACGAGGGGCCGCAAAGGGGCCTGACGAGGGGCCGCGAAGGGGCCTAACTAGGGGCCGCGAAGGGCCTTACGAGGGGCCGCGAAGGGGCCTAACGAGGGGCCACGAAGGGCCTTAAGAGGGGTCGCGAAGGGGCCTAACGAGGGGCCGCGAAGGGGCCTAACGAGGGGCCGCGAAGGGGCCTAACGAGGGGCCGCGAAGGGCCTTACGAGGGGCCGCTAAGGGCCGTTAAGGGCAGGCGCGACGCGCGCCTCGGGTAGGAAAAAAAAAATTAGTGGTGGGCCCAAGGATCGAAAAACAGCTCTATACCATGTGAGAATCGAGAATGGATGGATTCACTAGAAAGCAATTGAGTGCATATAGGAAACCCTAACAGGGTTGTACTCACTATGGAGTACCCCACTGCAGACTAGAGAAACATGATATTCTGACAAGTTGAACCTCTTTGATTTTGAAAGCACACACGTTCCAAGTAGAAGGTACTTATCATGATCACAATATTTTAATATCGAATTCCAGTTATGATAAGTAACCTCCTACTTGGAACGTGTGTGCTTTCAAAATCATGGAGGTTGCAACTAGGTTTCTTCCTTGAACTTGCTTGCCGTCTAATGTATACTTAATAGACCCACGTGGAGCATGGACTCCTTCGAACAGTTCAAATACCCTTTCTAACTTAACGTTTTTCTTAACCCCATAACAAGCATCCCTCAATTTATGGCTGGTGATGCGAACTTCAAACAAATGTTTTGAATCAGCATCATTAACGGTACTCCGCCCTGAGGCACTGGCGGCGGCAAATTGAGCACGGTTGGCCATCTCACGAAGTCTGAGCTTCAAAGTCATGTGAAGGCGAGCAAAAAATAGATGTAGAGAGGGGGGAGAAAGTAGCTTACTCTCTCACCAAAGTTCTGCCCAAAGCGAACTTTGAGCATTGCAAGTCACTCGTGGGTATCCGTACCTTGCGAGACCTGCAGGGGAGCAGTGGGTAGCAGTGCACACACATGGTTGAGATATTGAGGGCTGTTGGTTACACAATAACCTAAGTAATAATGCTGAAGAGTGGCAACCCCAAACCACAGGGGAGGTTATTAGGGTGGTTTGCGGATGCCACGCGAGCGCCGAACGAAGGCTTCCACGCGAGCGCCGAACGATGGCCAGCTAGCATGCGGATCGCCGAACGACTCCATGGTCAAGACCTAATGGTCCGAACTACGACCCACAAATGGTGCCAAACGGAGGAGCTAAGGCAGCGAGTGCGGGAGAATCTGGAGAAGAAAGAGAAAACGAGTACATTGCGTAGTTGCAATTTGCAGCGAAGGTCGAGGACCTTCGCTGCTGGAAATGGGCCAACCGCAATGCACCGCATTTGACGTTACTTCGGCTTGTTTGGTGTAAGTTTTGGTTACCCATACAGTTTCGCGTGCGACGCGATATGAGACGCGCTGGACGCGTTACACGTCCCACATTGCTGAATCTTTTTGCTTATATATTGTTTGTTCTGTTTTGCAATGTCATGTCCATTTTTTGAGTGGAAATTTAGTTGCCGAATCCAGATTGTAAGTGCTGAAACATGTCAGCATACATTCTAGCCAGAGAATATTGCAAAGTGAAAACCAAGAGGTGAACCGGCAGTCACTCCACGACCTTGTCTGCGTTCCACTTTCACTCGTTCCAACCCCTCCCCAGTGCGGCAGCATGAGGCGATTGACCGCAAGCATAGGTCAGAAACCGAGGTTCCTCAGAAACCGTTTTCTGTCTTTCCCACGTCCTACGCTCCTTGCCCATTCCTCTCCCCACCTCCCCAAGTGCGGCAGTACGAAGCGATTGACCGCAAGCCCAGGTCATCCGACGACCCCTTGGACCTGCACAAGTGGCGCATCCTGATCCGCCTGCACTGCACAACAGAAACGAGACTCTGTATTACCGGGTGAGAGAAGAGATTCCCTTGCCCTCGTGGTGGTGAACGAGCAGTGAGGAGGGTGTGTGGTGGGACCTCTGCCCCACTAGCACGCCGAGCGACCGTGTGGACCTGTAGGAAGTGGCGGAAACGAGACGCTCCTGAACCGTCTACACGACAGAAACGAGACGCTCTATTACCGGGTATGGCGTGACGGAGTGCGATTGTGTGTGAGGCTTTAACGAGGGGTGAGGAGTGACTGCACTACTCCAAGGACCTGCAGAAGTGGCGCATCTCGAAACGTACTGTCTGCGCAACCGCAACGTAAGCCTGTATTACTGGGTATGTGTATGGGAGTGACTAGTGCGATTGAGTGTGTGTGGCTATAACGAGGGGTGAGGTGAGGAGTGATTGCACTGCATTGTGGACCTGCAGAAGTGGCTCATCTCGAATTGTACTGTCTGTGCGACCGCAACGGAAGCCTGTATTATGGGGTATGTGGCACGTGGCACATGGCACATGGTGCTGCAGGGGCAGTTAGTGGAAGCATCGTGTGTGCAGCCATACCAGCAGTTGATGCAGAGCAGTGGGGTGCGGTGGAGTGCAGCACTGTGTTGTCCTGGGGGGCTATGAGTGCGGTGGAGTAGCGGATCAGTGCGCTCATTACAGCCGTGGTGCACACACGTAGCCTGTTGAAGTGGCAAGCGTCAAGTTGCAATGCTGTGCTGGAAGCAGAGAGGTACATGTCAGAGGTCCACTGGTGATCCCCGATTGATCCTAGGGAAGGGTTACAGGCTCGTTGTCCGGTTATGGGCGCACTGACCCGCTACTTAACAAGCCCTTTTATCCCAATGGTCTAAGTTGTTGGGATTCTAACATGGTATCAGAGCGAAGGTCTCGGGTTTGAATCCCAGTGTGTGCACTTCGGGCATCCCAGTGCGAAGGGGTGTCAGAGGTCTACTGGTGATCCTCGATTGATCCTAGGGAAGGGTTACAAGCTCGTTGTCCTGGGGGGTTATGAGCGCACTGATCCGCTACTTAACAATCCATTTTATCCCAATGGTGTAGTGGTTGGGCATGTAAATATCTCATGATGTGCATGTTGCAGTGTTACTGTCTTGAAGCAACGATGTATCTCAGTGGCAGCAGATGTTAATAATGTAAGGTTCAATTTTAGTTCGAGTTTGCTTCTTTATACTAGCGTGTTGCGTTTCCATTGGGATGTTTGTACAAGGTACCACTAACAGCTGCATTGGATCTACACCACATAAACACACTAGACTGGAAAGGAACTTGCATAACTTACGTTGCGCATAGGGAAGGAAACCCTGTGATGCTCAGACAGCCAACTTGGACTTAGAAATGCATGGGATGCATCGCACTGTCTGTGGCGATGCAAAGGGAAGAGCAATGGGATGGGAAGTACGGTCGAGTGAGGTGAAGTGGGAAGAAGGTGAGGGGAAGAATGGTGTTTATACAGGCGAGAAGTGCAGTGGATTATGCTGGCAGGCCAAAGGGAGGAGGGAAAGGTGCGCAGCAACGGGAGCAATGAAGAATGGAAGAGGGCAAACAAATGGCACATAAAGTGAAGGATTCATGCCAGAACTGGAGAGGCAGTAACAAGTGGAAAGGGGAACATCATTCTGTTGGGGGGAGGGGGGGGAGGGGAAGGGAGGGAGGGGGGAGGGAGGGGGGAAGGCGGATGGAACATAGATCCCCCCTCGTCTACTTACTTCAGTTGCCTGACTGCCAGTGCAGCCAACAGCTCCCACGCTCCGCCCACTAATCCCCACCACTCATGCTTCCCACAACAATCACTAGGTCTGTCGAATGGCTTTCGAGGCGCCTCAAAAGGCGCATTCAACCACGATCACACGCTACACTATTTTCGCCTTCTTCATCCCCACCGCTCCAACTGCCCCACCGCCCCCACCCACCCACCCACCTTGCCCTACCCAACCACAGACCCCCTTGTGCCAAGCCTCAGCCGCCGCCCCTTCCCACGCCACCACCCCATCCCGCACCATCCCTGTGCTACCACTCCCCCCTGTTATCCCTCATCAACCCTCCTCACAGTCCCCACCCTCCCCACCCTTTCAGTGCCTTGGCATATCATTCCAAATTGCCAGATCACTTGTCTTCCTTCCTCCTCTCCCTCCTCTACCTCCTCTCTCTCCTCTCTCTCCTCTCCCTCCTCCACCCACCCATCATTCCCTCGCTACAACCATGCCCCATACATCCCCACCATCAGCCCTACCTACTGCGTCTCTCCCTCCCTCCCCATCTCCCCCATTTCTTGCATCCGCCGCACCCATCCGTCTCTCAATCTCATCTACCAATCGCCCATGTCCAATTCCCCTACCTCTCCCTCCGTTCAACTCCCCATCTTCCCCCCCTCCGCCCCCACTGCCTGCATCCCCGTGGTCCCCCCCCAAGCCCACCACCGCCCCCCATCCCTCTCTCCAGTCCCTCCGCCAGCCCTGCTACCAGATCATCCAGACTCATCTCCTCCTCCTCCCCCACTGCCTGCATCGCTATGTCCCCCACCATAATTCTCATGTCTGCGCACATTAGAATCACCATCCGCCACCGCCACCCATCTCTCTCCGCCAACCCAGCTACCAGATCATCCAAACTCATCTCCTCATCAGCTTCTTGCATCCGCTGCACCATCCCCCGTCCCTCTCTCCATCTCATCCGCCATTCCACCTCCCCCATTTCCCCATTCTTCCCCACTCCACTCTCCTCCCCCACTGCCAGCACCCCCCTGCTTCCCCCCATGATTCTCATGCCCCCCCACATGCCCCCCACCGCCCCCCATCTCTCTCTCCAGCTCCTCCGCCAGCCCGGCCACCAAATCGTCCAAACTCATCTCCTCCGCCCCTTCCTCCCCTTCCTCCCCCTCCCCCCCTCCTCCTTCCCCGCCCCCCCTGCCCCCCACCCAATCCTCCCCCCCTCCCCCATGTCCTCGTCTCCCTCCCCCAGCGCCCCTGTGCATGTGCGCTTCAGCAGCAGCAGCGGCTGCTCTGACAGCGGGTGGGGCGTCCGCCTGAGCGAGAATTCCCATCATGCTCGCCTCGTCCACCTACCCTTGTGATAATGGCACATGGGGGAGGGTAAGGGGGCATGGGGTACAGTAGGGGCGCATGGGGAGGGTAGGGGGGCATGGGCCATGGCGGAGGGATGGGTGAGCGTCTGCCTGAGCGAGAATTCCCATCATGCTCGCCTCGTCCACCTACCCTTGTGATAATGGCACATGGGGGAGGGTAAGGGGGCATGGGGTACAGTAGGGGCGCATGGGGAGGGTAGGGGGGCATGGGCCATGGCGGAGGGATGGGTGAGCGTCTGCCTGAGCGAGAATTCCCATCATGCTCGCCTCGTCCACCTACCCTTGTGATAATGGCACATGGGGGAGGGTAAGGGGGCATGGGGTACAGTAGGGGCGCATGGGGAGGGTAGGGGGGCATGGGCCATGGCGGAGGGATGGGTGAGCGTCTGCCTGAGCGAGAATTCCCATCATGCTCGCCTCGTCCACCTACCCTTGTGATAATGGCACATGGGGGAGGGTAAGGGGGCATGGGGTACAGTAGGGGCGCATGGGGAGGGTAGGGGGGCATGGGCCATGGCGGAGGGATGGGTGAGCGTCTGCCTGAGCGAGAATTCCCATCATGCTCGCCTCGTCCACCTACCCTTGTGATAATGGCACATGGGGGAGGGTAAGGGGGCATGGGGTACAGTAGGGGCGCATGGGGAGGGTAGGGGGGCATGGGCCATGGCGGAGGGATGGGTGAGCGTCTGCCTGAGCGAGAATTCCCATCATGCTCGCCTCGTCCACCTACCCTTGTGATAATGGCACATGGGGGAGGGTAAGGGGGCATGGGGTACAGTAGGGGCGCATGGGGAGGGTAGGGGGGCATGGGCCATGGCGGAGGGATGGGTGAGCGTCTGCCTGAGCGAGAATTCCCATCATGCTCGCCTCGTCCACCTACCCTTGTGATAATGGCACATGGGGGAGGGTAAGGGGGCATGGGGTACAGTAGGGGCGCATGGGGAGGGTAGGGGGGCATGGGCCATGGCGGAGGGATGGGTGAGCGTCTGCCTGAGCGAGAATTCCCATCATGCTCGCCTTGTCCACCTACCCTTGTGATAATGGCACATGGGGGAGGGTAAGGGGGCATGGGGTACAGTAGGGGCGCATGGGGAGGGTAGGGGGGCATGGGCCATGGCGGAGGGATGGGTGAGCGTCTGCCTGAGCGAGAATTCCCATCATGCTCGCCTCGTCCACCTACCCTTGTGATAATGGCACATGGGGGAGGGTAAGGGGGCATGGGGTACAGTAGGGGCGCATGGGGAGGGTAGGGGGGCATGGGCCATGGCGGAGGGATGGGTGAGCGTCTGCCTGAGCGAGAATTCCCATCATGCTCGCCTCGTCCACCTACCCTTGTGATAATGGCACATGGGGGAGGGTAAGGGGGCATGGGGTACAGTAGGGGCGCATGGGGAGGGTAGGGGGGCATGGGCCATGGCGGAGGGATGGGTGAGCGTCTGCCTGAGCGAGAATTCCCATCATGCTCGCCTCGTCCACCTACCCTTGTGATAATGGCACATGGGGGAGGGTAAGGGGGCATGGGGTACAGTAGGGGCGCATGGGGAGGGTAGGGGGGCATGGGCCATGGCGGAGGGATGGGTGAGCGTCTGCCTGAGCGAGAATTCCCATCATGCTCGCCTCGTCCACCTACCCTTGTGATAATGGCACATGGGGGAGGGTAAGGGGGCATGGGGTACAGTAGGGGCGCATGGGGAGGGTAGGGGGGCATGGGCCATGGCGGAGGGATGGGTGAGCGTCTGCCTGAGCGAGAATTCCCATCATGCTCGCCTCGTCCACCTACCCTTGTGATAATGGCACATGGGGGAGGGTAAGGGGGCATGGGGTACAGTAGGGGCGCATGGGGAGGGTAGGGGGGCATGGGCCATGGCGGAGGGATGGGTGAGCGTCTGCCTGAGCGAGAATTCCCATCATGCTCGCCTCGTCCACCTACCCTTGTGATAATGGCACATGGGGGAGGGTAAGGGGGCATGGGGTACAGTAGGGGCGCATGGGGAGGGTAGGGGGGCATGGGCCATGGCGGAGGGATGGGTGAGCGTCTGCCTGAGCGAGAATTCCCATCATGCTCGCCTCGTCCACCTACCCTTGTGATAATGGCACATGGGGGAGGGTAAGGGGGCATGGGGTACAGTAGGGGCGCATGGGGAGGGTAGGGGGGCATGGGCCATGGCGGAGGGATGGGTGAGCGTCTGCCTGAGCGAGAATTCCCATCATGCTCGCCTCGTCCACCTACCCTTGTGATAATGGCACATGGGGGAGGGTAAGGGGGCATGGGGTACAGTAGGGGCGCATGGGGAGGGTAGGGGGGCATGGGCCATGGCGGAGGGATGGGTGAGCGTCTGCCTGAGCGAGA
This sequence comes from Closterium sp. Naga37s-1, assembly GCA_947471745.1. Classification (NCBI taxonomy): domain Eukaryota; kingdom Viridiplantae; phylum Streptophyta; class Zygnematophyceae; order Desmidiales; family Closteriaceae; genus Closterium; species Closterium sp. Naga37s-1. The sequence goes on along the minus strand of CANJKZ010000120.1, from coordinate 3,620,969 downwards.
ATTCCCATCATGCTCGCCTCGTCCACCTACCCTTGTGATAATGGCACATGGGGGAGGGTAAGGGGGCATGGGGTACAGTAGGGGCGCATGGGGAGGGTAGGGGGGCATGGGCCATGGCGGAGGGATGGGTGAGCGTCTGCCTGAGCGAGAATTCCCATCATGCTCGCCTCGTCCACCTACCCTTGTGATAATGGCACATGGGGGAGGGTAAGGGGGCATGGGGTACAGTAGGGGCGCATGGGGAGGGTAGGGGGGCATGGGCCATGGCGGAGGGATGGGTGAGCGTCTGCCTGAGCGAGAATTCCCATCATGCTCGCCTCGTCCACCTGCCCTTGTGATAATGGCACATGGGGGAGGGTGAGGGGGCATGGGGTACAGTAGGGGCGCATGGGGAGGGTAGGGGGGCATGGGCCATGGCGGAGGGATGGGTGAGCGTCTGCCTGAGCGAGAATTCCCATCATGCTCGCCTCGTCCACCTACCCTTGTGATAATGGCACATGGGGGAGGGTAAGGGGGCATGGGGTACAGTAGGGGCGCATGGGGAGGGTAGGGGGGCATGGGCCATGGCGGAGGGATGGGTGAGCGTCTGCCTGAGCGAGAATTCCCATCATGCTCGCCTCGTCCACCTGCCCTTGTGATAATGGCACATGGGGGAGGGTAAGGGGGCATGGGGTACAGTAGGGGCGCATGGGGAGGGTAGGGGGGCATGGGCCATGGCGGAGGGATGGGTGAGCGTCTGCCTGAGCGAGAATTCCCATCATGCTCGCCTCGTCCACCTACCCTTGTGATAATGGCACATGGGGGAGGGTAAGGGGGCATGGGGTACAGTAGGGGCGCATGGGGAGGGTAGGGGGGCATGGGCCATGGCGGAGGGATGGGTGAGCGTCTGCCTGAGCGAGAATTCCCATCATGCTCGCCTCGTCCACCTACCCTTGTGATAATGGCACATGGGGGAGGGTAAGGGGGCATGGGGTACAGTAGGGGCGCATGGGGAGGGTAGGGGGGCATGGGCCATGGCGGAGGGATGGGTGAGCGTCTGCCTGAGCGAGAATTCCCATCATGCTCGCCTCGTCCACCTGCCCTTGTGATAATGGCACATGGGGGAGGGTAAGGGGGCATGGGGTACAGTAGGGGCGCATGGGGAGGGTAGGGGGGCATGGGCCATGGCGGAGGGATGGGTGAGCGTCTGCCTGAGCGAGAATTCCCATCATGCTCGCCTCGTCCACCTACCCTTGTGATAATGGCACATGGGGGAGGGTAAGGGGGCATGGGGTACAGTAGGGGCGCATGGGGAGGGTAGGGGGGCATGGGCCATGGCGGAGGGATGGGTGAGCGTCTGCCTGAGCGAGAATTCCCATCATGCTCGCCTCGTCCACCTACCCTTGTGATAATGGCACATGGGGGAGGGTAAGGGGGCATGGGGTACAGTAGGGGCGCATGGGGAGGGTAGGGGGGCATGGGCCATGGCGGAGGGATGGGTGAGCGTCTGCCTGAGCGAGAATTCCCATCATGCTCGCCTCGTCCACCTACCCTTGTGATAATGGCACATGGGGGAGGGTAAGGGGGCATGGGGTACAGTAGGGGCGCATGGGGAGGGTAGGGGGGCATGGGCCATGGCGGAGGGATGGGTGAGCGTCTGCCTGAGCGAGAATTCCCATCATGCTCGCCTCGTCCACCTACCCTTGTGATAATGGCACATGGGGGAGGGTAAGGGGGCATGGGGTACAGTAGGGGCGCATGGGGAGGGTAGGGGGGCATGGGCCATGGCGGAGGGATGGGTGAGCGTCTGCCTGAGCGAGAATTCCCATCATGCTCGCCTCGTCCACCTACCCTTGTGATAATGGCACATGGGGGAGGGTAAGGGGGCATGGGGTACAGTAGGGGCGCATGGGGAGGGTAGGGGGGCATGGGCCATGGCGGAGGGATGGGTGAGCGTCTGCCTGAGCGAGAATTCCCATCATGCTCGCCTCGTCCACCTACCCTTGTGATAATGGCACATGGGGGAGGGTAAGGGGGCATGGGGTACAGTAGGGGCGCATGGGGAGGGTAGGGGGGCATGGGCCATGGCGGAGGGATGGGTGAGCGTCTGCCTGAGCGAGAATTCCCATCATGCTCGCCTCGTCCACCTACCCTTGTGATAATGGCACATGGGGGAGGGTAAGGGGGCATGGGGTACAGTAGGGGCGCATGGGGAGGGTAGGGGGGCATGGGCCATGGCGGAGGGATGGGTGAGCGTCTGCCTGAGCGAGAATTCCCATCATGCTCGCCTCGTCCACCTACCCTTGTGATAATGGCACATGGGGGAGGGTAAGGGGGCATGGGGTACAGTAGGGGCGCATGGGGAGGGTAGGGGGGCATGGGCCATGGCGGAGGGATGGGTGAGCGTCTGCCTGAGCGAGAATTCCCATCATGCTCGCCTCGTCCACCTACCCTTGTGATAATGGCACATGGGGGAGGGTAAGGGGGCATGGGGTACAGTAGGGGCGCATGGGGAGGGTAGGGGGGCATGGGCCATGGCGGAGGGATGGGTGAGCGTCTGCCTGAGCGAGAATTCCCATCATGCTCGCCTCGTCCACCTACCCTTGTGATAATGGCACATGGGGGAGGGTAAGGGGGCATGGGGTACAGTAGGGGCGCATGGGGAGGGTAGGGGGGCATGGGCCATGGCGGAGGGATGGGTGAGCGTCTGCCTGAGCGAGAATTCCCATCATGCTCGCCTCGTCCACCTACCCTTGTGATAATGGCACATGGGGGAGGGTAAGGGGGCATGGGGTACAGTAGGGGCGCATGGGGAGGGTAGGGGGGCATGGGCCATGGCGGAGGGATGGGTGAGCGTCTGCCTGAGCGAGAATTCCCATCATGCTCGCCTCGTCCACCTACCCTTGTGATAATGGCGCATGGGGGAGGGTAAGGGGGCATGGGGTACAGTAGGGGCGCATGGGGAGGGTAGGGGGGCATGGGCCATGGCGGAGGGATGGGTGAGCGTCTGCCTGAGCGAGAATTCCCATCATGCTCGCCTCGTCCACCTACCCTTGTGATAATGGCACATGGGGGAGGGTAAGGGGGCATGGGGTACAGTAGGGGCGCATGGGGAGGGTAGGGGGGCATGGGCCATGGCGGAGGGATGGGTGAGCGTCTGCCTGAGCGAGAATTCCCATCATGCTCGCCTCGTCCACCTGCCCTTGTGATAATGGCACATGGGGGAGGGTGAGGGGGCATGGGGTACAGTAGGGGCGCATGGGGAGGGTAGGGGGGCATGGGCCATGGCGGAGGGATGGGTGAGCGTCTGCCTGAGCGAGAATTCCCATCATGCTCGCCTCGTCCACCTACCCTTGTGATAATGGCACATGGGGGAGGGTAAGGGGGCATGGGGTACAGTAGGGGCGCATGGGGAGGGTAGGGGGGCATGGGCCATGGCGGAGGGATGGGTGAGCGTCTGCCTGAGCGAGAATTCCCATCATGCTCGCCTCGTCCACCTGCCCTTGTGATAATGGCACATGGGGGAGGGTAAGGGGGCATGGGGTACAGTAGGGGCGCATGGGGAGGGTAGGGGGGCATGGGCCATGGCGGAGGGATGGGTGAGCGTCTGCCTGAGCGAGAATTCCCATCATGCTCGCCTCGTCCACCTACCCTTGTGATAATGGCACATGGGGGAGGGTAAGGGGGCATGGGGTACAGTAGGGGCGCATGGGGAGGGTAGGGGGGCATGGGCCATGGCGGAGGGATGGGTGAGCGTCTGCCTGAGCGAGAATTCCCATCATGCTCGCCTCGTCCACCTACCCTTGTGATAATGGCACATGGGGGAGGGTAAGGGGGCATGGGGTACAGTAGGGGCGCATGGGGAGGGTAGGGGGGCATGGGCCATGGCGGAGGGATGGGTGAGCGTCTGCCTGAGCGAGAATTCCCATCATGCTCGCCTCGTCCACCTACCCTTGTGATAATGGCACATGGGGGAGGGTAAGGGGGCATGGGGTACAGTAGGGGCGCATGGGGAGGGTAGGGGGGCATGGGCCATGGCGGAGGGATGGGTGAGCGTCTGCCTGAGCGAGAATTCCCATCATGCTCGCCTCGTCCACCTACCCTTGTGATAATGGCACCTGGGGGAGGGTAAGGGGGCATGGGGTACAGTAGGGGCGCATGGGGAGGGTAGGGGGGCATGGGCCATGGCGGAGGGATGGGTGAGCGTCTGCCTGAGCGAGAATTCCCATCATGCTCGCCTCGTCCACCTACCCTTGTGATAATGGCACATGGGGGAGGGTAAGGGGGCATGGGGTACAGTAGGGGCGCATGGGGAGGGTAGGGGGGCATGGGCCATGGCGGAGGGATGGGTGAGCGTCTGCCTGAGCGAGAATTCCCATCATGCTCGCCTCGTCCACCTGCCCTTGTGATAATGGCACATGGGGGAGGGTGAGGGTGCATGGGGTACAGTAGGGGCGCATGGGGAGGGTAGGGGGGCATGGGCCATGGCGGAGGGATGGGTGAGCGTCTGCCTGAGCGAGAATTCCCATCATGCTCGCCTCGTCCACCTGCCCTTGTGATAATGGCACATGGGGGAGGGTAAGGGGGCATGGGGTACAGTAGGGGCGCATGGGGAGGGTAGGGGGGCATGGGCCATGGCGGAGGGATGGGTGAGCGTCTGCCTGAGCGAGAATTCCCATCATGCTCGCCTCGTCCACCTACCCTTGTGATAATGGCACATGGGGGAGGGTAAGGGGGCATGGGGTACAGTAGGGGCGCATGGGGAGGGTAGGGGGGCATGGGCCATGGCGGAGGGATGGGTGAGCGTCTGCCTGAGCGAGAATTCCCATCATGCTCGCCTCGTCCACCTACCCTTGTGATAATGGCACATGGGGGAGGGTAAGGGGGCATGGGGTACAGTAGGGGCGCATGGGGAGGGTAGGGGGGCATGGGCCATGGCGGAGGGATGGGTGAGCGTCTGCCTGAGCGAGAATTCCCATCATGCTCGCCTCGTCCACCTACCCTTGTGATAATGGCACATGGGGGAGGGTAAGGGGGCATGGGGTACAGTAGGGGCGCATGGGGAGGGTAGGGGGGCATGGGCCATGGCGGAGGGATGGGTGAGCGTCTGCCTGAGCGAGAATTCCCATCATGCTCGCCTTGTCCACCTACCCTTGTGATAATGGCACATGGGGGAGGGTAAGGGGGCATGGGGTACAGTAGGGGCGCATGGGGAGGGTAGGGGGGCATGGGCCATGGCGGAGGGATGGGTGAGCGTCTGCCTGAGCGAGAATTCCCATCATGCTCGCCTCGTCCACCTACCCTTGTGATAATGGCACATGGGGGAGGGTAAGGGGGCATGGGGTACAGTAGGGGCGCATGGGGAGGGTAGGGGGGCATGGGCCATGGCGGAGGGATGGGTGAGCGTCTGCCTGAGCGAGAATTCCCATCATGCTCGCCTCGTCCACCTGCCCTTGTGATAATGGCACATGGGGGAGGGTGAGGGGGCATGGGGTACAGTAGGGGCGCATGGGGAGGGTAGGGGGGCATGGGCCATGGCGGAGGGATGGGTGAGCGTCTGCCTGAGCGAGAATTCCCATCATGCTCGCCTCGTCCACCTGCCCTTGTGATAATGGCACATGGGGGAGGGTAAGGGGGCATGGGGTACAGTAGGGGCGCATGGGGAGGGTAGGGGGGCATGGGCCATGGCGGAGGGATGGGTGAGCGTCTGCCTGAGCGAGAATTCCCATCATGCTCGCCTCGTCCACCTGCCCTTGTGATAATGGCACATGGGGGAGGGTAAGGGGGCATGGGGTACAGTAGGGGCGCATGGGGAGGGTAGGGGGGCATGGGCCATGGCGGAGGGATGGGTGAGCGTCTGCCTGAGCGAGAATTCCCATCATGCTCGCCTCGTCCACCTACCCTTGTGATAATGGCACATGGGGGAGGGTAAGGGGGCATGGGGTACAGTAGGGGCGCATGGGGAGGGTAGGGGGGCATGGGCCATGGCGGAGGGATGGGTGAGCGTCTGCCTGAGCGAGAATTCCCATCATGCTCGCCTCGTCCACCTACCCTTGTGATAATGGCACATGGGGGAGGGTAAGGGGGCATGGGGTACAGTAGGGGCGCATGGGGAGGGTAGGGGGGCATGGGCCATGGCGGAGGGATGGGTGAGCGTCTGCCTGAGCGAGAATTCCCATCATGCTCGCCTCGTCCACCTACCCTTGTGATAATGGCACATGGGGGAGGGTAAGGGGGCATGGGGTACAGTAGGGGCGCATGGGGAGGGTAGGGGGGCATGGGCCATGGCGGAGGGATGGGTGAGCGCCTGCCTGAGCGAGAATTCCCATCATGCTCGCCTCGTCCACCTACCCTTGTGATAATGGCACATGGGGGAGGGTAAGGGGGCATGGGGTACAGTAGGGGCGCATGGGGAGGGTAGGGGGGCATGGGCCATGGCGGAGGGATGGGTGAGCGTCTGCCTGAGCGAGAATTCCCATCATGCTCGCCTCGTCCACCTACCCTTGTGATAATGGCACATGGGGGAGGGTAAGGGGGCATGGGGTACAGTAGGGGCGCATGGGGAGGGTAGGGGGGCATGGGCCATGGCGGAGGGATGGGTGAGCGTCTGCCTGAGCGAGAATTCCCATCATGCTCGCCTCGTCCACCTGCCCTTGTGATAATGGCACATGGGGGAGGGTGAGGGGGCATGGGGTACAGTAGGGGCGCATGGGGAGGGTAGGGGGGCATGGGCCATGGCGGAGGGATGGGTGAGCGTCTGCCTGAGCGAGAATTCCCATCATGCTCGCCTCGTCCACCTGCCCTTGTGATAATGGCACATGGGGGAGGGTAAGGGGGCATGGGGTACAGTAGGGGCGCATGGGGAGGGTAGGGGGGCATGGGCCATGGCGGAGGGATGGGTGAGCGTCTGCCTGAGCGAGAATTCCCATCATGCTCGCCTCGTCCACCTGCCCTTGTGATAATGGCACATGGGGGAGGGTAAGGGGGCATGGGGTACAGTAGGGGCGCATGGGGAGGGTAGGGGGGCATGGGCCATGGCGGAGGGATGGGTGAGCGTCTGCCTGAGCGAGAATTCCCATCATGCTCGCCTCGTCCACCTGCCGTTTGAGAATGGCACATGGGGGGATAATGGGGCATGGGGCAATGGCAGAGGGGTGGGGCGTCCGTCCGCCTGAGCGACAATTTCTATCATGCTCGCCTCGTCCACCTGCCCGCAAGGTAGCACCCGCAATATTGGGGTCACTTTTGAAAGCCCTCAAAAGCAAGCACACAAGGTGGCACCCACACGTGGGGGCATGGCATTGAGACAGACTTTTGAGGCGTTGTCACTCATGGTGGAAGGGCAGCAGTGCTAGTGAAACGCTTTAGCAAGTGAGAAAAAGAGTAAAAATTCCCTAGGCTAAGAAAACTCTGATCGCAAGAACTGAATTCACTCAATCAGAACAGGTCGCAAACATGTTTCGGCAAGGCGGGAGAACCCGTCAAGCCTTCATCAGTGCTTCTGAACAAAAAGAGATCCAACAGCTAGGCATAGGCTAAGTAATCAACCTACACCGTGAACAGAATTCAAGGTTCCCATCTACCCAGATTGCCGAACCATGGGCATTCGCCAACACAGCACTGGGTAAAAACCCAAGGTTACAAGTGTCAGCCTTCCGTGGTGTCTTCGTCAGGGCTATCGATAAGCCTTGGAACCTTCGCTCGCACGAGTAACTTTTGAAAGTTACGTGGACACCTCCATGCAATGTAAACATTCCCCATATAAAAACCGCATGAACTGAGACGATTTTTTAGGCGCCTCAAAAATGGCACCCACACGTGGTGGCATGGCATTGACACAGACAGACAGACATGGAGGAGTGGAGGCATGCCAGAGTAGCAATGCAGTTACGCGTGCCCATCTTGTGTTATGCAATTAGCAAAGCACCCTGTTGCAGTTCCAGTACCTCTAGTACGAGCACCTCTAGGACCAACAGCTCCCGCAACTCCAGCACCAGTAGCACCAGCACCTCCAGTGCCAGCAGCTCCAGTACCCCCAGCACCTCTAGCACCAGCAGCACCACCAGCTCCGGCAGCTCCAGCACCTCCAGTACGAGCACCTCCAGGACCAGCAGCTCTAGCACCTCCAGTACCTCCAGCTCTAGTAGCACCTACACCTCTAGTGCCAGCAGCTCCCGCACCTCCAGCACCAGCTGTACCTCCAGGACTAGTAGGTACAGCACCTCCAGCACCAGTAGCCCCTCCAGGACCAGTAGCTCTGGCACCTCCAGCACCAGCAGCACCTCCAGCACCTCCAGGACTAGCAGCTCCAGTACCTCCAGTACCAGCAGCACCTCTAGTACCTCTAGCAGTACCTCCAGCACCTCCAGCACCTCGAGGACTAGCAGCTCCAGCACCAGCAGGACCGAACCCTCCACCACCAGGACTGCCTCGCCGGACGATCCATGCACGAATCACCTGCGGTGAGAGCGTCTCAAGTAGATCAGGTTGCGGTGGCTGTCCAGCTCCAGGACCTCAAGCAGGGTCACCCACAGCTCCACCGCCACTAGGACTTGCAACACCCCCAACGTCAGCACCCCCAATCGCAGCACCCCCAGTCGCAGCACCCCTAGGCGCAGCACCCCCAGAACCCTCACCCTCTATCTCAGTACCCCCAGGCTCAGCACCAGCAGTCTCAACTCCAGAGTCCACAGCAGCAGGCTGCGGAGGTGGCGAAGATGGCTGAGGCGGAAAACCAGGGGGGGTCTCCAAGCGTGGAGAGCGGCGAGCGGCCGCCGTGTCGTCAGCGGTGGGATCACCCCCCTCAGTTGGGCCAGAGGAGTCAAAAGAGATCTCCAGAGGCTCAACCAAGGGGGGTGGGTCTACCAGAGACACACCTGAGGGAGCAGGACCCTGTGGGGGGAGGGGGCCTACCCGGGGAGGGGGGGGGGGGGGGGGGACTGGTACCAAGAAGAGAGGCGCGAGGGGGACCGGGTGGGACGCGTGCGGGTGTAGCCTGCAGAAACAGACAGACTCGTCAAAGGTGACGTCCTGGGAGGAGAAGACTCGATGCGAGCGCGGGTGGTAGAACTGCCACGGCGGGGCGTCGGTGGGGAAGCCAAGGAAGACGCAGTGGAGAGTGCGAGAGGAGAGCTTGCTCGCTTTGGCATCGCGAACAAGGGAGAGCGCGCCCCAGACCCAAAACACCGACGCATCGCCAACCTTCCCCATCCACCGGAGTGTGGGCGAGGTCTCTGGCTCAGAGACACGGGGCCAGAGGTTGAGCTGATGCGCAGCGTATCGGACTGCAAATGGCCACAGAAAATGGGGAGCAACCGCATGGATCATTGAGGTACGAGCAACCTCCATGATCAAGCCAATGCAACGCTCAGCAATCCCATTTGGCTGAGGAGAGGCCGGAAGCGTGAACGTCTGGCGGATGCCTTCGTCTCGACAGAACTCCTCAAGGAGGCCAGAAGAGAACTCACCGCCCCTGTCAGAGTACAGACGAAGGACTGGCAAGTCCCGACAAATCCGCTCGCGCAGCTGGCAACGAGTAGCACGGATCCAGGGGATCAAAACATTGTTGACGACCGCCTTGCGCCGCAAAGGGAGGACATTGGTGTAGCGTGTGTAGTCGTCAACAACCAGCAAGAAGTAGCGCTCATGGTCCGTTCCACCGACGGGGGCCGGGCCCCAAACGTCCATGTGGAGAATCTGTAGAGGAGCAGTGGTCGGAGGAAACTCGGAGGAGTGAGGAGTGGCGCGCTGCCACCCCTTGATGCAAGGAAGGCACGGCGGTGCAGGCGAGCACGGGAAGGAGGGCAGGGACATGGGAAGGCTAGAGATAAGGAGACGGGAGTGCATGCTGCGGAGACGCGGCAGCGAGGGGCGACCTAGGCGGTGGTGCCAGAGGAGAGTCTGGTGAGAGAGTACCCGACACGAGCAAGACGCTGCAAGCTGACCAGACGCAGACACCCGACTCGACGCAGCCACTTGTCCTAACTCAGCCACCTGTGCAGACGCAGTGGTCAGTGTGTACAGGCCGGACCCAGGCTGACGAGTGAACGTAGCAAGGTGACGGCCAGTCCGTGAGCACTTACAGATCGCCACACGCTGTCCGTAGCAGCAAGGCGGCTCGGTGGGGCTGGTGATCGAGGTTGGGCAGCGCGGCTCGGGTTGGGCAGGGCGACTTGAGCTGGGCGGTGCGGCTCGGCCGGGCTGGGCGGCGCGGCTGGGCAAGGCAGGGCGCGCCGCGGGCTGCAGGGCAGGGCGCGCTGTGGACAGGGCAGTAGGGCGCGCACTGTGCAGGGCAGCAGGGCGCGGTGCACGGGCTGCAGTAGGGCGCGACGCGCGGAGCAGCAGAGCGCGACGCGCGGGGCAGCAGAGCGCGACGCGGGGGGCAGCAGAGCGCGACGCGCGGGCTGCAGTAGGGCGCGACGCGCGGAGCAGCAGAGCGCGACGCGCGGGCTGCAGCAGGGCGCAACGCGCAGGGCAGTAGGGCGCGACGTGCGGGCTGCAGCAGGGCGCGACGCGCAGGACCGTGGGGCGCGCGCTGGGCAGGGCAGCAGGGCGGGACGCACTGGGCTGCAAGGCAGGGCGGTGCGGCTCGCGAGCTGCAGGACAGGGCGGCGTGTGGGCCTAAGGGAAGGGCAGTGCGAAGCACGGGCTGCAGGGAAGGGCGGCGCATGCTGGGCAGGGCAGCAGGGCACGACTCGCAGGCTGCAGCAGGGCACGGCGTGTGGGGGGGCAGGCAGTGCGAGTGGCTGCAGGGCAGCGCGACACTGTGTGAGCAGGGCCGGACAGCGCAAGGGCGCTTCGGGGAGGAACGAGCGGAACTATCGGTGGGCCCTAAAAACTTAACAGGTTTCCTGCTCTGAATACCATGTCAGAATAACTGTGCAGGAATGATTGGATTAGCAAGAGTTGGGGTACAAGTAATAACCCTAGAAGTGCTGTACCCCAAAAGGAGTGCCCCAATATAGCCTACAAGTAAGATTGTACTTTTGACACTGCTTGCTGCCTGGAGAGCGGAAAATTGCGCAGCGTCCAGGTGAAGAAGTGCATAGAGGGGTGGTTGTAGTGCACCTTGTACAAAAATACCACCAGGGGCACGCATGTTATCAGAAGACACCATCAAGGGCAGGAATGCACGTAGTATCCAACACTGCGCATGGCGTTGAGCAGCTGGCCTGCTTGCTGCCTGGAGTGTGGAAAATTGCGCGGCGTCCATGTGAAGAAGTGCATGGAGGGGTGGTTGTAGTGCACCTCCACGAACAGCTCGTCGATTACTTGTGCCATGAGGGGGAACTCCAACCAGGCTGGCTGCACGCAACACCAGAAAGACAGGGAATCGACAGGGTAATTAGGGTGAAGAAGTGCATGGAGGGGTGGTTGTAATGCACCTCCACGAATAGCTTGTTGATTACTTGCGCCATCAGAGGGGATTTAAGCCAGGCTGCAGTCAGTATAAGGACAGGGGGATGCAGGCAAGGGAATGGAGAGGGGAATGAGGAAGCAGTGGGCCATGGAGGGGTGGTTGTAATGCACCTCCACAAATAGCTCGTCGATTACTTGCGCCATGAGGGGGGACACCAACCAGGCTGCACAGAGGGGTGAGACAAGGGCAATGGAGATGGAGAGAGAGGATGATGGCGAGCCATGGAGGGGTTTAGGGTTTAGGGTGACACACACTCCAGCCAGGCTGCCCCATCCCATACTGCTCGCCCCACCCTCCCACCATGGAAGACGGGCCACTCGCCCCACCCACCCACCTTGGAACATGGGCCACTCGGACCCCTCTATATACATCTTCACCACCACCGTGTCCTCTGTCGTCAGCCATAGCTTGGGACTATGCCTGACTTGCATCTCTCACATGCTCTGGTCACCCCACCCACCCACCCACCCACCTTGGAAGATGGGCCACTCGGACCCCTCTATATCCATCTTCACCACCACAGTATCCTCTGGCGACAGCTGCACCTTAGCTGCGTACCTAGAGCCTGTCCCTCGCATGCCCCAGCCATGCCGCCCCACCCCACACTGCTCGCCCCACCCACCCACCTTGGAAGATGGGCCACTCGGACCCCTCTATATCCATCTTCACCACCACCGTATCCTTTGGCGTCAGCTGCAGCTCCTCCAGCAGCCACCGCGTCACGTTCACTATGTTATGCGGTGGGGGGTTGATGAGGAGAGAGGAGCAAGGGGAGCGGAGGGGACCTTGAGTCGATTCAGAAGATTCCTCCAGCAGCCTCCGCGTCACATTTACTATGTTCTGCGGTGGGGGGTTGATGATGAGTTTGTCAACGGGAGTTGTGTGTTGGCCCCCGTCCTCGCTTGGGCGGAGCCGACTTTGTGGTTGGGTGTACGGGAGGTACAGCCAACTTGCAGCAGTGGGCGACGCCGACTTGGGCGAGCTGGTCGACGGGGTTGGTCGACTTGCACGGGGCCACTGCAATGCCGCCGACTTGGGAAGCCGGCGGACGACTTCAACTGGTGGTCGGCGATGTGGCACGTCGACCTGGAAGTCGGCGCCGACTTGCAAGGTCACCGACTTGCAAGGTCACCGACTTGCAAGGTCACCGACTTGCAAGGTCACCGACTTGCAAGGTCACCGACTTGCAAGGTCGCCGACTCGCAAGGTCACCGACTTGCAAGGTCACCGACTTGCAAGGTCACCGACTTGCAAGGTCACCGACTTGCAAGGTCACCGACTTGCAGGGTCACCGACTTGCAAGGTCACCGACTTGCAAGGTCACCGACTTGCAAGGTCGCCGACTTGGGAGGTCGCCGACTTCAAGAGGTCGGCCCGGAAGTCGGCGCCGACTTGGTGACGCCGACTTCTGGCAGCCGACTTGGGTGGTCAGCTGACGACTGTGCTGGTCGACGTGGAGCTGGTCGACCAGGAGTGACGTCGACCTGGACCTGGTCGACCAGGGGTGTGGTCGACCTGGTGAGGTCGAATGGAGGTAGTCGTCGACTTGGGAGGTCGACGGGCACATACAGGAGCACCTGGTCGACGTGGTTACATGGGGTGGCGAGGTTCTGCAGAAGAGTGCGACGGTCGCCCAGGCAATGTTGGCGAGACTGACCTCGGTGGTGGTATCCCGAGGTCGACGTGGCGGATCAGGTGGAGTCGTCAGAACGAGGATGACTTGGTGTGTGCGTTGTGCAGGTGACGAGGCTCAGCACGCCAATCATCTGCGAGCACCTGCGAAGCTGGTGCGCTGCTGCTCTGCGGGAGCAACGCTGGCACGCCGTTGACCTGCAGCGTTGGCACGCCGTCGACTTTGCACTGCTGGAACGCGGTCGACCATGCTGCGCTGGCAGTCGACCGACCTGAATGCTAGCTCTGATGTAGTCTTGTCTTGCCAACCTGATTGTACCATTGTTGTCAACTTTCTCTAGTGAAACTCTTGCCAATTCTCCCTGTGAACTAGCGAGCTGTGTGTGTACTAGGAAAACGACTAAGGACCAACGGACGTAGAGATCACACGAGCACCCGTGCCTAGCCCGTAGCCTAGCTCCCGTTGTAGTAGTTATCTCCACAGAGTTGACGGGAGAGGAGAGCAGGGAGTACGGGGGATGAGGGGGAGAGGCTTATGAAACCTCTCAAAAGGCTCGTCCAGCAGAGAAAACTCATCCTCGGCGCGCACCCCGCACACAGCACGCTGTCACCGCACCAGCCGTGCAGAAGGGCACGGCACCTACTGCTGCACATCATCGTCGCCGTCGCCGAAGTCGACCAGACAAACTTGGCCGATGGCGACAGAGCACCGGTTGAAAGCCGGAAAGTGCAGTGCCTTTGTCAGGAAATCGGCCGGCTGCTCGGTGGTTGGGATGTACTTCAGCATGAACTTCCCGCGTCTCACCATGTGCTGCAGCCAGGCGTAGAGTCGCTCCATGTGCTTGAGATTGCCCGTCAGCCCCAAGCCCTCAGCGACTGTGGTTGCCGACTTGTTTCGACGCGGAGGATGGTCGGCTTCCCAGCGTCGAGTAGCTTGAATTCCGCAAGAAGGAAACGAAGTCGGCGTCCCTCCTTGCCTGCATCCGTGGCCGCCACGTACTCCGACTCGGTCGACGACAATGTCGCACACTTGATGCGCGAGCTCGACCAGGAGACGGCGACCCCTCCGTAGACGAACACGTAGCCTTCCGTGCTCGTCTGGTTCTGCTTATCGCCCGCGTCGTCGGCGTCCACGTAGCCGATCAGCTCCAGCGACTCTGGTCCACCGCCGAACTCCAGGGCGGTGTTGCGGGTGTCAGCGAGGTAGGCGAGGCAGCGGTCAGCCTCGCGCCAATGCTGGTCGCTCCTCACTGTGAGGCCGCTCCCCAGCTTGCTGCAGGCGAACGCAATGTCCGGCCTCGTCGCGGTCGCCGCGAACTGCAGCGAGCCAACCTTCTGCCGGTACTCCTCCTCCTCGCGCTCCTGCGCCTCCTCGTCGTCAAATGTCAGCTCGGCGTAAGCATCGACCGAGACCGGCGTTGACCGGGACTCGACCGCCCCGCTCCTCGTCGATGAAGCGCCTGTGCAGCTTGTCGCCGAAGCCCTACTGGTAAAGCCACAGCTTCCTCGCTGGCCTGTCGCGCACGATCTCCAGCCCGAGGTACTTGACGAACGGCAAAATCTCGTGCAGCTCGAAGGCACCCTCCAGCAGCTCCTTTAGCTCCTTCAGCATCGCGGGGCTGTTGGTGACGGCGAGCAGGTCGTCGATGTAGACCAGCACCCAGCAGGTCACTCCGTTGTCACTGGCCTTGAAGTAGAAAGCCTCGTCGACCTGGCTCTTCTTCCAGCCAGCGCCCAGCAGCACACCGTCAAGTGCCCTGTACCACAGCAGCGGTGACTGCTTCAACCCATAGAGGCTCTTCAGCAGCCTACACACCCGGCCGGTCCCATCGTTGAAGTAGTCCGGCTGGTACATGTAGAGCACCTTGTCGAGCTTGCTTTGCAGGAAAGCGTTCTTCATGTCGAGCTGCATCAGGTTGAGGTCGAGGACGACAACGATGCTGAGGAAGATCCTCAGTGTGACGTAGCTGCTCACCGGCGAGTACGTCTCGTCGTAGTCGGCACCGCACACCTGCGTGAAGCCCTTCACGACCAGCCTCACCTTCTCGCGCTCGACGGTGTTGTCGATGCGGTACTTGGTTGTCAGCACCCACCGGTTCTTCATGATGTTCACCCCGCGTGGGCGTTCGACCAGCTCCCAAGTGCCCATGCGGATGAGGCTGCGGATCTCTTCTTCCATGGCGGCCTTCACTGCCTCGCCTTTCCAGCTCGCCATCGCCTCCTTCACCGTCATCGTGGCGATGTCCCAGCGGTATTCGGGGTCGGCATGCATGTCGGGGTCGAGCTCCGGCAATTCTTCATCCTCCTCGGCGTCATCGTACAACAGGTCGTCGTCGACCTCGTCATACACAGTGGTGAAGGCAGCTGGCGGTAGGAAGCCGTGGAAGCTCAGCCGCTCCGGCGGCTGTCGAGCTCGACCTGTGCGTCGCAGCGCAGGCTTCGTGATCGGCACCTCCACCACGTCGCTGTCGGTGGACTCTTCTCCTGCCGACAGCTCCCCTTCTTTGTCGACGTCCAAGTAGTCGACAAGCTGCTTCGAACCTTCGACCAGGTGCTCACCTCGTGCTGACTTCAACAGCTCCCTTGTCGACTGCACCCCTGCTACTGCCTCCTGTTTGACCGGCTCCCCTGTCTGCTGCTCCCCTGTCGTGGATGGCTTCCCATCTTGGTCGACGAGCTTGGCGCCTTCTTGATCGCTGGCGATGCCACTGGCCGACGCCATAGGCGACGACGCCTCAAGGCTCCCCTCATCGCCGGTGGCCGATACAGGTGTCGACGCAGGCAGATCTGCGACGGAGAAGGGAGAAGCAAGAACACGGGGAGGTGGAAGAGCCTCCACAACATCCTCATCAGTGGACGATGCCCTTCGCGTCGACGAAGTCGGTGAACTCCTTCCCGAGGAACTCCCCTCCCCGGTCTGAGCGGAGCATCAGCACCGACTTCTTCGCCTGCCGTTCCACCAGCACCAGCCACTTTTGGAACTCCCCCAGCACGTTGCTCTTCTTAGCGACCGGCATCACCCACACAAATCGAGTGTGGCAATCCTTCAGCAGCATGAAGTACAAGCTGCCATCCTTGGCAGCAACCCGAAATGGCCCGCACAAGTCAATGTGCACAACAGCCAGCGCCTCCTCGGCGTCCGAGCCTTTGTCGGGGAAGGTGTGCCGCGCCAGCTTTCCTCCGACGCACGAGACATACGGCAGGTCTGCTCCAGTCGACGGCTTGATGTTGAGCCCAGTAGCAACGTCATGCTTCGCCGAGCTCTTGATCGTGTCGACGCCGACGTGCGCGAGCCTCGCATGCAACCGGTCAGGGGTCGACTTCGTCGCCGAGACGATCGTCCGTAGAGCCACCACCTCGGTCGATGACGATCGCGTCGAGCAGGGGCGAAGGTCGGTGCAGAGGACTCGTCCATTGTAGCGTGCTCGACCGAGCACCTCCCCGGTCGCAACGACGAGCAGCATCTCGTCGCCGCCCCCCCGCAGCTGCACTCTGCTCTCCTTCAGCTGGCCAGCAGATAGCAGGTTCGCCTGTATGCTCGGAACGTAGAGCACGTCGTGGATGAGGACCCGCATCCTGGCCTCCCCTTGCAAGGCGACGGTTCCACGACCCTTGAGAGGCTGCAGCGCCCCGTTGAATCCACGCACGTGCTTCACATCGTCGCTCAGTGCCATGTCGACGAAGACCACCTTCGTCCCCATCTGGTGGTGGGAGCAGCCGCTGTCGAGTAGCACCGCCATCGGGTTGGCTTGCACATTTTCTGCCACCGCCTGGAAGTCCTCGCCAGCCTCCGGCGCCAGCGAGACCGTCGGCTCCACTACACCGACCATCGAGCACGACGCCTCCCCGTCGCCTAAGCTCTTGCCGCTGGAGTTGTCGACGTCCTTCGTCGACGGCGTCTTCTTCAATGACTGCTTCTCCTTGCGCGGCTTCGCATCTCGACGTGGGCGACGGCTGGTCGATCGACCGCGGCCTCCTTTGGTGTCGTCCTCGTCGCTGTCATCACAGTCGGGACACTCATCGGAAAGGTGGTCGGGGTCGTGGCACATCCAGCACTCCCGCCGTCAATCACCACCTCCAGGGCCCTTGTCCCGCGTCGACCTCTTCTCATCGACATCCTTCGTCGACCGCCCGCCTTCCCTACCACCTCCTCCCGGCTTCCCGTGCCTCCCTTGCTGCTGATTCAGCTTCGTCGGTGCAGCGTGGTTTGCCTGAGGAAGGAGCTCCGTGGGCTGTTCGGCCTCCTGCATCGCTTCGTCTCGAAGGATGTAGCTGGTGATGGAGTCCTTGTCGAGGGACTCACGCGTGCCGGGTACCATCATCATCCTCTTCATGAGGTTGTAGTCGCGCGGTAGGCCCTTGACGATGTGGGAGATGTAGGACAACGTCGAGTATTCGGCGCCCGCCATCGGCATCTCAACCAGGATCCGTCGAGCACATTTGCAGTAGTCCGTCGCCGACTCCTTCTCGCCCATCCGAATGTGTGTCATCTTCTCCTCCAGCTGTCCGATGTACAGGTCGTCCTTGACCTGGTATGTTGATAGGATGAAGTGCCATGCCTGGTGACCAGCATCCACTCGCTCTCGACAGCTCTTGAGCGCCAGCTACACCACCGGCGAGCAGCACCTCGAGATGACCATGAAGGTGAGCAACTAAGCTGCATGAAACTCCCCGCGCAGTTCGACATCGTCCACGGGCGGAATTGGCACTGTGCCGTTGACGAAGTCCTTCAGCCTGGCGACCTCCAGCTGAGGTTCTATCGACTCCCTCCAGGTGATGAGGTCCTGTCGACCTTGCAGCGGTGCGACGGTGATCCGGGCCGGCGAGAACTTGAAGTAGCCATACGTTGGTGCAATCTCGCCCGCCGTCACATACGTTGTCGCCGAGAGCCCTCCACCGCTTCGTAGAGGAGAGCGACGTCGACCATCGACGTCGGCACGCGAGCTGCCTGCAGCCGCCGTCGACCGATGCACTCGCGCCTGGCTCCTGTCGATGCCACCGACGACCTTAATTACTCCTCTCTGCTTCCTGCCATTGTTGCCGCTGACTCGTGCACCGCCGTCAACCTCGTCGTCGACGCCACCTTCGTTTCGCACCGGTCGAGGAGAAACAGGATGGGAAGGGTGTTCCGTCGCCCACTGCGACCGAATGCCCAACTCAACGATCAGCAAGGGGATCGTCCCGTACTCGCCATCCGCGTGGCGTTTCCTCGCATCAGCCAAGCGTGCCTCCAAGGTGTCCGCTACGCTCGCATTAGCTACGGGGTCAACCATGGTGACTATCGCTGCTGTCGGCCTACGAACGACTTAGTAGGTGCAAAATTCGGCTCCTATCTGAAGGTAATCTGCAGGGCCGTCCATGCTCACCGCACCATGCGAAGATTCACTCTACTCCTAGTAGTTCGTGCCAACCCCCGTAGTCTAGCTCACTACCGTTGTAGAGTGAATCTTCGCAACGGCGTCATGTTCACTATGTCCTGCCACGATAAGGGGTTGACAGGTTGACAGGGGGCAAGGCACAATCGGAAAGGGAGGGAGAAGCAGGAGGATGAACAGAGAAGGAGTGGGTTAGGTCCTCTGGCGTTAGCTGCAGCTCCTCCAGCAGCCACCGTGTCGCGTTCATCACGCCCAGCCATGAGGGGTTGAAGGGCTGACAGGGGCGTCAAAGTGTGGGGAGACAACAGAAGGGAAAGGAGAATCAGGAGGGTGGCAGGAGAGGGAGTGGGCTAGACGCTTTTAACAGGGTGACTTTTGAGTCGACTCAGAAGTCACCTCGTTGGGTGGTAGGGGAGGGAGTGGGCTAGATGCTTTTAACAGGGTGACTTTTGAGTCGACTCAGAAGTCACCTCGTTGGGTGGCAGGGGAGGGAGTGGGCTAGACGCTTTTAACAAGGTGACTTTTGAGTCAACTCAGAAGTCACCTCGTTGGGTGACAGGGGAGGGAGTGGGCTAGATGCTTTTAACAGGGTGACTTTTGAGTCGACTCAGAAGTCACCTCGTTGGGTGGCAGGGGAGGGAGTGGGCTAGACACTTTTAACGAAACTTTACCAACAGCAGCCACCGCATGGCATTGGCCATGTGGTGCCACTTTTAAGAATTCTCAAAAGTGGTTATTTTTAGAATTCTCAAAAATGTTTTTTTTTTCAGAATTCTCAAAAGTGATTTCCATAAAAGTGATTTCTTTCTATAATTCTCAAAAGTGAGCTTTTTAGAATTATCAAAAGTGATTTCCATTTAACAGAACTGCACCAGCAGCCAGCACATGGCACTGACCATTTGGTGCCACGGCTGAATGAGTCAGCCGGGAAGAATGAAAACAAGAGGCGAAGCATTTTGCAGAAGTACATTAACCTGTAAAGCTAATAGAGTGTACAAAACTTGGACGTTCCAACAATGATTTGGGGATGTAACCATGATCTTCTAAACATCTAATCTGCTAGAATCTAACTGTAGACCTTTCAGCTTCTAGCCGATTTCATTACGACTCCACCACAAATAACATATGTGCTATGTTAAAAAAAAAAAAATGTTCAATTTCAATTTGAACTGCTCTAGGGTTTCGACGTCCCTTTTCTTCTTTGTCTCTCCCACTCGTGGGTGGAGCCCAGTTTATATCAGCCCGGTACTCACGCTCCATCTGCTGCTCCATCTCCATCTGCCCGGTACTTCCTTTTAATAGATTATGCATCTAGTGACGTTTGTCTTGGTTTTCGTGACCATTTTTTCTTTATCCGTTCTTCACCCTTCCTTCTCTTTTTTCTGACTCTTCGATTAGCCACTCCTTCTATTCGTAGCTGCATCGTTTCTTCTTTCTTAGTTTCTGTTTTTGAACTCTCTCTCTCTCTCTCTCTCTCTCTCTCTCTCTCTCTCTCTCTCTCTCTCTCTCTCTCTCTCTCTCTCTCTCTCTCTCTCTATCTCTCGTTCGTTCTCTCTCGTTCTCTCTTTCTCGTTCTCTCTCTCTCGGTCTCTCTCTCTCGGTCTCTCTCTCTCTCTCTCTCTCTCTCTCTCTCTCTCTCTCTCTCTCTCTCTCTCTCTCTCTCTCTTGTTCTCTCTCTCCGATTCTCTCTCTCTCGTTCTCTCTCTCTCTCTCTCTCTCTCTCTCTCTCTCTCTCTCTCTCTCGTTCGTTCTCTCTCTGTTGTTCTTTCTCTCATTCTCTCTCTCTCGTTCTCTCTCTCTCTCTCTCTCTCTCTCTCTCTCTCTCTCTCTCTCTCTCTCTCTCTCTCTCTCTATCTCTCTCTCACTC
The DNA here is from genome assembly GCA_947471745.1 of Closterium sp. Naga37s-1. Lineage (NCBI taxonomy): Eukaryota > Viridiplantae > Streptophyta > Zygnematophyceae > Desmidiales > Closteriaceae > Closterium > Closterium sp. Naga37s-1. The sequence goes on along the minus strand of CANJKZ010000120.1, from coordinate 3,600,697 downwards.
TCTCTCTCTCTCTCTCTCTCGTTATTTCTCTCTTGTTCTCTCTCTCTCGTTCGTTCTCTCTCGTTCGTCCTCTCTCTCTCGTCCTCTCTCTCTCGTCCTCTCTCTCTCTCTCGTCCTCTCTCCCTTGTTTTGAATACATTCGTCTTGTTTTCTCTGCTTCTTCCTTTCGGTGTATTTTCTTTCACTGTATTCGCTCTTTATCCCTTCTACTCGTTCCTTTCTTCGTCTTGTGATGCTTGTTTTCTTTCTTCACCAAGTTGTGCGTACGCCAGATTAACTACCTTGTGATTGAGCCAAGCGATTGGGAAATGTTGGATTGTGGAATTTGATTTGGATTGCTGTTCATAAATTTTGCATCTTCTGTTTTCATTTCTTCCTACTTGTCTTTTTAGTTTCTGCATTTGTATGCGGTTCTATTATCGTTAGTTTGCCTTCGTATGTGTCTGTGTGTGCGCGTATGTGTCATTGTGTGCATGCATGTGTATTTTTTTATGTTCATCATTGCATCAACAATGCATGTCTGTGAATTTAAAAAACATGGCTCAGGTCTATCATTTCACAAAAGGTTCATTGGCGCACAAAGTGACTCGTGTGTTGCCACTTCGAACTGGATTTGATAGGGTTGACCATTTTTTTAGGATTTACAGATTGTGTTGTTTCATGTGATAGTTGATTATTCAAAATCTATGCTATTGATTTGCCCCCCATGCTAGGCAGGGGATGGCGGTAGCTTAGTTTTTGGGTCATCATGTCAAACATATATGCTTAGTTATATCTAGGCTTAGTTTATGTGTTTACAGTTGTCTAGGCTATAGTGGGTTTAGCCTTAGGGGGTACAGAATTTCTCTCGACATTCTACTTGTACCCCTCCCCCTTTCCTAGTCACCTCATTCTCGCCTACTATTCTCACATGGTATTAAGAGCATTACCTTCCTAGGATCCTAACTTTAATGGGCCCACCACCTAAGTAACTGCTAGCCTAGGCCCCGTGGCGTCGCCCATAGCCCCTAGGCTCGACCCCTTGGCCCGTCGCCCCTAGGCTCGGCCCCTTGGCCCGTCGCCCCTAGCTCGGCCCCTTGGCCCGTCGCCCCTAGGCTCGGCCCCTTGGCCCCGTCGCCCCGTCGATTCCGTCGCCCGCGCCCGGCCCGTTCCTAGCCCCGCTATCGGCCCGTACCTAGCCTCGCGCACGGCCCCGTTCCTAGCCCCGCGATCGGCCCGTACCCGCCCCGCGATCGGCCCGTACCCGTCCTGCGCTCGGCCCCGTTCCTAGCCCCGCGCCCGGCCCGTACCTAGCCTCGCGACCGGCCCGTACCCTGCCCGCGCACGGCCCCGTCTCTCGTCCGCGCTCGGCTCGTACCTAGCCCCGCGCCCGGCCCGTACCTAGCCCAGCGCACGGCCCCGACCCTAGCCAGCGCCCGGCCCCGTACCTAGCCCGCGCCCGGCCCCGTCTGTCGCCAGCGCCTGGCTCCGTACCTAGCCTCGCGCCCGGCCCCCTGTCCTTCGCCCAGCGCCCGACCCCGTCTCTTGCCCGCGCTCGGCCCCGTACCTAGCCCCGTGCCCGGCCCCATTCCGCGCCCAGCGCCAGGCCCCGTACCTGCCCAACGTCCGGCCCCGTACCTGCCCAGCGCCCGGCCCCATACCTGCCCAGCGCCCGGCCCCGTACCTGCCCAGCGCCCGGCCCCGTACCTGCCCAGCGCCCGGCCCCGTACCTACCCAGCGCCCGGCCCTGTACCTGCCCAGCGCCCGGCCCTGTACCTGCACAGCGCCCGGCCCTGTACCTGCTTTGGCCCCTCGGCCCCTCTAGGCCCCTCGGCCCCCCTAGGCCCCCCCGGCCCCTTGTTTGGCCCCGCGGCCCCTAGGCCCCTCGGCCCCACCTCAGAGCCCGGCGCCCGGCCCCCTGGCCCCTTGTTTGGCCCCTCGGCCCGCTAGGCCCCTCGGCCCCCCCTAGGCCCCCCCGGCCCCTTGTTTGGCCCCGTGGCCCATAGGCCCCCCCGGCCCCTTGTTTGGCCCCGCGGCCCCTAGGCTCCTCGGCCCCACCTCACAGCACGGCGCCCGGCCCCCCTGGCCCCTTGTTTGGCCCCTCGGCCCCCCTAGGCCTCTCGGCTCCCCTAGGCCCCCCGGCCCCTTGTTTGAACCAGCGGCCCCTAGGCTCCTCTGCCCCACCTCACAGCACGGCGCCCGCCCCCCCCCCCGGCCCCTTGTTTGGCCCCTCGGCCCCACCTCAGAGCCCTGCCCCCAGCCCCCTGTTTGGCCCCTCGGCCCCTGTGGCGTCACTTCGAGTTCTCCCGTTCGACCCGGAGGGCAGACCTGTAGCATTTGACACGTGGCACAACGATCTGCAACTGTACCTACTGAGCGACAGTCGGGACAGTGTCTCACTGTTTGACCACGTGTCCGGTGCCGCTCCAGCCCCTCCCGCCACAGCTGACGTTTCGACTCGTTCCCAGTGGCTGTCTCGTGACGCTACTGCCCGCTTGACCATTCGCAACCACCTGCCCGCAACCGAATGTGCTCACTTTGGCGAGCACAGGACAGCACAGGCCTTGTACGACGCTGTCGTTGCTTGCTACTCATCCCCTGCCACTGCTGCTATTGGCAGGCTGCTACTGCCCTATCTGTTCCCTGAGCTGTCGGCTTTTGCCACAGTAGCGGACCTGGTTACCCACCTGCGCACTAGCGACGCTCGCTACCGCGCTACCGTCCTTGCTGAGTTCCTTCCCATGAACCAGCCCCCCATGTTCATCACCCTCTACTTCATAGTGACTCCCTTCGCTCTGTCAGGGACCACTTCCTCACCCTCGACCCCACTTCCCTCACTGTTGACCTCCTCGAGCAGCATCTCCTCGCAGCTGAGACTAGTGCAGTTGCTGTAGGTGCTGCTCGTGGCACCCCGCGCTCACCCTTCTTTGAGGGGTGCTCCCCCTCCCCCCTTTCCTCCTCCTTCGCCTCTGCTGCTGCTTCAGACGTCTCTGTTCCTGAGGACGTCGGTGCTGCTTCGACTAGTACGAAGCGCCGCAACAGCAAGGGCAAGGGTGGCCGGGGTAGTGGAGGAGGCAGCGGTGGTGGTGGAGGTGGCAGTGGGCGTGGCAGTGGGGGCAGCGGTAGAGGAGGCGGAGGCGGTGGAGGTGGTGGCGGTGGTGGGACCGGTGGCGGAGGTGGAGGCTCTGGTGGCGGCGGTGGAGGCAGCGGAGGGAGTGGCGGCAGTGGAGGCGGTGTGACCAGTGGTGGTCGGTCTGGACCCCAGCGTGGAGGCCCTGGTGGTGGTCGGGGCCAGCAGCAGCAGCGTCGGAGCGAGACTCAGATGCCCCAGCAGCTCCGTGAGTGGTTGGTTCAGCGTGGGGCGGGTGAGGGTAGTGAGACCTGCCCGTATGTCATTCGCACGGGTGCCCGTGCGGGCAGGACATGCGGGAGGTTTCACACTGAGCGCCGCTGCTTTGCCCGCCTTGACAACGCTTGGCGCACTGAGTTTGGTGATGACGTCGAGCGCCCTCGCTGGGCGGAGTTGTTTAGGTCGGGAGTTGCTATCTTTGACCTAGACTTTGATGCTATTATCTCTGCCATGTATGCTTTGTCTTTTAGTGCTGAGGGTGACTGTTACTGGTGTGTGCCGCCTGACCCAGGTATAGCCGCTGCTACTCTAGGTGCTAGTGCGTCTGGTACTCCCCCTGGTACTGCGCCTGCTGAGGCCCTGCACACCTTCACGTTGGACTCCGTCGCCTCGCACTGTTTCTTTCGTGACAGCACCACTCTCACTCCTCTTCCTGCACCTGTTCCGGTCAGACTGGCTGACCCCTCTGGGGGCCCGGTCGTTGCCAGTTCCTCCACTGTCCTCCCGTGTCCGGCGGTTCCGTCGGGCTCACTGTCAGGTCTTCACCTCCCCTCGTTCTCTACGAACTTGGTGAGTACCGCTGCCCTTCAGGATGCGATGGTCACTACCACCACTCCTGGGGGTCAGCGTGTGTCGATCTGCACGTGCACACGGACAGGGCGTCACCTGGCTACGTTCACTCGTCGGCCAGGGTCGAGTCTGTACACACTGGCTACTGAGCCTCCTCAGGTCGCTGCGTCTGCTCAGGTGTCCGCGTCAGGTCAGGTAGCCGCCTCTTGCGCGTGTCGCCACCTGTCGCTTCAGACTCTTCTTTGGCACCACCGCCTGGGTCACCCCTCCCTGCCACGCCTTCGTGGCATGCACTGCCGTCTCCTTGTCTCTGGTCTCCCCAGGACTCTGCCTCCCCTGCCGCCCTCTCCTGCCCCGCCCTGTCTTCCTTGCGTCGAGGGGCGGCAGCGCGCCGCTCCTCACTCCTCCTCGTTTCCCCCGATGACTGCTCCCCTGCAGACCCTCCACATGGACGTGTGGGGCCCAGCCCGCGTCAGTGGACAGGGCCGCGAGCGCTACTTTCTGTTGGTAGTTGACGACTACACACCGTACACCACAGTCTTCCCCTTGTGCACCAAGGGTGAAGTCTCTGCTGTCTTGATCCCTTGGATCCGCACAGTCCGTCTCCAGCTCCGCGAGCGGTTCGGCCAGGACCTTCCTGTCCTGCATCTGCACTCTGACAGAGGTGGTGAGTTCTCCTCCGACCTCTTGCGGGACTTTTGTCGTGGGGAGGGCATTCTCCAGTCGTTCACGCTTCCAGATTCCCCTCAGCAAAATGGGATTGCTGAGCGCCGCATTGGCTTAGTCATGGAGGTCGCTCGTACCTCCATGATCCATGCGGCCGCTCCCCATTTTCTGTGGCCGTTTGCGGTCCGGTACGCTGCGCATCAGCTCAACCTTTGGCCTCGTGTCTCCTTGCCGGAGACCTCGCCCACGCTGCGTTGGACGGGGAAGGTTGACGATGCGTTTGTGTTCCGGGTCTGGGGTTCTCGTGCCTTTGTTCGCGATACGTCCGCAAACAAGCTCTCCGCCCGCGCCATTCCCTGCGTCTTCCTTGGCTTTCTCCTTGACGCGCCTGGCTGACAGTTTTACCACCCCACCTCGCGCCGTGTCCTCCCTTCTCAAGACGTCACGTTCCACGAGTCGGTTCCCTTCTACCGTCTCTTCCCCTACCGCTCTGCCCCTTCCCCACCCCCGCCGCTCTTCCTTGCTCCCGGTCCACCTCTGGTAGACCCCCTTCCGCCCCAGGGTCCTGCTCCCTCTGGAGTGTCTCAGAAAGACCCTCTCCCTAGTACTGCGCCTGTTCAGGTAGCTGTCGTCTCAGGTGCTGCTCCAGGTGCTGCGTCTGGGGGTGCTGCGTCTGGGGGTGCGGAGCCGGGGGGTGCGGGGTCTGAGGGTCCTGGGTCTGGGGGTGCTGAGCCTGAGGGTGTTGAGCCTCGGGGTGCTGAGTCGGAGGGTGCGGAGCCTGGGGGTGCTGAGTCGGAGGGTGCGGAGTCTGGGGGTGCTGAGCCTCGGGGTGCTACTTCGTCTGGAGGTCCTGCTGGTGCTTCACCGCGACTGTCCTCGCAGCAGCTGCGTGGGTGGCTTGTTCAGCGCCCACACCGTCGGAGTGGAGCTCCTGTGGCTGTCGAGCCTGGAGACGATGGAGCTGGAGGTGCTCCTGTTACTACTGGAGCTGGAGACCCTACGGAGCATGGAGCAGCTGGCGCCGGAGGCGCTGGAGCTGGTGTAGCTGGAGTTGGAGGCCCTAGCGCAGGAGGCGCTGGAGCTGCAGGGGCTGGAGCTGTTGACCCTGGAGCTGGAGGTGCTGGAGGCACTGTGCGGCCGCACCCGTACTTTGTTCCCCTGCTTCACCAGGTTCTTGGTGTCCCGTCTTCTACTGGTCTTCCTCCTCCCATCCTCTGTCCACCGCCTGACCAGTCGCAGCCGCCGTTACAGCCAGCCTCCCCACTGCCTGTTCCCTCTCCTTACACTGAGCGGTCTGGAGGTCTTACAGAGCGTCGTGAGCTTGCGTCTCGTCCTGTCTCGCCTGTTCGCACTGCTCGTCGCGCTCCTCGTTCGCGTCCTCCTCCTGTCCCGGGCACGCACACTATGGCACTCGAGGTTTCTGTCAGCAACAGGGAGTTGACTACTTCCAGAACTTCTCCCCCACCCCGAAGATGACTACTCTTCGGGTGTTGCTGCACGTAGCTGCTCAGCGTGACTACGAGTTACACTCCCTGGAATTTAGTACATACTTTCTGCAGGGCAGCCTGCACGAGGAGATCTGGCTGCGCCGACCACCTGGTTTCACTGGGTCGTTTCCTACAGGTACCCAGTGGAGCCTCCGCCGGCCAGTCTACGGTCTCCGCCAGGCGCCTCGTGAGTGGCACGACACACTCAGGACTACACTTGCGGCTCTTGGGTTTGTTCCTTCTACAGCAGACCCGTTGCTGTTTCTACGCACCGACACCTCGCTGCCGCCATTCTACGTCCTAGTGTACGTCGACGACCTCGTCTTTGCCACGGCTGACACTGAGGCACTGACCCTAGTGAAGTCCGAGCTGCAGAAGAGACATACCTGCACTGACCAGGGTGAACTGCGCAGCTATTTTGGCCTGCAGATCACCCGGGACAGAGCACGGCGCACCATCACACTTACTCGGTCACACATGGTGCACCAGGTCCTTCAGCGCTTCGGCTTCCAGTACTCCTCGCCACAGCTCACTCCTCTGTCTACCAGCCACTCGCACTCAGCTCCACCTTCGGACGAGTCCGTAGAGCCGATTGGTTTGTACCCAGAGCTTGTGGGTTGCCTCATGTACCTGATGACTTGCACACGACCTGACCTCGCGTACCCTCTCAGCCTTCAGGCTCGCTACGTGGCTCCCGGTAGGCACCGAAAGGTGCACTGGGATGCTGCGAAGAGGGTACTGCGTTACCTGTGCAGTACGTCGGGCATGGGGCTTGTGCTTGGAGGACGGGGTCCTGTTGTCCTCACTGGTCACGCAAACGCCTCCTGGGTTGACGACTCAGCTACGCAGCGGTCGTCGCAGGGTTACACCTTCAGCCTTGGGTCCGGCTCGGTTTCTTGGCGGTCTACCCGCTCGTCTTCAGTTCTCAGCTCCAGCTGTGATGCTGAGATCTACGCCGGAGCCATGGCTGCTCAAGAGCTACGCTGGCTCACATACTTGCTGACCGACTTGGGAGAGCAGCCTCGTTCGCCTCCAGTCCTGTACGTAGACAACAAGGCCATGATAGCCTTGTGTCAGGAGCACAGACTGGAGCACAGAACGAAGCACATCGCTTTGCGATACTTCCTTGCTCGAGAGTTGCAGCAGCGTGGTCAGCTTCGTCTAGCGTACGTGGCCACTCGGGCCAACACTGCTGATGTCTTCACCAAGGCACTTCCGCCTAGTGACCATCAGCGCTTTGTTACTGTGTTAGGCCTTGTGCCTACTTTGCCTCACTTACTTACTGCGTGACTCTGCCTGTACTGTGATCTATCTATATACCTGCATGCTTGCACTTGTTAGGGTATGATCACTGTATTGTTTGTTCTCTTTATATAACTCTGTATGTGAACTGGCCTTGTGGCCCTTTGCTTGTGCTCGGACTGTGTGGTGACTTTGTGATCCACCCTGAGCGTGCTTTGCTTTGCTCTTTCTCTTGACTGGTCTTGTGACCATTGCTTGTTCTGGCTATCCCCCACTTCGCCTATGGGGGTGTGTCAAACATATATGCTTAGTTATATCTAGGTTTAGTTTATGTGTTTACAGTTGTCTAGGCTATAGTGGGTTTAGCCTTAGGGGGTACAGAATTTCTCTCGACATTCTACTTGTACCCCTCCCCCTTTCCTAGTCACCTCATTCTCGCCTACTATTCTCACACATCAACTGTCACGCATTTTATTATGTGCATCATGATTCATGACATATCAAATTAAACATTATGCATCCTATAGCATTATTTTATGCACATGCATTTATTGATCATTACTACGACACCATTTAATAGTAAAACATATAATGTAATAGTACAACATATTTGCACAAAACACCTGATAAAAAAGATCATATGGTTTGATGTACTGTGAACAGTATTGACAACTACTCACTATGCACAGTATGGGAAGGGTACTGGAGTTGATGAATTTTGTTTTCATAATTTATTTAAAATTAATAAATATGAAAATATAATTTGGCAAAATCGATCGTAAAGGGTTGCTTCGCAACCCAAAAAAAATGCTTGCAATTCAAACCTCAACCACACAGGGAAAGTCCACCGGGCTTATCGCAGTTCACTTCACCCCAAGTCAGCCCCCTCCACCCAACAACCCCTCACCTGCGTGGGGTTGTCCGCAGCCGAGGCCCTGAAGCCGTGCGGGTGCACCCGGGCGAGCAGCCATGCAGGGAAGTCTGCGGGGCCCATGTGCAAGTGCAACGGGCGCAGGCGACTGCACACTGGCAAGCAGGGGCGTTTATAGACAACTGACAACACACTTCTCTTTACCCCACCCCACCCTCCTGTCAGAGGTCCACTGGTGATCCCCGATTGATCCTAGGGAAGGGTTACAGGCTCGTTGTCCTTGGGGGTTACTGTATGGGCGCACTGACCCGCTACTTCACAAGCCCTTTTATCCCAATGGTCTAGTGGTTGGGATTCTGACACCTCCCACCTGCCCAGCGTTGTTGCTGGCTGAGGCCCTTAAGTGGTGGGAGTGCACCGTGGCGAGCAGGAGTGTTAGATCGACTCCAATCCCAGCCTCCATCACAACCCTCCTCTCCACCCAACCCCCCCTCACCTGCCCAGTGTTGTCAATAGCCGAGGCCCTGAAGCGGTGGGAGTGCACCCAGGCGAGCAGGGCTGTGTTGAGCTGACTCCAATCCCAACCTCCATCACACCCCTACCCTCTTCAATCCCCCCTCAACTGCCCAGCGTTGTCAATAGCCGAGGCCATGAAGCGGTGGGAGTGCACCCAGGCGAGCAGGGGTGTGTTGAGCCGACTCCAATCCCAGCCTCCATTACACCCCTACCCTCTTCAACCCCCCCTCAACTGCCCAGGGTTGTGAAGAGCCGAGGCCCTGAAGCGGTGGGAGTGCACCTAGGCGAACAGGGGTGTGTTGAGTCGACTCCAATCCCTGCCTCCATCACACCCCTTCCATCTCCAATCCCCCCTCAACTGCCCAGCGTTGTTAATAGCCGAGGCCATGAAGCGGTGGGAGTGCACCCAGGCGAGCAGGGGTGTGTTGAGTCGAATCCAATCCCAGCCTCCATCACACTCCAACCCTCTCCAATCCCCCCTCAACTGCCCAGTGTTGTCAATAGCGGAGGCCATGAAGCGGTGGGAGTGCACCCAGGCGAGTACGGGTGTGTTGAGCCGACTCCAATCCTAGCCTCCATCACACCCCTACCCTCTCCAATCCCCCCTAAACTGCCCAGCGTTGTCAATAGCCGAGGCCATGAAACGCTGGGAGTGCACCCAGGCGAGCAGGGCTGTGTTGAGCTTGTTATGACTTGAGCTTAGAATCCATGCATTAGTAGTGAGCTCAAAGCTCTTTAAGTATATAAAAAATGAGCAAGGAATCGATGGGGAGGGAATCGGTGACAATCCTAGGGAACTAGGAGTAATCCCAAGACAATCTCCAATTGGTGGGTTGGAGATTTCTTGGAGATCACATTTGGATTTGGTTGGGATGTGGGTGTACACCCAACCAAACACAAAGTTCAGACTACACTAAACTAGGATATAAAAATTACAAGTACAAATGTGAGATCGAGGGCTAACATTAACACTCCCCCATTGGCGTTAATCGAACTCATGGCAGAGAAGGTGGAGCGCAGAGCCCCATGGCGCCTTGAAGGTGATGGTGAGGAACCTTCCCAAGGGGCTTGGTGAACAGATCAGCCAAGTTGTAGTCAGAAGCCACATACTCCACATTGAGCTGCTCCCGCTGGACAAGGTCATGGATGAAGAATTGCCGAAGTTCGATGTGCTTGGTGAGAGTGTGGTACACCGGATCCTGGGAGAGGTGGATGGTGCTCTTGTTGTCACACCAGAGCCTGGGAGTGGGCTGAAGGTAGCCAAGCTCCTGGACTAGGAAGGTGAGCCAGCGGGCCTCCTGAGCCGCCATGGTGCCAGCATAGAGCTCTGCCTCATAGGAGGAGAGGGAGACTGCAGACGATCGGGTGGAGCGCCAGCTGACAATTCCGCTCCCAAGGGTGAAGCAGTAGCCTTGGGAGGAGCGTCGGTCGGTCTGGTCATCAGCCCATGAAGAGTCTGTGTAACCTTCCAGTTGAGGAGGAGAAAGCCCACCAAGGGTGAGGACATGAGACTTGGTGCCCTGCAGATAGCGCAGCACCCGCTTTGCCGCTTTCCGGTGAAGGTCAGTGAAGAGTCTAGGAGCCACATATCGAGAGAGGACACTGACAGGGTATGCCAGGTCAGGTCGGGTACACACCATGGTGTACATGAGGGACCCAACAAGCTCTGGGTATGGCTCAATGCATGCCTCTGGTGTGGGTACAGCTGGAGCGGTGAGGAGGTGTTGCAACGGCAGTGGGGTGGCCGTAGGTGTGCGCAGATCCATCTCAAAGCGCTTGAACACATTGTTGATGTAGAACTCCTGGGAGAGTGAGATGGTGCGGGTCTGGCGATCGCGAGTAATCTCCATCCCCAGGTAGTATTTGAGGTCATCGAGGTCTTTCATCAAGAGGGTCTTGCTTAGGGCCTCCTGGACAGAGATCATCCGGGCCGAGTCCTTGGCAACGAGGATGAAGTCATCGACGTAGTTAAGGATGTAGAATGGCTCAGAGTAACGACGAATGAAGAGGGTTGGGTCAGCTGAGGATGGGTGGAAGTCCAATGAGAGAAGGACTTCTTTCACTCTGTTGTGACATTCACGATGTTATGTGATGCTATCATTTGCATTCACGTCTGTCTGCCTCCCATCATATGTTAGTGTGTTGCATGTGTGGTGTGAGCGTATGCAAGAATTTGTGTTTGGTGTTGTTAGGATTTTCTGAGTGTGTGTGAATGTTATTTGGTTGAGCAGATATCTGAAGAGACTCCTCTGCTCAAGAGCTTCCTGACGAACCGAGAATCGCCGCGATCGGAGCAAGAACGAGAAAGATATGATCGTTCGAAGTTTTGATTGAGATGCGGCAACTATGGGAAATTGCGTTGACTCAATATGGGGTACAGACTTTCGGGGGTTGGGAAATTCGTGACCATCACTGTAGATGATGCCAAGTGGTTGGGAGAAGCCAAACCAGGTTGGCAAGTGTGGCCAAGTTGGGTGAGGTGGATGGCATGAGTTGGGAAAGTGACAAATGTTAAAGTTGGGGTGCCTATAGAGAGGGGAATTGTGTGGTATGGGGTTTCTTTGGTTGGGGACTCCCTTGGGACCTTCCCTCTCGTCCTCCTCATCCCCTCCTACCTGGTTCCATTGCTACTTCAACTTTCTTGTGTGAACTAGTGAGATAATTGTGATTGAGTTAAGTTTTCTATGGCAGCATACCCCCTAGTGCGCTGAAGTTCATAACTCGAGTTATACTCCATATTTTGATACTATTCAAATTGGGAGACATAGCCACGGTCAAGGGCTACAACATACTCGAGTTTGAAATAATTATAACAGTGCGTTAATCGTCGACGACGTTTCTTGTGACGACGAATTTTCTGTCCAGAATTGTAGTTGACGATTTTGAGATATTTCAGCCCCTAATCTTCATAGACTCCGTCCTTAGTCTCTAAAAAGTGGTATCAGAGCTGACTAAGGACTTTGTGAGGAGTATACTGAAGTGTGAAGACCCTCCTAGACCCATCATGGCCTGTGGGCGTGCCTAAGTGGAGTTCTAGAGGTTGGATGTGACTTCCGCTAAGGGGAAACTCTGCCGAAATTTCGTTGGCGCCGACACTTGTGAAACTATTGTGGGACTTCGGTGTGGACAGCAAGGGGGGAACTGAAATGTGTGCTTGGGAGCCGAGGAAATGAGTCAAGGGAGTGGAGATGCAGCTGAGAAGAGAAATGAGCCGCCACCATCCAAGATCGAGGCATTGGATGGCTCAAACAATGAGGAATGGAGCGGGCGGATGCGGAGTGCATTCAAGCGCTACAAGTTGCTGAAACTTGCGATGGGTGAAGAGAAGATGCCGGAGGAAGGAGATACCCGCGATCTTTGGACTGAGAAGAGTGCGGTGCTGTACGACCTAATCCTTCAATCGGTCAACAACGATATGTTCCAACACATCAAGGATTTGGTGGAGTTGGATGATTCCGGACCAAAGGCGTGGAAGCTACTGCGCGACGTGATTCAGCCCAACACGCTGCCGATGGTGATTGTGTTGGAGAAGGAGCTGGCTGCCCTCTCCATGCGACCGGGTGATGATGTGAAGCCGGTCCTTGACAAGATCAAGGACACCTATGCGAGGATGGCAGCGGCGGGCAGCAATGTTTCGCAGATGCAGCAATGCACCAAGATCATCTCGGTGCTCGACAACTCGTGGGACAACCTCATCCCCACCCTCAACACTCAGCAGGACCAGTGGACACCTGAGTGGCTACGGCAGCAGATTCTGCAGGAGGACTTCCGCAGGCGTCACACGGGTGGTGGTGCTACCAACAAAACTGCTGAGGGGTATGGAGCTGCAGGAGGCAGCAGAGGAAGAGGGGGAGGGAGAGGCCGAGGCCGTGGGAGAGGCTTTGGCAGAGGGAGAGGCCGAGGTGACTACAATGAGGGGCATGGGAGCTCTGGTGGCAGGGGGAGCACCCGAATGGAGGGAGCGTGCTGGTACTGCAAGAAGGCTGGACACCCGTGGTTCAAGTGTTTCAGCCGACCTGAGGGATGGGCGCCTCCAGGCATGAAGCCGCCAAGTGGTGAACGTGCATGAGGTGGCGCTGTGCAAGGTTCAAGTGCACAAGGTGATGGTGCACAAGGTAAAGCCAACCCTGGGATGTTCCTCATGGTTGAGGATGTGAAAGGGAGTGAGGGTGATGTGGGCTCAGTTGGGAAGTTTGTGATGCACCCCCTCACTCACTGGGTGATAGATTCAGGTTGCACAAGTCACATGACCCCACGGGCAGATTTGCTTGATGAGGTAAAGCCCCCTGGAAAGATTAAGTTTGTGGCTGCCGCTTCAGGTGCTTTGCTCCCTGTGATTGGTGTTGGGAATGCCAAGGTGATGGGAGCCAATGGGGGGCTTGTGGGGCTGGGGAATGTGTTGTTGGTTGAAGGCTTGTCCGCTAACCTTCTTTCTGTGCGCTGGCTGCAGAAGAGCAAGGCCAAAGTGACCTTTGACACAACCAGCTGCCGTGCAAAGCTTGGGAAGCTGCTGCTGCGGAACCTGGAGGAGAAGAGCAGCTGTATCAAGGACCTGTGGCAGCTGCCCATCATCCCTTGGAACGGGAAACCTCCAGCAACGGCAGCGGCAGCAGCAACGGCAAAGGCAACTACAGGAGGAGAGGAGACTGCACCAACTGATGGGGCCCTGGATGCAGTCAAGAAGGTGCAGCAGCCACAGCAGCCACATGGTGAGGAGCTTGCTGGTGTGGATGCGACAGCTGCATGGGCAAAGGCTTCATCTGGGAGTGGTGAGGCTGATTGGGAGACGTGGCACGAGAGGCTGTGTCATGTGAATTTTCCTATGCTGCAGAAGTTGGTGAAGGATGGGAGCTTGAAGGGGTTGAAGGTGAAAGGGGCAGTGAAGGAGATTGGGAGCTGCCCTACATGCCTTGAGACCAAGTTCACAAAGTTTCCCTTCAACAGCGGCACGGGACCAGTCAAGGCCCCGCTCGCGCTTGTGCACATGGATGTGGTGGGCCCTACGAGGGCCCCTTCTCTCTCGAGCAGCCGCTACTTCTTAACCATTGTGGACGATCACATGCGTGTCGTGTGGGTGTACCCTCTCAAGACTAAGGGGGAAGTGTCAGCGGCTGTTCTTAAGGAGTGGATGCCGAGAGCTCAAAGGGAGAGCGGACACAAGGTGAAGGTGATCCACACTGACAATGGGGGAGAATTCATTGGCGCTGATTTTGAGGCAGTGCTGAAGAAGAAGGGGATCCAGCATCAGCTCACGGTGCCCTACAACCCTCAGCAGAACGGCGTGGCTGAGCGCTTCCACCGGACCCTGCAGGAAGGTGCTCGCACTCTCCTTGGGCGTGCAGGGCTGCCGGATCCGTTTTGGGTGACTGCACTGCGGCAGGTTGCCCTTGTGAAGAACAGGGTGTTGGCGACAGTGGGGGACAAGCAGTGGGTCCCCTACACCAAGTGGTATGGGAGTGCACCAGCAGTCAACATGCTGAGAGCCTACGGCTGCATGGTGGTGTTTCATGTGCCTAAGGAGAAGAGGGGAAAGTTGGAGGCTTCTGGGAGATGGGGAGTACACTTGGGGCTTGCTAAGGATCATAAGGGCTGGTTGATATGGGACTTGACCAGCCAGCAGCTGACTGTGTCAAGGGATGTGAAGTTCCTCGAGTCCTTGTACTACAAGGAGTGGAAGCAACAGCAGCAGAAGCTTCCTACTACACCGCTGATCATTGAGGCCGATGAGGTGCAGCGGCCTTCGAGGCAAGTGCAGGTCACTGTCTCAGATGAGGAGATCTCTGGGGTGACTGAGGATGGGGGAGAACCTGAGGTGGAGGAACAGCAGCAGCAGCAGCAGCAGCAGCAGTAGCAAGATGCTCCACCACGTACCCAACGTCCGCCAGACCGTCCTAGGAGGGATGTGTGCCCTCCTAACAGGCTGACCTATCCTAGTTTTGGAAAGCCCAAGGTGGTACGGGCTGGGAGTGTGGCTGAGCAGTGTGATGAGGATGAGATAGCACACTGCTACTGGGCAGCCGTCTCTAAGCCCAAGACGCTAGCGGAGGCCTTGAGCGGGCCCAATGCTGAGAAGTGGAAGCAGAGTGTGAAGGAGGAGTATGACTCTCTGTTGGAGAATGAAACGTGGGAGCTGTGTGAGCTGCCTCCTGGGAAGAAGACAATCTCTTCGAAGCTGATCTTCAGGCACAAGTATGGACCTGATGGGGAGCTGACCCGCTACAAGTCAAGGCTTGTGGCAAAGGGGTTTCAGCAGACAAAGGGGAAGGACTTTGACGAGATCTTTGCTCTTGTGGGGAAAGGGACTACACTGAGGGTGATGTTGGGAATGGCTGCAAACTGCGGATGGAGGATCAAACAGATGGATATTACAACTGCTTTCCTCAATGGGATCATTCTGGAGGAGCTGTACATGCAGCAGCCTGAGGGATTGGATGATGGGAGCGGCAGGGTGTGCAGGCTGAAGAAGGCCATCTATGGCCTGAAGCAGGCTCCTCGCGCATGGTACCACAAGCTGGAGGAGACACTGCTGGCTGGGGGTTTCAAGAAGAGCGAGTGTGATCACAGCTTGTTCCTGCTGCAAGAGAAGGAGCAGTTCCTCATGCTCCTGGTATATGTGGATGACATCCTTCTCTTCTCTGAGTCGTCTGCAATGATTGAGTGTGTGGAGGAGATGCTGGAGATGCAGTTCAAGTGCTCGAAGATGGGAGATATGAAGTATTACCTTGGGATGCATGTGGAGAGAGACCTTGACAAGGGAGTGTTGAGGTTGCACCAGAGGAAGTACTGTGAGGGGCTGGCTGAGAAGTATGGGCTGCAAGATGGAGGAAAGCCAGCCACCCCACTACCTTCGGGTTTCACTGTGGAGCCCTTTGCTGATGAGGAGGTGGTGGGTGAGAGCGACAGGAAGCTGTTTCATTTCATGGTGGGGGCACTCCACTATGCGGCAAACCACACACGGCCTGACATTGCATTTGCTACATCCAGGCTTGCAAGTGTGATCTCACGCCCCAGTCATGAGCAGCTAGAAGCGGCCAAGAGGTTGGTCCACTATGTGAGTGCTACAGCATCTGTGGGTTTGGAGTACAGTGCTGTGAGGCAAAGGCAGCAACGGGGTGCTGCTGATTTGGGCAAGGGGGAGATGCTCTTGACTTGCTACACCGACGCTAGCTTCAACTCTGTGAAGGCGGATGGCACCAGCATTGGAGGCTATGTGTGCCTGTTTGGAGGTGGTGCAGTGAGCTGGCGCAGCAAGAACCAGAACGAGGTGGGGCTGTCCTCGTGTGAGACTGAGTACATGGCCCTTCATCATGGGGTGAAGGAGGTGGTGTGGTTGAGGCGTTTGTCGGAGGAGATCGGAGTGTGCCAGAGGGAGCCGACAGTAATGTTTTGTGACAATGAGTCAGCTGTGAAGCTTGCAAAGAATGCATGTTTTCATGGCCTGACAAAGCACATCAGGCCAAAGTGGCACTGGGTGAGGAGGCTCCTAGACAAGGAAGTGCGGCTGGAGATTGTGAAGACCTATCAGCAAGCGGCTGACATTCTCACCAAGCGCCTGGCTGAACCTGAGCACTGGAAGGGCATGAAACTTGCTGGGATGAGTGTGCATTTAGGGTGCATGCTTGAGCTTTGGCATGTGGGATGATGGTAGGCAGCCAGAGGGGGAGTTTGTTATGTGATGCTATCATTTGCATTCACGTCTGTCTGCCTCCCATCATATGTTCGTGTGTTGCATGCGTGGTGTGAGCGTATGCAAGAATTTGTGTTTGGTGTTGTTAGGATTTTCTGAGTGTGTGTGAATGTTATTTGGCTTGAGCAGATATCTGAAGTGACTCCTCTTCTCAAGAGCTTCCCGACGAACCGAGAATCGCCGCGATCGGAGCAAGAACGAGAAAGATATGATCGTTCGAAGTTTTGATTGAGATGCGGCGACTATGGGAATTTGCGGGTTGACTCAATATGGGGTACAGACTTTTGGGGGTTGGGAAATTCGTGACCATCACTGTAGATGATGCCAAGTGGTTGGGAGAAGCCAAACCAGGTTGGCAAGTGTGGCCAAGTTGGGTGAGGTGGATGGCATGAGTTGGGAAAGTGACAAATGTCAAAGTTGGGGTGCCTATAGAGAGGGGAATTGTGTGGTATGGGGTTTCTTTGGTTGGGGACTCCCTTGGGACCTTCCCTCTCTTCCTCCTCATCCCCTCCTACCTGGTTCCATTGCTACTTCAACTTTCTTGTGTGAACTTGTGAGATAATTGTGATTGAGTTAAGTTTTCTATGGCAGCATACCCCCTAGTGCGCCGAAGTTCATACCTCGAGTTATACTCCATATTTTGATACTATTCAAATTGAGAGAGATAGCCACGGTCAAGGGCTACAACATACTCGAGTTTGAAATAATTATAACAGTGCGTTAATCGTCGACGACGTTTCTTGTGAAGACGACGTTTCTGTCCAGAATTGTTGTTGACGATTTTGAGATATTTCAGCCCCTAATCTTCATAGACTCCGTCCTTAGTCTCTAACACACGAGGGGCTTGCTTGAGGCAAAAAACGGGGCGATTTACCTTCCAGACAGTGTTGGGAGGGAACTCTCTTGGAAAGCCTTCAGGTCGATCCATGAACACAGTCTCCTTGAGGTGTCCTTGTAGGAAAGCCGGAGAGGCATCTATGGATTTGATCTCAAAGTCATTTCGAGCTGCCACATCCAAGAGTGTGCGAACGGTGGGTGGTTTGGATGTGGGGGAGAAGGTTTTGAAGAAGTCAAAGTACTGCTGCTGAGTGAACCCCTTAGCCATGTAGCACGCTTTGAACACTGGGGCCTCATCCGGAAGTTGTTTCACTCGAAACAACCACTTGCCCCCAACGATGTTGACTCAAGGAGGTGGAGTTCCGTCGTCGAAGGAGTGGTTGCGAGTGAAAGCTTCACACTCAGCTTCCATGGCAGCGCGCCACTCGGCAGCATGGGGACCCGAAAGAGCCTCTTTGACGGTGAGAGGGATAGGGATGGCCGGGTTCTCCGAGAAGTTGAGCGAGGGTGATTCAGTGATATCGAGGAAGATGTGCGAGAGCTGAGGAATGACAGTGTGGAGATCACATAGCTTCTCATGCCTGTCTTCCAGAAGGGTAGAGGGCACATCCCCCCAATCAGGAGTCGGAGTGATCACTGAGCATCGAATAGCAAGTGCTAGTGGAAGAGCAGCCCCATGCGACCGAGTGCCGTGGGCCACGGGGGAGGAGGGTGGAGCGGGTGGCACTGGAGGGGTCGGTTTAGGGGGTTTGGGCGGAGGGATTGGTTGATGCCGGTAGGTGATCAATTCGGGCGGTTGTGGGAGAGTGGGTTCCTGAGTGGAAGGCGGAACGGAGGGAGGAGGTGGGGCCGGAGGGTTGGACCGCCGATGGATGTGATTGGTGCACTTGGTGGTGGGAGCGCAGTTGGTGGAGTGGGAGAGGGGAGAGATGAGGGAGCAACTGCCGTAGACACCGGTGAGGACGGGCAGAGACCTCAGAGTGGGATGGTGCGATGGCAGGAGAGGTAGGGGTTGAGGGAGCTGGTGCAGGTGGAGGTTCAGGAGGTGCATCAAAGTCAGCACACACAAGAGAGGGTGGTCCGGAGGAAGCATCCCCCCCCGAGGAGGAGTAGAAGGGGCGAGTCTTGTCAAAGACGACGTCACGGCTCCATATTAATTGTTGAGTAGAGGGGTTGAGGAAGAGGTAGTTAGGGGAGTCGGCGTTATGCTCAAGATAGATGCACGTTTGAGTTTTGGGGCCGAGCTTACCACCTTGCTGTCGCCGAGCCTGAGGGTTGAGGAGGACATAGGCGGTGCACCCCCATACCCGAAGGGGGCGAGCAGTGGGTGTTTTCCTGAACCAGAGTGTGGTGGGAGTGGTGTCGGGAAGATGCGGGTGGGGGTAGAGGTTATTGAGGAGGGCGACATGGTAGAGGGCGTACCCCTAGAGTGAAAGTGGTGTGTTGGAGTGGCCGAGGAGGCAGCGGGTGATCTGTGCCAGCATGTGATTGCGGCTCTCTGCGATGCCGTTCTGCTGTGGGCTGTCAGGAGGGGTGAAGTTTTGCAAGATACCGAGAGAGGAGAAGAAGGCTTTGAGTCTGTCATTGCAAAATTCACCGCCACCATCCGAATGGAAGCGCTTGACCTTGGTGCCAAAGGTGGTCTGTGCCTGGTTAACCCACGCTATGATGGCCTCAGGAGCCTCAGCCTTAGTATGGAGGAGGTGCACAGAGACGTAGCGAGAATGGTCATCAACTATTGCAAGGAAATAGCGATAACCACCTCGTGCGGCAAAAGGGGCAGGGCCCCAGACGTCCATGTGCACTAGGTCCAGTGGGGCTGCTGTGACTGAGGGTGAGGCAGGGTGGGGCTGTTGGCATAGCTTGCTCTTGGTGCAGTCAAGGCATGTGGGAGCGGGAGAGTCAGGTGGTTGAGGGAGTGAGGCTGGTAGGCCGAGAAGAAGTTTCTTGGAGGCCATGTCAGCGAGCGTGCGGAAGTTTGGGTGCCCGAGCCGATGGTGGTAGAGGATGGTCGGGTTAGAGAAACTGTGACATGAGCATGGTGTGGTAGTGGGTTGTGCTTGAGTGGTTGACACCTGTGGGATAGGTACACGTAGAGTGTAGAGATTGCTGCTGTTGAGGGTGAAGCGTTCTAAGACCTTGTTGGTGAGAGGGTCAATGACATCACAATAGTCCTTGAATTCCGAAATTATGGTGCGCAGCCCAGCCTTCTGAAGTCTTGTTGAGCCAATAGATTGTGGTGCAATGAGGGCACGCACATCCCAGTAACAGTGCCGGATGGGAAGGCGGGGCATGGGACAGTGGACGAACCCTTGGCAAAGGTGGTGAAGCTTGAATCAGCTCCCAAGAGAGGAATAGGTGTTGAATAGGGTTTGAAGGAGAGTGTCTCCTTGAGCACTATGTGGGTGGCCCCGCTGTCGAGTGTAAATTCTATGTACTGTGGTGCCTGTGGTGAGCCGATGTGCTGCGAGGTTGCTTCATTGATCATGGTAGTGCCAGGGATCAACAAGTTGATGGTTGCCGAGGCGAAGGCCATGGTGAAGAACCTCTTTCTCGCGTGGAATGTCTCTCTTAAGTCCCCGATATGAACTTCGGGTTTAGGGATTACGAAGGAGAATTGCAAAGTAGGGACGGAGAATTTTGAGGAGAGGTTTAGCGATTTCGAAATCCGAAGGTCCCGAAGAGCGAAGAACATTAATGTTGGCCGCTTCAAGATGTCTCGTAGAAGGTTTAAGGCCGACGAAAAGAGGTTGAAACGGCCGATTTTGGTAGTGTCGACTAGACATGAGCACAAGGGCGAACACCTGTTCGGTTCGCCTTGAGCTGCCTTTTTTGCTTAAAGTGTTCGCCAAACAGTGTTTGAGGTTCGCCCGAACACGTTCGTGTTTGGACCGCTGCTGCAATTTGCCCCGCGACGAACACGAACGTGTTCGAGGTTCGCCCGAACACGCCTTCACAGGCGAACGAAGAACACGTGTTTTTGCTTAAAGTGTTCGCCAAACCGAACACTGTTCGGTTCGGCAAACGGATGTCTTTGTATAGGGGCGAACACGAACATGTTCGTGTTCGCCCCTTGCTCATCCTTAGTGTCGACTAACTACTAACCTTGTTCCCACACACCCCCCCACACACTATCCTCAGCTTCGTGGCTACACTGCTACTCAGCTTCACTGCTACAATGTTGCTCAGCTGCGCAGCTTCACCTGTTCAGCTGCGGGGTGATGGAAGTGCCGTTGCGGGGCGACGGGCGGCAGCCCAAAGGGAAGCTGCAGGGCGACAGGCGGCAGCCCGACGATTGACGAGATGGGGAAAAAATGGGTTACGCCAAAGCAAGAAGGACGGCGGGACAAAGCCGCGATGATGAGGGAGAGCGACGAGGAAATGGTAGCTACGGTTACCTTACGCGAGACGCAGAAATCGGTGCCTTGTAACTGAAGTAAAGGTAGTGTGGGAGAGAATCTACCCACAGAAGATGTCGCAAATCAACGGCGACGAAGGCGACGCGGGAAAAATTCCGGCCGGGAAGAAGATTAGGTCGATGACGATGCTTTGCATCGAACGATGAATGTTGAAGGCGGCTTTGCCTAAGGGTGCGGGAGAGGATTCCGCAAAGGTAAAAGGATCAAGATCCGCATGTGCGGTTGAAGAGCTCTGATACCATGTTAGAACTTGAGCTTAGAATCCATGCATTAGTAGTGAGCTCAAAGCTCTTTAAGTACATCAGAAATGAGCAAGTAATCGATGGGGAGGGAATCAGGGGCAATCCTAGGGAATTGGGGGTAATCCCAAGACAATCTCCAATTGGTGGGTTGGAGATTGCTTGGAGATCACATTTGGGTTTGATTGGGATGTGGGTGTACACCCAACCAAACACGAAGTGCAGACTACACTAAACTAGGATATAAAAATTACAAGTACAAATGTGAGATTGAGGCCTAACATTAACAGAGCCAACTCCAATCCCAGCCTCCATCACACCCCTATCCTCTCCAATCCCCCCTCAACTGCCCAGCGTTGTCAATAGCCGAGGCCATGAAGCGGTGGGAGTGCACCCAGGCGAGTAGGGGTGTGTTGAGCCGACTCCAATCCCAGCCTCCATCACACCCCTACCCTCTCCAATCCCCCCTAAACTGCCCAGCGTTGTCAATAGCCGAGGCCATGAAGTGGTGGGAGTGCACCCAGGCGAGCAGGGGTGTGTTAAGCCGACTCCAATCCCAGCCTCCATCACACCCCTACCCTCTCCAATCCCCCCTCAACTGCCCAGCATTGTCAATAGCCGAGGCCATGAAGCGGTGGGAGTGCACCTAGGCGATTAGGAGTGTGTTGAGTCGACTCCCATGCCAGTCTCCATCGTGCCCCCTACCCCTCATCCTCCCACCACCCAATCCACCCTCACCTTCCCGGCATTGTCAATAGCGGAGGCCATGAAGCGGTGGGAGTGCACTCGGGCGAGCAGCCATACAGGGAAGTCCGCTGGGCCCGTGTGAAGTGGCCGCAGTCGACTGCAAAAACTCATGTTGCCGCGTAGCGTATAATTGGGGGGGGGAGAGAGGAAGAGGTAATAAAAAGAGCTGAATGGTCGATGAAGGCAGCGAGCATAGGAGAGTGCACCCTGGCGAGAAGCCAGAGAGGGAAGTCCGTCGGGCCTGTGTGGAGTGGGCACAGGCGACTGCGCGCACTCATGTTGGCGCGTATGGTCTGACGAGGGTGCACGGGTGGAGAAAGGAAGAGAGGAATGGGCAGAGAAGAATGGTTGAAGACAGCAGTGAGCATGGGGGGGTGCACCCTGGCGAGTAGCCAGAGAGGGAAGTCCGCCGGGCCTGTGTGGAGAGGGCACAGGCGATTGCGAGCACTCATGTTGGCGCGTATGGTCTGACGAGGACGCAAGGGCGAATGGTGGAAAGAGGACATTGAAAAGAAGGCACAAACAGGAAGGTGGAGAAAAGAAATATTCTCAAGATTGACACAATCGAAGAGAGACAAGCCATGAGAAGTGGAACAGCAGCGGCGGCGGCAGCAGCAGCAGCAGAAGCAGCAACAGCAGTAGCAGCAGAAGCAGCAACAGCAGTAGCAGCAATGTTTTAGCAGCAGTCACAGTTTCAGTTGCATCCCTCTCGGCCAACACCCTCCCCCGCTTCATACACCATTCCAACACCTTGTTGCTGCCATCTAACGGGGCATGTAGTCAAAGCTGATTATAAGTGTTTCACATTTAGGTTCCGGGTTTCAAATTGAGGTCTAGGAATTAAGATTGAGGTTTCGGGTTTCAAATTGAAGTCTAAAGTATCATTTTTGAGATTTAAAATCTAAAAACTTGAAATTCAGGGCTTCATAAGTGATGTTTAAAGTCTCAAATTATGGTTTCAGGTTTCATATTCAAGGTTTCGAGTCTCAACTTTGAGGGTTTAAGTTTCCATAATCGAGGTTAAGGTTTCGGATTTGAGGTTATGGGCATCAGATCTCGGCCTTGAAAAAATCGAGTGCACTTGAACTCCCTTGTACTCCGCCTTTCCCCTTCCCTTCCTCCCTCACCTTGTGGCTGGGCGCGGGCACTTGCAAGACGCCCTGTCGCACCTCGACGGCATGAATCTTGGTGAAATCAAGAGGGTATGACTGCAGGAACCATGTGACGCTGGTGTTGAAGAACCGAGCCCCCAAGTCTATGAGCACACACCACTTCCTGAAAGTGGATAGCAGGTACGGGGGATAGCCAGCGCGTGGAAAGGGCGGGTTTTGAGGTGCACTGCGCTGAGGAGGCCGTTTATATTTTGTTAGTTTGTTTGTTTGTTTGTTTGTTTGTTTGTTTGTTTTTCTTTTGTATAAAACAATTCTTGCACATTGCTCGTAGTTATTGGCCATATTCATTGCCCCGAATATAAGCAAAACCATGCATGCAGCACTCACCTGGCGTGCACGGGAGGTTTGAGCACGGCGGGCAGGACGGGCAGGATCTGCGTACTATCCTTCGCGTCGTCCATGATCATCGCCCATCATATCAAAGGTAGCAGCCTTACCAGCCATCACGCACTCACCTGGCGTGCATGGCGGGGTCCAGGACGGCGCGCAGCACGGCCAGGATTTGCGTCTTGTCCTCCACGTCGTCAACAAAGCCCAGCGTGTACCCGCGGCGAAAATTGAGGTGCTCGTCCAGCTCCTCTATAGCCAGCCCCGCTACTGGACACGGCGACATGCGCGGTATCCACTGTAGCGCGCATGGGGGGAAATGCATGGGGAAACGTGCGAGGGGAAACGCGGGGTGGGGGGGGAGCGCTAGGCGCAGCGGCGGAGCTCGGGGTTGAGGCATCATGCTCGATATGGAGAATCGAAACACCGGAACGACAGGCAACTAGAAGGCATAATGATTTGGTTGATTTGATATGTGCTTGCCGTCGAAAGCACGGATGCTTATTCAGCCGTCGAAAACGCGGATGCTTATCTAGCCGTCGGAAACGTGGATGCTTATTTATCCGTCCCACCTTGCTTGACACCCACGGATCTTCAGCATCGGCGCCCGCTGCCACTGGCTTTGAAATCTAATCGCTACAATTCCGCACGTCAGCCGTCGATCCGGGATCCGACTCGCGAAGCGTTTGACTTGGCAGGTCGGCGACTGATGACCTAATGCCTCGGCACCGATCTCTGTGACGGTCACATGTCTGTGGCGCGTGACTGCTAGCGGTGGCAACGAACTTGGAGAAGTGGTGGATTCGGTGTGAGGAGGCGTGAGTCTTTGGGAGTTAGGTGTGCTTCTTTGAGAGTCACGCCACTCCTTGCAGTGTTGGCTAGAGTGGCGTGCACGGAATGCATTTCGCTGTTGAGTTGGATGGAAGTTCGACGGGGCGCTTTCACCCACCCGCACACCACTTTCGTGGGGTTGGGTTACACCGAAGCGCCACGCAACATTTGTGCAACTCTTGCTTGCCTATATTTGCATGTGTGTTTGCTTTTGTATTCATGGATCATATTACATTTCTTGTGAAGTCCAATTGCTACTTGAATTCTCACTAAGTCCTTGGAGACTAATGCTACTGAAACGCTACCGAGTTGCTGGCGCAACACCATTCTCATATCAGAAAATCTCTCGCTATCGCTACGCTCTCCATAGTATTCCTTCAGACGGCTCTAGCTGCAACGCGAGGATGATCCACGGCGGAGGTTCCGCCACGTGTAACGAGATGGAGACCGCAGCGACTATTGTGGCGAGAATGGCCCAGGCGAGCGAGAGGCAAGTGGCGATCCCGGAGGCATTAGCGGAGCGCGCGGCCTTGAGTTGCGGGCTGCTGGGGGCTGGGGAATCGGTGAGCTTGCTGCGGGCATTAAAGAGTGCGAGCGCGGGCAAGAGAACGGCCTCGTCGCCGTGGCCTTCGGGGGCGTCGCTGCGGTGAGTCACTCTGTGCTTCGCGCTCTGCATTGCACCGTCGGCGTGGCTATGGTTACGATACAGGGTGGATGAATAAGTTAACAAGAGTTCCCTGTTGTCAGTCGATCCTAAGTAGGGTAGCTGTGTTACAATAATATAAAAATAGAAAAAACTGAGAAACTGAACGAGAATGAATTGACGAAGGGAAAGTTGGGTACAAATGTAAACCCTAGAAAACTGTACCCCATATGTGCTACCCCACTATAGCCTACAGTAGCTATGTCATATAAATCTGACACACCCCCATAGGCAAAGTGGGGGAGAACAAGGGGTCACAAGACCAGTCAAGCAAAGCAAAGCAAGCTCAGGGTGGATCACAAAGTCACCACACATTCCGAGCACAAGTTCAAGGCCACAAGGCCAGTTCACATGCAGGATTACATATATATATAAGGCTAGACAAGCAAGAGCAGGTGTATATATATATGCAACAGTACAAACAAGGTCAAGGGGTGAGCAAGTGAGGCAAGGTAGGCACAAGACCCAGCTGAGTACAGAAGCGCTGATGATCACAAGGCGCAAGTGCCTTGGTGAAGATATCAGCAGTGTTGGCCTGAGAGGCCACGTACGCAAGCCGCAGCTGACCACGCTGTTGTAGCTCACGAGCAAGGAAGTAGCGGAGAGCAATGTGCTTCGTTCTGTGCTCCAGTCTCTGCTCTCGACACAAGGCCAGCATGGCCTTGTTGTCTACGTACAGCACTGGAGGAGAACGAGGCGGCTCTCCGAGGTCAGTCAGCAGGTAGGTGAGCCAGCGAAGCTCCTGTGCAGCCATGGCCCCGGCGTAGATCTCAGCCTCACAACTGGAGCCGAGAACAGAAGACGAGCGGGTAGCCCGCCACGAAACAGAGCCGGAACCAAGGCTGAAGGTGTAACCCTGTGACGACCGCTGCGTAGCCTGGTCGTCAGCCCAAGAAGCGTCTGCGTGCCCAGTGAGGACCACTGGACTCTGCCCTCCAAGCACAAGCCCCATGCCCGACGTACTGCACAAGTAACGCAACACCCTCTTCGCTGCAGCCATGTGCTCCGGTCTGTGTCTCCCAGGAGCAACATAGCGTGCGAGAATGCTAAGAGGGTATGCGAGGTCAGGTCGTGTGCAGGTCATCAGGTACATGAGGCAGCCAACAAGCTCTGGGTACGGGCCACTCGACTCTACGGACTCATCCGAAGGCAGAGCTGAGAGCGAGTGGCGAGTAGGCAGAGGAGTGGCCTGAGGCGAGGAGTACGTGAAGCCGAAGCGCTGAAGGACCTGCTGCACCATGTGTGACTGAGTCAGGGTAATGGTGCGGCGTGCTCTGTCCCGGGTGATCTGCAAGCCAAGGTAGCTGCGCAGTTCACCCAGGTCTGTGCACGTGTGTCTCTTCTGCAGCTCGGACTTCACGTGGGCGAGTCCAGCAGTGTCAGCTGTGGCAAAGACCAAGTCGTCGACGTACACGAGGATGTAGAACGGCGGCAAAGAAGTGTCGGTGCGCAGAAACAGCGACGGGTCGGCAGTAGAGGGAGCAAACCCAAGAGCCGCAAGTGTAGTCCTCAGTGTGTCGTGCCACTCACGCGGTGCCTGGCGGAGACCGTAGACTGGTCGCCGGAGGCTCCACTGGGTGCCAGGAGGAAAAGACCCAGTGAAGCCAGGTGGGCGACGCAGCCAGATCTCCTCGTGCAGGCTGCCCTGCAAGAAAGCAGTGCTGAAGTCAAGAGAGTGCAGCTCGTAGTCGCGGTGAGCAGCTATGTGCAGCAGTACCCGAAGAGTGGTCATCTTCGGGGTGGGAGAGAAGGTCTGAAAGTAGTCAACTCCTTGCCGCTGACTGAAGCCACGAGCCACGTAACGCGCCTTGAAGACAGGCGGAGAACCCGGCGGTCGCTTCACCCTGAAAATCCACATGCCACTGACGATGTTTGCCCCAGGCGGGGGAACCTCGTCAACGTAGGTGCCTGTGGACTTCCAGGAAGCCATCTCTGTGTCCATAGCTGCCTGCCACTGAGAGGAGTAGGGACCCTCTATCGCCTCCGCGTAAGAGCGCGGAGTCGGGATGTCAAGTGCATCCGGGTCTCCCTCAGGGGTAAGCAGTACGGACACGAGATGAGGTGAAGCAGCAGCCAAACACTGGAACTCCTCCTGCCTGTCCTCAAGGACGTCCGTGCCAAGGGCACACTCACCCCCGACGGACGGAGGACAGACAGACTCAGACTCAACGACAAGACTAGCAGCGTAGTCTATACGACAGCGAGCAGCAAAGTCGACGAGCTCAGCAACTAGGGCAGACGCAGCAGTGGACTCAAAGGAAGGGTCAGTGACGACAGTAGCAAGGAGACGCGTGACAGTAGGACTGGCAGCACGAAGAGAGTCCGACTCCGGGTCGGGAAGAGCAGGAAGAGAGGACCCAGGAGGAGAAGGCAAAGGGGCACGCAGAGGAGTAGTGGACGGACGCAGAGACATCCGGTGCGTGCCAGGGACAGGAGGAGGACGCTGACGCGAACCACGACCACTAGAGCGAGCAGGACGGACAGGCGACGCAGGGCGAGACGCAGGCTCACGACGCTTTGCCAGACCTCCAGTAGGACCAGTGTAGGGAGAAGGAGCGGGCAGTGGGGAGGCCGGCTGTAACTGTAACTGTGACGGGACAGGCTGTGGACACTCTAAGGGAGGAGGAGGACCAGTAGAAGGCGGGAGACCAAGAACCTGCTGAAGGAGCGGAACGAAGTACGGCCGAGGCCGCGCGGCGACTCCAGACACGGCAGGGACAGCACCAGTACCCCCAGCGGCAGCACCAGCGCCAGCAGCACCTCCAGCTCCAGTACCTCCAGCAGCACCAGTAGCACCCCCAGCAGGACCGCCTCCAGGACCGACAGCAGTAGCCTCAGCGTCAACACCCTCAGCAGCTCCAGCTCCAGTCGTACCCGCAGGCCCAGCAGCTCCAGTACTCCCAGTACGAGCACCTCCGGGACCCGCGGCACCAGCACCCTCAGCAGCCGAAGAACCTCCAGCTCCAGCAGCACGCCTCCAGCGCCGGGCAAACCACTCGCGCAGCTCCTGTGGAGAGAGTGGCTCCCGCCGAGACGAAGCACCCGGAGAACCTCCAGGCTCAGCACCGCCAGACGCCACACGAGCAGGCCCAGCTCCCTCAGGCTCCGCACCCCCAGGCTCAGCACCTCCAGGCGTAGCACCCCCAGGCTCAGCACCCCCAGGCTCAGCACCCCCAGGCTCAGCACCCCCAGTAGTAGCACCCCCAGGCTCAGCACCCCCAGGCGCAGCACCCCCAGGAGTAGCACCCTCAGGCTCAGCACCCCCAGGCGTAGCACCCACACACTCAGCACCCCCAGAGTCAGCACCCCCAGGCTCAGCACCCTCAGCAGCACCAGAGTCACCAGTAACCTCGACAGGCTCGACGGCGTCTACCTGGGACACACCTGAAGGGGCAGGACCCTGAGGGGGGAGGGGGTCTACCGGGGGGGGACCTGGCACAAGGAAGAGCGGTGGCGGGGGGAGGGACGGAGTGCGGTAGGGGAAGAGGCGGTAGTAGGGGACCGACTCGTCAAACGTGACGTCCTGGGAGGACAGAACACGGCGAGAGGTGGGGTGGTAGAACTGCCACCCTGGCGCGTCAGGGGGGAAGCCAAGGAAGACGCAAGGAGCAGCACGAGGGGACAGCTTGTCCGTAGACAAGTCGCGGACAAACGCCCGAGATCCCCAGACACGGAACGCAGACGCATCGCCAACCTTCCCCGTCCACAGCAAAGCTGGGGAGGTCTCCGGCATGGAGACCCTGGGGTGAAGGTTGATCTGATGCGCCGCGTACCGAACCGCAAACGGCCACAGAAAATGGGGGGCAGCCGCATGCATCATGGACGTACGGGCGACGTCCATGACCATGCCAATGCGGCGCTCAGCAATCCCATTTTGCTGTGGAGATTCCGGAAGCGTGAAGGTCTGGCGGATGCCTCGTGCACGACAGTAGGCTCGCAGAAGGCCAGAGGAGAACTCTCCACCTCTGTCAGAGTGCAGACGCAGAACAGGAAAGTCCGAGCCGAAGCTCTGCCTGAGCTGGAGACGAGCTGCGCGGATCCAGTCGATCAACACCTCAGTGACATCACCCTTGCTGCGCAAGGGGAAGACTGTGGTGTAACGCGAGTAGTCGTCAACCACCAGCAGGAAGTAGCGCTCGTGACCCTGTCCACGGACGCGGGCCGGGCCCCACACGTCCATGTGAAGCGTCTGCAGCGGGGCCTCTGTCGGAGGAAACTGGGAGGAGTGAGGGGCAGCCCGCTGCCGCCCCTCGACACAAGGGACGCAGGTAGGGCCTGGCCCCGGAGGAAGGGGAGGGAGGGACCGGGGAAGACCAGAGACAAGGACACGGGAGGCCATGCCTCGGAGACGAAGCAGGGAGGGGTGACCAAGGCGGTGGTGCCAGAGGAGAGTCTCGTGCGACAGGAGGCGACACGAACAGGGGGCAGACTCAGGACCAGACCTGGACGCTGCAGCAAACACCTGACCCGACGCAGCTACCTGACCAGACGCAGTGACTGGAGGAGACGCAGTGGTCAGTGTGTACAGGCTCGACCCCGGCCGACGTGTAAACGTGGCCAGGTGTCGGCCTGTCCGAGCGTCCGTGCAGTGGGTCACCCGCTGACTCGCAGGAGTGAACTGGTGAACCCCCGCATCCTGGAGGTCAGCACCACTCACCAAGTTCGAAGAGAACGAGGGGAGGTAAAGACCAGACAGGGTGCCAGAGGGGGCCGCCGAACACGGGAGGACAGTGGAGAAGTGAGCAAAGACAGGACCCCCAGAGGGGTCTGCCAGAGAGACTGCAACTGGCCGGCCAAGCGGCGTGAGTGTGGTGCGGTCTCGAAAGAAGGAGCGAGAAGCCCCCGAGTCAAGGGTGAAGGTGTGGGAGGCCGAAGCCGATGCAGTACCTGAGAGAGCAGACTCACCAGCACCTGAGGGAGCAGACACACGAGCACCTAGAGCAGCAGCCTCGCTAGCACCTAGAGCAGCAGCCTCACCAGTACCTAGAGCAGCAGTCTCAATGCCCGGGTCGGGCGGAAAACACCGGTAACAGTCACCCTCATCACTAATAGTCACAGCATACATGGCAGCAAGAATAGCATCAAAGTCAAGGTCAAAGACAGCTACACCCGCCCTAGACAGCTCGCCCCAGCGGGGGATCTCAGTGGCCTCAGGGAACTGGTGACACCAAGCGTCCGTCAGGCGGCCAAAGCAGCGCTGGGTGGAGTGCGCACCCCCGCACTGCTCACCCGCGCGGTCGCCGGTGCATAGGACGTAGGTGCACGGACCAGTACCCCCACCCCGCTGGCGTGCAGCGTACCATTCACGGAGCTGCTGAGGGGGGGGGATGTCACGAGTGCGCTGCTGCCGCTGCTGCTGCTGCTGCTGGCGCTGACCACCACCGGAGCCGACCCTCTGCGCAGCGCCACCCCGACCAGCTCCACCTCCTCCGCCGCCGCCTCCTCCACCGCCGCCACCTCCGCCACCTCCGCTCCCACTGCCACCGCCGCCGCCGCCTCCGCCTCCACTGCCGCCACCGACACCTCCACCCCCGCCACCACTCCCACCACCACCCCCACCCCCTCCACTGCCTCCACCACCACCTCCGCCACCCCCGCCAACCCCTCCAGCACCCTTGCCCCCCTTGCCCTTGCCGGTGCGGCGTCTCCCGCTCGGGGCAGACGCAGCGCCGACCGACTCGAAACCAACGAGGTCGGCCGCAGCAGCAGAGGCAACAGAGGGCAAAAGGGGGGAGGGGGAACACCCCTCAAAGACGGGGGTGCGAGGGTCACCACGAGAGGCTCCTACAGCGACTATGCTCTTCTCTGCTGCTAGGAGGGCCTTCTCGAGGAGGTCAACGGTGAGAGTGGTGGGCCAAACTGAGAGGAAGTGGTCCCTGACTACGCGAAGGGAGTCAGGGAGCCGGGTGACTATGTAGTAGAGGGTGATGTACATGGGGGGGGGGGTTCTTGGCGCAGAATTCAGCAGGAAGCGCAGCGCGGTAGCGAGTGTCACTAGTGCGGAGGTGCGTAATGAGGTCAGCGACTGTGGGAAAGGCAGCAAGGTCAGGGAAGAGGTACGGTAGCATGAGGCGGCTCAGTGCAGCAGTGGCAGGGGAGGAGTAGCGCGCAACTACAGCATCGTACAAGGTCTGAGCACTCTTGTACTGGCTAAAGTGCGCACGCTCAGAGGTAGGCAGGTGGCGACGCACAGCAAGACGTGCAGCAGCATCGCGTGTGGCCCACTGTGAGCGAACAGTGGCGTCGGCATCAGCAGCAGGGGCAGGAGAGGCACCAGAGGTGAGGTCAAAGAGGGAGAGACCGTCTGCCCTATCGCACTGTAGGAAAAGCTGCAGGTCATCTACCCAGACGTCAAAGTCAATGGCCCGACCCTCAGCGTCAAAAGCGAGGACACTAGGGGTAGCCATGACAGCAGTAGACTAGCAGCGCGAACAGTAGGGTAAGGGCAGGGCAGTGACACAGGCGCTGCTCTTACCGGACAGGGCGGCTCGGGCGGCTCGGCGGCTCGGCAGTACGGCGGCTCGGCAGCAACTGCGGCTCGGCGACTCGGCGACTCGGGCAGCTCGGGCGGCTCGGCGGTACGGCGTCGCGGCAGCAACTGCAGCTCGGCGGCTCGGCGACCCGGCGGCTCGGGCGGCTCAGGTGGCGCGGCGGCTCGGGCGGCTCGGGTGGATCGGGCGGCTCGTCAGTAGCTCGGCGGCGCCGGCGGCTCGGTGGTGACGGCGGGGCCGCGTGGGGACGGCGGCGGGGCCGGGTGGAGCGGCGGCGAGGCCAGGTGGAGCGGCGTCGGGGCCGGGTGGAGCGGCGTCGGGGCCAGTAGAGGCGGCGCCGGGGCCGGGAAGGGCAGCTCCGGGGCCGCAGGGGTAGGCGACGGGGCCAGCAGAGGCGGCGCCGAGGCAGGGAAGGGCGGCGCCGGGGCCGCAGGGGTAGGCGACGGGGCCGCGAGGGCGGCTAGGAGGGGAGGGGTCGCGAGGGCGGCTTGAAGAGGCCGCGAGGGCGGCTAGAAAGGGCCGCGAGGGCGGCGTGAAAGGGCCGCGAGGGCGGCGCGACACGAAGGAGCCGCGAGGGCGGCGGATCGGGGCCGCGAGGGCGGCGCGACGCGGCCGCTAGGGCGGCGCGACGTGAAGGGGCCGCGAGGGCGACGCGACGGGGCCGCAAGCGCGACGCGACGGGGCCGCTAAGGCGGCGCGACAGGGTCGAGAGAGGGGAGCGCGACTCGGGCAGTGGAGAGCGCGCTCCGGGCAGGAAAAAAAATGTGGTGGGCCCTAGGAACAGTTCCCACAGGGGAACCTGCTCGATACCATGAGAAACTGAACGAGAATGAATTGACTAAGGGAAAGTTGGGTACAAATGTAAACCCTAGAAAACTGTACCCCATATGTGCTACCCCACTATAGCCTACAGTAGCTATGTCATATAAATCTGACAAAAACGAATGTTCTACGGCTGAGAGCCGAACCCGTATGAATATGAGTGGATGAGCTGTTGCGTACCTACCACTACTGGAAACAATATTCGCAAAGCGTCACGGGGTGCGATAATCACGAACAATGAAAGAATGAGGTAGCTCTGAACTCCCAACATAAGTGAGGGTACATTCCGCTCAAAACAAGCCGGTAAATAAGAAAAGTGTTGGGATAAGGTTTCCCGAACCGACCGACCAACTCCCAGACCAAATCCCGAAGACATTCTCGGCGAATCAAAACTAGCGGAACATTCTAAGCGGGTTGATTATTTTGGGCCCCTTTGTGTCTGCTTTCTGGTGGGAAAGCACTGTGTGTCGGATCGGAACCGAACCGCAGTCGTGTATCGAAACAAAGAGTTTCTGTGAAATGGAGAACTGGATCTGTGGTAGGCTGTGTGCACGCTGGTAAATAGGGTTCAATGCGGTGATAGAAACAAGCCACTCTAAATCTTGCAAAATTTTTGTAAACCGTCTAAAATGAAATGAAATTCAACCAGGCTTGATTATTTTGATTATTCTTATATATTATTTATTTTATTATTTTAAATATAATTTATCTTGTGCCAATATCCCGTTGTCAAATAATTATTTTATTCACTAAATAACACCTGACCGTTCTCTTTTCACAATTGAGTTCAGCCGTTAGCGAAGCAACATGTTGCTCTAGTCTTTTGTGGGGCACAACTCGGGAGGAAATGACGGAGCGCCGTGTTTTCTAGTTTCCAATTCCGATGGGCAGTGCTTTTGACAGCAGATCGCTCCGCCCTCGCATCCAATACCTTGGGGCATAATATTTATCCGTTTCCCCTTTTGAGTCCACAAATGTAGATTGTTTCTATGTTACGGGAGATTAAAATTTATTCGTCGAGTCCATAGCAAATGCGCAGCTCGAGAAAAAAAAAAAAAACCCTCATGGATGGTATGCCACGTAAGTGTTTAGGGCTGATGCCTCCCAAATGGCTTGTCATCCGAGAGTTTTAGTTATGCCTCTATACTGAAACCAGGTAGACTTAGTATTTTTCCTTCTATACGTCTGGTCACGAAAAATGGGAGATTGCAATAAAAACTGCCCGCGGGAATTGGGCGCGAGCGCAAAGGGAGTCGCTGTCAAAGCCACTGCCGAAAGGAATCGAAAACGCGCAAACACGGCGGTCCGTCATTTCCTCCACAACTCGGCCATCTGAAACTGCTGCTGCTGCACGCCTTCTTCTCCCACCATCATCGTTCTGGCTAGGTTTTACAAATCGCTCTTGGACCGTCGCGCAGGGTTCAATGCGTGCTGCTGGAATGGTGAGCGAAACCTTCCAGATGGCACATGTGCATAGGGCTGTCAGCTGAATTTCCCTTCTTTTTGCTGCAAGCCCCTCCCCCGTGCTGCGTGCGCATGTAGGTGTGCAAGCTCTGGCCGCTCTGAAACGCGGGGCTGGGGAGCTCGACAGATGAGGGCCGCCGCAGTGCTCGCGTGCAGCACGCCGCATGTCGTCCCTCCCACGGAGCTCGCACCGATCACTCCCAGCATCACCCGCGTTCCGTTGGGCGAGGATCTAGCGCAGTTGCTTGTTTCTTCCGCGCAACAGCGAGCCACCGCCACCTTGCCCACCGCGCAATCGGCTAAGCCCTGACGTGCCGCACCGCGCAGCGCAGCGCCGCCACAGCGTGCGCGTTCCGATGCGTGCATGAGCCCAATCTAGCGCAGCTTTGTCTTCGCTTCGCCGCCTCCTTCGGGCCCTCCCTCGCAAATCCGCGCGCCGTTGAAGGTCGTGGGAAGTTCGTGGCCCCCCCCTCGCGAATCAAGCGATGCGGAGTCCCTCCTCGTCTCGCACCCGCCGCCGCCTCTTCGCCTCGCTCACTCTCTTCGTGCCGATTTTCCTCGTCCTCGCCACGTGTTCGCGCCTTTCCCTGCCACGTGTGCGCTTCTCACTGCGCCTCGAATGGCCCGACGGCCGCCCGTATCATAACGTCAGCAGCGGCCTCCCTGAGAGTGGCCATGTGGCGGCGAGCGCGAGTCGTCGGCGGGACCTCGCGGAGATTCCGTCCGCCGCACCCCCGCCGCTACTACCTCCTCCCGTGTGCGAGTGCCCCGCGTGCCCCGCCAGCGACAGTGGCCCTGGCGACAGTGGGCTGGGGGAAGAGGGTTCGAGAAGCAGTGGTGGAGCAGGGAGCAACGGAGCGGAGGGGGGAGGCGAGGCGGAGGCGACGTGGGGCGAGAACCACGCGTTCCGAGTGCATCCGACGAGCATCAGCCTGTTCGCCGTCGTCAGCACTTACCGCACCGACGAAGCTAGGTGAGGCAAGGCAAGGTGCTGCTGCTTGTGGGATGACAGGTGAGGCGCGCTGAGCGCAGACGAGCCTCAACCTGTTCGCCGTTGTCAGCATATACCGCACTGGCGAGGACAGGTAGGGCAAGGCAAGGTCAGGTGAGGCACCGGCGAGGCCAGGTGGGGCCAAGGCACACAACAACAGGTGTGGGCCGACAGGTGAGGTGCGCTGAGCGTGCAGACGAGTCTCAACCTGCTAGCGCCGTGCTAGCGCCGTGCTAGCGCTGTGCAGACGAGCCTCAAGCTGGTTGGAATGAAAGGTATTGGTCACCTTGCTAGCGCCGTGCAGACGAGCCTCCATTCTCCTCTCAAGAACCCCTTATCCCTCTGTGCCTCGCACACCACCCCGCACCTTCCCGTCTGCTTCTGTTCGTGCCATCCCACACCACCCGTTGTTGAAATCAAAGGGAAAGATAACATACACGTGTGCATGCACGCACGCTCACCCCCACCTCCCCCCCATCTACCCCCCCCACATACACTATGTTTCCATCAAATGTTCCACGTCGCTTTACTTGCCCTCGCATGTGCGTGGTCAGCTTCATGGTGGCGGCATTTTTTTTTTTCTATTTTTTTCTTCTCTTTTTACTGTTGGCGGCTCAGCTGCACTTCGAGCCATTGAACCCATCTTAACAGTTACGTTGGATAATAAAAACATCCACGTTGCCCTCCCTCCCCTCCCTCCCATGCGTTGCCCTCCCCTTCTCCCATGTGTTGCCCTCCCCTCCCCCCCATGTGTTGCCCTCCCCTCCCATCCCATGCATGGGCAGCTTCATGGTGGTGGGCGAGTTGCTGCCGGGCGCACAGCTGCACTTCAAACCATTCAAACCATCTCACCCGTTACTTTGGAATATCAAACCTTCCCTCCTTCCCCTCACTCCCATTCCCATGTGTGCTGTTGCTGCTCAGCTTCATGGTGGTGGGCGAGTTGCTGCTGGGTGCGCGCGTACATACATTATTATCTGTGAAACAATCCTCGTTGCTCTCCCTCCCCTCCCATGTGTGCTCTGTGCTGCTCTCCAGCTTCATGGTGGTGGGCGAGTCGCTGCTGGGCGCACAGCTGCACTTTGCTGGCGCGCTTGTGGACGAGTGCGTGTGGCAGGGCGCGGGGGAAGGTGACGGGGGAGAGAAGGAGCCTCTGATCGTTGCTCCTGCAGAGACCTTGCATGTGAGTGGCATATGAGTGGCATGTGAGTGGCATGCGAGTGGCATGTGAGTGGCATGGATGCATGTGAGTGGCATGGATGCATGTGAGTGGCATGGATGCATGTGAGTGGCATGGATGCATGTGAGTGGCATGGATGCATGTGAGTGGCATGGGCATGCATGTGAGTCGCTGCTGGGCGCACAGATGCAATTTGCTGGCGCGCTGGTAGACGAGTGTGCGTGGCAGGGCGAGGGGGAGGGGGAAGGGGGAGAAAAGGGACCTTCAGTTGTTGCTTCAACAGAGACCTTGCATGTGAGTGGCATGGGCATCCAAGACAAGGACGGAGGGCGATGCGTTTGTCTGGCAGACAAAAAGGGTCGTTTCTAGCAGAAGGGCAACAGAGTGATCGACCCATTCAAGAGGTGTCGACCGATCTGGTAGCGGAATGGGTGACCAGCAGAATTCACGGCTGGTGGCGTAGTGTTTTTTTTTGTCCATGCGTAGAAACAGCCTGCCTCCAAAAAACAACATGCTACCAAGAAAAAGCAGAGAAAGGTTGGTGTTTGGTACATTGATGATTTTTGTTCGTTGGATTGTGGTCTAAGTTTTCTTGCAGTATTAGTTTGCAGGTGAATGAAGCCAGCAGCTGGCAAAGAAATTGAATTGCACTTAACATTTCCCATGAATTACAATCGAGAGCTCAACTTATGTGTGGAGCACGGAAGCCATCTGTAATGTTGGATAGCATCACAGATGATGAGGAAGACAGCAGAAGATGAGCCCTCATCTGCTCCCTCATCACTTCGGCTATCTCCCTCATCACCAGTGATGCCATCCAACACTACAGCTGGCTTCCGTGCCGCACACGGAAGATGGGCGGGCTCTACCTTCCCTGGTTGTGCATGGGTCATTCATGGGAAATGTTGAGTGCAATTCAATCTCGTTGCCAGGTGCTGGCTTATTCACCTGCAAACCAATACCGTAAGAGAACTTTAACTATATTCCAACAAACAAAAACAATTAATAAACCAAACACCAACCTTACTCTGTTTTTTCTTGGTGGCAGGCTGTTTCTTAAAGCCAGGTTGTTTCTGCTCTCAACCAAAAGAAACACTACGTCACCAGCCGTGGATTCTGCTGGTCACCTATTCTCCCCTCTCTTTCCTCCCCACCGCCAGCTGCGCCTCTCGGAGCACATCTCCCTCCCGTGGGGCGCGCTGCTCATCTTAGTGATCTCACGTGCCACCTTAATCCTCTTCATCATCCACCCATGCTCCCCTCTCCCACTGGCCATTCTCTCCACCACCACCAGCTGCGCCCCTCGGAGCACATCTCGCTCCCCTGGGGTGCGCTGCTCATCCGCTGCGCCTTCAACGCATCAGTGGGCAGCAACAGCAGAGGCGGCGTGCTGTCAGTACTCAAGCGCTCAGAGCAGCAGCGGCAGCGCCGCAGCGTCGCCCACGAGCACTCCCATGCCGTCGGCTTCGACGTCCACGGCGCCTCCCCCCTCACCCTGCACACCGCCGCCATGCCCGTCTTCCGGGAGAAGCCCGGCGGCTTCGATATAGTCACATCCCCGCTCAAGTACAATCTCACTCACTGCAGCGGGTCGCTCTTTGGGCACATCGATCCGCGGGCGCTGGGGGATTGGATTCGGTACCACCACGGGGTGGTGGGTGTGGAGAAGTTTTTCTTGTATGATCATGGGGGGCTCACTGTCGATAATGACACGGCAGCGGTGGTGGCGCCTTATGAGGAGACGGGGGTGGTGACTGTAACGAGGATGAAGGGTGGAAGGCACTTCGTGTCGTACTATTCGCATCAGATTATGAACCAGAACGACTGTCTGTATCGCTCGAGATTCCTCACCAAGTGAGCTCTCCCACCTGCGTGTTCTGCCCTAGTTGGTATCACCATCCCACGCCACATGGCCTTGTTTCTTGTTTTCTGCCTTCTGGCTCCATCCTCGTTGCCACACTCTCTTTGCTCTTCCTGTCTTTCTCACTTCACCCGCCATGCCTTGCCCTGTCTCACCCACCCCCCTACTCCCCTTTCCTCTTCTCCCCCTCCCCTGGCCCCTCACTTCCCCTTCCCCACCCCCTCCACCCCCAGGTGGCTGCTTTACACGGACTTAGACGAGTCCATCTTCATGCCTCTCACCCGTCCGCTTCACACCCCCCTCTGCCCCCCCAACCTCTTAAATCCCCACTCCCCATCGCCAGGTGGCTGCTCTACACAGACCTCGATGAGTACATCTTCACGCCGCCGCCCGCCACCTTCCTCTCGTGGCTTGACCGCCTGCCGAGCAACTCGTCATGGGCCAGTATGGGATCATATATGCACAGCATCAACACCTGCAGCCAGCTGCACCACGGCAATGCCACTAACGAGTCGCAGCTGTTAGTGGAGCATCTGCCCTGGAGGGCTGAGATGCCTAGCTGTTCTGACCGAGCGAAGGCATTGGTGTGCCCGGGAGCGCAGGGGAGGCGGAAGCAAGTGGTGGATCCGAGGAGGGTGAACATGGTATCAGTGCACCGTGTGGAGGACCCTTGGGATGCGTATGGAGTGGACTGGAATGCCTCGTTTGCCGAGCCTTTGCCGAAGCTGATGCATTTCCAAGGGCTTCCTGTGAGGAAGCCTGTCAATGTGCGATGTAGGGATGTGAAGGAGGGGCCTCTGAAGGAGGGAGAGGTGGTGGAAGATGGGAAGGTTTTGGATTTTACGTTTCGAGATTTTGTTGCTAGTGCTTTGAATAAAGTTGGTTGATGGTGCTTCTTAAAAAATAAATGCATTCATGATCATGATACATGCGCACGTACTTTCCAACTGGAAAAAAAAAATCAATATAATATCAACAAAGCCCTGTAATCAAGGCCTACTCTATCGAAATAATATGCTATGTGTTAGAATTTGAAGTGATTGAATAGGATCGTACTACTTAGGATGGTAGCTTACTGTCGTAGCGGAAGTCTTATATGAGTTAAAGCCTGTTATGAAAGCTTTGTCTGGACTTAATAAAAGCCCATGTAGTGATACGTTTCAGGATCAATGTCTCTGAAATCAGATATATTATAAAATGACAAACATACAGAATATATAACTAGAGTAAAGTACCTGTTCGCCTACTGTACTGTGCTTTTCTTGTTCTGAAACGGTACGTAACTTTTCACGAGGTCTATAGCTACGTGCTGACGTCATCCTAGGGCGCGTAGCGCTTTGCTGACGTCAGCCTATCGGTACTTTACTGTACTAAACGAATTTCCTTGAAGTGCTTAAGTCTCGATATTATCTCAACACTCCCCTTCACTTCTAAGAGTTCGGTGTAGTTATCCGGTTGTCTCGGAAATTCCGCTGAGCTGGTTGCAGTGGTGGAATTTCTGTCGTGTCAGCTTCTTGGTAAGTGAGTCAGCTGCCATGTCACCAGTGGGACAGTAGACAAGGCGCATTCTCCCTTTGTCGATCGCATCCTTGACGAAAAAGTAACGTAGTGAAATATGTTTCGTGCGATTGACGAAGCCGGGTTTTTTGGCGATGGTAATCGCACTCTGGTTGTCGCACTGCAACGTAAACTGATTTGGCGTGACGAACTTCGCTTCGTCCAGCAGTTCCTGTAAGTATAGTCCTTCTCGTAAGGTCGGGACGGCACGTAACTGCTGCGAAGAGAAGACATCCGAGTTGCTGCTGGTACAGTTGCAGACCAGCTGCCGAAAGTTTGGTGTTGTTTAGGATGTACCCGGTGGGTGTAGACCGAAACGGTGTAGCGACGTAATTTGTAGGAATCTTGAAACGCTTAGCGAGTAACTCAGCATACTTCGATGCTATGAGGTGGATGGCGGAGGAAGTTCGCGAAATGTTTAACCCAAGAAATTGGGTTACTTCGGTGGAGACAGTTAAGTCGAGGGACTTCTTCAGATCTGCTTCGATGCGATCACCCAAGGAAGTCGAAGAACTTACGTAGAGAATATCATCCACGTAAGCCACAAGTAGCGCGTAGCTCCCCTTGTCGTTTAGTCGATACATTCCGGGGTCATGCGGCAGTTGTCGGAATCCAACCTCTGTAAGTTTCCTGTTCAAATGCTGCTGCCACAGTCGCGGAGCTTGTTTGATGCCGTACAGTGACTTCTTGAGTTTGCAGACACTTGGCGGATTTGTCGGATAGGTATGTGGATATTCGACGTAGATTTCAGCATCGACGTCAGCGTATAGAAAAGCGTTGGAGACGTCAATTTGTCGAAGCGGAAAATTCTTCGCAGCTGCTTCGCAGATGACGAGACGAACACTTGTGTGTCGGCTGACCGGGGCGAAGGTTAGCGTGTAGTCTACCCCATGAGTTTGGTCAAAACCACGAGCAACCCACCTTGCCTTCTGTTTTTCATAAGAACTGTCAGCTTTCGTCTTCACCCTGAAGACCCATTTTCCGGTAAAAATATTTTTATTTGTAGCTTTTTCGATGGGTATGAGATCCCAAGTCTCCCGTTTTTCCAAGGCAGCCAGTTCACGATCCATGGCTTCACGCCATTTTTCGCGATGTGGTCCTGAAAGGGCCTGTCGGGCAGTTTTCGGTTCTGCGACTTCTGAAGAATTATGCTTTACTGCTGCTGCAAGTCCCAGTATCTGAAGCCCAGTTTGATAATTAGGACTGTCGTCGGTCCGTCCTGCGAAATTAAAAGATTCACACTGTTCACCATTTGCCCCCCCAATTTCGTCAGGATCGACGCGGATGCTGCTGTCAGTTACAGCTGGCATGGGACGTCGTTGATCATCCACCAGGTAAGTATGATGAACTTCACGAACATCGTCGGGATGAGCGTCAACAAGAGGAATGAATTCCGGAAATCCGGAAGACGTGGTTGGAATAGGTGGATCAGGAGCGGCTTCACGTGCACCGTCAATGTCAGGTTCTTCGCTGGCAGCGAGTTCGGCGTCAGCACTGGCGAATGATCGAACACCGTGGAAAAGTGTAGCAGGGTCACGCTGCGTGGCGAGGTACTGTTCGAAGACAGGAAGGGTCAGATTTTCGTAAAAAATACAGTCGCGGGCAGGAATTAAAAGTCGACTGCGATAATCCAGAATACGCCAGGCAGAAAACTGCTTCTCAAGACTGAGATGAAGACCCCACTTAGCACGTTGATCGAACTTCCCGAGCGGAGCAGTGGGAGGACGATATTGCACAACACACCCAAAAACTCGAAGAAGTTTCGTAGTGCCCAATTTTCCTGTCCACAACAAGTGAGGTGATGCGTTGTTTGGTAAAGCTGATGAAGCCAGGAGGTTGTGCAACAGCGTTGCGTGGTCCATCGCGAAGGGCCAGTAGAGGGGGCCGAGTTGGGACTGTGCAAGTAGTGCTCGCATCTTTTCTTGCAAAGTACGATTGAGGCGTTCAGCTACACTGCTCTGCTGGTGAGCGTGAGGAAGTGAGAACAAGCGCCGTATGCCTCTCTCTTGCAGGTACGCTGTAAACTCGAGGCTGCGATATTCCCCAGCTCCGTCACACTGGAAGCTTTTGAGTTTTGTGTCGGACTCGCGTTCTGCGAGAGGTAGCCATGTCTGAAACGCTGTGAAAGCAAGAAAACGATTAGTCATGTTACCAGTCCAAACGTATCGAGTAGAAGCTTCAGTGAACGTGATAACGTATTTCTCGCCGTTGAAACCTTCCGCATGTAAGTTTAGAATATCACTGTAAACTTTTTCCATCAATCGATAATCCTCAGCGCCAGGAAAATGAGTCGGGTACGGTTCGTGCGGTAGATTTGCTGCTGGGCAGATCAAGCAGGGTGATGGACGATTAACCGGTTTCATTTCGATGCCGCCAGGTAAGAGAAGAGAATTCTTGTCGAGAACAGCTGCTTTGATTGTGTTGTTGAGCGTAGACTGCGACGGATGACCAAGACGCTTATGCCAGGTGTCTGCAGTTGCTTTGTGTCCTTGTGCGTGCAGATAATAGTCGGCGTTAGCGAAGAAAGACAACAGCAACCGATGACCGTCAGCGTGAACATGATCTGTGACTGGCGGAATAAACCTGGTAAGGTTAGGTGGCGGAATTTTGATTTCAACGTCGATGGATTCGCCTGGTGAAAGAACTAATTCCCCGCTCTCTTGATCTGATGCTGCAGGTTTAGGTTCAACACCGACAAGTCGTCCGGAGCCGAGAACGTCCATGTCAGCGACACGCTGCTCTGCTTCTGTGAGAAGACGTTGGTCACGAGCAGCAGTTGTTTCTCCCCAAGTAGTCTCGTCAGGTTCCTGTGCCCCCCAAGTGCCTTCACCCGTGGGCATATTCGTCGTATCTCCCCAACCAGCAACGTGAGCAAGATAATCTCGGGAGTTTTGGACGTTGTTTAAGCCTTGGTTGTCGAAGGTCAGCATGACAGCGGCAGCTGTGGTTGAAGATGTGGGTACAACGCCATCACGAGGAACGGTATCATCGGTGTAATCGATGTCGTCACGATGTTCCCATGGGCCAAGAGAGAGAATATTCTCGGAGTCGGCAGTGGTGCGTTCAGGTACGAAGTTGAGAACAAATACACCGTTCTGTTCAATCGCCGTACCGAGTTTCCTGTCTCCATACTTCAAAGTAAACTTGCCCGGTTCACCAAGAAGAGTAATGCCATTCCTCATGAGCTGTGCTGATGACATCAGATTGAAGCCAAGTCGAGGAACGAGGAGTACATCGTTAAGATGAAGACTGAAGTCTTCTTCAACAGAATCAAGAATGATGTTACCCATCCAGTGTGCTGTAAGACGTTGGTTGTTGGCGACGGTTACAACGCACGGATTCTGAAGACGACGCTGATTGATGACGAAGCGATTTTCTGATGAACACATATGCTGCCCGCAACAACTGTCAAGATACCAAGTGTTGGGACCTTCCAAGGTATGTGCAAGGTTGGCGTAGACCTCGGGTGGTATGGGCGTATTGATTTCATCATTGAAGTTATTGTGAATACGTTCCTCAGCGTCAGGATCGTAGACTGTAGAAACTGACGTCATACAATTAATAACTTCTTTCGCTTGTGTCTTGGCAGGTGTAGTAGGCGGCTTCGCAGAGTTCGGCTTCGCAGTATTCTGCTTCAGAGCTTCCTGCTTCTCAGCTTCCTGCTTCTCAGCTTCACCTGAAGAATCTTTGGGATGTTTCGGTGTAGTCCGCTTCCAAGATGGTTTATCTTTCGACCAGCAGGTATCAATAGTATGTCCTGCTTTGCGACAAAAGGAACAAACGGGTTTGTGATGTGGATTATAATAAAAACTGACTGTGTTGTTTACCACCTTTTTTCCTCCTCGAGCGTTGTGCAGGTCCATATCCTGCTGCTCGGCGATGAGAGCGGCACAGAGTTGTCAGATATATATGACATAGCTACTGTAGGCTATAGTGTACAGTTGTCTAGGGTTTGCATTTGTACCCAACTTTCCCTTAGTCAATTCATTCTCGTTCAGTTTCTCATGGTATCGAG
Source organism: Closterium sp. Naga37s-1 (assembly GCA_947471745.1). Taxonomy (NCBI): domain Eukaryota; kingdom Viridiplantae; phylum Streptophyta; class Zygnematophyceae; order Desmidiales; family Closteriaceae; genus Closterium; species Closterium sp. Naga37s-1. The sequence continues at coordinate 3,557,674 of CANJKZ010000120.1, read as the reverse complement.
CAGGTTCCCCTGTGGGAACTGTTCCTAGGGCCCACCACCTTTTTTTTTTTTCCTGCCCGGAGCGCGCTCTACACTGCCCGAGTCGCGCTCCCCTCTCTCGACCCTGTCGCGCCGCCTTAGCGGCCCCGTCGCGTCGCGCTTGCGGCCCCGTCGCGTCGCCCTTGCGGCCCCTTCACGTCGCGCCGCCCTAGTGGCCCATCGCGCCGCCCTCGCGGCCCCGATCCGCCGCCCTCGCGGCTCCGTCGCGTCGCGCCGCCCTCGCGGCCCTTTCACGCCGCCCTCGCGGCCCTTTCTAGCCGCCCTCGCGGCCTCTTCAAGCCGCCCTCGCGACCCCCCCCCTCCTAGCCGCCCTAGCGGCCCCGTCGCCTACCCCTGCGGCCCCGGCGCCGCCCTTCCCTGCCTCGGCGCCGCCTCTGCTGGCCCCGTCGCCTACCCCTGCGGCCCCGGAGCTGCCCTTCCCGGCCCCGGCGCCGCCTCTACTGGCCCCGACGCCGCTCCACCCGGCCCCGACGCCGCTCCACCCGGCCCCGCCGCCGTCCCCACGCGGCCCCGCCGTCACCACCGAGCCGCCGGCGCCGCCGAGCTGCTGCCGAGCCGCCCGATCCACCCGAGCCGCCCGAGCCGCCGCGCCACCTGAGCCGCCCGAGCCGCCGGGTCGCCGAGCCGCCGGGTCGCCGAGCCGCCGAGCTGCAGTTGCTGCCGAGCCGCCGTACCGCCGAGCCGCCCGAGCCGCCCGAGCCGCTGAGTCGCCGAGCCGCAGTTGCTGCCGAGCCGCCGTACCGCCGAGCCGCCCGAGCCGCCCGAGCCGCCCGAGCCGCCCGAGCCGCCGAGTTGCCGAGCCGCCGAGCCGCCGAGCCGCCGAGCCGCCCTGTCCGGTAAGAGCAGCGCCTGTGTCACTGCACTGCCCTTACCCTACTGTTCGCGCTGCTAGTCTACTGCTGTCATGGCTACCCCTAGTGTCCTCGCTTTTGACGCTGAGGGTCGGGCCATTGACTTTGACGTCTGGGTAGATGACCTGCAGCTTTTCCTACAGTGCGATAGGGTAGACGGTCTCTCCCTCTTTGACCTCACCTCTGGTGCCTCTCCTGCCCCTGCTGCTGATGCCGACGCCATTGTTCGCTCACAGTGGGCCACACGCGATGCTGCTGCACGTCTTGCTGTGCGTCGCCACCTGCCTACCTCTGAGCGTGCGCACTTTAGCCAGTACAAGAGTGCTCAGACCTTGTACGATGCTGTAGTTGCGCGCTACTCCTCCCCTGCCACTGCTGCACTGAGCCGCCTCATGCTACCGTACCTCTTCCCTGACCTTGCTGCCTTTCCCACAGTCGCTGACCTCATTACGCACCTCCGCACTAGTGACACTCGCTACCGCGCTGCGCTTCCTGCTGAGTTCTGCGCCAAGAACCCCCCCCCCATGTACATCACCCTCTACTACATAGTCACCCGGCTCCCTGACTCCCTTCGCGTAGTCAGGGACCACTTCCTCTCAGTTTGCCCCACCACTCTCACCGTTGACCTCCTCGAGAAGGCCCTCCTAGCAGCAGAGAAGAGCATAGTCGCTGTAGGAGCCTCTCGTGGTGACCCTCGCACCCCCGTCTTTGAGGGGTGTTCCCCCTCCCCCCTTTTGCCCTCTGTTGCCTCTGCTGCTGCGGCCGACCTCGTTGGTTTCGAGTCGGTCGGCGCTGCGTCTGCCCCGAGCGGGAGACGCCGCACCGGCAAGGGCAAGGGGGGCAAGGGTGCTGGAGGGGCTGGCGGGGGTGGCGGAGGTGGCGGTGGAGGCAGTGGAGGGGGTGGGGGTGGTGGTGGGAGTGGTGGCGGGGGTGGAGGTGTCGGTGGCGGCAGTGGAGGCGGAGGCGGCGGCGGCGGTGGCGGTGGGAGCGGAGGTGGTGGAGGTGGCGGCGGTGGAGGAGGCGGCGGCGGAGGAGGTGGAGCTGGTCGGGGTGGCACTGCGCAGAGGGTCGGCTCCGGTGGTGGTCAGCGCCAGCAGCAGCAGCAGCAGCAGCAGCGCACTCGTGACATCCCCCTCCCTCAGCAGCTCCGTGAGTGGTACGCTGCACGCCAGCGGGGTGGGGGTACTGGTCCGTGCACCTACGTCCTACGCACCGGCGATCGCGCGGGTGAGCAGTGCGGGGGTGCGCACTCCACCCAGCGCTGCTTTGGCCGCCTGACGGACGCTTGGCGTCACCAGTTCCCTGAGGCCACTGAGATCCCCCGCTGGGGCGAGCTGTCTAGGGCGGGTGTAGCTGTCTTTGACCTTGACTTTGATGCTATTCTTGCTGCCATGTATGCTGTGACTATTAGTGATGAGGGTGACTGTTACCGGTGTTTTCCGCCCGACCCGGGCATTGAGACTGCTGCTCTAGGTACTGGTGAGGCTGCTGCTCTAGGTGCTAGCGAGGGTGCTGCTCTAGGTGCTAGTGCGTCTGCTCCCTCAGGTGCTGGTGAGTCTGCTCTCTCAGGTACTGCGTCGGCTTCGGCCTCCCACACCTTCACCCTTGACTCGGGGGCTTCTCGCTCCTTCTTTCGAGACCGCACCACACTCACGCCGCTTGGCCGGCCAGTTGCAGTCTCTCTGGCAGACCCCTCTGGGGGTCCTGTCCTTGCTCACTTCTCCACTGTCCTCCCGTGTTCGGCGGCCCCCTCTGGCACCCTGTCTGGTCTTTACCTCCCCTCGTTCTCTACGAACTTGGTGAGTGGTGCTGACCTACAGGATGCGGGGGTTCACCAGTTCACTCCTGCGAGTCAGCGGGTGACCCACTGCCAGTTCACCCCAGCAGCAGCGGCAGCAGCGCACTCGTGACATCCCCCCCCCTCAGCAGCTCCGTGAGTGGTACGCTGCACGCCAGCGGGGTGGGGGTACTGGTCCGTGCACCTACGTCCTACGCACCGGCGACCGCGCGGGTGAGCAGTGCGGGGGTGCGCACTCCACCCAGCGCTGCTTTGGCCGCCTGACGGACGCTTGGTGTCACCAGTTCCCTGAGGCCACTGAGATCCCCCGCTGGGGCGAGCTGTCTAGGGCGGGTGTAGCTGTCTTTGACCTTGACTTTGATGCTATTCTTGCTGCCATGTATGCTGTGACTATTAGTGATGAGGGTGACTGTTACCGGTGTTTTCCGCCCGACCCGGGCATTGAGACTGCTGCTCTAGGTACTGGTGAGGCTGCTGCTCTAGATGCTAGCGAGGCTGCTGCTCTAGGTGCTCGTGTGTCTGCTCCCTCAGGTGCTGGTGAGTCTGCTCTCTCAGGTACTGCATCGGCTTCGGCCTCCCACACCTTCACCCTTGACTCGGGGGCTTCTCGCTCCTTCTTTCGAGACCGCACCACACTCACGCCGCTTGGCCGGCCAGTTGCAGTCTCTCTGGCAGACCCCTCTGGGGGTCCTGTCTTTGCTCACTTCTCCACTGTCCTCCCGTGTCCGGCGGCCCCCTCTGGCACCCTGTCTAGTCTTTACCTCCCCTCGTTCTCTACGAACTTGGTGAGTGGTGCTGACCTCCAGGATGCGGGGGTTCACCAGTTCACTCCTGCGAGTCAGCGGGTGACCCACTGCACGGACGCTCGGACAGGCCGACACCTGGCCACGTTTACACGTCGGCCGGGGTCGAGCCTGTACACACTGACCACTGCGTCTCCTCCAGTCACTGCGTCTGGTCAGGTAGTTGCGTCGGGTCAGGTGTTTGCTGCAGCGTCCAGGTCTGGTCCTGAGTCTGCCCCCTGTTCGTGTCGCCTCCTGTCTCACGAGACTCTCCTCTGGCACCACCGCCTTGGTCACCCCTCCCTGCTTCGTCTCCGAGGCATGGCCTCCCGTGTCCTTGTCTCTGGTCTTCCCCGGTCCCTCCCTCCCCTTCCTCCGGGGCCTGGCCCTACCTGCGTCCCCTGTGTCGAGGGGCGGCAGCGGGCTGCCCCTCACTCCTCCCAGTTTCCTCCGACAGAGGCCCCGCTGCAGACGCTTCACATGGACGTGTGGGGCCCGGCCCGCGTCCGTGGACAGGGTCACGAGCGCTACTTCCTGCTGGTGGTTGACGACTACTCGCGTTACACCACAGTCTTCCCCTTGCGCAGCAAGGGTGATGTCACTGAGGTGTTGATCGACTGGATCCGCGCAGCTCGTCTCCAGCTCAGGCAGAGCTTCGGCTCGGACTTTCCTGTTCTGCGTCTGCACTCTGACAGAGGTGGAGAGTTCTCCTCTGGCCTTCTGCGAGCCTACTGTCGTGCACGAGGCATCCGCCAGACCTTCACGCTTCCGGACTCTCCACAGCAAAATGGGATTGCTGAGCGCCGCATTGGCATGGTCATGGACGTCGCCCATACGTCCATGATGCATGCGGCTGCTCCCCATTTTCTGTGGCCGTTTGCAGTTCGGTACGCGGCGCATCAGATCAACCTTCACCCCAGGGTCTCCATGCCGGAGACCTCCCCAGCTTTGCTGTGGACGGGGAAGGTTGGCGATGCGTCTGCGTTCCGTGTCTGGGGATCTCGGGCATTTGTCCGCGACTTGTCTGCGGACAAGCTGTCCCCTCGTGCTGCTCCTTGCGTCTTCCTTGGCTTCCCCCCTGACGCGCCAGGGTGGCAGTTCTACCACCCCACCTCTCGCCGTGTTCTGTCCTCCCAGGACGTCACGTTTGACGAGTCGGTCCCCTACTACCGCCTCTTCCCCTACCGCACTCCGTCCCTCCCCCCGCCACCGCTCTTCCTTGTGCCAGGTCCCCCCCCGGTAGACCCCCTCCCCCCTCAGGGTCCTGCCCCTTCAGGTGTGTCCCAGGTAGACGCAGTCGAGCCTGTCGAGGTTACTGGTGACTCTGGTGATGCTGAGGGTGCTGAGCCTGGGGGTGCTGACTCTGGGGGTGCTGAGCGTGTGGGTGCTACGCCTGGGGGTGCTGAGCCTGAGGGTGCTACTACTGGGGGTGCTGAGCCTGGGGGTGCTGAGCCTTGGGGTGCTACTACTGGGGTTGCTGAGCCTGGGGGTGCTGAGCCTAGGGGTGCTACGCCTGGGGGTGCTGAGCCTGGGGGTGCTACGCCTGGAGGTGCTGAGCCTGGGGGTGCGGAGCCTGAGGGAGCTGGGCCTGCTCGTGTGGCGTCTGACGGTGCTGAGCCTGGAGGTTCTCCGGGTGCTTCGTCTCGGCGGGAGCCACTCTCTCCACAGGAGCTGCGCGAGTGGTTTGCCCGGCGCTGGAGGCGTGCTGCTGGAGCTGGAGGTTCTTCGGCTGCTGAGGGTGCTGGTGCCGCGGGTCCGGGAGGTGCTCGTACTGGGAGTACTGGAGCTGCTGGGCCTGCGGGTACGACTGGAGCTGGAGCTGCTGAGGGTGTTGGCGCTGAGGCTACTGCTGTCGGTCCTGGAGGCGGTCCTGCTGGGGGTGCTACTGGTGCTGCTGGAGGTACTGGAGCTGGAGGTGCTGCTGGCGCTGGTGCTGCCGCTGGGGGTACTGGTGCTGTCCCTGCTGTGTCTGGAGTCGCCGCGCGGCCTCGGCCGTACTTCGTTCCACTCCTTCAGCAGGTTCTTGGTCTCCCGCCTTCTACTGGTCCTCCTCCTCCCTTAGAGTGTCCACAGCCTGTCCCGTCACAGTTACAGTTACAGCCGGCCTCCCCACTGCCCGCTCCTTCTCCCTACACTGGTCCTACTGGAGGTCTTGCTGAGCGTCGTGAGCCTGCGTCTCGCCCTGCGTCGCCTGTCCGTCCTGCTCGCACTAGTGGTCGTGGTTCGCGTCAGCGTCCTCCTCCTGTCCTGGCACGCACCGGATGTCTCTGCGTCTGTCCACTGCTCCTCTGCGTGCCCCTTTGCCTTCTCCTCCTGAGTCCTCTCTTCCTGCTCTTCCCGACCCGGAGTCGGACTCTCTTCGTGCTGCCAGTCCTACTGTCACGCGTCTCCTTGCTACTGTCGTCACCGACCCTTCCTTTGAGTCCACTGCTGCGTCTGCCCTAGTTGCTGAGCTCGTCGACTTTGCTGCTCGCTGTCGTCTAGACTACGCTGCTAGTCTTGTCGATGAGTCTGAGTCTGTCTGTCCTCCGTCCGTCGGGGGTGAGTGTGCCCTTGGCACGGACGTCCTTGAGGACAGGCAGGAGGAGTTCCAGTGTTTGGCTGCTGCTTCACCTCATCTCGTGTCCGTACTGCTTACCCCTGAGGGAGACCCGGATGCACTTGACATCCCGACTCCGCGCTCTTACGCGGAGGCGATAGAGGGTCCCTACTCCTCTCAGTGGCAGGCAGCTATGGACACAGAGATGGCTTCCTGAAAGTCCACAGGCACCTACGTTGACGAGGTTCCCCCGCCTGGGGCGAACATCGTCAGTGGCATGTGGATTTTCAGGGTGAAGCGGCCGCCGGGTTCTCCGCCTGTCTTCAAGGCGCGTTACGTGGCTCGTGGCTTCAGTCAGCGGCAGGGAGTTGACTACTTTCAGACCTTCTCTCCCACCCCGAAGATGACCACTCTTCGGGTCCTGCTGCACATAGCTGCTCACCGTGACTACGAGCTGCACTCTCTTGACTTCAGCACTGCTTTCTTGCAGGGCAGCCTGCACGAGGAGATCTGGCTGCGTCGCCCACCTGGCTTCACTGGGTCTTTTCCTCCTGGCACCCAGTGGAGCCTCCGGCGGCCAGTCTACGGTCTCCGCCAGGCACCGCGTGAGTGGCACGACACACTGAGGACTACACTTGCGGCTCTTGGGTTTGCTCCCTCTACTGCCGACCCGTCGCTGTTTCTGCGCACCGACACTTCTTTGCCGCCGTTCTACATCCTCGTGTACGTCGACGACTTGGTCTTTGCCACAGCTGACACTGCTGGACTCGCCCACGTGAAGTCCGAGCTGCAGAAGAGACACACGTGCACAGACCTGGGTGAACTGCGCAGCTACCTTGGCTTGCAGATCACCCGGGACAGAGCACGCCGCACCATTACCCTGACTCAGTCACACATGGTGCAGCAGGTCCTTCAGCGCTTCGGCTTCACGTACTCCTCGCCTCAGGCCACTCCTCTGCCTACTTGCCACTCGCTCTCAGCTCTGCCTTCGGATGAGTCCGTAGAGTCGAGTGGCCCGTACCCAGAGCTTGTTGGCTGCCTCATGTACCTGATGACCTGCACACGACCTGACCTTGCATACCCTCTTAGCATTCTCGCACGCTATGTTGCTCCTGGGAGACACAGACCGGAGCACATGGCTGCAGCGAAGAGGGTGTTGCGCTACTTGTGCAGTACGTCGGGCATGGGGCTTGTGCTTGGAGGGCAGAGTCCAGTGGTCCTCACTGGGCACGCAGACGCTTCTTGGGCTGACGACCAGGCTACGCAGCGGTCGTCACAGGGTTACACCTTCAGCCTTGGTCCCGGCTCTGTTTCGTGGCGGGCTACCCGCTCGTCTTCTGTTCTCGGCTCCAGTTGTGAGGCTGAGATCTACGCCGGGGCCATGGCTGCACAGGAGCTTCGCTGGCTCACCTACCTGCTGACTGACCTCGGAGAGCCGCCTCGTTCTCCTCCAGTGCTGTACGTAGACAACAAGGCCATGCTGGCCTTGTGTCGAGAGCAGAGACTGGAGCACAGAACGAAGCACATTGCTCTCCGCTACTTCCTTGCTCGTGAGCTACAGCAGCGTGGTCAGCTGCGGCTTGCGTACGTGGCCTCTGAGGCCAACACTGCTGATATCTTCACCAAGGCACTTGCGCCTTGTGATCATCAGCGCTTCTGTACTCAGCTGGGTCTTGTGCCTACCTTGCCTCACTTGCTCACCCCTTGTTCTCTAGCCTTATATATATATGTAATCCTGCATGTGAACTGGCCTTGTGGCCTTGAACTTGTGCTCGGAATGTGTGGTGACTTTGTGATCCACCCTGAGCTTGCTTTGCTTTGCTTGACTGGTCTTGTGACCCCTTGTTCTCCCCCACTTTGCCTATGGGGGTGTGTCAGATTTATATGACATAGTTACTGTAGGCTAGAGTGGGGTAGCACATATAGGGTACAGTTGTCTAGGGTTTGCATTTGTACCCAACTTTCCCTTAGTCAATTCATTCTCGTTCAGTTTCTCAAGAGTGCCCCCTCGGACAACTGTGCTTGCATTCGAAGAATAGAGCGACACTGTCGCCATTCTGGTCCGAGACCCGCGAGTAGCACCGTGTGAAACATAGTGTCGGGGAAGTACCCTCCACACTTCTGAAGTTGATCACGCAGATTTCGAGCGCGGTTGATATACTGCGTCACCTTCTCGCCATTTATCATCTGTATATTTGACAGCTGCGTCAAAATTTTACTCTGGTTGACAGTGTCCTTTGCCATGTGAACCCCTTGCAGGTATAACCAAGCTGCTTCAGCGGGAGCGGCACTGGTACGAAAAGGACGAATACCAAGCTGTTCAGTCGGTGTCAGATTGCGAACGAGAACTGTGTATGCAGTCAGTGACGCTAATCGAAAAGTGGCCTGTTGAAGTGGTGACCCGTGTGATGGAAAGGGTGCTGTGCCGTCGAACAACTGCCAGAACCCCGCAGTCTGAACAAGAAGCTCAAATTCAAAGCTCCAGGTATAGAAGTCTTGACCGTTAAAAGGCACAGTCGTTTTAATTTTTGTTGGGTTTGCAGAAGCCGGAAGATAGTTTCCGGTACCGTCAGCTGATTGTAGCTGATAAAGTGATGGCATCTGTGACCCTTGTGGTGCTTGTTGTCCTTGTCCAGCAGGAACGAAAGAAAAAGAGTTATTCGACCCGTCGCTTCCCTGTGGCATCTGTCCATGCTGATAACTGGAACCATCAAGGCTCATAGGAGTTGGAAACATTTGGTTAAGTGACAAGACGGCAGCATTGACACGCTGTTGAAGATTCGTTGGCTGGTAAGCACCTTGATATTGATAAGGTCCAGTTGGTACGAAACTGGACTGTTGTCCTGGTTGACTAGAAGAACCAGTAACTGCAGTTGCAGCTGTTGTGGCTGCTGATGCTGCGGCTGCTGTCGATGATGACGCTGCTGCAGTTGTGTGTGTAGGCTGACTGCTCAGTGGCATGCCGTACATCGGTTGTTGCTGATATTGTTGTTGTTGATGTTGCTGCTGCAGATGTGAATTATCAGCAGCTGGAGACGCTGTTGGGCGTGATGGGCTCGTAACAGAAGAGCCGTTGTTGGACCGTGGAGATCCAGACATAGTTGTAGAGTATGTAGTTGGAAGCTTGTAGTATCCTAAGACGCTCGCAATACCATGTTAGGATTTGAAGTGATTGAATAGGATCGTACTACTTAGGATGGTAGCTTCCTGTCGTAGCGGAAGTCTTATATGAGTTAAAGCTTGTTATGAAAGCTTTGTCTGGACTCAATAAAAGCCCATGTAGTGATACGTTTCAGGATCAATGTCTCTGAAATCAGATATATTATAAAATGACAAACATACAAAATATATAACTAGAGTAAAGTACCTGTTCGCCTACTGTACTGTGCTTTTCTTGTTCTGAAACGGTACGTAACTTTTCACGAGGTCTATAGCTACGTGCTGACGCCATCCTAGGGCGCGTAGCGCTTTGCTGACGTCAGCCTATCGGTACTTTACTGTACTACACGAATTTCCTTGAAGTGCTTAAGTCTCGATATTATCTCAACACTATGATTACTACACGGAGCAGTCTTTACATATTTCATGCAATGTTCTTCACTCAAACAACTTATGGGAAAACCAAGTTGCGTTGTGCGCTCGCGTAACGCGTCTGTCGCAGTTCTCCTTCAGTTGCACTTGAAACGAAATCGGTAACCGACATCAAACAAAACTGACCCACCACCTCCACACAGGAAACTGGTTTGGCATTTGAATTCATTTGGCGAACCCTAGTTTCCACCATCCCGTCCTTCACAAATTCCTTCCCTGATTCTTGTATTATTCAGCGTAGCTCTGAACAATAGGTGAGCCTTCCCCACCGCTTCTAGTGTTGCTTTACCACCTCTAGGCTAAGTGCTGAGGCCGGAAGGCACAGGGGCAGCGGCGAACCACCCACTTGAGCCTCACAGTCCCGGCTACACAGTCGCGGCCTCGTAGCGGCACTCAGGGGGGCCAGCGGGTGGTGGCAGGTGTGTAGCGGGCAGCGGAACGCAGCGCGTAGTGGAGAGGGTGGCGACAGCGGGACGTACCTGGGCGGGCGTGCAGCGGGCAGCGGACAGCGGACAGCGGGCAGCGGGGCGTAGCAGGGAGCGGCGGGGATGGCGGAGGAGGAGGAGCTGGCGATGGGGTCGGACGACGACGCCGACGCGGAGAGCCCCGAGGAGATTCTCGCCAAGATAGACGACCGCTCGCAGCGCGTCGCGCACTTCCTGTCCGAGTGAGCCGCTCCTTCCGCGTCGCCCAGCGTTAGATCACTCACCCCCCACGTCCCCGCTCGTCCCTCCTCGTCCCGTGCATTCGCCCCTCTCGCTCCCTGCATTAGCCCCTCTCCCTACCTGCATTCGCCCTCTCACTCACTCGCCCCTCGTCCCACCGCAGCCCGTGCATTCGCCCCTCTTGCTCCCTCCATACGCCCTTCTGCTCCCTCCATTCGCCCCTCACTCCCTGCATCCGCCCCTCTCGCTCCCTCCATCCGCCCCTCTCGCTCCCTCCATTCGCCCTCTCGCTCCCTCCATCCGCCCTTCTCACTCCCTGCATTCGCCCCTCTCGCTCCCTCCATCCGCCCCTCTCGCTCCCTCCATTCGCCCTTCTCTCTCCCTCCATTCGCCCCTCTCTCCCTCCATTCGCCTCTCGCTCCCTCCGTTCACCCTCTCGCTCCCTCCATTCACCCTCTCGCTCCCTCCATTCACCCTCTCGCTCCCTCCATTCACCCTCTCGCTCCCTCCATTCACCCTCTCGCTCCCTCCATTCACCCTCTCGCTCCCTCCATTCACCTTCTCGCTCCCTCCATTCACCCTCTCGCTCCCTCCATTCACCCTCTCTCTCCCTCCATTCACCCTCTCTCTTCCTCCATCCGCCCCTCTCTCTCCCTCCATACGGGATGCCCCTGATTGCTCCCACGCGTCACTGTGATGGTGTGCTCGTCCCCGACCCCCCTCCTTTCCCCGTCCCTTTCCCCCTTCCCCCGTCCCCCTCCCCCCGATGGGGACGGGGTCTTCCCTGCAGGGGTCAATTATTAGAGGCGCTCAAGGCGGCCACGAACGACCCACCCATAGCCACCCCCTCTCCTGCCCTGCCTTCACCCCCCCAACTCCCCCTCTCCCCACCCCCTCGGGTCGGGTGCACGGGGCCTGACCTTCAGGGGTTGATTCCCAGAGGAAATCGAGGCAGCCATGAGGGATCCGCCCATCGCCACCCCCTTTCCCCATCCTCGTTCCCCCTTCCCCACTCTCCCCTCCCCGCGTGCGCGAGGCCTGCAGGGGTCGAGTGCCAGAGGCGCTCAAGGCGGCTGTGAGCGACCCACCCATCGCCACGCGCGACCAGAAATGCAAGGTGCGGTGGGAGGGTAGGGGGAGAGGGGAGGAGGTGCGCTGGAACTAGGGCTCGGATACACTAGTAGGTGCAACAAACTTTAGGGTTACTCAAAATGATGCATGTATATGAAATACGTGCAACTTGGATGCAACACGCTCAGGCAGCCAAATTGTGCTCACACAGGGTGGAGAAGGGGAGAAGAGCGGCGGGGAAAGGAGTGAGGTGGGGGGAAATAGGGGGTTCATTTGTTACCCTTTGCCCCGTTTTGCCCATGTTCCCATTTGCTTAGACTGCCCCACCCCCTCCAAATCTCAACTCAAGCATACGACAGGCGCATCCCCTAGCGTGTTGGCACACATGCATCCCAACCCAACGTGGTCCCTCAGTGCAGGCTGAAATCTCTGTCACCCTTTCGTGACTCATCCACACATTCCCTTTTATTCCGTGCCACTACGTGCCGTGCTGTGCCGGTGAGGGGCGGGCAGGACGCCAACTGGGAGGTGGTGCAGCGGGATTTCATCTGCCCCAGCTTCTGTGGCCTTCACCAAGTCCCTTCCATTTCATTCCGCTCTTTGCCCTGCTGTGCCGGTGATTGGTGGGCAGGATGCCAACTGGGAGGTGGTGCAGCGGGAATTCATCTACCCCAACCTTCGTTGCCTTCACTAAATCCCTTCCATTTCCTTCGCACTTTGCACTCATCTGCTGGGCAGGATGCCAACTGGGAGGTGGTGCAGTGGGCGCTGGTCGCAGTGCTTTTGAGGCGCTCAAAATTCATTTTCTGAATCCCACTTCGTGTCGTGCTGGGCTTTTGTGTGCCACTCCGTCCTGTACTGTGCGGGCGGGTTGCTGTGGAGGATGCCTGTTGGGAGGTGGTTCAGCGGAAGCCGTTCTTTTAGGCGCTCAAAGCTCATTCACTGAATCCCTTCCATTCCGTGCCCTCCGGCCAGGATGCCAACTGGGAGGTGGTGCAGCGGGCGCTGGTGGCAGTGGAAGACGTGGATGGGGCCATTGCAGGGCTCAAGTCGGAGGGGTGCGATACTCTAATGCGGTGAGTGCCATGTGTGCTGTGTGCTGCCATTCTTTGTCCTGCTGTGTGGGGTGAGTACCGTGTGCCTTATGAGTCGATTCAAGAGGCAGTTTGCTAGTGGCGGTGGAGGATGCGGATGGGGCCATTGCAGGGCTAGAGTCGGAGGGGTGTGACACAACACAATCATGTGGTGACTGCGTGCTGTGTGCCCGTAGAGCAGACTGTGTAAGTACCGTGCGGCTTTTGAGTCGGTTCATGAGTCAGCGCGCTGGTGGCGGTGAAGGATGTGGATGGGACCATTGCAGGGCTCAAGTCGGAAGGGTGCGACACGACACACTCATGGGGTGAGTAGTGTGTGTGGTGCCATTTCTTGCCCTGCTGTGCGGGTGAGTGCCATGTGGCTGTAGAGTCGACTCAAAACTTGGCGCGCTGGTGGCAGTGGAGGATGTGGATGGGGCCATCGCAGGGCTCAAGTCGGAGGGGTGTGACACACTCATGCGGTGAGTGTTGCGCTGTGTGTTTCTTGATCGACTCATGTGGTGACTGCGTGCTGTGTGTGTGCCCGTAGTGCAGACTGCGTGAGAGCCGTGTAACTTTAGAGTCATCTCACTAGTCACCTCGCTGGTGGTGAGTTAGTGCAGATGAGTCACGCATTGGGTGCGGGATGAGTCACGGATGAGGCCTATCCATGCATGCTGGGTGCGGGTCAAAGGTGACCCAACATCGGGTGATAACCTTGGCTTATCCAATCCAATTAGACCTGCACCTTTAGGGGTGAGGTTGGGTGTGACCCAAATCTGGGTCAGGTGTGACCCAAACCCGCCCCCCGTGCATTACACCCTAAAATCTGGGGTGCGGTCATGGAGGGCTGAATGTGTGCTAATGAATTGCGTTGTCAAGGTATGCGGAGTGTGCTGGCGCCCTGAGCTGTGCTCGCGCCCTGAGCCGTGCTGGCTCGCAATGTTGTCGTTGTGCTGGTGTGCTGCGTTTTCAATGTTGAGGGAAATCAACGGGCCGCATTACGGCTAGTAGACATGAGTGCACAGCACGCCCCCAGCACACCTTTTTCCTGTCTCTCTCCCGTTTTAAATCTTCTGGCACCTCTCTTTCTCTTTCCTCCTCACCACCCATCCCTCCTGTGCCCCATTTTCTACCTGTTCGACTATGCCACGAGTGAGACTCATCTTGCTCTCATATCATCTTGCCGCCTGGCCATGACTCATGAAGCGCCACCAACCATCCCCCTCCGTGCCTTAATTTCTACCTGCTCCACTATGCTACGAGTGAGACTCGTCTGTCTCTCATACCATCTTCTGCAGCACCTGCTCTCTCTTCCACCATGCCGCCTAGTCATGGCTCATGAAGTGCCACCACCCATGCCTTCCACACCTTTCCACAGCCGGTCCTGCCCCCTCACCCTGCCATGCCCCACCACCCTTAAATACCCCTCTGCCCCAACATGCCACTATTCTCCACTATCCCTGTACTGAGCAAAGAATTCATTTCTCTCATACCGTCCAGCGCCTTTGCTATTGCGCCATGGCGACATGTTATGAAGCCCTAGAACCTATGTCTTTCACGCCGTTCCATAACCCGCCATTCCATAACCCGCCCTGCCACTTCACACTGCTGTCCTCTTACATATCGCCATCCCCCTGCAGGTACCTGTACCGAGCACTGAGAACAGGGGATGCATCACTGTGTGCGCGGGCGCTGCGGGTGCATGATTCTATTATTGAGGCGCCTAATGATGAGTTTCTGCAACCCAACATGCCCTTCCACCTCAACATGCCCCCCACATCGCCTTGCCCCCGCAGGTACCTGTACTGCGCGCTGAGGAGGGGGACCCATCGCTGTGTGCTCCTTCACCCCACTGCCACGCCCCCTGCACCCCCCTGTGTCCCTCCGCTCTCACGTGCCCCCCCACATCGCCATCCTCCTGCAGGTACCTGTACCGTGCACTGAGAACAGGGGATGCATCGCTGTGTGCGAGGGCGCTGTGGGTGCATGAGAAGCTGACGGAGAAGGCAGGGCTGGGCTGCATCATGCGCGTTATGGCTGATCGCAAGCACACAGTATAGTGTTCAGTGTGTCCTCTGTGTGCCCCTCCTTCACGCTACTTGCCCTCCTCATCACCATGCTGTTGAGGCTCTTCACAAGGGGAAGGCAGGGCTGGGCTGCATCATGCGTGTCATGGCTGATAGGAAGCGCACCGTGTAGTGCAGCACACCGTGTAGCGTCCAGTGTGCCTTGTCCAGTGCGTTGTTATCAACTGGAAAAAAGATGGTAAAGAATCGGGGATAAGATGGTAAAGGTGAAGGGGTTTGGGGTTGGGCTTTTTTGAGAGGGAGAGGAGGAAGAAAGGGGTTAGGAACATGGGAACTAGCAGAAATCCACATGTTATGTATTTTTAGGGAGCGGACAAAGTTTTCATGTACAGTCACAACATTCCCTGGCCCCATGCCACCGCACACCCACTCCCACACCCACACCCACACCCACACCCACACCCACACCCACACCCACACCCACACCCACACCCACACCCACACCCACACCCACATGTTGGGCTGAGAACAAGCCCTTGGGATATTTTCAAGGCTAAGACTTTGGTTAGAGATGTTGTAATTGCGGAAGCGTATAATAATCTTGTCGAACCACCTTGCACTAGTGTGTGAGAGCAAGAGATTGATTATAGCAAGGTAATACAAGGTCTTTTATAAGATTACAAGGAATATGAAAAGGACTGTTTTGCTGTTGTGTTTCGATACAGTAACGACTCGGGCAACTGCTCAATACCGAGCCAGTTGTTTGTCCTTGCTGTCGCGCTGTATTTCGTCGAGTCAAGGGTCGCTGAACTTTGACCTTCGCGTAATTTCCAGCTGTTACGTTTTATTAACCTCCTTGGTTGACTCGCTTGTTGCTTCACCGTAGTCTGCTTCGTTCGTGTTATTACTTCGATACTTCTGAAGCGCCAACTATGTGTTTCCAACACTCCCCTTCGCTTCTGGAGTGTCATCACCTTTGTTGCTGGTGACGTGGCCTTGTCCAGTCAGCAGCATGCAGTACTCGAACTTTTACTTGGTCAAGTAATCTGCTGCCATCTCGGACGTGGGACACTAGGATAGCTCGAGTGTTCCTTTCTCGATCTCGTCCTTCACGAAGAAATACGAAGGGCGATGTGCTTCGTTCGATTTGCGAACCCGCTCTTGTTCGCTATGCGAATTGCGGATTGATTGTCGCAGAAGAGGGAGAAGCTGGGTATGAGCCATCTTTGCTTCTTCCAACAGTTCGCGAAGGTATAATCCTTCCTTGGTGGTTGAGAAGAGTGCGATGTATTATGCTTCAACTGAGGAGAGAGCGATTAGCTCTTGCTTGTTCGACTACCATGAAATGGGGCCGATAGGTTCGAGTCGGTAGATGTAGCCAGTGCGAGATCGCCTGTTGTCAGAGTCTCCGGCGTGATCGGCGTCGACGTAGCCAATTAATTTAGGTGTCGCGGTTTCAGTTTTGTGGTAGGTTAGGCAGACTGTCGGGGTACTGACGAGGTAGTGTAGAGCGCGATCGAGTTCCGCCATGTGCGCGGCTGTGGGCTTCTTGAGGTAGGTGGCGAGCTGGCTCGCTGAGTATGATAGATCTGGTCGGCAAGTGACGGCTGCGAAGGGGAGGCAGCCTAGCTTTTGTTGGTAGTCGCGTATGACGGCGAATTTGAAAGGCGCGGAGATTTCCTTGCGGCTTCCGTCGGTGTAGCGATATGGTGTGGTAATGGCGCTTGGGGTTCATCCGAAGCGTTTGGCGATGGCGTCGGCGTATTTCGCGGCGCTGAGGTAGATCGCGTTTTCCCCGTCTTGTATGTTGAGTCCTAGGTACTGTGTTACGGTAGACGAGACGGTGGTCGTGAGGTCCCGTTGTAGCTTCCCTTCGAACCAGGTCGTGACGTCGTCGGTAGAGCCGATGTAAAGCAGGTCGTCCACATAGACTATGAGTAAGATGTAGTCGGCACCCTTCGTGAGACGCTACATCCCTTGGTCGTGCGGGAGTTGGCGAAATCCGATGCGAATCAATCGAGCGTGCAGATATTGTTGCCACAGCCTCGGAGCCTGTTTGATCCCGTACAGGGATTTTAGTAGTAGACAGACTTGGTTAGGGTCTGCACTAGACCCATGTGGTTGTTCGACGAAGATTTCAGCGTCGACAGGGGCGTAGAGGAAGGTGTTATAGTCTAGAGTCCACTTAGGGGTCGTAGATGCCCTTGTAGCCACCTAAGCAGAATCTGATGACTTCGAACTGCCTCTGTTCAAAACGCCGTCACGATCAGCTCCGATAACAAACGAGGCTGAAACTTGGACAGACGTTAGCTTCAGGTGTCTGCTTTCCAACGGTATATGGCTTGCTTTCATCAGAGGTGTATGCGTTACGCAGTGAACAAAAAACATAAGCTCGGCTGAAAAACGAGTAGCTTCATTGATGCAAGGAAGAGGTTGAGTGCAACATTGCCTAGGGGACTCTCAAGGGGTTGGGACCATCCTGGGAACTCAGAAAAGGTTGAGTCCTAGGGGAGAAAGGCTAGAGAAGGATGGGAAACGTCCTAGCTAGGTCAGCAAAGCCAACCACACTTAGATGTTCAGAGCTGTACTCAAGGCTACCAATAGTGAGTCAAGCCAACCATGAGTCAGCTTGTCTTCCCACTTGCACCCTCTTGCAAGCTGCTTCTAGGAAGACCACACTTCTCAAAAGGAGGGTGGTAGAGTCCCACTTGACCACCTGTACTTCTTGTCTCATTCTCTGTCCCTGCACCATTGGCATGACAACAATGAAAGGGTGGCAAGGGAAATGCTGCCAACAGTGCACCATGACTACGGAACAGTAACTTTCGACAGCTGTCACGTGCTGCTCCGATGCTGGGTTGTCCTGAAACTCGGTGACCACCTGCACAACACGGCAAAGGACTGCCACACCGATTTTCAGACCAATCAGAGCTCGGTAGATGAGTCAGCAGCCGAAATGGTGAACTCGGGTGTTACAAAAAAAGAGTAACACACACTTCCGGGATGCCATAAGTCTTGAAACTAAAAATGTTGCAATGCCTTGTAAACTGCTTCAAAAACTCTGAAACTTTGAGGGTATGAAGACACCATATCCACGGCCGATGCTCGCTGCCCCAGCGCCATCCGCACTCGCCAACTCACGGCGGCGGAAATCCTCTTGAAGGATAGCTCGCTTCACGTCTTCAAGCGAGAGGCGGGGCAAGTCGCGATTAAGGTTGATGATGAGCGAGGACCATGACTCTGGGAGTAAGGCCAGCAACTTGGTCTTCTTTTGGAGCTCACTGTAGTTCAAATCAGCTCCCTCAAGCCGCGTCAACAAGTCGAAGAATTTCTGCACCCCTTCTTCAACCGCTTCGTCTTCTTCAATTCGTAGTGCCGCCATTTGCCGTTCCAACACCACCGCTACCGCCGCTGTTGCAGGAGCATGTACACCCTTGAGAGCAGCCCATGCCTTTGGTCCTTTCTCTGGTTCACGCTGGAATGGCTTGATGTGACGGATCTGACTGCTCCCCAACGCTTGCCCAAGTAAGAGATAGCCTTGTGCGCTCTTCCGCACCCACGGGCTCTTCTCCGGGTCGTTCTTGGGGCGCTTCTCCGTTCCTTCCATCACCTCCAGCAGGTCATAGTGGTCAAAGATGTTCTCCATCTTGAAGGACCATTCAGCAAAGTTGTTACCGTTGAACTTGTCAAGCCCAAACACCCTAGGCTCATCCCTAGGTGGGCCAAGACTTGGTTGCATGGGCGCCATGGCTGAATCACGGGGTTGGCCTTGAGCTTGAGCTTCTCCACTGCCACCAGCACCTCTGCCACCCCTTTCCTCAGGTCCAGACATTGTCGAAACTGCTCCAAGGGCCTCTGATACCACTTGTTATAGTCACAATAGGCTTGAATGTGCCTAAAACGAAAGATAGAGAGCACAGACGGATTTCTGCACAGCGGCTTCAAACGTTGATAGCGTTCTGCTCACAGCTGCAAATGACTTGATTCAAATTGGATCTGGAGCGTCTTCACGTCGTCTACAATTAACAATTCAGATTGCACGATTTGATAAAGAATTGACGACACAGCGTCGGTTTGAACGAACGGTACTATGGCAGCCACTATAGTCTTAGAACACAAGATAGGAAGAGTTACGAGTTGGGAATGACTCCCAGCTCCTACAAACCCCAAGAGCCGAGGTACAGTGATGTGGAACAGTGCCACACTGTCCCCAACCACGAAGGGTCTCGAAACTACCCTTCACTAGGGCCTACACCAAGTGAAATGTTACACTACACAAAGTAATGTAACTATCTTCAATATCTTGAGGTGTACCCTTTTGGCAAGCTTCGAAATCACTTGAGGCTTGACACCAAGGCTCGGGCTCTTCATCACAAACTCATCCTTGAGTTCTTGATGGGTCTGCTGCACACACCTGCGACACGCCGAACGTTCGACACAGGACAAAATAGAAACCGCGCACGACAAAATAGAAACCGCGCGCGAGACACAAACGACCGCGTAACACGCGTCTAGCGATAACTCGCTATTGACTCGACACACACACTCGACATCATGACTCAACATTCACACACAATTATAAGTATGAAATATATATTATCCCATGCCCTCATACCTTTCCATACACACACACATTCACGCACACGGACAACAAGCCGAGTGCAAACCGTAGGGTTGCACCAACAAACTCCCCCTCGGATTGTTGGCCTTAGGATATGTTGCTCTCTCAGTTCAGAGCCATCCCAGCCAGCTTGCAACACTTCCAATGCTGCTGCTCCACCAGCCTCTTGGTCATCATGTCAGCCGGCTGCCCCGTGGTCTTCACGTAGCGCAACTCAACTTCACCCGCGGTTACCATGCTCCTCGTCCAATGCCACTTCTCCCTCATGTGCTTCGTGAGTCCATGCAACACAGGGTTCTTAGCAAGAGCAATGGCACCCTGGCTGTCACAGTACAGTGGGGTAGGTCCTTGCTGCTCCTCCCCCAATTCAGCCAACAAACGCCGCTGCCACACAATCTCCCATACGGCACGGAAGAGTGCCATGTACTCGGACTCCACCGAGCTCAAAGCTTGGTCAACCTGCTTCTTGCTCTCCCAAGCAGTTGGGCCTCCACCAACACAGCATATGAAGCCTCCCACACTTGTCATGTCCTCTGGTTCTGATGCATATGAAGCATCCGAGTAGGCGGTGAGGAACAAACGCCCGGGTTCAACACCATCCGCGCCCTTTTGGCGCCTTTGTGCCGCCGCCGAGTATTGCAGCCCAACGGTCGGTGTTTGGCCAAGATACTTGGCCACCCTCATTCCAGCTGCTACCTGCTCCTCATTAGGGCATTGCACAACCCTAGCCAGCTGCCCGGTAGCAAACGCGACGTCCGGTCGGGTGTTTACCGCCGCATACATGAGGCTGCCCACCAACGAGTGAAATCGGCGACTCTCCTCTTCACCAACGCTCTCCTCCTCTGGTCCCTTCACACACTTGAACCCAGAGGGAAAGGGTGTAGCCACATGGCCTTCACTCTGCCCAAAGTTGGCAGCCAATGCCTCCAGGTACTTTCGTTGATGCACCCGCATGCACCGCTTCTCCACATCTCGTTCGATGTGGAGCCCAAGGTAGAAGCTCACGTCACCAAGGGCCTTGCACTTGAACTTGTCTTGAAGCTTCAGCATCACCTCCTTCACAAGGTCAGAAGAGGGTGAGAAAATGAGGATGTCATCCACATAAACCACCATGAAACTCCTCTGCTCCCCCTCGCCAAGCATGAACAAGGAGTGATCGGCCGTTGAGGGAGTGAAGCCGATCCCCTCCAACACTTCGCGCAGCTTCATGTACCATTGCCTAGGGGCCTGCTTCAGCCCATAGAGGGCCTTCTTCAGCTTCCACGCTCTGCCACTACCATCATCAAACCCCTCTGGCTGCGCCATAAAAATCTCATCCTCAAGGATGCCGTTAAGGAATGCCGTTACGATGTCCATTTGCTTTACTACCCATCCTTTGATGGCGGCTCCCGCGAATAGGGTTCGCAGCGTCGTCGGCTTCACCACAGGGGCAAACAGCTCCTTGAAGTCCACCTTCTCCTTCTGCTGGTACCCCTTGGCTACAAGCCTAGACTTGTAGC
Organism: Closterium sp. Naga37s-1; assembly: GCA_947471745.1. Classification (NCBI taxonomy): domain Eukaryota; kingdom Viridiplantae; phylum Streptophyta; class Zygnematophyceae; order Desmidiales; family Closteriaceae; genus Closterium; species Closterium sp. Naga37s-1. Next base: position 3,537,115 of record CANJKZ010000120.1, on the reverse strand, counting down.
GCTCGATCTTGCCGTCGGCATCCGACTTGATTTTGAAGAGCCACTTGGACGTTATCGCCGTACGCCCCTCCGGTAGCTCCACCAATTCAAACGTGTCATTCTCCTCGATGCTCTTCAGCTCACTCTCCATGGCCTTCTTCCACTCCTCAGCATCACTACTCTCCAAAGCCTCCTTGAGAGTTGCTGGTTCTCCCGGCATCTCCACCGGAGAGAAGAACGCGAAGGCACACTCCTCGTAGTCACTCTCCTCGTCGTCTCCGACCATCATTGCCGCTCCGGCCAGGGCTGTCTTGCCCTGCTTTCCCGGCGCATCATAGGTCAGCCTATTAGGGGGTTGAACTCTCCTCTTCCCCCTTCCTTCCTCCTCAGCTGCAGGGACTTGAAGGCCTTGGCGTTGCTGCGGTGTGGCTCGAATCCGTGGAGCACTCGTAGTACGGGAAGGGAGTGACGGTGCACGCTCGCTCACTTGCTGCACCTCCTCCTCTTCTTCCTCTGCATCATTGGCCTCCTCTCCCCCATTCACAAGGGAGGATTGCCTTGTGGTTGTGCTGCCACTGCTCAGCTCCAAAGGCAGCTCCACATGCTCCAAACCGGAACTCTTCACCTCCCCAAACCGCACGCCTATCTTCGCCTCATTCTCCGCCTTCCAATCCTTGTACATGAAGTTCTCCATGAACTTGCAGTCCCTGCTCACCAAGAACTTCTTGGTGAATGGGTCCCAAAGAAGCCATCCCTTGCTGTTTTGAGCCATGCCCAAGTGCACGGCCCACACCGCCTTGGCACCAAGCTTGTTGTGCCGAAGATGCTTAGGCACGAGCGCCATGCACATGCACCCGAACACCCGAAGCATATCCACCTTTGGCTTCCTTCCTAGCCACTCCACATAGGGCACCCACATGAGTCAAGGCTCTGTTCTTGGCCACACACGCGCTCCGCACCGCATCAGGCCAGAAATAGTCGGGTAGCCCGGCTTCAATGAGCAACCCGCGTGCCGCCTCCGTGATTGTGCGGTTCGCTCGCTCGGCGATGCCGTTCATTGCAGGGGAGTATGGCATGGTGAGGGAGTGCCGAATTCCATTCTTCTTCAGCCACAACCCAAACTCCTTGCTCAGGAACTCTCCCCCTCGATCGGTGCGGATTGACTTGACTAGACGGTCTTGTTGCCGCTCCACCATCGGGAACCAATCCGTCTTCAACGTTTCAGCCACGTCGCTCTTCTTGGCCAGCACGTACACCCAAGTCATGCGGGTGTAGACGTCGACAATGGTGAGAAAATACTCAGCTCCAGCAGCTCCAAGCTTCAGGGGGCCCACCACGTCCATCACCACCTCATCAAGCGGTGCCTTTGCCGTTGCCTCCGAACTAGGGAACGGAAACCGGGTGAACTTGGCTTGAATGCACGTCGGGCAGCCAAGCACCTCATCGGGCTCCCCCTTCACACGTATGCCAGCAACCATCTCATTCTTCACTAGCTGCTGCAAGATGGGCAGGGCCACATGCCCCATGCGCCGATGCAAGGTGAGCCAATCACACTCCCCCGTAGCCGAAGTTGGATTGGAGAATGCCGCGCTCGCAATAGCGCCCCACATACTCTCTCCGTAGTCCTCCTCCGCTGCTGCCTCTGGGTTCTCCTCACCCTTTTGCTGCTCCTTGGTTGCTGCACCACTCTCCTTAGGTTCACTGAACTTGCTGGTCCCTCCAGGTTTGCTCTTCTTGAGCTCATTCTCCTTAGCGCGACCGTTCGCGCCATCGTCGCTACCGACCGCTCCATCCTTGGTGCTGATGCTTGCTGCCACTTGCCTCTCCTTAGGCATAGGGACCACTGGGATCTGCCACATCTCGTTGTAGACATCCCTGTCCTCATGAAGGTCCCAAAGAATTCGATCGCCAAGCCTTGCGGTGTAGGTCTTGGCTCCCTTCGAGTTCGTGTCCATGCCGGCCTTTGCCAACCGCCGCACGGAAATCAGGTTTGCAGCAAGGCTGGGCACCCAAAGCACGTTCTTGAGGCCCACCATCTTCCCATCAGCACCCTTGAACATGGCCTTGCCCATGCCTTTCACCTCTGCTCGCTGCCCCAAAGCCGATGTGACATGCTTCACCGGTGACGGCTCGAGTTCGGTGAGCAAGTCCGGGCGAGGTGTCATGCTATAGGTAGCGCCACTATCAATCACCCAATAGTCCAGGGGGTGTAGGGTCACCTTCCCCACAGCTGCTGGCTCCTCAAAGCCTTCATCCTTCTCTGGACCAGCCGGTACTTGCGTCGACACGAAGTAGAATAGACCCGGGTATCGATCGTCGCTCGGGTCCTTGTCGTTGTCTCCGCTCTTCATGTTTGCAGCTCCGCCACCGCGACCGCCACGGCCTCCACGGCCTCGTCCTCTCCCTCCTCCTGCTCCTCTACCCTCTTGGCCTTGAGCAGGGGTCCAACCATCAGGGAGTTTGTAGCAGTCGCGCCACATGTGTCCGCTCTTGTGGCAATAGTGACACTCGCCGTCGAATCGGCCGCGACCGCGTCCGTAGCTCTTGTCGTCGCTGCCGTAACCGCCACTCCTGCGGCCTCCGCCGAAGTTGCTGCCACCAAACCTTCCTCCCCCTCGTCCTCTGCCTCTTCCTCGACCATATCCACGGCCGATGCTCGCTGCCCCAGCGCCATCCGCACTCGCCAACTCACGGCGGCGGAAATCCTCTTGAAGGATAGCTCGCTTCACGTCTTCAAGCGAGAGGCGGGGCAAGTCGCGATTAAGGTTGATGATGAGCGAGGACCATGACTCTGGGAGTAAGGCCAGCAACTTGGTCTTCTTTTGGAGCTCACTGTAGTTCAAATCAGCTCCCTCAAGCCGCGTCAACAAGTCGAAGAATTTCTGCACCCCTTCTTCAACCGCTTCGTCTTCTTCAATTCGTAGTGCCGCCATTTGCCGTTCCAACACCACCGCTACCGCCGCTGTTGCAGGAGCATGTACACCCTTGAGAGCAGCCCATGCCTTTGGTCCTTTCTCTGGTTCACGCTGGAATGGCTTGATGTGACGGATCTGACTGCTCCCCAACGCTTGCCCAAGTAAGAGATAGCCTTGTGCGCTCTTCCGCACCCACGGGCTCTTCTCCGGGTCGTTCTCGGGGCGCTTCTCCGTTCCTTCCATCACCTCCAGCAGGTCATAGTGGTCAAAGATGTTCTCCATCTTGAAGGACCATTCAGCAAAGTTGTCACCGTTGAACTTGTCAAGCCCAAACACCCTAGGCTCATCCCTAGGTGGGCCAAGACTTGGTTGCATGGGCGCCATGGCTGAATCACGGGGTTGGCCTTGAGCTTGAGCTTCTCCACTGCCACCAGCACCTCTGCCACCCCTTTCCTCAGGTCCAGACATTGTCGAAACTGCTCCAAGGGCTCTGATACCACTTGTTATAGTCACAATAGGCTTGAATGTGCCTAAAACGAAAGATAGAGAGCACAGACGGATTTCTGCACAGCGGCTTCAAACGTTGATAGCGTTCTGCTCACAGCTGCAAATGACTTGATTCAAATTGGATCTGGAGCGTCTTCACGTCGTCTACAATTAGCAATTTAGATTGCACGATTTGATAAAGAATTGACGACACAGCGTCGGTTTGAACGAACGGTACTATGGCAGCCACTATAGTCTTAGAACACAAGATAGGAAGAGTTACGAGTTGGGAATGACTCCCAGCTCCTACAAACCCCAAGAGCCGAGGTACAGTGATGTGGAACAGTGCCACACTGTCCCCAACCACGAAGGGTCTCGAAACTACCCTTCACTAGGGCCTACACCAAGTGAAATGTTACACTACACAAAGTAATGTAACTATCTTCAATATCTTGAGGTGTACCCTTTTGGCGAGCTTCGAAATCACTTGAGGCTTGACACCAAGGCTCGGGCTCTTCATCACAAACTCATCCTTGAGTTCTTGATGGGTCTGCTGCACACACCTGCGACACGCTGAACGTTCGACACAGGACAAAATAGAAACCGCGCACGACAAAATAGAAACCGCGCGCGAGACACAAACGACCGCGTAACACGCGTCTAGCGATAACTCGCTATTGACTCGACACACACACTCGACATCATGACTCAACATTCACACACAATTATAAGCATGAAATATATATTATCCCATGCCCTCATACCATTCCATACACACACACATTCACGCACACGGACAACAAGCCGAGTGCAAACCGTAGGGTTGCACCAACACAGCCATGGTGCCCATGCAACCAAGTCTTGGCCCACCTAGGGATGAGCCTAGGGTGTTTGGGCTTGACAAGTTCAACGGTGACAACTTTGCTGAATGGTCCTTCAAGATGGAGAACATCTTTGACCACTATGACCTGCTGGAGGTGATGGAAGGAACGGAGAAGCGCCCCAAGAACGACCCGGAGAAGAGCCCGTGGGTGCGGAAGAGCGCACAAGGCTATCTCTTACTTGGGCAAGCGTTGGGGAGCAGTCAGATCCGTCACATCAAGCCATTCCAACGTGAACCAGAGAAAGGACCAAAGGCATGGGCTGCTCTCAAGGGTGTACATGCTCCTGCAACAGCGGCGGTAGCGGTGGTGTTGGAACGGCAAATGGCGGCACTACGAATTGAAGAAGACGAAGCGGTTGAAGAAGGGGTGCAGAAATTCTTTGACTTGTTGACGCGGCTTGAGGGAGCTGATTTGAACTACAGTGAGCTCCAAAAGAAGACCAAGTTGCTGGCCTTACTCCCAGAGTCATGGTCCTCGCTCATCATCAACCTTAATCGCGACTTGCCCCGCCTCTCGCTTGAAGACGTGAAGCGAGCTATCCTTCAAGAGGATTTCCGCCGCCGTGAGTTGGCGAGTGCGGATGGCGCTGGGGCAGCGAGCATCGGCCGTGGATATGGTCGAGGAAGAGGCAGAGGACGAGGGGGAGGAAGGTTTGGTGGCAGCAACTTCGGCGGAGGCCGCAGGAGTGGCGGTTACGGCAGCGACGACAAGAGCTACGGACGCGGTCGCGGCCGATTCGACGGCGAGTGTCACTATTGCCACAAGAGCGGACACATGTGGCGCGACTGCTACAAACTCCCTGATGGTTGGACCCCTGCTCAAGGCCAAGAGGGTAGAGGAGCAGGAGGAGGGAGAGGACGAGGCCGTGGAGGCCGTGGCGGTCGCGGTGGCGGAGCTGCAAACATGAAGAGCGGAGACAACGACAAGGACCCGAGCGACGATCGATACCCGGGTCTATTCTACTTCGTGTCGACGCAAGTACCGGCTGGTCCAGAGAAGGATGAAGGCTTTGAGGAGCCAGCAGCTGTGGGGAAGGTGACCCTACACCCCCTGGACTATTGGGTGATTGATAGTGGCGCTACCTATAGCATGACACCTCGCCCGGACTTGCTCACCGAACTCGAGCCGTCACCGGTGAAGCATGTCACATCGGCTTTGGGGCAGCGAGCAGAGGTGAAAGGCATGGGCAAGGCCATGTTCAAGGGTGCTGATGGGAAGATGGTGGGCCTCAAGAACGTGCTTTGGGTGCCCAGCCTTGCTGCAAACCTGATTTCCGTGCGGCGGTTGGCAAAGGCCGGCATGGACACGAACTCGAAGGGAGCCAAGACCTACACCGCAAGGCTTGGCGATCGAATTCTTTGGGACCTTCATGAGGACAGGGATGTCTACAACGAGATGTGGCAGATCCCAGTGGTCCCTATGCCTAAGGAGAGGCAAGTGGCAGCAAGCATCAGCACCAAGGATGGAGCGGTCGGTAGCGACGATGGCGCGAACGGTCGCGCTAAGGAGAATGAGCTCAAGAAGAGCAAACCTGGAGGGACCAGCAAGTTCAGTGAACCTAAGGAGAGTGGTGCAGCAACCAAGGAGCAGCAAAAGGGTGAGGAGAACCCAGAGGCAGCAGCGGAGGAGGACTACGGAGAGAGTATGTGGGGCGCTATTGCGAGCGCGGCATTCTCCAATCCAACTTCGGCTACGGGGGAGTGTGATTGGCTCACCTTGCATCGGCGCATGGGGCATGTGGCCCTGCCCATCTTGCAGCAGCTAGTGAAGAATGAGATGGTTGCTGGCATACGTGTGAAGGGGGAGCCCGATGAGGTGCTTGGCTGCCCGACGTGCATTCAAGCCAAGTTCACCCGGTTTCCGTTCCCTAGTTCGGAGGCAACGGCAAAGGCACCGCTTGATGAGGTGGTGATGGACGTGGTGGGCCCCCTGAAGCTTGGAGCTGCTGGAGCTGAGTATTTTCTCACCATTGTCGACGTCTACACCCGCATGACTTGGGTGTACGTGCTGGCCAAGAAGAGCGACGTGGCTGAAACGTTGAAGACGGATTGGTTCCCGATGGTGGAGCGGCAACAAGACCGTCTAGTCAAGTCAATCCGCACCGATCGAGGGGGAGAGTTCCTGAGCAAGGAGTTTGGGTTGTGGCTGAAGAAGAATGGTATTCGGCACTCCCTCACCATGCCATACTCCCCTGCAATGAACGGCATCGCCGAGCGAGCGAACCGCACAATCACGGAGGCGGCACGCGGGTTGCTCATTGAAGCCGGGCTACCCGACTATTTCTGGCCTGATGCGGTGCGGAGCGCGTGTGTGGCCAAGAACAGAGCCTTGACTCATGTGGGTGCCCTATGTGGAGTGGCTAGGAAGGAAGCCAAAGGTGGATATGCTTCGGGTGTTCGGGTGCATGTGCATGGCGCTCGTGCCTAAGCATCTTCGGCACAACAAGCTTGGTGCCAAGGCGGTGTGGGCCGTGCACTTGGGCATGGCTCAAAACAGCAAGGGATGGCTTCTTTGGGACCCATTCACCAAGAAGTTCTTGGTGAGCAGGGACTGCAAGTTCATGGAGAACTTCATGTACAAGGATTGGAAGGCGGAGAATGAGGCGAAGATAGGCGTGCGGTTTGGGGAGGTGAAGAGTTCCGGTTTGGAGCATGTGGAGCTGCCTTTGGAGCTGAGCAGTGGCAGCACAACCACAAGGCAATCCTCCCTTGTGAATGGGGGAGAGGAGGCCAATGATGCAGAGGAAGAAGAGGAGGAGGTGCAGCAAGTGAGCGAGCGTGCACCGTCACTCCCTTCCCGTACTACGAGTGCTCCACGGATTCGAGCCACACCGCAGCAACGCCAAGGCCTTCAAGTCCCTGCAGCTGAGGAGGAAGGAAGGGGGAAGAGGAGAGTTCAACCCCCTAATAGGCTGACCTATGATGCGCCGGGAAAGCAGGGCAAGACAGCCCTGGCCGGAGCGGCAATGATGGTCGGAGACGACGAGGAGAGTGACTACGAGGAGTGTGCCTTCGCGTTCTTCTCTCCGGTGGAGATGCCGGGAGAACCAGCAACTCTCAAGGAGGCTTTGGAGAGTAGTGATGCTGAGGAGTGGAAGAAGGCCATGGAGAGTGAGCTGAAGAGCATCGAGGAGAATGACACGTTTGAATTGGTGGAGCTACCGGAGGGGCGTACGGCGATAACGTCCAAGTGGCTCTTCAAAATCAAGTCGGATGCCGACGGCAAGATCGAGCGCTACAAGTCTAGGCTTGTAGCCAAGGGGTACCAGCAGAAGGAGAAGGTGGACTTCAAGGAGCTGTTTGCCCCTGTGGTGAAGCCGACGACGCTGCGAACCCTATTCGCGGGAGCCGCCATCAAAGGATGGGTAGTAAAGCAAATGGACATCGTAACGGCATTCCTTAACGGCATCCTTGAGGAGGAGATTTTTATGGCGCAGCCAGAGGGGTTTGATGATGGTAGTGGCAGAGTGTGGAAGCTGAAGAAGGCCCTCTATGGGCTGAAGCAGGCCCCTAGGCAATGGTACATGAAGCTGCGCGAAGTGTTGGAGGGGATCGGCTTCACTCCCTCAACGGCCGATCACTCCTTGTTCATGCTTGGCGAGGGGGAGCAGAGGAGTTTCATGGTGGTTTATGTGGATGACATCCTCATTTTCTCACCCTCTTCTGACCTTGTGAAGGAGGTGATGCTGAAGCTTCAAGACAAGTTCAAGTGCAAGGCCCTTGGTGACGTGAGCTTCTACCTTGGGCTCCACATCGAACGAGATGTGGAGAAGCGGTGCATGCGGGTGCATCAACGAAAGTACCTGGAGGCATTGGCTGCCAACTTTGGGCAGAGTGAAGGCCATGTGGCTACACCCTTTCCCTCTGGGTTCAAGTGTGTGAAGGGACCAGAGGAGGAGAGCGTTGGTGAAGAGGAAAGGCGCCGATTTCACTCGTTGGTGGGCAGCCTCATGTATGCGGCGGTAAACACCCGACCGGACGTCGCGTTTGCTACCGGGCAGCTGGCTAGGGTTGTGCAATGCCCTGATGAGGAGCAGGTAGCAGCTGGAATGAGGGTGGCCAAGTATCTTGGCCAAACACCGACCGTTGGGCTGCAATACTCGGCGGCGGCACAAAGGCGCCAAAAGGGCGCGGATGGTGTTGAACCCGGGCGTTTGTTCCTCACCGCCTACTCGGATGCTTCATATGCATCAGAACCAGAGGACATGACAAGTGTGGGAGGCTTCATATGCTGTGTTGGTGGAGGCCCAACTGCTTGGGAGAGCAAGAAGCAGGTTGACCAAGCTTTGAGCTCGGTGGAGTCCGAGTACATGGCACTCTTCCGTGCCGTACGGGAGATTGTGTGGCAGCGGCGTTTGTTGGCTGAATTGGGGGAGGAGCAGCAAGGACATATCCCACTGTACTGTGACAGCCAGGGTGCCATTGCTCTTGCTAAGAACCCTGTGTTGCATGGACTCACGAAGCACATGAGGGTGAAGTGGCATTGGACGAGGAGCATGGTAACCGCGGGTGAAGTTGAGTTGCGCTACGTGAAGACCACGGGGCAGCCGGCTGACATGATGACCAAGAGGCTGGTGGAGCAGCAGCATTGGAAGTGTTGCAAGCTGGCTGGGATGGCTCTGAACTGAGAGAGCAACATATCCTAAGGCCAACAATCCGAGGGGGAGTTTGTTGGTGCAACCCTACGGTTTGCACTCGGCTTGTTGTCCGTGTGCGTGAATGTGTGTGTGTATGGAATGGTATGAGGGCATGGGATAATATATATTTCATGCTTATAATTGTGTGTGAATGTTGAGTCATGATGTCGAGTGTGTGTGTCGAGTCAATAGCGAGTTATCGCTAGACGCGTGTTACGCGGTCGTTTGTGTCTCGCGCGCGGTTTCTATTTTGTCGTGCGCGGTTTCTATTTTGTCCTGTATCGAACGTTCAGCGTGTCGCAGGTGTGTGCAGCAGACCCATCAAGAACTCAAGGATGAGTTTGTGATGAAGAGCCCGAGCCTTGGTGTCAAGCCTCAAGTGATTTCGAAGCTCGCCAAAAGGGTACACCTCAAGATATTGAAGATAGTTACATTACTTTGTGTAGTGTAACATTTCACTTGGTGTAGGCCCTAGTGAAGGGTAGTTTCGAGACCCTTCGTGGTTGGGGACAGTGTGGCACTGTTCCACATCACTGTACCTCGGCTCTTGGGGTTTGTAGGAGCTGGGAGTCATTCCCAACTCGTAACTCTTCCTATCTTGTGTTCTAAGACTATAGTGGCTGCCATAGTACCGTTCGTTCAAACCGACGCTGTGTCGTCAATTCTTTATCAAATCGTGCAATCTAAATTGCTAATTGTAGACGACGTGAAGACGCTCCAGATCCAATTTGAATCAAGTCATTTGCAGCTGTGAGCAGAACGCTATCAACGTTTGAAGCCGCTGTGCAGAAATCCGTCTGTGCTCTCTATCTTTCGTTTTAGGCACATTCAAGCCTATTGTGACTATAACAGGCTGAATCACGGGGTTGGCCTTGAGCTTGAGCTTCTCCACTGCCACCAGCACCTCTGCCACCCCTTTCCTCAGGTCCAGACATTGTCGAAACTGCTCCAAGGGCCTCTGATACCACTTGTTATAGTCACAATAGGCTTGAATGTGCCTAAAACGAAAGATAGAGAGCACAGACGGATTTCTGCACAGCGGCTTCAAACGTTGATAGCGTTCTGCTCACAGCTGCAAATGACTTGATTCAAATTGGATCTGGAGCGTCTTCACGTCTTCTACAATTAGCAATTCAGATTGCACGATTTGATAAAGAATTGACGACACAGCGTCGGTTTGAACGAACGGTACTATGGCAGCCACTATAGTCTTAGAACACAAGATAGGAAGAGTTACGAGTTGGGAATGACTCCCAGCTCCTACAAACCCCAAGAGCCGAGGTACAGTGATGTGGAACAGTGCCACACTGTCCCCAACCACGAAGGGTCTCGAAACTACCCTTCACTAGGGCCTACACCAAGTGAAATGTTACACTACACAAAGTAATGTAACTATCTTCAATATCTTGAGGTGTACCCTTTTGGCAAGCTTCGAAATCACTTGAGGCTTGACACCAAGGCTCGGGATCTTCATCACAAACTCATCCTTGAGTTCTTGATGGGTCTGCTGCACACACCTGCGACACGCCGAACGTTCGACACAGGACAAAATAGAAACCGCGCACGACAAAATAGAAACCGCGCGCGAGACACAAACGACCGCGTAACACGCGTCTAGCGATAACTCGCTATTGACTCGACACACACACTCGACATCATGACTCAACATTCACACACAATTATAAGCATGAAATATATATTATCCCATGCCCTCATACCATTCCATACACACACACATTCACGCACACGGACAACAAGCCGAGTGCAAACCGTAGGGTTGCACCAACACTGGGTTGTCCTGAAACTCGGTGACCACCTGCACAACATGGCAAAGGACTGCCACACCGATTTTCAGACCAATCAGAGCTTGTTAGATGAGTCAGCAGCCGAAATGGTGAACTCGGGTGTTACCAAAAAAGAGTAACACACACTTCCGGGATGCCATAAGTCTTGAAACTGAAAATGTTGCCATGCCTTGTAAACTTCTTCAAAAATTCTGAAACTTTGAGGGTATGAAGACAACATATTGAAGCACCTCCCCACAAAATTCCAGAAGCTGAGCAGGCTTGTAGGCTGAATGGGAGTGCGATGACCGTGCCACTATAGTACTTTGGCACAACAGAAGGCGTTGGCAACGTCGATTTGGCGAAGTTTCTTCTGCTTAATGGTGGCTATCGCGAGGAGGATTCGGAGAGAGGTATGTCTGCTAGCTGGTGCAAATGTTTCGGTGAAGTCTCGTCCGTGCTCTTGGTCGAAGCTTGTTGTTTTATTCGCGGGAGTTTCGGTAGACTCCGCAGCTGGTCTTGTTGTTGTGCCTTCCCCTGTCTGTAGGACAGAGGCTGGAGGTGGAGTAGGAGTAGTGCCGGGAGATCCGTTGGAGGAACTCCTCTCCTTCTGAGTTGCCATGCCTTGTGCTGTTGTAGGAGTTTGAGTAGTTGATCTTGCCTTGGAGGCTCTTATGTTGGGCTAAGAACAAGCCCTTAGGATCTTTTCAAGGCTAAGACTTTGGGTAGAGATGTTGTAATTGCGGAAGCGTATAGTAATCTTGTCGAACCACCTTGCACTAGTGTGTGAGAGCAAGAGATTGATTATAGCAAGGTAATGCAAGGTCTTTTATAAGATTACAAGGAATATGAAAAGGTGCAACTAACCGTTTTGTTGTTGCGGTTCGATACAGTAACGACTCGGGCAACTGCTCAATACCGAGTCAGTTGTTTGTCCTTGCTGTTGCGCTGTATTTCGTCGAGTCAAGGGTCGCTGACCTTTGACCTTCGCGTAACTTCCAGCTGTTACGTTTTGTTAACCTCCTTGGTTGACTCGCTTGTTGCTTCACTGTAGTCTGCTTCGTTCGTGTTATTACTTCGATACTTCAGAAGTGCCAACTATGTGTTTCCAACACCACACACCCCACCACACCCACACACTTAAAATAGGCTAGGAAACAAGTGTCGAGAGGATTGTGTGAGTAAGGAGGAACAAGGAGATACAAGTGTCGACCTAAAGTGTTGTACCTTTTAGAGGGCAACTCAATGTAGCCTATCTAACAATATATAGAAGATATAAACATTTGACACACCCCCATAGGCTAAGTGAGGGGCATCAAAACAACCAAGGGAAACAAAGGGTCACAAGACCAATCAAGAACAAGCATAAAAAACAAAGCTTAGGGTGGCGCTCAGAGTCACCACACACTCCGAGCACAAGCAAGTGGCCACAAGGCCAGTTTAAGAGTTTACTAGTATATATAGAAGCACAACAAGCAGAGCAAACAGCAAGTCTACAGCAACCGAGGGCCTACCTCAACAAGCCCCAACTGCACACAGAACATGTGGTGGTCACCAGGCGCCAAGGCCTTGGTGAAGACGTCGACAGTGCTTGCCTCTAAGGCCACGAAGTCCAAGCGTGCCTGGCCGCGTCGCTGCAACTCTCGCAGAAGGAAGTAGCGTAAGCCCCCGGATAGAAACGCAGGCCTATGATAAGCGTCGACGCTTATAAAAGGCTTACGGCGCTTATATATGGTCCTCGATTATAAGCCCACCCCTAACGGCTTACGGATTATTATCTGACTCATTCTGACTGTGTGGGCTGGCAAGGATTTAGCCACTGCCAATTTACACAGAATTCACATTCATTGCCCTCTACAATATCGATTCGATTCAAATCGCAAGGATGAGATGAACACTTTGGTGTAAATAAAACTAGATTCATATATTTCATTATATAAGCCCTGGCGCTTATAAAAATCCTCAATTCTAAGCCCACCCCCTAAAAAACAGTGTTTTTTTATACCCCTAGGGGCGCTTCTATCCGGGGGCTGACGGTACCTCACGTCAATATGATTCACTCTGCTCTCCAGTCAAGGCTCTCGACACAGGAGGATCATGGCCTTGTTGTCAGCGTACAAGGTTGGTGCAGAGCGAGGCCGCTCACCAAGGTCGACGAGCAAGAAGGTCAACCAGCGAAGCTCCTGTGCCGCCATGGCACCAGCGTAGATCTCTGCCTCTGCACTGGACGAAGCCACAGACGACGACCGCGTAGACCTCCACGAGACAACACCAGCACCCAGAATGAAGTAGTAACCCTGAGTCGAGCGCTGAGTCTCGACGTCGTCAGCGTAGGAAGAGTCGCAGTGACCGGTCAACACAACTGGCTGTGTCCCTCCAAGCACAAGCCCCATGCCTGATGTAGTCACCAGGTACTTCGCCACCCTCACAGCAGCTGTCCAGTGAACAGGACGGTGTCTCCCAGTCGCAAAAAATTGAGAGAGGACGCTGAGGGGAAAGGCGAGGTCCGGCCGAGTACAAGTCATCAGGTACATGAGGCAGCCCACAAGCTCTGCGTAGGGGCCACTAGACTCAAAAGGCTCGTTGGGAAAAGGGCCAGTGAGTCGGTGGTCAACGGCAAGAGGAGTGGGGTTGTGTGGTGGAGAACTGAAACCCGAACCGCCGAAGGACCTGCTGCACCATGTGTGAGTGAGTCAGTATGATGGTACAAGCGGCTCTGTCCCTGGTGATCTGCAGGCCAAGGTAGCGCTGCAGTTCACCGAGGTCAGTGCACTTGTGTCTCTTTTGTAGTTCGGATTTCACCTCAGTCAGAGCTGCCCTGTCTGCTGTAGCAAAGACCAAGTCGTCGACGTACACTAGTATAAAGAAAGGAGTGGAACCTGTGCGAAAAAACAGCGATGGGTCGGCAGAGGAAGGACGAAACCCAAGGTCACGAAGCGTGGAGCGAAGAGTGTCGTGCCACTCACGGGACGAGTGGCGGAGACCGTAGACTGGCCGCGTCAGGCTCCACTAGGTCCCAGGTGGGAAGTTGTTAGTGAAGCCAGGAGGACGGCACAGCCAGATCTCCTCGTGTAGACGGCCCTGGAGAAACGCAGTGGAGAAGTCAAGGGAGTGTAGCTCGTAGTCTCGCTGTGCTGCTACGTGCAGTAACACCCGAAGAGCAGTCATCTTCGGGGTCGGGGCGAAGGTCTGGAAGAAGTCAACTCCCTCACGCTGACTGAAACCCCTAGCCACGTAGCGCGCCTTGAACACAGGCGGTGAACCAGGCGGCCGCTTCACCTTGAAGAGCCACATGCCATCGACAACGTTCGCCCTGGGAGGGGGAACTGTGTCGACGTACGTGCCTGTGGATCTCCAAGACGCTAGCTCTGCATCCATAGCCGCTATCCACTGAGAGGCCTACTCCCCTGACACTGCCTCACGGTATGTGCAAGGTGTCGGTATGTCAAGGGCGTCGGGGTCTCCCTCAAGGGAAAGCAGCATGGCGCAGAGAGAGGGGGAGGCAGCTGCTAAGAACTCGAGCTCAGAGTGCCTGACCTCTAGGATGTCACAGCCAAGGGCAGACTCACCCCTAACGGACAGAGGACGGGGAGGTGGAGCAGCCACCACACGCGTGGCGTAGTCAAGACGGCGGGTGGAAGCAAAGTCAGCGACTGCGGCAGTAAGAGCCGAGACAGACGACGGAGAGGCACAAGGGTCGGTGACAAGAGAGGCGAGAACACGAGAGACAACAGGGCGAGCAACACGGTAGTAGTCTGTGATAGGGTGAGAGGAAACAGTGAGAGACGAATCAGGAGGTGAGGGGAGAACAGACACAGGCGGAGAACGACAAGGAGGAGAACAAAACAAGATGGAGGACAACGACTGGTCCAGTCGTGCGGGACAACAGGAGGATACGACCGTGACTGAGGAGGAGAGAAAACAACCGGAGTCGAGTCCGGAGGAGGAAACGTAGGACCATACGCAGTAGGTAACTGGGAGTGAACAGGAGGAGAGGAAGGAAGACCAACGGCCCGAAGGCCACTCACTGGAGGGAACAGCTGCTGCAATGGTGGCGGCTGCGGCGCTTGCTGCTGCTGCTGGTCCAACCACTGCAGCTCCTGCCTCTCCTGCTCCACCCGCTCCTGCTCCTCGCGCTCAAGCCGGCAAAGGGCCTAGAAACGGGTGTCGTGGCGATGGGGACGCGCAGTGGGTGACGCAGTAGGCGAGCCTCTAGCTCCCGTCTCCTCAGTACTAGCATCTCCAGCTCCAGCACCCCCAGAACTAGCACCTCCAGTGCTAGTACCTCTAGCACCAGCACCCTCAGAACTAGCACCTCCAGCTCCAGTACCCCCAGAACTAGCACCTCTGGTGCCAGAACCTCCAGCTCCAGCACCCCCAGAGCTAGCGCCACCTGCGCCAGCACCTCCAGCTCCAGCACCCCTTGAACGAGCACCCCCAGACCGAGAACTGCCAGTGGCTGCACCTCCAGCTCCAACACCAACCGAGTCCACACTAACCTGTCATGGAAGTGCCGAAGGCTGCTGAAGGGACTGTGAGGCGGACTACGGGGAGGGAGACGCTACCTGACGCGCGACCGAGGGTAGAGGGGTAGCGTGAGACACACCTGACAGGGCAGGACCTCGACAGGGGTACCGGGAGTAGTAGGACACTGACTCGTCAAGCTGGACGTCACGAGAGTCTAGAAACTGGTGGAGGGGTGGGTGGTAAAAGGAGTAGTCAGGAGAGCCCACCGGGAAACCAAGGAAGACACAGGGGATGGCGCGAGCCGAGAGCTTGTCCACAGAGGTGTCGCGGACAAGCGCAAGGCAGCCCTAGACGTGAAAGGCCGACCCAACACCAGGGGACCCAGTCCAAAGACTGGTCGGTGAAATCTCAGGCCGCGAGACACGCAGCTGAAGGTTCAGCTGGTACGCGGCGTAGCGCACCGCGTAGGGCCACAGAAAATGGGGCGCACGGGCATGGATCATGGACGTGCGGGCGATGTCCATGACCAAGCCAATGCAGTGCTCAACAACCCCATTCTGCTCTGGGGACTCTGGCAGCGTCCAGGACTGTCTGATGCCGCTCGCCGCAGAACCCGGCAAGGACGCCGGAGCAAAACTCACCCCCACGGTCGGAGTGGAGACAACGGACACGACTACCACGAGTGGCCTCACTGGCCAGAAGCCACCAGATCAGTGTAGAAGTCACCTCAGACTTCTTCGCGAGAGGAAACACCGTGGTGTACCTGGAGTAGTCATCAACGACCACTAGAAAGTAGCGCTCCCTCTCAGGTCCCAGCGTAGGGGCAGGGCCCCAGACGTCCAGGTGGAGAGTCTGGAAGGGAGCAGTGGCCGGACGAAGGGAGGAGTGTGGAGTGGTGCGCAGGCAGCCGGCGACGCAAGGAGTGCAGGGTGGGGCAAGCGAGGGAGGGAGCGACGGAAAGACACGCGGGAGACCTGAGACAAGACTGTGACTGGCCATGCTGCAGAGGCGGGGGAGCGACAGATGGCCAAAGCGGTGGTGCCACAAGACGGTGGGGTGGGCAAGGGACTGACAGGAGGAAGACGCAGCAACCTGACCAGACACCACTACTTAACCAGACACAGCAACCGGACTAGATACTAGGACCAAAGGGGACGCAGCGACGTGAGTGGAGGAAGTAACCGGGGAGCGCTCAATGTGGAGAACGTAGAGACCAGAGCGGGACTCCCTGGTGAGCGTGGCAAGAACACCACCTGTAGCGGCGTCTGTACAGACCGCAGTCCTCCCACCCCCCACAAAGGTAACGGTGATCCCCCTGTCCAGGAGGTATCCAACACCCACCAAGTTCTGAGTGAACAAGGGGATGTAGAGGCCGCGCTGGATACCAGAGGGGACCACAGGGCACGGGAGGGTGGTAGAGCTGCGCGCAACGGCTGGTCCTGAAGAAGGATCAGCCAGAGCTACCAGAACCGGAGCAAGGAGTGGTGTGAGGGTCATGTGGTCGCGGAAGAAACACTGCGACGCGCCAGAGTCCAGCGTGAATGACAGAGACGCCTCAGTCAGAGGCGTGTCACGTCCGGAGGCTACACAAGCACCTAGAGCAGAAACACAAGCACCTAGACTAGAGAGGCATAGGTCTACACTAACAGGAGGCAAGCATCGTAGACTACGAACATGTGAGCACACAGATCCATCAGCACTATAATCAACATCAACATACAAAGCATACTGACGAGCATCCTCCATAGACAGTTCAAATACAAGAATCTTACGGGCTAGCAGGCGAGCCCAGCGCGGGGTGGTCGCCTAAGGACCTGAGCGTGCACGGTAGAGGTCATCGAGGCGGCGGAAGCACCGCGCTACAGAGTGGTCTCACGGCCGCAGACACAGGGACTGCCCGGTCCGGTGACGCACCAGTGGTCGCAGGGGCCGGTGTCGCACCGTGAGGGGCGAGGGGCCCAGCTGCTAGTGCTGCTGCTGCGGCCAGTGCTCCCGGGTCCTCCAAGTCCCCACTGTGGCGGAGGGCTCCAGTGCTGCTGCGGACCCCACTGCAGTGGGGGTCCCCACGACTGAAACTGCTGTGGTGCCTGCCACTGCTGCTGTCCCTGCTGCTGCTGCTGTCTTTGCTGTGGCTGCTGCTGCTGGGGCCCTGCACCATCGCTGGTCGAACATCTTCCAACAGGCGGGTCAGCACCTCCTCCAGAGCTCCTTCCGCCTGGGGCACCACCGCCACCGCCACCACTGCCGCCCCCAGGGCCGCCTCCACCACTGCCACCTCCTCCACCGCCGCCACCCCCCTTCCCCCCTTTCTTGCCTCCCTTGCCCCGTTTCTGCCTGTCAGCAGCAGAAACAACGGCAGTGTCCTCAGAAACCGACACAGCAGCAGATGCACGTGCAGCAGTGAAGGTAGGAAGCTGGGGGACAGCACACCCCTCAAACAGACGAGGGGCAACTGCGTCAGTGGCTGAGGCAACAGAGAGGAGATTACTCTCGATCTTCCCGAGAGTGGTCTCAAGAAGATCAATCATAAGCGCGCCCGTCGCCCCTAAGGCCCCAGCCCGTCTGTCGCCCCTGCTGCCCCTCGCGCCCGCCCGTCGACCCTAGGCCCGGCCCGCCAGTCGACCCTAGCCCGGCCCGCCCGTCGACCCTAGGCCCCGGCCCGCCCGTCGCCCCTAGGCCCCAGCCCGCCCGTCAACCTGCTGCCCTGCGCGCCCGCCCGTCGACCCTAGCCCGGCCCGCCCGTCGACCCTAGGCCTCGGCCCGCCCGTCGCCCCTAGGCCCCGGCCCGCCCGTCGCCCCTAGGCCCCGGCCCGCCCGTCGACCCTGCTGCCCCGCGCGCCCGCCCATCGACCCTAGCCCGGCCCGCCCGTCGACCCTAGGCCCCGGCCCGCCCGTCAACCCTAGGCCCCGGCCCGCCAGTCGACCCTAGGCCCCGGCCTGCCCGCCGCCCCTTGCGGCCCGCTCAACGACCCCAGGCCCCGCACGCCGCCCCTTGCGGCCCGCCCCTCGCCCCTGCAGCCCGTGAGCCGCCCTTGCAGCCCCGCACGCAGCCCTTGGTGGCTCATCAGCCGCCCCTGCTGCCCTGCTAGCCGCCCCATGCGGCCCTCTCGCAGCCCCTGCAGCCCCGCGCGCCGCCCCTACGCCCGCCGGCCGCCCCTAGGCCCCCGAGCCGCCCCTCTTGCAGCCTGCGCACCGCCTCTTGCAGGCCGCTTGCCGCCCCTTGCTGCTGCCTGCCCTGTTCCCTGCGCTGCCCGGCTTCTGCCCGCCCTGCGTGCTGCGCCGCTATGGCTTCTCTCCGCGTTCTCGCGTTCGATCATGAGGGCCGCCCGATCCAGTTAGACACGTGGCTCGACGACCTGCAGCTGTACCTACTGAGCGACTCTAGGGACAACGTTTCGTTGTTTGACCACACGTTTCGCACCGCTCCCGCCCCTCCCGCCACAGCTAACAGTGCGACTCGCTCACAGTGGCTTACTCGTGACGCTGCTGCTCGCTTAGCCATTCGCAACCACCTGCCGTTAGCCGAATGCACTCACTTCAGACAGCACAAGACTGCACAGGCACTGTACGACGCTGTAGTCACCCGTTACTCCTCGCCTGCCACTGTTGCTCTAGGCCGTCTTCTACTGCCCTACATTTTTCCCGAGCTGTCCGCCTTTGCCACTGTAGAGGACTTGGTTTCCCACCTTCGCACTAGCGTCGCTCGCTACCGCGCTGCCGTCCCAGCAGAGTTCCTTGACAAGAACCAGCCACCGATGTTCATCACTCTCTACTTTATAGTCACCCGCCTCCCTGACTCTCTTCGCTCTGTCAGGGACCACTTTCTCGCACTTGACCCCACAATCCTCACTGTTGACCTACTCGAGCAGCACCTCCTTGCAGCTGAGACTAGTGTAGTCGCTGTAGGTGCTACTCGTGGCACTCCACGCATGCCCTTCTTTGAGGGGTGCTCCCCCTCCCCCCTTGCCCCCTCCTACGCCTCTGCTGCTGCTGTTGACGTCCTTGGTGCTGAGGACGTCCGGGCTGCTTCTGCTAGTGGGAAGCGCCGCAGCAATAAGGGCAAGGGTGGGAGGGGTGGTGGCGGTGGCAGCGGGGGTGGTGGTGGGGGCAGCAGTGGAGGTGGTGGAGGCAGTGGAGGTGGTGGCGGTAGTGGGAGAGGTGGCGGGAGTGGGGACGTTGGTGGCGGCAGTGGTGGCAGCGGTGGGAGTGGTGGTGGTCGAGCTGGAGCTACTCAGCGTAGAGGTTCTGGCGGTGGCCAGAGGCAGCAGCAGCAGCAGCGTCGGAGCGAGACCCCGTCGCCCCAACGGCTTCGTGAGTGGTTTTCTTAGCGTGGGGCGTCTGGGGGTAGTGGAAGCTGCCCGTATGTCATTCGCACGGGTGACCGTTCTGGTCAGACAAGCGGGAAGCCTCACACTCAGCACCGCTGCTTCTCCCGCCTCGACGACGCTTGGCGCGCAGAGTTTGGTGACGAGGCCGACCGCACCCACTGGGCAGAGCTGCTTAGGTCTGGAAATGCTATCTTTGACCTAGACTCTAATGCTATCCTTGCTGCTATGTATGCTTTGTCTGTTAGTGCTGAGGGTGACTGTTACCTGTGTGTGCCGCCTGACCCAGGTATAGAGGCTGCTGCTCTAAGTACTAGTGAGTCTGCTCTCCTTGGTACTGCGCCTGCTGAAGCCTTGCACACCTTTACACTTGACTCAGGTGCTTCATGCTGTTTCTTTCGCGACAGCACCACCCTTACTCCTCTTTCTGCACCTGTACCAGTCAGACTAGCTGACCCCTCCGGGGGCCCAGCCCTTGCCCATTCCTCCACTGTTCTCCCGTGTCCGGCGGTTCCGTCCGGCTCACTATCAGGTCTTCACCTCCCCTCGTTCTCTACGAACTTGGTGAGTACCGCTGCCCTCCAGGACGCGATGGTCACTACCACCACTCCTGGGAGTCAGCATGTGTCGATCTGCACGTGTACACGGACGAGCCGCCACCTGGCCACGTTCACTCGTCGGCCTGGGTCGAGTCTGTACACACTGACTACTGAGCCTCCTCAGGTAGCTGCGTCTGCCCAGGTGTCCGCGTCAGGTCCGGTAGCACCCCCTTCCTCGTGTTGCCTCCTGTCGCACCAGACTCTCCTGTGGCACCACCGCCTTGGTCACCCCTCCTTGCCACGCCTTTGTGGCATGCACTCCCACCTCCTTATCTCTGGACTTCCTAGGTCTCTGCCTTCCCTCCCGCCCTCGCCTGCCCCGCCCTGCCTTCCTTGCATCGAGGGGCGGCAGTGCGCCGCTCCTCACTCCTCCTCGTTTCCCCCGACGACTGCTCCCCTGCAGACTCTCCACATGGACGTGTGGGGCCCAGCCCGCGTCAGTGGACAGGGCCGCTAGCGCTACTTTCTGCTGGTTCTTGACGACTACACGCGCTACACCACGGTCTTCCCCTTGCGCAGCAAGGGTAAGGTCCCTGATGTCTTGATCCCTTGGATCCGCGCAGTCCGTCTCCAGCTCCGTGAGCGGTTCCGCCAGGGCCTTCCTGTCCTGCGTCTGCACTCTGACAGAGGTGGTGAGTTCTCCTCCGACCTCTTGCAGGAATTTTGTCCTGGGGAGGGCATTCTCCAGTCGTTCACGCTTCCAGACTCCCCTCAGCAAAATGGGATTGCTGAGCGCCGCATTGGCTTAGTCATGGAGGTCGCTCGTACCTCCATGATCCATGCGGCTGCTCCCCATTTTCTGTAGCCGTTTGCGGTCCGGTACGCTGCGCATCAGCTCAACCTCTGGCACCGTGTCTCCTTGTCGGAGACCTCGCCGACACTGCCTTGGACGGGGCAGGTTGGTGATGCGTCGGTGTTCCGGGTCTAGGGCTCTCGTGCCTTTGTTCGCGATACGTCCGCGGACAAGCTCTCCGCCCGCGCTTCCTGCGTCTTCCTTGGCTTTCCCCCTGACGCGCCTGGTGTCAAACTTATATGCTATAGTCTATCTAGGCTGTAGTGGGGTAGTTCATATAGGGTACAACACTTTTAGGTTTCCTACTTGTACTCATCTGCTTCCTAGTTCATTCATTCCTTCATGATTCTAACATGGTATCAGAGCAGGTTCCCTAGTGGGAACATTTTTTTTTGGGCCCACCACGATTTTTTCTGCCCTGCCCAAAAGCGCGCCTCACGCCTTGCCCTAGTAAGGCCCGTCGCGGCCCTGCCTTTGCTGGCCCTTCGCGGCCCTGCCGTCGCCGCCCGTCGCGGCCCCTGCTGCCGTCGCGGCCATTACTGCCGTCGCCGCCCCAATTGCCATCGCGGCCCTAACTGCCGTCACAGCCCCTACCGCCCGTCGCGGCCCTTAACTGCGGTCGCGGCCCCTACTGCCGACGCGGCCCCTGCTGCTGTCGCGGCCCCCGCCCGTCGCAGCCCCTGCTGTCGCGGCCCTGCCGTCACCGCCTGTCGCGGCCCCTGCAGCCGTCGCGGCCCCTACTGCCGCTGCGGCCCCTGCTGCCGTCGCGGCCCCTGCTGCCGTCGCGGCCCCTGCTGCCGTCGCGGCCCCTGCTGCCGTCGCGGCCCCTACTGCTTTCGCGGCCCCTGCTGTCGTCGCGGCCCCTGCTGCCGTTGCGGCCCCTGCTGTCGTCGCGGCCCCTGCTGCTGACGCGGCCCCTGCCCTGCACCCGCCCCTGGTAAGCACCCGCGCCGCCCTGCTGCGCCGCGCCGCCAGGCGCTGAGCCACGCCGCCAAGTCGAGCCGCGCCGCCCAGCCGAGCCGCGCCGCCCAGCCGAGCCGCGCAGCCCTACCGAGCGGCGCCGCCCTACCGAGCCGCGCCGCCCTACTGAGCCGCACTGCCCTGCCTGCACAGCTCCTGTTGCTACTGCTGCCACTACTGCAACTGCTGCTACTGCTGCTATGGCTAGCCCTAATGCTCTCACCTTTGATGCTGAGGGACGTGCAGTTGACTTTGACGTGTGGGTTGACGACCTGCAGCTCTTTCTTCAGTGTGACTCTAGGGATGGGGTATCCCTTTTCGATCACACGTCCGGTGTCTCTACTGCACTTGCTGCCACTGCTGACAGTACGGTTCGCTCGCAGCGGACCACTCGTGACGTTGTTGCTCGCCTTGCTGTTCGTAGTCACCTGCCGCCTGCTGAGCGCACGCATTTTGGCCAGTACAAGACTGCTAAGTGTTTGTACGACGCTGTAGTTGCGCGCTACTCCTCCCCTGCCACTGCTGCCCTCAGCCGCCTCATGCTGCCGTACCTTTTCCCTGACCTTGCCGCCTTTGCCACAGTCGCTGACCTCATTACTCACCTCCGCACTAGTGACGCCCGCTACCGCACTGCCCTTCCCACTGAGTTCCATGCCAAGAACCCCCCCCCCCCATGTACATCACCCTTTACTACCTAGTCACCCGCCTCCCCGACTCCCTTTCTTCAGTCAGGGACCACTTTCTCTCCCTTTGCCCCACCGAGCTCACTGTCGACCTGCTAGAGGAGCGCCTTGCTGCAGCTGAGAAGACTATCTTAGCTGTAGGTGCTTCTCGCGGTGACCGTCGCACCCCTTTCTTTGAGGGGTGTTCCCCTGTCCCCCTTCTCCCCTCTGTTGCTTCTGCTGCTGCTGTCGACCTCGTTGGCACTGAGGAGGTCGGGGATGCGTCTGCTCCTAGTGGGAGGTGCCGCAACAGCAAGGGCAAGGGGAGCAAGGGTGGTGGAGGGGATGGCGGGGGCGGCGGCGGAGGCGGTGGAGGAGGCGGAGGGGGTGGCGGTGGAGGTGGGGGTGGTGCCGGGAGTGGGGGCTTCAGTGGCGGCAGTGGAGGTGGTGGAGGCAGCGACGGAGGTGGTGGAGGCAGCGGCATTGGTGGCGGAGGTGGCGGTGGCGGTGGTGCTGGTCGAGGTGCAACCGCGCAGCATGGAGGCTTTGGTGGTAGCTAGCGCCAGCAGCAGCCGCGTTCCTGTGAGACCCCGTCGGCCCAGCAGCTTCGTGAGTGGTACGCTGGACGTGGGAGGTCTGGGGGTGATGGTCCCTGCACTTACGTTCTTCGCACCGGTAGTCATCGTGGGGAGACGTGCGGACTGCCACACACTGCGCAGCGCTGCTTCGGTCACCTGACTGACGCCTGGCGCGCCCAGTTTCCTGACGCTGTTGAGCTCCCTCGTTGGGGTGATTTGCTTAGGTAGAATGTGGCTATCTTTGATCTTGATTTCGATGCTATCCTTGCTGCCATGTATGCTTTGACTGATAGTGCTGAGGGTGACTGTTACCTGAGTGTCCCGCCCGACCCGGGCATTGAGGCTGCTGCTCTAGGTGCTAGTGTGTCTGCTGCTCCAGGTACTGGTGAGTCTGCTGCTCCGGGTGCTGGTGAGTCTGCTCTCTCTGGTACTACACCTACTGAGGCCTTGCACACTTTCACACTTGACTCTGGTGCTTCGCGCTCTTTCTTTCGCGACATCACCACACTCACGCCGCTCAGTCGGCCTGTCGCAGTCTCCCTGGCTGACCCCTCTGGGGGCCCAGTCCTTGCGCACTCTTCCACGGTTCTACCGTGTCCTGCGGCCCCAGCGGGCTTGCTGTCGGGACTCCACCTCCCCTGGTTCTCTACAAACCTGCTGAGTGGAGCTGATCTCCAGGACGCGTGGGTTGACCAGTTCACCCCTGGAGGTCAGCGTGTGACCCACTGCACTTGCTCTCGGACGGGCCGCCACCTGGCCACGTTC
The DNA here is from genome assembly GCA_947471745.1 of Closterium sp. Naga37s-1. Classification (NCBI taxonomy): domain Eukaryota; kingdom Viridiplantae; phylum Streptophyta; class Zygnematophyceae; order Desmidiales; family Closteriaceae; genus Closterium; species Closterium sp. Naga37s-1. The sequence goes on along the minus strand of CANJKZ010000120.1, from coordinate 3,513,282 downwards.
ACCCGTCGGCCTGGGTCGAGTCTCTACACACTGACTACTGCGTCTCCTCCGGTCTCTGCGTCTGGTCAGGTAGCCGCGTCTAGTCTGGTGTTTGCTGCCGCGTCCAGGTCTAGTCCTGCGTCTGCCCCCTGCTCGTGTCGTCCTCTGTCGCACGAGACTCTCCTTTGGCACCACCGCCTTGGTCACCCCTCCCTGCCTCGTCTTCGAGGTATGGCCTCCCGTACCTTTGTCTCGGGTTTTCCCAGGTCCCTCCCTCCCCTTCCTCTGGGGCCTGCCCCTACCTGTGTTCCTTGTGCCGAGGGCCGGCAGCGCGCCACTCCTCACTCCTCCACGTTCCCTCCAACAGAGGCTCCTCTGCAGACTCTTCACATGGACGTCTGGGGCCCAGCCCGCGTCCGTGGACAGGGTCACAAGCGTTACTTCCTGCTGGTCGTTGACGACTACTCGCGTTACACCACAGTCTTCCCCTTGCGCAGCAAGGGTGAGGTCCCTGAGGTGTTGATCGACTGGATCCGCGGTGCTCGTCACCAGCTCAGCGAGCGTTTCGGCTCGGACCTTCTTGTTCTGCGTCTGCACTCAGACAGAGGTGGTGAGTTTTCCTCCGACCTTCTGAGGGCCTTCTGTCGTGCCAAGGGCATCCGCCAGACGTTCACGCTTCCGGCCTCCCCACAGCAAAATGGGATTGCTGAGCACCGCATTGGCATGGTCATGGACGTCGCTCGTACGTCCATGATCCATGCGGCTGCTCCCCATTTTCTGTGGCCGTTCGCGGTTCAGTACGCTGCGCATCAGATCAACCTTCAGCCTCGTGTCTCCTTGCCGGAGACCACACCTACTCTGAGGTGGACAGGGAAGGTTGGCGATGCGTCCGCGTTCCGTGTCTGGGGATCTCGAGCTTTTGTCCGCGATACTTCAGCGGACAAGCTGTCCTCCCGTGCCGCTCCCTGCGTCTTCCTTGGCTTCCCCCCTGACGCACCTAGGTGGCAGTTCTACCACCCCACCTCGCGTCGTGTTCTGTCCTCTCAGGACGTCACGTTTGACGAGTCGGTGTCTTACTACCGTCTCCTTCCCTACCGCACTGCCTCTCTCCCCCCCCCCGCCACTCTTCCTAGCACCAGGTACTCCTCCGGTAGACCCCCTCCCCCCTCAGGGTCCTGCCCCCTCAGGTGTGTCTCAGGTAGACCCTGTCGAGCCGGTCGAGGTAGCTTTCGACTCAGGTGCTGCTAGGGGTGCTGAGCCTGCGGGTGCGGGGACTGGGGGTGCGGAGCCTGGGGGTGCTGAGCCTGAGCGTGTGGAGTCTGGGGGTGCTGAGCCTGCGGGTGCGGGGACTTGGGGTGCGGAGCCTGGGGGTGCTGAGCCTGAGCGTGTGGAGTCTTGGGGTGCTGAGCCTGCGAGTTCTGAGTCTGGAGGTTCTCCGGGTGTCCCGTTGCGGCGGGAGCCCCTCTCTCCGCAGCGGCTTCGTGAGTGGTACGCTCGGCGCTGTCGCCGTGCTACTGGTGCTGCAGGTGCTGGAGCTGCTGGAGGTGCTGCTGGTGCTGGAGCTGCTGGAGGTGCTGTTGGTGCTGGAGCTGCTCGAGGTGCTGCTCGTGCTGGAGCTGCTGGAGGTGCTGCTGGTGTTGGAGCTTCTGGAGGTGCTTCTGGTGCTGGAGCTGCTGGAGGCACTACTGGTGCTGGTCCTGCTGGAGGTGCTGCTGGTGCTGGAGCTGCTGGAGCCGCTGGTTCTGGAGGTGCTCGTACTGGAGGTACTGGAGCTGCTGGGGCTGGTGGTGCTGCAGGCGTTGGCGCTGCAGATACTGGAGCTGGTGGTGCTGCGGGAGTTGTTTCTAGAGACCCTGGAGCTGAGGGTACTGGTGCTGTCTCTGCTGTTTCTGGAGGCGCTGCGCGGCCGCGGCCGTACTACGTTCCGCTCCTTCAGCAGGTTCTTGGTCTAAAGCCTTCTCCTAGTCCTTCTCCTCCTTTGCTGAGTCCACCGCCTGTCCAGTCACAGTCGCAGTTACAGCCGGCCTCTCCACTGCCTGGTCCTTCTCCTTACTCTGGACCGACTAGAGGTCTTACGGAGCGTCGTGAGCCTGAGTCGCGTCCTGTGTCGCCTGAGTCTCGTTCTGCGTCACCTAAGTCTCGTTCTGAGACGCCTGTCCGCACTGTTCGCGCTGGTCGTAGTGTTTCGCGTCCGCGTCCTCCTCCTGTCTCTGGCACTCACTCTTTGACTCTGCGTCCTTCCACTGCTCCACAGCGTGTCCCTCTGTCGTCTCCTCCTGCGTCCTCTCTTCCTGACGGTCTGGACCCGCAGTCTGACTGCCTTCGTGCTGCTAGTCCTACTATCATGCGCTTTCTGGCCACTGCTCTCACTGACCCTTTGTTTGAGTCCACTGCTGCGCCTGCTCTCGTTGCTGAGCTTGTTGACTTTGCTGCCGCCTGTCGTCTAGACTACGCCACTAGTCTTGTTGCTGAGTCTGCGTCTGCGTCTGTCTGTCCTCCGTCCGTCGGGGGTGAGTGTGCCCTTGGCACGGACGTTCTTGAGGAGAGACAAGAGGAGTTTGAGTGCTTTGCCGCTGCTGTACCTCATCTCGTGTCCATGCTGCTTGCCCCTGAGGGAAACCCGGATGCACCAGACATCCCGACCCCGCGCTCTTACGTAGAGGCGATAGAGGGTCCCTACTCCTCTCAGTGGCAGGCAGCCATGGACGCCGAGATGGCTTCCTGGAAGTCCACAGGCACCTACGTCGACGAGGTTCCCCTGCCTGGGGCGAACATCGTCAGTGGCATGTGGATCTTCAGGGTGAAGCAGCCGCCGGGTTCTCCGCCTGTCTTCAAGGCGCATTACGTTGCACGTGGCTTCAGTCAGCGACAGGGAGTTGACTTCTTCCAGACCTTCTCCCCTACCCCGAAGATGACCACTCTTCGGGTACTGCTGCACGTTGCCGCTCAGCGTGACTACGAGCTCCACTCGCTTGACTTCAGCACAGCCTTCCTACAGGGCAGCCTGCACGAGGAGATCTGGCTGCGCCGCCCACCTGGCTTCACTGGGTCGTTTCCTGCTGGTACCCAGTGGAGCCTTCGGCGGCCAGTCTACGGTCTCCGCCAGGCACCCCGTAAGTGGCACAACACACTAAGGACGACTCTTGCTACTCTTGCTTTTGCTCCTTCCACTGCTGACCCTTCACTGTTTTTACGCACTGACACCACTCTGCCGCCGTTCTACGTTCTCGTGTACGTAGACGACCTCGTCTTTGCTACTGCTGACACTGAGGCACTCGCCCACGTGAAGTCGGAGCTGCAGAAGAGACACACGTGCACAGACCTGGGTGAGCTGTCAAGCTATCTTGGCTTGCGGATCACCCGGGACAGAGCACAGCGCACCATTAGCTTGACTCAGTCACACATGGTGCAGCAGGTCCTTCAGCGCGTCGGCTTCACGTACTCCTCTGCCTACCGGTCACTCACTCTTTGCTCCACCTTCGGACGAGTCCGTAGAGCCGAGTGGCCCATATCCAGAGCTTGTGGGCTGCCTCATGTACCTGATGACTTGCACACGACCTGACCTCGCATACCCTCTCAGCCTTCTGGCTCGCTACGTGGCTCCCGGTCGACACCGAAAGGTGCACTGGGATGCTGCAAAGAGGGTGTTGCGCTACCTGTGCAGTACATCGGGCATGGGGCTCGTGCTTGGAGGACGGGCTCGAGTTGTCCTCACTGGTCACGCAGACGCTTCCTGGGTTGACGACTTGGCTACGCAGCGGTCGTCACAGGGTTACACCTTCAGCCTTGGTTCCGGTTCCGTCTCTTGGCGGTCTACCCGCTCTTCTTCTGTTCTCAGCTCCAGTTTCGAGGCTGAGATCTACGCTGGGGCCATGGCTGCACAGGAGTTACACTGGCTCACCTACCTGCTGACCGACTTGGGAGAGGCGCCTCGTTCTCCTCCAGTTCTGTACGTCGACAACAAGGCCATGCTGGCCTTGTGTCAGGAGCACAGACTAGAGCACAGAACGAAGCACATTGCTCTGCGCTACTTCCTTGCTTAGAGTTGCAGCAGCGTGGGCAGCTTCGTCTTACTTACGTGGCCTCTCAGGCCAACACTGCTGATGTTTTCACCAAGGCACTTCAGCCTTGTGATCATCAGCGTTTCTGTACACTTCTAGGCCTTGTACCTACTGTGCCTCACTTGCTTACTTCTTGACTTTTCTTGTACTATACTCTCTACACATATATCTGCATGCTTACACTTGCTAGGTTGTGTTCACTGTATTGTTTGTTCTCCTATATATAACTCTGCATGTGAACTGGCCTTGTGGCCATTTGCTTGTTCTCAGACTGCGTGGTGACTTTGTGATCCACCCTGAGCTTGCTTTGCTTTTCTTGACTGGTCTTGTGACCTCTTGTTCTCCCCCACTTTGCCTATGGGGGTGTGTCAAACGTATATGCTATAGTCTATCTAGGCTGTAGTGGGGTAGTTCATATAGGGTACAACACTTTTAGGTTTCCTACTTGTACTCACCTGCTTCCTAGTTCATTCATTCCTTCATGATTCTAACACCTGGCTGGCAGTTTTACCACCCCACCTTGTGCCGTGTCTTCTCCTCTCCGAGACGTCACATTTGACGAGCTGGTTCCCTTTTACCGTCTCTTCCCCTACCGCTCTGCCCCTCCCCCACCCCCACCGCTCTTCCTTGCTCCAGGTCCCTCTCCGATAGACCCCCTCCCCCCTCAGGGTCCTGCTCCCTCAGGTGTGTCTCAGGTAGACCCTCTCCCTGGTACTGTGCCTGTTGAGGTGGCTGTGGACTCAGGTGCTGCTCGAGGTGCCGCGTCTAGGGGTGCCGCATCTGGGGGTGCGGAGCTTGGGGGTGCGTAGCGTGGGGGTGCGGAGCCTGGAGGTGCAGAGCCTGGGGGTGCTGAGTCTGAGGGTGCCGGGTCTAGGGTTGCTGAGCCTGGGGGTGCGGAGCCTGCGGGTGATGAGCATGCGGGTGTGGAGTCTGGGGGTGCTGAGCCTGCGGGTGTAGAGCCTGGGGGTGCTGAGTCTGGGGGTGCTGAGCCTCGTGGTACTGCTTCTTCAGGAGGTCCTGCGGGTGCTTCGCGACGACTGTCTCCCCGGTCGGAGCCTCTCTCCCCGCAGCAGCTGCGCGAGTGGTTTACTCAGTGCACACGCCTTCGGAGTGGAGCTGTCGGAGCTGGAGACTCTGCCGCTAGAGACACGGGAGCTGGAGGTGGTGGAGTTACTACTGGAGCTGGTGGTACCGGAGGTGCTGCAGCTGCTGGTCCTGGAGGTGCTCGTACCAGGGGTACTGGAGCTGCCAGGACTAGTGGTGTTGGGGGCGCTGGAGCTGGAGACCCTACGGAGCGTGGAGCTGCTGGGGCTGGAGGCGCTAGAGTTCGAGGCACTGGAGGTGGAGGAGCTGGAGCTGTTGACCCTGGATCTGGAGGTGCTGGAGCTGGGGATGCTGGTGGTACTGGTGCTGGAGGCACTGTGCGGCCGTGACTGTACTTTGTTCCCCTGCTTCAGTAGGTTCTTGATGTCCCGTCTTCTACTGGCCTTACTCCTCCCTTACTGTGTCCACCACCTGACCAGTCGCAGCCGCCGTTGAAGCCAGCCTCCCCATTGTCTGCTCCTTCTCCTTACACTGTGTAGACCGGCGGCCTTACAGAGCGTCGTGAGCCTGCGTCTCGTCCTGCCTCCCCTGTTCGCACTGGTCGTCGCGTTCCTCGTTCGCGTCCTCCTCCTGTCTCCGGCACACACGCTATGGCACTTCGTCCTTCCTCTGTTCCACTGCGTGTTCCTCTGCCTGCTCCTCCTGAGTCCTCTCTTCCTGCCGTCCCTGAACCTGAGTCTGACCGCGCTCGTGCTGCCAGTCCCACCGTCTCTCGTCTCCTCGCCACTGTTGTCACTGACCCTTGTTTTGAGTCCACTGCTGCGTCTGCCTTCGCTGTTGAGCTGGTTGACTTTGCTGCTGCCTGTCATCTAGACTACGCCATTGCTCTTGTTGCTGAGTCTGAGTCCGCTAGTCCTCCGTCCGTCGAGGGTGAGTGTGCTCTTGGCACGGACGTCCTTGAGGACAGGTAGGAGGACTTTGCGTGTCTTGCAGCTGCTGTATCTCGTTTCGCTTCCATGCTGCTTGCCCCTGAGGGAGACCCGGATGCACCAGACATCCCGACCCCGCGCTCTTACGCAGAGGTGATTACGGGTCCTTACTCCTCTCACTAGCAGGCAGCCATGGATGCCGAGATGGCATCCTGGAAGTCTACAGGCACCTACGTCGACGCAGTTCCCCCGTCTCGGGCGAACATAGTCGATGGCATGTGGATTTTCAGGGTGAAGCGGCCGCCGGGTTCTCCGCCTGCCTTCAAGGCGCGTTACGTTGCTCGAGGCTTCAGTCAGCGACAGGGGGTTGACTACTTCCAGACCTTCTCCCCCACCCCGAAGATGACTACTCTTCGGGTGTTGCTGCACGTCGCTGCTCAGCGTGACTACGAGTTGCACTCTCTGGGCTTCGGTACAGCTTTCCCGCAGGGCAGCCTGCACGAGGAGATCTGGCTGCGCCGCCCACCTGGCTTCACTGGGTCGTTTCCTGCAGGTACCCAGTGGAGCCACCGGCGGCCAATCTACGGTCTCCGCCAGGCGCCTCGAGAGTGGCAGGACACACTGAGGACTACACTTGCGGCTCTGGGGTTTACTCCTTCTACGGCTGACCCGTCGCTGTTTCTACGCACCGACACGTCGCTGCCGCCGTTCTACGTCCTCGTGTACGTCGACGACCTCGTCTTTGCCACTTCTGACACTGAGGCACTGACCCTTGTGAAGTCGGAGCTGCAGAAGAGACACACCTGCACTGACCTGGGTGAACTGCGCAGCTATCTTGGCTTGCAGATCACCCGGGACAGAGCACGGCGCACCATCACACTGACTCAGTCACACATGGTGCACCAGGTCCTTCAGCGCTTCGACTTCCAGTTCTCCTACTAGCCACTCGCTCTCAGCTCCACTTTCAGACAAGTCCGTAGAGCCAAGTGGTCCGTACCCAGAGCTTGTGGGTTGCCTCATGTACCTGATGACATGCACACGACCTGACCTCGCATACCCTCTCAGCCTCCTGGCTCACTATGTGGCTCCCAGTAGGCACCGAAAGGTGCACTGGGATGCTGCGAAGAGGGTACTTCGTTACTTGTGCAGTACGTCGGGCATGGGGCTCGTGCTTGGAGGACGGGGTCCAGTTGTCCTCACTGGTGACACAGACGCGTCTTGGTTTGACAACTCAGCTACGCAGCGGTCGTCACAGGGTTACACATTCAGCCTCGGTTCTGGCTCTGTTTCCTAGCGGTCTACCCGCTCGTCTTCGGTTCTCGGCTCCAATTGTGAGGCTGAGATCTTCGCAGGGGCCATGGCTTCATAGGAGCTATGCTGGCTCACCTACCTGCTGACTGACTTGGGAGAGCAGCCTTGTTCGCCTCCAGTTTTGTACGTAGACAACAAGGCCATGATTGCCTTGTGTCAGGAGCACAGACTGGAGCACAGAATGAAGCACATCGCTATGCGATACTTCCTTGCTCGAGAGTTGCACCAGCGTGGTCAGCTTCATCTTGCGTACGTGGCCACTAGGGCCAACACTGCTGATATATTCACCAAGGCACTTCTGTCTGGTGATCATCAGCGGTTCTCTACTGTTTAGGCCTTGTGCCTACTTTGCCTCACTTGCTCACTGTGTGACTTTGCTGGTACTGTGATCTATATTTATACCTGCATGCTTACACTTGCTAGGGTATGATCTTTGTATTGTTTGTTCTCTTTTATATAACTCTGCATGTGAACTGGCCTTGTGGCCCTTTGCTTGTGCTCGGAATGTGTGGTGACTTTGTGATTCACCCTGAGCTTGCTTTGTTTTTCTTGACTGGTCTTGTGACCACTTGTTCTCCCCCACTTTGCCTTTGGGGGTGTGTCAGAATGGTATAGTGCTTATATTTGTGTAGGCTATAGTGGGATAGCCCATAAGGGGTACAACCCAATTAGGGTTAGTACTTGTACCCAACTTCTGCTCAATGCATTCATTCTCGTTCATTCCTTTGACAGGGTGCTGTTGGGGAAGTGCATCACGGGTAGTGGAGAGGCGGTCAGGGAGACGAGTGACTATCCAATGGACGGTGAGCCAGATAGGAGGAGGGGCAACAAGAAGCTGAGCCTCAGTGCAAGCTATTCGGTAGCTAGTGACAAGGGAGCGCAAGTCTGTGGCTAGGTCAGAGACAGTCGCAAACGAGCCGAGGTCGGGAAACACGAACGGCATGAGGATGCGGCTGAGGGAGGCAGAGGAAGGGGTGGAATAGCGTGCAGAAATAGCATCATACACCTCCTTCGCAGTCTCTACCAGGTCGAAGTGAGCAACCTCAGTCGGTGGAAGGAGCTCGGTCAGCGCGAGTGCAGGCGCAGAATCACGGGAGTCCCAAACGTCCCACGCCAAGACGAGACGAGCGTTGTCCGCCTGCGCCTCCGGAGTCGAGGGGGGCACGGCAGGGAGGGGCTCGGGACGCGGTGGTGCCTTGAGGGCGCCGGACGCGTGGGCGTACAGGGTGGCGCCGTCCTGGCGCTGACTTGTGAGATAGCGCTGAGTCTGGCGGAGCCAGGTGCCGAATTCTATCGGGCGCCCCTCTGCATCAAAACAAAGGCGGCGGGAGGAGTCCATATTGGATGCTAGGCTAGGAGCAGCTGGAGCACGGAGCAAATGGAGCTAGGAGAGAGGCGCGCCAGATGGGGCTAGGCGAGGTACTGCCGGATCACGGAGGAGAACTATGCTAGGAACGCCAGTCTAGTAACGAACGGAGCTCAGAGCTAGCTGAGCTAGGAGCACACGGCTGGAGGAGGCAGGGCTGACGAGCCGATCGAGGAGCCAGAGAGTCGTTTGAGGGGCTGGCGGAGCGAGGAGAGACCTAGCCTCAACAGCTAAGTGGAGCGGCCTCCAGTCGCGACGGTGCGAAACACTGTGAGTATGAGTGACGCGAGTGTCGAACCAACGGAGGTCGGATGGTCTTGGGTGGTGTACGCGCGTGATGAGGAGCTGTGAGCGGTTGGAAGGGGCTGTGAGCGGTTGGAAGGGGCTGTGAGCTGTTGGAAGGGGTTGTGAGCGGTTGGAAGGGGCTGTGAGCGGTTGGAAGGGGCTGTGAGCGGTTGAAAGGGGTTGTGGGTGGGTGGGAGGGGCTAGCTGGCAGCTAGCTGCTGGCGGCTAGCTGCTGCTGGCGGATAGCTGCTGCTGGCTGCTAGCTGCTGATGGCGGCTAGTTGCTGGCGGCTAGCTGCTGGCGGCTAGCTGCTGCTGGCGGCGAGCTGCTGGCGGCTAGCTGCTGCCTAGCCGTGCTGCTGCAGTAGCACGCGCTGCTGCCTAGCCTTGCTGCTGCAGCAATGCACGCGCTGCTGCTGCAATGTGAGCGTTGCTGCTGCAATGCGCGTGCTGCAGTGGCGTGTGCGGCTGCCGCTGGCTAACGCGCGCGCTGCTGCTGCTGGTGCGTGTGTGCCTGCTTCTTGCACGCGCGGCTGTTGCGGGCTAAGCACGACTACGGGGGTCCGCGGGGGGGGGGGGGTCCCTTCTGGAGCGCGACGAAACGAGGGGCCCGCGGGGCCCTTTAAACGCTACGAAAAACGAGGCCCGCGGGGGCCTTTGAACGCGACAAAAACGAGGACCGCGGGGGCCGTCCTACCCGCGACGAAACGGAGCCTAAGGGACGGGCGCCTTGGGACTGGCTAAGGGAGGGAGCGGAAGCGTGGGAGGGGGAAAAATTACCTACTCTAATACCATCTTAAAATAGGCTAGGAAACAAGTGTCGAGAGGATTGTGTGAGTAAGGAGGAACAAGGAGATACAAGTGTTGACCTAAAGTGTTGTACCCTTTAGAGGGCAACTCACTGTAGCCTACCGTAAGCCTCCGGATAAAAGCGCAAGCCTCGGATAAGCGCCGGCGCTTATAAAAGGATGACGGCGCTTATATCTGGTCCTCGATTATAAGCCCACCCCCTAAAAAAAGATGATTTATTACACTGAACAAAATTATTGTCCTTATGCATTCGAAATGTGTGATAACTTGCACCCAATTGGGGCCTAAACAAGTTTTGTAATAAACATATTGCATACAGGGTTCGCGATTGACAGTTACGAGTTTGTGTAGGCTACCTATAGCCCCAAAAAAACCTCTTGCTCTAATGAGTCAGCTCTTCCCTCTCGACACCCCACACGGACAAATCTTTCCGAAATGTCCCGCGCCTTATTTCGTGCGCTATTAGATCTAGACTAGTTAGGTTCATAGGAGATTACGGGCGGATACTACGATCTACGAGTAGCGCTAACACCCCCGCAGCATGAAGCGCCTTAGCAAGGAGAAACAGAAGCGCATCATGTAGCGAATTGCGGAGGGGCGTAGTTACCGCCAAATCGCGCAGGAGTTGGGAGTTTCAAAGTCTGCCGTCCATGATAAGCTCATCCGCCACCTCGGTCCGAAAACGTTCGACGAGCTAGTGCCATCCCCGGCGAAACCTGGTCGGCCGCGCAAGTTACCAGAGCAAATCGCGAGGATAGTTATAAGGTCAATAGTGTCTGGTGAATCGAAATCCGCCGAGGCCGCAGCGGGAATGATATCCTCTACGCACGGCATCAGTGTCACGGGCACCATTGTGCGAAACACTCTCAAGCGGCACAGAGTTAGGGCGATAGAAAAGTCGTCGAAGCCTAGATTATCCTCGAAAAATGTCAAGGACCGCAGGCAGTGGGCCAAGGACCATCAGCACTGGACGATCGATGACTGGAAACGCGTGGAGTGGAGCGACGAAACGAAGATCTGCCGGTTTAGTAGCGACGGCCGTAGTTGGGCCTGGATTAGGGAGGACTGTCACATGGAGCCGCACCATGTGAAACAGACCGTCAAACATGGCGGCGGCTCCATCATGATTTGGGGGTGCATGACATACAACGGCGGGGGTTTCTGTCAGAGGTCCACTGGTGATCCCCGATTGATCCTAGGGAAGGGTTACAGGCATGTTGGCCTGGTGGGTTATGGGCGCACTGACCCGTTACTTAACAAGCCCTTTTATCCCAATGGTCTAGTGGTTGGGATTCTGACATGGTATCAGAGTGAAGGTCTCGGGTTCGAATCCCAGTGTGTGCACTTTGGGCATCCCAGTGCGGGGGGGTGTCAGAGGTCCACTGGTGATCCCCGATTGATCCTAGGGAAGGGTTACAGGCATGTTGGCCTGGGGGGTTATGGGCCCACTGACCCGCTACTTAACAAGCCCTTTTATCCCAATGGTCTAGTGGTTGGGATTCTGACAGTTTCATGTGCAAGATACAGGGAAGAATGAATGGCGAGTTGTACCGTTCAATCCTGCAAGACGAGCTGCAGCAGACTATTGAGCATTACGAGTTGGATCCCGAGATCGTTGTGTTCCAGCATGACAATGACCCGAAGCATACATGCAAGATGGTCAAAACATACCTTGCCGAGCAGCCGTACTCTGTGCTCCCATGGCCAGCATCTAGTCCGAACCTCAACCCCATAGAACATCTGTGGGTTTACTTGAAGAAGCAGCTGCTTGCTTACCCCCGCCCCCCTGCAGGCATTCTCGAGCTATGGGACAGAGTACAAGTGGAATGGGAGAAAATCCCTGCGGCTTGGTGCAGTGAGCTGATCGACAGCATGCCTAGGCGTGTGCGGGCTATGCTCAAGGCCAAGGGTCGCTGGACCAAGTACTAGATTCTGCTTGGTTTGCATGTGTGACTGTAATTGTAAAAAACTGTCCTTATGCTAGTATTTGCCTATTTCTATATTCGCTGATTGTTTAACCGAGTTTATGACCAACATGCAGCGTGTTTAGATGTACAACCCTTCGGGCTTTAACCTCATGTGGTCCAGTTATTAAGGCTTAATCACCATGGCCACTAATGCCCGTTCATGTCTTGAAACATGAACATGTGGACAATTATTTCGTTCAGTGTATAAGCGCATGTTGGCTTTTCATTTGAAAACCTGACGAAATACAGAAACAAATTTCACATTATCAGGGAAACGGACTACAAATTCGATTTCCCATACTCTGATCCCACTTTTTGCGCTTCTAGTCAGCATTTGCTGTCATTCTGTCAGTTTGAGTTGGCAGGGAATCACTCCCTGTCAAACTGTGCGAGAATCATATTCACGACCCTATATGTTTTCGACTTGACTACAATCGGCAGAACGAGATCTACAGTTTGGTGTAAAACAGATAGAAATTCTTTTTGCCATTTTATAAACGCCGGCGCTTATAAAATTCCTCGATTATAAGCGCACCCCCTAAAAACAGTGTTTTTTTATACCCTTAGGGGCGCTTCTATCCCGGGGCTGATGGTATCTAACAATATATAGAATATATAAACATTTGACACACACTCACACCATCACCCCCACACACACACACCCACATACCGTACACCCACACACACGCCCCCACACCACTCCCACCAACACCCCCACCCACACACACCCACAACCCCCCCAAAACTAAAAAAAACTCATGTCTCTCCTATCCAGCATGCTTCACCTCTTCCCACACCTTGTAAAACCTCTCAACTGCTCCTCGCTTTGCCTGTCGACCCATCAAGGCCCAACATGTCTTCATTGTATTCAACCTTTCTCCTGCTCCCTGCATCGCCTCAATACACGTCCATTTTTGTAACTGCCCGGAGAGCGCATATGTACCAATCAGAACGTTGTTCGTCACACTGCTGGCTGCCCGCTGGGCTGCCCGCATGAACACGAGATACGACTCCAATTCTTCAACCCGTCTGAGCCTGCTGAGGTTGGCTAGGCTGATGTTGTGTATGTATTTCTTAGAATTCTAAAAAAACATACGCTAGGTTGATGTTGTAAGCAACTTCGTCAGGCAGCTTATCCTCGTCCCAAGGGATAAGATTTGTCTTTTGAGTCGCCAGGCAGGCATCATTCCCTGGTGGGGTGGAGATGCATAGAGGAGAACGAGAGCCTGACACATGCTATATATAATAGCAGTGTGTATGGCAAACGCACGTACGCACACACACACACACACACACACACACACAGACACACACACACACACAGACACACACACACACACATACACACACACACACACAGACACACACACACACACACACACACACACATGAGTCCAAGCCTGCTGAGGCTGGCAAAGAGTATGTTGTAGGCAGCTTCAGCAGGCATCATTCCCTGGTGGTAAGTGGTGGAGATGCACAGGGAAGCACGTGAGCTTGGTAGATCATACACATAGCAATTGAGACTATTGTACACTCATCTTCTCCTTCGTTTCTTGCAACATTTTATCAACCTCCACCGCTTGTTCCAATCGCGAGCATTGAGGTGTATTTAGAGCCGCCTCAACCACGCCTCAACCAGTTTGAGGCTCCAACTGCGAGCAAAATACGTTTCTTGCAGCATTTGATCTGCCTCCAGCACTTGCTCCAACCAAGGTTTGAGATGTCTCAAAACTCGTGGCTGCAGCTCGCCCAGCCCTCGTGGCTAAACGTTTCTTGCAACATTTGATCAGCCTCTAGCACTTGATCAACATTTGCTCCAACCGCTCCTGATTACTGTTATAAACACCACCTTCTCGTTGAAATCACCTTATAGAAACCGTATTCTTGTTATAATCACCCTTTCTGTACACTCACCTTCCCCTTCATTTCTTGCAACATCAGATCTCCTCTAGCAATTCCCCCAACCGCTCCTTCCTTCCCCTCCACCTCCTAGAACCAATCCGAATCACCCCCAGCCACACCCCCTTCCTTCCTTCCCCCTCCCTCCTCACCTCCCTCCTCTTCTCCCTCGCTCGCTATTGTCCCATCAAACATATCCCATGCAGCCCCTTTCATTATAATCTCATGTTCGGTTATTAACCCTTGAAGATTGGCCCAATACAGGGTATATTCTCAGGTACCCCATGATAACGCAGCCATTCCAGTTCTTCCTCTAGCTTGTGCGCCTGCCTGCGCCTAGCAAAATGATTGAGCACTCCAACAAGCATGTGATTCACAAGCGGGCAGAGAGAAAAACAATCGGCTTTTACCCAATTGCGCTGGGGATGAGCGAATGAAAATACTGCTTGGGAAAGAAAAAAAACATCGCTTAAACGGCCTCCACCGCATTGCACCGCACATCACTGGTTGGAAGGGCAGTTGGTTTGGAGAGCAAGACACCTCAGTCAACCGCACTCAACCACACCCAACAATCAACCCCACTAAGTTCCCAAATCCCACCTACCTTTTCTGCGTGCAACTCCTCAGGAAAGGAGAGGAACATCTCTGTAACAGTCTCCACCACATTGCACCACACGGCGCAGGCGAGGGCAAGTTGGTAATTAAGGGGAATGAGGGGAGAGCTTAAGGTCATAAGCCGATCAAAGAGCTGGGGGAGGGGCAAGGGGGGAGGGTGGGGAGGGAAGGGGCCAAGATGGGGACGGAAGGGGAGGAGAGTGGGGAGGGGAGGGAAGAGGGGGAGAGTGGAGAGGGGAGGGAAAGGCGGGAGAGTGGGGAGGGGAGGGAAAGGCGGGAGAGTGGGGAGGGGAGGGAAAGGCGGGAGAGTGGGGAGGGGAGGGAAAGGCGGGAGAGTGGGGAGGAAAAGAGAGGATGAATGTGGGAGCAGGTCGGTGGGAGAGGGGGAAGGGGCAACAAACGAGAGCTAGCCGGTACTCTAGGGGACTGAGGGGAAATTCTGGGGAGATGATGAGCCAATGAGAGAGCTGCAAGGGAGAGTGGGGTGAGGGAGAAGAGAGGGTGGGGAAGGGTTCCACAGGAGAGGACATATGGGCTGCTTTGCAGAGACGGATGGCCTGTAGAGGGATGGGACAGAGAGACAGTAAGAGAGAAAGAGAGATACTGAAGGGGAGGGAAGAGGGGGAAGAGAGCAAGTGAGGGAGAGGGAACACCCAACCCCTTGATATTTGTTTTCATGCACCAGTCACGTCAAGTTTTGAAGTGCAAAACAAATTTGATGCAGAAATTGCTCGAGGCACAATATTACATCTTCGTCAGCAAAAACGTGAGAACCAGGTTCACGTGCTTAGCAGGATTCGAACCTGCGCGGGCAGAGCCCAACAGATTTCTAGTCTGTCCCGATAACCACTCCAGCATGAGCACACGACAGATGATCGATAATCATGAAGATAGCCTGGCCTAACCTAAGTATCAAACATCCCAGCTTGCTCGCAACCCCTCACTCACTCCGAACGTACCTCCTCCTTCCTCTGCACGTCACTCCGAACGTACCTCCTCCTTCCTCTGCACGTCACTCCGAACGTACCTCCTCCTTCCTCTGCACGTCACTCCTCACCTCAAACACCGCCACCGGGCACCCAGAAGCCCAGCCTTGCCCAGCCTCGCCCAGCTTCGCCTGCAGCCTCTCGCACACCTCCGCCACGTCAGCTGCCTCTACCGTGCTGCTGTGAGGGCGAACAGGGCGAACAGTACGGCATAGGGATGGGAGTCTATGGCATAAAAGTAGGTGTAGGATAAGCAGGTGCGGAGTCAGTGCTGGGGGTGGGCAGGAGGTGTGGGGGTAGGGAAGGGGAGAGGAAAGGACGAAAAGGGCAAACAGCACAGATGGGAAGACAATGACATTGAGAGATGGGGAAAATGGCTATGAGAGAGATGTTGAAGAGAATATCGTAGGAGCACCGAAGTCTGTGGGGCACAAGTCGGTCTGGGAGAAGCAGGTGCAGAGGTGGGGGGGCGGGTGCAGGGGAAGTGAAGAGGGCTACGGCGGTGAAGGAAAGGTGCGCTGCATCCCTTTTAAGAAGAGCACTCAGCAGTCCTCAAGTTCCTCATGAGCAATGAGTTAATTCTTCAGAAATCCGTGCGGCAACCACTGGCGTAGGAGAAGCATTGCGGAGCAGGAAGAGGTGAGGAAGGGGCGGGGGGGAGGGAAAGGGTATGCAAAAGGGAGGGGCGTGCGCCTGTGCTGTGGGAGGTGAGTCTGTGCAGTGGGCTAGACGAGGGAGGCTTATCTGTGGGCCAAAACCTGTGGGCTAGACGTGGGTCTGGGGAGCAGGTGCAGTGCTAGGGGAAGGGGGAATGGGAGAGGAAAGGAGGAAAAGCAGAAGTGGTTTATGAGAGGAATGGGTAGACAGAGCCGTAGGGTTGCGGCTGTGGGCTGGAAGTCGGTACATGAGAACCAGCTGCTGCAGAGCTAGGGGGAAGGGATGTGGGAGACGCTTTTTGAGGCGCGTAAAAAAATGAGGCGCCTCAAAAACCAGCTGCAGAGCTAGAGGGGAGGGATGTGGGAGACAGTGCCGTAGGGGCGTGAATCGGTGAGTCCGTGTAAGGTAAGAAGGTGGGGCGCTGGGGGATTTAATTTTGAGGCGCCTCGAAATTCAACTCAATGTGGGAGACAGTGCCGTAGGGGCGTGAATCGATGAGTCTGTGTAAGGTAAGAAGGTGGGGCGCTGGGGGGTACGATGGAGAAAGAGGGATAGAGGTCAAGGGAAGGGTGAGTAATGCACATGTGTGGTAACGGCAGATGTCAAAGGTCACAAGTCGGTGTGGGATGCTCAAACACAAGGCTGAATGGATTTTATAAGGGATGGGAGGATGCGAAAAGGGGCTGGTTAGGAAGAGGGTATCGGGATTTGGGAGGGGACGGGAGGCAATTGTAGCAGGGATGGGGGAAATTAATAAAATGCAACCTGGTCTCTCCACTAACTCCCACAGACTTTCAGTAGCAACTAGTCAACTTCCCCCCTCCCACCATCGACGGCGAGTGACTCGAGTCGAAAGTGACTCGAGAGTGAGTGACTTGAGAGTGAGCGACTTAGAGTGAGTGAATTGAGAGTGAGTGACTTGAGAGTGAGTGACTCGAGAGTGGCTCCTACACTACACGCATCTCCTTCGCCCTGCACTGACTCTCACCTTGCCGATATCCAGCCTGCCTACCTCCCCGGTCCCTCAACCCTTTCCACCCATCGATTAACACCCCACGCGTCCTCTATGATCTCCGCCCACCCCAGCTGCATCCTTCACCAATCACCCCCCTTTCATTGGCACCTTCATCTGCCTGACTCTTTCCACTGGCAAGTTGCAACTGACCGGCTTCACCGCAGCTGACTGGCTTCACCACAGTTGACTGGCTTCACCACAGCTGACCGGCTTGACCAGAGCTGACCGCCTTGACCACAGCTGACCGGCTTCACCCCGCCACCACTGTTTCTGCGGCATGCATGGCTCTGCCACGCTGCCTACCGCGTTTCGCATTATAAGAACTTCCAACTAGGAGGGGCAATCATGACCAATGCGGCAATCCTGGTTCTGACAGCGCCCCTGGCTCGCCCTACCTCCACGCCATGCCACCACTGCTGCTGCACGTGCGGCTCTGCCATGATGCCTACCATGTTTCGCATTAGAGACCTTCCAACTTGGAGGGGCAACCACGACTACCGCCACTACTGTTGCTGCGGCATGCATGGCTCTGCCATGATGCCTACCGTGTTTCGCATTCAAGACCTTCCAACTAGGAGGGGCAATCATGACCAATGAGGCCATCCTGGTTCTGACGGTGCCCCTGGCTCGCCCATCCTCCACGCCATGCCACCAGGGCGAAGCGGCTGCTGGTAGCAGTCGCGGGGAGGTAGGGGGGAGGAGGAGAGAGAGCAGGGAGACACATATATATGAGCAGCAGCGGAGGGCGATAGGCTCATGAAGGGGAAGATTGGTGATATGAACAAGTGGTGATTAGGGGTGATGGAGGGAGAAGTGGTGCCTGAGGGTGCAAAGGCTACGGTGAGATGGCGGGGGAGCAACGGGGAAGGTAAAGGTGTGAAGAGGATGCGGGAGGGGGGGAGATACTCCCTGCTGGTGCATGGGGTGACGTAGGAAGGGGCATGGCAGAGCATGATGGGATGAATGGCATGGCACGATGAGATGAATGGGGTGGCGGGGGATGTTGGGTATGGGGATGAGCATATGGAATAAGGAAGATAGGCCAGCGGGGTATAGGGAGATGCCAGGGAGGGAGTGGAGGAGAGGATTCGAAAGGAGCGGAAAGGGAAGGAAAGGGAAGGAACACGGGGGAAAGACGAAAGACGACAAGAGCAGAGGAATGTCGTTGGTAAGAAGGAATGTGAGGGGGGAAAGGAGAGCGGGGAATGGAGCAAGTGTTATGTTGGAAAAAGAACTACTTGTGCAATGACTCAACAAAGGAAGAAAACTGCTCTCATTGAAAGTTGAACTCAAGACCTCCCGCTTACTAAACGGGTGCTCTAACCAACTGAGCTATGAGAGCTTTTAAAAGGAACCTTCAGTTCTATTTTTTTGGGCGACAAAAGCGCAACCCCTGAGGATGAAGAGAAGCACACCACGGTTATTAAGTTAATTAAGTGGGCTGTTGGATCAATGGAAGAAGGGGAAAGGTGTTAGAGATTAAGGACGGAGTCTATGAAGATTAGGGGCTGAAATATCTCAAAATCGTCAACTACAATTCTGGACAGAAAAGTCGTCGTCACAAGAAACGTCGTCGACGAAAGGTCCACTGTTAGAATTCTTTCAAACTCGAGTATGTTGTAGCCCTTGACCGTGGCTATCTTTCCCAATTTGAATAGTATCAGAATATGGAGTATAACTCGAGTTATGAACTTCGGCGCACTAGGGGGTATGCTGCCATAGAAAACGTAACTCAATCACAATGATCTCACAAGTTCACACAAGAAAGTTAGAGTAGCAATAGAACCAGGTAGGAGGGGATGAGGAGGACGAGAGGGAAGGTCCCAAGAGAGTCCCCAACCAAGGAAACCCCATGCCATACAATTCCCTTCCCCATAGGCAACCCAACTTTGACCTTTGTCACTATCCCAACCTCCACAATCCACCTCAACCCAACTTGGCCACACTTGCCAACCTGGTTTGGTTTCTCCCAACCATTTGGCAGCAACTACAGTAGAAAAGACGAATTTCCCAACCCCCAAAAGTCTGTACCCCATATTGAGTCAACCCCACAACTTCCCATAGTCACCACAACCAAATATCAAAAGCATACGAACTCCAACGTTCGTAACTTTCTTGTTCGTGCTCCGATTGAAGCGATACTTGGTTCCTCGGAAAGCTCTTGAGCAGAGGAGTCACTTCAGATATCTGCTCAAGCCAAATAACATTCACACACACACTCAGAAAAACCAAACCGCACAAAACACAAATTCTTGCACACACTCACAACACGCATGCAACGCACGAACATATGATGGGAGGCAGACAGACGTGAATGCGAATGGTAGCATCACTCAACAAACTCCCCCTCTGGCTGCCAACCATCATCCCACATGCCATAGCTCAAGCATGCATCCTCAATGCACACTCATCCCAGCAAGCTTCATGCCCTTCCAATGCTCAGATTCAGCCAGGCGCTTGGTGAGAATGTCAGCCGCCTGCTGATGGGTCTTCACAATCTCCAGCCGCACCTCCTTGTCCAGGAGCCTCCTCACCCAATGCCACTTAGGCCTGATGTGCTTCGTCAGCCCATGAAGGCAAGCATTCTTAGCAAGCTTCACAGCCGACTCGTTGTCACAGAAAATCACAGTTGGATCCTTTTGGCACACTCCGATCTCCTCCAACAAACGCCTCAGCCACACCACCTCCTTTGCCCCATGATGCAGAGCCATGTACTCTGTCTCACACGAGGACTGCCCCACCTCGTTCTGCTTCTTGCTGCGCCAGCTCACAGCACCACCTCCAAACAGGCACACATAGCCTCCAATGCTGGTGCCATCCGCCTTCACAGAGTTGAAGCTAGCGTCGGTGTAGCAGGTCAGGAGCATCTCCCCCTTGCCCAAATCAGCTGCACCCCTCTGCAGCCTCTGTCGCACAGCACTGTACTCCAAGCCCACTAATGCCGTAGCGCTCACATAGCGGACCAACCTCTTGGCCGCTTCCAGCTGCTCATGACCGGGGCGTGAAACCACACTTGCAAGCCTGGATGTAGCAAAGGCAATGTCAGGCCGCGTGTGGTTAGCCGCATAATTGAGTGCCCCCACCATGGAATGAAACAGCTTCCTGTCACTCTCACCCACCACCTCCTCTTCAGCACAGGGCTCCACAGTGAACCCCGAAGGCAGTGGGGTGGCTGGCTTTCCTCCATCTTGCAGCCCATACTTCTCAGCCAGCCCCTCACAATACTTTCTCTGGTGCAACCTCAACACTCCCTTGTCAAGGTCCCTCTCCACATGCATGCCCAAATAGTACTTCACATCTCCCATCTTGGAGCACTTAAACTGCATCTCCAGCATCTCCTCCACATGCTCAATCATTGCAGACGACTCAGAGAAGAGCAGGATGTCATCCACATACACCAGGAGCATGAGAAACTGCTCCTTCTCCTGCAGCAGGAACAAGCTGTGATCACACTCACTCTTCTTGAAACCCCCAGCCAGCAGAGTCTCCTCTAACTTGTGGTACCATGCACGAGGAGCCTGCTTCAGGCCATAGATGGCCTTCTTCAGCCTGCACACCCTGCCGCTCCCATCATCCAAACCCTCAGGCTGTAACATGTACAGCTCCTCCAGAATGATCCCATTGAGGAAGGCGGTGGTGATGTCCATCTGCTTCACCCGCCATCCACGGTATGCTGCCATTGCCAATGACACCCGAAGTGTTGTGCCTTTCCCCACAGGAGCATAGAGCTCGTTGAAGTCCTTTCCCTTTGTCTGCTGAAACCCCTTAGCCACAAGCCTTGACTTGTAGCGGGTCAGCGCCCCATCAGGTCCGTACTTGTGCCTGAAAATCAGCTTGGAAGAAATGGCCTTCTTCCCAGGTGGCAGCTCACACAGCTCCCACGTCTCATTCTCTAGCAGAGAATCATACTCCTCCTTCACACTCTGCTTCCACTTTTCAGCATCGGGCCCGCTCAATGCCTCAGCTAGCGTCTTGGGCTCAGGGACGGCTGCCCAGTAGCAGTGTGCTATCTCATCCTCATCACACTGCTCAGCCACACTCCCAGCCCTTACCACCTTTGGCTTGCCACGGCTTGCATAGGTCAGCCTGTTAGGAGGGCGCACATCCCTCCTAGGACGGTCAGCCGTACGTCCGGCACCTTGTGGAGCACCTTGCTCCTCCTGCTGCTGCGGCTGCTGCTGCTGTTGCTGCTGCTGCTGCTCCTCCACCTCAGGTTCTCCCCCATCCTCTGTCACCCCAGAGATCTCATTCTCAGAGACAGAAACCTCCACTTGCCTTGAAGGCCGCTGCACCTCATCGGCCTCGACAATTAGCGGTGTCGTTGGAAGCTTCTGCTGCTGCTGCTGCTTCCACTCCTTGTAGTACAAGGACTCAAGGAACTTCACATCCCTTGACACGGTCAGCTGCTGGCTGGTCAAGTCCCAAATCAGCCAGCCCTTGTGATCCTTAGCAAGCCCCAAGTGCACACCCCATCTCCCAGAAGCTTCCAGTTTTCCCCTCTTCTCCTTAGGCACATGAAACACCACCATGCACCCAAAGGCTCTCAGCATGTTCACAGCTGGTGCAATCCCATACCACTTGGTGTAGGGGACCCACTGCTTGTCCCCCACAGTTGCCAGCACCCTGTTCTTCACAACAACGACCTGCCGCAGTGCTGTCACCCAAAACGGATCCGGCAGCCCTGCACGCCCAAGGAGAGTGCGAGCACCTTCCTGCAGGGTCCGGTTGAACCGCTCAGCCACGCCATTCTGCTGAGGGTTGTAAGGCACTGTGAGCTGATGCTGGATCCCCTTCCGCTTCAGCTCCTTCTCAAAATCAGCGCCGATGAACTCTCCTCCGTTGTCAGTGCGGATCACCTTCACCTTGTGTCCGCTTTCCCTTTGTGCTCTCGGCATCCACTCCTTAAGAACAGCCGCTGCCACCTCCCCCTTAGTCTTGAGAGGGTACACCCACACCGCACGCGTGTGGTCGTCCACAATCGTCAAGAAGTAGCGGCTGCCCGAGAGAGAAAGGGCCCTCGTGGGGCCCACCACATCCATGTGCACTAGTGCAAGTGGTGCCTTGGCTGGTCCTGTGCTGCTGCTGAAGGGAAACTTCGTGAATTTGGTCTCAAGGCAGGTAGGGCAGCTCTCAATCTCCTTTGCTCCCCCCTTCACCTCCAGCCCCTTCAAGCACCCATCCTTTACCAACTTCTGCAGCATAGGAATGTTCACATGGCACAGCCTCTCATGCCACGTCTCCCAATCAGCCTCACCACTCCCAGATGAAGCCTTTGCCCATGCAGCTGTCGCATCCACACCAGCAAGCACCTCACCATGTGGCTGTTGTGGCTGCTGCACCTTCTTGACTGCATCCAGGGCCCCAGCAGTTGGTGCAGTCTCCTCTCCTCCCGCAGTTGCTTTAGCCGCTGCCGCTGCCTTTGCCGTTGCTGGTGGTTTCCCCTTCCAAGGGATGATGGGCAGCTGCCACAAGTCCTTGATGCAGCTGCTCTTCTCCTCCAAGTTCCACAGCAGCAACTTCCCAAGCTTTGCACGGCAGCTGGTTGGGCCGAAGGTAACTTCAGCCTTGCTCTTCTGCAGCCGGCGCACAGAAAGAAGGTTAGCGGACAAACCTTCAACCAACAGCACATTCCCAAGCCCCACAAGCTCTCCATTGGCTCCCATCACCTTGGCATTCCCAACACCAATCACAGGGAGCAAAGCACCTGAAGCGGCAGCCACAAACTTGATCTTCCCAGGAGGTTTTACCTCATCAAGCAAATCTGCCCGTGGGGTCATATGACTCGTGCAACCTGAATCGATCACCCAGTGAGTGAGGGGGTGCATCACAACCTTCCCAACTGAACCCACATCACCCCCACTCCCTTGCACATCCTCAACCATGAGGAACATCCCAGGGTCGGCTTTACCTTGTGCACCATCACCTTGTGCACCTGAACCTTGCACAGCGCCACCGCGTGCACGTTCACCACTTGGCGGCTTCATGCCTGGAGGGGCCCATCCCTCAGGCCGGCTGAAACACTTGAACCACGGGTGTCCAGCCTTCTTGCAGTACCAGCACGCACCCTCCATTCGGGTGCTCCCCCTGCCACCAGAGCTCCCATGCCCCTCATTGTAGTCACCTCGGCCTCTCCCTCTGCCAAAGCCTCTCCCACGGCCTCGGCCTCTCCCTCCCCCTCTTCCTCTGCTGCCTCCTGCAGCTCCATACCCCTCAGCAGTTTTGTTGGCAGCACCACCTCCCGTGTGGCGTCTGCGGAAGTCCTCCTGCAGAATCTGCTGCCGTAGCCACTCAGGCGTCCATTTGTCCTGCTGAACGTTGAGGGTGGGGATGAGGTTGTCCCACGAGTTGTCGAGCACCGAGATGATCTTGGTGCACTGTTGCATCTGCGACACTTCGCTGCCCGCCGCTGCCATCCTCGCATAGGTGTCCTTGATCTTGTCAAGGACCCGTTTCACATCATCTCCCGGTTTCATGGAGAGGGCAGCCAACTCCTTCTCCAACACAATCACCATCGGCAGCGTGTTGGGCTGAATCACGTCGCGTAGCAGCTTCCATGCCTTCGGTCCGGAATCATCCAACTCCACCAAATCCTTGATGTGCTGGAACATGTCGTTGTTGACCGATTGGAGGATGAGGTCGTACAGCACCGCGCTCTTCTCAATCCACCGATCGCGGGCATCTCCTTCCCCCGGCATCTTCTCCTCTCCCATTGCAATTTTCAGCAGCTTGTAGCGCTTGAAGGCGCTCCGCATCCGCCCGCTCCATTCCTCATAGTTGGAGCCATCCAAAGCTTCAATCTTGGATGGTGGCGGCTCACTCCTCTTCTCAGCTGCATCTCCACTCCCTTGATTCATCTCCTCTGCTCCCAATCAGAGGTTTCAGCTCCCCCTTTTGCTGGTCACAATGTAGATCCACACAATCTTCACAAGTGTCAGCGCCAACGAAATTTCGGCAGAGTTTCCCCTTAGCGGAAGTCACATCCAACCTCCAGAACTCCACTTAGGCACGCCCACAGGCCATGGTGGGTCTAGGAGGGTCTTCACACTTCAGTAGACTCCCCACAAGGTCCTTAATCAGCTCTGATACCACTTGTTAGAGATTAAGGACGGAGTCTATGAAGATTAGGGGCTGAAATATCTCAAAATCGTCAACTACAATTCTGGACAGAAAAGTCGTCGTCACAAGAAACGTCGTCGACGAAAGGTCCACTGTTAGAATTCTTTCAAACTCGAGTATGTTGTAGCCCTTGACCGTGGCTATCTTTCCCAATTTGAATAGTATCAGAATATGGAGTATAACTCGAGTTATGAACTTCGGCGCACTAGGGGGTATGCTGCCATAGAAAACGTAACTCAATCACAATGATCTCACAAGTTCACACAAGAAAGTTAGAGTAGCAATAGAACCAGGTAGGAGGGGATGAGGAGGACGAGAGGGAAGGTCCCAAGAGAGTCCCCAACCAAGGAAACCCCATGCCATACAATTCCCTTCCCCATAGGCAACCCAACTTTGACCTTTGTCACTATCCCAACCTCCACAATCCACCTCAACCCAACTTGGCCACACTTGCCAACCTGGTTTGGTTTCTCCCAACCATTTGGCAGCAACTACAGTAGAAAAGACGAATTTCCCAACCCCCAAAAGTCTGTACCCCATATTGAGTCAACCCCACAACTTCCCATAGTCACCACAACCAAATATCAAAAGCATACGAACTCCAACGTTCGTAACTTTCTTGTTCGTGCTCCGATTGAAGCGATACTTGGTTCCTCGGAAAGCTCTTGAGCAGAGGAGTCACTTCAGATATCTGCTCAAGCCAAATAACATTCACACACACACTCAGAAAAACCAAACCGCACAAAACACAAATTCTTGCACACACTCACAACACGCATGCAACGCACGAACATATGATGGGAGGCAGACAGACGTGAATGCGAATGGTAGCATCACTCAACAAAGGAGGGCGAGGGAGGGGGGCGAGGAGGGGGGGTTGGGAGTTGGGTGGGAGAGAGGGATGTTATTGGAAAAAACGAGGGGGCTGACCAGCGTGCAGCCCGCTTCTGCCGCCTCGTCAAGTTGTCTATGGCTTCTGCCGCCTCGTCAAGTTGTCTATCTATGGCTTCTGCTGCCTCATTCTTTGCCTCCATGCCACCCACCTCACCTGCGTACTCACTTGTCGCATAAATGTACCCAAGTGGCCCTGCCATGCTGCCAGGCTGCGTGTTGCAGCAACGAGGGAGCTCTTCACGACTCGTAGAAGGCAAGGCAGGATCTGTTGGTAAGGTAAGGGAGGAGTGGAATTGGCTGATGGCAATGCGCTCAGAACAAGCAGCGCTCATATTCGTTCCGCCTTGTCAGAGGGTGCGCATAAGGAACGGCAGAATGGGAGGAATAAAGAACCATGGACTATTGGCTCGTTGGAACCATTATCTATCTTGACTTGCCACACCGCCTACTGAGGGGGTGCCACCTGAGCTGAGAGACCACCAGGTGCGAAGGTCCCCACATTCCAACTGCTGGCACGACGCAACGCTGAAGCCCGCATTGCCACATCCAACTGCTCCACTCCACCACCCACAGTCCATGCGGCGATGCGGACTTCAGCATCAAGCTCCGAGTCACCACCAGCCAGATGCAGATCCGTGCAACCGCCGCCAGCCAGATGCAGATCCGTGCCACCGCCGCCAGCCAGGCACAGAAACGCGCTGCCACCACCAGCCTGGGGGAGGGAGGAAATGGTTGTGCCTGAGGGTGTGATGGATAAAGTGCTGCTGCTTGGCTGGGATGGTGGGCGAGCAGATAGGATGGTGATGGCGGGATGAGGACGAGGATACAGGATGCGGAGGGATAGAATGGGTTTGTGCGTGGGGTGAACGTTTGGAAAGGTGCGTAACATGGGATGACGGATAGGTTAGGATCAAATTGCTAGCAGCTGAAGGCAGGAGAAGAGGATAAGGAGGATAAGCATGGGCATTGGAGGAGCTTTGTGGGTGGAGGAGTTGGTGGATGTGGCGAAGGAAATACAGAGAGGGAGGGAGCGCACATGGCCAAGCATGTTGGAGGTCGCGTGAGTTAGAAGCAAACGGTGGTGGGGCAATTGATATGCCCCCAACCCACCGAATGTGTTTCGGTGCTCACCGCTTGAGAGAGCTGCAGGTTTCACGAAGTGTGTGGGTTGACTTCGGAAGACCCACTCAATTGGTGCCACATGGCAACACAAGAAGGATCGAGACTAAGGAAGAATTCGGTTCGGTGAAATTCGGGTGCCGAATTTCACCCCTTCGAATTGTTACGCGAATGTTCTCGATGCATCTCGTATGTTACATGCGCGACTCGATGTTTTGAGTAGCTATATATTGTGATTGCTTTGTATGCATGATATACTGAAATCCTGAATCTTCTTGTACATGGTCCATTCGAACCAAAATTCCAGAGAGGTCTATCCTTGCTTCTAAGAGCACTAGCAATAACGTGAACGCCAATATCTCGGCGTATACTTGGGCGATTAACGTGTTTGATGGCTTGTTGGAAAGCCAAGACTGTGCTCTATCATTTAGTGCAACTTAGAGTTCCTGCAAAGTAGAGGAGAAGCCTCTACAACAGTGGTATCAGAGCTGGTCGGAGGAGTCTACGCGCGCGACAAGGAGCAAGCATGATGACGTCAAGCGAGGCCTCCCGCACTTCCTTGGATGGTGTCGTTGTAAATACCGGCGAACCCTGGGCAACCGCGACGATGTTCGACACGTCGGCGGTACCGATTTTCACGGGACAAAATTACTCCGCGTGGAAGTTTAAGTTCCAAGTGCTCATGATGGAGCGGGGACTTTGGGGATTCTTCGATGGAACGGAGAAGAAGTCGGACGACGAGAGCGACATCGCGGCATGGAAGAAGAAGGACCAAAAGGCGTTCGCTACGTTGATTTCGCGCATCGGCATCAATCTCGTGAGCTCGGTGCGCATGTGCATCAAGCTCGAAGCGTCGGCGCATGAAGCGTGGAAGCGGCTCGAGACCATCCACGTGAACAAGACTCTCCACGGCAAGATCCTAGCCCGGAATGCGTTCTACACGGTGAAGATGCGCGCGGGCGAATCGATGCACGAGTATGCGACTCGTGTGGAGGAACTCGGGGAATCGTTCATGGACCTCGGTGGAACGGTCACGGAGGAGGATTGGATTCTCACCTTGCTTTGCGGCCTTCCGGAAGAGTGGTCGACGGTGATTACGACACTCGATAGCGTGCAAGGCACTTGGACGAAGGAAATGGTGGTCGGTCGGCTTCTCCATGAGGAATCACGTCGCCGACAATTCGCGAATGAGAGCGAGGGGACCGCCATGTACTCCGGAGGGAGTTCCGGAAAGAAGTCCAAGATCCTAGCCCGGAATGCGTTCTACACGGTGAAGATGCGCGCGGGCGAATCGATGCACGAGTATGCGACTCGTGTGGAGGAACTCGGGGAATCGTTCATGGACCTCGGTGGAACGGTCACGGAGGAGGATTGGATTCTCACCTTGCTTTGCGGCCTTCCGGAAGAGTGGTCGACGGTGATTACGACACTCGATAGCGTGCAAGGCACTTGGACGAAGGAAATGGTGGTCGGTCGGCTTCTCCATGAGGAATCACGTCGCCGACAATTCGCGAATGAGAGCGAGGGGACCGCCATGTACTCCGGAGGGAGTTCCGGAAAGAAGTCCAAGTGGAGCAAGGGTGCGACGAATGAATCGTCGGGTGGGAGCGAGCATCGCGGCAAGTGTCACTATTGCCGCAAACCGGGACACTTTTGGCGTGAGTGTCGGAAGCGCCCGAGCGATTGGACTCCATCGAAGGCGCGGGACGAAGAGGGCAACGCGCACACGGCATCCGGCGAGGCCGATGATTCAAAGGAGTCGCTCGTGTTAGTGGCCGGCAACGGGAACAAAACTCCAAGCGACGCGTGGTTCCTCGATACCGGCGCAACGCAACACATGACGCACTCGGCGTCGCTCCTCAACAACATTGGCGCTCCGGGAGACGTCACGAGCATTGTGTTCGGAAACAACGAATCTCTACCGGTGGTTGGAGTTGGGAGTACGCGCCTCATCGTCGATAGCGGACCGGTGGACGTCACGAACGTGCTTCACGTCCCGGGGGTGAAGGTGAACCTTCTATCCGTCCCGCAACTGGCGAAGAAGGGCGTGATCGCCACCATCGACGGTGCGAAGATGAACCTCTTTTGGAAGGGGGAGCAATTCGCGCAAGGGGTTCTCAATGGAGATATCTACCAACTCAAGACGTACCCAAGAGTGGCTTCATCGAACGTGGCGCAAGGCTCCAAGGCAACTCTTAAGGCGTGGCATGATCGACTTGCGCACGCCAATTACGACTCGGTCAAGGAGTTGGCCAACAAAGGACTTGCGAAGGGACTTGACGTGATCGCCGGCGACGACGAGAAGGGCGTGTGCGCGGCGTGTGTCGAAGGAAAAATGGCTCGCAAGCCATTTGGTAGCCGAACGTCACCCCTCGCTAAGGACCCGCTTGCGCTTGTTCACATGGACGTGTGTGGACCGATGCGACATGCATCAAAGGGAGGAGCGCGGTTCCTCTTGGTGATGCTCGACGACGCGACGCGGATGTGTTGGACCCGACTCTTGAAGGCTAAGGGAGATGCGGCCAAGGCGATTCAAGAGTGGGCGCTCGATGTTTGCGACGACGACAAGAAGCGGATCAAGTGTATTCGCACCGACGGTGGGGGCGAATTCGTGAACGCGGAGCTTGAGAAATGGATGAAGAGCAAGGGCATAAAGCACGACGTCACGACACCCTACACACCCCAACAAAATGGAGCGGCGGAGCGGCTTAATCGCACGTTGGTGGAAGCCGTTTGTTCACTACTTCAACACTCCAAGCTTGGGAACGAGTGGTGGGGAGAGGCGAGTGCGCTAGCGGCATGGATTCGTAATTGTGTGCCGACAAAGGTGCTACCGGGAATGAATCCGTTCGAAGCATGGACCGGAACGAAGCCGAACCTATCCCGCCTACGCACCTTTGGGTGCCTTTGCTACTACCATATACCGGATCCTCTTCGCCACAAGTTGCAACCGAAAGCTCGTGCGGCGATCTTCTTGGGAGTTGCGCCAAACGAGCGTGCATGGCGAGTGTGGGACTTGGGTGAAAAGCGTGTCGTCACGTCTCGGGACGTGGTCTTCGATGAAGACAAGTTCCCGTCGAAGGAGAAACCCACTCAACAACTCACTTTCATCCTTCCGCCACGAGAGGAGGTTGAAGAGAGTGAGACTCCACCTCAAGTGGAGAAGGAAGCCGATGGAGGGGGAGAGAACAACGAGGAGAGCGTTGATGATGTTGTGGAGGTGTCACCTACCGAGGCGGCAACTACCTCCACACCTTCCTCCCTACCATTGGCCTTGACCCGCGAGCGTCGTGAGGTTCGTCCTCCCTCCAAGTACGCCGACTATGCTACGGTAGCCGTTGGGAAGTTGGATAAGGAGGGGGCGGCATTTTGCTTCGCAACGATGGGTGATGATGAACACATGGATCCTCTCATGGAACTACCCCCTAAAGTGTCAGAATCGTAGCTAGAGTTAGGAGCCATAGCTAGGTAAGTCCTAGCTAGGCAAGAGAAGTTTAGGCAAAAGAAGAAGAGTTCACTAGCAGCAATGAGGATACATATAGCAAACCCTAGATGGGTTGTACTCGCTATAGAGCACCCCACTACAGGCTAGAGAATAACATTCTGACACACCCCCATAGCCAAAGTGGGGTGTAATCAGTACAATGAGCAAGCAGGTATAGAGCAGGAGTTCACAAAGGTAAGCAAAGCTAGAGCTAATCACAGCGGGCAAGTGAGGAGGAGGAGGAGCTGTGGAGGTAGAGAAGATGGGAGGCAACGACTGAAGCTGCAGAGGCACGGGCACAGGAGCGGCTGACTCAGAGGCTACCGAAGCAAGGGCGACGGACTACTGGAGTAACTGGCTCGGCGGCTATAGAAGAGCGGCAGGAGCAACGGACCCACTGGCGACTGGTGCAGCAGGCTCACTGGCTACCGAAGCAAGGGCGACGGACTACAGGCGCTGCAGGCGACATGACAGGTACCTCCACACAACCTCCTCCAACTGCCCCACACCCTCGACACACACCCACTGCTCAAACCCTAGCTCCACTCCCACGCACCCCCCTAAAACCCTAAACCCTAGGCTCCCACACACCCACCCCCCTCAGCGGTAGCTGCAGCAGTGGGAGACCAGGGAGGAGGAGGAGCAAGGGGAGTAACACACAACCGCCACCCCCACACTCCTCACCCCCAAACCCTAATTCAGGAGAACGGGCAGCAGTAGGGGTGGGGCACCGTCAGAAGCACGGGGGACAGCGAGCAGCTCAGGGACAGAGAGGAACGGGCCGCCCACGGGCCTGGCACAGCCCGACGAACCGCGCGCAGGCGGCCCGAGCCGCGCGCGGGCCTGGCGCAGCCCGTACGGGCCGCGCGCGGGCCTGGCGCAGCCCGTACGGGCCGCGCGCGGGCCTGGCGCAGCCCGTACGGGCTGCGCGCGGGCCGGGCGCAGCCCGTACGGGCCGCGCACGGGGCTGGCGCAGCCCGCGCTGGCCAGGACGGGCGACGGGGGACGACGGGCTGGTCCCCGTCGCCCGTCGAAGTGCCCCCCGGGGGCGACGCGCGGACCGACGGGGCAGAAGGCCGCCGCGCGCCTCGGGGCGCACGGCGGGCAGAGAACCGCCGCACGCCCCGGGGCGCACGGCGGGCAGAAAACCGCCGCGCGCCTCGGGGCGCACGGCGGGCAGAAAACCGCCGCATGCTCCGAGCGCGCGGCGGGATGAAAAATCCGTCGCACGCCACGGGGCGTGCGACACAGAGAGTGGCAGTAGCAGCGGAAGCAGTGAGGTGGTGAGCCCACCCACAGGATCGACCCAAGGGGATCGACCTGCTCTGATAGCAGGTCAGAATCGTAGGTAGAGTTAGGAGCCATAGCTAGGTAAGTCCTAGCTAGGCAAGAGAAGTTTAGGCAAAAGAAGAAGAGTTCACTAGCAGCAATGAGGATACATATAGCAAACCCTAGATGGGTTGTACTCGCTATAGAGCACCCCACTACAGGCTAGAGAATAACATTCTGACATAAAGATCCGTCCCGTGCATGTTACGAGCATGTTGGATTGCACACCTAGTGGGTTGGGTGCAAGGGGGAGTGTTGGAGGTCGCGTGAGTTAGAAGCAAACGGTGGTGGGGCAATTGATATGCCCCCAACCCACCGAATGTGTTTCGGTGCTCACCGCTTGAGAGAGCTGCAGGTTTCACGAAGTGTGTGGGTTGACTTCGGAAGACCCACTCAATTGGTGCCACATGGCAACACAAGAAGGATCGAGACTAAGGAAGAATTCGGTTCGGTGAAATTCGGGTGCCGGATTTCACCCCTTCGAATTGTTACGCGAATGTTCTCGATGCATCTCGTATGTTATGCGCGACTCGATGTTTTGAGTAGCTATATATTGTGATTGCTTTGTATGCATGATATACTGAAATCCTGAATCTTCTTGTACATGGTCCATTCGAACCAAAATTCCAGAGAGGTTTATCCTTGCTTCTAAGAGCACTAGCAATCACGTGAACGCCAATATCTCGGCGTATACTTGGGCGATTAACGTGTTTGACGGCTTGTTGGAAAGCCAAGACTGTGCTCTATCGTTTAGTGCAACTTAGAGTTCCTGCAAAGTAGAGGAGACGCCTCTACAACAAAGCAGACCTCAGGTTCATTGCACATCGTCTGAAAAGAAGTGCTAGAAACGTCGCACTGGAGATGGACATGGGAGGGCGCAAAGGGCGGGAGGGAGAACGATTAGAAAACATCTGCCATCGTGGCGAGGGTGCCTCCCATCCCACTCGGGTCCTCTCACCTCCGCGAAGTTGGCACCATCGTCGCCCTGCTGCCATCCATCACGAGAGCAAATAGCCTAGAGGCTCCGAGAAGGCGTCAGCTGAGAGGCCGTCAGCTGAGAGGCACGATGGGAGCTATGAGGCATGCATCCTCCCACGGAAAATGCAGCGATGAGAGTCAGCGCTGGGAATCGCACGAATGGGAAAGCTATGCCCAGATTCACTCTGTCGCATCAGGGAAATAGCGCGAAAAATGCCATGCCGGGCGCGGATAGGCGAAGACGCGCATTTTGATTGATACGGAGCAGCGGCGCGTCCACCCATGGCGAGTGCTGGATAGAGAGGCAGCGATGGAGTTGCGGGCGCACGCGAAAACAATGGCACGAAGAGATGGCTTCGCCATCACGCCCCTCGCGTTCTTTTAACCTTGCTATAATTACATCCTTGCAGTAACTACATCGCATGCAAGCTGAAAGCGTAGGGGTCTCGCGAGGAGAGGATCATGGGTCCCAACGCGCACAGCGACGTCGTTAAATCTCGCACGCCGGCACTGCAATAAAACGGCGAACCCTCGGAGTTGCGCGTCGGCAACATCGCCTTCACGGCGCGCTACTATGGGGAGACTGGCGAGAGCGGCATGGTGCCGTTTGCATCCAGTCGAGCGTTTGGTGCAATGACATGCATTCATTCTCACGACACGTGACGGCACTATCGGCTGTCGAAGGCGGAGTAGCGCAGATCTAGCCGTTTGCGTGGCAGTACAAAACTACTACGGCTAGGTTCTGCCAGTTCAAGAAACCAGAGAAGCGAGCAAGATTACCTGGAAGACGAACTCGGCGATAAGGGACTCAGACGAAAGTCAATGAAAATTTGCGAAAGTCCAACGAATCGGACGAAAATCTCTCGGCAATCTGGAAACAGCTTTGCTGACGAATGCTCAGCTTTGTAACAAGAGACTCAGGATCTTCATTCCGGGATACAAGGTCTTTGCGAAAGGAGCGCCCACAAAAGAAGTTTCCGCATCCCCTTTCATAAGTTCGTGTGTGTTGTCTTGTTCGGTTTTCGCGCCAAAACCAACGGAACCTTTCCAACACCTCTCCCAAGCCAAACCAAAGCAAACCATACAATACGAAATCAGCCGAGCCGAACCCATGGGGTTTCACATTTGACATTTTTTGTTGCCTGACCAAGAAAACCTAACGCGGCAATCTCGCAAACGGTCGTCTCAACGGAACTACCTGTGATGATCCAACCTTATTATGATCGAGTCGCGAACTCAAATTAGCGGCCTGCAGCCAAGTCTCTAAGAGTGAACACGTCGCGTACTGTGAAAATTCAATTACCTCGACCTCATTCGTTTTGGGATGAAGGCATAGCGGCGGAGGCATGGGCGCGAAGGAGGAGGATGGCGGAGGATTTGTTCCGCCCGCCGAGCGAGAGGTGCGCGGAGCAAGCGGGTGAGCGGGGACGCACCCAACCATAACCCCTGTTCTCTCCATCTCCTCTCCCCCCATTTCCCTGCCCCCCTTCCCCTCCTCACGTCTCGAACCATGCTGACTGCCGTCGCGCCTCTCTACCCGCTCCTTGCTATCCCCTCTCCCCTCCCTTCCTGCATCACGCCCGTAACCCCTGCTTTCCCTTTCCCCTCTCCGGGTCTCAAACATGCTGACTGCCATCGCACTCCCCTCCTCCTGCTCTTCGCTATCCCCTCTCCCCGCCCTTCCTGTATCACGCCCGTTACCCCTGCCCCCCTTTCCGAGTCTCAAACATGCTGACTGCCCTCTCCTCTCCTCTCCTCCCCTCCCCTCCTCTCCTCTCCTCTCCTCCCCCACAAATCCCCGCCCCTTCGTTCACCCTGCCTGTCGCGCCCCCCTGGCAGGCGTGGGTGGCCCCGAGTTCGCGCTCCTCTCCTCCCCTCCCCCACAAATCCCCGCCCCTTCGTTCACCCTGCCTGTCGCGCCCCCCTGGCAGGCGTGGGTGGCCCCCCTGGCGGCGCAGCAGTGGGGGCAGACGACCACCGCCGGCATCGCTGACTGCCATCGCGCTTCTCTCTTCCCCTCATACCCGCCATCCCCTCCCCCTTTCCTGGCAGGCGTGGGTGCCGGCCTTGGCGGCGCAGCAGTGGGGGCAGACGACCACCGCCGGCATCATTGCCGGCATGATGCTGGGGGCCAGCCGTGAGGCCGCTCGTACTCAGGTGAGGTGTACTCCACTTGCTGATTGCGCACCCAGGTGAGGTGAGGCACACCCAGGTGAGGCACACTCACGTGAGGCGCACCCAGGTGAGGCACACCCAGGTGAGGCACACCCAGGCGAGGCACACCCAGGTGAGGCACACCCACGTGAGGCGCACCCAGGTGAGACACACCCAGGTGAGGCACACCCAGGTGAGGCGCACCCAGGTGAGGCACACCCAGGTGAGACACACCCACGTGAGGCACACCCAGGTGAGGCACACCCACGTGAGGCACACCCAGGTGAGGCACACCCAGGTGAGGCACACCCACGTGAGGCACACCCAGGTGAGGCACACCCACGTGAGGCGCACCCAGGTGAGGCACACCCAGGTGAGGCACACCCAGGTGAGGCACACCCAGGTGAGGTGAGGCGCACCAAGGTGAGGCGCACCAAGGTGAGGCGCACCCACGTGAGGCGCACCCAGGTGAGGTGAGGCGCACCCAGGTGAGGCGCACCCAGGTGAGGTGAGGCGCACCCAGGTGAGGTGAGGCGCACCCAGGTGAGGTGAGGCGCACCCAGGTGAGGTGAGGCGCACCCAGGTGAGGTGAGGCGCACCCAGGTGAGGCGCTCCCAGGTGAGGTGAGGCGCACCCAGGTGAGGCGCTCCCAGGTGAGGCGCACTCCACATGTTGATTGCACCCAGGCGAGCCGCACTGCTCGCGCTACCTGGCACGCCTGGCCCAAGCTGGAAGTTGGCAGCGAGGGGTACAAGTGAAGTGGGTCGAGAGGCGGACACGATTGGGGCTTGGGTCGTTAAAGTGCAGAGGTCAGGTGAGATGCGGTGAGATGCGGTGCCCCAAGGATCCAAGTTCATAGAGGAGTACGACTTTTGAGGCGCCTCAAAAGTTGCCCCAAGGATCCAAGTTCATAGAATCATAGTGGAGTAGCAGCAAACCTGTAGGAAACGCTTAAGCAAAAAGGATCGAGACTGGAAAAATGCTTCCCAGAATTTCAAGTATTTCTCGAAACCTCCAAACTTGTAAGAACCGTTATTCGCAAACTAGTGTTGGCCTTGGGGACAGAACCCCGCTAGGCCTTCATCAGTGCTGCTTTCAGAGGACAGGTGAGATGCGGTGCTGTGAGGTGACCGGCGCGGGCAGAGCAGGTGGGAGTGGCGCATAGGCACATTGGGTGCCCAAAAGCGAGTTCGTGGGTGGCTGCAGCAGGGCACTCTTTGGTCGCCACGCTTCTTCCTTTCTTCCAATCCCCATCACCTGAGAGAGGCGGCAGCTGAGAGGGGCAGCAGCTGAGAGGGGCGGCAGGTGGATTGGTGCTTCTGTGATTTTGATGTGATACTCCTTCCCTTCACCATTCCTTCCCTTCCCAATACCCCCCAGGCCTCCTCTCCGTTTTCAAGTCACCACAGCCACCATCAGCAGCACACAACACCACCCTCCACCGCAGCAGCAGCCCCCCACGCCCCCCCTCACGCCCCCCCTCACGCCCCCCCCTCGTCGCGCTACGCGGCGGCTCGGCTGGCAGCGGAGCGGCGGCTGGTGAGGGTGGTGAGGGCGTCGGTGGCGGGCGGCGCACAGCTTGGCGCGCTGGCAGGCGTCTTCTCTGCCTCGCAGCTGGGCCTCCGCGCACTCATGCTGGCGTGGAGAGGAGAGCAGCAGGGGTGTGGCAGCAGTAGCACTAGCAGCGGCAGCAGTGGCGAGGGCAGTGGCAGAAGTGGGAAAGAGGGGGGAGGGGACGTGGGGAGGGGCAGCAGGAGGGGGTGGCAGGGGGAGGAGTTGTGTGAGCCTGACGTGGCCAGCACTGTTGGCGCTGGTGCCGTGACAGCTGGGCTTGTGGGATTAGCTGGTGAGTCATTGACGATAGTGGGATTAGTTGGTGAGTGAGTGGCGATAGTGGGATTAGTTGGTGAGTGAGTGGCGATAGTGGGATTAGTTGGTGAGTGAGTGGCGATAGTGGGATAGTTGGTGAGTGAGTGGCGATAGTTCTTCATGCCTTGTTGCGTTGCACTCCTTTTCCCATTCACATCACACCCCCACTCACTCACTGACATTCACATCACACCCCCACTCACACTCACTGACATTCACATCACACCCCCACTCACACTCACTGACATTCACATCACACCCCCACTCACACTCACTGACATTCACATCACACCCCCACTCACACTCACTGACATTCACATCACACCCCCACTCACACTCACTGACATTCACATCACACCCCCACTCACACTCACTGACATTCGCACTCAGCCTCACGATCCTTTCACTCTTTGAAGGGGACTTGTTTAGAATCGGAATGAGATGTGGGGCATGGGAGCCGAAGGGGTAACAAAGCATGCGAGAGAAGCTGGTAGAATATAGGGACTTGGCAGCAAATGGGTTGAATCAGTCAGTCCTTGACGGTAGAGTTACCGGTAGCATTACTGGTGAGTCAATGACGACAGTTTCTAGTTTTCCATGGTAGAGCTGTCATACATGGTGCAGGCCGTAGCGGCCTTCTGCGTGGTGCTGCTGGCGCTGCAGTCGGCGCTGGTCATGCAGTCGGCGCTGGTCATGCAGTCGGCGCTGGTCATGCAGTCGGCGCTGGTCATGCAGTCGGCGCTGGTCATGCAGTCGGCGCTGGTCATGCAGTCGGCGCTGGTGCCGCATGTGGTGAGCGCGGCCACAGTGAAGTTGTCGCTCAGGAAGAGCGAGCGCAACAACATTGCATATCCGTAGACATGGTATAGTTGGTGAAATTCTCTTAGGTACTACTAGGAGGACTGGTAAAGTTGAAGAAGGGAGAAAGAAGCATGCATCATGCAACACCCGCATGGGCATGAGGGGCACGACAAGGGAGGCGGAAGAAATACGGAGGGAGAAACACAGGGGAAGGCGCGGCCAGAAAGGCTGTGAGGAATGCGAGTTGTGGTAAGTACCATTCAACCCATCTAGCATATAGCTACGGAACGACCTGACCGCGGCAACCCGATCACCATGGTCAGGTCCTTCCGACCTGGCAAATAGGTACGTGGACCTGCCCGTGGTGATGAGGGTGGACGCCATGAGGAGACGAGAGTCATGGTGATGGTGAGAGTCATGGTGATGGTGAGAGTCATGGTGATGGTGAGAGTTGGAGCAGACTCAGAATGTGAGTGCAACCTCTCTTGAGGCGTGTCAAAAGCAACCTCTCACAGCGCTTGCATGCTCATGGCATCATTGTGCACCGGCTTGACCTGGTCTCAGCGTGAGGGTGAGTATGTTTTTTTAGAATTCCCAAAAAACATACTCAACATGGCATCATTGTGCACCGGCTTGACCCAGTCTCTGCGTGAGGGGCGAGAGGGCGAGGCGGGGCAGGGGAGCAGGGCGAGGTGAGTCAGCAGAGGAGAGCCCATTCGGAGAGAGGCGGTCTTTATGCTGCATGGTTGTGAGCCGTGAACACAAAAAGGATGAAGAAGAGTGGATGAAATCAAATTACAATAAGAAGTATCCCTCTCAGTCAAAGAGGAGTGTGAAAGATGCTATGAGGAGAGGAACGGGAGGCAGCAAGAAATGGGAGTCCCACCAACTCTCGTGATCACGACCTTGAGAGCAGCTACAGGAGTCCCACCAACTTTCTAGTCTGGTCTTCCACAAAAGACGACGAAATACACTCGTGTGCAGCACATGTTTGCCAAAACTTGGCACTCTAAATTCCACAACTTCCACACTAGCTGGTTTCTACAGTCTTTCTCTTCCTGCTGCCACTGACTAATTTGTGTACTGCTGTTCTCCCTCCAGTACAGCTTTCCTCAGATCCCACCAACCCCACCTCCCCTCGCGTCCTCCCTGCTTCTTCCCCCTCAGCCACCCGTGCCTCGCCCGCCCATCGCCTCAAGGCGGCTGCTCTGCACACCGTGGCCGGTGCTGCCCTCGCATTCCCCCTGGGTGAGCTGCACCACACTTGCACCACACTTGCACCACACTTGCATCACTGGGGCCTGCTGCCATGCCCCCTTGCATCACTGGGGCCTGCCGCCATGCCCCCTTGCATCACTGGGGCCTGCCGCCATGCCCTCGTGCATCACTGGGGCCTGCCGCCATGACCCCTTGCATCACTGGGGCCTGCCGCCATGCCCCCTTGCATCACTGGGGCCTGCCGCCATGCCCCCTTGCATCACTGGGGCCTGCCGCCATGCCCCCTTGCATCACTGGGGCCTGCCGCCATGCCCCCTTGCATCACTGGGGCCTGCCGCCATGACCCCTTGCATCACTGGGGCCTGCCGCCATGCCCCCTTGCATCACTGGGGCCTGCCGCCATGCCCCCTTGCATCACTGGGGCCTGCCGCCATGCCCCCTTGCATCACTGGGGCCTGCCGCCATGCCCCCTTGCATCACTGGGGCCTGCCGCCATGCCCCCTTGCATCACTGGGGCCTGCTGCCATGCCCCCTTGCATCACTGGGGCCTGCCGCCATGCCCCCTTGCATCACTGGGGCCTGCCGCCATGCCCCCTTGCATCACTGGGGCCTGCCGCCATGCCCCCTTGCATCACTGGGGCCTGCCGCCATGCCCCCTTGCATCACTGGGGGCATGTCTACATGCCCCCTTGCACTCACTATAACATGTCTTCATGCCCCCTTGCACTCACTATAACATGTCTACATGCCCCCTTGCACTCACTATAACATGTCTCCATGCCCCCTTGCACTCACTATAACATGTCTCCATGCCCCCTTGCACTCACTATAACATGTCTCCATGCCCCCTTGCACTCACTATAACATGTCTCCATGCCCCCTTGCACTCACTACAACATGTCTCCATGCCCCCTTGCACTCTCTATAACATGTCTCCATGCCCCCTTGCACTCACTATAACATGTCTTCATGCCCCCTTGCACTCACTATAACATGTCTACATGCCCCCTTGCACTCACTATAACATGTCTCCATGCCCCCTTGCACTCACTATAACATGTCTACATGCCCCCTTGCACTCACTATAACATGTCTCCATGCCCCCTCGCACTCACTATAACATGTCTACATGCCCCCTCGCACTCACTATAACATGTCTACATGCCCCCTTGCACTCACGATAACATGTCTCCATGCCCCCTTGCACCCACATGCCCACTCGCCTTCACTCATGGACTGCCTTTGTATGGTCTGCCACACTTTTTCTCTCAACCTGCTTCCCCCTCCAGCTTGTATTGTGCCAAACCTGCTCCCACCCCACATGTCAAAGCTGCTCTCACGTACCAAACCTAATCTAAGATGCCAAAACATGCTCACATACTAAACATGCTCACATGCCAAACCTGCTCTCACATGCCAAACCTGCTCTCACATGCCAAACCTGCTCTCACATGCCTAGCCTGTTCTCAAAAGCCACACCTGCTTTAACGTGCCCTCGCTGGGACATGTTCGCACTTGCCTGGCTGCAATTCAATTTGTCCTCTTTATTGCTGTGCCCCCTTCCCATCATCTTCCCCTCCCTAACCCATTCCCCCTCCCCCCTCTCTCTTTGTGCCCCACCTGCAGCCCTCCTGCACTCAGCGCTCTACTCCTTGCTGCCACAGCAGTACAGCACAACAGCAGCACACGGCAGCAGTGCAGAGGGAGAGGGCGCTCAGGGGATTCCTCAGGAGAGACCTGAGGCGGACTCTCAGGTGGGCAGTGGCAGCAGCGGCGGCGGCGGTGTGGCGGGTGCCATTGAGCGCATGGAGCAGCGATTCATGGGGTCGTTTGGGCACTTGGGGAACAACGACGGAGGAGGGAAGGAAGGCGGCGGGGATGTAAGCACCCTGCCTGAGGATGGAGATGGAGAGATGGGGCAGGAATATCCGGAGGGGGAGACAGGTGAAGCGGCAGAATAAACTCAAGGAAGAAGTGGCAGATGAACCCGTGGGGAGAACAGCGGTGATGAATGTGAGGAATGTGCAAAATAGCGTTTTGCAGGATCCGAATTGAACACAAGTCGCAATTGTTCCCCTGTTCGTTGACATACGTACTAGTAGACACTGGTACTAAATTCGGGTGATTACGTATAAGTCTTGGGCTGTGGGGGATGGAATGGAAGGGGAAGAAAGGGAAGAAGTGAGTATGTAATGTGCAAGTATATGAGTGCCTTCCTTGACATGACACATCTGAATCCTGTATCTTACACACTCAGGGTCCCATCTAGCTGGTGCATGATTGAGATAAGGTGTTAGAATTGAACCATAGAGTTGATTAGGAATCATACGGGCTTACATAGTTGAAGCTAGGGGAGGGGGGGTTGGTTGGGTACCTAGTCATCATTATTGGCCCCCCACCAATAAGATAGGTTGGAGAATTATTGGGGGGTCCCAATAATGTTGGCCAAAAGTGGGCCAACATTATTGGGGGGGCCAATAATCTCTCAACTCAACCTTGGGGGCCAATAATTGGACCAAGGTTGGGTTCCAACCCCCAACTAGGGTTAACCCTAGTTGTGCACCCAAACATAGTTTGGGTGCCTATCTCTGTCCTAGGGTTTATAGGATCAATGCAGGATACAGAAGAGTAGTATAATCTAACACAACCCCTTAGCCTGCATAGATCTATAAACCTGGATGAGATAAGACAGCAACCCCTGAATCAGTCACCATGGGGAGCAAGGCCCAGGAGCGGCAAAATTGCCGAGTGAGTAGAGTGGTCGAGGGCCTTAGTGAATATGTCGGCGGGGTTGGAGGAAGAGTCGATCTTGCGCACGGTAATGTGGCCATCCTGGACAAGATCACGGACAAAGTAGTGTCGGAGCTCGATATGCTTGGAGCGACCATGGAACACAGCTTCTTTGGTGAGGTGGATGGTGCTGGCGTTGTCACACCAGAAAGTGGGACAAGGCTGTGGTGAGCCAAGGTCTGTGAGGAGATAGCTGAGCCAGCGTGCTTCCTGTGCTGCCATCGTGACCGCGTACAGTTCAGCCTCGCAGGAGG
The DNA here is from genome assembly GCA_947471745.1 of Closterium sp. Naga37s-1. Classification (NCBI taxonomy): domain Eukaryota; kingdom Viridiplantae; phylum Streptophyta; class Zygnematophyceae; order Desmidiales; family Closteriaceae; genus Closterium; species Closterium sp. Naga37s-1. The sequence continues at coordinate 3,472,353 of CANJKZ010000120.1, read as the reverse complement.
AGAGGGCGATGGAGGAGGAGCGGGTGGAGCGCCAGCTGATGAGGCCGCTCCGAAGGGTGAAGCCATATCCTTGTGAGCTGCGACGATCAGGCTGTGAGTCTGCCCAGGACGAGTCGCTGAAGCCAGTGAGAACCGGCGGGTCTGCTCCACCAAGGGTGAGGGTGTAATCCTTCGTGTGCTGAAGGTAGCGTAGGACACGTCGGGCTGCCGTCATGTGTTCCTCCGTGTGCCTGCCGACACCAACGAATCGCGCCAGAACACTGACTGGGTAGGCAAGGTCGGGGCGGGTGCAGACCATGGCGTACATCAGGGTCCCGACAAGTTCTGCATAGGGGTTAGAGGAGTCGGTGGGGGTGGCAGGGGGCGAGAGCTGGTGCCCAACTGCAAGCGGGGTGGCGATGGGCTTGGCTTTTGACATTCCAAACCTCTCAAGGACCTTCTCAATGTAGAAGGACTGAGAGAGGGAGATAGTCTTAGCCTTGAAGTCGCGGGTGATCTCCATGCCAAGGTAGTTGCGGACCTCCCCCAGGTCTTTGCAGGCGAGGCGACGTTGTAGTTCGTCCTTGACCTCCTGCATCTCAGCATCTGTGTCAGCGGCTAGTAGCATGTCGTCGACGTAGACGAGAATGTAGAAAGGGGACGGAGTCGTCCGAAGGAAGAGGCTGGAGGCAGCTCGGGAGGGGCGAAAACCAAGCTCGCGAAGGGTGGAAGAGAGCTTGGCATGCCACTCCCGGGGTGCCTGCTTGAGGCCGTAGATGGGTCGGAGCAGCTTCCAAACGGTGGATGGGTCATGTGGAGCGTGAAAGCCTTTGGGGCGTTCCATGAAGATGAGTTCGTGTAGGTCGCCTTGGAGGAAGGCGGTAGTGACATCCATGGAGTGTAACAGCATGCCGCGTCTGCCGACGAAGTCGAGGAACACCCGAACGACCGGTGGGGTAGCAGTGGGTGAGTATGTGTCGAAGAAGTCAAAGCCGTGCTTTTGCGTGAAGCCCTTCGCCACATAGCGAGCTTTGTAAACAGGGTCTTCGCCAGGGAGAAGCTTGACACGGAAAAGCCATTTGCCCTTGACGACATTGGTCTTGGCAGGGCGAGGGACGTCGATGAAGGAGCGGTTGTGGATGAAAGCGTTGCTCTCCTTGACCATGGCTTCAATCCAGAGTGGGGCGTCGAGGCACGCAATAGCCTCCTCGTACGTGGTGGGTTCGAAGATGGTGGGGGTGCCCGAGAAAAGAAGAATTGGAGTGCCTGCCATGGTGCGGACGATGGGGGCGATGGAGGGCGCGAGGAGGTGGAGGAAGAGGAGTTCGTCGTGGGTGTCTTCGTAGAGGAGAGGAGAGAGAGGAGGAGGTAGAGGGGGTGGTGAAGATGCAAGACAGCTGCGCTGGAGGTCGAGTCTTGGACATTGAAGTGCTGCTGCTCGGCTGCGCGGTGGTGCAGTAAAGAGCGTGGAGCGGTTGCGCAGTGGATCTGGAGTGAGGGGGCTGAAGCGGGGGGGGAGGGGAGTACCGATGAGGGCGAGGAGGGAGGGGGGGGAAGTCTGTGGGGAACCAAGGATGGGGTCCAGGGAGCGGGTGTGGGGATAGCGGGGAAGGACAAGGGTAGGGGAGGGGCGCTGGGGAAGGGGGGGGGGAGGCGGAGGGGGGGCCGGATTAGAGGAGGGGAGGGGGGATGGAGGGGAAGGGGGTGGGGGAGGTGGAGGAGGGGGGAGGAGGAGGAGGGAGGTGGGTTGCAGCGGAAGGTGAGGTAGTGGAGTGGGAGGGGGAGGGGGGGGGTGGGTTAAGGATGTCGCCGGAGGAGCTGGAGGAGAGGGGAGAGGGGAGAGGGGGGGAGGGGTGGGGGAGGGGGGGGGAGGGGTCATGGCAGGGGACGGGAGGAGGGGCAGGGTGTCAGTCCAGAGAAGGGGCCGGGGAAATGGGGGAAGGGGGTTAGGGGCGGAGGGGGAGGTGTAGTACGGGGTGGCCTCGTCAAAGACCACGTCCCGACTACGGATGAGGCGGCCTGAGGGGGGGTGGAGGAAAAGGTAGTCGGGTGAGTTGGTGTTGTGTCCAAGGTAGACACAGGGGAGTGTGCGGGACGCAAGCTTTCCACGTGCGCGTGAGCGGTCAGCAGGGTGTATGAGGACATACGCCTTGCAACCCCAGACGCGCAGAGGAGATATGTCAGGCTTGCTGGAGGTCCATAGTTCGGTGGGGGTGGAGGTGGGATGGGAAGGGTGGGGGTAGAGGTTAGTGAGGATGGCAGCATGAAGGATGGCATAGCCCCACAGAGAAGGTGGGCAGGAGGCGTGAACGAGGAGGCACCGAGCCGTTTTGGTGATCTCCCGCACGCGGCTCTCCGCCACACCATTCTGCTGAGGAGAGTGAGGGAGAGTGTAGGTGTGTAGGATGCCGTGAGTGGTGCAGTAGGAGGACAGGGTGTGGTTGAGGAACTCACCGCCTCCATCGGAATGGAAGCGGCGAACAGGGCGACCGAAGTGGTTGCGTGCTTGTTCAGCCCAGGCAGTGATGGCAGCCGGGGCCTCCGCCTTCGTACGAAGGAGGGTGACGGAGAGTATCGACTGTGATCATCCACCAGGATCAGGAGATAGCGATGTCCTTGCTTGGTGGGGGAAGGGTTAGGGCCCCACATATCCATGTGAACGAGGTCAAGGGGTTGGAGGGAAAAGGAGGGGTTACTCGTGTGTGGTTGTTGCTTCAGCTTGCTTTCAACACAAACTGAGCAAGGAGGGGAGGGGGACGGAGGGAGGGGGGGAAGGGTAAGGGGGAGACCGTCAAGGAGTTTAGTGAGGATGGATCGGCGAAGGGTGGCAAAGTTGGGATGGCCTAGGCGATGGTGGAGGAGAATGGTGGGGTGTGTGAGATTACGACAGTGACAGGGGGAGGGTGGGTTAGATGGGGGGGGGGGGGGGGAAGGGGCGGGGGGGAGGGGGAGGGGGAGGGGGAGGGGGGAGGGGGAGGGGGAGGGGGAGGGGGAGGGGGAAGGGAGGGGGGAGGGGGAGTTGGAGGGGGAGGGAGAGGTTCGAGAGGAGGGGAGGGGGCGGGGGGATGGGGTGTGGAGAGTTGGTGAAGGGTGGGGCGGGGGATGCGGAAGGTGTACATGTGGGTGGAGGGGCACCGATGGACACGGCAGAGGAAGCGACCGGAGGGGGTGTGAAATAAGTCACAATATGCTGCGTGACCAGGAAATAAGGCGGTGACACCTGCCATTGAGAGGGCACCAAGGGAAACCAGGTTGTTACGAAGGGAGGGGACATAGAGACCTGTGACAGTACCTGAGGGAAAGAGGGGACAGGGGAGTGTGGAGGTGTAACGGCTTTGTATGGCAAAGCTTGAGTCAGCCCCATAGATTGTGGAGGGGGTGGAGAGGGGGAGGAGCGTGCCTGCATCACGAAGGACCGTGTGGGTGGCACCGCTGTCAAGGATGAACTCAAGGGGCTGGGAGGAGGAGGACACGGAGTCCTGGAATGAGGACTCATTAATAGCATTGGCATACATAGGATTATTGCAAGAGCTAGCAGTGGTGACATGACCTATGAATCCTGTGGAAGGAAACGGTGTGAAGCCGGGGGGGTGAGAGGAGGAGGTGGGTTGTTCAGTAGTTGCAGCAGTTGCGGCAGTTCTATGGCCATACATAGATGGGGGGTAGGGAGGGTAGGGCCAGCCGGCATAAGGAGGAGGATAGAGAGGAGGATAGGGGGAGGGGGGGGTTGGAGGTGGGGGCGTGGGTGGAGGCGGAGTGGTGAGGGTGGAGGGCGTAGGGGTGGTGGTGGGTGTGGGAAGAAGGTGTTGGACTTGCTGGAGGATGTGAGGGGAGAGGTGCTGAGCGAGGACATTATGGAGGTTAGGTGGAGAGGGTGCATAGGTGGAGAGGGTGCGAATATCATGAGGGGTGGGGCAAGGGGTGATAGTGTTCCAACGTGGAGGGGAACCTGTGTTGCCGCGTGCAAGCCATTCATCAGTGAGGGCTTTGAAGCACGTTTCAGTTGGATGAGTGGTCTGGTTGCAGGTCTGACCTTTGTTGGGGCCTTGACGAATGACGTGCTGACACGGGGGAAACCCACCCGTGGATGGAGCAGTTGCTCCACGTCCGCCGCGTTCCCCAGTGCGCCCTCCTCGTCCGCCTCCGCGACCGCCTCCTCGACCTCCTCCACTTGAACCACGTCCAGGTCCGCTGCTGCTGCTTCCGCCAGTGTTATTGGTTCCTTTGCAAGCGTGAACAACATTGACCGTTGCAGAGTCACGCAGGAGGTCAGCCTCACTGTCAAGGAGCCAGTCGATGGTAACAGCTACAGGGGGAGGACGAATGTGCTGGGAGGTGAAGTTGATGCGGTAAGTGTCATAGGTGGGTGGGAGGCAGTCAAGGATGCGTGCTGTAAGAAGGGTGTCTGAGATCAAGATGCCTCGATCATTGAGGCGTTGCGCAGTGTCCGTGAGACGCCGAGCGAAGGAGGCAGCATTGAGGGAGGAGTCAAGGGTGATGTCTTGGAAGGTGCGAAAGAGGGAGAGGAGTGAGCGTAAGTCCTGACGGTCATATTGGGCGGAGAGAGACTTCCAGAGAGAGGGAGAGGATGGAGGGCGAAGGTCACGTTTAAGGGAGGAGGGAACGCACGAGAAGATGACAGTGAGTGCACGGCGGTCAGCAATGCGCCATGCAGCAGTATCGGAGTGATGCTTACGAAGGTTAGTAGAGTACGCTTCGGAGATGGCTTTGAACTCTGCAAGCTTTGCAGTAGCAGCTTCGTGAGCGGCGACAGCAGCCGCGTGTCCTCTGCCCTTGATGACGTAGTCGTCTCGCTCCTTGTTGTACTTGTTGAGGGTGCGAGCCCACCTGTCTGGGTCATCCTCCCAAGCCCCTAGGATGGGGGCTTGAGGGGCGGGTTCGGTCGGGAGTGGTGGGGCGTCAAGAGGGGAGGAGCCTGGGAGCGGGGGCAGGGTGGGAGGGAGGCCGTGAGGCGTTTCGAGGACGACGTCAAGAAGGCAATAATCTCCCACTCGGACGGAGCCAAGGTACGTGAAGAGACTCTCCTCAAACGACACCCAATTGACTGCGGTGGTGCCGTTGAGGAGCTCGAGTTTGTCAATCGAGGCGAGCTCAAGCGACGAAGGTTCGTCCGCCATAACGAGTGAGGGAGGAGGGGGGGGGGGGGGGGGAGGGGGGGGGGGGGGAGGGAGGAGGGGAGGGTGGAGGTGCTAGAGGTGACGACGCTGTCCGGAGGGACGGCGCGGTCAGTGGTGGGGATGAGTTGCGTGCTGTCCGCAGCTGGGTACTCCCCCGTCTGGTCGCGTTCGCGGCTGCCCGCGTTCGTCCCGTCCGCGGCTGCTGCCCGCGTTCGTCCCGTCCGTAGCTGCTGCCCGCGTTCGTCCCGTCCTCGGCGGTTTCCCGCGTTCGTCCCGTCCGCGGCGGTTGCCCCCGTTCGTCCCGTCCGCGGCGGCTGCCCGCGTTCGTCCCGTCCGCGGCGGCTGCCCGCGTTCGTCCCGACCGCGGCGGCTGTCCACGGACGGGCAGCGCGGACGTCGCGGCCGCCCTCGTCGTGGGCGCGGGCGGCGCGCCCGCGCTGCCCGTCGGCGCGGACGTCGCGTCCGCCCTCGTCGTGGGCGCGGGCGGCGCGTCCGCGCTGCCCGTCGGCGCGGACGTCGCGTCCGCCCTCGTCGTGGGCGCGGGCGGCGCGTCCGCGCTGCCCGTCGGCGCGGACGTCGCGTCCGCCCTCGTCGTGGGCGCGGGCGGCGCGTCCGCGCTGCCCGTCGGCGCGGACGTCGCGTCCGCCCTCGTCGTGGGCGCGGGCGGCGCGTCCGCGCTGCCCGTCGGCGCGGACGTCGCGTCCGCCCTCGTCGTCGGCGCGGGCGTCGCGTCCGCGGTTGTCGGTTGCGGTCGTCGCGTCCGCGGCTGACGGTCGCGGTCGTCGCGTCCGCGGCTGACGGTCGCGTTCGTCGCGGCGGACGGTCGAGGGGAGGAGGGGAGCGCCGAGATGGCGCGAGGGGCACAGCAGAGCCGGCGGAAGTGCGCTAAGTTGCGCGAGAGGCGCGGCAGAGCCGGGGAGAGGTGCGCTAAGTGGCGCAAGAGGTGCGGCAGAGCCGGGGAGAGGTGCGCTAAGTGGCGCGAGAGGCGCGCTAAGTGGCGCGTGAGGCGCGCTAAGTGGCGCGTGAAGCGCGGCAGAGCCGGCGAGAGGTGCGCTAAGTAGCACGAGGGGTCCTAGGATCTTGAGCGGCGTTGGCCGTAAGAGCTCTGATAACCATGTTAGAATTGAACCATAGAGTTGATTAGGAATCATACGGGCTTACATAGTTGAAGCTAGGGGAGGGGGGGTTGGTTGGGTACCTAGTCATCATTATTGGCCCCCCACCAATAAGTTAGGTTGGAGAATTATTGGGGGGTCCCAATAATGTTGGCCAAAAGTGGGCCAACATTATTGGGGGGGCCAATAATCTCTCAACTCAACCTTGGGGGCCAATAATTGGACCAAGGTTGGGTTCCAACCCCCAACTAGGGTTAACCCTAGTTGTGCACCCAAACATAGTTTGGGTGCCTACCGTATTCTCCCGGACATAGCACCCTAGGGTATAGCTAAAAATACAGGGAAAAAATGGGGGGGGTCTCCTCATAGGAAAAAAATACATAATACCCGGGTCTTTACATATGGTATATTTTAGTGTTAGTGATTATTTAATTAGACAATGTGGGTGTTTTGATTTTCATTTTAACATCACTGTCTGAAGCGCGAATGTGGGTTTCGGCCACGAGCTTCATCACCCCCACGAAAATGCCATGTGGCACCTCTCTTGCCACTTGCAGCGGAAGATTCGCCTGCACGTGGTCACAGCGAAGTAGTGCGAGGGGGGAAATCTCGGTAGATTGTAAGTGAATGTACCGCGAAATTTCATCTAGGGAGAAATTTTCGCGATATTCTTCAATATTGCAGCTACTCGTTAACGACTATTATAACGAATTCGTAAGAAAAGGGGGGTGTTATAGAAAATCAGCAAAAAAGGGGGGTATAGTAGAAACGAGGCTCCCCATAACACCCACCCCTCACAAGCTACCCGGGGGTGTACAATTATGGGGGGGTGTTTTGTCCGGGAGTATACGGTATCTCTGTCCTAGGGTTTATAGGATCAATGCAGGATACAGAAGAGTAGTATAATCTAACATAAGGGTGGTGACTTAGGGCATTCTTTAGGTGATGAATTTGAACTGCATTTCAGCATGTTACATCTCAGGAGAAACGGGAAGGTAAGATCCACTATTTAAATTACACCAGGTCAGAGGCTACAACAGATTTTGTAACCGTATTTCATGTACATACATATAGGCCATAGACTTCACAAATGACCAGTCCCCGTCCTCCCCACCACCAGCAACCACCCACCGTGTCTTTCCTCAGCAGCCAGAGAGAGTTCCCCACGAACCCCAGGCTCGTGCCCACATTGGCCAGCACAGCCAGCCACAGGTGCGCCCTACCAGCCACAGGTGCGCCCTGCCAGCCACAGGTGCGCCCTGCCAGCCACAGGTGCGCCCTGCCAGCCACAGCCAGCCCCAGCACCACCCCCTTCACCACCACCAACAGCGCAACATTCTCTTCTCCGCCACCACCCACCGCACTGCCTGCCCTAGCATAAATGTCCGCGCCAGCTGGCGCAGGTCGTCTGACATCAGTGCCACGTCAGCGGCCTCCATGGTTGCTGCGGACGCAATGGTGCCCATGGCGATGCTGACATCAGCGGCTGCAATGGCGGGTGCGTCGTTGATGCCATTCCCCACCATGCAGGTGACGCCGTGGGATGCCTTGAGTGCTGCTATGGGTTTACTTTTGAGTCGACTCAAAAGTCAACTCGTTGATCCCCGTCTCCCACCATGCAGGTGACGCCGTGGGCTGCGTTGAGTGCTGCTATGGCCGTCACCTTGCCCTCCGGTAGCAGCTGAGAGAGCACCTCCACTGAAGGGTGCAGCTGACGAGAAGGGAGGGCCGGCATGAGGGAGAGAGGGGTTATGTAGAGAGAGAGTATTGAGACGTCTTAAAACGCCACCTTGCCCTCCGGTAGCAGTTGATATATTACTTCCACTGATGGGTGCAGCTGACGAGAAGGGAGGGGGGTACAAGGGAGAGAAGAGGGGGCATGGAGAGGAAGAGAGGGAAGGAGGGAGAGAGATTCAGATGTAGTGGAAGAGAGGGAAAGTGGGAAGGGGGAGGGAATAAGAAGATTAACAGGGGGAAGGAAAGGGAGGGGAGGGAGCTTGGAAGAAGTAGAGAATGGGAACACGAATGAAATGTGAAAGAAGGTCGATATGTCGTTGTTCCCTTGTCATTCCCCTCTCTCTCCCCCCCCCCCCACCCCCAAACCTCCAACTACCCCCCAGTTTCTCCTCCTTAGGCTCGAAGCCGCAAACCCCACACCCCCCCTCCTCTCCCCCATCTTTCCCACTTCACCCCCTTTCTTCCTCATCTGCTATGCCCCTCCCACCTGCTGCTGCATTGCAGTGGCAGCACCCGCATTGTCGCCCGGCAGCATGGCCACGTGCAGCCCCAGACTCCTCACCAGCTGCCCAACCGCTTCCACAGCTTCGGTCCGAAGCGAGTCAGCTGCGGCAAGCACTGCCTTGGGGTGGTCATCCACGCCGAGCCACACCACCGTGGCTCCGAGGCTGAGCCAGTGGGAGAGCAGCGCGGGGGAGATGGCTGGTGGGACGCGGGAGGGTGAGAGAGGAAGAGCAGTGGAGAACCTGTTCGGATGGCCGTCCATAGGGAGGCAGGTGACCGTAGCTTTGAGATTGAGGCAGAGTGAGAAAAATCGATGGGTCGATGGTTGGGTGGAGCGGGTGGGGTAGGCTTTTTTGGAGGTGGGGAGGGGAGAGGGAGGGAGTTGTGGCATTACGGCATGAGTGGGGAGGGCCAGAGCACACAACCGGTAGGGAAGCTGCCATGAAGACGGCCGGGGAGGCTAAGGGATAAAGGGGAGTGGAGTGGGGTGACATGTAAGTGACAGGGCAGGCACTGGCCGCGTGATGCCACAGATGGTGCCAATGGAGACACGTGCTGAGATTTGAACAAGATGGGCGAATGCATGGGCTTCGCATGTTTGCGTGATGAATTTTGAGTCGACTCAAAAGCCATCTGGCCACGTGAAGGCAGAGGCGACAAACCCAATGGTGCTATTGGAGACATGTGGAGAGATTTGAACAAGATGAATGCAAGCATGAGCTCAACACACCATGCGCACACCATGCACACACCATGCACACACCATGCACACACCATGCGCACACCATGCGCACACCATACACACACTATGCGCACACCATGCGCACACGACGCACACCATGCGCACACCATGCGCACACCATGCGCACACCATGCGCACACCATGCACACACCATGCACACACCATGCACACACCATGCACCCACCATGCACACACCATGCACCCACCATGCACACGTGGCTCTGCCATGCTGCCTACTGTGTTTCGCATGAAAGACCTTCCAACTTAGCTACGGTGAGATGGTGGGGGAGCAAAGGGGAAGGTGAGGCTTGCAGAGGCGGAGGATGCGGGAGGCGGAGAGACACTTGGCTCGTGCATGGGGTGACGTAGGAAGGGGCATGGCAGAGCATGATGGGATGAAGGGTATGGAACTGTGAGATGAATGGGGTGGGGGGGCATGGGCGTGGGGATGACATCATATGGAATAAGGAAGGGAGGGCAGAGGGAGTATAGGGAGATGCCAGGGAGGGAGCGGAAGAGAGGACTTGGAAAGTGAAGGGCCGTGGGGAAGACGGAAGACGATGAGAGGAGAGGAATGTGGTTTAGGAAGAAGGAACGTGAGGGGAAAGGGAGAGCGGAGAATGGAGCAGGTGTTATGTTGGAAAACAATGCTTGTGCAATGACCTGCAAAAAAAGAAAGTTGCTCTCATTGAGAGTTGAACTCAAGACCTCCCGCTTACTAAACGGGTGCTCTAACCAACTGAACTATGAGAGCCGATTCTGAGGCCGTGAAGATTGAAAGTGGCATGGTAATCCATATGCTTCTCAAAAAGCCGAGTTACCCTGTCTCCACGGTTTCGGCTGCTAAATATTTGGAGGAGTGTGCAAGCCCCAGTAAGGATCAACAGAAGCACCTTGGTTGTAAAATCGGCTGTTTGATGAATGGAAGAAGGGGAAAGGGGGGTGGGGGTTGGGAGTTGGGTAGGAGAGAGGGATGTAACGGAAGAAATGGGAGGGAAAAAGGGGTTGGCAGGAGGAGAGGGGTGTTGGGAGAGGAGACACACAGATTCCGACCAACGTGCAGCCAGCTTCTACCACCTCGCTCTTCTTCTCTCCCATGCCTACTTGCCTGCTGCCTCCACCCACTCGCCACTGACTGCCTCTATCCCTCACCGCCTCGACTGCAGCTGCTACTACGAGGCATGGCCCTGCCGTGCTGCTCAGCCAAGTGCTGCTGCTGAGGTGGAAGACAGCTGGCGATGGCATTGCAGGACGGCAAACTAGTAGTGCAGCGATGAGAGGCAGCGCTGGAATGAGACGCATGGGGATGCAGAGCTCAGGCTCATTCTGCCTCGTTGGTGAAATAGTGCAGAGCCACAATACTGGGTGCGAGTACGTGAAGGGACAAACTGAGACACGTGTGATTCAGATTTCTCCCCCTACTCCGCTTCTCTCACCTCCGCTATGGCACGTCGCACTGCCTGCCATCAGCTGAAGAGCCATCCACAATCTCATATCCATGGCTTCTGCTACCTCAACCTGACCCCCCCATGTGTCAGCCTCCCACGTGTCAGCCTCCCACGTCTCAGCCTCCCACGTGTCAGCCTCTCACGTGTCAGCCTCCCACGTGTCAGCCTCCCACGTGTCAGCCTCCCATGTGTCAGCCTCCCATGTGTCAGCCTCCCACGTGTCAGCATCCCATGTGTCAGCCTCCCATATGTCAGCATCCCATGCGTCAGCCTCCCATGTGTCAGCCTTCCATGTGTCAGCCTCCCACGTGTCAGCCTCCCATGTGTCAGCCTTCCATGTGTCATCCTCCCATACCTCCCTCCTGCCCACCTCGACCCCACTCTCCGCTGACCGCTTCACCGCCAACACTGCTGCTGCATCTTACGAGTCTGCCATGCTGCCTGGTTGTGAATCATGGAGATGCGTTGGCTCTGCACGACTAGTCCAGACTTTGAGTCGACTCAAAAGCACCACTGCTGCTGCATCTCACAAGTCTGCCATGCTGCCCCATTGGGTGCCAGAGAGATGCGTTGGGTCTTCATGACTAGCAAGATGCTAGTCGTGAAGATGCTGCTGGTGCAGCAAAGGGGAGGGGACTTTGAGGGGGAGAGAAGGAGGAAGGCTGGGTGTGCTGCTGAACGGAGAAAGTGGAAAGTTGAAGATATCTGATGGCTGCACTTCACACAGAAATGTTGATGTTACTTTTGAGATTTCTCAGAAGATATCTGATGGCACTGCACAGTGCACACAGGAAACCAACGCTCGGCTTCATGCTGCCTCGTTAGCAAAGTGGCGCCCAGAAGCGCCATACTGGCCCGGGATGGACAAAAAAGCAGAGGAGGGAGGGATGGTTGCATCGACTGATAGATGGAAGAAGAAATGTATTATTATGATAAAATCGTGGTGAACAGCCATTCATATTTCTTCACCATTTGTATGGGGCACGGAGACGGTACTGTGACATCCTCCTGTTAAGCTTTCTTTACCCCTGCCGCCCTGCCGCCCTGCCGCCAACAGCTAAGGGGCTGTCATCACACAACGAGACCTCGTTTTCGCAAAGACACCAACCCTAGGGTGTGGTTACCTTGTTCGAATTGCCACCTTTTCAATCAATCCATGGTCGGTTGAATGTTGGGCGCGATAACACCATCAAGCCAGTGCAAATGCCAACAACAGGACACCACGGCCCGAGTAGGTGCGTGCCTACCCGCATACGGTGTGTGCCTGACATAGAGTGGCACAAGGCCTAGCATAGTACAAAAGCACTGATGATCACAAGGCTGAAGTGCCTTGGTAAAGATATCAGCAGTGTTGGCCCGAGTGGCCATGTAAGCAAGACGAAGCTGACCACGCTGCTGCAACTCTCGAGCAAGGAAGTAGCGCAGAGCAATGTGCTTCGTTCTGTGCTCCAGTCTGTGCTCCTGACACAAGGCAAGCATGGCCTTGTTGTCGACGTACAGAACTGGAGGAGAACGAGGCGCCTCTCCCAAGTCGGTCAGCAGGTAGGTGAGCCAGCGTAACTCCTGTGCAGCCATGGCCCCGGCGTAGATCTCAGCCTCAAAATTGGAGCTGAGAACAGAAGACGAGTGGGTAGACCACCAAGAGACAGAGCCGGAGCCAAGGCTGAAGGTGTAACCCTGTGACGACCGCTGCGTAGCCAAGTCGTCAACACAGGAAGCGTCAGCGTGACCAATGAGGACAACTCGAGCCCGTCCTCCAAGCACGAGCCCCATGCCCGACGTACTGCACAAGTAGCGCAACACCCTCTTAGCTGCATCCATGTGCTCCTTCCTGTGTCTGCCAGGAGTGACATAGCGTGCTAGAATGCTAAGAGGGTAGGCAAGGTCAGGTCGAGTGCAGGTCATCAGGTACATGAGGCAGCCCACAAGCTCTGGATACGGGCCACTCGGCTCTACGGACTCGTCCGAAGGTGGAGTTGAGAGCGAGTGACCGGTAGGCAGAGGAGTGGACTGTGTCGAGGAGTACGTGAAGCCGAAGCGCTGAAGGACCTGCTGCACCATGTGTGACTGAGTCAAGGTAATGGTGCGCTGTGCTCTATCCCGGGTGATCCGCAAGCCAAGATAGCTTGTCAGCTCACCCAGGTCTGTGCACGTGTGTCTCTTCTGCAGCTCCGACTTCACGTGGGCGAGTGCCTCAGTGTCAGCAGTAGCAAAGACTAAGTCGTCTACGTACACGAGAACGTAGAACGACGGCAGAGTGGTGTCAGTGCGAAGAAACAGCGACGGGTCAGCAGTGGAAGGAGCAAACCCAAGAGAAGCAAGAGTCGTCCTCAGTGTGTCGTGCCACTCACGGGGTGCCTGGCGGAGACCGTAGACTGGCCGCCGGAGGCTCCACTGGGTACCAGGAGGAAACGACCCAGTGAAGCCAGGTGGGCGGCGCAGCCAGATCTCCTCGTGCAGGCTGCCCTGTAGGAAGGCTGTGCTGAAGTCAAAAGAGTGTTGCTCGTAGTCACGCTGAGCGGCGACGTGCAGCAGCACCCGAAGAGTGGTCATCTTCGGGGTAGGGGAGAAGGTATGGAAGAAGTCAACTCCCTGTCGCTGTCTGAAGCCTCGTGCAACGTAACGCGCCTTGAAGACAGGCGGAGAACCCGACGGCCGCTTCACCCTGAAAATCCACATGCCACTGACGATGTTCGCCCAAGGCGGGGGAACCTCGTCGACGTAGGTGCCTGTGGACTTCCAAGAAGCCATCTCTGTGTCCATGGCTGTCTGCCACTGAGAGCGCGGGGTCGGGATGTCTGGTGCATCCCGGTCTCCCTCAGGGGCAAGCAGCATGGACACGAGATGAGGTAAAGCAGCGGCAAAGCACTCAAACTCCTCCTGTCTGTCCTCAAGGACGTCCGTGCCAAGAGCACACTCACCCCCGACGGACGGAGGACAAACAGACGCAGACTCAGACTCAGCAACAAGACTAGCGGCGTAGTCTAGACGACAGGCGGCAGCAAAGTCAACAAGCTCAGCAACGAGAGCAGACGCAGCAGTGGACTCAAACGAAGGGTCAGTGACAGCAGTGGCCAGAAAACGCGTGACAGTAGGACTAGCAGCACGAAGGGAGTCAGACTCCGGGTCCGGACCGTCAGGAAGAGAGGACGCAGGAGGAGACGGTAGAGGGACGCGCTGTGGAGCAGTGGAAGGATGCAGAGTCATAGAGTGAGTGCTGGGGACAGGAGGAGGACGCTGACGCGGAACACGACGACCAGTGCGAACAGCGTGAATAGGCGACTCAGGACGAGACTCAGGTGACGCAGGACGAGACTCAGGCGACGCAGGACGAGACTCAGGCTCACGACGCTCCGTAAGACCTCTAGTCGGTCCAGAGTAAGGAGAAGGACCCGGCAGTGGAGAGGCTGGCTGTAACAGCGACTATGACTGGACAGGCGGTGGACTCAGTAAGGGAGGAGTAGGACCAGTAGAAGGCGGGAGACCAAGAACCTGCTGAAGGAGCGGAACGTAGTACGGCCGTGCAGCGCCTCCAGAAACAGCAGAGACAGCACCAGTACCCTCAGCTCCAGGGTCTCCAGCTACAACTCCTGCAGCACCACCAACTCCATTACCTCCAGCAGCTCCAGCTCCAGCAGTACCTCCATTAGCAACAGCTCCAGCACCTACAGCTCCAACTCCCGGAGCACCACCAGCCCCAGCAACTCCAGTACCTCCAATACGAGCACCTCCGGGACCAGCTGCTCCAGCACCTTCAGCAGCTACAACACCAGCAGGACCTCCAACAGCGTCAGTACCTCCAGCACCAGCACCTCCAGGACCAGCGGCTCCAGCAGCTCTAGCACCAGCAGCACCTCCAGCAGCTCCAGCTCCAGAAGCACCTCCAGCAGCAGGCCCCGTAGCTCCAGCAGCAAGGCTACAGCGCCGAGCGTACCACTCACGTAGCCTCTGCGGAGAGAGTGGCTCCCGTCGTGACAGGACACCCAGAGGACCTCCAGACTCAGCACGCTTAGGCTCAGTACCCCCAGGCTCAGCACCCCTAGACTCAGCACCCCCAGGCTCAGCACGCTCAGGCTCAGCACCCCCAGGCTCCACACGCTCAAGCTCAGCATCCCCAGGCTCCGCACCCCCAGACTCAGCAACCCCAGGCACAGCACCCCCAGGCCCCGCACCCGCAGGCTCAGCACCCCTAGCAGCACCAGAGTCGACAGCTACCTCGACAGGCTCGACAGGGTCTACCTGGGAAACACCTGAGGGGGCAGGACCCTGAGGGGGGAGGGGGTCAACCGGAGGAGCACCTGGATCTAGGAAGAGGGGCGGGGGGGGGGGAGAGAGGCAGTGCAGTAGGGAAAGAGATGGTAGTAGGATACCAACTCGTCAAACGTGACGTCCTGAGAGGACAGAACACGACGCGAGGTAGGGTGGTAAAACTGCCACCCAGGTGCATCAGGGGGGAAGCCAAGGAAGACACAGGGAACGGCACGGGAGGACAGCTTGTCCGCGGAAGTATCGCGAACAAAAGCTCGAGATCCCCAGACACGGAACACAGACGCATCGCCAACCTTCTCCGTCCACCGCAGAGTAGGTGTGGTCTCCAGCAAGGAGACACGAGGCTGAAGGTTGATCTGATGCGCAGCGTACTGAACCGCGAACGGCCACAGAAAATGGGGAGCAGCCGCATGGATCATGGACGTACGAGCGACGTCCATGACCATGCCAATGCGGCGCTCAGCAATCCCATTTTGCTGTGGGGAGGCCGGAAGCGTGAACGTCTGGCGGATGTCCTCCGCACGACAGAAAGCCCTCAGAAGATCGGAGGAGAACTCACCACCTCTGTCTGAGTGCAGACGCAGAACAGGAAGGTCCGAGCCGAAACTCTCGCTGAGCTGGCGACGGGCACCGCGGATCCAGTCGATCAACACCTCAGTGACCTCACCCTTGCGGCGCAAGGGGAAGACTGTGGTGTAACGCGAGTAATCGGCAAAAACCAGCAGGAAGTAACGCTCGTGACCCTATCCACTGACGCGGGCTGGGCCCCACACGTCTATGTGGAGAGTCCGCAGGGGAGCCTCTGTCGGAGGGAACTCGGAGGAGTGAGGAGCGGCGCGCTGCCGGCCCTCGACACAAGGAACACAGGTAGGGGCAGGCCCCGGAGGAAGGGGAGGGAGGGACCGGGGGAGACCAGAGACAAGGGTCCGGGAGGCCATACCTCGAAGACGAGGCAGGGAGGGGTGACCAAGGCGGTGGTGCCAAAGGAGAGTCTCGTGTGACAAAGGACGACACGAGCAGGGGGCAGACACCGGACTAGACCTGGACGCGGCAGCAAACACCTGACCAGACGCGGCTACCTGACCAGACGCAGTAACCGGAGGAGACGCAGTAGTCAGTGTGTACAGGCTCGACCCAGGCCGACGGGTGAACGTGGCCAGGTGGCGGCCCGTCCGAGAGCAAGTGTAGTGGGTCACACGCTGACCTCCAGGGGTGATCTGGTCAACCCACAAGTCCTGAAGGTCAGCTCCACTCACCAAGTTCGTAGAGAACGAGGGGAGGTGGAGTCCCGACAGCAAGCCCGACGGAGCCGCAGGACACGGTAGAACCGTGGAGGAGTGCGCAAGGACTGGGCCCCCAGAGGGGTCAGCCAGGGAGACTGCGACAGGCCGACTGAGAGGCGTGAGTATGGTGCTGTCGCGAAAGAAGGAGCGCGAAGCACCAGAGTCAAGTGTGAAAGTGTGCAAGGCCTCAGTAGGTGCAGTACCAGAGAGAGCAGACTCACCTGCACCTGGAGCAGAAGACTCACTAGTACCTGGAGGAGCAGACTCACTAGTACCTGGAGCAGCAGACGCACTAGCACCTAGAGCAGTAGCCTCAATGCCCGGGTCGGGCGGAACACACAGGTAACAGTCACCCTCAGCACTATCAGTCACAGCATACATGGCAGCAAGGATAGCATCGAAATCAAGATCAAAGATAGCAACATTCTGCTTAAGCAGATCACCCCAGCACCGCACGTCTCCCCACGGCGCCCGCCGGTGCGAAGAACGTAAGTGCAGGGACCAACACCCCCAGACCTCCCACGCCCAGCGTACCACTCACGAAGCTGCTTGGCCGACGGGGTCTCACGGGAACGCGGCTGCTGCTGGCGCTGGCTACCACCAAAGCCTCCACGCTGCGCGGCTCCACCTCGACCAGCTCCACCGCCGCCGCCACCTCCACCACCGCTTCCGCTGCCTCCACCGCCGCTGCCACTGCCTCCACCACCCCCACCGCCGCCACCGAAGCCCCCACTCCCGCCACCACCCCCACCTCCACCGCCACCCCCTCCGCCTCCTCCACCGCCTCCACCGCCGCCCCCACCGTCCCCTCCACCACCCTTGCCCCCCTTGCCCTTGCTGTTGCGGCGCCTCTCACTAGGAGCAGACGCAGCCCCGACCTCCGTGCCAATGAGGTCGACAGCAGCAGCAGAAGCAACAGAGGGGAGAAAGGGGACAGGGGAACACCCCTCAAAGAAAGGGGCGCGAGGGCCGCCGCGAGAAGCACCTACAGCAACGATACTCTTCTCAGCTACAGTGAGGCGCTCCTCTAGCAGGTCGACGGTGAGCTCGGTGGGGCAAAGGGAGAGAAAGTGGTCTCTGACTGAAGCAAGGGAGTCAGGGAGGCGGGTGACTAGGTAGCAGAGGGTGATTTACATGGGGGCGGGGGTTCTTGGCACAGAACTCAGTGGGAAGCGCAGCGCGGTAGCGGGCGTCACTAGTGCGGAGGTGAATAATGAGGTCAGCGACTGTGGCAAAGGCGGCAAGGTCAGGGAACAGGTACGGCAGCATGAGGCGGCTGAGGGCAGCAAAGGCAGGGGAGGAGTAGCGTGCTACTACAGCGTCATACAAGGACTTAGCAGTCTTGTACTGGCCAAAGTGCGCGCGCTCAGAAGACGGCAGGTGACTACGAACAGCAAGGCGAGCAACAGCGTCACGAGTGGTCCACTGCGAGCGAATCATATTGTCAGCAGTGGCAGCAGGTGCAGAAGAGACACCAGACGTGTGATCGAAAAGGGACACTCCGTCCTTAGAGTCACACTGAAGAAAGAGCTGTAGGTTGTCAACCCACACGTCAAAATCAACCGCACGCCCCTCAGCATCAAAGGTAAGAATAGTAGGGCTAGCCATAGCGGCAGTAGCAGCAGTAGCAGCAGTGGCAGCAGAAATAGCAGTAGCAGCAGGAGCAGCGCGGGCAGGGCAGTGCGGCTCAGTAGGGCGGCGCGGCTCGGCAGGGCAGCGCGGCTTGGTAGGGCGGCGCGGCTCGGCTGGGCGGTGCTGCTCGGCTCCTGGCGGCGCGGCGCGGCAGGGCGGCGCGGCTCGGCTGGGCGGCGCGGCTCGGCTGGGCGGCGTGGGTGCTTACCAGGGGCGGGTGCAGGGCAGGGTCGCAGCTGGCGGTTAGGTCAGGGCCGCGATTGGGGCGTCAGCAGGGCAGGGCCGCTACTTGGCGGCGGTAGAGTAGGTCGCGACAGGGCGGCAGCAGGGCAGTGGCCGCGACGGCAGGGGCCTTGATGGCACGGGGGGGGGGGGGGGGGGGGGGGGGGGGCGCGACGGCAGGGGCCGCGACAGCAGGGGCCGCGACGGCAAGGGCCGCGACGGAGGGGCCGCGACGGCAGGGGCCGCGACGGCAGGGGCCGCGACGGCAGGGGCCGCAACTGCAGGGGCCGCGACAGCAAGGGCCGCGACTGCAGGGGCCACGACTGCAGGGGCCGCGACAGCAGGGGCTGCGACGGCAGGGGCCGCGACGGTAGGGGCCGCAACGGGCCGTTAGGGCAGGGCCGCGACGGGCCGATAAGGCAGGGCCGCGACGGGCGGCTCTAGGGCAGGGCGCGCGACGGCGCAGGTGAGGCAGGCGCGAAGCGCTCTTCGGGCAGGGCAGGAAAAAAATATGATCGTGGTGGGCCCTAAAAAAAAAGTTCCCACGAGGGAACCTGCTTAGAATACCATGTCAGAATATTGAAGGAAGGAATGACTGAACTAGCAAGCAGGTGGGTACAAGTAGGAAACCTAAAAGTGTTGTACCCTATATGAACTACCCCACTACAGCCTAGAAAGACTATAGCATATATGTTTGACATGTCGCGCACGATCTCCAGCCCGAGGTACTTGACGACCGGCGAAATCTCGCACAGCTCAAAGACATCCTCCAACAGCTGCTTTAGCTCCTTCAACATTGCGGGGCTGCTGTTGGCAGCGAGCAGGTCGTCAACGTAGACCAGCACCCAGCAGGTCATTCCGTTGTCATTGGCCTTGAAGTAGAGCGCCTCGTAGACCTGGCTCTTCTTCCAGCCAGCGCCCAGCACCACACCGTCGAGTGCCCTATACCACAGCAGTGGTGACTGCTTCAGCCCTTAGAGGCTTTTCAGCAGCTTACACACCCGGCCGGTCCCATCGTTGAAGTATTCCGGCTGGTACATGTAGAGAACCCTGTCGAGCTTGCTCTGCAGGAAAGTGTTCTTCATGTCGAGCTGCATCAATTTGAGGTCTAAGACGGCGACGATCCTGAGGAAAATCCTCAGCGTGACATAGCTGCTCACCGGCGAGTATGCCTCATCGTAGTCGGCACCGCACACCTGCATGAAGCCCTTCACGACCAGCCTCGCCTTCTCGCGCTCGACGGTGTCGTCAAGGCGGTACTTGGTCGTCAGCACCCACCGGTTCTTCATGATGTTCACCCCGCGTGGGCGTTCTACCAGCTCCCAAGTACCCATGCCGACGAGGCTGCGGATCTCTTCTTCCATGGCGGCCTTCACCGCCTTACCCTTCCAGCTCGCCAGCGCCTCCTTTACCGTCATCGTGGCGATGTCCCAGCGGTGTTCGGGGTCTACGTGCACGTCAGGGTCGAGCTCCGGCAGTTGGTCATCCTCCTCGACGTCGTCGTACAACAGGTCATCGCCAACCTCGTCGTACACAGCGGTGAAGGCAGCTAGCGGTAGGCAGGCGTGGAAGCTCAGCCGTTTTGGCGGCCGTCGAGCTCGACCTGTGCGTCGCAGCCCAGGCTTCGTGATTGACACCTCCACCACGGCGCTGTCGGTGGACTCTTCTCCTGCCGACAGCTCCCCTTCTTCGTCGGCTGTCAGGTCGTCAACCAGCTGCTTCGAACCTTCGACAAGCTTCTCACCTCCTGCTGACTTCGGCGGCTCCTATGTCGACTGCACCCCTACTGCTGCCTCTTGCTCGACCGGCTCCCCTGTCTGCCGCTCCCCTGTCGTCGACGGCTTCCCATCCTGGTCGACGAGCTTGGCGCCTTGTCGACCGCCGGCGATGCCACTGGCCGGCGCCATAGGCGACGCCTCAAGGCTCCCCTCATCGCTGGTGGCCGACACACGTGGCGACGCAGGCCGATCTGCGACGGGGAAGGGAGGAGCAAGAACCGGGGGAGGTGGAAGAACCTCCACAACATCCTCATCAGCAGGCTCATCGACTTCGACGAGTAAAGGAACCGTCGTTGACGCGGACGTCGCGTCCGCGCTGCCCGTCGGCGCGGTCGTCGCGTCCGCCCTCGTCGTCGGCGCGGACGTCGCGTCCGCGGTTGTCGGTCGCGGTCGTCGCGTCCGCGGCTGACGGTCGCGTTCGTCGCGTCCGCGGCTGACGGTCGCGTTCGTCGCGTCCGCGGCTGACGGTCGCGTTCGTCGCGGCGGACGGTCGAGGGGAGGAGGGGAGCGCCGAGATGGCGCGAGGGGCACGGCAGAGCCGGCGGAAGTGCGCTAAGTTGCGCGAGAGGCGCGGCAGAGCCGGGGAGAGGTGCGCTAAGTGGCGCAAGAGGTGCAGCAGAGCCGGGGAGAGGTGCGCTATGTGGCGCGAGAGGCGCGCTAAGTGGCGCGTGAGGCGCGCTAAGTGGCGCGTGAGGCGCGGCAGAGCCGGCGAGAGGTGCGCTAAGTAGCACGAGGGGTCCTAGGATCTTGAGCGGCGTTGGCCGTAAGAGCTCTGATAACCATGTTAGAATTGAACCATAGAGTTGATTAGGAATCATACGGGCTTACATAGTTGAAGCTAGGGGAGGGGGGGTTGGTTGGGTACCTAGTCATCATTATTGGCCCCCCACCAATAAGTTAGGTTGGAGAATTATTGGGGGGTCCCAATAATGTTGGCCAAAAGTGGGCCAACATTATTGGGGGGGCCAATAATCTCTCAACTCAACCTTGGGGGCCAATAATTGGACCAAGGTTGGGTTCCAACCCCCAACTAGGGTTAACCCTAGTTGTGCACCCAAACATAGTTTGGGTGCCTACCGTATTCTCCCGGACATAGCACCCTAGGGTATAGCTAAAAATACAGGGAAAAAATGGGGGGGGTCTCCTCATAGGAAAAAAATACATATTACCCGGGTCTTTACATATGGTATATTTTAGTGTTAGTGATTATTTAATTAGACAATGTGGGTGTTTTGATTTTCATTTTAACATCACTGTCTGAAGCGCGAATGTGGGTTTCGGCCACGAGCTTTATCACCCCCACGAAAATGCCATGTGGCACCTCTCTTGCCACTTGCAGCGGAAGATTCGCCTGCACGTGGTCACAGCGAAGTAGTGCGAGGGGGGAAATCTCGGTAGATTGTAAGTGAATGTACCGCGAAATTTCATCTAGGGAGAAATTTTCGCGATGTTCTTCAATATTGCAGCTACTCGTTAACGACTATTATAACGAATTCGTAAGAAAAGGGGGGTGTTATAGAAAATCAGCAAAAAAGGGGGGTATAGTAGAAACGAGGCTCCCCATAACACCCACCCCTCACAAGCTACCCGGGGGTGTACAATTATGGGGGGGTGTTTTGTCCGGGAGTATATGGTATCTCTGTCCTAGGGTTTATAGGATCAATGCAGGATACAGAAGAGTAGTATAATCTAACATAAGGGTGGTGACTTAGGGCATTCTTTAGGTGATGAATTTGAACTGCATTTCAGCATGTTACATCTCAGGAGAAACGGGAAGGTAAGATCCACTATTTAAATTACACCAGGTCAGAGGCTACAACAGATTTTGTAACCGTATTTCATGTACATACATATAGGCCATAGACTTCACAAATGACCAGTCCCCGTCCTCCCCACCACCAGCAACCACCCACCGTGTCTTTCCTCAGCAGCCAGAGAGAGTTCCCCACGAACCCCAGGCTCGTGCCCACATTGGCCAGCACAGCCAGCCACAGGTGCGCCCTACCAGCCACAGGTGCGCCCTGCCAGCCACAGGTGCGCCCTGCCAGCCACAGGTGCGCCCTGCCAGCCACAGCCAGCCCCAGCACCACCCCCTTCACCACCACCAACAGCGCAACATTCTCTTCTCCGCCACCACCCACCGCACTGCCTGCCCTAGCATAAATGTCCGCGCCAGCTGGCGCAGGTCGTCTGACATCAGTGCCACGTCAGCAGCCTCCATGGTTGCTGCGGACGTAATGGTGCCCATGGCGATGCTGACATCAGCGGCTGCAATGGCGGGTGCGTCGTTGATGCCATTCCCCACCATGCAGGTGATGCCGTGGGCTGCCTTGAGTGCTGCTATGGGTTTACTTTTGAGTCGACTCAAAAGTCAACTCGTTGATCCCCGTCTCCCACCATGCAGGTGACGCCGTGGGCTGCGTTGAGTGCTGCTATGGCCGTCACCTTGCCCTCCGGTAGCAGCTGAGAGAGCACCTCCACTGAAGGGTGCAGCTGACGAGAAGGGAGGGCCGGCATGAGGGAGAGAGGGGTTATGTAGAGAGAGAGTATTGAGACGTCTTAAAACGCCACCTTGCCCTCCGGTTGCAGTTGATATATTACTTCCACTGATGGGTGCAGCTGACGAGAAGGGAGGGGGGTACAAGGGAGAGAAGAGGGGGCATGGAGAGGAAGAGAGGGAAGGAGGGAGAGATTCAGATGTAGTGGAAGAGAGGGAAAGTGGGAAGGGGGAGGGAATAAGAAGATTAACAGGGGGAAGGAAAGGGAGGGGAGGGAGCTTGGAAGAAGTAGAGAATGGGAACACGAATGAAATGTGAAAGAAGGTCGATATGTCGTTGTTCCCTTGTCATTCCCCTCTCTCTCCCCCCCCCCCCACCCCCAAACCTCCAACTACCCCCCAGTTTCTCCTCCTTAGGCTCGAAGCCGCAAACCCCACACCCCCCCTCCTCTCCCCCATCTTTCCCACTTCACCCCCTTTCTTCCTCATCTGCTATGCCCCTCCCACCTGCTGCTGCATTGCAGTGGCAGCACCCGCATTGTCGCCCGGCAGCATGGCCACGTGCAGCCCCAGACTCCTCACCAGCTGCCCAACCGCTTCCACAGCTTCGGTCCGAAGCGAGTCAGCTGCGGCAAGCACTGCCTTGGGGTGGTCATCCACGCCGAGCCACACCACCGTGGCTCCGAGGCTGAGCCAGTGGGAGAGCAGCGCGGGGGAGATGGCTGGTGGGACGCGGGAGGGTGAGAGAGGAAGAGCAGTGGAGAACCTGTTCGGATGGCCGTCCATAGGGAGGCAGGTGACCGTAGCTTTGAGATTGAGGCAGAGTGAGAAAAATCGATGGGTCGATGGTTGGGTGGAGCGGGTGGGGTAGGCTTTTTTGGAGGTGGGGAGGGGAGAGGGAGGGAGTTGTGGCATTACGGCATGAGTGGGGAGGGCCAGAGCACACAACCGGTAGGGAAGCTGCCATGAAGACGGCCGGGGAGGCTAAGGGATAAAGGGGAGTGGAGTGGGGTGACATGTAAGTGACAGGGCAGGCACTGGCCGCGTGATGCCACAGATGGTGCCAATGGAGACACGTGCTGAGATTTGAACAAGATGGGCGAATGCATGGGCTTCGCATGTTTGCGTGATGAATTTTGAGTCGACTCAAAAGCCATCTGGCCACGTGAAGGCAGAGGCGACAAACCCAATGGTGCTATTGGAGACATGTGGAGAGATTTGAACAAGATGAATGCAAGCATGAGCTCAACACACCATGCGCACACCATGCACACACCATGCACACACCATGCACACACCATGCGCACACCATGCGCACACCATACACACACTATGCGCACACCATGCGCACACGACGCACACCATGCGCACACCATGCGCACACCATGCGCACACCATGCGCACACCATGCGCACACCATGCACACACCATGCACACACCATGCACCCACCATGCACACACCATGCACCCACCATGCACACGTGGCTCTGCCATGCTGCCTACTGTGTTTCGCATGAAAGACCTTCCAACTTAGCTACGGTGAGATGGTGGGGGAGCAAAGGGGAAGGTGAAGGCTTGCAGAGGCGGAGGATGCGGGAGGCGGAGAGACACTTGGCTCGTGCATGGGGTGACGTAGGAAGGGGCATGGCAGAGCATGATGGGATGAAGGGTATGGAACTGTGAGATGAATGGGGTGGGGGGGCATGGGCGTGGGGATGACATCATATGGAATAAGGAAGGGAGGGCAGAGGGAGTATAGGGAGATGCCAGGGAGGGAGCGGAAGAGAGGACTTGGAAAGTGAAGGGCCGTGGGGAAGACGGAAGACGATGAGAGGAGAGGAATGTGGTTTAGGAAGAAGGAACGTGAGGGGAAAGGGAGAGCGGAGAACGGAGCAGGTGTTATGTTGGAAAACAATGCTTGTGCAATGACCTGCAAAAAAAGAGAGTTGCTCTCATTGAGAGTTGAACTCAAGACCTCCCGCTTACTAAACGGGTGCTCTAACCAACTGAGCTATGAGAGCCGATTCTGAGGCTGTGAAGATTGAAAGTGGCATGGTAATCCATATGCTTCTCAAAAAGCCGAGTTACCCTGTCTCCACGGTTTCGGCTGCTAAATCTTTGGAGGAGTGTGCAAGCCCCAGTAAGGATCAACAGAAGCACCTTGGTTGTAAAATCGGCTGTTTGATGAATGGAAGAAGGGGAAAGGGGGGTGGGGGTTGGGAGTTGGGTAGGAGAGAGGGATGTAACGGAAGAAATGGGAGGGAAAAATGGGTTGGCAGGAGGAGAGGGGTGTTGGGAGAGGAGACACACAGATTCCGACCAACGTGCAGCCAGCTTCTACCACCTCGCTCTTCTTCTCTCCCATGCCTACTTGCCTGCTGCCTCCACCCACTCGCCACTGACTGCCTCTATCCCTCACCGCCTCGACTGCAGCTGCTACTGCGAGGCATGGCCCTGCCGTGCTGCTCAGCCAAGTGCTGCTGCTGAGGTGGAAGACAGTTGGCGATGGCATTGCAGGACGGCAAACTAGTAGTGCAGCGATGAGAGGCAGCGCTGGAATGAGACGCATGGGGATGCAGAGCTCAGGCTCATTCTGCCTCGTCGGTGAAATAGTGCAGAGCCACAATACTGGGTGCGAGTACGTGAAGGGACAAACTGAGACACGTGTGATTCAGATTTCTCCCCCTACTCTGCTTCTCTCACCTCCTCTATGGCACGTCGCACTGCCTGCCATCAGCTGAAGAGCCATCCACAATCTCATATCCATGGCTTCTGCTACCTCAACCTGACCCCCCCATGTGTCAGCCTCCCACGTGTCAGCCTCCCACGTCTCAGCCTCCCACGTGTCAGCCTCTCACGTGTCAGCCTCCCACGTGTCAGCCTCCCACGTGTCAGCCTCCCATGTGTCAGCCTCCCATGTGTCAGCCTCCCACGTGTCAGCATCCCATGTGTCAGCCTCCCATATGTCAGCATCCCATGCGTCAGCCTCCCATGTGTCAGCCTTCCATGTGCCAGCCTCCCACGTGTCAGCCTCCCATGTGTCAGCCTTCCACGTGTCAGCCTCCCATGTGTCAGCCTTCCATGTGTCATCCTCCCATACCTCCCTCCTGCCCACCTCGACCCCACTCTCCGCTGACCGCCTTCACCGCCAACACTGCTGCTGCATCTTACGAGTCTGCCATGCTGCCTGGTTGTGAATCATGGAGATGCGTTGGCTCTGCACGACTAGTCCAGACTTTGAGTCGACTCAAAAGCACCACTGCTGCTGCATCTCACAAGTCTGCCATGCTGCCCCGTTGGGTGCCAGAGAGATGCGTTGGGTCTTCATGACTAGCAAGATGCTAGTCGTGAAGATGCTGCTGGTGCAGCAAAGGGGAGGGGTTTGAGGGGGAGAGAAGGAGGAAGGCTGGGTGTGCTGCTGAACGGAGAAAGTGGAAAGTTGAAGATATCTGATGGCTGCACTACACACAGAAATGTTGATGTTACTTTTGAGATTTCTAAGAAGATATCTGATGGCACTGCACAGTGCACACAGGAAACCAACGCTCGGCTTCATGCTGCCTCGTTAGCAAAGTGGCGCCCAGAAGCGCCATACTGGCCCGGGATGGACAAAAAAGCAGAGGAGGGAGGGATGGTTGCATCGACTGATAGATGGAAGAAGAAATGTATTATTATGATAAAATCGTGGTGAACAGCCATTCATATTTCTTCACCATTTGTATGGGGCACGGAGACGGTACTGTGACATCCTCCTGTTAAGCTTTCTTTACCCCTGCCGCCCTGCCGCCCTGCCGCCAACAGCTAAGGGGCTGTCATCACACAACGAGACCTCGTTTTCGCAAAGACACCAACCCTAGGGTGTGGTTACCTTGTTCGAATTGCCACCTTTTCAATCAATCCATGGTCGGTTGAATGTTGGGCGCGATAACACCATCAAGCCAGTGCAAATGCCAACAACAGGACACCACGGCCCGAGTAGGTGCGTGCCTACCCGCATACGGTGTGTGCCTGACATAGAGTGGCACGAGGCCTAGCATAGTACAAAAGCACTGATGATCACAAGGCTGAAGTGCCTTGGTAAAGATATCAGCAGTGTTGGCCCGAGTGGCCATGTAAGCAAGACGAAGCTGACCACGCTGCTGCAACTCTCGAGCAAGGAAGTAGCGCAGAGCAATGTGCTTCGTTCTGTGCTCCAGTCTGTGCTCCTGACACAAGGCAAGCATGGCCTTGTTGTCGACGTACAGAATTGGAGGAGAACGAGGCGCCTCTCCCAAGTCGGTCAGCAGGTAGGTGAGCCAGCGTAACTCCTGTGCAGCCATGGCCCCGGCGTAGATCTCAGCCTCAAAATTGGAGCTGAGAACAGAAGACGAGTGGGTAGACCACCAAGAGACAGAGCCGGAGCCAAGGCTGAAGGTGTAACCCTGTGACGACCGCTGCGTAGCCAAGTCGTCAACACAGGAAGCGTCAGCGTGACCAATGAGGACAACTCGAGCCCGTCCTCCAAGCACGAGCCCCATGCCCGACGTACTGCACAAGTAGCGCAACACCCTCTTAGCTGCATCCATGTGCTCCTTCCTGTGTCTGCCAGGAGTGACATAGCGTGCTAGAATGCTAAGAGGGTAGGCAAGGTCAGGTCGAGTGCAGGTCATCAGGTACATGAGGCAGCCCACAAGCTCTGGATACGGGCCACTCGGCTCTACGGACTCGTCCGAAGGTGGAGTTGAGAGCGAGTGACCGGTAGGCAGAGGAGTGGACTGTGTCGAGGAGTACGTGAAGCCGAAGCGCTGAAGGACCTGCTGCACCATGTGTGACTGAGTCAAGGTAATGGTGCGCTGTGCTCTATCCCGGGTGATCCGCAAGCCAAGATAGCTTGTCAGCTCACCCAGGTCTGTGCACGTGTGTCTCTTCTGCAGCTCCGACTTCACGTGGGCGAGTGCCTCAGTGTCAGCAGTAGCAAAGACTAAGTCGTCTACGTACACGAGAACGTAGAACGACGGCAGAGTGGTGTCAGTGCGAAGAAACAGCGACGGGTCAGCAGTGGAAGGAGCAAACCCAAGAGAAGCAAGAGTCGTCCTCAGTGTGTCGTGCCACTCACGGGGTGCCTGGCGGAGACCGTAGACTGGCCGCCGGAGGCTCCACTGGGTACCAGGAGGAAACGACCCAGTGAAGCCAGGTGGGCGGCGCAGCCAGATCTCCTCGTGCAGGCTGCCCTGTAGGAAGGCTGTGCTGAAGTCAAAAGAGTGTTGCTCGTAGTCACGCTGAGCGGCGACGTGCAGCAGCACCCGAAGAGTGGTCATCTTCGGGGTAGGGGAGAAGGTATGGAAGAAGTCAACTCCCTGTCGCTGTCTGAAGCCTCGTGCAACGTAACGCGCCTTGAAGACAGGCGGAGAACCCGGCGGCCGCTTCACCCTGAAAATCCACATGCCACTGACGATGTTCGCCCCAGGCGGGGGAACCTCGTCGACGTAGGTGCCTGTGGACTTCCAAGAAGCCATCTCTGTGTCCATGGCTGTCTGCCACTGAGAGCGCGGGGTCGGGATGTCTGGTGCATCCCGGTCTCCCTCAGGGGCAAGCAGCATGGACACGAGATGAGGTAAAGCAGCGGCAAAGCACTCAAACTCCTCCTGTCTGTCCTCAAGGACGTCCGTGCCAAGAGCACACTCATCCCCGACGGACGGAGGACAAACAGACGCAGACTCAGACTCAGCAACAAGACTAGCGGCGTAGTCTAGACGACAGGCGGCAGCAAAGTCAACAAGCTCAGCAACGAGAGCAGACGCAGCAGTGGACTCAAACGAAGGGTCAGTGACAGCAGTGGCCAGAAAACGCGTGACAGTAGGACTAGCAGCACGAAGGGAGTCAGACTCCGGGTCCGGACCGTCAGGAAGAGAGGACGCAGGAGGAGACGGTAGAGGGACGCGCTGTGGAGCAGTGGAAGGATGCAGAGTCATAGAGTGAGTGCTGGGGACAGGAGGAGGACGCTGACGTGGAACACGACGACCAGTGCGAACAGCGTGAATAGGCGACTCAAGACGAGACTCAGGTGACGCAGGACGAGACTCAGGCGACGCAGGACGAGACTCAGGCTCACGACGCTCCGTAAGACCTCTAGTCGGTCCAGAGTAAAGAGAAGGACCCGGCAGTGGAGAGGCTGGCTGTAACAGCGACTGTGACTGGACGGGCGGTGGACTCAGTAAGGGAGGAGTAGGACCAGTAGAAGGCGGGAGACCAAGAACCTGCTGAAGGAGCGGAACGTAGTACGGCCGCGCAGCGCCTCCAGAAACAGCAGAGACAGCACCAGTACCCTCAGCTCCAGGGTCTCCAGCTACAACTCCTGCAGCACCACCAACTCCATTACCTCCAGCAGCTCCAGCTCCAGCAGTACCTCCATTAGCAACAGCTCCAGCACCTACAGCTCCAACTCCCGGAGCACCACCAGCCCCAGCAACTCCAGTACCTACAATACGAGCACCTCCGGGACCAGCTGCTCCAGCACCTTCAGCAGCTACAACACCAGCAGGACCTCCAACAGCGTCAGTACCTCCAGCACCAGCACCTCCAGGACCAGCGGCTCCAGCAGCTCTAGCACCAGCAGCACCTCCAGCAGCTCCAGCTCCAGAAGCACCTCCAGCAGCAGGCCCCGTAGCTCCAGCAGCAAGGCTACAGCGCCGAGCGTACCACTCACGTAGCCGCTGCGGAGAGAGTGGCTCCCGTCGTGAGAGGACACCCAGAGGACCTCCAGACTCAGCACGCTTAGGCTCAGTACCCCCAGGCTCAGCACCCCCAGACTCAGCACCCCCAGGCTCAGCACGCTCAGGCTCAGCACCCCCAGGCTCCACACGCTCAAGCTCAGCATCCCCAGGCTCCGCACCTCAGACTCAGCAACCCCAGGCACAGCACCCCCAGGCCCCGCACCCGCAGGCTCAGCACCCCTAGCAGCACCAGAGTCGACAGCTACCTCGACAGGCTCGACAGGGTCTACCTGGGAAACACCTGAGGGGGCAGGACCCTGAGGGGGGAGGGGGTCAACCGGAGGAGCACCTGGATCTAGGAAGAGGGGCGGGGGGGGGAGAGAGGCAGTGCAGTAGGGAAAGAGACGGTAGTAGGATACCAACTCGTCAAACGTGACGTCCTGAGAGGACAGAACACGACGCGAGGTAGGGTGGTAAAACTGCCACCCAGGTGCATCAGGGGGGAAGCCAAGGAAGACACAGGGAACGGCACGGGAGGACAGCTTGTCCGCGGAAGTATCGCGAACAAAAGCTCGAGATCCCCAGACACGGAACACAGACGCATCGCCAACCTTCTCCGTCCACCGCAGAGTAGGTGTGGTCTCCAGCAAGGAGACACGAGGCTGAAGGTTGATCTGATGCGCAGCGTACTGAACCGCGAACGGCCACAGAAAATGGGGAGCAGCCGCATGGATCATGGACGTACGAGCGACGTCCATGACCATGCCAATGCGGCGCTCAGCAATCCCATTTTGCTGTGGGGAGGCCAGAAGCGTGAACGTCTGGCGGATGCCCTCCGCACGACAGAAAGCCCTCAGAAGATCGGAGGAGAACTCACCACCTCTGTCTGAGTGCAGACGCAGAACAGGAAGGTCCGAGCCGAAACTCTCGCTGAGCTGGCGACGGGCACCGTGGATCCAGTCGATCAACACCTCAGTGACCTCACCCTTGCGGCGCAAGGGGAAGACTGTGGTGTAACGCGAGTAATCGGCAAAAACCAGCAGGAAGTAACGCTCGTGACCCTATCCACTGACGCGGGCTGGGCCCCACACGTCTATGTGGAGAGTCCGCAGGGGAGCCTCTGTCGGAGGGAACTCGGAGGAGTGAGGAGCGGCGCGCTGCCGGCCCTCGACACAAGGAACACAGGTAGGGGCAGGCCCCGGAGGAAGGGGAGGGAGGGACCGGGGGAGACCAGAGACAAGGGTCCGGGAGGCCATACCTCGAAGACGAGGCAGGGAGGGGTGACCAAGGCGGTGGTGCCAAAGGAGAGTCTCGTGTGACAAAGGACGACACGAGCAGGGGGCAGACACCGGACTAGACCTGGACGCGGCAGCAAACACCTGACCAGACGCGGCTACCTGACCAGACGCAGTAACCGGAGGAGACGCAGTAGTCAGTGTGTACAGGCTCGACCCAGGCCGACGGGTGAACGTGGCCAGGTGGCGGCCCGTCCGAGAGCAAGTGTAGTGGGTCACACGCTGACCTCCAGGGGTGATCTGGTCAACCCACAAGTCCTGAAGGTCAGCTCCACTCACCAAGTTCGTAGAGAACGAGGGGAGGTGGAGTCCCGACAGCAAGCCCGACGGAGCCGCAGGACACGGTAGAACCGTGGAGGAGTGCGCAAGGACTGGGCCCCCAGAGGGGTCAGCCAGGGAGACTGCGACAGGCCGACTGAGAGGCGTGAGTATGGTGCTGTCGCGAAAGAAGGAGCGCGAAGCACCAGAGTCAAGTGTGAAAGTGTGCAAGGCCTCAGTAGGTGCAGTACCAGAGAGAGCAGACTCACCTGCACCTGGAGCAGAAGACTCACTAGTACCTGGAGGAGCAGACTCACTAGTACCTGGAGCAGCAGACGCACTAGCACCTAGAGCAGTAGCCTCAATGCCCGGGTCGGGCGGAACACACAGGTAACAGTCACCCTCAGCACTATCAGTCACAGCATACATGGCAGCAAGGATAGCATCGAAATCAAGATCAAAGATAGCAACATTCTGCTTAAGCAGATCACCCCAGCAAGGGAGCTCAACAGCGTCAGGAAATTGGGCGCGCCAGGCGTCAGTCAGGCGACCAAAGCAGCGCTGCGCAGTGTGTGGTAGCCTGCACGTCTCCCCACGGCGCCCGCCGGTGCGAAGAACGTAAGTGCAGGGACCAACACCCCCAGACCTCCCACGCCCAGCGTACCACTCACGAAGCTGCTTGGCCGACGGGGTCTCACGGGAACGCGGCTGCTGCTGGCGCTGGCTACCACCAAAGCCTCCACGCTGCGCGGCTCCACCTCGACCAGCTCCACCGCCGCCGCCACCTCCACCACCGCTTCCGCTGCCTCCACCGCCGCTGCCACTGCCTCCACCACCCCCACCGCCGCCACCGAAGCCCCCACTCCCGCCACCACCCCCACCTCCACCGCCACCCCCTCCGCCTCCTCCACCGCCTCCACCGCCGCCCCCACCGTCCCCTCCACCACCCTTGCCCCCCTTGCCCTTGCTGTTGCGGCGCCTCCCACTAGGAGCAGACGCAGCCCCGACCTCCGTGCCAATGAGGTCGACAGCAGCAGCAGAAGCAACAGAGGGGAGAAGGGGGACAGGGGAACACCCCTCAAAGAAAGGGGCGCGAGGGTCGCCGCGAGAAGCACCTACAGCAACGATACTCTTCTCAGCTACAGTGAGGCGCTCCTCTAGCAGGTCGATGGTGAGCTCGGTGGGGCAAAGGGAGAGAAAGTGGTCTCTGACTGAAGCAAGGGAGTCAGGGAGGCGGGTGACTAGGTAGTAGAGGGTGATTTACATGGGGGCGGGGGTTCTTGGCACAGAACTCAGTGGGAAGCGCAGCGCGGTAGCGGGCGTCACTAGTGCGGAGGTGAATAATGAGGTCAGCGACTGTGGCAAAGGCGGCAAGGTCAGGGAACAGGTACGGCAGCATGAGGCGGCTGAGGGCAGCAAAGGCAGGGGAGGAGTAGCGTGCTACTACAGCGTCATACAAGGACTTAGCAGTCTTGTACTGGCCAAAGTGCGCGCGCTCAGAAGACGGCAGGTGACTACGAACAGCAAGGCGAGCAACAGCGTCACGAGTGGTCCACTGCGAGCGAACCATATTGTCAGCAGTGGCAGCAGGTGCAGAAGAGACACCAGACGTGTGATCGAAAAGGGACACTCCTTCCTTAGAGTCACACTGAAGAAAGCAGTAGCAGCAGTAGCAGCAGTGGCAGCAGAAATAGCAGTAGCAGCAGGAGCAGCGCGGGCAGGGCAGTGCGGCTCAGTAGGGCGGCGCGGCTCGGCAGGGCAGCGCGGCTTGGTAGGGCGGCGCGGCTCGGCTGGGCGGTGCTGCTCGGCTCCTGGCGGCGCGGCGCGGCAGGGCGGCGCGGCTCGGCTGGGCGGCGCGGCTCGGCTGGGCGGCGTGGGTGCTTACCAGGGGCGGGTGCAGGGCAGGGTCGCAGCTGGCGGTTAGGTCAGGGCCGCGATTGGGGCGTCAGCAGGGCAGGGTCGCTACTTGGCGGCGGTAGAGTAGGTCGCGACAGGGCGGTAGCAGGGCAGTGGCCGCGACGGCAGGGGCCTTGATGGCACGGGGGGGGGGGGGGGGGGGGGGGGGCGACGGCAGGGGCCGCGACAGCAGGGGCCGCGACGGCAAGGGCCGCGACGGAGGGGCCGCGACGGCAGGGGCCGCGATGGCAGGGGCCGCGACGGCAGGGGCCGCAACTGCAGGGGCCGCGACAGCAAGGGCCGCGACTGCAGGGGCCGCGACAGCAGGGGCTGCGACGGCAGGGGCCGCGACGGTAGGGGCCGCAACGGGCCGTTAGGGCAGGGCCGCGACGGGCCGATAAGGCAGGGCCGCGACGGGCGGCTCTAGGGCAGGGCGCGCGACGGCGCAGGTGAGGCAGGCGCGAAGCGCTCTTCGGGCAGGGCAGGAATAAAATATGATCGTGGTGGGCCCTAAAAAAAACGTTCCCACGAGGGAACCTGCTTAGAATACCATGTCAGAATATTGAAGGAAGGAATGACTGAACTAGCAAGCAGGTGGGTACAAGTAGGAAACCTAAAAGTGTTGTACCCTATATGAACTACCCCACTACAGCCTAGAAAGACTATAGCATATATGTTTGACATGTCGCGCACGATCTCCAGCCCGAGGTACTTGACGACCGGCGAAATCTCGCACAGCTCAAAGACATCCTCCAACAGCTGCTTTAGCTCCTTCAACATTGCGGGGCTGCTGTTGGCAGCGAGCAGGTCGTCAACGTAGACCAGCACCCAGCAGGTCACTCCGTTGTCATTGGCCTTGAAGTAGAGCGCCTCGTCGACCTGGCTCTTCTTCCAGCCAGCGCCCAGCACCACACCGTCGAGTGCCCTATACCACAGCAGTGGTGACTGCTTCAGCCCTTAGAGGCTTTTCAGCAGCTTACACACCCGGCCGGTCCCATCGTTGAAGTATTCCGGCTGGTACATGTAGAGCACCCTGTCGAGCTTGCTCTGCAGGAAAGTGTTCTTCATGTCGAGCTGCATCAATTTGAGGTCTAAGACGGCGACGATCCTGAGGAAAATCCTCAGCGTGACATAGCTGCTCACCGGCGAGTATGTCTCATCGTAGTCGGCACCGCACACCTGCATGAAGCCCTTCACGACCAGCCTCGCCTTCTCGCGCTCGACGGTGTCGTCAAGGCGGTACTTGGTCGTCAGCACCCACCGGTTCTTCATGATGTTCACCCCGCGTGGGCGTTCTACCAGCTCCCAAGTACCCATGCCGACGAGGCTGCGGATCTCTTCTTCCATGGCGGCCTTCACCGCCTTACCCTTCCAGCTCGCCAGCGCCTCCTTTACCGTCATCGTGGCGATGTCCCAGCGGTGTTCGGGGTCTACGTGCACGTCAGGGTCGAGCTCCGGCAGTTAGTCATCCTCCTCGACGTCGTCGTACAACAGGTCATCGCCAACCTCGTCGTACACAGCGGTGAAGGCAGCTAGCGGTAGGCAGGCGTGGAAGCTCAGCCGTTTTGGCGGCCGTCGAGCTCGACCTGTGCGTCGCAGCCCAGGCTTCGTGATTGACACCTCCACCACGGCGCTGTCGGTGGACTCTTCTCCTGCCGACAGCTCCCCTTCTTCGTCGGCTGTCAGGTCGTCAACCAGCTGCTTCGAACCTTCGACAAGCTTCTCACCTCCTGCTGACTTCGGCAGCTCCTATGTCGACTGCACCCCTACTGCTGCCTCTTGCTCGACCGGCTCCCCTGTCTGCCGCTCCCCTGTCGTCGACGGCTTCCCATCCTGGTCGACGAGCTTGGCGCCTTGTCGACCGCCGGCGATGCCACTGGCCGGCGCCATAGGCGACGCCTCAAGGCTCCCCTCATCGCTGGTGGCCGACACAGGTGGCGACGCAGGCCGATCTGCGACGGGGAAGGGAGGAGCAAGAACCGGGGGAGGTGGAAGAACCTCCACAACATCCTCATCAGCAGGCTCATCGACTTCGACGAGTAAAGGAACCGTTGCCGTCGAGGTGTCCGTCGGCGGGTGTGCCTACGTCCGCCCCGACGCCGGCCCAAACTCCGCCTTCCACACCTCCAGCGACAGCGTTTCGTAGAAGATCACCTCGACCGACGTGGCCACCTTGTTGTCGATCAGGCCGAGCACCTCCCAGCCCTTACTCTCCGACGATACGCCCAGGTGAAGCCCCCAGCGAGATTTCGGTGCCAGCTTCCCACTGCGTTGCTGCTCAGGAACCATGAACTGCACCATGCAGCCCCACACCCGCGCCAGCGTGAGGTCGGGCTTCTTCCCGGTCAGCAGCTGGTACGGAGTCGTCCCCGGCGGCATCGTCGACCGCTCCAAGCAGTTGCGCACCCAGACAGCTTGTCGTAGAGCGAGGTGCCACCAGTGGTGCTGCACGCCCATGTGCAGCAGCATCGTCCTCACTGACTCGACGGTCGTGCGCATCTCCCGCTCAGCCATGCCGTTCTGCTGCGGAGTGTAGGGGCACGTCAGGTCGTGGATGATGCCCTTGTCGCCGACGAAGTCGGTGAACTCCTTCCCGAGGAACTCCCCTCCCCGGTCTGAGCGGAGCATCAGCACCGACTTCTTCACCTGCCGTTCCACCAGCACCAGCCATTTCTGGAACTCCCGCAGCACATCGCTCTTCTTAGCGACCGGCATCACCCACACAAATCGAGTGTGGCGATCCTTCAGCAGCAGGAAGAAGAGGCTGCCATCCTTGGCAGCAACCCGAAAAGCCCGCATAAGTCAATGTGCACGACAGCCAACGCCTCCTCGGCGTCCGAGCCTTTGTCAGGGAAGGTGTGCCGCGCCAGCTTTCCTCCAATGCACAAGACACATGGTGGGTCTGCTCCAGTCGACGGAGTGATGTCGAGCCCGGTAGCAACTTTATGATTCGCCGAGCTCTTGATCGTGTCGACGCTGACGTGCGCGAGTCTCGCATGCCACCGGTCAGGGGTCGACTTCGTCGCCGAGACGATCGTCCGTAGAGCCACCACCTCACTCGGCGACGATCGCATCGAGCAGGGGCGAAGCTCGGTGCAAAGGGCTCGTCCGTTGTAGCGTGCTCGATCGAGCACCTCCCCGGTTGCAGCGACGAGCAACATCTCGTAGCCGTCGCCTTGCAGCTGTACTCCGCTCTCCTTCAGCTGGCCAGCAGATAGCAGGTTCGCCTGCACGCCCAGAACGTAGAGCACGTCGGGGATGAGGACCCGCTTCCCGGCCTCCCCTTGCAGAGCGACGGTTCCGCGGCCTTCGACAGGCTGTAGTGCCCCGTTGAATCCACGCACGTGCTTCACGCCGTCGCTTGGCGCCATGTCGACGAAGACCGTCTTCGTCCCCATCAGGTGGTGGGAGCAGCCGCTGTCGAGCAACACTGCCATCGGGTTGCCTTGCACAGCTGCCGCCACTGCCTGGAAGTCCTCGCCTGCCTCCGGTGCCAGCGAGACCGTCGGCTCCGCTATACCGACCATCAAGCACGACGCCTCCCCGTCGCCTCGGCTCTTGCCGCTGGAGTTGTCGACGTCCTTCGTCGACGACGTCTTCTTCGACGTCTGCTTCTCCCTGCGCGGCCTAGCATCTCGACGTGGGCGACTACTGGTGGATCGACCGCGGCCTCCCTTGGTGTCGTCCTCGTCGCTTTCATCGCGGTCGAGGCACTCGTAGGAAAGGTGGTCAGGATCATGGCAGATCCAACACTCCTGCCGTCGACCACCACCTCCACGGCCTTTGTCCCGTGTCGACCTCTTCTCGTCGACGTCCTCCGTCGACCGCCCACCTCCGCTCGGCTTCCTGCGCTGCCCTTGCTGCTGATTCAGCTTCGTCGGTGCAGTGTAGTTTACCTGAGGAAAGTGCTCTATGGGCTGTTCGGCCTCCTGCATCGCCTCGTCTTGAAGGATGTAGCTGGTGATGGAGTCCTCGTCGAGGGACTCACGCGTCCCGGGTACCATCATCATCCTCTTCATGAGGTTGTAGCCGCGCGGCAGGCCCTTGACGATGTGGGAAATGTAGGACGCCGTCGAATATTCGGCGCCCGCCATCCGCATCTCAGCAAGGATCCGTCGAGCACGGTTGCAGTAGTTCGTTGCTGACTCCTGCTCGCCCATTCGAATGTAGGTCATTTTCTCCTCCAGCTGTGCGATGTACAGGTCGTCCCTGACCTGGTACGTTGACAGGATGAAGTGCCATGCCTGGTGCCAGCTGCACCACCGGCGAGCACCACCTCGAGATGACCATGAAGGTGAGCAAGTGAGCCGCACGAAACTCCCCGCGTAGCCCGACATCGTCCAAGGGCGGAATCGGCACTGTGCCGTCGGCGAAGCCCTTCAGCCCGGCGACCTCCAGCTGAGGTTCTATCGACTCCCTCCAAGTGATGAGGTCCCGTCGACCTTGCAGCGGTGCGACGGTGATCCGGTCCGGAGAAAACTTGAAGTAGCC
The DNA here is from genome assembly GCA_947471745.1 of Closterium sp. Naga37s-1. Classification (NCBI taxonomy): domain Eukaryota; kingdom Viridiplantae; phylum Streptophyta; class Zygnematophyceae; order Desmidiales; family Closteriaceae; genus Closterium; species Closterium sp. Naga37s-1. The sequence continues at coordinate 3,435,377 of CANJKZ010000120.1, read as the reverse complement.
ATATGTCGGTGCGATCCCGCCCGCCGTCACATGCGTCGTCACCGAGAGCCCTCCACTGCTTCGTAGAGGAGAGCGACGTCGACCATCAACGTCGGCATGCGAGCTGCCTGCATCTGCCGTCGACTGCTGCACTCGTGCCTGACTCCTGTCGACGCCACCGTCGACCTTGATCACTCCTCTCTGCTTCGTACCATTGTTGCCGCCGACTCGTGCACCGTCGACCTCGTCGTCGACGCCACCTTCGTTTCGCACCGGTCGAGGAGAAACAGGATGGGATGGGTGTTCCGTCGCCCACTGCGACCGGATGCCCAACTCGACGATCAACAAGGGGATCGTCCCGTACTCGCCATCCGCATGGCGTTTACTCGCATCAGCCAAGCGTGCCTCTAAGGTGTCCGCTACGCCCGCATTAGCTACGGGGTCGACCATGGTGACTATCGCTACTGCCGGCCTACGAACGACTTAGTAGGTGCAAAAGTCGGCTCTTATCTAAAGGTCGCGTGTTCGATCCACGCTCACCGCACCATGCGGAGATTCACTCTACAACGGTAGTGAGCTAGACTAGAGGGTTGGCACGAACTACTATGAGTGATCGTAGCTTCGCCTAGTTCTTTAGTGCTTGCACAATCACGGGAGAAATTGGCAAGATTTTCCACTAGCAAAGTTGGAGTTACAGAATTGTTGAACAAGCAATGACAACAATGACTACATAAGGCACCTAGCAACTCTGCAGCTAGCCTGGTCGACTGACAGCACAGCCTGGTCGACCGCGTGCCAGCGTTGCGTAAAGGAGCCGCGCCAGCACTGCAGAAAGGCAACCTGCCAACACAGCAGGTCGACGGTGTGCCAACGCTGCAGCAGAGCGACTGTCCAGCGTTGCCCCGTAGAAGACAGCAGTGCGCACGCTCGCAGATGCGCGCAGACGATTGGCCCAACTTGCACCATTGTGCATTCGTCGACTGCTTTCTGCGCCTGATGAGCCTCATCGACTTCGGGATACCAACCCGAAGTCGCCTTCACCATCGCAACCTCGACGACATTTGCGTACCTCCGCAGAACTCGCCGACCAGGTTACCTGGTCGACCGGGACAACCCCAAGTGCCTCTGGTCGACCACCGGGTGCCTCTGGTCGATCACCAGGTGTCCCTGGTCGACCACAGCTCCCGTCGAGCTACCCCCTAGTCGACGGACCCCTTCCGTCAACCAGAACTGTCAGCTGTTGTCGACGAGCTTCCCTCGTCAACCGCTGCTCACTTCTCAGGTCGACGGACTGCTCCGTCGACCTCCCGGTCGAACTGCCCATCCTGTTCGACGGCCCACCCGTTCCTCAGACCAGTTAGTTGCAGCTGTCGAGCTCCCTGGTCGACAGCAACACCACAGCGGTCCCCTGTAGCTCGACGAAGCCTATCGAACAGCTTTCCCACTGTGAACGGTTGGCTGCTACATCCGACCAAGTCGTCGGCGTTGCCCAAGCGAGGGCGGGGCCAACACCTCACTACCGTTAACAGCAGCGACGTGTCGGTACGTAGAAACGGCGACTTGTCAGCAATAGAAGGAGTAAACCACAGAGCCGCAAGTGTAGTCCTCAGTGTGTCCTGCCACTCTCGAGGCGCCTGGCGGAGACCGTAGATTGGCCGTCGGAGGCTCCACTGGGTACCTGCAGGAAACGACCCAGTGAAGCCAGGAAGGCGGCGCATCCAGATCTCCTCGTACAGGCTGCCCTGCAAGAAAGCTGTGCTGAAGTCCAGAGAGTGCAACTCGTAATCACGCTGAGCAGCAACGTGCAGCAACACCCGAAGGGTAGTCATCTTCGGGGTGGGGGAGAAGGTATGGAAGTAGTCAACCCCCTGTCGCTGACTGAAGCCTCGAGCAACGTAACGCGCCATGAGGGCAGGCGAAGAACCCGGCGGCCGCTTTATCCTGAAAATCCACATGCCATCGACTATGTTCGCCCCAGGTGGGGGAACCTCGTCGACGTAGGTGCCTGTGGACTTCCAGGATGCCATCTCGGCATCCATGGCAACCTGCCACTGAGAGGAGTAAGGACCCGTAATCGCCTCTGCGTAAGAGCGCGGGGTCGGGATGTCAGGTGCATCCGGGTCTCCCTCAGGGGCAAGCAGCATGGAAGCGAAACGAGGTACAGCAGCTGCAAGACACTCAAAGTCCTCCTGCCTGTCCTCAAGGACGTCCGTGCAAAGAGCACACTCACCCCCGACGGACGGAGGAGTGGCGGACTCAGACTCAGCAACAAGAGCAGTGGCGTAGTCTAGACGACATGCAGCAGCAAAGTCAAGCAGCCCAGCAACGACAGCAAACGCAGCAGCAGACTCAAAGGAAGGGTCAGTGATAGCAATGGCGAGAAGACGAGAGGCAGTGGGATTGGCAGCACTAGTGCTGTCAGACTCAGGGTCAGGGACCTGAGGAAGAGAGGACTCAGGAGGAGCAGGCAGAGGAACACGCAGTGGAACAGAGGAAGGACGGAGTGCCATAGCATGCGTGCCAGGGACAGGAGGAGGACGCGAACGAGGAACGCGACGAGCAGTGCGAACAGGCAAGACAGGACGAGACGCAGGCTCACGACGCTCTGTAAGCCCGCCGGACTGCTCAGCGTAAGGAGAAGGAGCAGGCAGTGGGAGGCGGACAGTAACGGCGGCTGCGTCTGGTCAAGCGGTGGAACCAGGAGGGGAGGAGTAAGGCTAGTAGAAGACGGAACACCAAGAATCTGCTGAAGCAGGGGAACGAAGTACGGTCGTGGCCGCACAATGCCTCCAGCACCTCCAGCTCCAGCTCCTGCAGCTCCAGCGCCTCCCGCGCCAGTGCCTCCAACTCCAGCTCCTCCAGCTCCAGCGCCTCCAGCGCTAGCGCCTCCAGCTTTAGCAGCTCCAGGCTTCGTAGGGTCTCCAGCTCCAGCGTCCCCAACGCCACTAGTCCCGGCAGCTCCAGTACCCTTGGTACGAGCACCTCCAGGACCAGCAGCAGCAGTACCTCCAGTACCACTAGCTCCAGCAGCTCCAGCAGCTCCAGCGCCTCCAGCTCCTGTAGCTCCACTCTGAAGGCGTGCGCGCCGAACAAGCCACTCACGCAGCTGCTGCGGAGACAGTCGCGGTGAAGCACCAGCAGGACCTCCAGACTCCGCACATCGAGGCTCAGCAACCCCCGACTCCGCACCCTCAGACTCAGCACCCCCAGGCTCAACACCCTCAGGCTCAGCACCCCCAGGCTCCACACGCGCAGGCTCAGCACCCCCAGGCTCCGCACCCATAGGCTCAGCACCCCCAGACCCAGCACCCTCAGACTCCGCACCCCCCTGCTCCGCACCGCCAGACTCAGCACCCCCAGACGCAGCACCTCAAGCAGCACCTGAGCCGACAGCTACCTCGACAGGCGCAGAACCAGGGAGAGGGTCTACCTGAGACACACCTGAGGGAGAAAGACCCTGGGGCGGGAGGGGGTCTACCGGAGGGGGACCGGGAGCAAGGAAGAGCGGCGGGGGCGGGGGAGGGGCAGAGCGGTAGAGGAAGAGACGGTAAAAGGGAACCGACTCGTCAAACGTGACATCCTGAGGAGGGAGGACACGGCGCGAAGTGGGGTGGTAAAACTCAGCCAGGCGCATCAGGGACAAAGCCAAGGAAGACGCAGGGGATAGCACGGGCGGAGAGCTTGTCCGCGGATGTATCGCGAATAAAGGCATGACAACCCCAGACCTGGAATACCGACGCATTGCCAACCTCCCCCGTCCAACGCAGTGTGGGCGAGGTCTCCTGCAAGGAGACACGGAGCCAGAGGTTGAGCTGATGCGCAGCGTACTGGACCGCAAACGGCCACAGAAAATGGGGAGCAGCCACATGGATCATGGAGGTACGAGCGACCTCCATGACTAAGCAAATGCGACGCTCAGCAATCCCATTTTGCTGAGGGGAGTCTAGAAGCATGAACGACTGGAGAATGCCCTCCCCACGACAAATGTCCTGCAAGAGGTCAGAGGAGAACTCACCACCTTTGTCAGAGTGCAGACGCAGGACAGGAAGGTCCTGGCTGAACCGCTCGCGGAGCTGGAGACGGGCTGTGCAGATCCAAGGGATCAAGACATTAACGACCTCACCCTTGCTGCGCAAGGGAAAGACCGTGGTGTACCGCGTGTAGTCGTCTACTACCAGCAAAAAGTAGCGCTTGCGGCCCTATCCATTGACGAGGGCAGGGTCCCACACGTCCATGTGGACAGTCTGCAGGGGAGCAGTCGTCGGGGGGAACGAGGAGGAGTGAGGAGCGGCGCACTGCCGCCCCTCGACGCAAGGAAGGCAGGGCGGATCAGGCGAGGGCGGGAGGGGAGGCAGAGACCTGGGGAGACCAGACACAAGAAGGCGAGAGTGCATGCCACGAAGGGGTGGCAGACAAGGGTGACCAAGGCGGTGGTGCCACAGAAGAGTCTGGTGCGACAAGATGCAACACGAGCAAGGGGGTGCCACATGAGCTGACGCGGACACCTCGGTTGACGCAGCTACCTGAGTAGGCGCAGTCGCCTGTGTGTACAGACTCAACCCTGGCTGACGAGTGAATGTGGCCAGGTGACGACCCGTCCGTCTACACGTGCAGATCGACACACGCTGACCCCCAAGAGTGGTGGTGGTGACTATCGCATCCTGGAGGGCAGCGGTACTCACCAAGTTCGTAGAGAACGAGGGAAGGTGAAGACCTGACAGTGAGCTGGACGGAACCGCCGGACACGGGAGGACAGTGGAGGAACGGGCAATGACCGGGCCCCCGGAGGGGTCAGCCAGTCGGACCGGGACAGGTGCAAGGAGAGGAGTGAGGGTGGTGCTGTCACGAAAGAAACAGCGCGAGGCGCCTGAGTCCAACGTGAAGGTGTGCAAGGCCTGAGCAGGCACAGTACCAGGGAGAGTACCAGACTCACTAGCACCTAGAGCAGCAGTGGCTATACCTGGGTCAGGCGGCACACACCGGTAACAGTCACCCTCAGCACTAGTAGACAAAGCATACATAGCAGAAAGAATAACATCAAAGTCTAGGTCAAATATAGCAACTCCAGACCTTAGCAGATCTGCCCAGCGAGGGCGCTCGACCTCATCACCAAACTCAGCATGCCAAGCGTCGTCAAGGCGGGAGAAGCAGCGGTGCTGAGTGTGAAGCCTCCCGCATGTCTGACCAGCACGGTCACCCGTGCGAATGACATACGGGCAGCTAACACTACCCCCAGACGTCCCACGCTGAAACAACCACTCACGAAGCTGCTGGGGCGACTAGGTCTCGCTCCGATGCTGCTGCTGCTACCGCTGGCCACTGCCAGTGCCTCCACGCCGAGGTCCACTCCTCCCGCCACCAGTCCCACCGCCGCCACCACCTCCACCGCCTCCACCACCTCCACTGCTGCCCCCACCACCACTCCCGCTGCTGCCTCCACCACCGCCGCTGCCGCCTCCACCACCCCTGCCACCCTTGCCCTTGCTGCTGTGGCGCTTCGCACTAGCAGAAGTAGCCCCAACGTCCTCAGCAACAGGGACGTTTGCAGCAGCAGCAGAGGCGTAGGAGGGGGCAAGGGGGGAGGGGGAGCACCCCTCAAAGAAGGGCGGGCGCGGAGTGCCACGAGCAGCACCTACAGCAACTGCACTAGTCTCAGCTGTGAGGAGATGCTGCTCGAGGAGGTCAACAGTGAGGGAGGTGGGGTCAAGGGAGAGAAAGTGGTCCCTGACAGAGCGAAGAGAGGCAGGGAGGCGAGTGACTATGAAGTAGAGGGTGATGAACATCGGGGGCTGGTTCGTGGCAAGGAACTCAGCAGGGACGGTAGCGCGGTAGCGAGCGTCGCTAGTGCGCAGGTGGGAAACCAGGTCCGCTACTGTGGCAAAAGCCGACAGCTCAGGGAACAGGTAGGGCAGTAGCAGACGGCCTAGAGCAGCAGTGGCAGGCGAGGAGTAGCGAGCAACTACAGCGTCGTACAGGGCCTGTGCTGTCCTGTGCTGTCCGAAGTGAGCACATTCGGTTACCGGCAGGTGGTTGCGAATGGCTATGCGTGCAGCAGCGTCGCGAGTAAGCCAATGTGAGTGAGTCGCACTGTCAGGTGTGGCGGGAGGGGCAGTGGCTGCACCTGACACGAGGTCAAACAGCGAATCACTGTCCTTAGAATCACTCAGTAGGTACAGCTGCAGGTCGTCGAGCCACTTGTCAAACTGAACCGGTCTGCCCTCATGATCGAACGCTAGAACTCGAAGCGAAGCCATAGTGGCGCAGCACGCAGGAGCAGCAGTAGCAGTAGCAGAAGCAGTAGCAGCAGTAGCAGTAGCAGCAATAGGAGCAGCAGTAGCAGCAGTAGTAGCAGCAGAGGGGCCGAGGGGCCGGAGGCCTAGGGGCGTCGGGCCACGGGGCCAAGAACAAAGGGGCAGGGGGCCGAGGAGCCGGGGGCCTAGGGGCAACGGGCCGCGGGGCCTGGAGAGAAGGGGCCGAGGGGCCGAGAGCCTAGGGGTTTTGGGCCGTGGGGCCTAGGAGCAAAGGGGCCGGGGGCCTAGGGTGACGGGGCCGCGGGGCCAGGAGTAAAGGGGCTGAGGGGCCGGGGGCCAAGGGGCCGAGGGGCCGGGGGCCTAGGGCAACGGGGCCGCGGGGCCAGGAGCAAAGGGGCCGAGGGGCCGGGGGCCTAGTGCGACGGGGCCGCGGGGCCAGGAGCAAAGGGGGCCGAGGGGTCAGGGGCCTAGGGCGACGTGGCCGCGGGGCTAGGAGAAAAGGGGCCGAGGGGCCGGGGGCCTAGGGCCACGGGGCCGCGGGGCCAGGAGCAAAGGGGGGCCGAGGGGCCGGGGGCCTAGGGCGACTGGGGCCGCGGGGCCAGGAGCGACTGGGTTGCGGGGCGTCGGGTCGCGGGCGATGGGTCGCGGGCGACGGGGCCGCGGGGCGACGGGTCGCGAGAGGCCATGGGGCCGAGGGGCCTAGGCTAGGGGCGACGGGGCCGCGGGGCCTGGTCCTAGGCTAGGGGCGACGGGCCTAGGGCGACGGGTCGGGGCGACGGGTCGCGGCGGGCGACAGGTTGCGACGGGCGACGAGGGGGGGCCGAGTGGCCGTGAGCCTAGGGCGACGGGGCCGGGGGCCTAGGTCGTGGGCGATGGGGGGCCGCGGGGCCGTGCTAGGGGCAACGGGGCGACGGGCCGTGGGGCCTGGGCCTACGCAAGGGGCGACGGGTCGCGAGGGGCTGTGGGGTCGAGGCTAGGGGCGACGGGCGACGGGGGTCGCGGGCTAGGGGCGACGCCAAGGGGCGATGGGCCTAGGGGCGTCGGGCCAGGCTAGAAGGGCAGCAGGTGGTGGGCCCATAATAAACGGTCCTAGGAAGGGACCTGCTCTGAAACCATGTCAGAATGAACGAACGAGAATGAATGAACTAGCAAAGAGTTGGGTACAAGTACTAAACCTAATTGGGTTGTACCCCTTATGGGCTACCCCACTATAGCCTACACAATGTAAGCACAATATAAGTTTGACAGCCCCGCCATGGACTGGTGGCGAGTCATCGTGACATTGCCACGTGCCTACGAGCCACCGTCGCAAGAGGAAGGGCCCACGGGCCCAGCCGTCACCTGGAGTTTATTCTGCAAGATAGCCCAGTACAGCACGTGGGATGCGTGGTGCGCAGGGCTTCGGGCACGTTTCGAGCCGATTGCGGCTTCGATTTTGGCGCGTCAGAAGCTGCGTACTTGGCGGCAGCTCGGATCGGTTCAAGACTACACGAGTGGTTTTCTCGCATTATGCGAGCAAGTCGGCTACATGCACGAAGCGGAGCGGGTGGACCGTTACGTCGGAGGGCTGAAGCCGGACATCTTGCACGAAATCATGCTACGCGGGCTCTCGAATTTTAACGAGATCCTCGCGCTCGCCGAAAAAATCGACATTCTGCGATGGCCGAGACCGGGGTCCTACTACGGACAACGTCCTCGGGGACCAATCGAGCACGCCACCGTACACGCCGTTGCGACGAATGCAGCTGCCGCACCATTTAAGGGGCGCTGCTTTGCTTGCAATAGGCTGGGCCATCGCAAGAGTGAATGCCCAGAGGAGCTGAGGCGCCGCGGAACAGAGCAGGGGCGAGAGTCTCAGAGGCCGGGAAACGCCAGCAATCATTAGAATTTGGGCCAACTACTGACGAGACTGCCTGCTCGCCCAACCTCACCGACCCTCACCGAGTCACAGTACCGATTCACGCTATCGATCGGGCTCGGATGAATAAGGAGGGTACAACGACGGATTTCCTGGTACTGATCCACGGAAAAATACAGGGAGCAGCAGTGAAGATTTTTATCGGCGGAGGTGCAAGTCATAGCTTAGTTAATACTGCGACAGCAAGAAAACTGCAACTGGCACTCAGCCGGTGTATACCGGATATCGATGCACGATTAGTCGACGGAACGCCGCTGGCCATACGGGAAAAAGTGGGGAGAGTAAAAGTCTGCTACGGGGGGAAGTTCGGGTTTATACAGGAAATGCTCGCAACGACATTGGATGGGCACGACATTTTACTGGGACGGATTGGCTGCGACGATACAACCCGCGAATCGACTGGACGACGGGTAGCTGCACTGTGCGAAGTAGCGGTAACTTGGTTGAACTACCTCGCTGGCAGTCGCCTGAGTCTTCAACGGTCCACGTCAACGCCATCACAATGAAACGGGCTGTCGCCGGTAGAGCTCACGTGTACGCGGTGGATATTGCAGTGGTGAAAGAAGCAGAGCAACCGAGCGATTTTAGGAAACTCTGGCGGCAGTACCACCCGAACTACAGGAACTGTTGAAACAATACCCGGGGATTTTTCCCGACGACTTACCAGAGGGACTGCCATCTCAGCGGGCACACGACCACCGAATAGAATTAGAACCCGGGGCACAGCCAACCGTACAGCGACAGTTCAGATTGGCACAACCCGAGCTCGGTGAACTGAGGAAGCAGGTAGATTACATGTTAGAGAAAAAATTCATCCGACCGAGCTCATCGCCGTTCGCCGCACCAATCCTATTCACACCAAAGAAGGATGGTGGTTTTCGCATGTGCATCGATTACAGGGCACTGAACAGGGTTACAGTCAAGTCACGATACCCCATCCCCCGCGCCGACGAACTGATAGATCAACTGCGAACGGCACGGGTCTTTTCGAAAATAGATTTACGGGGAGGTCACCATCAGATTCGAGTCGAACCATCGGACTGTGCCAAGACAGCATTTAGGACTAGGTACGGGTCATTCGAGCACACAGTTATGCCTTTCGGGCTGACCAACGCACCAGCGACTTTTCAGATGACCACGAACGAGGCGTTTAGGCCACTCTTAGATAAATGCGTGATGATTTACCTCGACGACATCCTCGTCTACAGTCGTGATAAACAGCAACACTTCGCCGATTTAGAAGCAGTATTTACGGTTTTAGATAAGCACGGACTAATGACCAAGGGGTCCAAGTGCGAGTTCTTCCAGGATAGGTTAGAATTGTTGGGACACGTTATTTCGAAGGCTGCAATTGAAATCGACCCAAAGAAGCTTGACACGGTCAAAGCATGGCACCCTCCGACGAACATCACGGAGCTGCAGAGATTTTTAGGGTTCATTAATTATGTGCGTCGGTTCGTCCCCGACATGGCACGCTTAACTGCCCCGCTGACGGACTTACTGCGGAAGGGGGTCGTTTTTACGTGGGGGGAGAAAGAGCATGCTGCCTTCTCCGCCCTGAAAAATGTTCTCTGTACACCGCCCGTACTGCTCATCGCCAACCCCCACCGCCCATTTGAAGTGGTTACCGATGCAAGCGACACTGCCATTGGAGCCGTACTGCTACAGGACTTCGGCAACGGGTTACAGCCCATCGCATACGAGTCACGAAAGCTGCATCCGCCCGAAAAAAATTACCCGATACACGATCGCGAAATGCTTGCGATTGTGCATGCGTTCCATGTGTGGCGCTGTTACTTGACCGGCGCAGACGTGACAGTACAGACAGACCATAAATCACTACAGTACCTTCACGCACAGCCCCACCTCAACCCACGACAGATTCGCTGGCTTGACTACCTCGAGTCAAATGTTCACTACACGGTCACCTAAAAAAAAGGGGCATCAAACATCGCCGACGCACTAACCCGCCCCACAGCCCAACTCCATGCTATACAACTCGCCCAGACCAGCCCACTACTGACAGGACTATTTACCCACGGCTATTTGACCGACCCATTCTTCACAGGAGGAAACTTGCAGCAGTTTGCAGCAGCAAAAGGAGTCTATTACGTAAAAGCCGGCACCGATCGAATCTGGGTACCAAGCTACACGCTACTACGGGAATTACTGCTACAAGAGGCACACGACGGAGTCACCTCAGGCCATTTCGGAGTAGAAAAAACACGACAGCAACTGCAGCGGTATTATTACTGGCCCGAAATGCTGACCGACATGTGGCATCGTGTCCCACCTGCCAAATCATGAAATCATCACGAAAGTGGCCGGCAGGGCAGTTGTAGCCGATACCACCCCCAGAGCGTGCTTGGCAGCAGGTGACGATGGACTTCGTCACGGGGTTACGGGCCGGAGCAAGTGGGAACGACGCGATCCTGGCCGTCGTCGATCGGTTGACGAAAATGGCACATTTCGCAGCCTTCAAAAAATCAATCACAGCCAAAGAAACAGCCCGCCTCTTCTTCTCAACCATCGTTCGATTACACGGGATACCAGCAGCGATCATCAGCGACCGCAACACGAAATTTACCAGCAACTTCTGGCGGATCCTGTGGCAACAGTTTGGCACGAGACTGCAATTTAGTTATTCGTACCACCCCAAAACTGACGGACAGATAGAACGGACAAATCAGACCATGGAACAGTTAATCCGAGCCACGTGCGACGATCCGACCACTTGGGAACAAGAGCTGCCACTCATCGAATTCGCGTACAACAACTCACCATTCGCGTACCCACGACCCAACAGTCACCGTTTTACCTGAACTACGGACAAGACCCCACAGTACCCATGACCCCGAATCCCGACAACCCTGTCAGAACATTATAGCTTATACATTTGTGTAGGCTGTAGTGGGGTAGATAAGGGGTACAACCCAATTAGGGTTAGTACTTGTACCCAACTGTTTCATAGTTCATTCATTCTCGTTCGTTATTTTGACATGGAATCAGAGCGACCCACCACCTGCTACGCTGCGAATACCCCCCTAGGCCCGTCGTTCCTAGCCCTCGCGCCCCGTCGGCCCCTAGCCCCGCGCCCGGCCCCGTTCCTAGCCCCACGCCCAGCCCGTACTTAGCCCTCGATCGGCCCGTACCTAGCCCTCGACCGGCCCGTACCTAGCCCGCGCCTGGCCCCGTCTTTCGCCCACGCCCGGCCCGTACCTAGCTCGCGACCGGCCCATACCTAGCCCGCGCCCGGCCCCGTCTCGCGCCCGCGCCCGGCCCGTACCTAGCCCGCGATCGCCCCGTACCTAGCCCGCGACTCACCCGTACCTAGCCCGCGCCCGGCCCCGTCTCTCGCCAGCGCCCGGCCCGTACCTAGCTCGCGACTGGCCCGTACCTAGCACGCACCCGGCCCGGTCCCTAGCCCTGACCGGCCCCGTACCTAGCCCAGCGCCCGGCCCCGACCCTAGCCCGCGCCCGGCCCCGCCCCTCGCCCAGCGCCCGGCCCCGTCACTTGCCCAGCGCCCGGCCCCGTACCTAGCCCCGCCCGGCCCCGTACCTAGCCTCGCCCGGCCCCGTACCTAGCCTAGCGCCCGGCCCTGACCTAAGCCCGCGCCCGGCCCTGCCCCTCGCCCATCGCCCGGCCCCGTCATTCGCCCAGCGCCCGGCCCTGTACCTAGCCCCGCCCGGCCCCGTACCTAGCCTCGCCCGGCCCCGTACCTAGCCCTGCCAGGCCCCGTACCTAGCCCCGCCCGGCCCCGTACCTAGCCCCGCCCGGCCCCATACCTAGCCCCGCCCGGCCCCGTACCTAGCCCCGCCCGGCCCCGTACCTAGCCCAGCGCCCGGCCCCGTCATTCGCCCAGCGCCCGGCCCCGTACCTAGCCCCGCCCGGCCCCGTACCTAGCCCCGCCCGGCCCCATACCTAGCCCCGCCCGGCCCTGTACCTAGCCCCACCCGGCCCCGTACCTAGCCCAGCCAGGCCCCATACCCAGCGCCGTTCGGCCCTGTACCTTGCCCCGCTCGGCGCCGTTCCTAGCCCAGCGCCCGGCCCCGACCCCAGCCAGCGCCCGGCCCCGACTCTAGCCCGCGCCCGGCCCCGCCCCTTGCCCAGCGCCCGGTCCCGTACCTAGCCCGACGCCCGGCCCGGTCCCTAGCCACGCCCGCCCCCCCCCCCCCCCCCCCCCCCCGTACCTAGCTACTGCTGCTACTGCTACAGCTGCTACTACTACTATCCTGCGTGCTGCACAGCTATGGCTTCGCTTCGCGTCCTTGCGTTTGATCATGAGGGTAGACCACTTCAGTTTGACACGTGGCTTGACGACCTGCAGCTGTACCTACTGAGCGATTCTAAGGACGGTGTCTCGCTTTTTGACCTCGCGTCCGAAGCTGCTACTGCCCCTCCCGCCTCAGCTGACAGTTCGACTCGCTCACAGTGGCTTACTCGAGACGCTGCTGCCCGCTTAGCCATTCGCAACCACCTGCCATTAGCTGAGTGCGCTCACTTCGGTCAGCACAGGACAGCACAGGCACTGTACGACGCTGTAGTCGCCCGCTACTCCTCCCCTGCCACTGCTGCTCTCGGCCGCCTCCTTCTGCCCTACCTGTTCCCCGAGCTGTCCGCCTTTGCCACAGTCGAGGACCTGGTTTCCCAACTTCGCGCTAGTGACGCTCGCTACCGCGCTGCCGTTCCTGCTGAGTTCCTTGACAGGAACCCGCCCCTGATATACATCACTCTCTACTTTATAGTCACCCGCCTCCCTGACTCTCTTCGCTCTGTCAGGGACCACTTCCCCTCTCTTGACCCCACCTCCCTCACTGTTGACCTCCTCGAGCAGCATCTCCTCGCAGCTGAGACTAGTGCAGTTGCTGTAGGTGCTGATCGTGGCACTCCGCGCCAGCCCTTCTTTGAGGGGTGTTCCCCCTCCCCCCTTGCCCCCTCATACGCCTCCGCTGCTGCTGCTGATGTCTCTGTTCCTCAGGACGTCGGGGCTGCTTCTGCTAGTGCGAAGCGCCGCAGCAGCAAGGGCAAGGGTGGCCGGGGTGGTGGAGGCGGCAGCGGCGGTGGTGGAGGTGGCAGCGGGAGTGGTGGAGGGGGCAGCAGTGGAGGTGGTGGCGGCGGTGGGAGTGGTGGAGGGAGTGGTGGCGGGAGTGGGGGCTCTGGTGGCGGTGGTGGAGGCAGTGGTGGGAGTGGCGGCAGCGGAGGCGGTGGGACTGGTGGCGGTGGGACTGGCGCTCGGCGTGCCGGTTCTGGGGGTGGCCAGCGTCAGCAGTAGCAGCGTCGGAGCGAGACCCTATCTCCCCAGCAGCTTCATGAGTGGTTTCTGCATGGGTCGTCTGGGGGTAGTTGCCCGTATGTCATTCGCACGGGTGACCGTGCTGGTCAGACTTGCGGACGGCTCCACACTTAGCACCGCTGCTTCTCCCGCCTCGACGACGCTTGGCGTGCTGAGTTTGGTGACGACGTCGAGCTCCCTCGCTGGGCAGATCTGCTTAAGTCTAGGATTGCTATCTTTGACCTAGACTTTGATGTTAGTCTCTCTGCTATGTATGCTTTGTCTGTTAGTGCTGAGGGTGACTGTTAACGGTGTGTGCCGCCTGACCCAGGTAAAGCCGCTGCTGCTCTAGGTGCTAGTGAGTCTGGTACTCTCCCTGGTACTGCGCCTGCTCAGGCCTTGCACACCTTCACGTTTGACTCAGGCGCCTCGCGCTGTTTCTTTCGTGACAGGACCACCCTCACTCCTCTTCCTGCACCTGTCCCGGTCTGGCTGGCTGACCCCTCCGGGGGACCGGTCGTTGCCCGTTCCTCCACTGTCCTCCCGTGTCCGGCGGTTCCGTCCGGCTCGCTGTTAGGCCTTCACCTCCCCTCGTTCTCTACGAACTTGGTGAGTACCGCTGCCCTCCAGGATGCGATGGTCACTACCACCACTCCTGGGGGTCAGCGTGTGTCGATCTGCACGTGCACACGGACGGGGCGTCACCTGGCTACGTTCACTCGTCGGCCAGGGTCGAGTCTGTACACGCTGGCTACCGAGACTCCTCAGGTTGCTGCGTCTGCTCAGGTGTTCGCGTCAGGTCAGGTAGCCGCCTCTTGCTCGTGTCACCTTCTGTCGCACCAGACTCTTCTGAGGCACCACCGCCTGGGTCACCCCTCCCTGCCACGTCTTCGTGGCATGCACTCTTGTCTTCTTGTCTCTGGTCTTCCTAGGTCTCTGCCTCCCCTGCTGCCCTCGCCTGCCCCGCCTTGCCTCCCTTGCGTCGAGGGGCGGCAGCGCGCCGCTCCTCACTCCTCCTCGTTTCCCCCGACGACTGCTCCTCTGCAGACACTCCACATGGACGTGTGGGGCCCAGCCTGCGTCAGTGGTCAGAGCCGCGAGCGCTACTTTCTGCTGGTTGTTGACGACTACTCGCGGTACACCACGGTCTTCCCCTTGCGCAGCAAGGGTCAGGTCGTTGATGTCTCGATCCCTTGGATCCGCACTGTCCGTCTTCAGCTCCGCGAGCGCTTTGGCCAGGACCTTCCTGTCCTGCGTCTGCACTCAGACAGAGGTGGTGAGTTCTCCTCCAACCTCTTAAGGGAGTTTTGTCGTGGGGAGGGCATTCTCTAGTCGTTCACGCTTCCGGACTCCCCTCAGCAAAATGGGATTGCTGAGCGCCGCATTGGCTTAGTCATGGAGGTCGCTCGTACCTCCATGATCCATGCGGCTGCTCCCCATTTTCTGTGGCCGTTTGCGGTCCAGTACGCTGCGCATCAGCTCAACCTCTGGCCCCGTGTCTCCTTGCCGGAGACCTCGCCCACACTGCGTTGGACGGGGGAGGTTGGCGATGCGTCGGTGTTCCGGGTCTGGGGATCTCGTGCCTTTGTTCGCGATACGTCTGCGGACAAGCTCTCCCTTCGTGCTATCCCTTGCGTCTTCCTTGGCTTTGTCCCTGACGCGCCTGGCTGGCAGTTTTACCACCCCACCTCGTGCCGTGTCCTCCCGTCTCAGGACGAGTCGGTTCCCTTCTACCGTCTCTTCCCCTACCGCTCTACCCCTCCCCCGCCCCCGCCGCTCTATCTTGCTCCCGGTCCCCCTCCGATAGACCCCCTCCCGCCCCAGGGTCCTGCTCCCTCGGGTGTGTCTCAGGTAGACCCTCTCCCTGGTCCTGCGCCTGTTCAGGTAGCTGTCAGATCAGGTGCTGCTCGAGGTGCTGCGTCTGGGGTTGCTGCGTCTAGGTGTGCGGAGCCTAGGGGTGCGGGGTCTGAGGGTGCTAAGACTGGGGGTGCTGAGCCTGGTGGTGTTGGGACTGGGGGTGCTGAGCCTGAGGGTGTTGAGCCTGGGGGTGCTGCGTGGGAGGGTGCGGAGTCTTGGGGTGCTGAGCCTCAGGGTGCTGCGTCGTCTGGAGGTTTTGCTGGTGCTTCGCCGAGACTGTCTCCGCAGCAGCTGCGTGAGTGGTTTGTTCGACGCGCACGCCTTCGGAGTGGAGCCACCGGGGCTGGAGGTGCTGGAGCTGCTGGAGCTGTTGGAGCTTGATGTGCTGGAGTTGCTGCTGGAGCTAGCGGTGCTGGAGGTGCTGCGGCCCCTGGTCCTGGAGGTGCTCGTACCCGGGGTACTGGAGCTGCCGGGATTGGTGGTGTTGAGGGTGCTGGAGTTGTAGGCCCTGGCGCAGGAGGCGCTGGAGCTGCCGGATCAAGAGTTGGAGGCACTGGAGCTGGAGGCACTGGAGCTGGAGGCACTGGAGCTGTTGACCCTTGCGCTGAGGGTGCTGGAGGCACTGTGCGGCCGCGACCGTACTTCGTTCCCCTGCTTCAGCAGGTTCTTGGTACCCCGTCTTCTACCGGCCTTACTCCTCCTCTCCTGTGTCCTCCGCCTGACCACTCGCAGCCGCCGTTACAGCCCGCCTCCCCACTGCCTGCTCCCTCTCCTTACACTGAGCAGTCCGGCGGTCTTACAGAGCATCGTGAGCCTGCGTCTCGTCCTGTCTTGCCTGTTCGCACAGCTCGTCGCGCTCCTCGTTCGCGTCCTCCTCTTGTCCCCAGCACGCACGCTATGGCACTCCGTCCTTCCTTTGTTCCACTGCCTGTTCCTCTGCCTGCTCCTCCTGAGTCCTCTCTTCCTGAGGTCCCTGACCCTGAGTCTGACAGCACTCGTGCTGCCAATCCCAGTGCCTCGTCTTCTCGCCACTGCTGTCACTGACCCTTCCTTTGAGTCTGCTGTTGCGTTTGCTCTCATTGCTGGGCTGCTTGACTTTGCTGCTGCATGTCGTATAGACTACGCCACTACTCTTGTTGCTGAGTCTGAGTCCGCCACTCCTCCGTCCGTCAGGGGTGAGTGTGCTCTTGGCACGGACGTCCTTGAGGACAGGCAGGAGGACTTTGAGTGTCTTGCAGCTGCTGTACCTCGTTTCGCTTCCATGCTGCTTGCCCCTGAGGGAGACCCGGATGCACCTGACATCCCGACCCCGCGCTCTTACGCAGAGGCGATTACAGGTCCTTACTCCTCTCAGTGGCAGGTCACCATGGATGCCGAGATCGCATCCTGGAAGTCCACAGGCACCTACGTTGACGAGGTTCCCCCACCTAGGGCGAACATAGTCGATGGTATGTGGATTTTCAGGATGAAGCGGCCGCCGGGTTCTCCGCCTGCCTTCAAGGCGCGTTACGTTGCTCGAGGCTTCAGCCAGCGACAGGGAGTTGACTACTTCCAGACCTTCTCCCCCACCCCAAAGATGACTACTCTTCGGGTGTTGCTGCACGTCGCTGCTCAGCGTGACTACGAGTTGCACTCTCTGGATTTCAGCACAACTTTCTTGCAGGGCAGCCTGCACGACGAGATCTGGCTGCGCCGACCACCTGGTTTCACTGGGACGTTTCCTGCAGGTACCCAGTGGAGCCTCCGCCGGCCAGTCTACGGTCTTCGCCAGGCGCCTCGCGAGTGGCACGACACGGTGAGGACTACACTTGCGGCTCTTGGGTTTGCTCCGTCTACTGCGGACCCGTCGTTGTTTCTACGCACCGACACCTCTCTGCCGCCGTTCTACGTCCTTGTCTACGTTGACGACCTCGTCTTTGCCACTACTGACACAGAGGCACTGACCCTTGTGAAGTCTGAGTTGCAGAGGAGACACACCTACACTGACCTGGGTGAAGTGCGCAGCTATCTTGGCTTGCAGATCACCCGGGACAGAGCTCGGCACACCATTGTCCTGACTCAGTCACACATGGTGCACCAGGTCCTTCAGCGCTTCGGCTTCCAGTTCTCCTTGCCACAGCCCACTCCTCTGTCTACCAGCCACTCACTCTCAGCTCCACCTTCGGACGAGTCCGTAGAGCCGAGTGGTCCGTACCCAAAGCTTGTGGGTTGCCTCATGTACCTGATGGCGTGCACTCGACTTGACCTCGCATACCCTCTCAGCCTCCTGGCTCGCTACGTGGCTCCCGGCAGGCACCGAAAGGTGCACTGGGATGCTGCGAAGAGGGTACTACGTTACTTGTGCAGTACGTCGTGCATGGGGCTCGTGCTTGGAGGACGGGGTCCAGTTGTCCTCACCGGTCACGCAGACGCCTCCTTGGTTGACGAGTCAGCTACGCAGCGGTCGTCACAGGGTTACACCTTCAGTCTTGGTTCCGGCTCTGTTTCTTGGCGGTCTACCCGCTCGTCTTTGGTTCTCAGCTCCAGTTGTGAGGCTGAGATCTACGCTGGGGCCATGGCTGCTCAGGAGCTACGTTGGCTCACCTACCTGTTGACTGACTTGGGAGAGCAGCCTCGTTCGCCTCCAGTTCTGTACGTAGACAACTGTCAGAATCCCAACCACTAGACCATTGGGATAAAAGGGCTTGTTAAGTAGCGGGTCAGTGCGCCCATAACCCCCCAGGCCAACATGCCTGTAACCCTTCCCTAGGATCAATCGGGGATCACATGTGGACCTCTGACACCCCCCCGCACTGGGATGCCCGAAGTGCACACACTGGGATTCGAACCCGAGACCTTCGCTCTGATACCATGTCAGAATCCCAACCACTAGACCATTGGGATAAAAGGGCTTGTTAAGTAGCGGGTCAGTGCGCCCATAACCCCCCAGGCCAACATGCCTGTAACCCTTCCCTAGGATCAATCGGGGATCACCAGTGGACCTCTGACAACAACAAGGCCATGATTGCCTTGTGTCAGGAGCACAGACTGGAGCACAGATTGAAGCACATCGCTCTGCGGTACTTCCTTGCTCGAGAGTTGCAGCAGCGTGGCCAGCTTCGTCTTGCGTACGTGGCCACTTGGGCCAACACTGCTGATGTCTTCACCATGGCACTTCCGCCTGGTGATCATCAGCGCTTTGTTACTGTGTTAGGCCTTGTGCCTACTTTGCCTCACTTGCTTACTGCTTGACTCTGCTTGTACTTTGATCTCTATATATACCTGCATGCTTATACTTGCTAGGGTATGATCACTGTATTGTCTGTTCTCTTTTATATATAACTCTGCATGTGAACTGGCCTTGTGGCCCTTTGCTTGTGCTCGGACTGTGTGGTGACTTTGTGATCCACCCGGAGCTTGCTTTGCTTTTCTTGATTGGTCTTGTGACCACTTGTTCTCCCCCACTTTGCCTATGGGGGTGTGTCAGAACATTATAGCTTATACATTTGTGTAGGCTGTAGTGGGGTAGCCCATAAGGGGTACAACCCAATTAGGGTTAGTACTTGTACCCAACTGTTTCATAGTTCATTCATTCTCGTTCGTTATTTTGAGAAACCCAGTACCACGTGCACAATAGATCGCAAAAATATTACAAGCAGCACAAACCAGGGCAGCAGCGGCAATAAAAAAGGCCAACGTCATCGCTAAGCGCAACGCCGACCGCCACCGCAGACCAGCCACGTACCAGCCCGACGACCTAGTCTTACTCGACACTCAAAATCTCCGCCTGCCCATAACCCCGAAACTCCGCCCCTGATATTGCGGGCCAATCCGCATCAGCCACATGATCACACCTGTCACTGCCCACCTCCTCCTCCCTGCTGACTGGTACGTCAGCCCGTCCTTCCACGTCAGCCTGCTTCGGCCTTACGTATCATCCACCAGCCAACTGCCACGCAACTGCCCAGCCAGCATGACACGAGCGCCGACAGAACCAGACATCTGTCAGAATGTTATAGTGCTTACATTTGTGTAGGCTATAGTGGGGTAGCCCATAAGGGGTACAACCCAATTAGGGGTTAGTACTTGTACCCAACTCTTTGCTAGTTCATTCATTCTCGTTCATTCTCTAGACATGGTTTCAGAGCAGGTCCTCCGCTAGGACCGATTTTTTCCTTGGGCACACCACTGCACTGCCCTTAGCGACCCTCGTGTTGCCCCTTGGCCCGTTGCCCCTAGGCCCGTCGCCCTTAGCCTGGCCCGTAGGCCCTAGCCAGTGCGCCCCTAGCCCGGCCCATCGCCTCTAGCCCGGCCCGTCGCCCCTAGCCCGGCCCGTCGCCCCGCGACCGGCCCGTCGCCCCTAGCCCGCGCGCCCGGCTCGTCGCCCCTAGCCCGCGCGCCCCTAGCCCTCCCGCCCGGCCCGTCGCCCCTAGCCCTCGCGCCCGGCCAGTCGACCCTAGCCCGAGCGCCCGGCCCGTCGCCCCTAGCCCGCGCGCCCCTAGCCCGGCCCGTCGACCCTAGCCCGCGCGCCCCGGCCCGTCGCCCCTAGTCAGCGCGCCCCGGCCCGTCGCCCCTCGCCCGCGCGCCCCGGCTCGTCGCCCCTGGCCCCACGGCCCCTCGCTCTCGGCCCCGCGGCCTGTCGCCCTTAGGCCCCCGGGCCCGTTGCCCCTAGGCCCCACGACCCATCGCCCCTAGTCCCGGCCCGTAGCCCCTGGCCTCGACACATCGCCCCACAGCCATCCCTAGGCCCCCGAGCAGCCCCTCCTGCAGCCTGCTGCCTGCCCTGTTCCCCGCACTGCTCGGCCTCTGCCCGCCCTACGTGCTGCGCTGCTATGGCCTCTCTCCGCGTTCTCGCGTTCGATCATGAGGGTCGCCCGATCCAGTTTGACACGTGGCTGGACGACCTACAACTGTACCTACTGAGCGACTCTCGGGACAGTGGGAGTGGTGGTGGGGGCAGCAGTGGAGGTAGTGGAGGCGGTGGTTGTGGTGGCAGCGGTGGGAGTGGTGGCGGGAGTGGGGGCGTTTGTGGCGGCGGTGGAGGCAGCGGTGGGAGTGGCGGTAGTGGCAGCGGTGGTAGGACTGGAGCTCAGTGTGGAGGTTCTGGAGGAGGCCAGAGGCAGCGGCAACAGCGTCGGAGCGAGACCCGGTCGCCCCAGCAGCTTCGTGAGTGGTTGTTTCAGCGTGGGGCGTCTGGGGGTAGTCTTAGCTGCCCGTATGTCATTCGCACGGGCGACCATGCTGGTCAGACATGCGGGAAGCTTCACACTCAGCACCGCTGCTTCTCCCGCCTTGAAGACGCTTGGCGTGCTGAGTTTGGTGACGAGGTCGAGCGCCCTCGCTGGGCAGATCTGCTTAGGTCTGGAGTTGCTATCTTTGACCTAGACTTTGATGTTATTCTTCCTGCTATGTATGCTTTGTCTACTAGTGCTGAGGGTGACTGTTACCGGTGTGTGCCGCCTGACCCAGGTATAGCCACTGCTTCTCTAGGTGCTAGTGAGTCTTCTCTCCCTGGTACTGCGCCTGTTGAGGCCTTGCACACCTTCACGCAGGACTCAGGTGCCTCACACTGTTTCTTTCGTGACAACACCACCCTCACTTCTATCCCTGTACCTGTCCCGGTCAGACTGGCTGACCCCTCCGGGGGGCCCAGTCGTTGCCCGTTCCTCCACTGGTCTCCCGTGTCTGGCGGTTCCGTCCGGCTCACTGTCAGGTCTTCACCTCCCCTCGTTCTCTACGAACCTGGTGAGTACAACAGCCCTCCAGGATGCGATGGTCACTACCACCACTCATGGAGGTCAGCATGTGTCGACCTGCACGTGTACACAGACGGGCCATCACCTGGCCACGTTCACAGGTCGGCCAGGGTCGAGTCTGTACACACTGGCTACCGAGCCTCCTCAGGTAGCTGCGTCTGCCCAGGTGTCCGCGTCAATTCAGGTAGCACCCCCTTGCTCATGTCGCCTCCTGTCACACCAGACTCTCCTTTGGCACCACCGACTCGGTCACCCCTCCTTGCCACGCCTTCTTGGCATGCACTCCCGCCTCCTTGTGTCTGGTCTCCCCAGGTCTCTGCCTCCCCTCCTGCCCTCGCCTGCCCCGCCCTGCCTTCCTTGTGTCGAGGGGCGGCAGTGCGCCGCTCCTCACTCCTCCTCGTTTCCCCCGACGACTGCTCCCCTGCAGACTCTCCACATGAACGTGTGGGGCCCAGCCCGCGTCACTGGACAGGGCCGCGAGCGTTACTTTCTGCTGGTTGTTGACGACTACACGCATTACACCACGGTCTTCCCCTTGCGAAGCAAGGGTGAGGTTCCTGATGTCTTGATCCCTTGGATCCGTGCAGTCCGTCTCCAGCTCCGTGAGCGGTTCTGCTAGGACCTTCCTGTCCTGCGTCTGCACTCTGACAGAGGTGGTGAGTTCTCCTCCGACCTCTTGCGGGAATTTTGTCGTGGGGAGGGCATTCTCCAGTCATTCACGCTTCCGGACTTCCCTCAACCAAATGTGATTTCTGAGCGCCACATTGGCTTGGTAATTGAGATGGCTCATACCTCCATGGTCCATGCGGCTGCTCCCCATTTTCTGTGGCCGTTTGCGGTCTGGTATGCTGCGCATCAGCTCAACTTCTGGCCCCGTGTCTCCTTGCCGGAGACCTCGCTGTCAAACATATGTGTTTATATATCTCTAGGCTGTAGTGGGTTAGCCTTAGGGGGTACTGAATTTCTCTCGACATTCTACTTGTACCCCCCCCTTTCACCTAATGAAGCATTCTCGTCACTTATTCTCACATGGTATTAGAGTAGGTTACTATTGGGCCCACCACCTGCTACTTCGTTCCTAGCCCCACGCCCGGCCCGTACCTCGCTCGCGATAGGCCCGTACCTAGCCTGCGCCCGGCCCAGTCTCCTGCCCGCGCCTGGCCCGTACCTAGCCCGCGATAGGCCTGCACCTAGCCCGCGCTCGGCCCTTTCTCACGCCAGTGCCCGGCCCGTACCTATCCCGCGATCGCCCCGTAGACACCCGCGCTCGGCCCCGTACCTAGCCCGCGCCCCGTCGACGCCCGCGACCGGCCCGTACCTAGCCCGCGACCCGGCCCCGTACCTAGCCCGCGATCGCCCCGTCGACACTCGCGCTCGGCCCCGTACCTAGCCCGCGCCTCGTTGACGCCCGCGACCGGCCCGTACCTAGCCCGCGACCCGCCCCCATACCTAGCCCGCGCCCTGTCGACACCCGTGCCCGGCCCCGTTCATAGCCCGCACTCCGTCGACACCCGCGGCTGGCCCCATACCTAGCCCTCGCTCGGCCCCGTTCCTAGCCCAGCGCCCAGCCCCGTACCTAGCCCCGCGCCCGGCCCCTTCCCTAGCCCGCGCCCGTAGACGCCAGAGCCCGGCCCCGTACCTAGCCCCGGCCCTTCGACACTCGCGCCCGGCCTTGTCCCTCGCCCAGCGCCCGGCCCCTTGTTTGGCCCCTCGGCCCCAGTTCAAAGCCCAGCGCCCGGCCCCGTTCCTGCCCAGCGCCCAGCCCCGTACCTAGCCCGCACCCGGCCCCGCACCTAGCCCGCGCCCGGCCCCGTACCTAGCCCGCGCCCGGCCCCTTGTTTGGCCCCTCGGCCCCGCCCCTCGGTCCCTTGGCCCCTAGCCTCGGCCCCTAGGCTCGGCCTCCTTGGCCCCCCCCCTTGTTTGGCCCCTCGGCCCCCCTAGGCCCGTCGGCCCCAGTTCAGAGCCCAATGCCCGGCCCCGTACCTGCCCAGCGCCCGGCCCCGTACCTAGCCCGCGCCCGGCCCCTAGCCTCGGCCCCTAGGCTCGGCCTCCACGGCCCTCTTGTTTGGCCCCTCGGCCCCCTAGGCCTCTCGGCCCCCTAGGCCCCCAGGCCCCTTCCTTTGTTTGGCCCCTCGGCCCCTAGGCCTCTCGGCCCCTCGACCCTCTCGTTTGGCCCCTTGGCCCCCCCTAGGCCTCTCGGCCCCCCCCTAGGCCCCTAGGCCCCTCGGCCACCTAGGCCCCTCGGCCCCTCGGCCCTCTTGTTTGGCCCCTCGGCCCCCTAGGCCACTCGGCCCCCTAGGCCCCTAGGCCCCTTCCTTTGTTTGGCCCCTCGGCCCCAAGGCCCCTCGGCCCCTCGGCCCTCTTGTTTGGCCCCTCGGCCCCCCTAGGCCTCTTGGACCCCTAGGCCCCTCGGCCCTCCCCCCCCCTCCCCACTTGTTTGGCCCCTCGGCCCCGCCCTTGGCCCCTTAGCTACTGCTACTGCTGCTCTTGAGTCCTGTGCCACTATGGCGTCGCTTAGAGTTCTCTCGTTCGACCCGGAGGGCAGACCTGTAGCATTTGACACGTGGCACGACGATCTACAACTGTACTTACTGAGCGATCTTAAGGACAGTGTCTCACTGTTTGACCATGTGTCCGGTGCCGCTCCAGCCCCTCCCGCCACAGCTGACGTTTCGACTCATTCCCAGTGGCTGTCTCGTGATGCTACTGCCCGCTTAGCCATTCGCAACCACCTGCCCGCGACTGAATGTGCTCACTTTGGAGAGCACAGGACAGCACAGGCCCTGTACGACGCTGTAGTTGCTCGCTACTCCTCCCCTGCCACTGCTGCTATTGGCAGGCTGCTACTGCCCTACCTGTTCCCTGAGCTGTCGGCTTTTGCCACAGTAGCGGACCTGGTTACCCACCTGCGCACTAGCGACGCTCGCTACCGCGCTGCCGTCCCTGCTGAGTTCCTTCCCACGAACCAGCCCCCCATGTTCATCACCCTCTACTTCATAGTCACTCGCCTCCCTGACTCCCTTCGCTCTGTCAGGGACCACTTCCTCACCCTCGACCCCACCTCCCTCACTGTTGACCTCCTCGAGAAGCATCTCCTCGCAGCTGAGACTGGTGCAGTTGCTGTAGGTGCTGCTCGTGGCACTCCGCGCTCACCCTTCTTTGAGGGGTGCTCCCCCTCCCCTCTTTCCTACTCCTTCGCCTCTGCTACTGCTGCAGACGTCTCTGTTCCTGAGGACGTTGGTGCTGCTTCGACTAGTGCGAAGCGACGCAACAGCAAGGGCAAGGGTGGCCGGGGTAGTGGAGGAGGCAGCGATGGTGGTGGAGGTGGCAGTGGGAGCGGTAGTGGGGGCAGCGGTAGAGGAGGTGGAGGCGGTGGAGGTGGTGGCGGCGGTGGGACAGGTGGCGGCGGTGGAGGCTCTGGTGGCAGCGGTGGAGGCAGCGGAGGGAGTGGCGGCAGTGGAGGCGGTGGGACCAGTGGTGGTTGTTAGAGACTAAGGACGGAGTCTATGAAGATTAGGGGCTGAAATATCTCAAAATCGTCAACTACAATTCTGGACAGAAAAGTCGTCGTCACAAGAAACGTCGTCGACGAAAGGTCCACTGTTAGAATTCTTTCAAACTTGAGTATGTTGTAGCCCTTGACCGTGGCTATCTTTCCCAATTTGAATAGTATCAAAATATGGAGTATAACTCGAGTTATGAACTTCGGCGCACTAGGGGGTATGCTTCCATAGAAAACGTAACTCAATCACAATTATCTCACAAGTTCACACAAGAAAGTTAGAGTAGCAATTAACCAGGTGGGAGGGGAAGAGGAGGACGAGAGGGAAGGTCCCCAAGGAGTTCCCAACCAAGGAAACCCCATAAGCACACCAAATCCCTTCCCTATAGGAACCCCACTTTTACTTTTGTCACTTTCCAACCCATGCCATCCACCTTGCCCAACTTGGCCACACTTGCCAACCTGGTTTGGCACCTCCCAACCACTTGGCAGCATCTACAGTGATGTTGACGAATTTCCCAACCCCCAAGAGTCTGTACTCCTTATGGAGTCAACACCACAACTTCCCATAGTCACCACAACCAAATATCAAAAGCATACGAACTTCCAACGTTCGTAACTTTCTTGTTCGTGCTCCGATTGAAGCGATACTTGGTTCGTCGGAAAGCTCTTGAGCAGAGAAGTCACTTCCGATATCTGCTCAAGCGAAATAACATTCACACATACTCAGAAAATCCAAACAACACCAAACACAAATTCTTGCATACGCTCACACCACGCATGCGACGCACGAACACATGATGGGAGGCAGACAGACTTGAATGCATATGATTGCATCACACAACAGTGGTCGGTCTGGACCTCAGCGTGGAGGCCCTGATGGTGGTCGGGGCCAGCAGCAGCAGCGTCGGAGCGAGACCCAGACGCCCCAACAGTTGCGTGAGTGGTTGGCTGAGCATGGGGCGGGTGAGGGTAGTGAGACCTGCCCGTATGTCATTCGCACGGGTGCCCGTGCGGGCCGGACATGCGGGAGGTTTCACACTGAGCGCCGCTGCTTTGCCCGCCTTGACGACGCTTGGCGTGCTGAGTTTGGTGATGACGTCGAGCGCCCTCGCTGGGCGCAATTGCTTTAGTCAGGAGTTGCTATCTTTGACCTAGAATTTGATGTTATTATCTCTGCCATGTATGCTTTGTCTCTCAGTGCTGAGGGTGACTGTTACCAGTGTGTGCCTCCTGACCCAGGTATAGCGGCTGCTGCTCTAGGTGCTAGTGCGTCTGGTACTCCCCCTGGTACTGCGCCTGCTGAGGCCTTGCACACCTTCACGTTGGACTCCGGCGCCTCACGCTGCTTCTTTCGTGACAGCACCACTCTCACTCCTCTCCCTGCACCTGTCCCGGTCAGACTGGCTGACCCCTCTGGGGGCCCGGTCATTGCCCGTTCCTCCACTGTCCTCCCGTGTCCGGCGGTTCCGTCCAGCTCACTGTCAGGTCTTCACCTCCCCTCGTTCTCTACAAACTTGGTGAGTACGGCTGCCATTCAGGATGCGATGGTCGCTACCACCACTCCTAGGGGTCAGCGTGTGTTGATCTGCACGTGCTCACGGACGGGGCGTCACCTGGCTACGTTCACTCGTCGGTCAGGGTCGAGTTTGTACACGCTGGCTACCGAGCCTCCTCAGGTCGCTGCGTCTGCTCAGGTGTCTGCGTCAGGTCAGGTAGCCGCCTCTTGCTCGTGTCGCCTCCTGTCGCACCAGACTCTTCTTTGGCACCACCGCCTGGGTCACCCCTCCCTGCCACGCCTTCGTGGCATGCACTCCTGTCTCCTTGTCTCTGGTCTCCCCAGGTCTCTGCCTCCCTTACCGCCCTCGCCTGCCCCGCCCTGTCTTCCTTGCGTCGAGGGGCGGCAGCGTGCCGCTCCTCACTCCTCCTCGTTCCCCCCGACGACTGCTCCCCTGCAGACCCTCCACATGGACGTGTGGGGCCCGGCCCGCGTCAGTGGACAGGGCCGCGAGCGCTACTTTCTGCTGGTAGTTGACGACTACACGCGGTACACCACAGTCTTCCCCTTGCGCTGCCAGCCCACACAGTCAGAATGAGTCAGATAATAATCCGTAAGCCGTTAGGGGTGGGCTTATAATCGAGGACCATATATAAGCGCCGCAAGCCTTTTATAAGCGTCGACGCTTATCATAGGCCTGCGTTTCTATCCGGGGGCTTACGCTACTTCCTTCTGCGAGAGTTGCAGCGACGCGGCCAGGCACGCTTGGACTTCGTGGCCTTAGAGGCAAGCACTGCCGACGTCTTCACCAAGGCCTTAGGCGCCTGGTGACCACCACATGTTCTGTGTGCAGTTGGGGCTTGTTGAGGTAGGCCCTCGGTTGCTGTAGACTTGCTGTTTGCTCTGCTTGTTGTGCTTCTATATATACTAGTAAACTCTTAAACTGGCCTTGTGGCCACTTGCTTGTGCTTGGAGTGTGTGGTGACTCTGAGCGCCACCCTAAGCTTTGTTTTTTATGCTTGTTCTTGACTGGTCTTGTGACCCTTTGTTTCCCTTGGTTGTTTTGATGCCCCTCACTTTGCCTATGGGGGTGTGTCAAATGTTTATATCTTCTATATATTGTTAGATAGGCTACATTGAGTTGCCCTCTAAAAGGTACAACACTTTAGGTCGACACTTGTATCTCCTTGTTCCTCCTTACTCACACAATCCTCTCGACACTTGTTTCCTAGCCTATTTTAAGTGTGTGGGTGTGGTGGGGTGTGTGGTGTTGGAAACACATAGTTGGCACTTCTGAAGTATCGAAGTAATAACACGAACGAAGCAGACTACAGTGAAGCAACAAGCGAGTCAACCAAGGAGGTTAACAAAACGTAACAGCTGGAAGTTACGCGAAGGTCAAAGGTCAGCGACCCTTGACTCGACGAAATACAGCGCAACAGCAAGGACAAACAACTGACTCGGTATTGAGCAGTTGCCCGAGTCGTTACTGTATCGAACCGCAACAACAAAACGGTTAGTTGCACCTTTTCATATTCCTTGTAATCTTATAAAAGACCTTGCATTACCTTGCTATAATCAATCTCTTGCTCTCACACACTAGTGCAAGGTGGTTCGACAAGATTACTATACGCTTCCGCAATTACAACATCTCTACCCAAAGTCTTAGCCTTGAAAAGATCCTAAGGGCTTGTTCTTAGCCCAACATGAGAGCCTCCAAGGCAAGATCAACTACTCAAACTCCTACAACAGCACAAGGCATGGCAACTCAGAAGGAGAGGAGTTCCTCCAACGGATCTCCCGGCACTACTCCTACTCCACCTCCAGCCTCTGTCCTACAGACAGGGGAAGGCACAACAACAAGACCAGCTGCGGAGTCTACCGAAACTCCCGCGAATAAAACAACAAGCTTCGACCAAGAGCACGGACGAGACTTCACCGAAACATTCGCACCAGTTAGCAGACATACCTCTCTCCGAATCCTCCTCGCGATAGCCACCATTAAGCAGAAGAAACTTCGCCAAATCGACGTTGCCAATGCATTCTGTTGTGCCAAAGTACTATAGTGGCATGGTCATCGCACTCCCATTCAGCCTACAAGCCTGCTCAGCTTCTGGAATTTTGTGGGGAGGTGCTTCAATATGTTGTCTTCATACCCTCAAAGTTTCAGAATTTTTGAAGAAGTTTACAAGGCATGGCAACATTTTCAGTTTCAAGACTTATGGCATCCCGGAAGTGTGTGTTACTCTTTTTTGGTAACACCCGAGTTCACCATTTCGGCTGCTGACTCATCTAACAAGCTCTGATTGGTCTGAAAATCGGTGTGGCAGTCCTTTGCCATGTTGTGCAGGTGGTCACCGAGTTTCAGGACAACCCAGTGTTGGTGCAACCCTACGGTTTGCACTCGGCTTGTTGTCCGTGTGCGTGAATGTGTGTGTGTATGGAATGGTATGAGGGCATGGGATAATATATATTTCATGCTTATAATTGTGTGTGAATGTTGAGTCATGATGTCGAGTGTGTGTGTCGAGTCAATAGCGAGTTATCGCTAGACGCGTGTTACGCGGTCGTTTGTGTCTCGCGCGCGGTTTCTATTTTGTCGTGCGCGGTTTCTATTTTGTCCTGTGTCGAACGTTCGGCGTGTCGCAGGTGTGTGCAGCAGACCCATCAAGAACTCAAGGATGAGTTTGTGATGAAGAGCCCGAGCCTTGGTGTCAAGCCTCAAGTGATTTCGAAGCTTGCCAAAAGGGTACACCTCAAGATATTGAAGATAGTTACATTACTTTGTGTAGTGTAACATTTCACTTGGTGTAGGCCCTAGTGAAGGGTAGTTTCGAGACCCTTCGTGGTTGGGGACAGTGTGGCACTGTTCCACATCACTGTACCTCGGCTCTTGGGGTTTGTAGGAGCTGGGAGTCATTCCCAACTCGTAACTCTTCCTATCTTGTGTTCTAAGACTATAGTGGCTGCCATAGTACCGTTCGTTCAAACCGACGCTGTGTCGTCAATTCTTTATCAAATCGTGCAATCTGAATTGCTAATTGTAGACGACGTGAAGACGCTCCAGATCCAATTTGAATCAAGTCATTTGCAGCTGTGAGCAGAACGCTATCAACGTTTGAAGTCGCTGTGCAGAAATCCGTCTGTGCTCTCTATCTTTCGTTTTAGGCACATTCAAGCCTATTGTGACTATAACAAGTGGTATCAGAGGCCCTTGGAGCAGTTTCGACAATGTCTGGACCTGAGGAAAGGGGTGGCAGAGGTGCTGGTGGCAGTGGAGAAGCTCAAGCTCAAGGCCAACCCCGTGATTCAGCCATGGCGCCCATGCAACCAAGTCTTGGCCCACCTAGGGATGAGCCTAGGGTGTTTGGGCTTGACAAGTTCAACGGTGACAACTTTGCTGAATGGTCCTTCAAGATGGAGAACATCTTTGACCACTATGACCTGCTGGAGGTGATGGAAGGAACGGAGAAGCGCCCCGAGAACGACCCGGAGAAGAGCCCGTGGGTGCGGAAGAGCGCACAAGGCTATCTCTTACTTGGGCAAGCGTTGGGGAGCAGTCAGATCCGTCACATCAAGCCATTCCAGCGTGAACCAGAGAAAGGACCAAAGGCATGGGCTGCTCTCAAGGTTGTACATGCTCCTGCAACAGCGGCGGTAGCGGTGGTGTTGGAACGGCAAATGGCGGCACTACGAATTGAAGAAGACGAAGCGGTTGAAGAAGGGGTGCAGAAATTCTTCGACTTGTTGACGCGGCTTGAGGGAGCTGATTTGAACTACAGTGAGCTCCAAAAGAAGACCAAGTTGCTGGCCTTACTCCCAGAGTCATGGTCCTCGCTCATCATCAACCTTAATCGCGACTTGCCCCGCCTCTCGCTTGAAGACGTGAAGCGAGCTATCCTTCAAGAGGATTTCCGCCGCCGTGAGTTGGCGAGTGCGGATGGCGCTGGGGCAGCGAGCATCGGCCGTGGATATGGTCGAGGAAGAGGCAGAGGACGAGGGGGAGGAAGGTTTGGTGGCAGCAACTTCGGCGGAGGCCGCAGGAGTGGCGGTTACGGCAGCGACGACAAGAGCTACGGACGCGGTCGCGGCCGATTCGACGGCGAGTGTCACTATTGCCACAAGAGCGGACACATGTGGCGCGACTGCTACAAACTCCCTGATGGTTGGACCCCTGCTCAAGGCCAAGAGGGTAGAGGAGCAGGAGGAGGGAGAGGACGAGGCCGTGGAGGCCGTGGCGGTCGCGGTGGCGGAGCTGCAAACATGAAGAGCGGAGACAACGACAAGGACCCGAGCGACGATCGATACCCGGGTCTATTCTACTTCGTGTCGACGCAAGTACCGGCTGGTCCAGAGAAGGATGAAGGCTTTGAGGAGCCAGCAGCTGTGGGGAAGGTGACCCTACACCCCCTGGACTATTGGGTGATTGATAGTGGCGCTACCTATAGCATGACACCTCGCCCGGACTTGCTCACCGAACTCGAGCCGTCACCGGTGAAGCATGTCACATCGGCTTTGGGGCAGCGAGCAGAGGTGAAAGGCATGGGCAAGGCCATGTTCAAGGGTGCTGATGGGAAGATGGTGGGCCTCAAGAACGTGCTTTGGGTGCCCAGCCTTGCTGCAAACCTGATTTCCGTGCGGCGGTTGGCAAAGGCCGGCATGGACACGAACTCGAAGGGAGCCAAGACCTACACCGCAAGGCTTGGCGATCGAATTCTTTGGGACCTTCATGAGGACAGGGATGTCTACAACGAGATGTGGCAGATCCCAGTGGTCCCTATGCCTAAGGAGAGGCAAGTGGCAGCAAGCATCAGCACCAAGGATGGAGCGGTCGGTAGCGACGATGGCGCGAACGGTCGCGCTAAGGAGAATGAGCTCAAGAAGAGCAAACCTGGAGGGACCAGCAAGTTCAGTGAACCTAAGGAGAGTGGTGCAGCAACCAAGGAGCAGCAAAAGGGTGAGGAGAACCCAGAGGCAGCAGCGGAGGAGGACTACGGAGAGAGTATGTGGGGCGCTATTGCGAGCGCGGCATTCTCCAATCCAACTTCGGCTACGGGGGAGTGTGATTGGCTCACCTTGCATCGGCGCATGGGGCATGTGGCCCTGCCCATCTTGCAGCAGCTAGTGAAGAATGAGATGGTTGCTGGCATACGTGTGAAGGGGGAGCCCGATGAGGTGCTTGGCTGCCCGACGTGCATTCAAGCCAAGTTCACCCGGTTTCCGTTCCCTAGTTCGGAGGCAACGGCAAAGGCACCGCTTGATGAGGTGGTGATGGACGTGGTGGGCCCCCTGAAGCTTGGAGCTGCTGGAGCTGAGTATTTTCTCACCATTGTCGACGTCTACACCCGCATGACTTGGGTGTACGTGCTGGCCAAGAAGAGCGACGTGGCTGAAACGTTGAAGACGGATTGGTTCCCGATGGTGGAGCGGCAACAAGACCGTCTAGTCAAGTCAATCCGCACCGATCGAGGGGGAGAGTTCCTGAGCAAGGAGTTTGGGTTGTGGCTGAAGAAGAATGGTATTCGGCACTCCCTCACCATGCCATACTCCCCTGCAATGAACGGCATCGCCGAGCGAGCGAACCGCACAATCACGGAGGCGGCACGCGGGTTGCTCATTGAAGCCGGGCTACCCGACTATTTCTGGCCTGATGCGGTGCGGAGCGCGTGTGTGGCCAAGAACAGAGCCTTGACTCATGTGGGTGCCCTATGTGGAGTGGCTAGGAAGGAAGCCAAAGGTGGATATGCTTCGGGTGTTCGGGTGCATGTGCATGGCGCTCGTGCCTAAGCATCTTCGGCACAACAAGCTTGGTGCCAAGGCGGTGTGGGCCGTGCACTTGGGCATGGCTCAAAACAGCAAGGGATGGCTTCTTTGGGACCCATTCACCAAGAAGTTCTTGGTGAGCAGGGACTGCAAGTTCATGGAGAACTTCATGTACAAGGATTGGAAGGCGGAGAATGAGGCGAAGATAGGCGTGCGGTTTGGGGAGGTGAAGAGTTCCGGTTTGGAGCATGTGGAGCTGCCTTTGGAGCTGAGCAGCGGCAGCACAACCACAAGGCAATCCTCCCTTGTGAATGGGGGAGAGGAGGCCAATGATGCAGAGGAAGAAGAGGAGGAGGTGCAGCAAGTGAGCGAGCGTGCACCGTCACTCCCTTCCCGTACTACGAGTGCTCCACGGATTCGAGCCACACCGCAGCAACGCCAAGGCCTTCAAGTCCCTGCAGCTGAGGAGGAAGGAAGGGGGAAGAGGAGAGTTCAACCCCCTAATAGGCTGACCTATGATGCGCCGGGAAAGCAGGGCAAGACAGCCCTGGCCGGAGCGGCAATGATGGTCGGAGACGACGAGGAGAGTGACTACGAGGAGTGTGCCTTCGCGTTCTTCTCTCCGGTGGAGATGCCGGGAGAACCAGCAACTCTCAAGGAGGCTTTGGAGAGTAGTGATGCTGAGGAGTGGAAGAAGGCCATGGAGAGTGAGCTGAAGAGCATCGAGGAGAATGACACGTTTGAATTGGTGGAGCTACCGGAGGGGCGTACGGCGATAACGTCCAAGTGGCTCTTCAAAATCAAGTCGGATGCCGACGGCAAGATCGAGCGCTACAAGTCTAGGCTTGTAGCCAAGGGGTACCAGCAGAAGGAGAAGGTGGACTTCAAGGAGCTGTTTGCCCCTGTGGTGAAGCCGACGACGCTGCGAACCCTATTCGCGGGAGCCGCCATCAAAGGATGGGTAGTAAAGCAAATGGACATCGTAACGGCATTCCTTAACGGCATCCTTGAGGAGGAGATTTTTATGGCGCAGCCAGAGGGGTTTGATGATGGTAGTGGCAGAGTGTGGAAGCTGAAGAAGGCCCTCTATGGGCTGAAGCAGGCCCCTAGGCAATGGTACATGAAGCTGCGCGAAGTGTTGGAGGGGATCGGCTTCACTCCCTCAACGGCCGATCACTCCTTGTTCATGCTTGGCGAGGGGGAGCAGAGGAGTTTCATGGTGGTTTATGTGGATGACATCCTCATTTTCTCACCCTCTTCTGACCTTGTGAAGGAGGTGATGCTGAAGCTTCAAGACAAGTTCAAGTGCAAGGCCCTTGGTGACGTGAGCTTCTACCTTGGGCTCCACATCGAACGAGATGTGGAGAAGCGGTGCATGCGGGTGCATCAACGAAAGTACCTGGAGGCATTGGCTGCCAACTTTGGGCAGAGTGAAGGCCATGTGGCTACACCCTTTCCCTCTGGGTTCAAGTGTGTGAAGGGACCAGAGGAGGAGAGCGTTGGTGAAGAGGAGAGTCGCCGATTTCACTCGTTGGTGGGCAGCCTCATGTATGCGGCGGTAAACACCCGACCGGACGTCGCGTTTGCTACCGGGCAGCTGGCTAGGGTTGTGCAATGCCCTAATGAGGAGCAGGTAGCAGCTGGAATGAGGGTGGCCAAGTATCTTGGCCAAACACCGACCGTTGGGCTGCAATACTCGGTGGCGGCACAAAGGCGCCAAAAGGGCGCGGATGGTGTTGAACCCGGGCGTTTGTTCCTCACCGCCTACTCGGATGCTTCATATGCATCAGAACCAGAGGACATGACAATTATGGGAGGCTTCATATGCTGTGTTGGTGGAGGCCCAACTGCTTGGGAGATCAAGAAGCAGGTTGACCAAGCTTTGAGCTCGGTGGAGTCCGAGTACATGGCACTCTTCCGTGCCGTACGGGAGATTGTGTGGCAGCGGCGTTTGTTGGCTGAATTGGGGGAGGAGCAGCAAGGACCTACCCCACTGTACTGTGACAGCCAGGGTGCCATTGCTCTTGCTAAGAACCCTGTGTTGCATGGACTCACGAAGCACATGAGGGTGAAGTGGCATTGGACGAGGAGCATGGTAACCGCGGGTGAAGTTGAGTTGCGCTACGTGAAGACCACGGGGCAGCCGGCTGACATGATGACCAAGAGGCTGGTGGATCAGCAGCATTGGAAGTGTTGCAAGCTGGCTGGGATGGCTCTGAACTGAGAGAGCAACATATCCTAAGGCCAACAATCCGAGGGGGAGTTTGTTGGTGCAACCCTACGGTTTGCACTCGGCTTGTTGTCCGTGTGCGTGAATGTGTGTGTGTATGGAATGGTATGAGGGCATGGGATAATATATATTTCATGCTTATAATTGTGTGTGAATGTTGAGTCATGATGTCGAGTGTGTGTGTCGAGTCAATAGCGAGTTATCGCTAGACGCGTGTTACGCGGTCGTTTGTGTCTCGCGCGCAGTTTCTATTTTGTCGTGCGCGGTTTCTATTTTGT
Source organism: Closterium sp. Naga37s-1 (assembly GCA_947471745.1). Taxonomy (NCBI): domain Eukaryota; kingdom Viridiplantae; phylum Streptophyta; class Zygnematophyceae; order Desmidiales; family Closteriaceae; genus Closterium; species Closterium sp. Naga37s-1. The sequence goes on along the minus strand of CANJKZ010000120.1, from coordinate 3,401,093 downwards.
CCTGTGTCGAACGTTCGGCGTGTCGCAGGTGTGTGCAGCAGACCCATCAAGAACTCAAGGATGAGTTTGTGATGAAGAGCCCGAGCCTTGGTGTCAAGCCTCAAGTGATTTCGAAGCTTGCCAAAAAGGGTACACCTCAAGATATTGAAGATAGTTACATTACTTTGTGTAGTGTAACATTTCACTTGGTGTAGGCCCTAGTGAAGGGTAGTTTCGAGACCCTTCGTGGTTGGGGACAGTGTGGCACTGTTCCACATCACTGTACCTCGGCTCTTGGGGTTTGTAGGAGCTGGGAGTCATTCCCAACTCGTAACTCTTCCTATCTTGTGTTCTAAGACTATAGTGGCTGCCATAGTACCGTTCGTTCAAACCGACGCTGTGTCGTCAATTCTTTATCAAATCGTGCAATCTAAATTGCTAATTGTAGAAGACGTGAAGACGCTCCAGATCCAATTTGAATCAAGTCATTTGCAGCTGTGAGCAGAACGCTATCAACGTTTGAAGCCGCTGTGCAGAAATCCGTCTGTGCTCTCTATCTTTCGTTTTAGGAACATTCAAGCCTATTGTGACTATAACAAACAGCAAGGGCAAGGGTGGCAGGGGTGGTGGAGGTGGCAGCAGTGGTGGTGGATGTGGCAGCGGGGGTAGTGGTGGGGGCAGCAGTGGAGGTGGTGGCGGCGGTGGAGGCAGCGGTGGGAGTGGCGGCGGTGGTGGCACTGGGACTGGTGGCGGTGGGACTGGCGCTCGGCGTGTCGGTTCTGGGGGTGGCCAGCGTCAGCAGCAGCAGCGTCGGAGCAAGACCCCGTCTCCCCAGCAGCTTCGTGAGTGGTTTCTGCGTGGGGCGTCTGGGGGTAGTTGCCCGTATATCATTCGCACGGGTGACCGTGCTCGTCAGACTTGCGGGCGGCTCCACACTCAGCACCGCTGCTTCTCCCGCCTCGACGACGCTTGGCATGCTGAGTTTGGTGACGACGTCGAGCTACCTCGCTGGGCAGATCTGCTTAAGTCTAGGATTGCTATCTTTGACCTAGACTTTGATGCTATTCTTTCTGCTATGTATGCTTTGTCTGTTAGTGCTGAGGGTGACTGTTACCGATGTGTGCCGCCTGACCCAGGTATAGCCGCTGCTGCTCTAGGTGCTAGTGAGTCTGGTACTTCCCTGGTACTGCGCCAGCTGAGGCCTTGCGCACGTTCACGTTGGACTCCGGCGTTTCGCGCTGTTTCTTTCGTGACAGCACCACCCTCACTCCTCTTCCTGCACCTGTCCCGGTCTGGCTGGCTGACCCCTCCGGGGGACCGGTCGTGGCCCGTTCCTCCACTGTCCTCTCGTGTCCGGCGGTTCCGTCTGGCTCACTGTCAGGTCTTCACCTCCCCTCGTTCTCTACGAACTTGGTGAGTACCGCTGCCCTCCAGGATGCGATGGTCACTACCCCCACTCCTGGGGGTCAGCGTGTGTTGATCTGCACGTGCACACGGACGGGGCGTCACCTTGCCACGTTCACTCGTCGGCCAGGGTCGAGTCTGTACACACTCGCTACCGAGCCTTCTCAGATAGCTGCGTCTGCTCAGGTGTCCGCGTCAGGTCAGGTAGCCGCCTCTTGCTCGTGTCGCCTCTTGTCGCACCAGACTCTTCTTTGACACCACCGCATGGATCACCCCTCCCTGCCTCGCCTTCGTGGCATGCACTCTCGTCTTCTTGTCTCTGGTCTCCCCAGGTCTCTGCCTCCCCTGCCGCCCTCGCCTGCCCCGCCCTGCCTCCCTTGCGTCGAGGGGCGGCAGCGCGCCGCTCCTCACTCCTCTTTTCCCCCGACGACTGCTCCCCTGCAGACTCTCCACATGGATGTGTGGGGCCCAGCCCGCGATAATGGACAGAGCCGCGAGCGCTACTTTCTGCTGGTGGTTGACGACTACACGCGGTACACCACGGTCTTCCCCTTGCGCAGCAAGGGTCAGGTCGTTGATGTCTTGATCCCTTGGATCCGCACAGCCCGTCTCCAGCTCCGCTAGCGCTTCGGCCTGGACCTTCATGTCCTGCGTCTGCACTCTGACAGAGGTGGTGAGTTCTCCTCCGACCTCTTGCGGGACCTTTGTCGTGGGGAGGGCATTCTCCATTCGTTCACGCTTCCGGACTCCCCTCAGCAAAATGGGATTGCTGAGCGCCGCATTGGCTTAGTCATGGAGGTCGCTCGTACCTCCATGATCTATGCGGCTGCTCCCCATTTTCTGTGGCCGTTTGCGGTCCGGTACGCTGCGCATCAGCTCAACCTCTGGCCCCGTGTCTCCTTGCCGGAGACCTCGCCCACACTGCGTTGGACGGGGAAGGTTGGCGATGCGTCGGTGTTCCGGGTCTGGGGATCTCGTGCCTTTGTTCGCGAAGGCTTTACTGCAGGGCAGCCTGCACGAGAAGATCTGGCTGCGCCGCCCACCTGGATTCACTGAGTCTTTTCCTGCAGGTACTCAGTGGAGTCTTCGGCGGCCAGTCTATGGTCTCCGCTAGGCGCCTCGCGAGTGGCACGACACACTGAGGACTACACATGCGGCTCTTGGGTTTGCTCCTTCTACTGCTGACCCGTCGCTGTTTCTACGCACCGACACCTCGCTGCCGCCGTTCTACGTCCTTGTCTACGTCGACGACCTCGTCTTTGCCACTGCTGACAATGAGGCACTGACTCTTGTGAAGTCGGAGCTGCAGAAGAGACACACCTGCACTGACCTTGGTGAACAGCGCAGCTATCTTGGCTTGCAGATCACCCGGGACAGAGCTCGGCGCACCATTACCCTGACTCAGTCACACATGGTGCACCAGGTCCTTCAGCGCTTCGGCTTCCAGTTCTCCTCGCCACAGCCCACTCCTCTGTCTACCAGCCACTCGCTCTCAGCTCCACCTTTGGACGAGTCCGTAGAGCCGAGTGGTCCGTACCCAGAGCTTGTGGGTTGCCTCATGTACCCGATGACGTGCACTCGACCCGACCTCGCGTACCCTCTCAGCCTCCTGGCTCGCTACGTGGCTCCCGGCAGGCACCGAAAGGTGCACTGGGATGCTGCGAAGAGGGTACATACTGCGTTACTTGTGCAGTACATTAGGCATGGGGCTCGTGCTTGGAGGACGGGGTCCAGTTGTCCTCATTAGTCACGCAGACGCCTTTTTGGGTTGACGACTCAGCTACACAGCGGTCGTCACAGGGTTACACCTTCAGCCTCAGTTCCGGCTCTGTTTCTTGGCAGTCTACCTGCTCGTCTTTGGTTCTCAGCTCCAGTTGTGAGGCTGAGATCCACGCCGGGGCCATGGCTGCTCAGGAGCTACGCTGGCTCACCTACCTGCTGATTGACTTGGGAGAGCAGCCTCGTTCACCTCCAGTTCTGTACGTTGACAACAAGGCCATGATTGCCTTGTGTCAGAAGCACAGACTAGAGCACAGAACGAAGAACATCGCTCTGCGATACTTCCTTGCTCGTGAGTCGCAGCAGCGTGGCCAGCTTCGTCTTGCGTGCATGGCCACTAGGCCCAACACTGCTGATATATTCACCAAGGCACTTCCGCCTGGTGATCATCAGCGCTTCTCTACTGTGTTAGGCCTTGTGCCTACTTTTCCTCACTTGCTCACTGCGTGACTTTCCTTGTACTGTGATCTATATATATACCTGCATGCTTACACTTGCTAGGGTATGATCACTGTATTGTTTGTTCTCTTTTATGTAACTCTGCATGTGAACTTGCCTTGTGGCCCTTTGTTTGTGCTCGGACTGTGTGGTGACTTTGTGATCCACCCTGAGCTTGCTTTGCTTTTCTTGACTGGTCTTGTGACCACTTGTTCTCCCCCACTTTGCCTATGGGGGTGTGTCAGAATGTCATAGTGCTTACATTTGTGTAGGCTATAGTGGGGTAGCCCATAAGGGGTACAACCCAATTAGGGTTAGTACTTGTACCCAACTCTTAGCTAGTTGCATTCATTCTTCTTCGTTAGTTTGACAATTCGCGTGCTGACAAACTGAACCACGCTTCGCGATTTAATGTCGCCTCAGCAGGTTCCCCCTTTTCGCATCAGCGTTCGACTGTCAGATCTACACCTTCTCAATCAACGGCCCACACTCCAACTTCTCTTTCATTTTGGGCCAGTTCATCCGCGTCCGTCAGATAGACTCATTTCATCAACGGCCCAAATTCCAACCTCACTTCAATTTGGTCAACGCCATCTGCATCCGTCAGATGAAGAGCAACCTTCATCCACCGTCAACATTCCAACCATTTCAGTTCAAGTTTGCTAGCTGATGAAAGTTGCGCGTCAATGACTGTTTTATGCTGTCCTATGCATCAGGGTACGAAAAGTTTTACCCTACTGCTAGAAAGGTGCAAAACGTTTTACCCTGCTGCCAGCAGTCTCAGACTCAGCAACGAGAGCAGTGGCGTAGTCTAGACGACAGGCAGCAGCGAAGTCAACCGGCTCAGCAAAGAGGGCAGACACAGCAGTGGACTCAAAAGAAGGGTCAGTGATGTCAAACTTATATGCTATAGTCTGTCTAGGCTGTAGTGGGGTAGTTCTTATAGGGTACAACACTTTTAGGTTTCCTACTTGTACCCACCTGCTTTCTAGTTCAGTCATTCATTCGCTCTCATTCTAACATGGTATTCTGAGCAGGTTCCCTAGTGGGAACGTTTTTTAAGGGCCCACCACATTCTTTTTTCCTGCCCTGCCCGAAGCGCGCATCGCGCCTTTCCCGACACACGCCTTGCACCCTGCCCTAGTCAGGGCCCCTGCTGGACGCGACCCCTACTGCCTGTCGCGGCCCCTACGGCCGTCGCGACCCCACCTGCCGTCGCGGCCCCTACTGCTATCGCGGCCCTCGCCCGTCGCAGCCCCTGCCTCGCGGCCCTGCTGTCGCCACCTGTCGCGGCCCCTACTGCCGCTGCGACCCCTGCTGCCGTCACGGCCCCTGCTGCCGTCGCGGCCCCTACTACTGTTGCGGCCCCAAGCCGTCGCGGCCCCTGCAGTCGCGGCCCCAAGCCATCGCGGCCCCTGCCGTCGCCGCCCCTGCTATCGCGGCCCCTACTACCGCGGCCCCTGCTGTCGCGGCCACCTGCTATCGCGGCCCCTGCTGTCGCGGCCTGCTACTGTCGCCGCCCCTGCTGTCGCGGCCCCCTGCTGCCGCGGCCACCTGCTATCGCGGCCCCTACTGTCGCCGCCCCTACTGGCGCGGCCCCTGCTGTCGCGGCCCCTGCTGTCGCGGCCCCCCCTGTTGTCGTGGCCCCTGCCGTCGCCGCCTCTACTGGCGCGGCCCCTTCTGCCGCGGCCCCTGCTGACGCGGCCCCTGCTGTTGCGCCCCCAGCTGTCGCGGCCCCTGCTGTCACGGCCCGGCCCTGCACCCGCCCCTGGTAAGCACCCGCGCCGCCCTGCTGCGCCACGCCGCCAGTTGCCGAGCCGCGCCACCCAGCCGAGCCGCGCCACCCACTGAGCCGCGCCGCCCTACCGAGCCGCGCCGCCCTCCCGAGCCGCGCCGCCCTACTGAGCCGCACTGCCCTGCCTGCCCTACTGCTTCTGCTGCTCCTGCTGCTACTGCTCCTACTGCTGCTATGGCTAGCCCTACTGTTCTCACCTTTGATGCTGAGGGGCGTGCAGTTGACTTTGACGTGTGGGTTGACGACCTGCAGCTTTTTCTTCAGTGTGATGTCTCTACTGCTCCTGCTGCCACTGCTGATAGTACGGTTCGCTCGCAGTGGACCACTCGTGACGCTGTTGCTCGTCTTGCTGTTTGTAGTCACCTGCCGCCTGCTGAGCGCGCGCATTTTGGCCAGTACAAGACTGCTCAGTCTTTGTACGACGCTGTAGTTGCGCGCTACTCCTCCCCTGCCACTGCTGTCCTCAGCCGCCTCATGCTGCCGTACCTTTTCCCTGACCTTGCCGCCTTTGCCACAGTCGCTGACCTCGTTGCTCACCTCCGCACTAGTGACGCCCGCTACCGCGCTGCCCTTCCCACTGAGTTCTGTACCAAGAACCCCCCCCCCATGTACATCACCCTTTACTACCTAGTCACCCGCCTCCCTGACTCCCTTTCTTCAGTCAGGGACCACTTTCTCTCCCTTTGCCCCACCGAGCTCACTGTCGACCTGCTAGAGGAGCGCCTTGCTGCAGCTGAGAAGAGTATCTTAGCTGTAGGTGCTTCTCGCGGCGACCGTCGCACCCCTTTCTTTGAGGGGTGTTCCCCTTGATAGAATTGGAACTGAACTGATTGCTTGATAAGGAAGGCACTAGGCCTCAAGTACAAACAGGGTTGGGTTGAGCAAAGCTAGGGAAAAAATGGGATGGGAATCCTAGCAAATCTCCAATTGGTGAGTTGGCAGATTTGCAGGATTACGAGGGAATCCTAACCAGATAGGGTTGGGATTACAAATCTACACCCAACCTACAAAGTAACCTAACCGATATAGAATATTGTACAAAGTGTTGACTGACTATTTCTAACACACCCCCTAGGCTGACAACACTTCAGCCACATGGCGGCCCAACACCCATGGACGAGAGGAGGCGGTAGTGGTCTTGGCGAACAAGAGACTTGGTAAACAAGTCAGCAAGGTTGCAGTCGGAGGCAATGTGTTCAGCCTTCAGCTGCTCGCGCTGCACCAGCTCACGAAGAAAGTAGTGACGGACCTCAATGTGCTTGGTGCGGCCGTGGAAGACGGGGTCCTTTGTGAGATGAATGGTGCTCTCGTTGTCACACCAAAGCGTTGGGGCTGGTGGAGGATACCCAAGTTCTGCCAGCAAGAAGGAGAGCCAACGGGCCTCTTGGGCAGCCATGGTCCCGGCATACAGCTCTGCCTCACAGGTCGACAGTGAGACAGAAGACGACCGAGTGGAGCGCCAACTGACAACCCCACTGCCAAGGGTAAAGCAATATCCTTGGGAAGAGCGCCGATCACTCTGGTCATCAACATAGGACGAGTCACTGTACCCCTCAAGGCGAACAGGGGAAGAGCCGCCAAGAGTGAGCACATAGTCCTGTGTGCCTTTCAGATAGCGGAGGACCCGCTTGGTGTTAGAATCTTAGGTGAGAAGTGATTGACTAGGAAAGGGGAGGGGTACAAGTAGAATGTCGAGAGAAATTCTGTACCCCCTAAGGCTAAACCCACTATAGCCTAGACAAATGTAAACACATGAACTAAGCCTAGATATAACTAAGCATATATGTTTGACACACCCCCATAGGCGAAGTAGGGGATAGCCAGAACAAGTAATGGTCACAAGACCAGTCAAGAAAAGCAAAGCAAGCTCAGGGTGGATCACAAAGTCACCACACAGTCCGAGCACAAGCAAAGGGCCACAAGGCCAGTTCACATGCAGAGTTATATAAGAAGAACAAACAATACAGTGATCATACCCTAACAAGTGCAAGCATGCAGGTATATAGATAGATCACAGTACAGGCAGAGTCAGGCAGTAAGTAGGTGAGGCAAAGTAGGCACAAGGCCTAACACAGTAACAAAGCGCTGATGGTCACCAGGCGGAAGTGCCTTGGTGAAGACATCAGCAGTGTTGGCCCGAGTGGCCACGTACGCTAGACGAAGCTGACCACGCTGCTGCAACTCTCGAGCAAGGAAGTATCGCAGAGCGATGTGCTTCGTTCTGTGCTCCAGTCTGTGCTCCTGACACAAGGCTATCATGGCCTTGTTGTCTACGTACAGGACTGGAGGCGAACGAGGCTGCTCTCCCAAGTCGGACAGCAAGTAGGTGAGCCAGCGTAGCTCCTGAGCAGCCATGGCTCCGGCGTAGATCTCAGCCTCACAGCTGGAGCTGAGAACTGAAGACGAGCGGGTAGACCGCCAAGAAACCGAGCCGGACCCAAGGCTGAAGGTGTAACCCTGCGACGACCGCTGCGTAGCTGAGTCGTCAACCCAGGAGGCGTCTGCGTGACCAGTGAGGACAACAGGACCCCGTCCTCCAAGCACAAGCCCCATGCCCGACGTACTGCACAGGTAACGCAGTACCCTCTTCGCAGCATCCCAGTGCACCTTTCGGTGCCTACCGGGAGCCACGTAGCGAGCCAGAAGGCTAAGAGGGTACGCGAGGTCAGGTCGTGTGCAAGTCATCAGGTACATGAGGCAACCCACAAGCTCTGGGTACGGACCACTCGGCTCTACGGACTCGTCCGAAGGTGGAGCTGAGAGCGAGTGGCTGGTAGACAGAGGAGTGAGCTGTTGCGATGAGTACTGGAAGCCGAAGCGCTGAAGGACCTGGTGCACCATGTGTGACTGAGTCAGTGTGATGGTGCGTCGTGCTCTGTCCTGGGTGATCTGCAGGCCAAGGTAGCTGCGCAGTTCACCCAGGTCAGTGCAGGTATGTCTCTTCTGCAGCTCGGACTTCACTAGGGTCAGTGCCTCAGTGTCAGCAGTGGCAAAGACGAGGTCGTCGATGTACACTAGGACGTAGAAGGGCGGTAGCGAGGTGTCGGTGCGTAGAAACAGCGACGGGTCTGCTGTAGAAGGAACAAACCCAAGAGCCGCAAGTGTAGTCCTGAGTGTGTCGTGCCACTCGCGAGGCGCCTGGCGGAGATTGTAGACTGGCCGGCGGAGGCTCCACTGGGTACCTGTAGGAAACGACCCAGTGAAACCAGGTGGTCGGCGCAGCCAGATCTCCTCGTGCAGGCTGCCCTGCAGGAAGGCAGTACTGAAGTCCAGGGAGTGTAACTCGTAGTCACGCTGAGCAGCTACGTGCAGCAACACCCGAAGAGTAGTCATCTTCGGGGTGGGGGAGAAGGTCTGGAAGTAGTAAACTCCAAGTCGCTGACTGAAACCTCGAGCAACGTAACGCGCCTTGAAGGCAGGCGGAGAACCCGGCGGCTGCTTCACCCTGAAGATCCACATGCCATCGACTATGTTCACCCCAGGTGGGGGAACCTCGTCGACGTAAGTGCCTGTGGACTTCCAGGATGCCATCTCCGCATCCATAGCTGCCTGCCACTGAGAGGAGTAAGGACCCGTAATCGCCTCTGCGTAAGAGCGCGGGGTCGGGATGTCAGGAGCATCCAGGTCTCCTTCAGGGGCAAGCAGCAAGGAGGCGAAACGAGGTACAGTAGCTGCAAGACACTCAAAGTCCTCCTGCCTGTCCTCAAGGACGTCCGTGCCAAGAGCACACTCACCCCCGACGGACGGAGGGCTGGCAGGCACAGACTCGGCAACTAGAGCAGAGGCGTAGTCAAGACGGCAGGCAGCAGCAAAGTCAAGTAGCTCAGCAACGAGAGCAGAAGCAGCAGCAGACTCAAAGGACGGGTCAGTGACAGCAGTGGCAAGGAGACGAGCGACAGTGGGGCTGGCAGCACGCGCTCGGTCAGACTCAGGGTCAGGGACCGCAGGAAGAGAGGACTCAGGAGGAGCAGGCAGAGGAACACGCAGTGGAACAGAGGAAGGACGGAGTGCCATGGTGTGCGTGCCTGGGAGAGGGGGAGGACGCGAAAGAGGAGCGCGACGAGTAGTGCGAACAGGGGAGACAGGACGAGACGTAGTCTCACGACACTCTGTAAGACCTCCGGACTGCTCAGTGTAAGGAGAGGGAACAGGCAGTGGGGAGGCTGGCTGTAACGGCGGCTGCGACTGGTCAGGTGGGGGACACAGAAAGGGAGGAGGAAGACCAGGAGAAGACGGGACACCAAGAACCTGCTCAAGCAGGGGAACGAAGTACGGGCGCGGCCGCACAGTGCCTCCAGTACCTCCAGCACCAGGGTCAACAGCTCCAGCTCTTGCAGCTCCAGCGCCTCCTGCGCCAGGGCCTCCAACTCCAGCTACTCCAGCTCCAGCGCCTCCAGCGCCAGCTGCTCCAGGCTCCGTAGGGTCCCCAACTCCAGTAGTAACAGCAGCACCTCCAGCTCCAGCGCCTCCAGGCTCGCCAGCTCCGGGAGCCATACTCCGTCGGTGTGCGCGCTGAACAAGCCACTCACGCAGCTGCTGCGAGGACAGTCGCGGTGAAGCCCCAGTAGGACCTCGAGACGAAGCAGCACCCCGAGGCTCAGCACCCCTAGACTCCGCACCCTCCATCTCAGCACCCTCAGGCTCCGCACCCTCCGACTCAGCACCCCCAGGCTCAACACCCTCAGGCTCAGCACCCCCAGACCCAGCACCCTCAGACCCCACACCCCCCGGCTCCGCACCCCCAGATGCAGCACCCCCAGACGCAGCACCTGGAGCAGCACCTGAGACGACAGCTACCTGGACAAAGAGAGGGTCTACCCGAGACACTCCCGAGGGAGCAGGACCCTGGGGCGGGAGGGGGTCTACCGAAGGCGGACCGGGAGCAAGAAAAAGCGGCGGGGGCGGGGAAGGGGCAGAGCGGTAGGGGGAGAGACAGTAGAAGGGAACCGACTCGTCGAACGTGACGTCCTGAGAAGGGAGGACACGGCGCGAGGTGGGGTGGTAAAATTGCCAGCCAGACGCATCAGGGACAAAGCCAAGGAAGACGCAGGGAATAGCGCGGGCGGAGATCTTGTCCGCGGACGTATCGCGAACAAAGGCACGAGAACCCCAGACCCGGAACACCGACGCATCGCCAACCTTTTCCGTCCAACGCAGTGTGGGCGAGGTCTCCGGCAAGGAGACACGGGGCCAAAGGTTGAGCTGATGCGCAGCGTATCGGACCGCAATCGGCCACAGAAAATGGGGAGCGGCCGCATGAATCATGGAGGTACGAGCGACCTCCATGACTAAGCCAATGCGGCGCTCAGCAATCCCATTTTGCTGAGGGGAGTCCGGAAGCGTGAACGACTGGGTGATGCCCTCCCCACGACAAAGGTCCCGCAAGAGGTCGGAGGAGAACTCACCACCTCTGTAAGAGTGCAGACGCAGGACATGAAGGTCCTGGCCGAAACGCGCACGCAGCTGGAGACGGACTGTGCGGATCCAAGGGATCAAGACAGCAGAGACTTCACCCTTGCTGCGTAAGGGGAAGACTGTGGTGTATCGCGTGTAGTCGTCAACTACCTGCAGGAAGTAGCGCTCGCGGCCCTGTCCACTGACGCGGGCTGGGCCCTACACGTCCATGTGGAGGGTCTGCAGGGGAGCAGTCGTCGGGGGAAACGAGGAGGAGTGAGGAGCGGCGCGCTGCCGTCCCTCGACGCAAGGAAGACAGGGCGGGGCAGGCGAGGTCGGCAGGGGAGGCAGAGACCTGGGGAGACCAGAGACAAGGAGACGGGAGTGCATGCCACGAAGGCGTGGCAGGGAGGGGTGACCCAGGCGGTGGTGCCAAAGAAGAGTCTGGTGCGACAGGAGGCGACACGAGCAAGCGGCGGCTACCTGACCTGACGCGGACACCTGAGCAGACGCAGCGACCTGAGGAGGCTCGGTAGCCAGTGTGTACAGACTCGACCCTGGCCGACGAGTGAACGTAGCCAGGTGACGCCCCGTCCGCGTGCACGTGCAGATCGACACACGCTGACCCCCAGGAGTGGTGGTAGTGACCATCGCATCCTGAAGGGCAGCGGTACTCACCAAGTTCGTAGAGAACGAGGGGAGGTGAAGACCTGATAGTGAGCCGGACGGAACCGCCGAACACGGGAGGACAGTGGAGGAACTGGCAACGACCGGGCCCCCAGAGGGATCAGCCAGTCTGACCGGAACAGGTGCAGGAAGAGGAGTGAGAGTGGTGCTGTCACGAAAGAAACAGCGCGAGGCGCCGGAGTCTAACGTGAAGGTGTGTAGGGCCTCAGCAGGCGCAGTACCAGGGGGAGTACCAGACGCACTAGCACCTAGAGCAGCAGCGGCTATACCTGGGTCAGGCGGCACACACCAGTAACAGTCACCCTCAGCACTAAAAGACAAAGCATACATGGCAGAGATAATAACATCAAATTCTAGGTCATAGATGGCAACTCCCGACCTAAGCAACTCCGCCCAGCGAGGGCGCTCGACGTCATCACCAAACTCAGTGCGCCAGGCGTCGTCAAGGCGGGCAAAGCAGCGGCACTCAGTGTGAAACCGCCCGCATGTCTTGCCCGCACGGGCACCCGTGCGAATGACATACGGGCAGGTCTCACTACCCTCGCCCGCCCCACGCTGAACCAACCACTCACGGAGCTGCTGAGGCGTCTGAGTCTCGCTCCGACGCTGCTGCTGCTGGCCCCGACCGCCACCAGGGCCTCTACGCTGAGGTCCAGACCGACTACCACTGGTCCCACCGCCTCCACTGCCGCCACCCCCTCCGCTGCCTCCACCGCCGCCACCACCTCCACCGCCTCCGCCTCCTCTACCACTGCCCCCACTGCCACGCCCACTGCCACCTCCACCACCACCGCTGCCTCCTCCACTACCCCGGCCACCCTTGCCCTTGCTGTTGCGGCGCTTCGTACTAGTCGAAGCAGCACCGACGTCCTCAGGAACAGAGACGTCTGAAGCAGCAGCAGAGGCGAAGGAGGAGGAAAGGGGGGAGGGGGAGCACCCCTCAAAGAAGGGTGAGCGCGGGGTGCCACGAGCAGCACCTACAGCAACTGCACTAGTCTCAGCTGCGAGGAGATGCTGCTCGAGGAGGTCAACAGTGAGGGAAGTGGGGTCGAGGGTGAGGAAGTGGTCCCTGTCAGAGCGAAGGGAGTCAGGGAGGCAAGTGACTATGAAGTAGAGGGTGATGAACATGGGGGGCTGGTTCGTGAGAAGGAAATCAGCAGGAACGGTAGCGCGGTAGCGAGCGTCGCTAGTGCGCAGGTGGGTAACCAGGTCCGCTACTGTGGCAAAAGCCGACAGCTCAGGGAACAGGTAGGGCAGTAGCAGTCTGCCAAGAGCAGCAGTGGCAAGGGAGGAGTAGCGAGCAACGACAGCGTCGTACAAGGCCTGTGCTGTCCTGTGCTCGCCAAAGTGAGCACATTCTGTTGCGGGCAGGTGGTTGCAAATGGCCAAGCGGGCAATAGCGTCACGAGAGAGCCACTGGGAACGAGTCGAAACGTCAGCTGTGGCGGGAGGGGCTGGAGCGGCACCGGACACAAGGTCAAACAGCGAGACACTGTCCCGACTGTCGCTCAGTAGGTACAGTTGCAGATCGTCGTGCCACGTGTCAAATGCTACAGGCCTACCCTCCGGGTCGAACGGGAGAACTCGAAGCAACGCCATAGGGGCAGAGGAGCCTGGGGGGCCGCGGGGCCAAACAGGGGGCCGGTGGGCCTAGGGGGGCCGAGGGGCCTAGGGGGGCCGAGGGGCCAAACAAGGGGCCGAGGGGCCTAGGGGGCCGAGGGGCCAAACAAGGGGCCGGGGGGCCATGTGCCGGTCTCTGAGGTGGGGCCGAGTGGCCTAGGGGCCGCGGGGCCAAACAGGGGGCCGGGGGGCCTAGAGGGGGCCGAGGGGCCTAGGGGGCCGAGGGGCCAAACAAGAGGCCGGGGTGGGGGGGGGGGCGGGTGCCGGTCTCTGAGGTGGGGCCGAGGGGCCTAGGGGGCCGAGGGGCCAAACAAGGGGCCGGGGGGCCGTGTGCCGGTCTCTGAGGTGGGGCCGAGTGGCCTAGGGGCCGCGGGGCCAAACAGGGGGCCGGGGGGCCTAGAGGGGGCCGAGGGGCCTAGGGGGCCGAGGGGCCAAACAAGAGGCCGGGGGGGGGGGGGGGGGGGCGGGTGCCAGTCTCTGAGGTGGGGCCGAGGGGCCTAGGGGGCCGAGGGGCCAAACAAGGGGCTGAGGTGGGGCCGAGGGGCCAAAGTAGGGGCCGGGGGGGCCGGGCGCCAATCTCTGATGTGGGGCCGAGGGGCCTAGGGGCTGCGGGGCCAAACAAGGGGCCGGGGGGGGGCCTTGGGGGGGCCGAGGGGCCTAGGGGGCCGAGGGGCCAAACAAGGGGCCTAGGGGGCCCAGGGGCCAAAGTAGGGGCCGGGGGGGGCCGGGCGCCAGGCTCTGAGGTGGGGCCGAGGGGCCTAGGGGCCGCGGGGCCAAACAAGGGGCCGGGGGGGACTTGGGGGGGGCCGAGGGGCCTAGGGGGCCGAGGGGCCAAACAAGGGGCCTAGGGGGCCGAGGGGCCAAGTAGGGGGGGGGGCCGGGCGCCAGGCTCTGAGGTGGGGCCGAGGGGCCGAGGGACCTAGGGGCCGCGGGGCCAAACAAGGGGCCGGGGGGGTCTTGGGGGGGCCGAGGGGCCTAGGGGGCCGAGGGGCCAAACAAGGGGCCTAGGGGGGGCCGAGGGGCCAAGTAGGGGCCGGGGGGCCGGGCGCCAGGCTCTGAGGTGGGGCCGAGGGGCCTAGGGGCCGCGGGGCCAAACAAGGGGCCGGGGGGGCCTTGGGGGGGCCGAGGGGCCTAGGGGGCCGAGGGGCCTAGGGGGCCGAGGGGCCAAACAAGGGGCCTAGGGGGCCGAGGGGCCAAGTAGGGGCCGTGGGGGCCGGGCTCCAGGCTCTGAGGTGGGGCCGAGTTGCCTAGGGGCCGCGGGGCCAAACAAGGGGCCGGGGGGGGCTTGGGGGGGGCCGAGGGGCCTAGGGGGCCGAGGGGCCAAACAAGGGGCCTAGGGGGCCGAGGGGCCAAGTAGGGGCCGGGGGGCCGGGCGCCAGGCTCTGAGGTGGGGCCGAGGGGCCGAGGGACCTAGGGGCCGCGGGGCCAAACAAGGGGCCGGGGGGGGTCTTGGGGGGGCCGAGGGGCCTAGGGGGCCGAGGGGCCAAACAAGGGGCCTAGGGGGGGCCGAGGGGCCAAGTAGGGGCCGGGGGGCCGGGCGCCAGGCTCTGAGGTGGGGCCGAGGGGCCTAGGGGCCGCGGGGCCAAACAAGGGGCCGGGGGGGCCTTGGGGGGGCCGAGGGGCCTAGGGGGCCGAGGGGCCTAGGGGGCCGAGGGGCCAAACAAGGGGCCTAGGGGGCCGAGGGGCCAAGTAGGGGCCGTGGGGGCCGGGCTCCAGGCTCTGAGGTGGGGCCGAGTTGCCTAGGGGCCGCGGGGCCAAACAAGGGGCCGGGGGGGGCTTGGGGGGGGCCGAGGGGCCTAGGGGGCCGAGGGGCCAAACAAGGGGCCTAGGGGGCCGAGGGGCCAAGTAGGGGCCGGGGGGCCGGGCGCCAGGCTCTGAGGTGGGGCCAAGGGACCTAGGGGCCGCGGGGCCAAACAAGGGGCCGGGGGGGCCTTGGGGGGGGGCCGAGGGGCCTAGGGGGGCCGAGGGGCCAAAGTAGGGGCCGAGGGGCCTAGGGGCCGCGGGGCCAAACAATGGGGCCAGGCGCTGGGCAGGGACTGGGCCGGGCGCTGGGCAGGTATGGGGCCAGGCGCTGGGCAGGTACTGGGCCGGGCGCTGGGCAGTACGGAGCCGGGCGCTGGGCAGGTACGGGGCCGGGCGCTGGGCAGGTACGGGGCCGGGCGCTGGGCGCGGAATGGGGCCGGGCGCGGGGCTAGGTACGGGGCCGGGCGCGGGCAAGAGACGGGGCCGGGCGCTGGGCGAAGGACGGGGCCAGGCGCGGGCTTGGTACGGGCCGGGCGACGGGCTAGGTACGGGCCGGGCGACGGGCTAGGTACGGGCCGGGCGCGGGCATCGAAGTTGACGGGGCCAGCGGGGCCGAGGCGACTGGCTAGGTACGGGCCGGGCGACGGGCTAGGTACGGGCCGGGCGACGGGCTAGGTACTGGCCGGGCGACGGGCTAGGTACTGGCCGGGCGCGGGCGTCCAAGTTGACGGGGCTAGTGGGGCCGAGTCGACGGGCTATGTACGGGCCTGGCGAAGAGCTAGGTACGGGCCGGGCGCGGGCGACGAAGTCGACGAGACCAGTGGGGCCGAGGCGACGAGCTAGGTACGGGCCGGGCGACGCGCTAGGTACGGGCCGGGCGCGAGCGACGAAGACGACGGGGCCAGCGGGGCCGAGGCGACGGGCTACGTACGGGCCGGGCGACGGGCTAGGTACGGGCCGGGCGACGCGCTAGGTACGGGCCGGGCGCGGGCGACGAAGTCGACGGGCTAGGTACGGGCAGTGCAGTAGGTGGTGGGCCCATTGAGACTAGGTCCTAAGACTTAGTTGCTCTTAATACCATGTTAGAATCTTAGGTGAGAAGTGATTGACTAGGAAAGGGGAGGGGTACAAGTAGAATGTCGAGAGAAATTCTGTACCCCCTAAGGCTAAACCCACTATAGCCTAGACAAATGTAAACACATGAACTAAGCCTAGATATAACTAAGCATATATGTTTGACACTTGGCGGCAGACCAGTGGTGGCTCGTGAAGCGACCAGGTGCACGTAGGCCAAATCTGGTCGAGTGCACATCATCGCATACATGAGGGAACCGACGAGCTCGGGGTAAGCCTCATCACAGGGCTCAGGTGAGGGAACAGAGGGTGCAGTGAGTTGGTGCTGCAGAGAGAGTGGGGTGGGCATTGAAGCTGCTTCCTGCATCTTAAACCTGGTCAGAACGTTGTTGATGTAGAACTTCTGCGAGAGGGTGATGGTGCGGGCCGTGCGATCACGTGTGATTTCCATGCCCAAATAGTTCGTCAGTTTCCCAAGATCCTTCATAGCCAGCTTCTCACCAAGTGCGGTTTTGACTGCTGCCAACTCAGTCTGATCCTTGGTGACAAGGATCATGTCATCGACATAAACCAAGATGAAGAAGCGGGATGGTGTTGCTCGGATGAAGAGGCTGGGGTCAGAGGTGGATGGGTGAAAGTCGAGGGACCCTAAGGTGCTCTTGAGCTTGTTGTGCCATTGCCGGGGTGCTTGCTTGAGGCCATAGACTGGTCGATTCAGCTTCCATACAGTGCCTGGTGGAAAAGGAGCTGGAAATCCTTCGGGCCGCTCCATGTAGATTTCCTCTCGAAGGATCCCTTGCAGAAACGCAGAGGACACATCCATGCAGTCAACCTCCATGTCATCTCGAGCGGCAACATCAAGAAGGGTGCGCAGTGTGGGAGGTTTGGCGGTGGGAGAGAATGTCTCAAAGAAGTCCAGTCCATGCTTTTGGGTGAATCCCTTGGCACAGTACCGGGTTTGAAGACGGGAAATTCGCCTGGAAGTTGTTTCACCCGGAAAACCCATTTTCCCTTCACAATGTTGACGCCGGAGGGAGGAGAGACATCTGTGAAAGTTCCTGTGTGAATGAAGGCCTCACACTCTGCGACAATGGCCCCTAGCCACTGAGCGGCGTGAGGACCAGAAACTGCTTCAGCATAGGTGAGAGGTGTGGGGATGGAGGGGTTGTCCGAGAAGTTGAGGGTGGGAGATTCTGCGATATCTGGAAAGAGGGAGCAGAGTGCGTGTATGGCTGAGTCAATCTCAATCAACTCCTCATGTCTGTCCTCAAGAAGGGAGGGCATGAGCGAATAATCACCCCCGACAGGAGGAGGATTGAGAGAGACACGAATGGAAAGGGAAAGAGGCTTGGGAGCTTTGCGCGAGCGGGTGCGACCAGCGATGGGGGAGGGAGGCGGAGCTGGAGGAGAAGCAGCAGGCGTAGTGGCAGCATCAGGAACAGCAGCTGGATCAGGAGCAGGAGCTGGATCAGGAGGAGGACGGCGTTGGTAGGTTTTGAGAGGAATGGGCTCGGGGGCGGGAAGGAGCGGGGGAGACTGCGTGGTGCTGGAAGGGGAAGCGGGTGACGGGGGGTCGGAAACTGTGGAGGGAGCGGGAAGAGGAGGAGATGGAGTGGTGGTAGGAGGAAGGCTGTCAAAGTCAGCCCAAGTAAGAGAAGGAGGCGGAGGAGAAGGAGAAACTGTGGAGGAGGGGTAGAACGGGTGGGATTCATCGAAGAAAGCATCTCGGCTGCGATAAAGTTTGTTGGTGGTAGGATGGAGGAAGAGGTAGTCTGGGGAGTCCGAGTTGTGCCCGAGGTACACGCACGTGATTGTTTTCGGAGCAAGCTTGTCGCCAGCTGCACGACGGGCTTGGGAGTTGAGGAGAACATAGGAAGTGCACCCCCATACATGAAGAGGGCGGACGGACGGCTTTTGACCCGTCCACAGCTCTGCGGGGGTGGTGTGGGTGTGGTGAGGATGAGGATGGAGATTGTGGAGGGCGGCAGCATGGAGCATGGCGTATCCCCAAAGAGAGGGAGGGGCGGAAGCATGAGTGAGGAGGCAGCGAGCAATCTGCACCAGGATGCGGTTTAGGCTCTCAGCAACACCGTTCTGTTGAGGGCTGTCTGGGAGGGTGAAGGTCTGATGAATACCCTCAGTAGAGCAGAAAGCTTTGAGAGTGTTGTTGCGGAATTCACCGCCACCGTCAGAGTGAAGAATCTTGATTTTGGTTTTGAAGTGTGAATGAGCCTGCCTTGCCCATTCCATGATAATGGCTGGGGCTTCAGACTTGTCGGTGAGAAGGTGAACGGACACATAGCGGGAATAGTCATCAACGATGACAAGGAAGTAGAAGTGTCCGCCACGGGAACGAACAGGAGCTGGACCCCAAAGGTCCATGTGTACGCGATCAAGAGGTGCGGTAGAGGTGGACTCAGTGGGAGGATGGGGCTGTTCCCGAAGCTTGCTCTGTGCACAGTCAAGGCAAGATGGTCCAGAAAGAGAAGGGGGTTGTGGAAGTGAGGCGGGCAGCCCATGAAGGAGTTGTTTGGTGGCAAGGTCTGAAAGTGCGCGGAAGTTGATGTGGCCGAGGCGGTGATGAAATAGCATAGTCTTGTCATTGAGGAGGCGGCAGTGACATGAGGGGGGGTCTGAGGATGGAAGCGGAAGGTTGGTGAGGGAGCATGTTTGAACAGGAGGTACAACTAGAGTGTACAGGTTGTTGGAGTTGAGGGTGAAGCGGGCAAGATTGAGTCCGGTTTTGGCGTCAAACATGTCACAGTAGTCAACATCATTGGGAAAGATGGTGATCACGCCTGCGTGTTGGATTTCCCGCTGTGCAAGAAGGTTATAGCGGAGGGTAGGGGCACAGATGCCAGTGACTGTGCCGGATGGGAAAGCTGTACAGGAAACTGTGGAGGACCCATGGCATTGGATGGAGAAGCTAGAATCGGCTCCAAGGAGTGAGGTGGGAGCCTGGTAGGAAATGAAGGCAGTTTGGTCTTTAAGCACTGTGTGGGTGGCACCACTGTCTAGTATGAACTCAATTCCCTGTGTGGTTGAAACACCGATGTACTGCGACCCCTTCTCATTAATAAGACCAGCACCAGAGAACAACAGGTTAAGGCGAACATCAGATGGGGCACTAGCAAATGCCTGAGCAGGTTCCTCCACTGCCTCGACCTAGTTCACGCGACGGGGTGGTGCCCAGTTGGGAGGGCGCTTGTCCTTGGAGACACCGTGGACGTCATACCACTCGTCATCTTGCTTCTTGAAGCAAGTTGCCTCAGGGTGGTTGGTGCCGTTGCATTTCTGCCCCGCACGTGGACCCTTCCTAATGAGGTACTGGCATGGGGGAAAGGAGTTGCGCCTCTGGCCCTGCTGGGAACGAAATGGGATGCCAGGGGAGTAGCGCACAGCATTGACGGATGCCTGGGCTGCAAGATCCTTTTCGGCAGAGAGAAGGGCCGAAGCGACTTTCTCGAAGGTGAGTTCCTTGGTGGGGAGCTGCTTGAGCATGGAACTGGTGACGTTGTAGGCCGGGGTGAGTCCGACGAGAAGCCCAACAGCAGGTGCCTGTTCGGGGAAGGTGATCCCAATGTCCTTGAGCTCCTCATGGATGTTGCAGATTTCAGAGATGTAGTCTGCCATGCCCGGGCATTCCTCAAGGCGGATTTGGAATATGCGAGGAATGAGGATTGCAACTCCCACGGCAGTTTTGTCATGAAAGCGATCCTGGAGGTACTTCCAAATGTCATGCGCAGAGCGGAAGGTGCGGTAGGACTTGACTAACTCAACTGGGGTGGTGGTGATGAAAACCCTAATCACTGCCGCATCAGCCTGCTCCCAGAGACTGAAGTCCGTCTCATACTTGGTGGTTTTAGCGTCGAAAGCAAGCTTGGCTGTGGCAGTGGCGCCTTCGCCGAGAGGATCGGGAGGGAGAGGCATCTTCCCCTTGCCGCGATTGAGGAGGATGTCCTTGAGGCAAATCCCCTTGAGCTCCGAGCTAAGGAGGTGCTTCTCCACTCCATAGCACCACTCCCCGAAATTGGTGCTCGTGCCGTTGGGAGCGAGGTTAAGGATGATGAGGTTTCCGACGAGAGTGGAAGTTGAAGTTGCCATTTCGCGCGGAGCGCAGCGCTAAAGTCTCCGATACGTAGCGGAGCGGAGTTCGGGTGATTTTGGAAATTGAGGAAGTTCGAAACGCGATTTTGGCAATAGAATGCCCGTACTATACCCTGATATACTGCTTCGCCAATGCCCCCTGTTCTGCTTCGCTGCTGCCCCTGTTCCGCTTCTCTGCTGCGCCGCTGACCTGTTCTGCTGCGCCGCTGACCTGTTTTGCTGCGCCGCTGACCTGTTCTGCTGCGCCGCTGAACCTGTTCTGCTGCGCCGCTGAACCTGTTCCGCTGCGCCGCTGAAAACCTGTTCCGCTGCGCCGCTGGACCTGTTCCGCTGCGCCGCTGAAAACCTGTTCCGCTGCGCCACTGAAAACCTGTTCCGCTGCGCCGCTAGACCTGTTCCGCTGCGCCGCTGAAAACATGTTCGAAGTTAAGAAGATGCGAAAATTGTCACGGAGATATAAAAACCAGAAGCTTACGATGAAGGAAGTAGAAAGCTGAGAATGTCGCCGTTGAAAAACGAGATGCGCGATGAAGGAAGCCGAATGCGTGCTTGACCGGAGCGACGATGTGAAGTTTCTGAAAAACGCTAAGCGTAGGAGCCGGGAACCGAAATAGGCATAGCCTAAAAGGAGAGAACCATCGGGACGCCAAGGATCAGATTCCGCGTGAGCGGAATTTACTAGCTCGATACCATGATAGAATTGGAACTGAACTGATTGCTTGATAAGGAAGGCACTGGGCCTTAAGTACAAACAGGGTTGGGTTGAGCAAAGCTAGGGAAAGGATGGGATGGGAATCCTAGCAAATCTCCAATTGGTGAGTTGGCAGATTTGCAGGATTACGAGGGAATCCCAACCAGATAGGGTTGGGATTACAAATCTACACCCCACCTACAAAGTAACCTAACCGATATAGAATATAGTACAAAGTGTTGACTGACTATTTCTAACACCCCTGTCCCCCTTCTCCCCTCTATTGCTTCTGCTGCTGCTGTCGACCTTGTTGGCACTGAGGAGGTCGGAGCTGCGTCTGCCCCAAGTGGGAGGCGCCGCAACAGCAAGGGCAAGGGGAGCAAGGGAAGTGGAGGGGACGGTGGGGGCGGCGGTGGAGGCGGCGGAGGAGGCGGAAGGGGTGGCGGTGGAGGTGGGGGTGGTGCCGGGAGTGGGGGCTACAGTGGCGGCAGTGGGGGTGGTGGAGGCAGCGGTGGAGGTGGTGGAGGCAGCGGCAGCGGTGGTGGCGGTGGCGGCGGCGGTGGTGCTGGTCGAGGTGCAGCCGCGCAGCGTGGAGACTTTGGTGGTAGCCAACGCCAGCAGCAGCCGCGTTCCCGTGAGACCCCGTCGGCCCAGCAGCTTCATGAGTGGTACGCTGGGCGTGGGAGGTCTGGGGGTGCTGGTCCCTGCACTTACGTTCTTCGCACCGGCAGTCGTCGTGGGGAGACGTGTGGGCTGCCACACACTACGCAGCGCTGCTTCGGTCGCTTGACTGACGCCTGGCGTGCCCGGTTTCCTGACACTGTTGAGCTCCCTCGCTGGCATGATCTGCTTATGCAGAATGTGGCTATCTTTGATCTTGATTTCGATGCTATCCTTGCGCACTCTTCCACGGTTCTACCATATCCTGCAGCCCCGTCGGGCTTGCTGTCGGGACTCCACCTCCCCTCGTTCTCTACGAACCTGGTGAGTGGAGCTGACCTCCAGGACGCGTGGGTTGACCAGTTCGCCCCTGGAGGTCAGCGTGTGACCCACTGCACTTGCTCTCGGACGGGCCGCCACCTGGCCACGTTCACCCGTCGGCCAGGGTCGAGTCTGTACACACTGACTACTGCGTCTCCTCCGGTCTCTGCGTCTGGTCAGGTAGCTGCGTCTAGTCAGGTGTTTGCTGCCGCGTCCAGGTCTAGTCCAGCGTCTGCCCCCTGCTCGTGTCGTCCTCTGTCGCACGAGACTCTCCTTTGGCACCACCGCCTTGGTCACCCCTCCCTGCCTTGTCTTCGAGGTATGGCCTCCCGTACCCTTGTCTCGGGTCTACCCCGGTCCCTCCCTCCCCTTCCTCCGGGGCCTGCCCCTACCTGTGTTCCTTGTGTCGAGGGCCGGCAGCGCGCCGCTCCTCACTCCTCCACGTGCCCTCCGACTGAGGCTCCTTTGCAGACTCTTCACATGGACGTGTGGGGCCCAGCCCGCGTCCGTGGACAGGGTCACAAGCGTTACTTCCTGCTGGTCGTTGACGTCTACTCGCGTTACACCACAGTCTTCCCCTTGCGCAGCAAGGGTGAGGTCCCTGAGGTGTTGATCGACTGGATCCACGGTGCTCGTCGCCAACTCAGCGAGAGTTTCGGCTCGGACCATCATGTTCTGCGTTTGCACTCCGACAGGGGTGGTGAGTTTTCCTCCGACCTCCTGAGGGCCTTCTGTCGTGCGGAGGGCATCCGCCAGACGTTCACGCTTCCGGCCTCTCCACAGCCAAATGGGATTGCTGAGCGCCGCATTGGCATGGTCATGGACGTTGCTCGTACGTCCATGATCCATGCGGCTGCTCCCCATTTTCTGTGGCCGTTCGCGGTTCAGTACGCGGCGCATCAGATCAACCTTCAGCCTCATGTCTCCTTGCCGGAGACCACACCTACTCTGAGGTGGACGGGGAAGGTTGGCGATGCGTCCACGTTCAATGTCTGGGGATCTCGAGCTTTTGTCCGCGATACTTCAGCGGACAAACTGTCCTCTCGTGCCGTTCCCTGTGTCTTCCTTGGCTTCCCCCCGGGTGGCAGTTCTACCACCCCACCTCGCGTCGTGTTCTGTCCTCTCAGGACGTCACGTTTGACGAGTCGGTGTCTTACTACCGTCTCTTTCCTTACCGCACTGCCTCTCTCCCCCCCTCGCCGCTCTTACTAGCACCAGGTACTCCCGCGGTAGACCCCCTCCCCCCCCAGGGTCCTGCCCCCTCAGGTGTGTCCCAGGTAGACCCTGCCGAGCCGGTCGAGGTAGCTGTCGACTCAGGTGCTACTAGGGGTGCTGAGCTTGCGGGTGCGGGGACTGGGGGTACTGAGCCTGAGCGTGTGGAGCCTGGGGGTGCTGAGTCTGGGGGTGCTGAGTCTGGGCGTGTGGAGCCTGAGGGTACTGCGTCTGGAGGTGCTCTAGGTGTCCCGTCGCGGCGGGAGCCCCCCTCTCCGCAGCAGCTTCGTGAGTGGTACTCTCGGCGCTGTCAAGGTGCTGCTAGTGCTGGAGCTGCTGGAGCTGCTGGAGGTGCTGCTGGTGCTGGAGGTGCTACTGGTGCTGGCGCTACTGGAGCTGCTGGAGGTGCTGCTGGTGCTGGATCTGCTGGAGCTGCTGGAGGTGCTACTGGTACTGGAGGTGCTGCTGGTGCTGGAGCTGCTGGAGCTGCTGGAGCTGCTGGAGGTGCTGCTAAAGCTGCTGGAGGTGTTGCTGGTGCTGGAGCTGCTGGAGGTGCTGCTGGGACTGGAGGTGCTGCTGGGACTGGAGACCCTGGGGCTGAGGGTACCGGTTCTGTCTCTGCTGTTTCTGGAGGCGCTGCGCGGCCGCGGCCGTACTACATTCCACTCCTTCAGCAGGTTCTTGGTTCCCCGCCTTCTCCTGGTCCTACTCCTCCTTTCCTGAGTCCACCGCCTGTCCAGTCCCAGTCGCAGTTACAGCCGGCCTCTCCACTGCCTGGTCCTTCTCCTTACTCTGGACCGACTAGAGGTCTTACTGAGCGTCGTGGGCCTGAGTCGCGTCCTGTGTCGCCTGAGTATCGTTCTGCGTCGCCTGTTCGTACTGTTCGCGCTGGTCGTGTGTCACGTTTGCGTCCTCCTCCTGTCCCTGGCACTCACTCTATGACTCTGCGTCCTTCCACTGCTCCACAGCGTGTCCCTCTGCCGTCTCCTCCTGCGTCCTCTCTTCTTGCCGGTCCGGACCCTGCGTCTGACTCCCTTCGTGATGCTCGTCCAGCTGTCACGTGCTTTCTGGCCACTGCTGTCACTGACCCTTTGTTTGAGTCTACTGCTGCGTCTGCTCTTGTTGCTGAGCTTGTTGACTTTGCTGCAGCCTGTCGCCTCGACTACACCACTAGTCTTGTTGCTGAGTCTGCGCCTGCGTCTGTCTGTCCTCCGTCCGTCGGGGGTGAGTGTGCTCTTGGCACGGACGTTCTTGAGGACAGACAGGAGGAGTTTGAGTGCTTTGCCGCTTCTGTACCTCATCTCGTGTCCATGCTGCTTGCCCCTGAGGGAGACCCGGATGCACCAGACATCCCGACCCCGCGCTCTTACGCAGAGGCGATAGAGGGTCCCTACTCCTCTCAGTGGCAGGCAGCCATGGACGTCGAGATGGCTTCCTGGAAGTCCACAGGCACCTACGTAGACGAGGTTCCCCCACCTGGGGTGAACATCGTCAATGGCATGTGGATCTTCAGGGTGAAGCGGCCGCCGGGTTCTCCGCCTGCCTTCAAGGCGCGTTACGTTGCACGTGGCTTCAGTCAGCGACAGGGAGTTGACTTCTTTCAGACCTTCTCCCCTACCCCAAAGATGACCACTCTTCGGGTACTGCTGCACGTTGCTGATCAGCGTGACTACGAGCTCCACTCGCTTGACTTCAGCACAGCCTTCCTACAGGGCAGCCTGCACGAGGAGATATGGCTGTGCCGCCCACCTGGATTCATTGGGTCGTTTCCTCCTAGTACCCAGTGGAGCCTCCGGCGGCCAGTCTACGGTCTCCGCCAGGCACCCCGTGAGTGGCACGACACACTCAGGACGACTCTTGCTGCTCTTGGTTTTGCTCCTTCCACTGCTGACCCTTCTCTGTTTCTACGCACTGACACTACTCTGCCGCCGTTCTACGTTCTCGTGTACGTAGACGACCTCGTCTTTGCTACTGCTGACACTGAGGCACTCGCCCACGTGAAGTCGGAGCTGCAGAAGAGACACACGTGCACAGACCTGGGTGAGCTGACAAGCTATCTTGGCTTGCGGATCACCCGGGACAGAGCACAGCGCACCATTACCTTGACTCAGTCACACATGGTGCAGCAGGTACTTCAGCGCTACTTCCTTGCTCGAGAGTTACAGCAGCGTGGCCAGCTTCGCCTTGCTTACGTGGCCTCTCAGGCCAACACTGCTGATGTTTTCACCAAGGCACTTCAGCCTTGTGATCATCAGCGTTTCTGTACTGTGTTAGGTCTTGTACCTACTGTGCCTCACTTACTTTCTTCTTGACTCTGCTTGTACTGTACTCTTTATACATATACCTGTATGCTTACACTTGCTAGGTTGTGTTCACTGTATTGTTTGTTTTCCTTTATATAACTCTGCATGTGAACTGGCATTGTGGCCATTTGCTTGTGCTCAGACTGCGTGGTGACTTTGTGATCCACCCTGAGCTTCCTTTGCCTTTCTTGACTAGTCTTGTGACATCTTGTTCTCCCCCACTTTGCCTATGGGGGTGTGTCAAACTTATATGCTATAGTCTGTTTAGGCTGTAGTGGGGTAGTTCTTATAGGGTACAACACTTTTAGGTTTCCTACTTGTACCCACCTGCTTTCTAGTTTTGTCATTCATTCGCTCTCATTCTAACAAGTGACAACAGTGGCGAGGAGACGAGAGACAGTGGGACTAGTAGCACGAGCGCGTTCTGACTCAGAGTCAGGAACGGCAGGAAGAGAGGACTCAGGAGGAGCAGGAAGAGGAACACGCAGGGGAACAGAGGAAGGACGAAGTGCCATAGCGTGTGTGCCGGGGACAGGAGGAGGAGGCGGACGAGGAACTCGACGACCAGTGCGAACAGTGGAGGCAGGACGAGACGTTGGCTCACGATGCTCTGTAAGACCGCCGGTCTGCTCAGTGTAAGGAGAAGGAGCAGGCAGTGGGGAGGCTGGCTGTAACGGCGGCTGCGACTGGTCAGGCGGTGGACACAGTAAGGGAGGAGTAAGGCCAGTAGCAGACGGGACACCAAGAACCTGTTGAAGTAGGGGAATGAAGTAAGGTCGCCGCCACACAGTGCCTCCAGCACCAGTACCACCAGATTTAGCACCCCCAGCTCCTTCACCTCCAGCTCCAGGGTCAACAGCTCCAGCTCCTACAGGTCGAGCGCCTCCCGCGCCAGCGCCTCCAGCTCCAGTGCCAACAGCTCCAGCTCCTCCAGCTCCAGCGCCAACAGCGCCTCCAGCTACAGCTCCACTCCCACCAGCCCCAGCAGCTCCAGGCTCTGTAGGGTCTCCAGCTCCAGCGCCTCCAACACTACCAGTCCCGGCAGCTCCATTACCCTCGGTACGAGCACCTCCAGGACCAACAGCTGCAGCACCTCCGGTACCACCAGCTCCAGCAGGAACTCCAGGACCTCCAGCTCCAGTGTCTCCAGCGGGAGAGTCTCCAGCTCTAGCAGCTCCACTCCGAAGGCGTGTGCGCTGAGTAAACCACTCGCGCAGATTCTGCGGGGAGAGAGGCTCCGGCCGGGGAGACAGTCGTGGCGAAGCACCCGCAGGACCTCCAGACGATGCAGTATCCCGAGGCTCAGCACCCCCAGACGCAGCACCCACAGGCTCCACACCCACAGGCTCAGCACCCCTAGACTCCACACCTACACGCTCAGCACACCCAGGCTCAGCACCCCCAGACCCGGCACCCTCACACTCAGCAGCCCCAGGCTCCGAACCCCCAGGCTCCGCACCCCCAGGCTCCGCACCCCCACGCTCAGCACCCCCAGACGCAGCATCCCCAGACGCAGCACCTCGAGCAGCACCTGAGTCGACAGCTACTTCAACAGGCACAAAACTAGGGAGAGGGTCTACCTGAGACACATCTGAGAGAGCAGGACCCTGGCCGGGGAGGGGGTCTACCGGAGGGGGACCTGGAGCAAGGAAGAGCGGCGGGGGTGGGGGAGGGGCAGAGCGGTAGGGAAAGAGACGGTAGAAGGGAACCGACTCGTCAAACGTGACGTCCTGAGAGGGGAAGACACGGCGCGAGGTGGGGTGGTAAAACTGCCAGCCAGGCACGTCAGGGGTGAATCCAAGGAAGACGCAGGGAATAGCGCGGGCGGAGAGCTTGTCTGCGGACGTATTGCCAACAAAAGCACGAGAGCCCCAGACCCGGAACACCGACGCATCGCCAACCTCCCCCGTCCAACGCAGCGTCGGCAAGGTATCCGGCAAGGAGACACGAGGCCAGAGGTTGAGCTGATGCGTAGCGTACCGGACCGCAAACGGCCACAGAAAATGGGGAGCAGCTGCATGGATCATGGAGGTACGAGCGACCTCCATGACTAAGCCAATGCGGCGCTCAGCAATCCCATTTTTCCGAGGGGAGGCCGGAAGTGTGAACGACTGGAGAATGCCCTCCCCACGACAAAAGTCCCGCAAGAGGTCAGAGGAGAAATCACCACCTCTGTCAGAGTGCAAACGCAGGACAGGAAGGTCCTGGCGGAACCGCTCGCAGAGCTGGAGACAGACTGCGTGGATCCAAGGGATCAAGACATCAACAACCTGACCCTTGCTGCGCAAGGGGAAGACCGTGGTGTACCGCGAGTAGTCGTCAACAACCAGCAGAAAGTAGCGCTCACGACCCTGTCCACTAACGCGGGCCGGGCCCCACACGTCCATGTGAAGAGTCTGCATGGGAGCATTCGTCGGGGGAAACGAGGAGGAGTGAGGAGCGGCGTGCTTCCGCCCCTCGACGCAAGGAAGGCAGGGCAGGGCAGGCGAGGGCGGGAGGGGAGGCAGAGACCTGGGAAGACCAGAGACAAGGAGGGGGGAGTGCATGCCACGAAGGCGTGGCAGGGAGGGGTGACCCAGGCGGTGGTGCCACAAAAGATTCTGGTGCGACAGGAGGCGACACGAGCAAGGGGGTGCTACCTGACGTGACGCGGACACCTGGGCAGACGCAGCTAACTGAGGAGGCTCGGTAGCCAGTGTGTACAGACTCGACCGTGGCCGACGAGTGAACGTGGCCAGGTGATGGCCCGTCCATGTACACGTGCAGATCGACACACGCTGACCCCCAGGAGTGGTGGTAGTGACCATCGCATCCTGGAGGGCAGCGGTACTCACCAAGTTCGTAGAGAACGAGGGGAGGTGAAGACCAGATACGGAGCCGGACGGAACCGCCGGACACGAGAGAACAGTGGAGGAACAGGCAAGGACTGAGCCCCCGGAGGGGTCAGCCAGCCTGACCGGTACAGGTGCATTGAGAGGAGTGAGGGTGGTGCTGTCGCGAAAGAAACAGCGTGAGGCACCTGAGTCAAGTGTGAAGGTGTGCAAGGCCTCAGTAGGCGCAGTACCAGGGAGAACAGACTCACTAGCACCAAGAGCAGCAGCCTCTATACCTGGGTCAGGCGGCACACACATGAAACAGTCACCCTCAGCACTAACAGACAAAGCATACATAGCATCAAGGATAACATCAAAGTCTTGGTCATAGATAGCAACTCCAGACCTAAGCAGGTCTTCCCAGCAGGGGCGCTCGCCCTTGTCACCAAACTCTGTACGCCAAGCGTCGTCGAGGCGAGAGAAGCAGCGGCGCTGAGTGTGAGGCTTCCCGCATGTCTGACCAGCTCGGTCAACCGTGCGAATGACATACGGGCAGCTACCACCACCCCCAGACGTCCCACGCTGAGAAAACCACTCACGAAGCTGCTGAGGCGACGGGGTCTCGCTCCGACGCTGCTGCTGCTGTCGTTGGCCACCTCCCAAACCACCACACTGAGTAGCTCCAGCCCTACCGCCACCACTCCCACTGCCGCCACTACCGCCACTACCGCCACCCCTAACGCTGCTACCGCCGACTCCAATAAAGCCCCCACTCCCGCCACCACTCCCACCACCGCCACCACCTCCACTACCGCCACCACCTCCACTGCCTCCACCACCGCCCACTGCTGCCCCCACCACCACCCCCGCTGCTACCGCCACCACCCCTGACACCCTTGCCCTTGCTGTTGCGGCGCTCCGCACTAGCAAAAGCAGCCCCGACGTCCTCAGCAGCAGCAGAGGCGTAGGAGGGAGCAAGGGGGGAGGGGGAGCACCCCTCAAAGAAGGGCGTGCGCGGAGTGCCAAGAGCAGCACCTACAGCAACTACACTAGTCTCAGCTGCGAGGAGGTGCTGCTCGAGTAGGTCAACAGTGAGGACGGTGGGGTCAAGGGAGAGAAAGTGGTCCCTGACAGAGCGAAGAGAGTCAGGGAGGCGGGTGACTATAAAGTAGAGAGTGATGAACATCGGGGGCTGGTTCCTGGCAAGGAACTCAGCGGGAGCGGCAGCACGGTAGCGGGCGTTGCTAGTGCGAAGGTGGGAAACCAGGTCCTCTACCGTGGCAAAGGCGGACAGCTCGGGAAACAGGTACGGCAGTAGAAGACGGCCTAGAGCAGCATTGGCAGGAGAGGAGTAACGGGTGACTACAGCGTCGTACAGTGCCTGTGCTGTCCTGTGCTGTCCGAAGTGAGCGCATTCGGCCAACGGCAGGTGGTTGTGAATGGCTAAGTGAGCAGCAGCGTCATGAGTAATCCACAATGAGCGAGTCGCACTGTCAGCTGTGGCGGGAGGGGCGGGAGAAGCACCAGACGTGTGGTCAAACAACGAAACGCTGTCCCTAGAGTCGCTCAGTAGGTATAGCTGCAGGTCGTCAAGCCACATGTCAAACTGGATCAGGCGGCCCTCATGATCGAACACGAGAACGCGGAGAGAAGCCATAGGGGCGCAGCACGCTGGGCGGGCAGAAGCGGGGCAGCGTAGGGAGCAGGGCAGGCAGCAAAGAGGGGCGGCAAGCAGGCTGCAAGAGAGGCGGCTCGAGGGCCTAGGGGTGGCGGGCAGGTCGCAAGAGGCGGCACGCAGGGCTGAAGGGGCTGCGAGAGGGCCGCAAGGGGCGGCTAGCAGGGCCTAGGGGCGTCGGGCATCGGGCCGGGGCTAAGGGCGACAAGCGCGGGCCTAGGGGCGACGGGCGACGGGCCGGGGCCTAGGGGCGATGGGCGACGGGCGACGGGCCGGGGCCGGGGTCTAGGGGTGACAGGCGCGGGGCGACGGGCGACGGGCCGGGGCCTAGGGGCGTCGAGAGACGGGCTGGGGCTAAGGGCGACGGGCGCGGGCCTTGGGGCGTCGAGCGACGGGCCGGGGCTAGGGGCGACGGGCGACGGGGCTGGGGCCTAGGGGCGACGTGCCGAGGGGCGAGGGGCGACGGGCAACGGGCCAAGGCCGGGGCCTAGGGGCGACGGGCGTCGAGCCGGGGCCTAGGGGCATCAGGCTACGGGCCAGGGCTAGGGGCGACAGGCGCGGGCCTAGGGGCGTCGGGTGACTGGCCGGGCCTAGGGGCGACGGGCGCGGGCCTAGGGGCGACGGGCGACGGGCAACAGGTCGTAGGAAGGCCGCACAAGGGCGGCGCGCGGGGCAGCAGGTGCGGCACGAGGGTCGCTAGGGGCGGCTAGTGGGGCAGCGCTTTGGGGGGCCCAAGGAAAAAAAAAACGGTCCTAGCGAAGGACCTGCTCTGAAACCATGTCAAACTAACGAACGGGAATGAATGCATTGAGCAGAAGTTGGGTACAAGTACTAACCCTAATTGGGTTGTACCCCTTATGGGCTACCCCACTATAGCCTACACAAATGTAAGCACTATAACATTCTGACACGAAGTATGGGCTGATCCGCGCTAAAAAGGTTTCGGTATCAGGGAAGTCTACACACAACCTTGATACCGTCAGGCTAACCATAATTTCTATCAGTGTAAAAAAAACCAAACTCTTTTTGCGTCAGGGTAAAAATAACGGAATCCTGATTTTGACAGGCTAAATCTGAAAAAGCGGCTGGCCCCCAGGGTAATTGTCAAACTAACGAACAAGAATGAATGAAGTATGAAAGAGTTGGGTACAAGAACTAACCCTAATTGGGTTGTACCCCTTATGGGCTACCCCACTATAGCCTACACAAATGTAAGCACTATGACATTCTGACACAGCCCCATAGGCAAAGTGGGGGAGAACAAGTGGTCACAAGACCAGTCAAGAAAAGCAAAGCAAGCTCAAGGTGGATCACGAAGTCACCACACAGTCCGAGCACAAGCAAAGGGCCACAAGGCCAGTTCACATGCAGAGTTATATAAAGAAAACAAACAATACAGTGATCATACCCTAGCAAGTGGAAGCATGCAGGTATATATAGAGATCACAGTACAAGCAAGTAGTCGACCCCCTGTCGCTGACTGAAGCCTCTAACAACGTAACGCGCCTTGGAGGCAGGCGGAGAACCCGGTGGCCGCTTCACCCTGAAATTCCACATGCCATCGACTATGTTCGCCCGAGGCGGGGGAACTGCGTCGACGTAGGTTCCTGTGGACTTCCAGGATGCCATCTCAGCATCCATGGCTGTCTGCCGCTGAGAGGAGTAAGGACCCATAATCGCCTCTGCGTAAGAGGGCGGGGTCGGGATGTCTGGTGCATCCGGGTCTCCCTCAGGGGCAAGCAGCATGGAAGCGAAACGAGGTACAGCAGCTGCAAGCCACTCAAAGTCCTTCTGCCTATCCTCAAGGACATCCGTGCCAAGAGCACACTCACCCCCGACGGACGGAGGACTGGCAGACTCAGACTCAGCAATGAGAGCAGTGGCGTAGTCTAGACAATAGGCAGCAGCAAAGTCAACCAGCTCAGCAACTAGGGCAGACGCAGCAGTGGACTCAAAAGAAGGGTCAGTGACAACTGTGGCGAGGAGACGAGAGACAGTGGGACTGGCAGCACGAGCGCGGTCAGACTCAGGATTAGGGACAGCAGGAAGCGAGGACTCAGGAGGAGGCGGCAGAGGAACACGTAGTGGCACAGAGGAAGGACGAAGTGCCATAACGTGTGTGCCGGGGACAGGAGGAGGACGCGGACGAGGAACACGACGACCAGTGCGAACAGTGCGAACAGGCGAGGCAGGACGAGACTCAGGCTCACGACGCTCTGTAAGACCTCCCGTCTGCTCAGTGTAGGGAGAAGGTGTAGGCAGTGGGGAGGCTGGCTGCAGCGGTGGCTGCGACTGGTCAGGGGGTGGACACAGGAAAGGAGGAGGAAGGCCAGTAGAAGACGGGAGACCAAGAACCTGCTGAAGGAGGGGAACGAAGTACGGTCGCTGCTGTCTAGTGTCTCCAGAACTAGCACCACCAGCACCAGCACCCCCAGGGCCAGCGCCTCCAGCTCCAGCTCCTCCAGCACCACCAGCCCCGGCAGCTCCAGTACCTCCAGTACGAGCACCTCCAGGACCAGTAGGACCAGCACCTCCAGGACCTCCAGCACCAGCTGAAACACCAGTACCCCCAGACTCCACACCCTCAGGCTCCGCACCCGCAGGCACAGCACCCCCACGCTCAGCACCCCAAGTCTCAGCACCCTCAAGCTCAGCACCCCCAGTCTCATCACCCCCAGGCTCAGCACCCTCAGACGCAGCATGTCTAGGAGCACCTGAGTCTACAGCGACCTCACCAGACACAGTACCAGGGGGTGGGTCTACCTGAGAGACACCTGAGGGAGAAGGACCCTGAGGGGGGAGGGGGTCTACCGGAGGGGGACCTGGAGCAAGGAAGAGCGGCGGGGGAGGGAGAGGGGCAGAGCGGTAGGGGAAGAGACGGTAAAAGGGAACCGACTCGTCAAAAGTGACGTCCTGAGAGGGGAGAACACGGGGCGAGGTAGGGTGGTAAAACTGTCAGCCAGGCGCGTCAAGGACAAAGCCAAGGAAGACGCAGGGAATAGCGCGGGCGGAGAGCTTGTCCGCGGACGTATCGCGGACAAAGGCACGAAAACCCCAGACCCGGAAAACCAACGCATCGCCAACCTTTCCCGTCCAACGCAGTGTGGGCAAGGTCTTCGGAAAGGAGACACGGGGCCAGAGGTTGAGCTGATGCGCAGCATACCAAACTGCAAACGGCCACAGAAAATGGGGAGCATCCGCATGGACCATGGAGGTATGAGCGACCTCCATGACCAAGCCAATGCGGCGCTCAAAAATCCCATTTGGTTGAGGGAAGTCCGGAAGCGTGAACGACTGGAGAATGCTCTCCCTGTCAGAATAGTATGTTTCTCTAGTCTGCAGTGGGGTACTCTGTAGTGAGTACAACCCTGCTAGGGTTTTCTATTTGTATCCCAATGCTTTCTAGTGAACTCATCCTCACTCATTTCATTCTCGATTCTCACATGGTATAGAGCATTTTTTTCGATCCTTCCTAAGGGCCCACCACATCTTCAACTTTTTTTTTCCTCACCTTCCTGCCGCGCGCGTCGCGCCTACCCTTAAGACCCCGTAAGGCCCCGTCAGGCCCCGTTTACGGCCCCGTAAGGCCCCGTTTACGGCCCCACTTACGGCCCCGTACGGCCCCTTAAGGCCCCGTCGGCCCCGTTTACGGCCCCGTAAGGCCCCGTCGGCCCCGTTTACGGCCCCGTAAGGCCCTGTTAACGGCCCCGTCAGGCCCCGTCAGGCCCCGTAAGGCCCAGTCAGGCCCCGTTAGCGGCCCCGTCAGGCCCCGTCAGGCCCCGTAAGGCCCCGTCAGGCCCCGTCAGGCCCCCACCCACCCTGTTGCGGCCCTGTTCCGGCCTTGCCCCGGCCCTACCTCGACCTGTCGCGGCCCTGCTGCGGCCCCGTCGCAGCCCTGTCCCGGCCCCTTCTACGGCCCTGCTCCGACCCGGCCCCGGCTCTGCCCCTACCCTGCCCCTTGCCCTGCTCCTGCACTGCTGCGGCCCGGCCCCGGCCCTGCCCCGGACCTGTCGCGGCCTTGCCCCGGCCCTGCCCCGGCCCTGCGCCGCCCCTGTCCCGAGCCTGTCACGGCCCTGCCCCGACCCTGTCGCGGCCCTATCGCGGCCCTGCCCCTGCCATGCCCCGACCCTGCCCAGGCCCCGCCCTCCTCATGCCGGTCGTGGCACACCAGGGGCCCGTGCACCGCCCCCCCCCCCCCTTTTCCCGTCGCCTTGCGTGGCGAGCGGGGGGGGGGGGGGGGGGCGCGCGCGGGGAGGGGACCTGCAGCACCTGCCTGCCCCCCCCGCACCTCCCCCCCCCCCCCCCCCCCCCCTCAGGTCGCCTCAACAGGCGACGGGAGGGGCGACCTGGCGGGGGGGGGCGTGCGTCGGAGCAGCCGCCCCAGGTGCAGCCGCCCCTGGAGCAGCCGCCCCTGGTGCAGCCGCCCCTGGTGCAGCCGCCCCTGGAGCAGCCGCCCCTGGTGCAGCAGCCCCTGGAGCAGCCACCCCTGGTGCAGCCGCCCCTGGTGCAGCCGCCTCTGGAGCAGCCGCCCCTGGAGCAGCCGCCCCTGGAGCAGCCGCCCCTGGAGCAGCCGCCCCTGGTGCAGCCGCTCCTGGACATCAGCAGCCGCCCCTGGCCCCTGGCCCCTGGAGCAGCCGCCCCTGGACCCCCTCCTCTCCGCCCTTTTCTCCACTCCCTCCCCCTGCTGCGGGTGCAGCAGTGGGGGGAGGGGATCTGCCAACCCCCCCCCCCCCCCCATCTCTCTGCTGCGGGTGCAGCAGTGGGGAAGGGTATGGAGGTGGCGGGTGTGGCCAACCCGCCAGCCCTGCTGCTGCCCCGCGCGCCCTGCTGCCCTGTGCGCCCTGCGCGCCCTGCTGCCCTGCTGCCCTGTGCGCCCCGTGCACCCTGCTGCCCTGTGCGCCCCGCGCGCCCTGCAGCCCTGTGCGCCCCGCGCGCCCTGCTGCCCTGCTGCCCTGTGCGCCCCGTGCGCCCTGCTGCCCTCTGCATGCGCCATGCACAGCACCCCCCCCCTTCTCCTGCTATGGGGGAGGGTATGGGGGTGGCGGGTGTGTGGCATCTCCTGCTCCTCCTCCTACTCCGTCTCCCACTGCTGCAGCTGCCGCTGAGGGGGGTGGGTGTGTGTGAGTCGACGGAGTGGTGCTAGGGGGTGGGGTGTGAGTGAACCTAGGGGTGTAGCAGGGGGTGTGTGAATGGGGGGTGCGGCAGTAGAGGAAGGTTGGGTGGAGGTAGTCGTCGTGTTGCTAGCAGTGCCAGTAGTCCGGAGGTGCGCTTCCGGTAGCCCAGTGATGCCGCTGCGCCAGTCGCCCGTGGGTCCGTTGCTCCTGCCGCTCATCTTAGCCGCGGAGCCAGTTACTGCTGTAGTCCGGAGGTGTGCCTCCGGTAGCCACAGTGCGCGCCGCTCCTGTTGCCCGTGTGTCTGCAGCTTCCGCCATTGCCTCCTCTCTCCTTTCCTATTAGTCCAGCCTCCTCCTCCTCACTTGCCCTCTGTGATAGCCTCTAGCTTTGCTTACATTTGTGAACTTTAAACTGTTGCTTCTTCTACTTGTGCTCAGAATGTGTGGTGACATTGTGATCCACCCTGAGCTTGCTTTGCTTTGCTTGTTGTGCTTATCATACCCCACTTTGACTATGGGGGTGTGTCAGAATAGTATGTTTCTCTAGTCTGCAGTGGGGTACTATATAGTGAGTACAACCCTGTTAGGGTTTTCTATTTGTATCCCAATGCTTTCTAGTGAACTCATCCTCACTCATTTCATCCTCGATTCTCACACTCCCCACGACAAAATTCCCGCAAGAGGTCGGAGGAGAACTCACCACCTCTGTCAGAGTGCAGACGCAGGATAGGAAGGTCCTGGCGGAACCGCTCGCGGAGCTGGAGACCGACTGCGCGGATCCAAGGGATCAAGACATCAGGGACCTAACCCTTGCTGTGCAAGGGGAAGACCGTGGTGTAACGCGTGTAGTCGTCAACAACCAGCAGAAAGTAGCGCTCGCGGCCCTGTCCAGTGACGCGGGCTGGGTCCCTCACGTCTATGTGGAGAGTCTGCAGGGGAGCAGTCGTCGGGGGAAACGAGGAGGAGTGAGGAGCAGCGCGCTGCCGCCCCTCCACACAGGGAAGACAGGGCGGGGCAAGCGAGGGCGGGAGGGGAGGCAGAGACCTGGGAAGACCAGAGACAAGGAGGCGGGAGTGCATGCCACAAAGGCGTGGCAGAGAAGGGTGACCAAGGCGGTGGTGCCACAGAAGAGTCTGGTGTGACAGGAGGCGACACGAGCAAGGGGGTGCTACCTGACCTGACGCGGACACCTGGGCAGATGTGGCTACCTGAGGAGGCTCGGTAGCCAGTGTGTACAGACTCGACCCTGGCCGACGAGTGAACGTGGCCAGGTGACGACCCGTCCGTGTACACGTGCAGATCGACACACGCTGACCCCCAGGAGTGGTGGTTGTGACCATCAAATCCTGGAGGGCAGCTGTACTCACCAAGTTCGTAGAGAACGAGGGGAGGTGAAGACCTGACAGTGAGCCGGACGGAACCGCCGGACACGGGAGAACAGTGGGGGAACGGGCAACGACTGGGCCCCCGGAGGGGTCACCCAGTCTGACCGGGACAGGTGCAGGGAGAGGAGTGAGGGTGGTGCTGTCACGAAACTCAGCGCGCCAAGCGTCGTCGAGGCGGGAGAAGCAGCGGTGCTGAGTGTGAGGCTTCCCGCATGTCTGACCTGCACGGTCACCCGTGCGAATGATATACGGGAAGCTACCACTACCCCCAGACGCCCCACGCTGAGACAACCACTCACGATGCTACTAGGGCGACGGGGTCTCGCTCCGACGCTGCTGCTGCTGCCTTTGGCCTCCTCCAGAACCTCCATGCTGAGCTCCAGTCCTATCGCCACCACTCCCACTGCTGCCTCCACTTCCGCCACCAAAGCCCCCACTCCTGCCACCACTCCCACTACCGCCACCACCTCCACTTCCTCCACCGCCTCCACTGCTGCCCCCACCACCACTCCCGCTGCCACCGCCACCACCCCTGCCACCCTTGCCCTTGCTGCTGCGGCGCTTCGCACTAGCAGATGCAGCCCCGACGTCCTCAGCAACAGGGACGTCAACAGCAGCAGCAGAGGCGTAGGAGGGGGCAAGGGGGGAGGGGGAGCACCCCTCAAAGAAGGGCGTGCGCGGAGTGCCACGAGCAGCACCTACAGCGACTACACTAGTCTCAGCTGCGAGGAGGTGCTGCTCGAGTAGGTCAACAGTGAGGAATGTGGGGTCAAGTGAGAGAAAGTGGTCCCTGACAGAGCGAAGAGAGTCAGGGAGGCGGGTGACTATAAAGTAGAGATTCATTGACATCGGGGGCTGGTTCCTGGCAATGAACTCAGCTGGGGCGGCCTCGGTTGCGAGCGTCGCTAGTGCGAAGGTGGGAAACCAGGTCCTCTACAGTGGCAAAGGCGGACAACTCGGGAAACAAGTAGGGCAGTAGAAGACGGCCGAGAGCAGCAGTGGCAGGCGAGGAGTAACGGGCGACTACAGCGTCGTACAGTACCTGTGCTGTCCTGTGCTGTCCGAAGTGAGCGCATTCGGCCAGTGGCAGGTGGTTGCGAATGGCTAAGCGAGCAGCAGCGTCACGAGTAAGCCACTGTGAGCGAGTCGCAGTGTCAGCTGTGGCGGGATGGGCGGGAGCGGCGCCAGACGCGTGGTCAAACAACGAGATGCTGTCCCTAGAGTCGCTCAGTAGGTACAGCTGCAGGTTGTCGAGCCACGTGTCAAACTGTATAGGGCGTCCCTCATGATCGAACGCTAGCATGCGGAGAGAAGCCATAGTGGCGCAGCACGCAGAGCAGGGAGAAGCAGGGCAGGTAGCAGCAAGGGGCGGCAAGTGAGCTGCAAGAGGCGGTGGGAGGGCTGCAAGGGGCTGCTAGCAGAGCAGCAGGGGCGGCGAGGGGGCCACCAGGGGCGGCGCGCGGGGCTGCAAGGGCGGCTCCCGGGCTGCAGGGGCGTGGGGCGGGCCGAAATGGGTGGCGCGCGGGGCCTGGGGCCAACAGGGCGGGTCCGGGGCCGAGGATCGACGGAGCGCGCTCGCCGAGGGTCGACGGTGCGGGCCGGGGGCCTAGGGTCGACGGGGGGGGGGGGGGGGGGGGGGGGCACCGGGGCCTAGGGTCGACGGGGCGCCAGGGCCTAGAGTCGACGGGGCGCCGGGGCCTAGGGTCAACAGGGCGGGCGCAGGCCTAGGGTCTGCTGGGCGGGTCCGGGGCCGAGGGTCGACGGGGCACCGGGGCCTAGGGTTGAAGGGGTGGGCGCGGGCCCAGGGTCGACGGGGCTGGTCCGGGGCCGAGGGTCGACGGGGCGCGCGGGCTAGGGTCGACGGGGTAGGCCGGGGGGGCTAAGGTCAACGGGGCGCGCGTGGGCCTAGGGTCGACGGGGCGCCGGGGCCTAGGGTCGACGGGGTGGGCGGGGGCCTAGGGTCGACGGGGCGGACCGGGGCCGAGGGTCGACAGGGCGCCGGGGCCTAGGTTCGACGGGGCGCCGGGAGCCTACGGTCGACGGGGCGCCGGGGCCTAGGGTCAACAGCAGGGCCGCACGAGGGTGGCGTGCGGGGCAGCAGGAGCGACACGAGGGTCGCTAGGGGCAATAGGGCGGATCGTGGGGCAGCGCTATGGTGGGCCCAAGAAAACGGTCCTACGGAAGGACCTGCTATGAAACCATGTCAAACTAACGAACAAGAATGAATGAACTATGAAAGAGTTGGGTAGAAGTACTAACCCTAATTGGGTTGTATCCCTTATGGGCTACCCCAATACAGCCTACACAAATGTAAGCACTATGACATTATGACAGTAATCGGGGCATTTTACCCTGATATTTTGGGCCCTGATTCCCCCGCATATGACCGGTCATATGCGCATGAGCATATGACTGGTCAAAAGACAACGCGCATATGAACGGTCCATTGGCCGCGTTTAGGGTTCGATGTTATCGCGCCCGCATACCGTTACGTGCCAAGGACGGATAGAGTTTAGTTTTTTATTATTGTTGTTTATAAACATATTGTCAAACTAACGAACGAGAATGAATAAACTATGAAAGAGTTGGGTACAACTACTAACCCTAATTGGGTTGTACCCCTTATGGGCTACCCCACTATAGCCTACACAAAGTAAGCAATATAACATTCTGACACATATATAATGGTTGTAGAGGTCAACATTCCAGTAGATAATGTATTATGCACAAGAAGTTCACAAAGAAGTGTAATATTGAAACAGGGTTTTGCGCAAATGTTGTAAATGCAGCTGGATGGGGAGCTGTGTCGGCACTGCATTACGACTTTCTAATCCGTCATCATAGTGGACCCATGGCACAAAGAGATTTAACATTGTTTCAGTGGAGCGTCACAACCATGACGTTTCAATATGCGCCTACAAAAGAGGGACGTGGGGACATTCGTCCCCGCACACGTTTTAGGGTCTCAAAGTAGAGTTCTAATTTAATTTTAGGAAGTTGTTCTCGTAATAAAAATCATTCGTAATACCAAGGTAACAGTTATGAACTGCACCAATTGGGCCCATAATCACAAACATGGTATGAATCAACCATGGAAATAATCAACCACACATTAGTTACCGCATTGTAAGTTGTCAAACTAACGAACAAGAAAATGAATGAACTATGAAAGAGTTGGGTACAAGTACTAACCCTAATTGGGTTGTACCCCATATGGGCTACCCCACTATAGCCTACACAAATGTAAGCCCTATAACATTCTGACACACCCCCATAGGCAAAGTGGGGGAGAACAAGTGGTCACAAGTCCAGTCAAGAAAAGCAAAGCAAGCTCAGGGTGGATCACAAAGTCACCACACAGTCCGAGCACAAGCAAAGGGCCACAAGGCCAGTTCACATACAGAGTTATATAAAGAGAACAAACAATACAGTGATCATACCCTAGCAAGTGTAAGCATGCAGGGATATATACGGATCACAGTACAAGCAAAGTCACGCAGTGAGCAGGTGAGGCAAAGTAGGCACAAGGCCTAAAACAGTAGAGAAGCGCTCATGATCACCAGGCGAAAGTGCCTTTGTGAATATATCAGCAGTGTTGGCCCTAGTGGCCATGTACGTATGACGAAGCTGGCCACACTGCTGCAACTCACGAGCAAGGAAGTATCGCAGAGCGATGTGCTTCGTTCTGTGCTCCAGTCTGTGCTCCTAACACAAGGCAATCATGGCCTTGTTGTCTACGTACAGAATTGGAGGCGAACAAGGCTGCTCTCCCAAGTCAGTCAGCAGGTAGGTGAGCCAGCGTAGCTCCTGTGCAGCCATGGCCCCTGCATAGATCTCAGCCTCACAACTGGAGCTGAGAACCGAAGACGAGCGAGTAGACCGCCAGGAAACAGAGCCGGAACCGAGGCTGAAGGTGTAACCCTGTGACGACCGCTGCGTAGCTGAGTCGTCAACCCAAGAAGCGTCTGCGTGACCAATGAGGACAACTGGACCTCGTCCTCCAAGCACTAGCCCCATGTGTGACTGAGTCAGTGTGATGGTGCGCCGTGTTCTGTCCCGGGAGATCTGCAAGCCAAGATAGCTGCGCAGTTCACCCAGGTCCGTGCAGGTGTGTCTCTTCTACAGCTCGGACTTCACAAGGGTTAGTGCTTCGGTGTCAGAAGTGGCAAAGACGAGGTTGTCGACGTACACGAAGACGTAAATGGCGGCAGCGACGTGTCGGTGCGTAGAAACAGCGACGAGTCGGCAGTAGAAGGAGTGTAGTCCTCAGTGTGTTGTGCCACTCGCGAGGCGCCTTGCGGAGACCGTAGACTGCCCGCCGGAGGCTCCACAGGGTACCTGCAGGAAACGACTCAGTGGAGCTAGGTGGGCGGTGCAGCTAGATCTCCTCGTGCAAGCTGCCCTGCAAGAAAGGTGTACTGAAGTCCAGAGAGTTTAACTCGTAGTCACGCTAAGAAACGACGTGCAGCAACACCCGAAGAGTAGTCATCTTCGGGGTGGGGGAGAAGGTCTGGAAGTAGTCAACCCGCTGTCGCTGACTGAGGCCTCTAGCAACGTAATGCGCCTTGAAGACAGGCGGAGAACCCAGCGGCCGCTTCACCCTGAAGATCCACATGCCATCGACTATGTTCGCCCTAGACGGGGGAACTGCGTTGAGGTAGGTGCCTGTGGTCTTCCAGGATGCCATCACAACATCCATGGCTGCCTGCCGCTGAGAGGAGTAAGGATCTGTAATCGCCTCTGCGTAAGAGCATGGGGTCGGGATGTCTGGTGCATCCCGGTCTTCCTCAGGGGCAAGCAGCATGGAAGCGAAACGACGTACAGCAGCTGCAAGACACTCAAATTCCTCCTGCCTGTCCTCAAGGACGTCCGTGCCAAGAGCACACTCACCCCCAACGGACGGAGGACAGACAGACTCTGACTCAGCAACAAGAGCAGTGGCGTAGTCTAGACGATAGGCAGCAGCAAAGTCAACCAGCTCAGCAACTAGGGCAGACGCAGCAGTGGACTCAAAAGAAGGGTCAGTGACAACTGTGGCGAGGAGACGAGAGACAGTGGGACTGGCAGCACGAGCGCAGTCAGACTCAGGGTCAGGGACAGCAGGAAGCAAGGACTCAGGAGGAGGCGGTAGGGGAACACGCAGTGGCACAGAGGAAGGACGAAGTGCCATAACATGTGTGTCGGGGACAGGAGGAGGACGCGGACGAGGAACACGACGACCAGTGCGAACAGCGCGAATAGGCAAGGCATGACGAGACTCAGGTTCACGACACTCTGTAAGACCTCCGGTCTGCTCAGTGTAGGGAGAAGGAGTAGGCAGTGGGGAGTATGGCTGCAGCGGCAGCTGTAACTGGTCAGGGGGTGGACACAGGAAAGGAGGAGGAAGGCCAGTAGAAGACGGGAGACAAAGAACCTGCTGAAGTAGGGGAACGAAGTACGATCGCTGCCGTCCAGTGTCTCCAGAACCAGCACCACCAGCACCAGCACACCCAGGGCCAGCGCCTCCAGCTCCGGTGCCTCCAGCTCCAAAGCCGAAAGCACCACCAGCTCCAGCAGCTCCAGGACTTCCAGCAGCTCCAGTGCCCGCGTCTCCATCTCCATCTCCTGCAGCACCTCCAGCTCCAACTCCTGCAGCACCTCCAGCTCCTGCAGCTCCAGCACCAGCACCTCCAGCTCCAGCTCCTCCAGTACCACCAGCCCCGGCAGGTCCAGTACCTCCAGTACGAGCACCTCCAGGACCAGTAGTGTTGAGTGATGCTACCATTCGCATTCACGTCTGTCTGCCTCCCATCATATGTTCGTGCGTTGCATGCGTGTTGT
The DNA here is from genome assembly GCA_947471745.1 of Closterium sp. Naga37s-1. Lineage (NCBI taxonomy): Eukaryota > Viridiplantae > Streptophyta > Zygnematophyceae > Desmidiales > Closteriaceae > Closterium > Closterium sp. Naga37s-1. Next base: position 3,359,079 of record CANJKZ010000120.1, on the reverse strand, counting down.
GAGTGTGTGCAAGAATTTGTGTTTTGTGCGGTTTGGTTTTTCTGAGTGTGTGTGTGAATGTTATTTGGCTTGAGCAGATATCTGAAGTGACTCCTCTGCTCAAGAGCTTTCCGAGGAACCAAGTATCGCTTCAATCGGAGCACGAACAAGAAAGTTACGAACGTTGGAGTTCGTATGCTTTTGATATTTGGTTGTGGTGACTATGGGAAGTTGTGGGGTTGACTCAATATGGGGTACAGACTTTTGGGGGTTGGGAAATTCGTCTTTTCTACTGTAGTTGCTGCCAAATGGTTGGGAGAAACCAAACCAGGTTGGCAAGTGTGGCCAAGTTGGGTTGAGGTGGATTGTGGAGGTTGGGATAGTGACAAAGGTCAAAGTTGGGTTGCCTATGGGGAAGGGAATTGTATGGCATGGGGTTTCCTTGGTTGGGGACTCTCTTGGGACCTTCCCTCTCGTCCTCCTCATCCCCTCCTACCTGGTTCTATTGCTACTCTAACTTTCTTGTGTGAACTTGTGAGATCATTGTGATTGAGTTACGTTTTCTATGGCAGCATACCCCCTAGTGCGCCGAAGTTCATAACTCGAGTTATACTCCATATTCTGATACTATTCAAATTGGGAAAGATAGCCACGGTCAAGGGCTACAACATACTAGAGTTTGAAAGAATTCTAACAGTGGACCTTTCGTCGACGACGTTTCTTGTGACGACGACTTTTCTGTCCAGAATTGTAGTTGACGATTTTGAGATATTTCAGCCCCTAATCTTCATAGACTCCGTCCTTAATCTCTAACAAGTGGTATCAGAGCTGATTAAGGACCTTGTGGGGAGTCTACTGAAGTGTGAAGACCCTCCTAGACCCACCATGGCCTGTGGGCGTGCCTAAGTGGAGTTCTGGAGGTTGGATGTGACTTCCGCTAAGGGGAAACTCTGCCGAAATTTCGTTGGCGCTGACACTTGTGAAGATTGTGTGGATCTACATTGTGACCAGCAAAAGGGGGAGCTGAAACCTCTGATTGGGAGCAGAGGAGATGAATCAAGGGAGTGGAGATGCAGCTGAGAAGAGGAGTGAGCCGCCACCATCCAAGATTGAAGCTTTGGATGGCTCCAACTATGAGGAATGGAGCGGGCGGATGCGGAGCGCCTTCAAGCGCTACAAGCTGCTGAAAATTGCAATGGGAGAGGAGAAGATGCCGGGGGAAGGAGATGCCCGCGATCGGTGGATTGAGAAGAGCGCGGTGCTGTACGACCTCATCCTCCAATCGGTCAACAACGACATGTTCCAGCACATCAAGGATTTGGTGGAGTTGGATGATTCCGGACCGAAGGCATGGAAGCTGCTACGCGACGTGATTCAGCCCAACACGCTGCCGATGGTGATTGTGTTGGAGAAGGAGTTGGCTGCCCTCTCCATGAAACCGGGAGATGATGTGAAACGGGTCCTTGACAAGATCAAGGACACCTATGCGAGGATGGCAGCGGCGGGCAGCGAAGTGTCGCAGATGCAACAGTGCACCAAGATCATCTCGGTGCTCGACAACTCGTGGGACAACCTCATCCCCACCCTCAACGTTCAGCAGGACAAATGGACGCCTGAGTGGCTACGGCAGCAGATTCTGCAGGAGGACTTCCGCAGACGCCACACGGGAGGTGGTGCTGCCAACAAAACTGCTGAGGGGTATGGAGCTGCAGGAGGCAGCAGAGGAAGAGGGGGAGGGAGAGGCCGAGGCCGTGGGAGAGGCTTTGGCAGAGGGAGAGGCCGAGGTGACTACAATGAGGGGCATGGGAGCTCTGGTGGCAGGGGGAGCACCCGAATGGAGGGTGCGTGCTGGTACTGCAAGAAGGCTGGACACCCGTGGTTCAAGTGTTTCAGCCGGCCTGAGGGATGGGCCCCTCCAGGCATGAAGCCGCCAAGTGGTGAACGTGCACGCGGTGGCGCTGTGCAAGGTTCAGGTGCACAAGGTGATGGTGCACAAGGTAAAGCCGACCCTGGGATGTTCCTCATGGTTGAGGATGTGCAAGGGAGTGGGGGTGATGTGGGTTCAGTTGGGAAGGTTGTGATGCACCCCCTCACTCACTGGGTGATCGATTCAGGTTGCACGAGTCATATGACCCCACGGGCAGATTTGCTTGATGAGGTAAAACCTCCTGGGAAGATCAAGTTTGTGGCTGCCGCTTCAGGTGCTTTGCTCCCTGTGATTGGTGTTGGGAATGCCAAGGTGATGGGAGCCAATGGAGAGCTTGTGGGGCTTGGGAATGTGCTGTTGGTTGAAGGTTTGTCCGCTAACCTTCTTTCTGTGCGCCGGCTGCAGAAGAGCAAGGCTGAAGTTACCTTCGGCCCAACCAGCTGCCGTGCAAAGCTTGGGAAGTTGCTGCTGTGGAACTTGGAGGAGAAGAGCAGCTGCATCAAGGACTTGTGGCAGCTGCCCATCATCCCTTGGAAGGGGAAACCACCAGCAACGGCAAAGGCAGCGGCAGCGGCTAAAGCAACTGCGGGAGGAGAGGAGACTGCACCAACTGCTGGGGCCCTGGATGCAGTCAAGAAGGTGCAGCAGCCACAACAGCCACATGGTGAGGTGCTTGCTGGTGTGGATGCGACAGCTGCATGGGCAAAGGCTTCATCTGGGAGTGGTGAGGCTGATTGGGAGACGTGGCATGAGAGGCTGTGCCATGTGAACATTCCTATGCTGCAGAAGTTGGTAAATGATGGGTGCTTGAAGGGGCTGGAGGTGAAGGGGGGAGCAAAGGAGATTGGGAGCTGCCCTACCTGCCTTGAGACCAAATTCACGAAGTTTCCCTTCAGCAGCAGCACAGGACCAGCCAAGGCACCACTTGCACTAGTGCACATGGATGTGGTGGGCCCCACAAGGGCCCTTTCTCTCTCGGGCAGCCGCTACTTCTTGACGATTGTGGACGACCACACGCGTGCGGTGTGGGTGTACCCTCTCAAGACTAAGGGGGAGGTGGCAGCGGCTGTTCTTAAGGAGTGGATGCCGAGAGCACAAAGGGAAAGCGGACACAAGGTGAAGGTGATCCGCACTGACAACGGAGGAGAGTTCATCGGCGCTGATTTTGAGAAGGAGCTGAAGCGGAAGGGGATCCAGCATCAGCTCACAGTGCCTTACAACCCTCAGCAGAATGGCATGGCTGAGCGGTTCAACCGGACCCTGCAGGAAGGTGCTCGCACTCTCCTTGGGCGTGCAGGGCTGCCGGATCCGTTTTGGGTGACAGCACTGCGGCAGGTCGTTGTTGTGAAGAACAGGGTGCTGGCAACTGTGGGGGACAAGCAGTGGGTCCCCTACACCAAGTGGTATGGGATTGCACCAGCTGTGAACATGCTGAGAGCCTTTGGGTGCATGGTGGTGTTTCATGTGCCTAAGGAGAAGAGGGGAAAACTGGAAGCTTCTGGGAGATGGGGTGTGCACTTGGGGCTTGCTAAGGATCACAAGGGCTGGCTGATTTGGGACTTGACCAGCCAGCAGCTGACCGTGTCAAGGGATGTGAAGTTCCTTGAGTCCTTGTACTACAAGGAGTGGAAGCAGCAGCAGCAGCAGAAGCTTCCAACGACACCGCTAATTGTCGAGGCCGATGAGGTGCAGCGGCCTTCAAGGCAAGTGGAGGTTTCTGTCTCTGAGAATGAGATCTCTGGGGTGACAGAGGATGGGGGAGAACCTGAGGTGGAGGAGCAGCAGCAGCAGCAACAGCAGCAGCAGCCGCAGCAGCAGGAGGAGCAAGGTGCTCCACAAGGTGCCGGACGTACGGCTGACCGTCCTAGGAGGGATGTGCGCCCTCCTAACAGGCTGACCTATGCAAGCCGTGGCAAGCCAAAGGTGGTAAGGGCTGGGAGTGTGGCTGAGCAGTGTGATGAGGATGAGATAGCACACTGCTACTGGGCAGCCGTCCCTGAGCCCAAGACGCTAGCTGAGGCATTGAGCGGGCCCGATGCTGAAAAGTGGAAGCAGAGTGTGAAGGAGGAGTATGATTCTCTGCTAGAGAATGAGACGTGGGAGCTGTGTGAGCTGCCACCTGGGAAGAAGGCCATTTCTTCCAAGCTGATTTTCAGGCACAAGTACGGACCTGATGGGGCGCTGAACCGCTACAAGTCAAGGCTTGTGGCTAAGGGGTTTCAGCAGACAAAGGGAAAGGACTTCAACGAGCTCTATGCTCCTGTGGGGAAAGGCACAACACTTCGGGTGTCATTGGCAATGGCAGCATACCGTGGATGGCGGGTGAAGCAGATGGACATCACCACCGCCTTCCTCAATGGGATCATTCTGGAGGAGCTGTACATGTTACAGCCTGAGGGTTTGGATGATGGGAGCGGCAGGGTGTGCAGGCTGAAGAAGGCCATCTATGGCCTGAAGCAGGCTCCTCGTGCATGGTACCACAAGTTAGAGGAGACTCTGCTGGCTGGGGGTTTCAAGAAGAGTGAGTGTGATCACAGCTTGTTCCTGCTGCAGGAGAAGGAGCAGTTTCTCATGCTCCTGGTGTATGTGGATGACATCCTGCTCTTCTCTGAGTCGTCTGCAATGATTGAGCATGTGGAGGAGATGCTGGAGATGCAGTTTAAGTGCTCCAAGATGGGAGATGTGAAGTACTATTTGGGCATGCATGTGGAGAGGGACCTTGACAAGGGAGTGTTGAGGTTGCACCAGAGAAAGTATTGTGAGGGGCTGGCTGAGAAGTATGGGCTGCAAGATGGAGGAAAGCCAGCCACCCCACTGCCTTCGGGGTTCACTGTGGAGCCCTGTGCTGAAGAGGAGGTGGTGGGTGAGAGTGACAGGAAGCTGTTTCATTCCATGGTGGGGGCACTCAATTATGCGGCTAACCATACGCGGCCTGACATTGCCTTTGCTACATCCAGGCTTGCAAGTGTGGTTTCACGCCCCAGTCATGAGCAGCTGGAAGCGGCCAAGAGGTTGGTCCGCTATGTGAGCGCTACGGCATTAGTGGGCTTGGAGTACAGTGCTGTGCGACAGAGGCTGCAGAGGGGTGCAGCTGATTTGGGCAAGGGGGAGATGCTCCTGACCTGCTACACCGACGCTAGCTTCAACTCTGTGAAGGCGGATGGCACCAGCATTGGAGGCTATGTGTGCCTGTTTGGAGGTGGTGCAGTGAGCTGGCGCAGCAAGAAGCAGAATGAGGTGGGGCAGTCCTCGTGTGAGACAGAGTACATGGCTCTGCATCATGGGGCAAAGGAGGTGGTGTGGCTGAGGCGTTTGTTGGAGGAGATCGGAGTGTGCCAAAAGGATCCAACTGTGATTTTCTGTGACAACGAGTCGGCTGTGAAGCTTGCTAAGAATGCTTGCCTTCATGGGCTGACGAAGCACATCAGGCCTAAGTGGCATTGGGTGAGGAGGCTCCTGGACAAGGAGGTGCGGCTGGAGATTGTGAAGACCCATCAGCAGGCGGCTGACATTCTCACCAAGCGCCTGGCTGAATCTGAGCATTGGAAGGGCATGAAGCTTGCTGGGATGAGTGTGCATTGAGGATGCATGCTTGAGCTATGGCATGTGGGATGATGGTTGGCAGCCAGAGGGGGAGTTTGTTGAGTGATGCTACCATTCGCATTCACGTCTGTCTGCCTCCCATCATATGTTCGTGCGTTGCATGCGTGTTGTGAGTGTGTGCAAGAATTTGTGTTTTGTGCGGTTTGGTTTTTCTGAGTGTGTGTGTGAATGTTATTTGGCTTGAGCAGATATCTGAAGTGACTCCTCTGCTCAAGAGCTTTCCGAGGAACCAAGTATCGCTTCAATCGGAGCACGAACAAGAAAGTTACGAACGTTGGAGTTCGTATGCTTTTGATATTTGGTTGTGGTGACTATGGGAAGTTGTGGGGTTGACTCAATATGGGGTACAGACTTTTGGGGGTTGGGAAATTCGTCTTTTCTACTGTAGTTGCTGCCAAATGGTTGGGAGAAACCAAACCAGGTTGGCAAGTGTGGCCAAGTTGGGTTGAGGTGGATTGTGGAGGTTGGGATAGTGACAAAGGTCAAAGTTGGGTTGCCTATGGGGAAGGGAATTGTATGGCATGGGGTTTCCTTGGTTGGGGACTCTCTTGGGACCTTCCCTCTCGTCCTCCTCATCCCCTCCTACCTGGTTCTATTGCTACTCTAACTTTCTTGTGTGAACTTGTGAGATCATTGTGATTGAGTTACGTTTTCTATGGCAGCATACCCCCTAGTGCGCCGAAGTTCATAACTCGAGTTATACTCCATATTCTGATACTATTCAAATTGGGAAAGATAGCCACAGTCAAGGGCTACAACATACTCGAGTTTGAAAGAATTCTAACAGTGGACCTTTCGTCGACGACGTTTCTTGTGACGACGACTTTTCTGTCCAGAATTGTAGTTGACGATTTTTAGATATTTCAGCCCCTAATCTTCATAGACTCCGTCCTTAATCTCTAACAAGTAGAACCATCACCTCCGGGACCTCCAGCTTCAGCTGAAACACGAGTACCCCTAGTACCTCCAACACCAGCGTCTCCAGCAGCAGAGCCACCCGCTCATGCAGCTCCACTCCGAAGGCGGGTGCGCCGAGTAAACCACTCGCGCAGCTGCTACGGGGAGAGAGGCTCCGGTCGGGGAGACAGCCGTGGCGAGACACCCGCAGGACCTCCAAAAGAAGCAGTACCTCTAGGCTCAGCACCCCTAGACTCCGCACCCTCAGGCTCCGCACCCCCAAGCTCAGCACCCCCAGACTCCTCACCCTCAGGCTCAGAACCCCCAGGCTCAGCACCCCCAGGCTCAGCATGTCAAACTTATATCTAGCTTACATTGTGTAGGCTGTAGTGGGTAGCCCATAAGGGGTACAACCCAATTAGGGTTAGTACTTGTACCCAACTCTTTGCTAGTTCATTCAGTCTCGTTCGTAATCTTGACATGGTTTCAGAGCAGGTCCCTCGCTAGGACCGAATTTTTTTTTCCTTGGGCCCACCACCTGCTGCCCTACTCTTGTCCTTAGGCCTCGGCCCGTCGCCCCTAGGCCCGTCACTCGCGCCCCTAGGCCCGTCGTCCCTAGGCCCGTTGCCCGCGGCCCGTCGTTCCAGGCCCCTAGGCCTATCGTTCCCGGCCCCTTGGCCCGTCGCCCGCGGCCCTTCGTTTCTGGCCCCGCGGCCCCGTCGCACCTAGGCCCTAGGCCGGTCGGCCAGTCGTTCCCGGCCCCTAGGCCCCGTCGCCCGCGACCCGCCGCACCTAGGCTCCCCCCACGGCCCCGAAGCCCTTCGTTCTAGGCCCCGCAACCTTTTGTTTCTGGCCCCGCGGCCCCGTCGCACCTAGGCCCTCGGCCCCTCGGCCCGTCGCCCGCGGCCCGTCGTACCTAGGCCCCGCGGCCCCGTCTCACCTAGGCCCCTCGGCCCGTCGTTCCCGGCCCCTAGGGCCCGTCGCCCGCGGCCCATCGCACCTAGGCCCTGTGTCTCCTTGCTGGAGACCTCGCCCACTCCGCGATGGATGGGAAAGGTTGGCGATGTGTCGGTGTTCCGGGTCTGGGGTTCTCGTGCCTTTGTCCGCGATACGTCCGCGGACAAGCTCTCCACCCGCGCCATTCCCTGCGTCTTCCTTGGCTTTGTCCCTGACGCGCCTGGCTGGAAATTCTACCACCCTACCTCGCGCCGTGTCCTCCCCTCTCAGGACGTCACGTTTGACGAGTCGGTTCCCTTTTACCATCTCTTCCCCTACCGCTCTGCCCCTCCCCCTCCCCCGCCGCTCTTCCTTGCTCCAAGTCCCCCTCCGGTAGACCCCCGCCCCCCTCAGGGTCCTGCTCCCTCAGGTGTCTCTCAGGTAGACCCGACCCCTGGTACTCTGCCAGGTGAGGTAGCTGTAGACTCAGGTGCTGCTAGAGGTACTGTGTCTGGGGGTGCTGAGCCTGGGGGTGCTGAGCCTGGGGGTGCTGAGACTGGGGGTGCTGAGCCTGCGGGTGCTGAGATTGGGGGTGCTGAGCCTAGGGGTGCTGAGACTGGGGGTGTTGAGCTTGGGGGTGCTGAGACTTGGGGTGCTGAGCCTGGGGGTGATGAGCCTGGGGGTGCTGGGCTTGTGGGTGCGGAGTCTGGGGGTGCTGAGCCCACAGGTACTCCCTCTTCTGGGAGTCCTGCAAGGGTCTCGCCCCGACCGGAGCCGCTCTCTCCGCAGCAGCTGCGCGAGTGGCTTACTCGGCGCGCCCGCCTTCGGAGTGGAGCTGCAGGAGCTGGTGACTCTGCTGCTGGAGACGCTGGAGCTGGAGGTGCTGCGGGTGCTGGTGTTTCTGCTAGAGCTGGAGGTACTGCGGGAGTTGGAGCTGGAGGCGCGGGTGCTGGTGCTGCTGGAGGTACTGGAGCCGCTGGAGCTGGTGGTACCACAGACGTTGGAGCTGGGGGCGCTGGCCTTGCAGGTGCTGGTGCTGGTTCTGTAGACACTGGGCGACCGAGACCATACTTCGTTCCCCTGCTTCAGCAGGTTCTTGGTCTCACGTCTTCTACTAGCCTTCCTCCTCCTTTCCTGTGTCCACCTCCTGACCACTCGCAGCCGCTGCTGCACTCCGCAGCCCCGCTGCCTGCTCCTGCTCCCTACACTGAGCAGACCGGCGGCCTTACCGAGCGTCGTGACTCTGAGTCTCTTCCTGCCTCGCCTGTTCGCACTGGTCGTCGCGTTCCTCGTCCGCATCCTCCTCCTATCCCCGGCACACACTCTATGGCACTTCGTCCTTCCTCTGTTCCACTGCGTGTTCCTCTGCCGTCTCCTCCTGTGTCCTCTTTTCCTACTGTCCCTGACCCTGATTCTGACTGCGCTCGTGCTGCCAGTCCCACAGTCTCTCGTCTCCTTGCCACTATTGTCAGTGACCCTTCTTTTGAGTCCATTGCTGCGTCTGCCCTTGTTGCTGAGCTAGTTGACTTTGCTGCTGCCTGTCGTCTAGACTATGCCACTGCTCTTGTTGCTGAGACTGAATCTGCCAGTCCTCCGTCCGTCGGGGGTGAGTGTGCTCTTGGCACGGACGTCCTTGAGGACAGGCAGGAGAAATTTGAGTGTCTTGCAGCTGCTGTACCTCGTTTCGCTTCCATGCTGCTTGCCCCTGAGGGAGACCCGGATGCACCTGACATCCCGACCCCGCGCTCTTACGCAGAGGCGATTACGGGTCCTTACTCCTCTCAGTGGCAGGCAGCCATGGATGCCAAGATGGCATCTTGGAAGTCCACAGGCACCTACGTCGATGAAGTTCCCTCGTCTAGGGCGAACATAGTCGATGGCATGTGGATCTTCAGGGTGAAGCGGCCGCCGGGTTCTCCGCCTGACTTCAAGGCGCGTTATGTTGCTAGAGGCTTTAGTCAGCAACAGGGGGTAGACTACTTTCATACATTCTCCCCCACCCCGAAGATGACTACTCTTCGGGTGTTGCTGCACGTTGCTGCTCAGCGTGACTACGAGTTACATTCTCTGGACTTCAGTACAGCTTTCTTGCAGGGCAGCTTGCACGAGGAGATATGGCTGCGCCGCCCACCTGGATTCACTGAGTTGTTTCCTGCAGGTACCCAGTGGAGCCTCCTGCAGCCAGTCTACGGTCTCCACCAGGCGCCTCGTGAGTGGCACGATACGCTGAGGACTACACTTGCGGCTCTGGGGTTTACTCCTTCTACTGCCAACCCGTCGCTGTTTCTACGCACCGACACGTCGCTGCCGCCGTTCTACGTCCTCGTGTACGTCGACGACCTCGTCTTTGCCACTTATGACACTGAGGCACTGACCCTTGTGAAGTCCGAGCTGTAGAAGAGACACACCTGCACTAACCTGGGTGAACTGCGCAGCTATCTTGGCTTGCAGATCACCCGGGACAGGGCACGGCGCACCATCACACTGACTCAGTCGCACATGGTGCACCAGGTCCTTCAGCGCTTCGGCTTCTAGTTCTCCTCGCCACAGCCCACTCATCTGTCTACCAGCCACTCGCTCTCAGCTCCACCTTCGGACGAGTCTAAAGAGCCGAGTGGTCCGTACCCAGAGCTTGTGGGTTGCCTCATGTACCTAAAGACGTGCACACGACCTGACCTCGCGTACCCTCTCAGGCTCCTGGCTCGCTACGTGGCTCCCGGTAGGCACCGAAAGGGGCACTGGGATGCTGCGAAGAGGGTACTGCGTTACCTGTGCAGTACGTCGGGCATGGGGCTTATGCTTGGAGGACGGGGTCTAGTTGTCCTCACTGGTCACGCAGACGCTTCCTGGGTTGACGACTCACCTACGCAGCGGTCGTCACAGGGTTACACCTTCAGCCTCGGTTCCGGCTCTGTTTCCTGGCGGTCTACCCGCTCATCTTTGGTTCTCAGCTCCAGTTGTGAGGCTGAGATCTACGCAGGGGCCATGGCTGCTCAGGAGCTACGCTGGCTCACCTACCTGCTGACTGATTTGGGAGAGCAGCCTCGTTCGCCTCCAGTTCTGTACGTAGACAACAAGGCAATGACTACCTTGTGTCAGAAGCACAGACTAGAGCACAGAACGAAGCACATCACTCTGCGATACTTCCTTGCTCGTGAGTTGCAGCAGCGTGGCCAGCTTCGTCTTGCATACGTGGCCACTAGGGCCAACACTGCTGATATATTCACCAAGGCACTTCCGCCTGGTGATCATCAGCGCTTCTCTACTATGTTAGGCCTTGTGCCTACTTTGCCTCACTTGCTCACTGCTTGACTTTGCTTGTACTGTGATCTCTATATATACCTGCATGCTTACACTTGCTAGGGTATGATCACTGTATTGTTTGTTCTCTTTACATAACTCTGCATGTGAACTGGCCTTGTGGCCCTTTGCTTGTGCTCGGACTATATGGTGACTTTGTGATCCACCCTGAGCTTTCTTTGCTTTTCTTGACTGGTCTTGTGACTACTTGTTCTCCCCCACTTTGCCTATGGGGGTGTGTCAAACATATATCTAGCTTACATTGTGTAGGCTGTAGTGGGGTAGCCCATAAGGGGTACAACCCAATTAGGGTTAGTACTTGTATCCAACTCTTTCATAGTTCATTCATTCCTGTTCATTCTCCTGAGTCCTCTCTTCCTAAGGTCCCTGACCCTGGGTCTGATCGCGCTCGTGCTACCAGTCCCGCTGTCTTTCGTCTTCTCGCCACTGCTGTCACCGACACTTCTTTTGGGTTTGCTCCTGCATCTGCTCTCGTTGCTGGGCTGCTTGACTTTGCTGCTGCCTGTCGTCTAGACTACGCCACTGCTCTTGTTGCTGAGTCTGAGTCTGCCAGCCCTCCGTCCGTCGGGGGTGAGTGTGCTCATGGCACGGACGTCCTTGAGGACCGACAGGAGGACTTTGAGTGTCTTGCAGGTGCTGTACCTCGTTTCGCTTCCATGCTGCTTGCCCCTGAGGGAGACCCGGATGCTCCAGACATCCCGACCCCACGCTCTGATACCATGTCAAGAGAATGAATGAACTAGCAAAGAGTTGGGTACAAGTACTAACCCTAATTGGGTTGTACCCCTTATGGGCTACCCCACTACAGCCTACACAATATAAGCTATATATAACTTTGACACCAGGCGCGGGGAATAGCGCGGGCGGAGAGCTTGTCCGCAGACATATCGCGGACAAAGGCACGAGAACCCCATTCCCGAAACACCGACGCATCGCCAACCGTCCCCGTCCAACGCAGTGTGGGCGAGGTCTCCGGCAAGGAGACTCGGGGCCAGAGGTCGAGCTGATGCGCAGCATACCGGACCGAAAACGGCAACAGAAAATGGGGAGCAGCCGCATGGACCATGGAGGTACGAGCGACCTCCACTACCAAGCCAATGCGGCACTCAACAATCCCATTTTGCTGAGGGGAGGCCGAAAGCGTGAACGACTCGAGAATGCCCTCCTCACTATAAAATTCCTGCAAGAGGTCGGAGGAGAACTCACCAACTTTGTCAGAGTGCTGACGCAGGACAGGAAGGTCCTGGCGGAACCGCTCGCGGAGCTGGAGACGGACTGCACGGATCCAAGGGATCAAGACATCAGGGACCTCACCCTTGCTGGGCAAGGGGAAGACCGTGGTGTAACGCGTGTAATCGTCAACAACCAGCAGAAAGTAGCGCTCGCGGCCTTGTCCAGTGACGCGGGCTGGGCCCCACACGTCCATGTGGAGAGTCTGCAGGGGAGCAGTCGTCGGGGGAAACGAGGAGGAGTGAGGAGCGGCGCGCTGCCGCCCCTCGACACAAGGAAGGCAGGGCAGGGCAGGCGAGGGCGGGAGGGGAGGCAGAGACCTGTGCAGACCAGACACAAGAAGGCGGGAGTGCATGCCACGAAGGTGTGGCAGGGAGGGGTGACCAAGTCGGTGGTGTCAGAGAGAAGCCTCGTTCGCCTTCAGTTCTGTACATTGACAACAAGGCCATGATTGCCTTGTGTCAGGAGCACAGACTGGAAACAGAACGAAGCACATCGCTCTGCGATACTTCCTTGCTCAAGAGTTGCAGCAACGTGGTCGGATTCGTCTTGCGTACGTGGCCTCTAGGGCCAACACTGTTGATATATTCACCAAGGCACTTTAGCCTGGTGATCATCAGCACTTCTTTACTGGTTTAGGCCTTGTGCCTACTTTGCCTCACTTGCTCACTGCGTGACTTTGCTTGTACTGTGATCTATATATATACTTGCATGCTTACTCTTGCTAGGCTGTGATCACTGTACTGTTTGTGCTCTAGACCAGTCAGTTGCAGCTGTCGAGCTCCTTGGTCGACAGCAACACCACAGCGGTCCCCTGCAGCTCAACAAAGCCTATCGAGCAGCTCTTCCACTGTGGATGGTTGGCTGCTACTCCCGTACATCCGACCAAGTCGTCGGCGTTGCCCAAGCGAGGGCGGGGCCAACACTTCACTCCCGTTAACAACAGCAACGGGTCGGCAGTAGAAGGAGTAAACCCGAGAGCCGCAAGTGTAGTCCTCAGTGTGTCGTGCCACTCGCGAGGCGCCTGGGGAAGACCGTAGACTAGCCGTCGGAGGCTCCACTGAGTACCTGCAGGAAACGACTCAGTGAAGCCAAGTGGGCGGCGTAGCGAGATCTCCTCGTGCAGGGTGCCCTGCAAGAAAGCTGTATTGAAGTTCAGTGAGTGCAACTCGTAGTCACGCTGAGCAGCGACGTGCAGCAACACCCGAAGAGTAGTCATCTTCGGGGTGGGAGAGAAGTTCTGGAAGTAGTAAACTCACTGTCGGTGACTGAAGCCTCTAGCAACGTAAGGCGCCTTGAAGGCAGGTGGAGAACCCGGCGGCCACTTCACCCTGAAAATCCACATGCCATCGACTATGTTCGCCCTAGACGGGGGAACTGCGTCGACGTAGGTGCCTGTGGACTTCCAGGATGCCATCTCGGCATCCATGGCTGTCTGCCACTGAGAGGAGTAAGGACCCGTAATCGCCTCTGCGTAAGAGCGCGGGGTCGGGATGTCTGGTGCATCCGGGTCTCCCTCAGGGGCAAGTAGCATGGAAGCGAAACGAGGTACAGCAGCTGCAAGACACTCAAAGTCCTCGTGCCTGTCCTCAACGACGTCCGTGCCAAGAGCACACTCACCCCCGACGGACGGAGGACTGGCAGACTCAGACTCAGCAACAAGAGCAGTGGCGTAGTCTAGACGACAGACATCAGCAAAGTCAACCAGCTCAGTGACTAGGGTAGACGCAGCAATGGACTCAAAAGAAGGGTCAGTGACAATAGTAGCAAGAAGACGAGGAACAGTGGGACTGGCAGCACAAGCCAGGTCAAAGGCAGGGTCAGGAACGACAGGAAGAGAGGACTCAAGAGGAGGCGGCAGAGGAACACGCAGTGGCACAGAGGAAGGACGAAGTGCCATAACGTGTGTGCCGGGGACAGGAGGAGGAGGCGGACGAGGCACATGACGACCTGTGCGAACAGCGCGAACAGGCGAGTCACATCGAGACTCAGGCTCACGACGCTCTGTAAGACCTCCGATCTGCTCAATGTAGGGAGGAGCAGGTAGCTGCAGCAGCAGCTGCGATTGGTCAGGCGGTGGACACAGGAAGGGAGGAGGAAGGCCAGTAGAAGACGGGAGACCAAAAAACGAAGTACGGTAGCGGCCGTCCAGTGTCTCCAGAACCAGCACCAACAGCACAAGCGCCCCTAGGGCCAGTGCCTCCAGCTCTGGTGCCTCCAGCTCCAGCTCTGAGCAGCAACCTTTATACCCTAAACCCTTAGCACTAACAGACAATGCATACATAGCAGCAAGGATAGCATCAAAGTCAAGATCAAAGTTAGCAACCTGCGACCTAAGCAGCTCTGCCCAGCAGGGGCGTTCGGCCTCCTCACCAAACTCTGCGCGCCAAGCGTCGTCTAGGCGGGAGAAGCAGTGGTGCTGAGTGTGGGGCTTCCCGCATGTCTCACCAGCACTGGCAGCTACCACTACCCCCGGACGCCCCACGCTGAGAAAACCACTCACGAAGCTGCTGGCGCGACGGGGTCTCGCTCCGACGCTGCTGCTGCTGCCTCTGGCCACCACCAGAACCTCCCTGCTGAGCATCTCCAGCCCTACCACCACCACTCCCACTGCCGCCACTGCCACCACCCCCACCGCAGCCACCAACGCCGCCGCCAAAGCCCCCACTCCCGCCACCACCTCCACTACCTCCACCACCTCCACTGCTGCCCCCACCACCACCTCCGCTGCCACCGCCACCACCCTTGCCACCCTTGCCTTTGCCGCTGCAGCGCTTCCCGCTAGCAGAAGCAGCCCCGACATCCTCAGCACCAAGGATGTCAGCAGCAACAACAGAGGCGTAGGAGGGGGCAAGGGTTGAGGGGGAACACCCCTCAAAGAAGGGCGTGCGAGGAGTGCCACGAGCAGCACCTACAGCGACTACACTAGTCTCAGCTGCAAGGAGGTGCTGCTCGAGTAGGTCAACAGTGAGGACTGTGGGGTCAAGTGCGAGAAAGTGGTCCCTCACAGCGCGAAGAGAGTCAGGGAGGCGAGTGACTATAAAGTAGAGAGTGATGTACATCGGGGGCGGGTTCCTATCAAGGAACTCAGCTGGGAGGGAAGCGCGGTAGCGAGCGTCGCTAGTGCGAAGGGAGGAAATGAGGTTCTCTACCATGGCAAAGACGGACAGCTCGGGAAACAGGTAGGGCAGTAGCAGACGGCCTAGAGCAGCCGTGGCAGGCGAGGAGTAACGGGCGACTACAACGTCGTACAGTGCCTGTGCAGTCCTGTGCTGTCCGAAGTGAGCGCATTTGGTCAACAGCAAGTGGTTGCGAATGGCTAAGCGAGCAACAGCGTCACGAGAAAGCCACTGTGAGCGAGTCACACTGTCAGCTGTGGTGGGAGGGGCAGGAGCGGCTCCAGACATGTGGTCAAACAACGAAACACTGTCTCTAGAGTCGCTCAGCAGGTACAGCAGCAAATCGTCGAGCCACGTGTCAAACTGGCTCGGACGGCCCTCATGATCAAAGCCATAGCGGCGCAGCACGCAGGGCGGGCAGGAGCCGGGCAGCGCAAGGAACAGGACAGGTAGCAGAAAGGGGTGGCAAACGGGCTGCAACAATGTGCTTCGTTCTGTGCTCCAGTCTGTTCTCCTGTCACAAGGCAATCATTGCCTTGTTGTCTACGTATAGAACTGGAGGCGAACGAGGCTGCTCTCTCAAGTCAGTCAGCAGGTAGGGGAGCCAGCGTAGCTCCTATGCAGCCATGGCCCCTGCGTAGATCTCAGCCTCACAACTGGAGCTGAGAACCAAAGACGAGCGGGTAGACCGCCACGAAACAGAGCCGGAACCAAGGCTGAAGGTGTAACCCTGTGACGACCGCTGCATAGCCAGGTCGTCAACCCAAGAGGCGTCTGCGTGACCAGTGAGGACAACTCGAGCCCGTCCTCCAAGCACGAGCCCCATGCCCGATGTACTACACAAGTAACGCACTACCCTGTTCGCAGCATCCAAGTGCACCTTTCGGTTTCTACCGGGAGCCACGTAGCGAGCTAGAAGGCTGAGAGGGTACGCGAGGTCTGGTCGTGTGCACGTCATCAGGTATATGAGGCAACCCACAAGCTCTGGGTACGGACCACTCGGCTCTACGGACTCGTCCAAAGGTGGAGCTGAGAGCGAGTGGCCGGTAGACAGAGGAGTGGGCTGTGGCGAGGAGAACTGGAAGCCGAAGCGCTGAAGGACCTGGTGCACCATGTGTGACCGAGTCAGGGTGATGGTGCGCCATGCTCTGTCCCGGGTGATCTGCAAGCCAAGATAGCTGCGCGGTTCACCCAGTTCAGTGCAGGTGTGTCTCTTCTGCAGCTCCGACTTCACAAGGGTCAGTGCCTCAGTGTCAGCAGTGGCAAAGACGAGGTCGTTGACGTACACGAGGACGTAGAACGGTGGCTGCGATGTGTCGGTGCGTAGAAACAGTGACGGGTCAGCAGTCGAAGGAGTAAACCCCAGAGCCGCATGCGTAGTCCTCAGTGTGTTGTGCCACTCGCGAGGTGCCTGGCGGAGACCGTAGACTGGCCGCCGGAGGCTCCACTGAGTACCTGCAGGAAACGACTCAGTGAAGCCAGGAGGGCAGCGTAGCGAGATCTCGTGCAGGCTGCCCTGCAAGAAAGCTGTACTGAAGTCCAGTGAGTGCAACTCGTGGTCACGCTGAGCAGCAACGTGCAGCAACACCCGAAGAGTAGTCATCTTCAGGGTGGGTGAGAAGGTCTGGAAGTAGTCAACTCCCTGTTGCTGACTGAAGCCTCTAGCAACGTAACGCGCCTTGAAGGCAGGCGAAGAACCTGGCGGCCGCTTCACCCTGAAAATGACATCGACTATGTTCGCCCTAGACGGGGGAACTGCGTCGACGAAGGTGCGTGTGGACTTCCAGGATGCCATCTCGGCATCCATGGCTATCTGCCACTGAGAGGAGTAAGGACCCGTAATCGCCTCTGCATAAGAGCGCGGGGTCGAGATGTCTGGTGCATCCGGATCTCCCTCAGGGGCAAGCAGCATGGAAGCGAAACGAGGTACAGCAGCTGCAAGACACTAAAAGTCCTCCTGCCTGTCCTCAAGGACGTCCGTGCCAAGAGCACACTCACCCCCGACGGACGGAGGACAGACAGACGCAGACTCAGACTCAGGAACAAGACTAGTGGCATAGTCTAGACGACAGGCGGCAGAAAAGTCAACAAGCTCAGCGACAAGAGCAGATGCAGCAGAGGACTCAAACAAAGGGTCAGTGACAGCAGTGGCCAAAAAACATGTGACAGTAGGACTAGCAGCACGAAGGGAGTCAGACTCTGGGTCCGGACCGTCAGGAAGAGAGGACGCAGGAGGAGACGGCATAGGGACACGCTGTGGAGCAGTGGAAGGATGCTGAGTCATAGAGTGAGTGCCGGGGACAGGAGGAGGACGCTGACGCGGAACACAACGACCAGTGCGAACAGCGCGGACAGGCGACTCAGGACGAGACTCAGGTGACGCAGGACGAGACTCAGGCGACGCAGGACGAGACTCAGGCTCAAGACACTCCGTAAGACCTCTAGTCGGTGCAGAGTAAGGAGAAGGACCAGGCAGTGGAGAGGCTGGCTGTAACTGCGACTGTGACTGGACAGGCGGTGGACTCAGTAAAGGAGGAGTAGGACCAGTAGAAGGCGGGAGACCAAGAACCTGCTGAAGGAGCAGAACGTAGTACGGCCGCGGCCGCGCAGCGCCTCCAGAAACAGCAGAGACAGCACCAGTACCCTCAGCTCCAGGGTCTCCAGCTACAACTCCCGCAGCACCACTAGCTCCAGTACCTCCAACAGCTCCAGCTCCAGCAGCACCTCCAGTAGCAACAGCTCCAGAACCTCCAACACCTCCAGCTCCAGCAGTACCTACAGCTCCAACTCCTGCAGCACCACCAGCCCCAACAGTTCTAGTACCTCCAGTACGAGCACCTCCGGGACCAGCTACTCCAGCACCTCCAGCAGCCCCAACACCAGCAGGACCTCCAACAGCGCCAGTACCTCCAACACCAGCACCTCCAGGACCAGCGGCTCCAGCAGCTCCAGCAGCAGCAGCACCTCCAGCAGGAGGCCCCATAGCCCCAGCAGCAGGCCCCGTAGCCCCAGCAGCACGGCTACAGCGCCAAGCGTACCACTCATGTAGCCGCTGTGGAGAGAGGGGCTCCCGCCGTGACGGGACACCTGGAGGACCTCCAGACTCAGCACGCTCAGGCTCAGCACCCCCAGACTCAGCACCCCCAAGCTCCACACGCTCAGGATCAGCACCCCCAGGCTCAGCACCCCCAGGCTCCACACGCTCAGGCTCAGCACCCCCAGGCTCCGCACCCTCAGACTCAGCAACCCCAGGCTCAGCACCCCCAGTCCCCGCACCCGCAGGCTCAGCACCCCTAGCAGCACCTGAGTTGACAGCTACCTTGACAGGCTCGACAGGGTCTACCTGGGACACAGCTGAGGGGGTAGGACCCTGAGGGGGGAGGGGGTCTACCGGAGGAGCACCTGGTGCTAGGAAGAGTGGCGGGGGGGGGAGAGAGGCAGTGCGGTAGGGAAAGAGACGGTAGTAAGATACCGACTCGTCAAACGTGACGTCCTGAGAGGACAGAACATGACGCGAGGTGGGGTGGAAAAACTGCCACCCAGGTGCGTCAGGGGGGAATCCAAGGAAGACGCAGGGAACGACACGGGAGGACAGCTTGTCCGCGGAAGCATCGCAGACAAAAGCTCGAGATCCCCAGACACGGAACACAGACGCATCGCCAACCTTCCCCGTCCACCTCAGAGTAGGTGTGGTCTCCGGCAAAGAGACACGAGGCTAAAGGTTGATGTGATGCGTAGCGTACTGAACCGCGAACGGCCACAGAAAATGGGGAGCAGCCACATGGATCATGGACGTACGAGCAACGTCCATGACCATGCCAATGCGGCGCTCAGCAATCCCATTTTGCTGTGGGGAGGCCGAAGCGTGAACGACTGGCGGATGCCCTCGGCACGACAGAAAGCCCTCAGAAGGTCGGAGGAAAACTCACCACCTTTGTCTGAGTGCAGACGCAGAACAGGAAGGTCCGAGCCGAAACTCTCGCTGAGCTGGCGACGGGTACCGCGGATCCAGTCGATCAACACCTCAGTGACTTCACCCTTGCGGCGCAAGGGGAAGACTGTGGTGTAGCGCGAATAGTCGTCAACGACCAGCAGGAATAAACGCTCGTGCCCCTGTCCACAGACGCGGGCTGGGCCCCACACGTCCATGTGGACGGTCTGCAGGGGAGCCTCTGTCGGAGGGAACTCGGAGGAGCGAGGAGCGGCGCGCTGCCGGCCCTCGACACAAGGAACACAGGTAGGGGCAGGCCCCGGAGGAAGGGGAGGGAGGGACCGGGGGAGACTAGAGACAAGAGTACGGGAGGCCATACCTCGAAGATGAGGCAGGGAGGGGTGAGCAAGGCAGTGGTGCCAAAGGAGAGTCTCGTGTGACAGAGGACGACACGAGCAGGGGGAAGACGCTGGACTAGACCTGGACGCGGCTATAAACACCTGACCAGACGCAGCTACCTGACCAGACGCAGCAACCGGAGGAGACGCAGTAGTCAGTGTATACAAACTCGACCCAGGCCGACGGGTGAACGTGGCCAGGTGGCGGCCCGTCCGAGAGCAAGTGCAGTGGGTCACACGCTGACCTCCAGGGGAGAACGGGTAAACCCACACGTCCTGAAGGTCAGCTCCACTCACCAAGTTCGTAGAGAACGAGGGGAGGTGGAGTCCTGACAGCAAGCTCGACGAGGCCGCTGGACACGGTAGAACCGTGGAAGAGTGCGCAAGGACTGGGCCCCCAGAGGGGTCAGCCAGGGAGACTGCGACAGGCCGACTGAGCGGCGTGAGTGTGGTGAAGGAGCGCGAAGCACCAGAGTCAAGTGTGAAAGTGTGCAAGGCCTCATTAGGTGTAGTACCAGAGAGAGCAGACTCACCAGCACCTGGAGCAACAGACTCACTAGTACCTGTGAGAAAGATAGACGAAAGAATGAATGAACTAGGAATGAGATGGGTACAAATAGAAAACACATAAGAGTTGTACCCTCTAAGAGCTACCCCACTACAGCCTAAATAGACCATAGCAGATATAAGTTTGACACACCCCCATAGGCAAAGTGGGGGAGAACAAGAGGTCACAAGACCAGTCAAGAAAAGCAAAGCAAGCTCAGGGTGGATTACAAAGTCACCACACAGTCTGAGCACAAGCAAAGGGGCATAAGGCCAGTTCACATGCAGAGTTATATAAAGGAAAGCAAACAGTACAGTGAACACAACCTAGCAAGTGTAAGCATGCAGGTATAAGTATATAGAGTACAGTACAAGCAGAGTCAAGAAGTCAACAAGTGAGGCACAGTAGGGACAAGGCCTAACACAGTAGAGAAACGCTGATGATCACAAGGCTGAAGTGCCTTGGTGAAAACATCAGCAGTGTTGGCCTGAGAGGCCACGTAAGCAAGACGAAGCTGGCCACGCTGCTGCAACTCTCGAGCAAGGAAGTAGCGCAGAGCAATGTGCTTCGTTCTGTGCTCCAGTCTGTGCTCCTGACACAAGGCCAGCATGGCCTTGTTGTCGACGTACAGAACTGGAGGAGAACGAGGCACCTCTCCCAAGTCGGTCAGCAGGTAGGTGAGCCAGCGAAGCTCCTGTGCAGCCATGGCCCCAGCGTAGATCTCAGCCTCACAACTGGAGCTGAGAACTGAAGAAGAGCGGGTAGACCGCCAGGAGACAGAACCGGAGCCAAGGCTAAAGGTGTAACCCTATGACGACCGCTGCGTAGCCAAGTCGTCAACCCAGGAGGCGTCAGCGTGACCAGTGAGGACAACTCGAGCCCGTCCTCCAAGCACGAGCCCCATGCCCGATGTACTGCACAAGTATCGCAACACCCTCTTCGCAGCATCCCAGTGCACCTTTCGGTGCCTGCCGGGAGCCAC
Source organism: Closterium sp. Naga37s-1 (assembly GCA_947471745.1). Taxonomy (NCBI): domain Eukaryota; kingdom Viridiplantae; phylum Streptophyta; class Zygnematophyceae; order Desmidiales; family Closteriaceae; genus Closterium; species Closterium sp. Naga37s-1. The sequence continues at coordinate 3,338,209 of CANJKZ010000120.1, read as the reverse complement.
GTAGCGAGCCAGAAGGCTGAGAGGGTATGCGAGGTCAGGTCGTGTGCAAGTCATCAGGTACATGAGGCAGCCCACAAGCTCTGGATACGGGCCACTCGGCTCTACGGACTCGTCCGAAGGTGGAGCTGAGAGCGAGTGACCGGTAGGCAGAGGAGTGGACTGTGGCGAGGAGTAGGTGAAGCCGAAGCGCTGAAGGACCTGCTGCACCATGTGTGACTGAGTCAAGGTAATGGTGCGCTGTGCTCTGTCCCGGGTGATCCGCAAGCCAAGATAGCTTGTGAGCTCACCCAGGTCTGTGCACGTGTGTCTCTTCTGCAGCTCGGACTTCACGTGGGCGAGTGCCTCCGTGTCAGCAGTAGCAAAGACAAGGTCGTCTACGTACACAAGAACGTAGAACGGCGGCAAAGTAGCGTCAGTGCGTAGAAACAGAGAAGGGTCAGCAGTGGAAGGAGCAAAACCAAGAGCAGCAAGAGTCGTCCTGAGTGTTTCGTGCCACTCACGGGGCGCCTGGCGGAGACCGTAGACTGGCCGCCGGAGGCTCCACTGGGTACCAGAAGGAAACGACCCAGTGAAGCCAGGTGGGCGGCGCAGCCAGATCTCCTCGTGCAGGCTGCCCTGCAGGAAGGCTGTGCTGAAGTCAAGCGAGTGGAGCTCGTAGTCTCGTAGGCGACAGGCTGCAGCAAAGTCAACGAGCTCAGTAACAAGAGCAGACGCAGCAGTGGACTCAAACAGAGGGTCAGTGACAGCAGTGGCCAGAAAGCGCGTGACACTAGGACTAGCAGCACGAAGGGAGTCAGACTCCAGGTCCGAACCGTCAGGAAGAGAGGACGCAGGAGGAGAGGGCAGAGGGACACGCTGTGAAGCAGTAGAAGGACACAGTGTCATAGAGTGAGTGCCTGGGATAGGAGGAAGACGCGGACCAGCACGAACAGTGCGGACAGGCGACGTAGAACGAGGCGCAGGCGACACAGGACGAGACTCAGGCGCACGACGCTTCGTAAGACCTCTAGTCGGACCAGAGTAAGGAGAAGGACCAGGCAGGGGAGAGGCCGGCTGCAACTGCGACTGAGTCGGGACCGGCGGTGGACTCAGGAAAGGAGGAGGACCAAGAGAAGGCGGGGAGTCAAGAACCTGCTGAAGGAGCGGAACGTAGTACGGCCGCGGCCGCGTAACGCCTCCAGAAACAGCAGAGACAGAACCGGTACCCTCAGCCCCAGGGTCTCCAGTCCCAGCAGCACCTCCAGCAGCTCCAGCAGCTCCTGCACCAGCAGCACCTCCAGCAGCTCCAGCACCAGCACCACCTCCAGCAGCGCCAGTACCTCCAGTAGCTCCAGTAGCACCAGCAGCACCTCCAGCACCTCCAGCACCAGCAGCACCTCCAGGAGCTCCAGCACCAGCACCACCTCGACAGCGCCGAGAGTACCACTCACGAAGCCGCTGTGGAGAGAGGGGCTCCCGCCGCGACGGGACACCTAGAGCACCTCTAGACTCAGCACACGCAGGCTCAGCACCTCCAGACGCAGTACCCTCAGGCGCCACACCCCCAGGCTCAGCACCCCCAGACTCAGCACCCCCAGTCTCCGCACCCCCAGGCCCCGCACCCCTAGCAGCACCTGAGTCGACAGCTACCTTGACCGGCTCGGCAAGGTCTACCTGGGACACACCTGAGGGGGCAGGACCCTGGGGGGGGAGGGGGCCTACCAGGGGAGTACCTGGTGCGAGGAAGAGCAGCGGGGGGGGGGGGGGGAGAGGCAGTGCGGTAGGGAAAGAGACGGTAGTACGACACCGACTCGTTGAACGTGACGTCCTGAGAGGACAGAACACGACGCGAGGCGGGGTGGTAGAACCGCCACCCGGGTGCGTCAGGAGGGAAGCCAAGGAAGACACAGGGAACGGCACGGGAGGACAGCTTGTCCGCGGTAGTATCGCGGACAAAAGCTCGAGATCCCCAGACACAAAACGCAGACGCATCGCCAACCTTCCCCGTCCACCGCAGAGTAGGTGTGGTCTCCGGCAAGGAGACACGAGGCTGAAGGTTGATCTGATGCGCCGCGTACTGAACCGCGAACGGCCACAGAAAATGGGGAGCAGCCGCATGGATCATGGACGTACGAGCGACGTCCATGACCATGCCAATGCGGCGCTCAGCAATCCCATTTTGCTGCGGGGAGGCCGGAAGCGTGAACGTCTGGCGGATGCCCTCCAAGCGACAGAAGGCTCTCAGGAGGTCGGAGGAAAACTCCCCGCCTCTGTCCGAGTGCAGACGCAGAACTGGAAGGTCTGAGCCGAAACTCTCACTGAGTTGGCGACGAGCACCGCGGATCCAGTCGATCAACACCTCAGGGACCTCACCCTTGCTGCGCAAGGGGAAGACTGTGGTGTAACGCGAGTAGTCGTCAACGACCAGGAGGAAGTAGCGCTCGTGTCCCTGTCCACGGACGCGGGCTGGGCCCCACACGTCCATGTGAAGAGTCTGTAGAGGAGCCTCAGTCGGAGGAAACGAGGAGGAGTGAGGGGCGGCGCGCTGCCGGCCCTCGACACAAGGAACACAGGTGGGGGCAGGCCCCGGAGGAAGGGGAGGGAGGGACCTGGGTAGACCCGAGACATGGGCACGGGAGGCCATACCTCGAAGACGAGGCAGGGAGGGGTGACCAAGGCGGTGGTGCCAAAGGAGAGTCTCGTGTGCCAAAGGGCGACACGAGCAGGGGGCAGACGCAGGACTAGACCTGGACGCGGCAGCAAACACCTGACTGGACGCAGCTACCTGACCAGACGCAGAGACCGGAGGAGGCGCAGTAGTCAGTGTGTACAGACTCGACCCTGGCCGACGGGTGAACGTGGCCAGGTGACGGCCCGTCCGAGAGCAAGTGCAACGGGTCACACGCTGACCTCCAGGGGTGAACTGGTCAACCCACGCGTCCTGGAGGTCAGCTCCACTTACCAGGTTCGTAGAGAACGAGGGGAGGTGGAGTCCCGACAGCAAGCCCGACGGGGCCGCAGGACACGGTAGGACAGTGGAGGAGTGTGCAAGTACTGGGCCCCCGGAGGGGTCAGCAAGGGAGACCGCAACAGGCTGACTGAGCGGCGTGAGCGTGGTGCTGTCTCTAAAGAAAGAGCGCGAAGCACCAGAGTCAAGTGTGAAAGTGTGAAAGGACGCAGTAGGTGGAGTACCAGAGGGAGGAGACGTACCAGCACCTGGAGCAGCAGACGCACTAGCACCTAGAGCAGCAGCCGCACAAGCACCTGGAGCAGCAGACACACTAGCACCTAGAGCAGCAGCCACAGTGCCCGGGTCGGGCGGGACACGCAGGTAATGGTCACCCTCAATAATATCAGCATGAGCATACATGGCAGCAAGGATAGCATCAAAGTCTAGATCAAAGATAGGCACATTCTGCAGAAGCAGCTCATTCCAACGAGGAAGATCAACAGCGTCAGGAAACTGGGTACGCCAAGCATCAGTCAGGCGGCCGAAGCAGCGCTGCGTGGTGTGTGGGAGACCACACACCTCCCCACTACGAGTGCCTCTGCAAAGAACGTACGTGCAGGGACCTGCACCCCCAGACCTCCCACGCCCAGCGTACCACTCACGAAGCTGCTGAACAGACGGGGTCTCACGGGTGCGCAGCTGCTGCTGACGCTGGCCGCCACCAAGGCCTCCACGCTGCGTGGCTGCACCGCGACCAGCACCACCTCCTCCGCTACCTCCACCACCGCTGCCGCCGCCTCCACCGCCTCCGCCACCGCCTCCACGGCCTCCACTGCCGCCACCGACGCCCCCACCCCCGGGACCACCCCCACCACCACCTCCACCTCCTCCACCGCTTCCTCCACCGCCCCCTCCACCACCCTTGCTTCCCTTGCCCTTGCCAGTGCGGCGTCGCCCACTAGGGGCAGACGCAGCGCCGACCTCCTCAGTGCCAACGAGGTCGACAGCAGCAGCAGAGGCAACAGAGGGGAGAAGGGGGACAGGGGAACACCCCTCAAAGAAGGGGGTGCGACGGTCGCCGCGAGAAGCCCCAACAGCTAAGATACTCTTCTCAGCTGCAGCAAGGCGCTCCTCTAGCAGGTCGACAGTCAGCGCGGTAGGGCAAAGGGAGAGAAAGTGATCCCTGACTGAGGAGAGAGAGTCAGGGAGGCGCGTGACTAGGTAGTAAAGGGTGATGTACATGGGGGGGGAGTTCGTGGGAAGAAACTCAGTGGGAAGGGCAGCGCGGTAGCGAGCGTCACTAGTGCGGAGGTGAGCAACTAGGTGAGCAACTGTGGCAAAGGCGGCAAGGTCAGGAAAAAGGTACGGCAGCATGAGGCGGCTGAGGGCAGCAGTGGTAGGGGAGGAGTAGCGTGCAACTACAGCGTCGTACAGAGCCCTAGCACTCTTGTACTGACTAAAGTGTGTGCGCTCAGTAGACGGCAGGTGATTACGCACAGCAAGACGAGCAGCAGCATCGCGCGTGAGCCACTGCGAGCGAACAGTACTGTCAGCATCAGCAGCAGGGGCAGTAGAGGCACCAGACGTGAGATCAAACAGTGAGAGGCCATCCTTGCTATTGCACTGAAGGAAAAGCTGCAGATCATCTAGCCAGACCTCAAAGTCAACAGCTCGACCCTCAGCATCAAAGGTAAGAACATTGAGACTAGCCATGACAGGAGCAGCAGTAGGCTAGCAGCAGCAGCAGTGCAACTCGGCAGGGCAGGCTAGGCAGGGCGGCGCGGCTCGGCAGCGCGGCGCTCTTACCAGTGACAAGGCAGGGGTAGGGCCGGGGCCGGGCCGAGGCAGAGCCGGGGCAGGGCCGGGGCAGGGGGGCAGGGCCGGGGCAGGGCCGGGGTAGAGCCGGGGCAGGGCCGGGCAGGGGGCAGGGCAGAGGCAGAGTCGGGGCAGAGCCGGGGCAGGGGGCGGGGCCGAGGCAGGATGCAGGGCCGGGGCAGGGGGCAGGGCCGAGGCAGAGTCGGGGCAGGTCCGGGGCAGGGCAGAGGCAGGATGCAGGGCCGGGGCAGGGCCGGGGCAGGGCCGGGGCAGGATGCACGGCTGGGGCAGGGCCGGGGCAGGGCCGGGGCAGGGTCGGAGCAGGGCCGGGACAGGGCCGGGGCGAGGTCGCGATAGGGCCGGGGCGGGGTCGGGGCCGGGCCGCGGCAGTGCAGGAGCAGGGCCGGGGCAGGGCGGAGACAGGGTCGGGGCGAGGGCCGGGGCAGAGCTGCGACAGAGCCGCAGTAGGGCCGGCTGGGCCTGAAGGGGGCCTTTAACGGGGCCTGACGGGGCCGTACGGAGCCTCTAACGGGGCCTGACGGGGCCTACGGGGCCTTTAACGGGGCCTGACAAGGCCTACGGGGCCTCTAACGGGGCCTGACGGGGCCTTACGGGGCCTTAAACGAGGCCAAACGGGGCCTCACGGGGCCTCTAACGGGGCCTGACGGGGCCGTACGGGGCCTTTAACGGGGCCTGACGGGGCCTTACGGGGCCTCTAACGGGGCCGGAAGGGGCCTTACGGGGCCTTAAACGGGGCCAAACGGGGCCTGACGGGGCCTTACGGGGCCTCTAACGGGGCCTGACGGGGCCGTACGGGGCCTCTAACGGGGCCTGACGGGGCCGTACGAGGCCTCTAACGGGGCCGAAAGGGGCCTTACGGGGCCTTAAACGGGGCCTAACGGGGCCTGACGGGGCCTTACGGGGCCTCTAACGGGGCCTGACGGGGCCGTATGGGGCCTCTAACGGGGCCTGACGGGGCCGTACGGGGCCTTTAACGGGGCCTGACGGGGCCTTACGGGGCCTGAAACGGGGCCAAACGGGGCCGGACGGGGCCTTACGGGGCCTTACGGGGCCTTACAGGGCCTTAAACGGGGCCGTAAACGGGGCCTTACGGGGCGTAGCGGGGCCTTACGGAGCCTTACGTGGCGGGCGCTGGCTCTGAGGGCAGGCGCAGGGGCCGCGACGGGCCTCGAAGGGAAGGCGCGACGCGCGCGTCAAGTAGGCAGTAAAGAATTTCAGTGGTGGGCCCTTTTAAAAAAATCTCGAAACTAGCTCTATACCATGTGAGAAAGATAGACAAAAGAATGAATGAACTAGGAATGAGATGGGTACAAATAGAAAACACATAAGAGTTGTACCCTCTAAGAGCTACCCCACTACAGCCTAAATAGACCATAGCAGATATAAAGTTGACAGTACCTGGAGCAACAGACGCACTAGCACCTAGAGCAGCAGCCTCAATGCCCAAGTCTGGCGGAACACACAGGTAACAGTCACCCTCAGCACTGTCAGTCACAGCATACATGGCGGCAAGGATAGCATCGAAATCAAGATCAAAGATTGCAGCATTCTGCCGAAGCAGATCACCCCAGCGAGGGAGCTCAACAGCGTCAGGAAACTGGGCGCGACAGGCGTCAGTCAGGCGACCGAAGCAGCGCTGCGCAATGTGTGGCAGCCTGCACGTCTCCCCACGGCGCCCGCCGGTGCGAAGAACGTAAGTGCAGGGACCAACACCCCCAGACCTCCCACGCCCAGCGTACCACTCACGAAGCTGCTGGGCCGACGGGGTCTCACGGGAACGCGGCTGCTGCTGGCGCTGGCTACCACCAAAGCCTCCACGCTGCGCGGCTCCACCTCGACCAGCTCCACCGCCGCCGCCACCTCCACCACCGCTTCCGCTGCCTCCACCGCCCCCACCGCCGCCACCGAAGCCCCCACTCCCGCCACCCCCCCCCACCTCCACCGCCACCCCCTCCGCCTCCTCCACCGCCTCCACCGCCGCCCCCACCGTCCCCTCCACCACCCTTGCCCCCCTTGCCCTTGCTGTTGCGGCGCCTCCCACTAGGAGCAGACGCAGCGCCGACCTCCTCAGTGCGAACGAGGTCGACAGCAGCAGCAGAAGCAACAGAGGGGAGAAGGGGGACAGTGGAACACCCCTCAAAGAAAGGGGCGCGAGGGTCGCCGTGAGAAGCACCTACAGCAACGATACTCTTCTCAGCTGCAGTGAGGCGCTCCTCTAGCAGGTCGACGGTGAGCTTGGTGGGGCAAAGGGAGAGAAAGTGGTCCCTGACTGAAGAAAGAGAGTCAGGGAGGCGGGTGACTAGGTAGTAAAGGGTGATGTACATGGGGGGGGGGGGGTTCTTGGCACAGAACTCAGTGGGAAGCGTAGCGCGGTAGCGGGCGTCACTAGTGCGGAGGTGAGTAATGAGGTCAGCAACTGTGGCAAAGGCGGCAAGGTCAGGGAAAAGGTACGGCAGCATGAGGCGGCTGAGGGCAGCAGTGGTAGGGGAGGAGTAGCGCGCTACGACAGCGTCATACAAAGACTGGGCAGTCTTGTACTGGCCAAAGTGCGCGCGCTCAGCAGACGGCAGGTGACTACGAATAGCAAGGCGAGCAACAGCATCACGAGTGGTCCACTGCGAGCGAACCGTACTGTCAGCAGTGGCAGCAGGTGCAGTAGAGACACCGGACGTGTGATCGAAAAGGGATACCCCATCCCTAGAGTCACACTGAAGGAAGAGCTGCAGGTCGTCAACCCACACGTCAAAGTCAACCGCACGCCCCTCAGCATCAAAGGTAAGAATAGTAGGGCTAGCCATAGCGGCAGTAGTAGCAGTAGCAGCAGTGGCAGCAGAAGCTGCAGTAGCAGCACGAGCAGTGCAGGCAGGGCAGTGCGGCTCAGTAGGGCGGCGCGGCTCGGTAGGGCGGCGCGGCTCGGTAGGGCGGCGCGGCTCGGTAGGGCGGCGCGGCTCGGTAGGGCGGCGCGGCTCGGCTGGGCGGCGCGGCTCGGCTCCTGGCGGCGCGGCGCGGCAGGGTGCTTACCAGGGGCGGGTGCATGGCAGGGCCGCAGCTGGCGGTGTAGGTCAGGGCCGTGACTGGGGCGGCAGCAAGGCAGGGCCGCGACAGTGCGGCTGCAGGGCAGGGCCGCGACGCGCGGCGAAGGCAGGGCCGCGACTGGGGCGGCAGCAGGGCAGGGCCGCGACAGGGCGGCAGCAGGGCAGGGCCGCATCAAGGCGGCTGCAGGGCAGGGCCGCGACGGGCGGCGAAGGCAGGGCCGCGACTGGGGCGGCAGCAGGGCAGGGCCGCGACAGGGCGGCAAAGGCAGGGCCGCGACGAGCGGCGAAGGGCCAGCGACGGGCGGCGACGGGCCGGCGACGGGCCGGGACGGGCCGGGACGGGCCAGCGACGGGCGGCGAAAGGCAGGGCCGCGACAGGGCGGCGAAGGCAGGGCCGCGACGAGCGACGACGGGCCAGCGCGGCGACGGGCCGGCGACGGACCGGGACGGGCCAGCGACGGGCGGCGAAAGGCAGGGCCGCGACAGTGCGGCGAAGGCAGGGCCGCGACGAGCGACGACGGGCCAGCGACGGGCGGCGACGGGCCGGGACGGGCCGGCGACGGGCCGGGACGGGCCAGCGACGGGCGGCGAAGGCAGGGCCGCGACGGGCCGTACTAGGGCAGGGCGCGCGACGGCGCAGGTGAGGCAGGCGCGAGGCGCGCTTCGGGCAGGGCAGGAAAAAAAATCGTGGTGGGCCCTAAAAAACGTTCCCACTAGGGAACCTGCTCAGAATACCATGTCAGGATAGTGAAGGAATGAATGACTGAACTAGCAAGCAGGTGGGTACAAGTAGGGAACCTAAAAGTGTTGTACCCTATATGAACTACCCCACTACACCCTAAACAGAGTATGGCATATAAGTTTGACACGGCGAACGGGCCGCAAGGGGCGGCGCGCAGGGCTGCAGGGGTGGCAAGCAGTGCAGCAGGAGCGACGCGCGGGGCTGCAGGGGCGGCTAGCAGGGCAGCAGGGGCGGCTAGAGGGCCACCAGGGGCAGTGGGCAGGGCTGCAAGGGCGGCTCGCAGGCTGCAGGGGCGAGGGGCGGGCCGCAAGGGGCGGCGCGCGGGGCAGCAGAGGCAACGGGCGGGCCGGGGCCTAGGGTCGACTGGCGGGCTGGGCCTAAAGTCGACGGGCAGGCCGGGCCTAGGGTTGTCGGGCGGGCTGGGGCCTAGGGTCGACGGGCGCGCAGGGCAGCAGGGGCGACGGGCAGGCCTGGGCCTAGGGTCGACGGGCAGGCGCGCTGGGCAGCAGGGGCAACGGGCGGGCCGGGGCCTAGGGTCGACTGGCGTGCGGGGCCTCAAGTCGAAGGGCGGGCTGGGCCTAGGGTCGATGGCCGGGCCAGGCCAAGGGTCGACGGGCGGGCGCGGGGGGCAGCAGGAGCGACGGGCGGGCCGGGGCCTAGGGTCGACGGGCGCGCCGGGCCTAGGGTCGACGGGTGGGCCGGGCCTAGGGTCGACAGGCAGGCTGGGGCCTAGGGTCGACGGGCACGTGGGGCAGCAGGGGTGACGGGCGGGCATGGGCCTAGGGTCGACGGGCGGGCCGGGGCCTAGGGTCGACGGGCGCGCGGGGCCTAGGGTCGACGGGCGGGCCGCAAGAGGGCGGCGCGCGGGGCAGCAGGTGTGGCACGAGGGCTGCAGAGGGCGGCGCGTGAGCCAGCAGGGTGGCTAGTGGGGCAGTGTAGTGGTGGGCCCTAAAAAAAATCGGTCCTAACGAAGGACCTGTTTTGAAACCATGTCAGAAGAATGAACGAGAATGAATGAACTAGCAAAGAGTTGGGTACAAGTACTAACCCTAATTGGGTTGTACCCCTTATGGGCTACCCCACTATAGCCTACACAATGTAAGCACAATATAAGTTGGACACGGAGAGCATTCGTGTCTATCGATATGATTACTGTAGTGTACACGCGTGAAAACTGGGCCACGTGTACATTTTTTCTCTCGCCTCTCTACAGTCCCTGCAAATCCGCACCACCCTCCCTCCCAGCCCACCGACAAGATCATAAGGATGTGGCCTCTGTAGCACCGAACCTGCGATCGAACCTGCGCAGGGTCAAATTTTCGCGGAGTATGAAATGGTGTAGTGAGTTTAAAATGTTTTCGGAGACATTTAGTGCGGTGCAATAAGCGATCGTGCGATCGACCCTGGAAAATTTCTAGAGGTGCCGCGTTTCGACACTTCTATTTTCGCACGCATGCCTTTGGCAAATCCTGTAACACGTGGTTATAGTCCAGCATATACATATTAAATGTAACAGTCTCTGAATGTGATAATCCAATTCACAGTGTTACATTAAATAAAAAATAAAAAATGACGGGCTAAATTCTCAATAGAAGTTTCGCATACATGTAACTCACCGTTCATAGCACACTGATGTAGTACATTGAAAATAATAATAGCCACCAACAAAAAAAAAACCAACATCTAGTTGAAATTCATTCCCGTTCTACATGCCACATCTACATGTGCCTGAATGTTTCATTAACAGGTCACTCATACGATGTTTTCGTCCCACATTGTTGAAGCCCCAACTCCTCGGAACCTCCAATCAAACGATTGGTTCGCTAGCGACTGGGGCATTTCCCAACCTCAGCCAAGCCGGAGGCTCGCCTCCCGTGTCTCAGTGATTAGTTGGTGTTGACCAACATTCCAGTTATATAGGGACGGCTGACGTCAGCACATGCCGCCCCACGGGTCCAAGCACTAGGGGATTTCGGGGCAAATCCGAAAACCCTCCGAATCCCTCGGGTCACCCCGAAAATCTCTCTTGGCCAGGCAAAAAATCCCTCCGTCTCAATGTCGTATTGTTATGCGCATATATATGTCAGCCGTACTGTTGCAAATTCGGGACTTCTCGACGGGAAGGGTAGTTCAGCTCACCGCTTTCCGTCGAGAGGGTTTTTCCTATAGCTTCTCACTCTGACAGGGTGTATACTTTTGTTATGCAATTTTCCCTTCTTCGACAGAGCTTAAGTTGTCGCGCCTTCGACAAGACTTTAAATATTGCTGCAAATATGTTCTTCTTCGACGTAAAGACAAATTTGAAGTTGGACGAGAGGTGTTATGTTTCAACCTTTTCGAAAACACATGGGATCTAGCTAAACGTTCCCGTGCTTTCCTGTTAGAATATATCTGTAACTGCCTGTAGCTGTAGTTAGTGTAGTTATTATAAACTTGTTGGTGGTGCACCTTCTTTGCATCCTATGTTTGCTATATGTACCCTAGTGCTATAGTGAACTTCATTCTCCTCTCTCGACTCTCTCTGCTTGGCACAAACCACCTCGACTCCCTTGGCCTAGGCTACTAAGCCTAGGCCCTCACCTAAACTTAGCCTTCATTCTCGCCTACTATTCTCACATGGTATTAGAGCCTGTTACGTCCTGGCCTGTGGGCCAGCCTCACGCTTCCGCATCTGTTTTTCCGGTCGCGCGCCTCGGGCGCGTGGCGATTTTCGTTATGTCCCGCGCCCGGGTGGCGCGTGACGTTTGTTCTGCCCTGAGCCGCAGCGGATCCGCCCCTGGCGCCCGCGTCGGTGCTCTGCCTGCCTGCCTGCCTGCCCGTCGTGCGCCCCGTGGCACGCGACGGTGCCCTGAGCCGCCGCGGACCCGCCCCTGGCGCCCGCGACGGTGCCTTGAGCCGCCGCGGACCCGCCCCTGGCGCCCGTGACGGTGGCCTGAGCCGCCGCGGACCCGCCCCTGGCGCCCGCGACGGTGCCCTGGGCCGCTGCAGACCCGCCCCTGGCGCCCGCGACGGCGCCTCTGCCTCACCTCGCGCCTGCCTTCGAGCAGCCGCCCCTGCCTCACCCGCGCCTGCCCTCGGAGCAGCCGCCTCTGCCTCACATGCGCCTGCACTCGGTGCAGCCGCCCGTGCCTCACATGCGCCTCCACTCGGTGCAGCCGCCCCTGCCCTACCCGCGCCTGCCCTCGGTGCAGCCGCCCCTGTCCTTCACGCGCCTGCCCTCCGGTGCAGCCGCCTCCCTGTGCTGCCTGTTGCTGCCTGTGCTGCCCGTTGCTGCTCTCCCCCCCCCCCCCCCCCTCCCGCACCCCCCTTCTTCGTCTCCCTGCTGCGCGTGCAGCCATGGAACGGAGGGTATGGGGGTGGCGGGTATGGGGGTGATGGGTGGTGTGTTTCCCTTCCCCTCCTCCTCCTTTCGTTCCCACTGCTGCAACTGCCGCTGGGGGGAGGGTGTGAGGGTGTGGGGGAGCCAGGGGAGTGGCATTGGGGCGGCGGGTGTGAGACCAACCAGCCCCCGTCCCTCTGAGGTGGGGGGGGGGGGGGGGGGGGGAGGAGAGTAAAGGGGTGGCAGGAGTGCCTGCCCCCTTTGCTGCTGTACCTGCTTTGTTACCTTGCCTGCTGTTGCTGTTTTCTCTGTTCGTGGTGTACCCATCCAGGATGTGTCGCTGCACAGACTCCTGCTTCTGGCAGTTATGGGGGAGTGTTAGAATATATCTGTAACTGACTGTAGCTGTAGTTAGTGTAGTTATTATAAACTTGTTGGTGGTGCACCTTCTTTGCATCCTATGTTTGCTATATGTACCCTAGTGCTATAGTGAACTTCATTCTCCTCTCTCGACTCTCTCTGCTTGGCACAAACCACCTCGACTCCCTTGGCCTAGGCTACTAAGCCTAGGCCCTCACCTAAACTTAGCCTTAATTCTCGCCTACTATTCTCACATTTCCGTGTATTCGTGCTCGTACTTTGCCGGAAAGGTAAAACGGCTACCACAATTTTCTAAAAGTGCTGCGGTGTTGTGACAGTTCGACGGAGCGGTATGAAAAACTTGCCCTGACATTTTCACATTTTGTCGAAAGAAGACTGCAATACTTTTTTTCGATCGGAAAATGTCATTCGAAAAATATTCTGATTTCTCGTGCGGGAAATATGATTTTTACCCTGAACATCGTTCGAAGAAGTTAATTCTCGACGACAGAGGTCGTTCTGTATTCATGGTACGTCGCGATTTAATTCGACGCCAAATTCTTCGAGCACCGTCGTTTCCCTGTCCGGCAAAGCGAAAGATTTCGACATAAAGAGCCAAAGTGTCGAGCAGTTTATCTCACTCGACCAAACTTTGTTAGAATAGGAGCTTAGGCTAAGAAGCCATGGCTAGGTTTTAGGGTATATGAAAGAGAAATAGGAGAAAGGGGGGTTTCACTAGCAGCAATGAGGATACATATAGCAAACCCTAGATGGGTTGTACTCGCTATAGAGCACCCCACTACAGGCTAGAGAATAACATTCTGACACACCCCCATAGCCAAAGTGGGGTGTAATCAGTACAATGAGCAAGCAGGTATAGAGCAGGAGTTCACAAAGGTAAGCAAAGCTAGAGCTAATCACAGAGGGCAAGTGAGGAGGAGGAGAGACTGTGGAGGGAGAGAAGATGGGAGGCAACGACTGAAGCTGCAGAGGCACGGGCACAGGAGCGGCTGACTCAGGGGCTACCGAAGCAAGGGCGACGGACTACTGGAGTGACTGGCTCCGCGGCTATAGACGAGCGGCAGGAGCAACGGACCCACTGGCGACTGGTGAAACAGGCTCACTGGCTACCGAAGCAAGGGCGACGGACTACAGGCGCTGCAGGCGACAAGACAGCTGCCTTCACACAACCTCCTCCAACTGCCCCACTCCCCTCTCACACACCCCCTGTTCAAACCCTAGCTCCACTCCCACAGCACCCCCCTTAAACCCTAAACCCTAGGCTCCCACACACCCACCCCCCTCAGCGACAGCTGCAGCAGTGGGAGACCAGGGAGGAGGAGGAGCAAGGGGAGTAACACACAACCGCCACCCCCACACTCCTCACCCCCAAACCCTAATTCAGGAGAACGGGCAGCAGTAGGGGTGGGGCACCGTCAGAAGCACGGGGGACAGCGAGCAGCTCAGGGACAGAGAGGAACGGGCCGCCCACGGGCCTGGCACAGCCCGACGAACCGCGCGCAGGCGGCCCGAGCCGCGCGCGGGCCTGGCGCAGCCCGTACGGGCCGCGCGCGGGCCTGGCGCAGCCCGTACGGGCCGCGCGCGGGCCGGGCGCAGCCTGTACGGGCCGCGCACGGGGCTGGCGCAGCCCGCGCTGGCCAGGACGGGCGACGGGGGACGACGGGCTGGTCCCCGTCGCCCGTCGAAGTGCCCCCCGGGGGCGACGCCACCTTTGACGAGTCGGTGTCGTACTACCGTCTCTTTCCCTACCGCACTGCCTCTCCCCCTCCCCCGCCGCTCTTCCTTGCCCCAAGTACTCCTCCGGTAGACCCCCTCCCCCCCCAGGGTCTTGCCCCCTCAGGTGTGTCCCAGGTAGACCCTGCCGAGCCGGTCGAGGTAGCTGTCGACTCAGGTGCTGCTAGGGGTGCTGACCCTGCGGGTGCGGGGACTGGGGGTGCTGCGACTGGGGGTGCTGAGTCTTGTTATAGTCACAATAGGCTTGAATGTGCCTAAAACGAAAGATAGAGAGCACAGACGGATTTCTGCACAGCGGCTTCAAACGTTGATAGCGTTCTGCTCACAGCTGCAAATGACTTGGTTCAAATTGGATCTGGAGCGTCTTTACGTCGTCTACAATTAGCAATTTAGATTGCACGATTTGATAAAGAATTGACGACACGGCGTTGGTTTGAACGAACGGTACTATGGCAGCCACTATAGTCTTAGAACACAAGATAGGAAGAGTTACGAGTTGGGAATGACTCCCAGCTCCTACAAACCCCAAGAGCCGAGGTACAGTGATGTGGAACAGTGCCACACTGTCCCCAACCACGAAGGGTCTCGAAACTACCCTTCACTAGGGCCTACACCAAGTGAAATGTTACACTACACAAAGTAATGTAAGTATCTTCAATATCTTGAGGTGTACCCTTTTGGCAAGCTTCGAAATCACTTGAGGCTTGACACCAAGGCTCGGGCTCTTCATCACAAACTCATCCTTGAGTTCTTGATGGGTCTGCTGCACACACCTGCGACACGCCGAACGTTCGACACAGGACAAAATAGAAACCGCGCACGACAAAATAGAAACCGCGCGCGAGACACAAACGACCGCGTAACACGCGTCTAGCAATAACTCGCTATTGACTCGACACACACACTCGACATCATGACTCAACATTCACACACAATTATAAGCATGAAATATATATTATCCCATGCCCTTATACCATTCCATACACACACACATTCACGCACACGGACAACAAGCCGAGTGCAAACCGTAGGGTTGCACCAACAAACTCCCCCTCGGATTGTTGGCCTTAGGATATGTTGCTCTCTCAGTTCAGAGCCATCCCAGCCAGCTTGCAACACTTCCAATGCTGCTGCTCCACCAGCCTCTTGGTCATCATGTCAGCCGGCTGCCCCGTGGTCTTCACGTAGCGCAACTCAACTTCACCCGCGGTTACCATGCTCCTCGTCCAATGCCACTTCACTCTCATGTGCTTCGTGAGTCCATGCAACACAGGGTTCTTAGCAAGAGCAATGGCACCCTGGCTGTCACAGTACAGTGGGGTAGGTCCTTGCTGCTCCTCCCCCAATTCAGCCAACAAACGCCGCTGCCACACAATCTCCCGTACGGCACGGAAGAGTGCCATGTACTCGGACTCCACCGAGCTCAAAGCTTGGTCAACCTGCTTCTTGCTCTCCCAAGCAGTTGGGCCTCCACCAACACAGCATATGAAGCCTCCCACACTTGTCATGTCCTCTGGTTCTGATGCATATGAAGCATCCGAGTAGGCGGTGAGGAACAAACGCCCGGGTTCAACACCATCCGCGCCCTTTTGGCGCCTTTGTGCCGCCGCCGAGTATTGCAGCCCAACGGTCGGTGTTTGGCCAAGATACTTGGCCACCCTCATTCCAGCTGCTACCTGCTCCTCATTAGGGCATTGCACAACCCTAGCCAGCTGCCCGGTAGCAAACGCGACGTCCGGTCGGGTGTTTACCGCCGCATACATGAGGCTGCCCACCAACGAGTGAAATCGGCGCCTCTCCTCTTCACCAACGCTCTCCTCCTCTGGTCCCTTCACACACTTGAACCCAGAGGGAAAGGGTGTAGCCACATGGCCTTCACTCTGCCCAAAGTTGGCAGCCAATGCCTCCAGGTACTTTCGTTGATGCACCCGCATGCACCGCTTCTCCACATCTCGTTCGATGTGGAGCCCAAGGTAGAAGCTCACGTCACCAAGGGCCTTGCACTTGAACTTGTCTTGAAGCTTCAGCATCACCTCCTTCACAAGGTCAGAAGAGGGTGAGAAAATGAGGATGTCATCCACATAAACCACCATGAAACTCCTCTGCTCCCCCTCGCCAAGCATGAACAAGGAGTGATCGGCCGTTGAGGGAGTGAAGCCGATCCCCTCCAACACTTCGCGCAGCTTCATGTACCATTGCCTAGGGGCCTGCTTCAGCCCATAGAGGGCCTTCTTCAGCTTCCACACTCTGCCACTACCATCATCAAACCCCTCTGGCTGCGCCATAAAAATCTCCTCCTCAAGGATGCCGTTAAGGAATGCCGTTACGATGTCCATTTGCTTTACTACCCATCCTTTGATGGCGGCTCCCGCGAATAGGGTTCGCAGCGTCGTCGGCTTCACCACAGGGGCAAACAGCTCCTTGAAGTCCACCTTCTCCTTCTGCTGGTACCCCTTGGCTACAAGCCTAGACTTGTAGCGCTCGATCTTGCCGTCGGCATCCGACTTGATTTTGAAGAGCCACTTGGACGTTATCGCCGTACGCCCCTCCGGTAGCTCCACCAATTCAAACGTGTCATTCTCCTCGATGCTCTTCAGCTCACTCTCCATGGCCTTCTTCCACTCCTCAGCATCACTACTCTCCAAAGCCTCCTTGAGAGTTGCTGGTTCTCCCGGCATCTCCACCGGAGAGAAGAACGCGAAGGCACACTCCTCGTAGTCACTCTCCTCGTCGTCTCCGACCATCATTGCCGCTCCGGCCAGGGCTGTCTTGCCCTGCTTTCCCGGCGCATCATAGGTCAGCCTATTAGGGGGTTGAACTCTCCTCTTCCCCCTTCCTTCCTCCTCAGCTGCAGGGACTTGAAGGCCTTGGCGTTGCTGCGGTGTGGCTCGAATCCGTGGAGCACTCGTAGTACGGGAAGGGAGTGACGGTGCACGCTCGCTCACTTGCTGCACCTCCTCCTCTTCTTCCTCTGCATCATTGGCCTCCTCTCCCCCATTCACAAGGGAGGATTGCCTTGTGGTTGTGCTGCCGCTGCTCAGCTCCAAAGGCAGCTCCACATGCTCCAAACCGGAACTCTTCACCTCCCCAAACCGCACGCCTATCTTCGCCTCATTCTCCGCCTTCCAATCCTTGTACATGAAGTTCTCCATGAACTTGCAGTCCCTGCTCACCAAGAACTTCTTGGTGAATGGGTCCCAAAGAAGCCATCCCTTGCTGTTTTGAGCCATGCCCAAGTGCACGGCCCACACCGCCTTGGCACCAAGCTTGTTGTGCCGAAGATGCTTAGGCACGAGCGCCATGCATATGCACCCGAACACCCGAAGCATATCCACCTTTGGCTTCCTTCCTAGCCACTCCACATAGGGCACCCACATGAGTCAAGGCTCTGTTCTTGGCCACACACGCGCTCCGCACCGCATCAGGCCAGAAATAGTCGGGTAGCCCGGCTTCAATGAGCAACCCGCGTGCCGCCTCCGTGATTGTGCGGTTCGCTCGCTCGGCGATGCCGTTCATTGCAGGGGAGTATGGCATGGTGAGGGAGTGCCGAATACCATTCTTCTTCAGCCACAACCCAAACTCCTTGCTCAGGAACTCTCCCCCTCGATCGGTGCGGATTGACTTGACTAGACGGTCTTGTTGCCGCTCCACCATCGGGAACCAATCCGTCTTCAACGTTTCAGCCACGTCGCTCTTCTTGGCCAGCACGTACACCCAAGTCATGCGGGTGTAGACGTCGACAATGGTGAGAAAATACTCAGCTCCAGCAGCTCCAAGCTTCAGGGGGCCCACCACGTCCATCACCACCTCATCAAGCGGTGCCTTTGCCGTTGCCTCCGAACTAGGGAACGGAAACCGGGTGAACTTGGCTTGAATGCACGTCGGGCAGCCAAGCACCTCATCGGGCTCCCCCTTCACACGTATGCCAGCAACCATCTCATTCTTCACTAGCTGCTGCAAGATGGGCAGGGCCACATGCCCCATGCGCCGATGCAAGGTGAGCCAATCACACTCCCCCGTAGCCGAAGTTGGATTGGAGAATGCCGCGCTCGCAATAGCGCCCCACATACTCTCTCCGTAGTCCTCCTCCGCTGCTGCCTCTGGGTTCTCCTCACCCTTTTGCTGCTCCTTGGTTGCTGCACCACTCTCCTTAGGTTCACTGAACTTGCTGGTCCCTCCAGGTTTGCTCTTCTTGAGCTCATTCTCCTTAGCGCGACCGTTCGCGCCATCGTCGCTACCGACCGCTCCATCCTTGGTGCTGATGCTTGCTGCCACTTGCCTCTCCTTAGGCATAGGGACCACTGGGATCTGCCACATCTCGTTGTAGACATCCCTGTCCTCATGAAGGTCCCAAAGAATTCGATCGCCAAGCCTTGCGGTGTAGGTCTTGGCTCCCTTCGAGTTCGTGTCCATGCCGGCCTTTGCCAACCGCCGCACGGAAATCAGGTTTGCAGCAAGGCTGGGCACCCAAAGCACGTTCTTGAGGCCCACCATCTTCCCATCAGCACCCTTGAACATGGCCTTGCCCATGCCTTTCACCTCTGCTCGCTGCCCCAAAGCCGATGTGACATGCTTCACCGGTGACGGCTCGAGTTCGGTGAGCAAGTCCGGGCGAGGTGTCATGCTATAGGTAGCGCCACTATCAATCACCCAATAGTCCAGGGGGTGTAGGGTCACCTTCCCCACAGCTGCTGGCTCCTCAAAGCCTTCATCCTTCTCTGGACCAGCCGGTACTTGCGTCGACACGAAGTAGAATAGACCCGGGTATCGATCGTCGCTCGGGTCCTTGTCGTTGTCTCCGCTCTTCATGTTTGCAGCTCCGCCACCGCGACCGCCACGGCCTCCACGGCCTCGTCCTCTCCCTCCTCCTGCTCCTCTACCCTCTTGGCCTTGAGCAGGGGTCCAACCATCAGGGAGTTTGTAGCAGTCGCGCCACATGTGTCCGCTCTTGTGGCAATAGTGACACTCGCCGTCGAATCGGCCGCGACCGCGTCCGTAGCTCTTGTCGTCGCTGCCGTAACCGCCACTCCTGCGGCCTCCGCCGAAGTTGCTGCCACCAAACCTTCCTCCCCCTCGTCCTCTGCCTCTTCCTCGACCATATCCACGGCCGATGCTCGCTGCCCCAGCGCCATCCGCACTCGCCAACTCACGGCGGCGGAAATCCTCTTGAAGGATAGCTCGCTTCACGTCTTCAAGCGAGAGGCGGGGCAAGTCGCGATTAAGGTTGATGATGAGCGAGGACCATGACTCTGGGAGTAAGGCCAGCAACTTGGTCTTCTTTTGGAGCTCACTGTAGTTCAAATCAGCTCCCTCAAGCCGCGTCAACAAGTCGAAGAATTTCTGCACCCCTTCTTCAACCGCTTCGTCTTCTTCAATTCGTAGTGCCGCCATTTGCCGTTCCAACACCACCGCTACCGCCGCTGTTGCAGGAGCATGTACACCCTTGAGAGCAGCCCATGCCTTTGGTCCTTTCTCTGGTTCACGCTGGAATGGCTTGATGTGACGGATCTGACTGCTCCCCAACGCTTGCCCAAGTAAGAGATAGCCTTGTGCGCTCTTCCGCACCCACGGGCTCTTCTCCGGGTCGTTCTCGGGGCGCTTCTCCGTTCCTTCCATCACCTCCAGCAGGTCATAGTGGTCAAAGATGTTCTCCATCTTGAAGGACCATTCAGCAAAGTTGTCACCGTTGAACATGTCAAGCCCAAACACCCTAGGCTCATCCCTAGGTGGGCCAAGACTTGGTTGCATGGGCGCCATGGCTGAATCACGGGGTTGGCCTTGAGCTTGAGCTTCTCCACTGCCACCAGCACCTCTGCCACCCCTTTCCTCAGGTCCAGACATTGTCGAAACTGCTCCAAGGGGCTCTGATACCACTTGTTATAGTCACAATAGGCTTGAATGTACCTAAAACGAAAGATAGAGAGCACAGACGGATTTCTGCACAGCGGCTTCAAACGTTGATAGCGTTCTGCTCACAGCTGCAAATGACTTGATTCAAATTGGATCTGGAGCGTCTTCACGTCGTCTACAATTATCAATTTAGATTGCACGATTTGATAAAGAATTGACGACACAGCGTCGGTTTGAACGAACGGTACTATGGCAGCCACTATAGTCTTAGAACACAAGATAGGAAGAGTTACGAGTTGGGAATGACTCCCAGCTCCTACAAACCCCAAGAGCCGAGGTACAGTGATGTGGAACAGTGCCACACTGTCCCCAACCACGAAGGGTCTCGAAACTACCCTTCACTAGGGCCTACACCAAGTGAAATGTTACACTACACAAAGTAATGTAACTATCTTCAATATCTTGAGGTGTACCCTTTTGGCAAGCTTCGAAATCACTTGAGGCTTGACACCAAGGCTCGGGCTCTTCATCACAAACTCATCCTTGAGTTCTTGATGGGTCTGCTGCACACACCTGCGACACGCCGAACGTTCGACACAGGACAAAATAGAAACCGCGCACGACAAAATAGAAACCGCGCGCGAGACACAAACGACCGCGTAACACGCGTCTAGCAATAACTCGCTATTGACTCGACACACACACTCGACATCATGACTCAACATTCACACACAATTATAAGCATGAAATATATATTATCCCATGCCCTCATACCATTCCATGCACACACACATTCACGCACACGGACAACAAGCCGAGTGCAAACGGTAGGGTTGCACCAACAGGGGGGGGGGGGGGGGGGGGGGGGGGGTTGCTGCAGATGAAAGGTAGGAGGGAGGGGAGGGGAAGGGCGCGGCCACCAGGGCGCCCCGACGGGCGACGAGCTAGGGAGCCGCGCGGGCCCCCGAGAGCGCTTCGACGGGCGACGGAAGGGGACCGCGCACGGGCCCCCAAAGCGCCGCGACGAGGCGACGGTTGGGGCCGGCGCGCAGCCCCCAAGGCGCCGCGACGAGGCGACGGGAGGGGCCGGCTCGCGGGTCCCCAAGGCGCCGCGACGAGGCGACGGGAGGGGCCGGCTCGCGGGCCCCCAAAGCGCCGCGACGAGGCGACGGGAGAGGCCAGCGTGCGGGCCCCCAAAACGCCGCGACGAGGCGACGGTTGGGGCCGGCGCGCGGGCCCCCAAGGCGCCGCGACGAGGTGACGGGAGGGGCCGGCGCGCTGGCCCGCAGGGCACCGCACGAAGCAGGAACCCGCCGCGCGCCTCGGGACGCACGGCGGGCAGAAAACCGCCACGCGCCCGGAGCGCGTGGCGGGAAGAAAAATAGGAGGTCGCGCGCCACGGGGCGCGCGACACACAGTAGGGCAGCGGAAGCAGGTGGGCCCACAGGCCAGGAGTGTATCGCTCTGATAGCATGTTAGAATAGGAGCTTAGGCTAAGAAGCCATGGCTAGGTTTTAGGGTATATGAAAGAGAAATAGGAGAAAGGGGGGTTTCACTAGCAGCAATGAGGATACATATAGCAAACCCTAGATGGGTTGTACTCGCTATAGAGCACCCCACTACAGGCTAGAGAATAACATTCTGACAAACTTATCTAGCGTTGCTAGATACTCCGTTTCACTTTTTTTTTTGTAACATCAAGACTCATAGTCACATAAATAATCAATTTTGCACGCGTTTTCTTATTCGTTAAAACTCATCGTGAACGCAGACAATCAATAGAAGCATGGTTATTGTCACATTATTATTGGCAACTGCATTCTTTTATCCTGTCGGAAAGACGAGAGTTTGAAAAGGTAGAAAACACTTAAAAAAACATTACATTTGACAGGCTGATGTTTCCAAACTGTATAAAACGCTACCTGAAAGAGTTGGTACATAACATACAGCAATCAGTCCTCGTCCAGCCATCTCAGATAGCACATCATACTACGGCTTGGGCGAAGCCGACTTCGAAGTCGGGTGTGCGGGAGGCGCAACCAACCATCTGCAGTGGGCGGCGCTGATGTTGACGAGAGTGGAGTGTTGGCCCCGCCCTCGCTTGGGAAACGCCGACGACTTGGTCGGATGTATGGGAGAAGCAACCGACCATTCGCAGTGAGGGAGCTACTCGACAAGCTTCGTCGAGCTGCATGGAATTAATGTGGTGTTGTCGTCGAGCAGGGAGCTCGACGGCCTCCTTCAGCGTTGCAGGACGAGGAAGTGGTCTTCCACCTGCACAGGTGTGTCACGGGGCTGGAGTCGTCGACCAAGGAGCTCGACGAGTGCACCTGACTGG
Source organism: Closterium sp. Naga37s-1 (assembly GCA_947471745.1). Classification (NCBI taxonomy): domain Eukaryota; kingdom Viridiplantae; phylum Streptophyta; class Zygnematophyceae; order Desmidiales; family Closteriaceae; genus Closterium; species Closterium sp. Naga37s-1. The sequence continues at coordinate 3,316,045 of CANJKZ010000120.1, read as the reverse complement.
GCTGGTCGATGGGCGGGCTGTCAATGAGGAGGAGCAGTTCGACAAGAAGGTCGACGGAGCAGTCCGTCGACCTGCGTAGGACATGTGAGTGGCAGTCGACAAGGGGAGCTCGGCGACAGCAGCTGACAGTGCTGGTCGACAGAGGGGTCCGTCAACCAGGGTGTTCCTCGACGGGAGCTACGGTCGACCAGAGCACTTGGTGGTCGACCAGGTAATCTGCTTGGCGAATTCTGCGGAGGCACGCGAATATCGCCGAGGTCGCGGTGACAAAGGCGACTTCGGGCTGGTATCCGGAAGTCGATGTGGCTCATCAGACGCAGACAACAGCCGACGGATGCACAACGATCCCATCGTCTGCGCGCACCTGCGAGCATGCGCACTGCTGCCATCTACGGATGCAACGCCGGACAGCCGCTCTGCTGCAGCGTTGGCACGCCGTCGACCTGCTGTGCTGGCATGTCGCCTTTTTGCAGTGCTGGCGCGGCTCCTATACGCAACGGTGTCAAGCGGTCGACCATGCCGTGCTGGCGGTCGACCAGGCTAGCTGCAGAATAGCTAGGGTTCTTTTTTTTTTTTTTTTTTTTTTTTTATGCAAGATACACTACAAAGTGTGCAATACATCGGCATTCGTAATTGTAGCTGATGGACCTAGGGGGTATGCACCCTCCGTACCCATCCTGAGCAACTAGGGGGGACGGAAAGCCACCCCCGGGTTTGACCAGATGGACATGAAGCATTTGGTCCACGTGGCCGGCTTTGCTGTGCTGTCGAAGATGTTGCTCAGGGCTCGACGCTCATCGTAATCCAATCCAGGATGGTGCTTTCGCACGCTTGTAAATTCTAACATGTAGCTGAAAGGTCGCTGCTATCCTCCGTAGCACCCTTTTTGCCTGGAATGTACTTCGCTCGAAAACCGCATCACACCGTTCCATCCAGATCCGATGGAGTGCAATAGACGTGATCATAGCCTCGGGAAACTCCGAAGCTGTCCCCTCCCGCTTGAAGAGCAGGTCCCCCAAGGAGTCAATCTTCCGACCCGGATTCATTATGCGGAGCGCCTTCAGAAGCATACGAACCACAGGCTGGATGCGCGGGCAAAGGAAAAGCCTATGTTCCAGTGTTTCCTTTTCCCCACAGTGCGGGCAAGCGACGCCAGCGCCCAAGAAATGCAGACGCTCCCCCACTTGCAGGTTTCGGCTGTAGACCCGGAGCATCACGTCATGCGCCCGGTTTGGAAGAGCCGGCGAGTCCCTTACACCAATCACCCTGCAGGGTAGCTAGGATCACTCTCAGTAGTTCGTGCCAACCCCCCCCCCCCCCCCCCGTAATCTAGCTCACTACCTTGTAGAGTGACTCTTCGCAGCCGACTTCGGCATGCAGGTCGTCGGAGTTGGTCGAACTGCAGGGGCCGCTGCGAAGCCGTCGACGAGGGAGGTCGACGGTCTACTTCAACCTGGTGGTCGACGAGCCCGTCGAGGAATACTGGTTGACGGAAGTTGTGGTCGAGCAGAAGTGCTGCTCAACGGAATCCCGGATGTAGCGCCAACGAGCAGCGTTGGTCGACGACAATGGTCGACGAGCCCGTCGAGAGGCACTGTTCGACAGGTCCATCGAAGAAGAGATTCTCGACGGCGAAGCCTGTCGGTTGTGCGAGCTTCGCCGTCAGAAACATTGACGAAGTCGACCTGCAACAAGGTATCCCAATGTCGATGTGAAGCATCTGGCACAACTGTCAGCACGTGCTCGACCGCCTACAGGCACCTGCAAAGTGGGTGCGCGTATGCGCTATTGTCATATGCGTGTGCAGTTGGGAGCATAGTCCAATTGTACTAGATGTATTGATAATTATAGAAACTACGATTCATTTTACAAAGTTGCAATTCAAATACGAAAATATATTGTTGTAGAAGTGATGAGAATACATTGATAGGGCTATTGAATTTTTCATTGGAGGGTCTGCCCAATTTTACAGGGACTCCAATTTTTCATGAAGTTTGCCTATTGCTGTTTAAGTTTTCATTTTCACATATACGTTTTTATTTCTGCGGCAGCGGTGCTCCGTAGTGAATTACGCAATGATGCGTTTCAGCCCTTGCATTTCCCGTTTCACTTTCCGTCGAGTAGAGACGGAATCCGTCGACGGGGACGGATTTCCTCGACGAGAAAAGGGGGCGAGGGGGGAGCAGGTGGGGTCAACGCCAGCTCGAGCGGGGACCACCTCGCGTCACTCCTGTCAAACATATATGCTACAGTCTGTCTAGGCTGTAGTGGGGTAGTTCATATAGGGTACAACAATTTTAAGTTTCCTACTTGTACCCACATGCTTGCTAATTCAGTCACTTTTTCGTTCACTATTCTGACATGGTATTCTGAGCAGGTTCCCTGGTGGGAACGTTTTTTTTAGGGCCCACCACGGTTTTTTTTTCCTGCCCTGCCCGAAGCGCGCTTCGCGCCTGCCTCACATGCGCCGTCGCGCGCCCTGCCCTAGAGCCGCCCGTCGCGGCCCTGCCTTCTTGGCCCGTCGCGGCCCTGCCCTAACGGCCCGTCGCGGCCCCTACCGTCGTGGCCCCTACCGTCGCGGCCCCTGCCGTCGCAGCCCCTGCTGTCGCGGCCCCTGCAGTCGCGGCCTCTGCCGTCGCGGCCCCTACCGTCGCGGCCCCTGCTGTCGCGGCCCCTGCTGTCGCGGCCCCAGCAGCCGCGGCCCCTGCCGTCGTGGCCCCTGCTGTCGCGACCCCTGCAGTCGCGGCACCTGCTGTCGCGGCCCCTGCCGTCACGGCCCCTGCGGTCGCGGCCCCTGCTGTCGCGGCCCCTGCCGTCGCGGCCCTACCCTGCCGAGAGGCCCCTGCCGTCGCGGCCCTACCCTACTGCCGCCCCAGTCGCGGCCCTGACCTAACCACCAGCTGCGGCCCTGCCCTGCTACCGCCCCTAGTAAGCACCCGCGCCGCCCAGCCGAGCCGCGCCGCCCGGCCGAGCCGCGCCGCCCTGCCGCGCCGCGTCGCCAGGAGCCGAGCCGCGTCGCCCAGCCGAGTCGCGCCGCCCTACCGAGCCACGCCGCCCAGCCGAGACGCGCCGCCCTACCGAGCCGCGCCGCCCTGCCAAGCCGCGCCGCCCTACTGAGCCGCACTGCCCTGCCCGCGCTGCTCCTGCTGCTACTGCTGTTTCTGCTGCCACTGCTGCTACTGCTGCTACTGCCGCTATGGCTAGCCCTACTGTTCTTACCTTTGATGCTGAGGGGCGTGCGGTTGACTTTGACGTGTGGGTTGACGACCTTCAGCTCTTTCTTCAGTGTGACTCTAAGGACGGAGTGTCCCTTTTCGATCACACGTCCGGTGTCTCTCCTGCACCTGCTGACAGTACGGTTCGCTCGCAGTGGACCACTCGTGACGCTGTTGCTCGCCTTGCTGTTCGTAGTCACCTGCCGTCTTCTGAGCGTGCGCACTTTGGCCAGTACAATACTGCTAAGTCTTTGTATGACGCTGTAGTAGCACGCTACTCCTCCCCTGCCACTGCTACCCTCAGCCGTCTCATGCTGCCGTACCTATTCCCTGACCTTGCAGCCTTTGCCACAGTCGCTGACCTCATTACTCACCTTCGCACTAGTGACGCCCGCTACCGCTCTGCGCTTCCCACTGAGTTCTGTGCCAAGAACCCCCCCCCCATGTACATCACCCTTTACTACCTAGTCACCCGCCTTCCTGACTCCCTTGCTTTAGTCAGGGACCACTTTCTCTCCCTTTGCCCCACCGAGCTCACCGTCGACCTGCTAGAGGAGCGCCTCACTGCAGCTGAGAAGAGTATCGTTGCTGTAGGTCCTTCTCGCGACGACCCTCGCGCCCCTTTCTTTGAGGGGTGTTCCCCCGTCCCCCTACTACCCTCTGTTGCTTCTGCTGCTGCTGTGGACCTCGTTGGCGCGGAGGTCGGGGCTGCTTCTGCTCCTAGTGGGAGGCGCCGCAACAGCAAGGGCAAGGGGGGCAGGGGTGGTGGAGGGGACGGTGGGGGCGGCGGTGGAGGCGGTGGAGGAGGCGGAGGGGGTGGCGGTGGAGGTGGGGGTGGTGGAGGCAGCGGCAGTGGCGGTGGAGGCAGCGGCAGCGGTGGTGGAGGTGGCGGCGGTGGTGGAGCTAGTCGAGGTGGACTCGCGCAGCGTGGAGGCTTTGGTGGTAGCCAGCGCCAGCAGCAGCCGCGTTCCCGTGAGACCCCGTCGGCCCAGCAGCTTCGTGAGTGGTACACTGGGCGTGGGAGGTCTGGGGGTGTTGGTCCCTGCACTTACGTTCTTCGCACCGGCGGGCGCCGTGGGGAGACGTGCGGGCTGCCACACACTGCGCAGCGCTGCTTCGGTCGCTTGACTGACGCCTGGCGCGCCCAGTTTCCTGACGCTGTTGAGCTCCCTCGCTGGGGTGATCTGCTTGAGAAGAATGTTGCTATCTTTGATCTTGATTTCGATGCTATCCTTGCTGCCATGTATGCTGCGACTGATAGTGCTGAGGGTGACTGTTACTTGTGTGTTCTGCCCGACCCAGGCATTGAGGCTGCTGCTCTAGGTGCTAGTGCGTCTGCTGCTCCAGGTACTGGTGAGTCTGCTGCTCCAGGTACTAGAGAGTCTGCTGCTCCAGGTGCTGGTGGGTCTGCTCTCTCTGGTACTGCACCTACTGAGGCCGTGCACACTTTCACACTTGACTCTGGTGCTTCGCGCTCCTTCTTTCGCGACAGCACCACACTCACGCCGCTCAGTCGGCCTGTCGCGGTCTCCCTGGCTGACCCCTCTGGGGGCCCAGTCCTTGCGCACTCCTCCACGGTTCTACCATGTCCTGCAGCCCCGTCGGGCTTACTGTCGGGACTCCACCTCCCCTCGTTCTCTACGAACTTGGTGAGTGGAGCTGACCTTCAGGACTTGTGGGTTGACCAGTTCAGCCCTGGAGGTCAGCGTGTGACCCACTGCACTTGCTCTCGGACAGGCCACCACCTGGCCACGTTCACCCGTCGGCCTGGGTCGAGCCTGTACACATTGATTACTGCGTCTCCTCCGGTAGCCGCGTCTCGTCAGGTAGCCGCGTCTGGTCAGGTGGTTGCTGCCGCGTCCAAGTCTAGTCCGGTGTGTGCCCCCTGCTCGTGTCGTCCTCTGTCAGACGAGACTCTCCTTTGGCACCACCGCCTTGGTCACCCCTCTCTGCCTCGTCTTCGAGGTATGGCCTCCCGGACCCTTGTCTCTGGTCTCCCCCGGTCCCTTCCTCCCCTTCCTCCGGGGCCTGCCCCTACCTGTGTTCCTTGTGTCGAGGGCCAGCAGCGCGCTGCTCCTCACTCCTCCGAGTTCCCTCCGACAGAGGCTCCTCTGCAGACTCTCCACATGGACGTGTGGGGCCCAGCCCGCGTCAGTGGACAGGGTCACGAGCGTTACTTCCTGCTGGTCATTGACGACTACTCGCGTTACACCACAGTCTTCACCTTGCGCCGCAAGGGTGAGGTCACTGAGGTGTTGATCGACTGGATCCGCGGTGCCCGTCACCAGCTCAGCGAGAGTTTCGGCTCGGACCTTTCTGTTCTGTGTCGGCACTCAGACAGAGGTGGTGAGTTCTCCTCCGACCTTCTGAGTGCTTTCTGTCGTGCGGAGGGCATCCGCCAGACGTTCACGCTTCCGGCCTCTCCACAGCAAAATGGGATTGCTGAGCACCGCATTGGCATGGTCATGGACGTCGCTCGTACGTCCATGATCCATGCGGCTGCTCCCCATTTTCTGTGGCCATTCGCGGTTCAGTACGCTGCGCATCAGATCAACCTTCAGCCTCGTGTCTCCTTACCGGAGACCACACCTACTCTGAGGTGGACGGGGAAGGTTGGCGATGCGTCTGTGTTCCGTGTCTGGGGATCTCGAGCTTTTGTCCGCGATACGTCAGCGGACAAGCTGTCCTCCTGTGCCATTCCCTGTGTCTTCCTTGGCTTCCCTCCTGACGCACCCGGGTGGCAGTTCTACCACCCCACCTCGCGTCGTGTTCTGTCCTCTCAGGACGTCACGTTTGACGAGTCGGTGTCTTACTACCGTCTCTTTCCCTACCGCACTGCCTCTCTCCCCCCCCCACCGCTCTTCCTAGCACCAGGTACTCCCCCGGTAGACCCCCTCCCCCCCCAGGGTCCTGCCCCCTCAGGTGTGTCCCAGGTAGACCCTGCCGAGCCGGTCGAGGTAGCTGTCGACTCAGGTGCTGCTAGGGGTGCTGAGCCTGCGGGTGCGGGGACTGGGGGTGCGGGGACTGGAGGTGCTGAGCCTGAGCGTGTTGAGTCTGGGGGTGCTGAGCCTGGGCGTGTGGAGCCTGAGGGTACTGCGTCTGGAGGTGCTGAGCCTGCGCGTGCTGAGTCTGGAGGTGCTCTAGGTGTCCCGTCGTAGCGGGAGCCCCTCTCTCCACAGCAGCTTCGTGAGTGGTACTCTCGGCGCTGTCGAGGTGCTGCTGGTGCTGGTGCTGCTGGAGCTGCTGGAGGTGCTGCTGGAGCTGCTGGAGGTGCTGCTGGTGCTGGAGCTGCTGGATGTGCTACTGGTGCTGGAGGTGCTCCTGCTGCTGGAGCTGCTAGAGGTGCTGCTGGTGCTGGAGGTGCTGCTGGTGCTGGAGCTGCTGGAGCTGCTGGAGGTGCTGCTGGTCCTGGAGCTACTGGAGGTGCTGCTGGGACTGGAGGTGCTGCTGGGACTGGAGACCCTGGGGCTGAGGGTACCGGTTCTGTCTCTGCTGTTTCTGGAGGCGCTGCGTGGCTGCGGCCGTACTACATTCCACTCCTTCAGCAGGTTCTTGGTTCCCCGCCTTCTCCTGGTCCTCCTCCTCCTTTCCTGAGTCCACCGCCTGTCCAGTCCCAGTCGTAGTTCCAGCCGGCCTCTCCACTGCCTGGTCCTTCTCCTTACTCTGGACCTACTAGAGGTCTTACGGAGCGTCGTGAGCCTGAGTCGCGTCCTGTGTCGCCTGAGTCTCGTTCTGCGTCGCCTGTCCGTACTGTTCGCGCTGGTCATGTTTCGCGTCCGCGTCCTCCTCATGTCCCTGGCACTCACTCTATGACTCTGCGTCCTTCCACTGCTCCACAGCGTGTCCCTCTGCCGTCTCCTCCTGCGTCCTCTCTTCCTGCCGGTCCGGACCCAGAGTCTGACTCCCTACGTGCTGCTAGTCCAGCTGTCACGCGCTTTCTGGCCACTGCTGTCACTGACCCTTTGTTTGAGTCCACTGCTGCGTCTGCTCTTGTTACTTAGCTTGTTGACTTTGCTGCAGCCTGTCGCCTCGACTACGCCACTAGTCTTGTTGCTGAGTCTGTGTCTGCGTCTGTCTGTCCTCCGTCCGTCGGGGGTGAGTGTGCTCTTGGCACGGACGTTCTTGAGGACAGACAGGAGGAGTTTGAGTGCTTTGCCGCTGCTGTACCTCATCTCGTGTCCATGCTGCTTGCCCCTGAGGGAGACCCGGATGCACCAGACATCCCGACCCCGCGCTCTTACGCAGAGGCGATAGAGGGTCCCTACTCCTCTCAGTGGCAGGCAGCCATGGACGTCGAGATGGCTTCCTGGAAGTCCACAGGCACCTACGTAGACGAGGTTCCCCCACCTGGGGCGAACATCGTCAGTGGCATGTGGATCTTCAGGGTGAAGCAGCCGCCGGGTTCTCCGCCTGCCTTCAAGGCGCGTTACGTTGCACGTGGCTTCAGTCAGCGACAGGGAGTTGACTTCTTTCAGACCTTCTCCCCTACCCCGAAGATGACCACTCTTCGGGTACTGCTGCACGTTGCTGCTCAGCATGACTTCGAGCTCCACTCGCTTGACTTTAGCACAGCCTTCCTACAGGGCAGCCTGCACGAGGAGATCTGGCTGCGCCGCCCACTTGGCTTCATTGGGTCGTTTCCTGCTGGTACCCAATGGAGCCTCCGGCGGCCAGTCTACGGTCTCCGCCAGGCACCCCGTGAGTGGCACGACACACTCAGGACGACTCTTGCTTTTCTTGGTTTTGCTCCTTCTACTTCTGACCCTTCTCTGGTTTTACGCACTGACACTACTCTGCCACCGTTCTACGTTCTCGTGTACGTAGACGACCTCGTCTTTGCTACTGCTGACACTGAGGCACTCGCCCACGTGAAGTCCGAGCTGCAGAAGAGACACACGTGCACAGACCTGTGTGAGCTAACAAGCTATCTTGGCTTGCGGATCACCCGGGACAGAGCACAGCGCACCATTACCTTGACTCGGTCACACATGGTGCAGCAGGTCCTTCAGCGCTTCGGCTTCACGTACTCCTCGCCACAGTCCACTCCTCTGCCTACCGGTCACTCGCTCTCAGCTCCACCTTCGGACGAGTCCGTAGAGCCGAGTGGCTCGTATCCAGAGCTTGTGGGCTCCCTCATGTACCTGATGACTTGCACACGACCTGACCTCGCATACCCTCTCAGCCTTCTGGCTCGCTACGTGGCTCCCGGCAGGCACCGAAAAGTGCACTGGGATGTTGCGAAGAGGGTGTTGCGATACTTGTGCAGTACATCGGGCATGGGGCTCGTGCTTGGAGGACGGGCTCAAGTTGTCCTCACTGGTCACGCTGACGCCTCCTGGGTTGACGACTTGGCTACGCCGCGATCGTCACAGGGTTACACCTTCAGTCTTGGCTCCGGTTCTGTCTCTTGGCGGTCTACCCGCTCTTCTTCTGTTCTCAGCTCCACTTGTGAGGCTGAGATCTACGCTGGGGCCATGGCTGCACAGGAGCTATGCTGGCTCACCTACCTGCTGACCGACTTGGGAGAGGCGCCTCGTTCTCCTCCACTTCTGTACGTCGACAACAAGGCCATGCTGGCCTTGTGTCAGGAGCACAGACTGGAGCACAGAACGAAGCACATTGCTCTGCGCTACTTCCTTGCTCGAGAGTTGCAGCAGCGTGGCCAGCTTCGTCTTGCGTACGTGTCCTCTCCGGCCAGCACTGCTGATGTTTTCACCAAGGCACTTCAGCCTTGTGATCATCAGCGTTTCTGTACTGTGCTAGGCCTTGTACCTACTGTGCCTCGCTTACTTCTTGACTCTGTTTGTACTGTACTCTTTATACATATACCTGCATGCTTACACTTGCTAGGTTGTGTTCACTGTATTGTTTGTTCTCCTTTATATAACTCTACATGTGAACTGGCCTTGTGGCCATTTGCTTGTGCTCAGACTGCGTGGTGACTTTGTGATCCACCCTGAGCCTGCTTTGCCTTTCTTGACTGATCTTGTGACCTCTTGTTCTCCCCCACTTTGCCTATGGGGGTGTGTCAAACTTATATGCTATAGTTTGTTTAGGCTGTAGTGGGGTAGTTCTTACAGGGTACAACACTTTTAGGTTTCCCATATGTACCCACCTGCTTTCTAGTTCAGTCATTCATTCGCTCACATTCTAACATGAGGCACTCGCCCATGTGAAGTCCGAGCTGCAGAAGAGACACACGTGCACAGACCTGGGAGAGCTGACAAGCTATCTTGGCTTGCGGATCACCCGGGACAGAGCACAGCGCACCATTACCTTGACTCAGTCACACATGGTGCAGCAGGTCCTTCAGCGCTTCGGCTTCACGTACTCCTCGCCACTGTCCACTCCTCTGCCTACTGGTCACTCGCTCTCAGCTCCACCTTCGGACGAGTCCGTAGAGCCGAGTGGCCCGTATCCAGAGCTTGTGGGCTGCCTCATGTACCTTATGACCTGCACTCGACCTGACCTCGCATACCTTCTCAGCCTTCTGGCTCGCTACGTGGCTCCCGGTAGGCACCGAAAGGTGCACTGGGATGCTACGAAGTGGGTACTGCGTTACTTGTGCAGTACGTTGGGCATGGGGCTCGTGCTTGGAGGACGGGCTCGAGTTGTCCTTACTGGTCACGCAGACGCTTCCTGGGTTGACGACTTGGCTACGCAGCAGTCGTCACAGGGTTACACCTTCAGCCTTGGCTCCGGCTCTGTCTCTTGGCGGTCTACCCACTTGTCTTCTGTTCTCAGCTCCAGTTGTGAGGCTGAGATCTACGCCGGGGCCATGGCTGCACAGGAGTTACACTGGCTCACCTACCTGCTGGTCGACTTGGGAGAGGCCCCTCGTTCTCCTCCAGTTCTGTACGTCGACAACAAGGCCATGCTTGCCTTGTGTCAGGAGCACAGACTGGAGCACAGAACAAAGCACATTGCTCTGCGCTACTTCCTTGCTCGAGAGTTGCAGCAGCGTGGTCAGCTTCGTCTTGCTTACGTGGCCATTCAGGCCAACACTGCTGATATCTTTACCAAGGCACTTCAGCCTTGTGATCATCAGCGCTTTTGTACTATGCTAGGTCTTGTGCCTACTTGTCCTCACTTGCTCACTTCTTGACTCTGTTTGTACTGTGATCTCTATACATATACCTGCATGCTTACACTTGTTAGGTTGTGTTCACTGTATTGTTTGTTCTCCTTTATGTAACTCTGCATGTGAACTGGCCTTGTGGCCATTTGCTTGTGCTCAGAATGCGTGGTGACGTCGTGATCCACCCTGAGCTTGCTTTGCCTTTCTTGACCGGTCTTGTGACCTCTTGTTCTCCCCCACTTTGCCTATGGGGGTGTGTCAAACATATATGCTATAGTCTGTCTAGGCTGTAATGGGGTAGTTCATATAGGGTACAACACTTTTAGGTTTCCTACTTGTACCCACCTGCTTGCTAATTCAGTCACTCCTTCGTTCACTATTCTGACAACTCCGAGCTGGCGGGGGTCGTTTTCGGGCGGGCGAGGGGGTCGGCTCCCGCCCCTCGCGTGCACCGCTAGGCGACTGCGGGAAAACGGAAATCCCTCGAGGGAAATCCCGCAGGGGCTAAGGGCGTGTCTCCATTTTGATTTCAGGCAATTTTCCGGACGGTTCACTTTTTCGATACCGGATGGTCCGAATAGCGAGAACCGGACAGTCCGAATTGCCATTCGGAACTTTGCCCCGTCCGAGTGCAAGACTGTCACCTTTTTCAGTGTTTTGAATTTCCCGAAGTATTGTAGCATCGCTAGAGACTATGTAGCGTCGTTACACAATTTACGACAGCTTTTCTGGAAATTTCGTGAGCCAATCTGATTGCATATTTTCAGAAAAAGTCGTGCGCCAATCTCTAGTTAGTACTGTTGCACCGTCCATCTGGTTTCCGAATTGTCAATTGTTCAGATTCTGAACCGTTGAAAGGAGTAAAAAATGACGCGGCGGTTCGGATGTTGACGACGCCGTACACACTTTCACGAACGACGGCACGAGACGTTGCGACGCTGGTAACGGTTTCGCAGTTCGGACCGTCCACGGTTCGAGCCGTCGGGGGAAAAATGGAGACACGCCCTAAGGGGAGCCTTCAGTGGGATTCGCCTGATATCTTCCCGATGAAATACCTTTTTTTTTTTTTTTTTGGTAATTGCAGTATACATTAAAAGAGGACAATTCATACAATAGCAGTCGTAACTGAGCGTGAGGGCAGACACCTTGCGCTGCCCAGCGAGACGACTAGGGCGGTAGGAATGCCCTCCTCGGCTTGTTCCATATTGCAGCGAAACTGGCTGACCAATTCCACTTTTTGTCGTCAACCTCCCTGATGAAATACCTGGCAACACGCAAACGAGCCGCCCGAAAACTGGGATGTCGAAACCTGCTGCCCAACTGGACAGGTTTGCGAGGCGTTGACAATTGGTTTTACCCCTTCAGGCGTCAACGACCTGCTTTCAGTTGGAAAACCAGAAACCTCAGTTTCGCGATGGCCTGCTGATGTTACAGATACAGACAAGTATAGTAGTCCCCGTCAGAACGAAAGCGCCATGCGATGCGTTGCGGTGGTGGTTTTAGTAGTTCAAATTTGCTGCCATTTTTCAGATACGGCAAAGAATACAGCGGAGCTGCCTTTGAAAGCAGCCCGATCCACATGAACTGTACGGTCGAGAATATGAAGGGATGTTGGGAGCAGGCCCGGAGAGGGGTTGTTTGGGGCGGGGAGTGGGGGGCCACACTTGGAGACAGATGCTACGGCCTCGTCGCTAGCTTTGAATTGAATTTTGAACACCCCAGGTCCGTCGATTCGAACATCTCCTAAAAAATGTCAACGCTACTATTTCGGCGTGTCCGTGCTTTACGCCGAACCGTGAACAAGCCTCGGCACATCCAGCCGTTCTCGCCGCCGCCCTGCAGCGACAGTATGTAGGGATGAGCATGGAAACGAACACCTGTTCGGTTCGCCCGAACACGGTTCGCCTCGAACGTGTTCGAGACGAACTGAACAGGAATTTTTTTGGCTAAAAATGTTTGGGGCGAACGTGTTCGGTGTTCGCCCGAACACGTTCGGTGTTCGCCCCACCGTGGGTGGGCCAGGGGAGGTTCCATCGACTGGCAGTGGCACGGACGGACAGTGTACGGTATAAAATGGGCCTTATCAGGGATTGTTATTACAACTGTTTCAATCCTCAAGTTTATCCGCGAGTTGTCTTGCGAACGCTGGCACAATGGCGCGGCTTCTCCCTCTCGGCTTGACTGCTGCTGTGATTCTCGTCCTCGTCTGTGGTACTACTACCATCCCCACCCCCTCGCGCCTTCTTCACTCGCTCTCACCCTCACTCTCAACGGCTCTTACCCACGTTACCTCCCGCGGGTTTGAGCCGTGCTCGGCACGTATCTTACGTATTTCTCAACTTGCGATCTTCAGCTCACTTTCTACTCTCTGGATTTTCATCCATCGCTTTGCTCTACGTCAGTTCGTTTGTGTGTCCGTAGGTTCCGACGCGATGCGCTTTTGAGACGACTCAAATGCTCTTACGCCAACCCTCCAAGCTCCCGCTTCATACATCTCGTGTTGTTCATGTGTCCGCAGGTTCAGAATCGGTGCGGCTGATGCCCAGTCCCAGCAACACCACCACTGCCAACAAGACCACTAACAGCAAGCCCACTAAGGTTCGTGAGCATAAGAAATGAGTGACATTGCACCGCCATCTTGCTCCTCCCCCCAACATCCATCCCTTACGAACTGGCTTCTAGCTGAAGCCAGCGACTCGACCGTAACCTCAGCCGTCTACGTGACCGGCCTGGACCTCTGTGCTTTTTACTAATTGTTAAAAGTCTAACCCTATTCCGTTGCATGTGCTTCAGGTCAAGACGTATGCATTTTATTATGAAAATTCTTGGCGGTGGGGCAAGGTGAATCCGTCAGACGAAATCGGTACCTATCTCTTCCCCTCTCTCTCTCTCTCTCTCTCTCTCTCTCTCTCTCTCTCTCTCTCTCTCTCTCTCTCTCTCTCTCTCTCTCTCTCTCTCTCTCTCTCTCTCTCTCTCTCTCTCTCGCTTTCACTCAATGCTTTCCATTCATATCTCCTCCACAGAGTTTATAAACGTGGGAGTCGTTCCTCATAAGAAGCTGTATGAGTTCTATACGAAAGAGGACTATCAGAAGTGCAACTTCAAAGCTGCACGGAAGCTGCACGAATTTGAAGCTCTTGGCCAGCAATACCGGTGCGTGCGATCTTGTCTGGGCCATTCATTTCGTTGCTCATCCAGATTGTGGTTGTCTTGTCTGATGTTTTGAGCGTGACCTGTTTTCTTGCAGCTACACTGTTCCTTACTCAGCCATAGACGGCCACCTCTACTTCGGTGCCAGCCCTTGGTTGTGCAAACATTATGGCTTCAAACTTACAATCCCTGTGCAGGAGTACTCACCTGGTCGTTAGGTTGGGCTGTCTACCATACGGTACAAGTTGTAGCCTTGTTACGACATTACCATGCTCTCTTGAGACTTGACACTACCGTAACAAGTTATGAAGTGTGAAACAATACTCCCTTTCGTAAATGAGGTCTGTTCGCTATTGTCACAATCAGAAATAGTACAGCATGGGATGGGGAAGGGTGGGGTGGGGGGTGGGATGGGATGGGGGTGAGGGGGAGAAGAGAAGAAAGGGGTTGCCTGGCAAATTTCCTACGACTGAGGTGCATTTTAGAGGGTAAAGGATTATATATCTCCCCTGTACTCATTCTAGTACCGTTATCCCTCGGATATACTTTATCACCCTGATATGACAAATTGGTCTTATCGGATCCTGGCTGTTTATGCCGTAATACCCCGGATGTAAGCGCAGGTGCGCTTATAATGAAGCAGCGTTTTTTAGGGGGGTGCGCTAATAGTTGAGTCAAATTATAAGCGCATGTGCTTATCGTACCGTATTCTACCCCCCTGGGGTGAAATCATTGTACTCCCCTGGACCACTGGAGTGTGCATTATCCTTCAATTTCACCTTTCTTGCTCACTTTTAAAGCCAGGATATCAAATACCGGAAATTGTGGTCAACTGCAAAACACTTGACGGCTGGTTGCTATGTTATTTGCACCGAAGTGACAGGTTGGGTTGTGTGTGATGCATTTTGATTGGTCACCTCACCAAACCAGCCCAGGAAGCCTATCCTGCGACTTCGGGCGACCTCAACCACCGAAAGAATCGCCAGCCCAGCACCACCAAATGCAAAACATCAGCAAAACAACTCGAGACTGAATGGGCGAAGAGAGCAGAGCAGAGGAAAACATTCTCTCGATTGAAATCTCACACTAGCGGCAATCACGCCAAGCTCATTCACCTCCAGCAGCACATCCTTTTCTCGCTCGTTCATCACTTCCCCGAACCCTACATCGACAAAATAACAACCTTCGAGGAGAACGATTCCGTAGGATAGTACCGTAGGTTGACTCCCTCCGCATAGGCTGGATCTCCTGCAATGAGGTCTCGTCGCCGTAATAGAAGGCGCAATGTAAGGCACAGAAAGTCAGTGGTGTGGTGAAAGGGGAGTTGGCAGTGGTGAAAGGGGAGTTGGCAGTGGTGAGGTGAAAGGGGAGTTGGCAGTGGTGAGGTGAATGGGGAATTGGCAGTGGTGAGGTGAATGTGTAGTTTGCAGTGGTGAGGTGAAAGGGGAGTTGGCAGTGGTGAGGTGAAAGGGGAGTTGGCAGTGGTGAGGTGAAAGGGGAGTTGGCATTGGTGAGGTTGAAGGGGAGTTGGCAGTGGTGAGGTGAAAGGGGAGTTGGCAGTGGTGAGCTGAATGGGGAGTTGGCAGTGGTGAGGTGAATGGGGAGTTGGCAGTGGTGAGGTGAATGGGGAGTTGGCAGTGGTGAGGTGAATGGGGAGTTGGCAGTGGTGAGGTGAATGGGGAGTTGGCAGTGGTGAGGTGAATGGGGAGTTGGCAGTGGTGAGGTGAAAGGGGAGTTTTCAGTGGTGTGGTGAATGGGGAGTTGGCAGTGGTGAGGTGAATGGGGAGTTGGCAGTGGTGAGGTGAATGGGGAGCTGGCAGTGGTGAGGTGAATGGGGAGTTGGCAGTGGTGAGGTGAATGGGGAGTTGGCAGTGGTGAGGTGAAAGGGGAGTTTTCAGTGGTGTGGTGAATGGGGAGTTGGCAGTGGTGAGGTGAATGGGGAGTTGGCAGTGGTGAGGTGAATGGGGAGCTGGCAGTGGTGAGGTGAATGGGGAGTTGGCAGTGGTGAGGTGAATGGGGAGTTGGCAGTGGTGAGGTGAAAGGGGAGTTTTCAGTGGTGTGGTGAATGGGGAGTTGGCAGTGGTGAGGTGAATGGGGAGTTGGCAGTGGTGAGGTGAATGGGGAGCTGGCAGTGGTGAGGTGAATGGGGAGTTGGCAGTGGTGAGGTGAATGGGGAGTTGGCAGTGGTGAGGTGAATGGGGAGTTGGCAGTGGTGAGGTGAATGGGGAGTTGGCAGTGGTGAGGTGAAAGGGGAGTTTTCAGTGGTGTGGTGAATGGGGAGTTGGCAGTGGTGAGTGTTAACGGGAGTGAAGTGTTGGCCCCGCCCTCGCTTGGGCAACGCCGACGACTTGGTTGGATGTACGGGAGTAGCAGCCGACCATCCACAGTGGGAGAGCTGCTCGACGGGCTTCGTCGAGCTGCAGGGGACCGCTGTGGTGTTGCTGTCGACCAGGGAGCTCGACAGCTGCAACTGACTGGTCTGGGCGACAGGTGGGCCGTCGACCAGGAGGGGCAGTTTGACCGGGAGGTCGACAGAGCAGTCTGTCGACCTGACAAGTGAGCAGCGGTCGATGAGGGGAGCTCGGCGACAACAGTTGACAGTTCTGGTCGATGGAAGGGGTCCGTCGACCAGGGGGTAGCTCGACGGGAGCTGTGGTCGACCAGAGGGACCCGGTGGTCGACCAGAGGCACTTGGTGATCGACCAGAGCACCTGGGGTTGTCCAGGTCGACCGGGTAACCTGCTTGGCGAGTTCTGCGGAGGCACGCGAACTTCGTCGAGGTCGCGATGGCGAAGGCGACTTCGGGTTGGTATCCCGAAGTCGATGTGGCTCATCATGCACAAACAATAGCCGACGGATGCACAACGGTGCAAGTCGGGCCAATCGTCTGCATGCACCTGTGAGCGTGCGCACTGCTGTCTTCTACGGGGCAACGCTGGACAGCCGCTCTGCTGCAGCGTTGGCACACCGTCGACTTGCTGTGTTGGCAGGTCGCCTTTCTGCAGTGCTGGCGCGGCTCCTCTACGCAACGCTGGCAGGCGGTCGACCATGCTGTGCTGCTAGCTGCAGAGTTGCTAGGTGCCTGATGTAGTCATTCTTGTCATTGCTTGTTCAACAATTCTGTAACTCCAACTTTGCTAGTGGAAACTCTTGCCAATTTCTCCCGTGATTGTGCAAGCACCAAGGAACTAGGCAAAGCTACGATCACCTCTAGTAGTTCGTGCCAACCCCATAGTCTATCTCACTACCGTTGTAGAGTGATTATCCTCATGGTGCGGTGAGCGTGTATCGAACACGCGACCTTCAGATAGGAGCCGACTTTTGCACCTACTAAGTCGTTCGTAGGTCGGCAGCAGCGATAGTCACCATGGTCGAACCCGTAGCCAATGCGGGCGTAGCGGACACCTTGGAGGCACGCTTGGCTGATGCGAGGAAACGCCACGCGGATGGTGAGTACGGGACGATCCCCTTGCTGATCGTCGAGTTGGGCATCCGATCGCAGTGGGCGTCAGAACACCCATCCTGTCCTGTTTCTCCTCGACCGGTGCGAAACGAAGGTGGCGTCGACGACGAGGTCGACGGCGGTGCACGAGTCAGCAACAACTATGGCATGAAGCAGAGAGGAGTGATCAAGGTCGACGGTGCCGTCGATAGGAGTCAGGCGCAAGTGCAGCAGTCGACGGCAGCTGCAGGCAGCTCACATACCGACATTGATGGTCGACGTCGATCTCCTCTACGAAGCGGTGGAGGGCTCTCGGCGACGACGCATGTGACGGCGGGTGGGATCGCACTGACGTATGGCTACTTCAAGTTCTCGCCGGACCGGATCACCGTCGCACCGCTGCAAGGTCGACGGGACCTCATCACCTGGAGGGAGTCGATAGAACCTCAACTGGAGGTCGTCGGGCTGAAGGGCTTCGCCGATGGCACAGTGCCCATTCCGCCCGTGGACGATGTCGGGCTACGCGGGGAGTTTTGTGCGGCTCACTTGCTCACCTTCATGGTCATCTCGAGGTGCTGCTCGCCGGTGGTGCAGCTGGTACTCAGGAGCTGTCGAGAGCGACTGGATGCTGGTCACCAGGCATGGCACTTCATCCTGTCGACGTACCAGGTCAGGGACGACCTGTACATCGCATTGCTGGAGGAGAAGATGACTCATATTCGAATGGGCGAGCAGGAGTCGGCGACGGACTACTGCAACCGTGCTCGACGGATCTTGGCTGAGATGCGGATGGCGGGCGCCGAATACTCGACGGCGTCCTACATCTCCCACATTGTCAAGGGCCTGTCACGCGGCTACAACCTCATGAAGAGGATGATGATGGTACCCGGGACGCGTGAGTCCCTCGACGAGGACTCCATCACCAGCTATATTCTTCAAGATGAGGCGATACAGGAGGCCGAACAGCCCACGGAGCTCCTTCCTCAAGCAAACTACGCTGCACCAACGAAGCTGAATCAGCAGCCAGGGCAGCGCAGGATGCATGGCGGCGGTGGTAGCGGAGGTGGGCGGTCGACGAAGGACGTCGACGAGAAAAGTTCGACGCGGGGCAAGGGCCGTGGAGGTGATGGTCGACGGCGAGAGTGCTGGATCTACCATGATCCCGACCATCTTTCCTACGAATGTCCTGACCGCGACGACAGCGACGAGGACGACACCAAGGGAGGCCGTGGCCGGTCGACCAGCAGTCGCCCCCGTCGAAATGAGATGTCGCGCAGGGAGAAGCAGACGTCGAAGAAGACGTCGTCGACGAAGGACGTCGACCACTCCAGCGGCAAGAGCCGAGGCGACGAGGAGGCGTCGTGCTCGATGGTCGGCTTGGTGGAGCCGACGGTCTCGCTGGCGCCGGAGGCTGGCGAGGACTTCCAGGCGGTGGCGGCAGCTGTGCAGGCCAACCCGATAGCAGTGCTGCTCGATAGCGGCTGCTCCCATCACCTGATGGGGACGAAGGCGGTCTTTGTTGACATGGAGCCGGGTGACGGCGTGAAGCACGTGCGTGGATTCAACGGGGCACTACAACCTGTTGAGGGCCGCGGAACCGTCGCTTTGCAAGGGGAGGCCGGGAAGCGGGTCCTCATCCCCGACGTACTATACGTTCCGGGCATACAGGCGAACCTGCTATCTGCTGGCCAACTGAAGGAGAGTGGAGTGCAGCTGAAGGGCGACGGTGACGAGTTGTTGCTCGTTGGCGCAACCGGGGGGGTGCTCGGTCGAGCATGCTACACCGGACGAGTCCTCTGCACCGACCTTCACCCCTGTTCGACCTGGTCGCAGTCGACCGAGGTAGTGGCTCTGCGGATGATCATCCCGGCGACGAAGTCGACCCCTGACCGGTTGCATGCGAGGCTCGCGCACGTCAGCGTCGACACGATAAAGAGTTCGGCAAAACATGACGTTGCTATTGGACTCGACATCACCCCCTCGACCGGAACAGACCCGCCATGTATCTCGTGCGTCGGAGGAAAGCTGGCGCGACACACCTTCCCCGCCACAGGCTCGGACGCCGCGGAGGCGTTGGCTGTCGTGCACATTGATTTGTGCGGGCCATTTCGAGTTGCTGCCAAGGATGGCAATCTATACTTCCTGCTGCTGAAGGATCGCCACACTCGATTTGTGTGGGTGATGCCGGTCGCTAAGAAGAGCGACGTTCTGTGGGAGTTTCAGAAGTGGCTGGTGCTGGTGGAACGATAGACGAAGAAGTCGGTGCTGATGCTCCGCTCAAACCGTCGAGCGCGAGAAGGCGAGGCTGGTCGTGAAGGGCTTCACACAGGTGTGCGGTGCCGACTACGATGAAACGTACTCGCCGGTGAGCAGCTACGTCGCCGGTTCGGATGTTGACGACGCCGTACACACTTTCACGAACGACGGCACGAGACGTTGCGACGCTAGTAACGGTTTCGCAGTTCGGACCGTCCACGGTTCGAGCCGTCGGGGGAAAAATGGAGACACGCCCTAAGGGGAGCCTTCAGTGGGATTCGCCTGATATCTTCCCGATGAAATACCTTTTTTTTTTTTTTTTTTTTTTTGGTAATTGCAGTATACATTAAAAGAGGACAATTCATACAACAATAGCAGTCGTAACTGAGCGTGAGGGCAGACACCTTGCGCTGCCCAGCGAGACGACTAGGGCGGTAGGAATGCCCTCCTCGGCTTGTTCCATATTGCAGCGAAACTGGCTGACCAATTCCACTTTTTGTCGTCAACCTCCCTGATGAAATACCTGGCAACACGCAAACGAGCCGCCCGAAAACTGGGATGTCGAAACCTGCTGCCCAACTGGACAGGTTTGCGAGGCGTTGACAATTGGTTTTACCCCTTCAGGCGTCAACGACTTGCTTTCAGTTGGAAAACCAAAAACCTCAGTTTCGCGATGGCCTGCTGATGTTACAGATACAGACAAGTATAGTAGTCCCCGTCAGAACGAAAGCGCCATGCGATGCGTTCATGTGGAGTGCTGTGGAGTTCATGTGGAGTGCTGTGGAGTTCATGTGGAGTGCTGTGGAGTTCATGTGGAGTGCTGTGGAGTTCATGTGGAGTGCTGTGGAGTTCATGTGGAGTGCTGTGGAGTTCATGTGGAGTGCTGTGGAGTTCATGTGGAGTGCTGTGGAGTTCATGTGGAGTGCTGTGGAGTTCATGTGGAGTGCTGTGGAGTTCATGTGGAGTGCTGTGGAGTTCATGTGGAGTGCTGTGGAGTTCATGTGGAGTGCTGTGGAGTTCATGTGGAGTGCTGTGGAGTTCATGTGGAGTGCTGTGGAGTTCATGTGGAGTGCTGTGGAGTTCATGTGGAGTGCTGTGGAGTTCATGTGGAGTGCTGTGGAGTTCATGTGGAGTGCTGTGGAGTTCATGTGGAGTGCTGTGGAGTTCATGTGGAGTGCTGTGGAGTTCATGTGGAGTGCTGTGGAGTTCATGTGGAGTGCTGTGGAGTTCATGTGGAGTGCTGTGGAGTTCATGTGGAGTGCTGTGGAGTTCATGTGGAGTGCTGTGGAGTTCATGTGGAGTGCTGTGGAGTTCATGTGGAGTGCTGTGGAGTTCATGTGGAGTGCTGTGGAGTTCATGTGGAGTGCTGTGGAGTTCATGTGGAGTGCTGTGGAGTTCATGTGGAGTGCTGTGGAGTTCATGTGGAGTGCTGTGGAGTTCATGTGGAGTGCTGTGGAGTTCATGTGGAGTGCTGTGGAGTTCATGTGGAGTGCTGTGGAGTTCATGTGGAGTGCTGTGGAGTTCATGTGGAGTGCTGTGGAGTTCATGTGGAGTGCTGTGGAGTTCATGTGGAGTGCTGTGGAGTTCATGTGGAGTGCTGTGGAGTTCATGTGGAGTGGGGTTCATGTGGAGTGCTGTGGAGTTCATGTGGAGTGCTGTGGAGTTCATGTGGAGTGCTGTGGAGTTCATGTGGAGTGCTGTGGGGTTCATGTGGAGTGCTGTGGAGTTCATGTGGAGTGCTGTGGAGTTCATGTGGAGTGCTGTGGAGTTCATGTGGAGTGCTGTGGAGTTCATGTGGAGTGCTGTGGAGTTCATGTGGAGTGCTGTGGAGTTCATGTGGAGTGCTGTGGAGTTCATGTGGAGTGCTGTGGAGTTCATGTGGAGTGCTGTGGAGTTCATGTGGAGTGCTGTGGAGTTCATGTGGAGTGCTGTGGATTTCATGTGGAGTGCTGTGGAGTTCATGTGGAGTGCTGTGGGGTTCATGTGGAGTGCTGTGGAGTTCATGTGGAGTGCTGTGGAGTTCATGTGGAGTGCTGTGGGGTTCATGTGGAGTGCTGTGGAGTTCATGTGGAGTGCTGTGGAGTTCATGTGGAGTGCTGTGGGGTTCATGTGGAGTGCTGTGGAGTTCATGTGGAGTGCTGTGGAGTTCATGTGGAGTGCTGTGGAGTTCATGTGGAGTGCTGTGGAGTTCATGTGGAGTGCTGTGGAGTTCATGTGGAGTGCTGTGGAGTTCATGTGGAGTGCTGTGGAGTTCATGTGGAGTGCTGTGGAGTTCATGTGGAGTGCTGTGGAGTTCATGTGGAGTGCTGTGGAGTTCATGTGGAGTGCTGTGGAGTTCATGTGGAGTGCTGTGGAGTTCATGTGGAGTGCTGTGGAGTTCATGTGGAGTGCTGTGGAGTTCATGTGGAGTGCTGTGGAGTTCATGTGGAGTGCTGTGGAGTTCATGTGGAGTGCTGTGGAGTTCATGTGGAGTGCTGTGGAGTTCATGTGGAGTGCTGTGGATTTCATGTGGAGTGCTGTGGAGTTCATGTGGAGTGTTGTGGAGTTCATGTGGAGTGCTGTGGAGTTCATGTGGAGTGCTGTGGAGTTCATGTGGAGTGCTGTGGAGTTCATGTGGAGTGCTGTGGAGTTCATGTGGAGTGCTGTGGGGTTCATGTGGAGTGCTGTGGAGTTCATGTGGAGTGCTGTGGAGTTCATGTGGAGTGCTGTGGCGTTCATGTGGAGTGCTGTGGAGTTCATGTGGAGTGCTGTGGAGTTCATGTGGAGTGCTGTGGGGTTCATGTGGAGTGCTGTGGAGTTCATGTGGAGTGCTGTGGAGTTCATGTGGAGTGCTGTGGAGTTCATGTGGAGTGCTGTGGAGTTCATGTGGAGTGCTGTGGAGTTCATGTGGAGTGCTGTGGAGTTCATGTGGAGTGCTGTGGAGTTCATGTGGAGTGCTGTGGAGTTCATGTGGAGTGCTGTGGAGTTCATGTGGAGTGCTGTGGATTTCATGTGGAGTGCTGTGGAGTTCATGTGGAGTGCTGTGGAGTTCATGTGGAGTGCTGTGGAGTTCATGTGGAGTGCTGTGGAGTTCATGTGGAGTGCTGTGGAGTTCATGTGGAGTGCTGTGGGGTTCATGTGGAGTGCTGTGGAGTTCATGTGGAGTGCTGTGGGGTTCATGTGTTCATGTGGAGTGCTGTGGAGTTCATGTGGAGTGCTGTGGAGTTCATGTGGAGTGCTGTGGAGTTCATGTGGAGTGCTGTGGGGTTCATGTGGAGTGCTGTGGAGTTCATGTGGAGTGCTGTGGAGTTCATGTGGAGTGCTGTGGAGTTCATGTGGAGTGCTGTGGAGTTCATGTGGAGTGCTGTGGAGTTCATGTGGAGTGCTGTGGAGTTCATGTGGAGTGCTGTGGAGTTCATGTGGAGTGCTGTGGAGTTCATGTGGAGTGCTGTGGAGTTCATGTGGAGTGCTGTGGAGTTCATGTGGAGTGCTGTGGAGTTCATGTGGAGTGCTGTGGAGTTCATGTGGAGTGCTGTGGAGTTCATGTGGAGTGCTGTGGAGTTCATGTGGAGTGCTGTGGAGTTCATGTGGAGTGCTGTGGAGTTCATGTGGAGTGCTGTGGAGTTCATGTGGAGTGCTGTGGAGTTCATGTGCTGTGAACTGCGCAGCTATCTTGGCTTGCAGATCACCCGGGACAGAGCACGGCGCACCATCACCCTGACTCAGTCACACATGGTGCAGCAGGTCCTTCAGCGCTTCGACTTCACGTACTCCTCGCCTCAGGCCACTCCTCTGTCTACTCGCCACTCGCTCTCAGCTCTGCCTTCGGATGAGTCCGTAGAGCCGAGTGGCCCGTACCCAGAGCTTGTTGGCTGCCTCATGTACCTGATGACCTGCACTCGACCTGACCTAGCATACCCTCTGAGCATTCTGGCGCGCTATGTTGCTCCTGGGAGACACCGACCAGAGCACTTGGCTGCAGCGAAGAGGGTGTTGCGCTACTTGTGCAGTACTTCGGGCTTGGGGCTAGTGCTTGGAGGGTGGAGTCCAGTGGTCCTCTCTGGTCACGCAGACGCGTCTTGGGTGGACGACCTGGCTACACAGCGGTCGTCACAGGGTTACACCTTCAGCCTTGGTTCCGGCTCTGTTTCGTGGCGGTCTACCCGCTCGTCTTCTGTTCTCAGCTCCAGCTGTGAGGCTGAGATCTACGCAGGGGCCATGGCTGCACAGGAGTTACGCTGGCTCACCTACTTGCTGACTGACCTGGGAGAGCCGCCTCGTTCTCCTCCAGTTCTGTGCGTAGACAACAAGGCCATGCTGGCCTTGTGTCGGGAGCACAGACTGGAGCACAGAACGAAGCACATTGCTTTTCGCTACTTCCTTGCTCGTGAGCTGCAGCAGCGTGGCCAGCTGCGCCTTGCTTACGTGGCCTCTCTGGCCAACACTGCTGATATCTTTACCAAGGCACTTCAGCCTTGTGATCATCAGCGCTTCTGTACTATGCTAGGTCTTGTGCCTACTTGGCCTCACTTGCTTACCTCTTGACTTTGCTTGTTCTGTGATCTATATATACCTGCACTTGCTTGTTTACCTTTATATATGAACTTGCATGTGAACTGGCCTTGTGGCCTTTGAACCTGTGCTCAGTCTGTGTGGTAACGTTGTGATCCACCCTGAGCTTGCTTTGCTTTGCTTTGCTTGACTGGTCTTATGACCCCTAGTTCTCCCCCACTTTGCCTATGGGGGTGTGTCAGATGTATATGCCTTAGCCTATGTAGGCTGTAGTGGGTTAGACACTAAGGGGTACAGCTTTCATATTTGTATCTCACACTTTCCTAGTTCATTTCATTCCTGTTTCTTTCTTCACATGAAGGGCAACCTCAAGCACATGGAGCGACGTTACGCCTGGCTGCAGCAGATGGTAAAGCGCAAGAAGATTGCGCTGGAATACATCCCAACTTCCGAGCATCCGGCGGACTTCCTCACAAAGGCGCTGCATTTTCCAGCCTTCAACCGGTGCTCTGTCGCGGTCGGTCAGGTTCGCCTCGCCGAAATCAGCGACGACGATGACGACGTGCAGCAGTGGGTGCCATGTCCTCTAACATGGCTGGTGCGGTGATCGGCGTGCGAGGATGTGCATACCGACGAAATATCCCCTTGTATTCTATTACGTAGGTTCAGTGTGGACCTTGTGTGTGGGGTGTCAGAGGTCCACTGGTGATCCCCGATTGATCCTAGGGAAGGGTTACAGGCTCGTTGTCCTGGGGGGTTATGGGCGCACTGACCCGCTACTTAACAAGCCCTTTTATCCCAGTGGTCTAGTGACTAGGATTCTGACATGGTATCAGGGCGGTCTCGGGTTCGAATCCCAGTGTGTGCACTTCGGGCATCCTACTGCGGGGGGGTGTCAGAGGTCCACTGGTGATCCCCGATTGATACTAGGGAAGGGTTACAGGCTCGTTGTCCTGGGGGGTTATGGGCGCACTGACCCGCTACTTAACAAGCCCTTTTATCCCAATGGTCTAGTGGTTGGGATTCTGACATGGGGGTCCAAGCTTGAGCTGGGCAGAGGAGTGTCGAGGAGAAAAGGCCCCACCCTCGCTTGGGCGAAGTCAGCCGTGCTTTTCGGAGCACAACAGTGTTCGCTTTGTGGTCTCTGATCTCTGTGCGACGGGTCGATTTTCGACGAGATTAATTCGTCGAAATTGAAGTGTTGTTTCTGCTCCACGCAACTGCCCGTCAACGAGGCACTTGTTGACGGGAGGAAATCGTGTCAGAATCCCAATCACTAGACCACTAGGATAAAAGGGCTTGTTAAGTAGCGGGTCAGTGCGCCCATAACCCCCCAGGACAACGAGCATGTAACCCTTCCCTAGGATCAATCAGGGATCACCAGTGGACCTCTGACACCCCCCCGCACTGGGATGCCCGAAGTGCATACACTGGGATTCGAACCCAAGACCTTCGCTCTGATACCATCTCAGAAATCCAGTCACTAGACCACTGGGATAAAAGGGCTTGTTAAGTAGCGGGTCAGTGCGCCCATAACCCCCCAGGACAACGAGCCTGTAACCCTTCCCTAGGATCAATCGGGGATCACCAGTGGACCTCTAACAAATCGGCGTCAAAATCGAGCCTCGCGGGTCGATGGAGTTGAAGAAAACAGCATTTCGATGAAACGCTGGTCGACAGAATTAAGCTCAAAAGAGGCATCGTCGAGCAGAGCGATTCTGGTCGACCAAAATTACTTATCTCCAAAATTTGCAATGTGCGCGAATTTCGACCAATTGCAAAACAACAAATTTCAATCAATCAGAGCATCTCGGAAATTGTACCCCCCAGGAGAATTCGAATCAGCAAGGAAATCGAACCTGAAACACGTTTTTACTGACAGTAAAAACGTATACAACTCTGAAAGCTGTGAACCAAAGAAACTGCCAACTCAGGTGACAGACACATCACCTTGTCGTTTCACCTTCCGTTTCTGACTCGGCAAAGGTGTCAAAACTAACAAACAAGAATGATTGCATTTAACAGGAAGTTGGGTACAAGTACTAACCCTAATTGGGTTTTACCCCTTATGGGCTACCCTACAATAGCCTACACAAATGTAAGCACTATAACATTCTGACACACCCCCATAGGCAAAGTGGGGGAGAAAAAGTAGTCACAAGACCAGTCAAGAAAAACAAAGCAAGCTCAGGGTGGATCACAAAGTCACCACACAGTCCGAGCACAAGCAAAGGGCCACACGGCTGTGAGATAATTGACGAGAAAGAATGAGTGAGGATGATTGCACTAGCAAGCAGTTGGATACATATAACAAACCCTAACAGGGTTGTACTCACTACAGTGTACCCCACTGCAGACTAGAGAAACATAATGTTCTGACACACCCCCATAGTCAAAGTGGGGTATGATCAGCACAAGAAGCAAAGCAAAGCAAGCTCAGGGTGGATCACAATGTCACCACACATTTTGACCACAAGTACAAGAAGTAACAGTTTAAAGTTTACAATAAATAAGCAAAGCTAGAGGCTATCACAGAGGGCAAGTGAGGAGGAGGAGGCTGGACTAATAGGAGAGGAGAGAGGAGGCAACGGCGGAAGCTGCAGACACACGGGCAACAGGAGCGGCTCGCACTGTGGCTACCGGAGGCGCACCTCCGGACTACAGGAGTAACTGGCTCCGCGGCTAAGACGAGCGGCAGGAGCAACGGACCCACGGGCGACTGGCGCAGCGGCATCACTGGGCTACCGGAAGCGCACCTCCGGACTACTGGCACTGCTGGCAACACGACGGCTACCTCCACCCAACCTTCCTCTACTGCCGCACCCCCCATTCACACACCCCCTGCTGCACCCCTAGGTTCACTCACACTCCACCCCCTAGCACCACTCCGTCGACTCACACACACCCACCCCCGTCAGCGGCAGCTGCAGCAGTGGGAGACGGAGTAAGAGGAGGAGCAGGGGGTGCCACACACCCGCCACCCCCATACCCTCCCCCACTGCTGCACCTGCAGCAGGGGATGGAGGAGAAGGGGGGGGGGGGGGGTGGGGGGGGGGGCTGCTGTGCATGGCGCGTGCAGAGGGCAGCAGGGCGCACGGGGCGCACAGAGCAGCAGGGCGCGCGGGGCGCAGCAGGGCTGGCGGGTTGGCCACACCCGCCACCCCCATACCCTCCCCCACTGCTGCACCCGCACCAGGGGGATGGCAGGCAGGTGCTACAGGTCCCCTCCCCCCACTGCCGCATCCGCACCAGGGGGATGGCAGATCCCCTCCCCCCCACTGCTGCACCCGCAGCAGGGGGAGGGAGAGGAGAAAAGGGCGGCGGCGCGGGGTCCAGGGGCGGCTGCTCCAGGGGCCAGGGGCCAGGGGCGGCTGCTGAGGTCCAGGAGCGGCTGCACCAGGGGCGGCTGCTCCAGGGGCGGTTGCACCAGGGGCGGCTGCTCCAGGGGCGGCTGCACCACGGGCGGCTGCTCCAGGGGCTGCTGCACCAGGGGCGGCTGCTCCAGGGGCGGCTGCACCAGGGGCGGCTGCTCCAGGGGCAGCTGCACCAGGGGCGGCTGCTCCGACGCGTGGCCCCCCCCCCAGGTCGCCCCTCCCGTCGCCTGTTGAGGCGACCTGAGGGGGGGGGGAGGAGTACGGGGGCCGACGCGCGGCCTCCCAGGGCGCCAGAGCAGGCGGAAGAAGGGGCGACGCGCGCCCCCCCAGGTCGCCCCTCCCGTCGCCTTGCGTGGCGAGCGGGGGGGGGGGGGCGGTGCATGGGCCCCTGGTGCGCCACGACCGGCATGAGGGCGGGGCCTGGGTCGGGGCAGGTCCGGGACAGGGCCGGGACGGGGCCGAGGAAGGGCCGGGGCGGGCCGCGAAGGGGCCTAACGGGCCGCGAAGGGGCCGCGACAAGCCGCGACGGGGCCTAACGGGCCGAGAAAGGGGCCGGGGAAGGGCCTGGGCGGGCCGCGAAGGGGCCTAACGGGCCGCGACGGGGCCTAACGGGCCGAGAAAGGGGACGGGGAAGGGCCTGGGCGGGCCGCGAAGGGGCCTAACGGGCCGCGAAGGGGGGCCGCGACGGACCTAACGGGCCGCGACAGGGTCGGGGCAGGGCCGGGGTCGGGGCAGGTCCGGGACAGGGCCGGGACGGGGCCGAGGAAGGGCCGAGGCGGGCCGCGAAGGGGCCTAACGGGCCGCGAACGGGGCCTTACGGGGCCTGACGGGGCCGAACGGGGCCGCAAACAGGGCCTGACGGGGCCGCAAACGGGGCCTGACGGGGCCTTACGGGGCCTGACGGGGCCGCAAACGGGGCCTGAAAAGGCCGCGAAGGGGCCTTACGAGGGGGCCGCGAAAGGGGCTTACGAGGGGGGCGCGAAGGGGCCTAACGAGGGGCCGCGAAGGGGGCCGTACGAGGGGCCGCGAAGGGGCCTTACGAGGGGCCTTACGAGGGGCCGCGAAGGGGCCTAACGAGGGGCCGCGAAGGGGCCTTACGAGGGGCCTTACGAGGGGCCGTGAAGGGGCCTTACGAGGGGCCGCGAAGGGGCCTAACGAGGGGCCACGAAGGGCCTTACGAGGGGCCGCGAAGGGGCCTAACGAGGGGCCGCGAAGGGCCTTACGAGGGGCCGCGAAGGGCCGTTAAAGCCAGGATCTCAAGTAGTTTGGCTGTTTTGCAGTTAGTGAATTGTGTTAGGCTGTGATTGGTTGACGAGGTAGAGTAGTTGACGAGAGCTGAAACGAGGGATGCGAAGCAAACAAAAATCGCAGTGAACTTCCGAACCAACTAGGCACGGAAATCTGGTTGGGTTCCGAAGCTCATTTCCCAGCAATGTGTCTCACTTGCCGAAAAATCTCATGCACAGCAATTTGTTTTGCAATTGAGATTCACGGGCAAATCGGGGATCAGTCGCACACTGAACCTCCAACCCAACCACTCGATTTCGCCTAAACAAACAGGGTGACTCGAGCTGCAAGTGTTTTGCAATTGAAGCCAATTTCTCTTACTTGAGATCCTGGCTTTAAGGGCAGGCGCGACGCGCGCGTCAGGCAGGTAAGAAGAAAAAAAATTCAGTGGAAACGTGGTGGGCCCTTAGGAAGGATCGATATTGCTCTATACCATGTGAGATAATTGACGAGAAAGAATGAGTGAGGATAATTGCACTAGCAAGCAGTTGGATACATATAACAAACCCTAACAGGGTTGTACTCGCTACAGTGTACCCCACTGCAGACTAGAGAAACATAATGTTCTGACAACGGCCAGTTCACATGCAGGGTTATATAAAAGAGAACAAACAAACAGTGATCATACCTTAGCAAGTGTAAGTATGCAGGTATATATATAGATCACAGTCCAAGCTAAGTCACCCAATGAGCAAGTGAGGCAAAGTAGGCACAAGGCCTAACACAGTAGAGAAGCGCTGATGATCACCAGGCGGAAGTGCCTTGGTGAATATATCAGCAGTGTTGGCCCTAGTGGCCACGTACGCAAGATGAAGCTGGCCATGCTGCTGCAACTCTTGAGCAAGGAAGTATCGCAGAGCGATGTGCTTCAGTCAGTGCTCCTGACACAAGGCAATCATGGCCTTGTTGTCTACGTACAGAACTGGAGGCGAACAAGGCTACTCTCCCAAGTCTGTCAGCAGGTAGGTGTGCCAGCGTAGCTCCTGTGCAGCCATAACCCCAGCGTAGATCTCAGCCTCACAACTGGAGCTGAGAACCGAAGACGAGCGAGTAGTCCGCCAGGAAACAAAGCCGGAACCGAGGCTGAAGGTGTAACCGTGTGACGACCGCTGCGTAGCTGAGTCGTCAACCCAAGAAGCGTCTGCGTAACCAGTAAGGACAACAGGACCCCGTCCTCCAAGCACGAGCCCCATGCCCGACGTACTAAACAAGTAACGCAGTACCCTCTTCGCAGCATCCCAGTGCACCTTTTGGTGCCTACCGGGAGCCACGTAGCGAGCCAGGAGGCTGAGAGGGTACGCGAGGTCAGATCGTGTGTACGTCATCAAGTACATGAGGGAACCCACAATCTCTGGGTACGGACCACTCGGCTCTACGGACTCGTCCGAAGGTGGAGCTGAGAGCGAGTGGCTGGTAGACAGACGAGTGTGCTGTGGCGAGGAGAACTGGAAGCCGAAGCGCTGAAGGACCTGGTGCACCATGTGTGACTGAGTCAGTGTGATGGTGCGCCGTGCTCTGTCCCGGGTGATCTGCAAGCCAAGATAGATGCGCAACTCACCCAGGTCGGTGCAGGTGTGTCTGTTCTGCAGCTCCGACTTCACAAGGGTCAGTGCCTCAGTGTCAGCAGTGGCAAAGACGAGGTCGTCGACATACACGAGGACGTAGAACGGCGGCAGTGACGTGTCGGTGCGGAGAAACAGCGCGGGTCAGCAGTAGAAGGAGTAAACCACAAAGCCGCAAGTGTAGTCCTCAGTGTGTCGTGCCACTCGCGAGGCGCCTCGCGGAGACCGTAGACTGGCCGCCAGAGGCTCCAGTGGGTACCTGCATGAAACGACCCAATGAAGCCAGGTGGGCGGCGCAGCCAGATCTCCTTGTGCAGGCTGCCCTGCAAGAAAGCTGTACTGAAGTCTAGAGAGTGCAGCTAATAGTCACGCTGAGCAGCGACGTGCAGCAACACCCGAAGAGTAGTCATCTTCGGGGTGGGGGAGAAGGTCTAGAAGTAGTCGACCCCCTGTCGCTGACTGAAGCCTCTAGCAACGTAACGCACCTTGAAGGCAGGCGGAGAACCCGGCAGCCGCTTCACCCTGAAAATCCACATGCCATCGACTATGTTCCCCCGAGACGGGATACGTCCACCTAGGTGCCTGTGGACTTCCAGGATGCCATCTCGGCATCCATGGCTGCCTGCCACTGAGAGGAGTAAGGACCCGTAATCGCCTCTGCGTAAGAGCGCGGGGTCGGGATGTCTGGTGCATCCGGGTCTCCCTCAGGGGTAAGCAGCATGGAAGCGAGATGAGGTACAGCAGCTGCAAGACACTCAAAATCCTCCTGCCTGTCCTCAAGGACGTCCGTGCCAAGAGCACACTCACCCCCGACGGACGGAGGACTAGCAGACTCAGACTCAGCAACAAGAGCAGTGGCGTAGTTTAGACGACAGGCAGCAGCAAAGTCAACAAGCTCAGCAACGAGGGCAGACGCAGCAGTGGACTCAAAAGAAGGGTCGGTAACAACAGTGGCGAGGAGACGAGAGAAAGTGGGACTGGCAGCACGAGCGCGGTCAGACTCAGGGTCAGGGACGGCCGGAAGAGAGGACTCTGGAGGAGGCGGCAGAGGAACACGCAGTGGAACTGAGGAAGGACGAAGTGCCACAGCGTGTGTGCCAGGGACAGGAGGAGGACGCGGACGAGGAACGCGACGACCAGTGCGAACAGGGGAGGCAGGACGAGACTCAGGCTCACGACGCTCTGTAAGACCACCGGTCTGCTCAATGTAAGGAGAAGGAGCAGGCAGTGGGGAGGCTGGCTGTAACAACAGCTACGACTGGTCAGGCGGTGGACACAGTAAGGGAGGATGAAGGCCAGTAGAAGAGGGGACACCAAGAACTTGCTGAAGCAGGGGAACGAAGTACGGTTGCGACCGCACAGTACCTCCAGCACCTCCAGCTCCAGGGTCAACAGCTCTAGCTCCTCCAGCTCCAGCGCCTCCCGCGCCAGTGCCTCCAGCTCCAGTGCCAACAGCTCCAGCTCCTCCAGCCTCAGCAGCTCCAGGCTCCGTAGGGTCTCCAGCTCCAGGCTCCGTAGGGTCTCTAGCTCCAGCTCCCCTAACACCACCAGTCCCGGCAGCTCTAGTACCCCTGGTACGAGCACCTCCAGGACCAGCAGCAGCAGCACCTCCAGTACCACTAGCTCCAGCAGTCACTCCAGCACCTCCAGCTCGAGTGTCTCCAACGGCAGAGTCTCCAGCTCCGGCAGCTCCACTCCTAAGGTTGGTGCGCTGAGTAAACCACTCGCGCAGTTGCTGCAGGGAGAGAGGCTCCGGATGGGGAGACAGTCGAGGCGAAGCACCCGCAGGACCTCCAGAAGAAGCAGTACCCCGAGGCTCAGCACCCCCAGACTCAGCACCCCCAGGCTCCACACCCTGAGGCTCAGCACCCCCAGGCCCAGCACCCCCAGACCCGGCACCCTCAAACTCAGCACCCCCAAGCTCCACACCCCCAGGCTCCGCACCCCCAGGCTCCGCACCCCCAGACGCAGCACCCCCAGACGCAGCACCTCGAGCAGCACCTGAGTTGACAGCTACCTCAACAGGCACAGTACCAGGGAGAGGGTCGACCTGAGACACACCTAAGGGAGCAGGACCCTGGGGGGAGAGGGGTTCTACCGGAGGGGGACCAGGAGCAAGGAAGAGACGCAGGGGTGGGGGAGGGGCAGAGCGTTAGGGGAAGAGCTGGTAAAAGGGAACCGACTCGTCAAATGTGACGTCCTGAGAGGGGAGGAGACGGCGCGAGGTGGGGTGGTAAAACTGCCAGCCAGGCGCGTCAGGGGAAAAGCCAAGGAAGACGCAGGGAATAGAGCGAGCGGAGAGCTTGTCCGCGGACGTATCGCGAACAAAGGCACGAGAACCCCAGACCCGGAACACCGACGCATCGCCAACATTCCCCGTCCACCGCAGGTCTCCGGCAAGGAGACACGGGGCCAGAGGTTGAGCTGATGCGCAGCGTACCGGACCACAAATGGCCACAGAAAATGGGGAGCAGCCGCATGGATCATAGAGGTACGAGCGTCCTCCATGACTAAGCCAATGCGGCGCTCAGCAATCCCATTTTGCAGAGGGGAGGCTGGAAGCGTGAACGACTGGAGAATGCCCTCCCCACGACAAAAGTCCCGCAAGAAGTCGGAGGAGAACTCACCACCTCTGTGAGAGTGCGGACGCAGGACAGGAAGGTCCTGGTGGAACCGCTCGCGGAGCTTGAGACGGACTGCGCAGATCCAAGGGATCAAGACATCAGGGTGTCAGAATAGTAAAGAACGGAATGACTGAATTAGCAAGCAGGTGGGTACAAGTAGGAAACCAAAAAGTGTTGTACCCTATATGAACTACCCCACTATAGCCTAGACAGACTATAGCATATATGTTTGACACACCCCCTTAGGCAAATTGGGGGAGAACAAAAGGTCAGAAGACTGGTCAAGAAAGGCAAAGCAAGCTCAGGGTGGATCACGACGTCACCACGCATTCTGAGCACAAGTAAATGGCCACAAGGCCAGTTCACATGCAGAGTTATATAATGGAGAACAAGCAATACAGTGAACACAACCTAGCAAGTGTAAGCATGCAGGTATATGTATAGAGATCAGAGTACAAGCAGAGTCAAGAAGTGAGCAAGTGAGGCCAAGTAGGCACAAGACCTAGCATAGTACAAAAGCGCTGATGATCACAAGGCTGAAGTGCCTTGGTAAAGATATCAGCAGTGTTGGCCTGAGTGGCCACGTAAGCAAGACGAAGCTGACCACGCTGCTGCAACTCTCGAGCAAGGAAGTAGCGCAGAGCAATGTGCTTCGTTCTGTGCTCCAGTCTGTGCTCTTGACACAAGGCAAGCATGGCCTTGTTGTCGACGTACAGAACTGGAGGAGAACGAGGCGCCTCTCCCAAGTCGGTCAGCAGGTAGGTGAGCCAGCGTAACTCCTTTGCAGCCATGGCCCCAGCGTAGATCTCAGCCTCACAACTGGAGCTGAGAACAGAAGACGAGTGGGTAGACCGCCAAGAGATAGAGCCGGAGCCAAGGCTGAAGGTGTAACCCTGTGACGACCGCTGCGTAGCCAAGTCGTCGAC
The DNA here is from genome assembly GCA_947471745.1 of Closterium sp. Naga37s-1. Classification (NCBI taxonomy): domain Eukaryota; kingdom Viridiplantae; phylum Streptophyta; class Zygnematophyceae; order Desmidiales; family Closteriaceae; genus Closterium; species Closterium sp. Naga37s-1. The sequence continues at coordinate 3,282,640 of CANJKZ010000120.1, read as the reverse complement.
CCTGGAAGCGTCTGCGTGACCAGTGAGGACAACTCGAGCCCGTCCTCCAAGCACGAACCCCATGCCCGACATACTGCACAAGTAGCGCAACACCCTCTTAGCTGCATCCATGTGCTCCTTCCTGTGTCTACCAGGAGCGACATAGCGTGCTAGAATGCTAAGAGGGTAGGCAAGGTCAGGTCGAGTGCAGGTCATCAGGTACATGAGGCAGCCCACAAGCTCTGGATACGGGCCACTCGGCTCTACGGACTCGTCCGAAGGTGGAGTTGAGAGCGAGTGACCGGTAGGCAGAGGAGTGGACTGTGGCGAGGAGTACGTGAAGCCGAAGCGCTGAAGGACCTGCTGCACCATGTGTGACTGAGTCAAGGTAATGGTGCGCTGTGCTCTGTCCCGGGTGATCCGCAAGCCAAGATAGCTTGTCAGCTCACCCAGGTCTGTGCACGTGTGTCTCTTCTGCAGCTCCAACTGTCAAACTTATATCTGCTATAGTCTATTTAGGCTGTAGTGGGGTAGTTCTTAGAGGGTACAACACTTATGTGTTTTCTACTTGTACCCATCTCATTTATATTTCATTCATTCTTTCGTCAATTATCTCACATGGTATAGAGCTAGTTTCGAGTTTTTTTTTTTTAAGGGCCCACCACTAAAAACTTTCTTACCTGCTCGACGCGCGCGTCGCGCCTGCCCTTCGAGGCCCGTAGCGGCCCCTGCGCCTGCCCTTATAGCCAGCTCCGGCCCTGTAAGGCCCTGTAAGGCCCTGTTTCCTGCCCCGTAAGGCCCCGTAAGGCCCCGTTTACGGCCCCGTTTAAGGCCCCGTAAGGCCCCGTAAGGCCCCGTAAGGCCCCGTAAGGACCCGTTTACGGCCCCGTTTAAGGCCCCGTAAGGCCCCGTAAGGCCCCGTAAGTCCCCGTAAGGCCCCGTAAGGCCCCGTAAGGCCCCGTTTACGGCCCCGTTTAAGGCCCCGTAAGGCCCCGTAAGGCCCCGTAAGGCCCCGTAAGGCCCTGTAAGGCCCTGTTTACGGCCCCGTTTAAGGCCCCGTAAGGCCCCGTAAGGCCCCGTCAGGCCCCGTTAAAGGCCCCGTAAGGCCCCGTAAGGCCCCGTAAGGCCCCGTAAGGCCCCGTAAGGCCCCGTCAGGCCCCGTTAGGTCCCGTAAGGCCCCGTCAGGCCCCGTCAGGCCCCGTTTGCGGCCCCGTCAGGCCCCGTACGGCCCCGTCAGGCCCCGTTAGAGGCCCCGTACGGCCCCGTCAAGCCCCGTTAGCGGCCCCGTCAGGCCCAGCCGGCCCTGCTGCGGCCCTGTCGCAGCTCTGCCCCGGCCCTCGCCCCGACCCTGTCTCGGCCCTGCCCCGGCCCTGCTCCTGCACTGCCGCGGCCCGGCCCCGGCCCTGCCCCGGACCTATCGCGGCCTTGCCCTGGCCCTGTCGCGGCCTCGCCCCGGCCCAGTCCCGGCCCTTCTCCGACCCTGCCCCGGCCCTGCCCAGGCCCTGCCCCGGCCCTGCCCCGGCCCTGCCCCGGCCCTGCCCCGGCCCTGCCCCGGCCCTGCACCCTGCCCCGGCCCTGCCCCGGCCCTGCCCCGGCCCTGCCCCGGCCCTGCACCCTGCCCCGGCCCTGCCCCGGCCCTGCCCCGACCCTGCACCCTGCCCCGGCCCTGCCCCGGCGCTGCCCCAGCCCTGCCCCGACCCTGCCCCGGCCCTGCCCCCTGCCTCGGCCCTGCCCCGGCCCTGCCCCGGCTCTGCCTCGGCCCTGCCCCTGCCCTGCTCCTGCACTGTCGCGGCCCTGCCCAACCCGGCCCGGGATCTTTTGCGGCCCGGCCCCGGCCCTACCCCGGCCCTGCCCCGGCCTCGCCACTGGTAAGAGCGCCGCGCTGCCGAGCCGCGCCGCCCTGCCTAGCCTGCCCTGCCGAGTTGCACTGCTGCTGCTGCTAGCCTGCTGCTGCTCCTGTCATGGCTAGTCTCAATGTTCTTACCTTTGATGCTGAGGGTCGAGCTGTTGACTTTGAGGTCTGGCTAGATGATCTGCAGCTTTTCCTTCAGTGCGATAGCAAGGATGGCCTCTCACTATTCGATCTCACGTCTGGCGCCTCTACTGCCCCTGCTGCTGATGCTGACAGTACTGTTCGCTCGCAGTGGCTCACGCGCGATGCTGCTGCTCGTCTTGCTGTGCGTAATCACCTGCCGTCTACTGAGCGCGCGCACTTTAGTCAGTACAAGAGTGCTAGGGCTCTGTACGACGCTGTAGTTGCACGCTACTCCTCCCCTACCACTGCTGCCCTCAGCCGCCTCATGCTGCCGTACCTTTTTCCTGACCTTGCCGCCTTTGCCACAATTGCTGACCTAGTTGCTCACCTCCGCACTAGTGACGCTCGCTACCGCGCTGCCCTTCCCACTGAGTTTCTTCCCACGAACTCCCCCCCCATGTACATCACCCTTTACTACCTCGTCACCCGCCTCCCTGACTCTCTCTCTTCAGTCAGGGATCACTTCCTCTCCCTTTGCCCCACCGAGCTGACTGTCGACTTGCTAGAGGAGCGCCTTGCTGCAGCTGAGAAGAGTAACTTAGCTGTTGGTGCTTCTCGCGGCGACCGTCGCACCCCCTTCTTTGAGGGGTGTTCCCCTGTCCCCCTTCTCCCCTCTGTTGCCTCTGCTGCTGCTGTCGACCTCGTTGGCACTGAGGAGGTCGGCGCTGCGTCTACTGCCCCTAGTGGGCGACGCCGCACTGGCAAGGGCAAGGGAAGCAGGGGTGGTGGAGGGGGCGGTGGAGGCAGCGGTGGAGGAGGTGGAGGAGGTGGAGGTGGTGGTGGGGGTGGTTCCGGGAGTGGGGGCGTCGGTGGCGGCAGTGGAGGCTGTGGCGGCGGTGGCGGAGGAGGTGGCGGAGGAGGTGGTGCTGGTCGCGGTGCGGCCACGCAGCGTGGAGGCCTTGGTGGCAGCCAATGTCAGCAGCAGCTGCGCACCCGTGAGACCCCGTCTGTTCAGCAGCTTCGTGAGTGGTACGCTGGGCGTGGGAGGTCTGGGGGTGCAGGTCCCTGCACGTACGTTCTTCGCACCGGCACTCGTAGTGGGGAGGTGTGTGGTCTCCCACACACCACGCAGCGCTGCTTCGGCCGCTTGACTGACGCGTGGCGTACCCAGTTTCCTGACGCTGTTGATCTTCCTCGTTGGCATGATCTGCTTCTGCAGAATGTGCCTATCTTTGATCTAGACTTTGATGCTATCCTTGCTGCCATGTATGCTCCTGCTGATATTACTGAGGGTGACTATTACCTGCGTGTCCCGCCCGACCCGGGCACTGTGGCTGCTGCTCTAGGTGCTAGTGCGTCTGCTGCTCCAGGTGCTTGTGCGGCTGCTGCTCTAGGTGCTAGTGCGTCTGCTGCTCCAGGTGCTGGTACGTCTCCACTCTCTGGTACTACACCTACTGCGTCCTTTCACACTTTCACACTTGACTCTGGTGCTTCGCGCTCTTTCTTTAGAGACAGCACCACGCTCACGCCGCTCAGTCAACCTGTTGCGGTCTCCCTTGCTGACCCCTCAGGGGGCCCAGTACTTGCACACTCCTCCACTGTCCTACCGTGTCCTGCGGCCCCGTCGGGCTTGCTGTCGGGACTCCACCTCCCCTCGTTCTCTACGAACCTGGTGAGTGGAGCTGACCTCCAGGACGCGTGGGTTGACCAGTTCACCCCTGGAGGTCAGCGTGTGACCCACTGCACTTGCTCTCGGATGGGCCGTCACCTGGCCACGTTCACCCGTCGGCCACGGTCGAGTCTGTACACACTGACTACTGCGCCTCCTCCGGTCTCTGCGTCTGGTCAGGTAGCTGCGTCCAGTCAGGTGTTTGCTGCCGCGTCCAGGTCTAGTCCTGCGTCTGCCCCCTGCTCGTGTCGCCCTTTGGCACACGAGACTCTCCTTTGGCACCACCGCCTTGGTCACCCCTCCCTGCCTCGTCTTCGAGGTATGGCCTCCCGTGCCCTTGTCTCGGGTCTACCCAGGTCCCTCCCTCCCCTTCCTCCGGGGCCTGCCCCCACCTGTGTTCCTTGTGTCGAGGGCCGGCAGCGCGCCGCCCCTCACTCCTCCTCGTTTCCTCCGACTGAGGCTCCTCTGCAGACTCTTCACATGGACGTGTGGGGCCCAGCCCGCGTCCGTGGACAGGGTCACGAGCGCTACTTCCTCCTGGTCGTTGACGACTACTCGCGTTACACCACAGTCTTCCCCTTGCGCGGCAAGGGTGAGGTCCCTGAGGTGTTGATCGACTGGATCTGCGGTGCTCGTCGCCAGCTCAGTGAGAGTTTCGGCTCAGACCTTCCTGTTCTGCGTCTGCACTCGGACAGAGGCGGGGAGTTTTCCTCCGACCTCCTGAGAGCCTTCTGTCGTTCGGAGGGCATCCGCCAAACGTTCACGCTTCCGGCCTCCCCGCAGCAAAATGGGATTGCTGAGCACCGCATTGGCATGGTCATGGACGTCGCTCGTACGTCCATGATCCATGCGGCTGCTCCCCATTTTCTGTGGCCGTTCGCGGTTCAGTACGCGACGCATCAGATCAACCTTCAGCCTCGTGTCTCCTTGCCGGAGACCACACCTACTCTGCGGTGGACGGGGAAGGTTGGCGATGCGTCTGCGTTCCGTGTCTGGGGATCTCGAGCTTGTGTCCGCGATACTACAGCGGGCAAGCTGTCCTCCCGTGCCGTTCCCTGTGTCTTCCTTGGCTTCCCTCCTGATGCACCCGGGTGGCAGTTCTACCACCCCACCTCGCGTCGTGTTCTGTCCTCTCAGGACGTCACGTTCGACGAGTCGGTGTCGTACTACCGTCTCTTTCCCTACCGCACTGCCTCTCCCCCCCCCCCCCGCCGCTCTTCCTCGCACCAGGTACTCCCCTGGTAGACCCCCTCCCACCCCAGGGTCCTGCCCCCTCAGGTGTGTCCCAGGTAGACCTTGCCGAGCCGGTCGAGGTAGCTGTCGACTCAGGTGCTGCTAGGGGTGCGGGGCCTGGGGGTGCGGAGACTGGGGGTGCTGAGTCTGGGGGTGCTGAGCCTGGGGGTGTGGCGCTTGAGGGTACTGCGTCTGGAGGTGCTGAGCCTGCGTGTGCTGACTCTAGAGGTGATCTAGGTGTCCCGTCGCGGCGGGAGCCCCTCTCTCCACAGCGGCTTCGTGAGTGGTACTCTCGGCGCTTCGGCTTCACCTACTCCTCGCCACAGTCCACTCCTCTGCCTACCGGTCACTCGCTCTCAGCTCCACCTTCGGACGAGTCCGTAGAGCCGAGTGGCCCGTATCCAGAGCTTGTGGGCTGCCTCATGTACCTGATGACTTGCACACGACCTGACCTCGCATACCCTCTCAGCCTTCTGGCTCGCTACGTGGCTCCCGGCAGGCACCGAAAGGTGCACTGGGATGCTGCGAAGAGGGTGTTGCGATACTTGTGCAGTACATCGGGCATGGGGCTCGTGCTTGGAGGACGGGCTCGAGTTGTCCTCACTGGTCACGCTGACGCCTCCTGGGTTGACGACTTGGCTACGCAGCGGTCGTCACAGGGTTACACCTTCAGCCTTGGCTCCGGTTCTGTCTCCTGGCGGTCTACCCGCTCTTCTTCTGTTCTCGGCTCCAGTTGTGAGGCTGAGATCTACGCTGGGGCCATGGCTGCACAGGGGCTTCGCTGGCTCACCTACCTGCTGACCGACTTGGGAGAGGCGCCTCGTTCTCCTCCAGTTCTGTACGTCAACAACAAGGCCATGCTGGCCTTGTGTCAGGAGCACAGACTGGAGCACAGAACGAAGCACATTGCTCTGCGCTACTTCCTTGCTCGAGAGTTGCAGCAGCGTGGCCAGCTTCGTCTTGCTTACGTGGCCTCTTAGGCCAACACTGCTGATGTTTTCACCAAGGCAGTTCAGCCTTGTGATCATCAGCGTTTCTGTACTGTGTTAGGCCTTGTCCCTACTGTGCCTCACTTGTTGACTTCTTGACTCTGCTTGTACTGTACTCTATATACCTGCATGCTTACACTTGCTAGGTTGTGTTCACTGTACTGTTTGCTTTCCTTTATATAACTCTGCATGTGAACTAGCCTTATGGCCCTTTGCTTGTGCTCAGACTGTGTGGTGACTTTGTGATCCACCCTGAGCTTGCTTTGCTTTTCTTGACTGGTCTTGTGACCTCTTGTTCTCCCCCACTTTGCCTATGGGGGTGTGTCAAACTTATATCTGCTATAGTCTATTTAGGCTGTAGTGGGGTAGTTCTTAGAGGGTACAACACTTATGTGTTTTCTACTTGTACCCATCTCATTTCTATTTCATTCATTCTTTCGTCAATTATCTCACACCAACTTCACGTGGGCGAGTGGCTCAGTGTCAGCAGTAGCAAAGACGAGGTCGTCTACGTACACAAGAATGTAGAACGGCGGCAGATTGGTGTCAGTGCAAAGAAACAGCGATCGGTCAGCAGTGGAAGGAGCAAACCCAAGAGCAGCAAGAGTCGTCCTGAGTGTGTCGTGCCACTCACGGGGTGCCTGGCGGAGACTGTAGACTGGCCGTCGGAGGCTCCACTGGGTACCAGCAGGAAACGACCCAGTGAAGCCAAGTGGGCGGCGCAGCCAGATCTCCTCGTGCAGGCTGCCCTATGGGAAGGCTATGCTGAAGTCAAGAGAGTGTAGCTCGTAGTCACGCTGAGCAGCGACGTGCAGCAGCACCCGAAGAGTGGTCATCTTTGGGGTAGGGGAGAAGGTATGGAAGAAGTCAACTCCTTGTTGCTGACTGAAGCCTCGAGCAACGTAACGCGCTTTGAAGACAGGAGGAGAACCCGGCGGCCGCTTCACCCTGAAAATCCACATGCCACTGACGATGTTCGCCCCAGGCGGGGGAACCTCGTCGACGTAGGTGCCTGTGGACTTCCAGGAAGCCATCTCTGTGTCCATGGCTTTCTGCCACTGAGAGGAGCAGAGACCCTCTATCGCCTCTGCGTAAGAGCGCGGGGTCGGGATGTCTGGTGCATCCGGGTCTCCCTCTGGGGCAAGCAGCATGGACACGAGATGAGGTACAGAAGCGGCAAAGCACTCAAACTCCTCTTGTCTGTCCTCAAGGACGTCCGTGCCAAGAGCACACTCACCCCCGACGGACGGAGGACAGACAGACGCAGACTCGGACTCAGCAACAAGACTAGCGGCGTAGTCTAGACGACAGGCAGCAGCAAAGTCGACAAGCTCAGCAACTAGAGCAGACGAAGCAGTGGACTCAAACGAAGGGTCAGTGACAGCAGTGGACTCAAACGAAATGTCAGTGACAGCAGTGGCCAGAAAACACGTGACAGTAGGACTAGCAGCACGAAGGGAGTCAGACTCAGGGTCCGGACTGTCAGGAAGAGAGGACGCATGAGAAGACGGCAGAGGGACACGCTGTGGAGCAGTGGAAAGACGCAATGTCATAGAGTGAGTGCCGGGGACAGGAGGAGCACGCTGACGCAGCACACGACGACCAGTGCGAACAGCGCGAACAGGCGACTCAGAACGAGACTTAGGCAACGCAGGACGAGACTCAAGCTCACGACGCTCCGTAAGACCTCTAGTCGGTCCAGAGTAAGGAGAAGGACCAGGCAGTGGAGAGGCTGGCTGTAACTGCGACTGTGACTGGACAGGCGGTGGACTCAGTAAGGGAGGAGTATGACCAGTAGAAGGCGGGAGACTAAGAACCAACTGAAGGAGCGGAACGTAGTACAGCCGCGGCCGCGCAGCGCCTCCAGAAACAGCAGAGACAACACCAGTACCCTCAACTCCAGGGTCTCCAGCTACAACTCCCGCAGCACCAGCAGCTCCAGTACCTCCAGCACCTCCAGCTCCAGCAGCACCTCCAGGAGCAACAGCTCCAGCACCCACTGCTCCAACTCCTGCAGCACCACCAGCCCCAGCAGCTCCAGTACCGCCAGTACGAGCACCTCCGGGACCAGCTGCTCCAGCACCTCTAGCAGCTCCAACACCAGCAGGACCTCCAAGAGCGCCAGTACCTCCAGCACCAGCACCTCCAGGACCAGCGGCTCCAGCAGCTCCAGTACCAGCAGCACCTGCAGCAGCTCCAGCTCCAGAAGCACCTCCAGTGGCTCCAACACCAGTAGGACCTCCAACAGCGCCAGTGCCTCTAGTACCAGCACCTCCAGGACCAGTGGCTCCAGCAGCTCCAGCACCAGCAGCACCTCCAGCAGCTCTTGCCCCAGAAGCACCTCCAACAGCAGGCTTCGTAGCTCCGGCAGCACGGCGACAGCGCCGAGCGTACCACTCACGGAGCCGCTGCGGAGAGAGGGGCTCCCGCCGTGACGGGACACCCGGAGAACCTCCAGACTCAGCACGCTCAGGCTCAGCACCCCCAGGCTCAGCACCCCCAGACTCAGCACCCCCAGGCTCAGCACCCCCAGGCTTAGCACCCCCAGGCTCCACACGCTCAAGCTCAGCACCCCCAGGCTCCCCACCCTCAGACTCAGCAACCCCAGGCTCAGCACCCCCAGGCCCCGCACCCAGAGGCTCAGCACCCCTAGCAGTACCAGAGTCGACAGCTACCTCGACAGGCTCGACAGGGTCTACCTGGGACACACCTGAGGGGGCAGGACCCTGAGGGGGGAGGGGGTCTTTTGGAGGAGCACCTGGTGCTAGGAAGAGTGGCGGGGGGGGGAGAGAGGCAGTGCGGTAGAGAAAGACACGGTAGTAAGATACCGACTCGTCAAACGTGACGTCCTGAGAGGACAGAACACGACGCAAGGTGGGGTGGTAAAACTGCCACCCAGGTGCGTCAGGGGGGAAGCCAAGGAAGATGCAGGGAACGGCACGGGAGGACAGCTTGTCCGCGGAAGTATCGCGGACAAAAGCTCGAGATCCCCAGACACGGAACACAGACGCATCGCCAACCTTCCCCGTCCACCTCAGAGTAGGTGTGGTCTCCGGCAAGGAGACACGAGGCTGAAGGTTGATCTGATGCGCAGCGTACTGAGCCGCGAACGGCCATAGAAAATGGGGAGCAGCCGCATGGATCATGGACGTATGAGCGACGTCCATGACCATGCCAATGCGGCGCTCAGCAATCCCATACGTCTGGCGGATGCCCTCCGCACGACAGAAAGCCCTCAGAAGGCCGGAGGAAAACTCACCACCTCTGTCTGAGTGCAGACGCAAAACAGGAAGGTCCGAGCCGAAACTCTCGCTGAGCTAGCGACGGGCACCGCGGATCCAGTCGATCAACACCTCAGTGACCTCACCCTTGCGGTGCAAGGGGAAGACTGTGGTGTAACACGAGTAGTCGTCAACGACCAGTAGGAAGTAACGCTCGTGACTCTGTCCACGGACGCGGGCTGGGCCCCACACGTCTATGTGAAGAGTCTGTAGGGGAGCCTCTGTCGGAGGGAACGTGGGCAGAACACTCAGGTAACAGTCACCCTCAGCACTATCAGTCACCGCATACATGGCAGCAAGGATAGCATCGAAATCAAGATCAAAGATAGCAACATTCTGCCTAAGCAGATCACCCCAGCGAGGGAGCTCAATAGCGTCAGGAAACTGGGCGCGCCAGGCGTCAGTCAGGCGGCCAAAGCAGCGCTGCGCAGTGTGTGGCAGCCCGCACGTCTCCCCACGGCGCCCGCCGGTGCGAAGAACGTAAGTGCAGGGACCAACACCCCCAGACCTCCCACGCCCAGCGTACCACTCACGAAGCTGCTGGGCCGACGGGGTCTCACGGGAACGCGGCTGCTGCTGGCGCTGGCTACCACCAAAGCCTCCACGCTGCGCGGCTCCACCTCGACCAGCTCCACCGCCGCCGCCACCTCCACCACCGTTGTCGCTGCCTCCAGCGCCACTGCCGCTGCCTCCACCACCCCCAGCGCCTGTCGAAATAGAAGGCCTAGGCTTAGTAGCCTAGGCCAAGGGAAGTCGAGGTGGTTTGTGCCAAGGAGGGAGACGAGAATGAATGGCTTCACTATAGGTTTGCAAGAACATATAGCAAAGGAACAAAGAAGGTGCACCACTAAACAAAGTTTATAATAACTACACTAACTACAGCTACAGGCAGTTACAGATATATTCTAACAGCGCCGCCACCGAAGCCCCCAATCCCGCCACAACCCCCACCTCCACCGCCACCCCCTCCGCCTCCCCCACCGCCTCCACCGCCGCCCCCACCGTCCCCTCCACCACCCTTGCCCCCCTTGCCCTTGCTGTTGCGGCGCCTCCCACTAGGAGCAGACACAGCCCCGACCTCCACGCCAACAAGGACGACAGCAGCATTAGAAGCAACATAGGGGAAAAGGGGGACAGGGGAACACCCCTCAAAGAAAGGGGCGCGAGGGTCGCCGCGAGAAGCACCTACAGCAACGATACTCTTCTCAGCTGCAGTGAGGCGCTCCTCTAGCAGGTCGACGGTGAGTTCGGTGGGGCAAAGGGAGAGAAAGTGGTCCCTGACTGAAGCAAGGGAGTCAGGAAGGCGGGTGACTAGGTAGTAAAGGGTGATGTACATGGGGGGGAGGGTTCTTGGCACAGAACTCAGTGGGAAGCGCAGAGCGGTAGCGGGCGTCACTAGTGCGGTGGTGAGTAATGAGGTCAGCAACTGTGGCAAAGGCGGCAAGTTCAGGGAACAGGCACGGCAGCATGAGGCGGCTGAGAGCAGCAGTGGCAGGGGAGGAGTATCCTGCTACTACAGCGTCATACAAAGACTGAGCAGTCTTGTACTGGCCAAAGTGCGCACGCTCAGAAGACGGCAGGTGACTACGAATAGCAAGGCGAGCAACAGCGTCACGAGTGGTCCACTGCGAGAAATCCATACTGTCAGCAGTGGCAGCAGGTGCAGGAGAGACACCGGACGTGTGATCGAAAAGGGATACTCCGTCCTTAGAATCACACTGAAGAAAGAGCTGCAGGTCGTCAACCCACATGTCAAAGTCAACCGCACGCCTCTCAGCATCAAAGGTAAGAACAGTAGGGCTAGCCATAGCGGCAGGTGCCGCAGTGGCAGCAGAAACAGCAGTAGCAGCAGGAGCAGCGCGGGCAGGGCAGTGCAGCTCAGTAGGGCGGCGCGGCTCGGCAGAGCGGCGCGGTTTGGTAGGGCGGCGCGGCTCGGCTGGGCGGCGCGGCTCGGCTCCTGGCGGCGCGGCGCGGCAGGGCGGCGCGGCTCGGCTCGGCGGCTCGGCTCGGCTCGGCGGCTCGGCTCGGCTGGGCGGCGCGGGTGCTTACCAGGGGCGGGTGCAGGGCAGGGCCGCAGCTGGCGGTTAGATCAGGGCCGCAACTGGGGCGGCAGCAGGGCAGGGCCGCCACGGCAGGGGCCTCTCGGCAGGGTAGGGCTGCGACGGCAGGGGCCGCGACACCAGGGGCCGCGACGGCAGGGGCCGCGACGGCAGGGGCCGCGACTGCAGAGGCCGCGACAGTAGGGGCCGCGACTGCAGGGGCCGCGACAGCAGGGGCCGCGACGGCAGGGGCCGCGACGGCAGGGGCCGCGACTGCAGGGGCCGCATCAGCAGGGGCCGCGACGGCAGGGGCCGCAACGGTAGGGGCCGCGACGGCAGGGGCCGCGACTGCAGGGGCCGCGACAGCGGGGGCGCGATGGCAGGGGCCGCGACGGCAGGGGCCGCGACGGTAGGGGCCGCAACGGGCCGTTAGGGCAAGGCCGCGACGGGCGGCTCTAGGGCAGGGCGCGCAACAGCGCAGGTGAGGCAGGCGCGAAGCGCGCTTCGGGCAGGGCAGGAAAAAAAAATGATCGTGGTGGGCCCTAAAAAAATGTTCCCACGAGGGAACCTGCTCAGAATACCATGTCAGAATAGTAAAGAACGGAATGGCTGAATTAGCAAGCAGGTGGGTACAAATAGGAAACCTAAAAGTGTTGTACCCTATATGAACTACCCCACTACAGCCTAGACAGACTATAGCATATGTGTTTGACACAGGGACCTCACCCTTGCCGCGCAAGGGGAATACAGTCACAACGCTCAACTCCCTGACATGTATATTATCACTACACGTGGCGTCACTGGTGGCTATCGAATTTGGACGGCGACCCCCGAGCTTGCTGGCGCACATCTAGCTGCTGTTGGCGAACTCAACGTGGTGACTATTTCAGGTTTACTAGTTATGATAGCAGCAAAAAACGGGGATGATTATGGGGGTGTAAGGAAAATTCCTTTTCCTCACTTCGCGTCCCTGCTCAGCGTGTACACAATGTTAAGCTCTTAGGCAAGGGATGATTTGACTATCGAGAGTTTTGGTACAAAAGGAAAACCTAAGGGGTTGTACCCCACAGTGAGTACCCCACTAAAGCCTACCTAAACTATAACATATAAACATATGTTTGACACACCCCCATAGGCAAAGTGGGGGAGAACAGAGGGTCACAAGGCCAGGCAAGAAGTGCAAAGCAAGCTCAGGGTGGATCACAACGTCACCACGCAGTCTGAGCACAAGCAAAAGGCCACCAGGCCAGTTCACATGCAGAGATATATGTGTAACAACAACAGCACAGCGATATCTACCTACAAGAGCAAGCATGCAGGTATACATATAGATCACAATACAAACAAAGCCTACAGCAAGTGAGGAAGCGTGGGAACAAGGCCTAACAAAGTGCAGAAACGCTGATGATCACCAGGCGGAAGCGCCTTGGTGAATATATCAGCAGTGTTGGCCCGAGTGGCCACGTAAGCAAGACGAAGCTGGCCACGCTGCTGCAGCTCTCGAGCAAGGAAGTAACGTAGAGCGATGTGCTTCGTTCTGTGCTCCAGTCTGTGCTCCTGACCCAGCGTAGCTCCTGTGCAGCCATGGCTGTGGCGTAGATCTCTGCCTCACAGCTGGAGCTGAGAACTGAAGACGAACGTGTAGAACGCCAAGAAACTGAACCAGAACCAAGGCTGAAGGTGTAACCCTGTGACGACCGCTGCGTAGCCTAGTCGTCAACCCAAGAGGCGTCCGAGTGACCAGTGAGGACAACGTCACCCCGTCCTCCAAGCACGAGCCCCATGCCCGATGTACTGCACAAGTAGCAAAGTACCCTCTTAGCAGCATCCATGTGCACCTTTCGGTGCCGACCAGGAGCCACGTAGCGAGCCAGAAGGCCAAGAGGGTACGCAAGGTCAGGACGAGTGCAGGTCATCAGGTACATGAGGCAGCCCACAAGCTCTGGGTAAGGACCACTCGGCTCTGCGGACTCGTCCGAAGGTGGAGCTGAGAGCGAGTGACCTGTAGCCAGAGGAGTGGCCTGTGCTGAGGACCAGGTGAAGCCGAAGCGCTGAAGGACCTGCTGCACCATGTGTGACTGAGTCAGTATGATGGTGCGGCGTGCTCTGTCCCGGGTGATCTGCAAGCCAAGATAGCTGCGCAGCTCACCCAGGTCTGTGCACGTGTGTCTCTTCTGCAGCTCCGACTTCACCAGGGCGAGAGCCTCAGTGTCAGCAGTGGCAAAGACCAAGTCGTCGACGTACACGAGGATGTAGAACGGCGGCAGCAAAGTGTCGGTGCGCAGAAACAGCGACGGGTCAGCAGTCGATGGAGCAAACCCAAGAGCCGCAAGTGTCGTCCTCAGTGTGTCGTGCCACTCACGAGGCGCCTGGCGGAGACCGTAGACCGGCCGTCGGAGGCTCCACTGGGTACCAGGAGGGAACGACCCAGTGAAGCCAGGAGGGCGGCGCAGCCATATCTCCTCGTGCAGGCTGCCCTGTAAGAAGGTTGTGCTGAAGTCAAGAGAGTGAAGCTCGTAGTCACGCTGAGCGGCAACGTGTAGCAGCACCCGAAGAGTGGTCATCTTCGGGGTGGGGGAGAAGTTCTGGAAGAAGTCAACTCCCTCTCGCTGACTAAAGCCTCGAGCCACGTAACGAGCCTTGAAGACAGGCGGAGAACCTGGCAGCCGCTTCACCCTGAAAATCCACATGCCACTGACAATGTTCGCCCCAGGAGGGGGAACCTCGTCGACGTAGGTGCCTGTGGACTTCCAAGATGCCATCTCTGCGTCCATGGCTGTCTGCCACTGAGAGGAGTACTCACCTGCGATTGCCTCAGCGTAAGAGCGCGGGGTAGGGATGTCTGGTGCATCCGGGTCTCCCTCAGGGGCAAGCAGCATGGCCACGCGATGAGGCGCAGCGGCTGCAAGACACTCAAGGTCCTCCTGCCAGTCTTCAAGGACGTCCGTGCCAAGAGCACACTCACCCCCGACGGACGGAGGACAGACAGACTCAGACTCAGCAACAAGACTGGCGGCGTAGTCGAGACGACAGGCAGCAGCAAAGTCAACAAGCTCAGCGACTAAGGCAGACGCAGCAGTAGACTCAAACGACGGGTTAGTGACAACAGTGGCAAGCAGACGCGTGACAGTAGAGTGCTCAGCACGAAACTGGTCAGACGCAGGGTCAGTAATGACAGGCAGATAGGACGCAGGGGGAGACGGCAGAGGAACACGCGGCGGAGGAGAGGAAGGACGACGAACTACAAGGTGAGGGCCGGAGACAGCCGGCTGCCGCTGACGAGGAACACGACGACCGGAACAACCAGAACGGACAGGTGAGACAAGACGCGACACAGGCTCACGACGCTCAGCAAGGCCCCCAGTCTACTCTGTGTACGGAGAAGGAGTAGGCAGCGGTGAGCCAGGCTGTAACGGAAGACCAGTAGACGAGGGAAGACTGAGAACCTGGCGAAGTGCAGAGTCAGGTGGTGGCTGAGACGACGGAGACGGCGGAGCGAAGAACAGGCACGGCTGAGCAGTGCCACCAGCACCAGCAGCTCCAGCACCTCCAGCAGCTCCAGCACCTCCAGCAGCTCCAGCACCTCCAGCAGCTCCAGTACCCTCAGCAGCTCCAGCACCGCCAGTAGCTCCAGGACCCTCAGCAGGTCCAGCACCGCCAACACCTCCAACAGCTCCAGTACCTCCAGCAGCTCCAGCACCCTCTGCAGCTCCAGTACCCTCAGTCACAAGACCGCCAGCCCCAGCAACTCCTGTACCCCCAGTACGAGCACCTCCGGGACCAGCGACACCAGCAGAAGAACCCCCAGCAGTAGAGCCCTGAGGTGCAGAAGCGCGACGCTGACGGCGACCGTACCAGTCGTGCAGTTGCTGGGAGGTGAGGGGCACACGCGGACGAAGACGGCTACTCCAAGGAGACCGCGTAAAAGCAGTCTCAGAACCCTCAGGCGACTCACCCCCAGACTCAGCACCCCCAGGCTCCGCACACGCAGGCTCAGCAACCCCAGACGCAGCACCTCCAGACGCAGCACCCCCAGACGCAGCACCTCCAGGCTCCTCACGCGCAGGCTCAGCACCTCCAGGCTCCACACGCATAGCGCTCCCAGACTCAGCACCCCCAAGCTCCGCACCCCCAGGGACAGCACCACTCACAGCAGGACCGGAGTCACCAGTGACCTCAACAGGCACAGGCGCGGGGGGGTCTACCTGAGAGACACCTGAA
The DNA here is from genome assembly GCA_947471745.1 of Closterium sp. Naga37s-1. Taxonomy (NCBI): domain Eukaryota; kingdom Viridiplantae; phylum Streptophyta; class Zygnematophyceae; order Desmidiales; family Closteriaceae; genus Closterium; species Closterium sp. Naga37s-1. Next base: position 3,267,254 of record CANJKZ010000120.1, on the reverse strand, counting down.
GGAGCAGGACCTGGCGCGGGGAGGGGGTCTACCTGGGGAGGACCTGGGGCGAGAAAGAGCGGTGGGGGGGGGCGAGGAGCAGTGCGGTAGGGGAAGAGGCGGTAAAAGGGGACCGACTCGTCAAAGGTGACGTCCTGAGACGCAAAGACACGGCGCGAGGCGGGGTCATAAAACTGCCAGCCAGGCGCGTCAGGGACAAAGCCAAGGAAGACGCAAGGAATGGCGCGAGGGGAGAGCTTGTCCGCAGTGGTATCGCGGACAAAGGCACGAGCACCCCAGACCCGGAAACGCGACGCGTCGCCAACCTTCCCCGTCCACAGCAGTGTGGGCGAGGTCTGCGGCAAGGAGACACGGGGCCAAAGGTTGAGCTGATGCGCGGCGTACCGGACCGCAAACGGCCACAGAAAATGGGGGGCAGCCGCATGGATCATGGAGGTACGAGCGACCTCCATGACTAAGCCAATGCGGCGCTCAGCAACCCCATTCTGCTGCGGAGAGGCCAGAAGCGTGAATGTCTGGCGGATGCCGTGCTCCGCACAGAAGGCTGCCAAGAGGTATGAGGAGAACTCACCACCTCGGTCAGAGTGCAGACGCAGGACAGGAAAGTCTGACTGGAACCGCTCGCGGAGCTGGAGACGAGCAGCGCGGATCCAGGGGATCAGAACAGCAGGGACATCCCCCTTGCGCTGCAAGGGGAAGACCGTGGTGTAACGCGTGTAGTCGTCGACAACCAGCAGGAAGTACCGCTCGTGGCCCTATCCACGGACGCGGGCTGGGCCCCACACGTCTAGGTGGAGAGTCTGCAGTGGAGCCTCTGTGGGAGGGAACGAGGAGGAGTGAGGAGCGGCGCGCTGCCACCCCTCGACGCAAGGAATGCAGGGCGGCGCAGGCGAGGGAGGGATGGGAGGCAGAGACCTGGGAAGACCAGAGACCAGGAAGCGAGAGCGCATGCTACGAAGGCGAGGCAGGGAGGGGTGACCAAGGCGGTGGTGCCACAGGAGAGTGTCGTGCGACAGCCGGCGACACTCACACTGTGTAGCTACCTGAGCAGACGCGTGTAACTGGGGAGACAAAGGGGCGGAGCGCGACGCAGTGGTGAGGGTGTACATACTGGACCCTGGCGCACGAGTAAACGTGGCCAGGTGGCGGCCAGTCTGGGAGCACGTGCAAATCGCCACACGCTGCCGGCCAGGGGTGAACCGCATCCTGGAGGACAGCGTCACTCACCAAGTTCGTAGAGAACGAGGGGAGGTGGAGACCAGACAGCTCACCAGACGGGACCGCCGGACACGGAAGCACAGTGGAAGACCGTGCAAGCACTGGGCCCCCAGAGGGGTCAGCCAGTGAGACAGGAACGGGTGCAGGGAGGGGAGTGACTATGGTACTGTCGCGAAAGAAACAGCGGGAAGCACCAGAGTCAAGTGTAAAGGTGTGCAAGGCCTGTGCAGGCGCAGTACCAAGGGCAGCAGACTCAGAAGCACCTAGTGCTGCAGGGGCTATACCAGGGGCTATACCAGGATCCGGCGGCACACACAAGTAGCAGTCACCCTCAGCACTAACAGACAATACATACATAGCAGCAAGAATTGCCTCATAGTCAAGATCAAAGATAGGTACATCACGCCTAAGCAAGTCTGCCCAGTTGGGGAACTCGGGAGCATCAGGAAACTTGGCGCGCCAGGCGTCGCTAAGCCGAGCGAAGCAGCGCTGCTCAGTGTGAAAACCTGTGCACTGGCGACCAGCGCGGGGACCGGTGCGGATGATATAGGGGCAGCGACCAGGACCCCCAGAAGCCCCACGCCCGGCATACCAGTCAAGAAGTTGCTGGGAAGTGGGGGTCTGGCGCTGACGCTGATGCTGCTGCTGCTGCTGCGGCGGCTGCTGCTGGCCCTGACCACCACTGCCACCACCGCTCCCTCCTCCCCCACCGCCGCTGCTGCCCCCTCCACCGCTCCCAGTGCCTCCGCCGCCCCCACCACCACCTCCACCGCCTCCACCCCCACGACCACCCCCACCACCTCCACCTCCCCTGCCGCCTTCACCACCGCCACCTCCACCGCCACCCCCACCGCCCCTGCCACCCCTGCCGCCCCTGCCGCTGCGACGCTTCCCACTAGGAGCGGAAGCAGCTCTGACCTCCTCAGCACCAAGGTAGTCGTGAGCAGCAGCTGCGGAGGCATAGGAGGGGGTGAGAGGGGAGGGGGAGCACCCCTCAAAGAGGGGAGAGCGAGGAGTGCCACGAGCAGCACCTACAGCGAGGATGTTCTTCTCTGCTGCGAGGAGGTGCTTCTCGAAGTCGTCGACAGTGAGAGTGGTGGGGTCTAGTGCTAGGAAGTGGTCCCTGACAGAGCTAAGAGTGTCAGGGAGGCAGGTGACGAGGAAATAGAGAGTGAAGTACATCGGGGGGGGTTTGCGGCGCAGAACTCGGCTGAAAGGGCGGCACGAAAGCGAGTGTCAGTAGCGCGCAGGTGGGAAATGAGGTCCTCAGCAGTGGTGAACGAGGAAAGGTCGGGGAACATGTAGGGTAGTCGACCTATGGCTGCAGTGGCCGGGGAGGAGTAGCGCGCAACTACAGCGTCGTACAGCTTCTTAGCAGTTTTGTGCTGGCTGAAATGCGCGCGCTCAGTAATCGGCAGATGGTTCCTAATAGCTAGGTGTGCAGCAGCATCGCGAGTCTGCCACTGCGAGCGTTCAAGAGCAGGAGCATCGGCAGCAGGAGCAACGGCAGTGCCAGACACGTAATCGAACAGTGAAACGCCCTCTTTGGCATCGGTCAGAAGGAACAGTTGGAGGTCGTCTAACCACACAGCGAACTCTATGGAGCGACCGTCAGGCTCGAACGCGAGAACGTTAGGCGTCGTCATAACGGCAGTAGGCAAAGGCAGTAGGCAGCAGGCACAGACAGGAGGCAGTAGGCAGCAGGCCGCAGGCAAAGACAGAGACAGCAGGCAGTAGACTGGAGGCAGCAGGCAGTAGACCGCAGGCTAAGACAGAGGCAGCAGTCAGCAGGCAACACAGGCAACTTGCAGGGCAGTAGCTTGCCGCACTCAAGCTCCTAAGGCAGCGTGCTAGACAGCGGCAGGCCGCGCGCTTTCTAAGGCAGTGGGCTAGGCAGCAACGGGCCGCGCAGGCAGGCACACGAGCAGGGCACGCACGGCTGCTGGCTGCGTGCGGCTGAGGGCTGCGCGCGGCTAAGGGCTGCGCGCGGCTGCTGGCTGCGCGTGGCGACGGGCTGCGTGCGGCTGCTGGCTGCGCGTGGCGTCGGGCTGCGCGCGGCTCCTGGCTGCGCGTGGCGACGGGCTGCGCGCGGCTGCGGGCTGCGTGCGGCGGCGGGCTGCGCGGGCGTGGCCTAAGCAGGATGCGCGCGGGCGGCGTAAGTGGCGCGCGGGCGGGGCCTAAACGGGCCGCGCGAGCTGCTTAAGAGGCGCGCGGGGGAAAAAAAAAGGGCCGCGCACGGGCAGTAGGCAAGGCAGGTGGGCAGGTGAGGTAATATGGTAACCGGTGGGCCCTAATCCTAGGTCCTAAGGACATATGCTCTAGATGCCATGTTAAGCTCTTAGGCAAGGGATGATTTGACTATCGAGAGTTTTGGTACAAAAGGAAAACCTAAGGGGTTGTACCCCACAGTGAGTACCCCACTAAAGCCTACCTAATCTATAACATATAAACATATGTTTGACACACAACTGTTCCCGCCAACAGCACCCCACAATAATCCGTTACCACTCACGACATTCGCCTCGACCCCATTCCCGCCACTGTTCACGATGCGACCCAACCTCACGGTTCGGCTGGTAACCCGCGCTCCGGACCTTCGCCTCGACATTTCCCAACCGCGCACTCCATTTTTCACACGTTACGGTACCGTTACTACTGTAGCTTCGCTATATATGATTCGCTCAATCATTCGCTCATTTGTATCTCGTCTCGATAGTGCAAATCTAGTTCGCTCACTCAATTGCACTCGTAAGAGGGGGTGACATTGGCGTGAAGGTGTTGTGATGTCTGGCAGGGGTGTTTAGAATTTCGTTTCTTTAAAGTTCTATGCTCTGCACTTTTGAGCTGTTACCATCCCAGTGTTCGCAAGACACCAAAGCTGCTCGCGAAACGAGCAGTGAGGTGAACTTTGTGATTCAAGACCGGATTCGCAAGTCACCGTGTCGTTCTCGGTTCACACAGGCATGTGCTTTGAGCGAGGTACACCGCCAGTGCCAGTGGTCCTGCCTCAACGCATTTGCAATCCGGAAGCGTACTTTCGCTGAGGTGACGACATTTCTACGGACCCGGTTATTCGCACTTCCTTCAGAGATTGTTGAATGGGGATAATTCTGGTACCCTGCCTGCATGACCAATTTAAAATCGGAGTCCCAAATAGCCCAAAACTGCCTCAAACTTCCTAACTTTGGTTGGGTGTGACCCAGTAGATACTGACTCGCTTCTAAAATCGTCGGGACAATTTTCGCCACGCGAAATTATTGGACGATAGCAGTGACAATTTCGCAAACAGATTTCGCGCCCAGCTGAAACTATCTGCGAACAAAATTTGGTATTGCATTCCAGATCCGATAGCAGTGACAATTTCGCAAACAGATTTCGCGCCCAGCTGAAACTATCTGCGAACAAAATTTGGTATTGCATTCCAGATCAGGTTACACTCGCGAGGTTTCCATACTTTGCGACCCACAGCCACCGATTTCGACAACACCCTGGTTCGCGAGCCAGTCCCGTTTCTTGCCCCAACCAACCTTCCTAAGTTTGAGAGTCTTGGACCTCCGGTTTTAAAACGCAGCACGAGTCACGAGAAGAACCATTCAGGAGTCACGAGTCCCTCGACTGCTCCCAAAGCCCGTCTTATCTCAGCTTGGCATGACTTTATCAATGGGCGCATAACCCGCGTAGCTAGTGCCAATCATACGGCTAGTAATAGTATACCTTCGCTCCCTCTTCACGCTATCTCAGCTCGCTTGGCGTGTCCGAAACCCGTTGCGCCTAGTAGGCGTCATTGCCACTCCTAGCATCTCGACGTTTCTCTCTGCGAAACCCTCGAAACTATTCTGAATTTCTGAGGTAAGGCTGGTCCCGTCATTCCATTCATTCTGCTCCGAGCAGGCCAATGTGCAACGTTGGGTTACATACTCGCGAAATTCTGCACATCGTCAAGGAAATTAGCAGTGCCCTTGAGCATATTGGCCCCTCAATATTCCTGCCCCCGTAATATTCTTGCCACTCGTATTGCCCGGGCCCCTTCCTCATGGCGTGTCTCCCTGCCTTGGTTCATGGAGGAGTCACACTGTCACTCACCCGGGCAATGACAGTTCAAGCCTCATCACAAAAATGAGTGTGTTTGAAAATCATCTGACGTTCCCGCCGACCTATCGTAGGTTTGACAATCGTTTGAAAAACGTACAGAAAAGCTACAAAAAACGTTTGTCCCTCTTGAGATGTTTTCGAGACACTAATCATATGATTCCACTCAATGTTTCTTGCCTGATGCTGCAGCATTAGGGTTTCGCGACTAAGATGGGTTGGAGCTGGTCTCCTTGCTTGGAAGAATGTGCTGTAAATTTGTTCTCGATATAAATGTTTCGTTTTTCCTTCTGTGAATTGTTAGTTATACAACAAGACATTTGAAGATGTTTCTCTCAATTTGTAGTTTCCACTAGGGAACATGTGTTTTCAGGAATCATATTTAGCCAGTGGTTACCGTAATCACCCGGACATAACACCCTAGGGTCTTACTTTAAATACAGCAAAAAAATGGGGGGGGGCTTCTCATAGGAAAAAGCTACATACCACCCGGGTGCATATATATGACATTTTTTTAGTGTAAGGGTTTCTATAAATAGGCAGCTTGGGTGTTTTCAAGGTTGGTTTAGCATCACAGTTGGAAGCTAGATTGTCAGTTTCGACGACAACATTGACTCCTCCTTGAAGTTGCGAGGTGGCACCTCTTTGGCCACTTGATAGCGAAAGAACTACCAGGGTGGCAACAGTGAAAAAGTGGGACGGAGGTGACCCCAGCACAGGCCCCCAGAAGTCAGAGAAATTTCTCTGATTTGCCTAAAAAACTCTGATATTTCAGCCTTTTTTCGAAGTGAACTCTGAAAATTCAGCCTTTTTTTTAGAAAAACCAGGAAAATTGCGATTTTTTCTAGTGTGTAGTGGTATTTCTGCAGGAAAAACTCTTATTTTCAGAGTTAAGTCATGTACCAACTCTGAATTTTCAGACTAGCCCAAAACCAATCTGAGGGCCTGCCCCACAGGGTCGTCGCTAGCAGAAATTTTATGTCTGTTTGTCCGATATTCAGACAGATTTTTACCAGTTCATCTGATTTTCCAGAAATGAATTTTTGAAATTTCTGATTCATAAGAAATGTTTTTTGAATTCATCTGATCAATCAGGAACCTGTTCTGGTTTCGTCTGATACCGAGTTCCTATGTAGAAGGGTGTTTCGTGTGTGAATGGAGTTCGGTTGTTTGTCTGTAGCGTTAGTTAAACCTGTCACTGTGTATAGAAGTAGCCTAGTTTGTTGCGATTGGCTTCACAATGGTGAGCATCAGAGTTCGAGTTCTAAAGTCGCGTGTTCTTCTTTGCAATTCCTTTGTAAGGTACAGAACACTGTGAAATGAGGAGGGCTCTAAGAAAATCAATCAGAAATTGAATTTTAAAAAATTCTGATTCAGCAGAAATGTTTTGAAGGAAAGTCTGATGCATCAGACAGAAAAAACCACGCCATCTGATGCATCAGGCAGGCTCAAAACCTAGGGATGACCCTGCTGCCCCAGCAGATACTTTCAAAATTACCATGTAATTTCGTGCAAAAAGTGATCGTCGCGATGTCCCCTCGTCATTGCACATACTCGTTAACACCTAAAATAAGGCATTCTGTGTAAAAAAGGGGGTGTTATAAAAAATCACCCCAAAAGGGGGGGTATAGTACAAACGGGGTCAACTATAACACCCACCCCGCACAAGCCAACCGGGGGGTCTACAATTTCGGCGGGTGGTATGTCCGAGTGATTACGGTACTAATTTTGCACCTATTAGATTAAAGAAATGCCTTAAAATATCATTAGTCTATCATCAAAATCTACGTTTACCAAAGTCACATTGGGTCAAAGTTTACGAAGATTGCATGACACCACCATACAAATCTGTTGAGGAGGCTCACTTCATCGTCCTCGCATGAGGGTACAATATGCACGAGACTAAGAATGCAGTCTACATCGATCACCGCATAATTATCATCGCCCTCTGTGGGTAGAAGACGCTTGCATCCCGTCGACGGGCATTGGCGCTTGTCCTCAGTGTAGTACTCCACATATGCGCCTCGCCTCAGCTCACCACCCTTGTTGTAATGAAACAATACAAGGCAACGGCCATACCACGGGGATCCCTTCCCTGCAGGGTTGATCGCGATGGACGAGAAGTTTTTCTGGGCTGGGCTAGCCTTGACGAACTGCCCCCTTGATGTCCATTCCATCTTGTCGTGTGGCGGAATCGCAAGTGCCGCCTGCACCTGACACCACGAGCATTGGACAAAGAAAAGGGGAGAGCAGCGAAAGAGTGGGTGGAGACCATAAGGAAAAGGGGGAATTGGCCAGGGTTTGCATGGAAAGCAGTCTGGAGAAGGGGAAGCAGGGCTGGAGGGGGTGGAAGGCAAGCAGGAGAGGGGGAACCAGGGCTGGAGGGGGTGGAAGGCAAGCAGGAGAGGGGGAACCAGGGCTGGAGGGGGTGGAAAGCAAGCAGGAGAGGGGGAACCAGGGCTTAATGGGGTGGAAGGCAATCAGGAGAGGGGGAACCAGGGCTGGATGGGGTGGAAGGCAAGCAGGAGAGGGGGAACCAGGGCTGGATGGGGTGGAAGGCAAGCAGGAGAGGGGGAACCAGGGCTGGATGGGGTGGAAAGCAAGCAGGAGAGGGGGAACCAGGGCTGGATGGGGCTGAAAGCTGTTGAGAGTAAAGGGAAAAGTGAAGCCTAGGATTTAGGCTTAGGAAAGTAGCGAGAGGAAATGCAAGCAAAAAAAAAAGGGTTCACTAATGAGAATAGAAAGTACAAATAGGTAAACAGCAACACAAGGAGGTGCACCACCAAACATGATGCAATATCTACACTACAACTGCAAACGATTATATAAAATATGTAAACATATTTTGACACGCCCCCATAATTGATTGCAGGAGTATGTGTAAAACGCCCCCTGACGGGGTGCACCAGGAGTGCAGCGGAAGAAACAGAAGCAAGCAAGAGCAGTAGTAGCCGGTGCAGGAGTGGCAAATACAGCTGTAGCACGCCCTCAGCCAAGGCAGAAGCAGTAGCAGGTGTAGGGGCGGTAGGTCGCCTGAGGAGCAGGCGCTGTGGCTGCAACATGCAGCAGGACAGCAGCGGCTCGACGGCAGCACCTGCAGGCCCCAGCAGCAGACAGCAGAAACAAGGGCAGGTGGCGGCAGGGGCGGCAGCAAGAGGTGCCACTGTAGCAGCGGGTGGCAGCTGCAGATGCTTGACTGTTTTCCCACCACCCTCTCTTACCCTCCCCCCCACAGCAGCACGAGCGGCAGTGAGAGAGAGAGGAGGGGTGGCTGCTGGCTTTGCAGAATCTCTCTCGCCACCCTCTCACACTCCCCCCGTTTCCCCTCACCCTCCCCCCGCAACCTCTCCCCCCCCCTCACGGCGGACCCCGCTGAAGGGAGGGGTAGGACGGGCTGCAGGCAACTCACACCCGCCACCCCCACATCTCCCTCCCCCCACGGCGGAAGCTGCGGAAGGGAAGGGGGGGGGCGGCGTTAGCTGCTGCTCACGCAGGTGCTGGCGACGGGCGCTAGTGCTGGCGCACACGGCCGTGCGCGGGTGCGCACGGTCGTACGCGGCTGCGCGCAGCAATGCGCGCCCGTACGCAGCTGCGCGCGGCTGCTGCTGTGTTCGTGACAGTGTCAGAATATCATGTTTCTCTAGTCTGCAGTGGGGTACTTTGTAGTGAGTACAACCCTGTTAGGGTTTGCTATATGTATCCCAATGTTTGCTAGTGAACTCATCCTCATTCATTCTCAATTCTCTCACATGTTATAGAGCTATTTCGATCCTTCCTAAAGGCCCACCACGTTTTAAACTTTTTTTCCCTTACCTGCCCGAGGCGCGCGTCGCGCCTGCCCTTCGAGGCCTTTCGTGGCCCGTCGCGGCCCCTTCGCGGCCCCTAACGGCCCCTTCGCGGCCCCTCGTAAGGCCCCTTCGCGGCCCCTCGTAAGGCCCCTTCGCGGCCCCTCGTAAGGCCCCTTCGCGGCCCCTCGTAAGGCCCTTCGCGGCCCCTCGTAAGGCCCCTTCGCGGCCCCTCGTAAGGCCCTTCGCGGCCCCTCGTACGGCCCTTCGCGGCCCCTCGTAAGACCCTTCGCGGCCCCTCGTAAGGCCCCTTCACGGCCCCTCGTAAGGCCCCTTCGCGGCCCCTCGTAAGGCCCTTCGCGGCCCCTCGTAAGGCCCTTCGCGGCCCCTCGTAAGGCCCTTCGCGGCCCCTCCTACGGCCCTTCGCGGCCCCTTTAACGGCCTTGTCGCGGCCCCTCGTCGCGGCCCCCCGTCGCGGCCCACCGTCGCGGCCCCCCGTCGCGGCCCCACCGTCGCGGCCCCCCGTCGCGACCCCCCCCCCCCCCCCCGTCGCAGGCCCCCGTCGCGGCCCCCCGTCGCGACCCCCCATCGCGGCCCCCCGTCGCGGCCCCCCTGTCGCGGCCCTGTCGCGGCCATGCCCCGACCCTGCCTCGGCCCCGCCCCCCTCATGCCTGTCGCGGCGCACCGGGGGCCCGCGCACCGCCCCCCCCGCGCCCCCCCCCCCCCCCCCCGGTCGCCACGAAAGGCGACGGGAGGGGCGACCTGGGGGGCCACACGTCGGCCCCCGTAATCCCCCCCCCCCCCCCCCGTAACCTCCCTACCCGCCCTGCCCTGTGTTAGGGTTTGGGGGTGGCGAGTAGGGGGTGGCGGGAGTGTGGACTCCCCTGCTCCTCCTCCTCCTCTGTCTCCCACTGCTGCAGCTGCTGCTGAGGGGGTTGGATGTGTGGGAGCCAAAGGAGTGGTACTAGGGGGTGGAGTGTGAGTGAACCTAGGGGTGCAGCAGGGGGTGTGTGAATGGGGGGTGCGGCAGTAGAAGGAGGTTGGGTGGAGGTAGCCGTCGTGTTGCTAGCAGTGCCAGTAGTCCAGAGGTGCGCTTCCGGTAGCCCAGTGATGCCGCTGCGCCAGTCGCCCGTGGGTCCGTTGCTCCTGCCGCCCGTCTTTGCCGCGGAGCCAGTTACTCCTGTAGTCCGGAGGTGCGCCTCCGGTAGCCACAGTGCGCGCCGCTCCTGTTGCCCATGTGTCTGCAGCTTCCGCCGTTGCCTCCTCTCTCCTTTCCTATTAGTCCAGCCTCCTCCTCACTTGCCCTCTGTGATAGCCTCTATCTTTGCTTACATTTGTGAACTTTTAACTGTTGCTTCTTGTACTTGTGCTCAGAATGTGTGGTGACATTGTGATCCACCCTGAGCTTGCTTTGCTTTGCGTGTTGTGCTGATCATACCCCACTTTGACTATGGGGGTGTGTCAGAATATCATGTTTCTCTAGTCTGCAGTGGGGTACTTTGTAGTGAGTACAACCTTGTTAGGGTTTGCTATATGTATCCCAATGTTTGCTAGTGAACTCATCCTCATTCATTCTCAATTCTCTCACAGACAGAATGGGGTGGGGCAGGCAACGCGCGCGACGAGCAGGGCGCAATGGGCATGACGGGGAGGGCGCCAAGGACGAGACCGTTTCGACGGTCGCGACCGTTGCAGCCGTCGTAACTACGGCCGCGACGGGGGGCGTGACGAGCGCCATGAGCGGGGGGGTACGTGGTGGGCCCATGGGGAAAATAAAATAGGTCTTAGGACAACCTAGCTCTTAATACCATGTTGAGAGTAAAGGGAAAAGTGAAGCCTAGGATTTAGGCTTAGGAAAGTAGCGAGAGGAAATGCAAGCCAAAAAAAAGGGTTCACTAATGAGAATAGAAAGTACAAATAGGTAAACAGCAACACAAGGAGGTGCACCACCAAACATGATGCAATATCTACACGACAACTGCAAATGATTATATAAAATATGTAAACATATTTTGACAAAAGCAAGCAGGAGAGGGGGAACCAGGGCTTAGGGAATGCAACACGCAGAGCCTTCACCATGCTGGGGAGTTACAGTCGAGAGCATGCATGCAGTTAAGGGGTGGAATGCAGGCCAGGAAGGGGGAAACGGCACGAGGGAGGGAGGGTGAGGAAGCATGCAGTCAAGGAAAAAACAGGGCAGGAGGGAGGTCAAGCAGGTGATGTATGGAAGAACAGGGATGCAAAGGGTTAAAGCAAGATGAAAGGGGGGGGGTGGAGCATGTAGGTACGGTTGAGACAAGGAAAATGGGTGTATGTGGCAATGAATGGCTTGGGAACCCACACAACAAGAGTAACTACCTGATGGTGGCGTCATTCATCCGTTCCAGGGAGTCGTCGGTGTGATACTCAGCGCGAATGAACTCCTTGTACCACTCGACCATGAGCACGATTGCCGTCCGGACATCTTTCCGTCGTGGGAGATCAATGATGAGAGGCAGGACCTGCATCATTGCACGATGCTCTGAAGCTGAAAAGCAGGCAGTGGATGTGAAGTAGGCCCATGCCGAAGGCAGACGGAGCACGGAAGCTGGTGTGACCTCCTTCAACATCTTGTATCGCCTGGAGGGGAGGAACGGTTCAGCAGGGTGTGGAAAGCAAGCAAGGAGGAGAGGAACGGCTCAGATTGGCGCGGAAAGCAAGCAAGGAGGGGAGGAACGGCTCAGATTGGCGCGGAAAGCAAGCAAGGAGGGGAGGAACGGTTCAGATTGGCGCGGAATGCAAGAAAGGAGGTGAGGAACGGTTCAGATTGGCGCGGAATGTAAGAAAGGAGGTGAGGAACGGTTCAGATTGGCGCGGAATGCAAGAAAGGAGGGGAGGAATGGTTCAGATTGGCGCGGAATGCAAGAAAGGAGGGGAGGAACGGTTCAGATTGGCGCGGAAAGCAAGCAAGGAGGCAAGAACGGCTCAGCAGGGAGCGGAAAGCAAGCAAGAAGGGGAGGAACGGTTCAGATTGGCGCGTAAAGCAAGCAAGGAGAGGAGGATCTGTTCAGATTGGCGCGGAACAACTCACTCCAGAAGAATCTTTCGTTCTTTCGGAGTCAGCTTCTTCACAAGGCACTTCATGGCATGCAGCCATATGCCCTGCTCCCAGATGTGCATGATGTCCGGGGGCACAGCAAGGTACGTGTTGCCCCAGAGAGTCTTTGCGAATTCCCAGTCCCACAAAAGGCTCTGCGTTGTGGGTGAAGGATACATAGTCACTATGGTTTAGGGTTTGGGTAACAAACACAAACATGCCCTGCTCCCCATGCATCCTAATTTGCTCCTTCCCTGCATGCCTTGCATCGCATTCATCTCTGTTTGCCCCATTCAAAGCATGCCCTGCTCTCCATGCATCCTAATTTGCTCCTTCCCTGCATGCCTTGCATCGCATTCATCCCTGTTTGACCCATTCAAAGCATGCCCTGCTCCCCATGCACCCTTATTTGCTCCTTCCCTGCATGCCTTGCATCGCATTCATATCTGTTTGCCCCATTCAAAGCATGCCCTGCTCCCCATGCATCCAAAATTTGCTCCTTCCCTGCATGCCTTGCATCGCATTCATCTCTGTTTGCCCCATACATGCCCTGCTCCCCATGCATCCCAATTTGCTCCTTCCCTGCATGCCTTGCATCACATTCATCTCTCTTTGCCCCATTCAAAGCATGCCCTGCTCCCCATGCATCCCAATTTGCTCCTTCCCTGCATGCCTTGCATCGCATTCATCTCTGTTTGCCCCATTCAAAGCATGCCCTGCTCCCCATGCATCCTAATTTGCTCCTTCCGTGCATGCCTTGCATCGCATTCATATCTGTTTGCCCCATTCAAAGCATGCCCTGCTCCCCATGCATCCTGATTTGCTCCTTCCCCGCATGCCTTGCATCGCATTCATATCTGTTTGCCCCATTCAAAGCATGCCCTGCTCCCCATGCATCCTAATTTGCTCCTTCCCCGCATGCCTTGCATCGCATTCATCTCTGTTTGCCCATTCAAAGCATGCCCTGCTCCCCATGCATCCCAATTTGCTCCTTCCCTGCATGCCTTGCATCGCATTCATCTCTGTTTGCCCCATTCAAAGCATGCCCTGCTCCCCATGCATCCCAATTTGCTCCTTCCCTGCATGCCTTGCATCGCATTCATCTCTGTTTGCCCCATTCAAAACATGCCCTGCTCCCCATGCATCTTAACCTGCTCCTTCCCTGCATGCCTTGCATCGCTTTCATCTCTGTTTGCCCCATTCAAAACATGCCCTGCTCCCCATGCATCCTAATTTGCTCCTTCCCTGCATGCCTTGCATCGCATTCATCTCTGTTTGCCCCATTCAAAGCATGCCCTGCTCCCCATGCATTCTAATTTGCTCCTTCCCTGCATGCCTTGCATCGCATTCATCCCTGTTTGCCCCATTCAAAGCATGCCCTGCTCCCCATGCACCCTTATTTGCTCCTTCCCTGCATGCCTTGCATCGCATTCATATCTGTTTGCCCCATTCAAAGCATGCCCTGCTCCCCATGCATCCCAATTTGCTCCTTCCCTGCATGCCTTGCATGCATTCATCTCTGTTTGCCCCATTCAAAGTATGCCCTGCTCCCCATGCATCCTAATTTGCTCCTTCTCTGCATGCCTTGCATTGCATTCATCTCTCTTTGCCCCATTCAAAGCATGCCCTGCTCCCCATGCAACCTGATTTGCTCCTTCCCTGCATGCCTTGCATCGCATTCATCTCTGTTGGCCCCATTCAAAGCATGGCCTGCTCCCCATGCATCCTAATTTGCTCCTTCCCTGCATGCCTTGCATCGCATTCATCTCTGTTTGCCCCATTCAAAGCATGCCCTGCTCCCCATGCATCCTAATTTGCTCCTTCCGTGCATGCCTTGCATCGCATTCATCTCTGTTTGCCCCATTCAAAGCATGCCCTGCTCCCCATGCACTTTAATTTGCTCCCTGCATGCCATGTTCCATGTTTTCCCTTCCGTTGCATGTTCTCCAACACCCCAAATGGTGCCATACTTCATTAGCTCTACATTGAAGATACACGGAATCGCATGTGCATGGAAGCCGACGACAACGAGATCAATTTCTACCCATCTTTTGAGAAGGGGATCTTGGTCTTCCATGCGGTCATATCGGAAAACTACATAGTGTCTTTGATTCAGTTTAAAGAGGTCATGCAGGACCAGAAACGCATTGAAACCTTCAAGCGTGTTTGGACGCAATGGAAGAATGAGCGCGCCTTCTACATCAAAAGGGCGGTGCTCGAGGCTCTGGGGGTGGCAGTTAGTGGGCTGCGTGCATCTGAGTTACACATCGACGTGGAATTGAAGTGCGACCTTTGGGGCACCTACCGCCCAAGTGAGTATTCCATCGCAAAATGCATTGTATTGCATGAGTTGGGCGGGTTGCAAGAGAAGAGGGTTCGGGGTGTAACCCGCCCAACTCGTCGCGGGGCGACGGGGGGCCGCGGGGCGACGTGACGGCGCGGGGCGACGGGGGGCCGCGGGGCGACGTGACGGCGCGGGGCGACGTGACGGCGCGGGGCGACGTGCGGGCCACGGGTTGACGAAACGGCTCGGGGCGACGTGCAGGCCGCGTGGCGACGAAACGGCACGGGGCGACGCAGGGGCCGCGGGTCGAGGAAATGGGCAGAGCACAGGCCGACGAGCGCGACGAGCGCAGAGCGCGACGGGTAACGAAAAAAAAAAAAAAAAAAAAAAAAAAAAAAAAAAAAAAAAAAAAAAAAAAAAAAAAAACGCATTTCGCGCTGCAGCAAGGGCGGGCCCATGTTCCTTCAAAGAAATTAGGTCCTCAGACCGGGACCAGCTATGATAGCATGTCAAGATTAAGAAGGTAGTTAGGAGCCATAGGGTTTGGGAAGTGAGAGGGAGTTGGCCAACAAAAAAAAGGGTTTGCAATATGGAGAGAGGTACAAGATATAGGGAAGGTGGCAAAGAGGGGTATATTACCAAGAGACTACACTACTAGCTATACATGCAATTATAAAAGAATATTATATTCTGACACCCACCCCCTAAAAAACAGTGTTTTTTTATACCCCCAGCGGCGCTCCTATCCGAGGGCTGACGGTATGCCTGGTGTGGCGGGCAAGGCACAAGTGTCCTGTACCCTCGGCATGGCCCAGCCACCAACTCAATCCTCCACACTCTGGCCACACAAGCTCTATAATGTCACTTGTTCTCACGTGCAATTTCTGTTTACCCTATCTCACTATGCTTGTTCTCACATGCATCTGTTTTCTTGTCCAAACACACTTATGTCCATCTGCAAGGCTTCAGTTTATAGGATCCTCTAACTTTCGTTTAGACTCCATTCCGTAATCACCATACAACCATGCACAGCCACCACCCCGTGACTCACTCCTCATATTTCCTTGCATATCCGCCAGCAAATCTCATCCTTCCTTAGTACACCCTCTTCTGGTGGCTCTAGATATGTCAGCTTGGTAAGGGCATTCAGCTGCAGCAGCCCATCATCCGTGACTGCCGTATCATCCATCTCCATTTTCTCAAGCCTTGTCAGCTTTCCCACATGAACCATGCCAGCATCTGTCACGCCCTCACAACTAGAAAGCCAGAGCTCTTTGAGAGAGGAGAGAGCTGTTAAGTGCGCCAGCCCCACATCGGTCACGTTGGTCCCTGTGAGAGTGAGGACCGTGAGAGTAACCAAGGACTCGATCCCTTCCAAGCCACTGACTGACACGTCTGTGTTATCGAGGTTTAACCTCTCCAGCCGTGGCAACCTGTAGAGGTGCTTGATGCCCTCCTCAGTGAAGCCTGAGCTAGAGTACAAGAGAATGGTCTTTAGATGTGTCATGGTTGACACATGGGCGAGCATGGCGTCTGAGATGCCATCTAGTTCGGCCAGATTCGGAGCGGTTCCTTGTGATGCTAATTTGATTGCCTGGAGTAATTGGATGGAGGGAAATCATGTCAAGGGGAGAGATGATCAAGGTGACAGGAAAGTGTAAGCAATACCCGCCCTATCTAACGATGCATGCATTGTGAAGCTATGCATGCCCTGTGAAACAACACATGCGCTGTAAAAATGTTCATTCAGCACTCACCTCCCATGCTACTTTTGTATCACCTTCACTTTGGCTGATTTCCAGATCAACTCGCAGCAGGAAGAAGTCCAAAGGTAATGGAGGGGAATTAGGAGCGAGCGGGGAGGTGGAGGAGGAGCAACCAGATGTAACGTGCGGCGAAGAGCAAGTGGACACCATGGGCGATTACACAGTGAGATGTGGTGGGAGCAGAGGGAAGCGGTCAAGCCAGAGAGGAGCAGGAGCAGCAGTGGGAAGAAGGTGATAAGCAGCATCAGAGGAAGGGGGATGAAGAAGCAGCAGGGGAGGGAGAGGGAAAGAAGGGGAGGGGAAGTGGGAGCAGCAGGGCGAGGGAGAAATAAGCAGCAAAAGCAGGGGACGGGGAGACAAGCGGCAGCAGTGGGGGAAGGAAGTCAGCCATGCACTGACGGCACGATAGCAGAGAAATGAGATCACATAAGAAGTCAAATGGAAGTAGCAGGAGTGAAACAATTCAGAGGGCGAACCAAATGACAGTCAGGTGTGAATTAATCATTGTAAGGGGAAGGGGGGTGGAGAGGTAGGAGACAAGGGCACTGAAATAAGTCCCACTCCTCCTTCCCCTCCGGACAGAAACAGATGGGGAAGCAGGGGTGAGCCAGGCTGCGGAAGAGCGGCCTCAAACGAGCGAGCGAGCACAGGCAAGCGAGCGAGCGCAAATGAACGAGCGAGCGAGCACGAACGAGCGAGCGCGCACGAACAAGAGAGCGAGAACGAACGAGCGAGCACGCGCGCACGAGCGAGCGAGCGAGAACGAACGAGCGAGCGCGCGAGCACAAACGAGCGAGCAAGAACGAACGAACGAAGGGCGGACTGGACAGACGAAGGCAGGGAGGGCACAACTAAAGTGGGCGAGATAACAGCTGGGTGGTGGATGGGGATGAAGAAGTTGCATTTTGAGTGTGGAGAGTGGAGGATGAAAAAATGCACGCAGAGAGGGAAGCAGCAGCAAGGGAAGTATGCAGATGGAAAGGAGAGACATGCTGAAGGGCAGAAATGAGCGGAGAGAAGCCATGAGGGCTGAGTTGAGACCGACCTCGTGAGGCGAGTAACTGGCGAACGAAGAAATGGATGGAGTGGATTGCGAGGGAGGGTCTGGCAAATCAGAAGATATGCAAGCTGGGGATGGAAGCAGCAGCAATGAAAGGACACAGAGGGAATGGCAAGACATGCTGAAGGGCAAGAGAATGAAAAAGGAAGAATCCATGAGGACAGGCAGAGATATCGATCACTCGACATAAGATGGAAGGGGTGGATCACGTGGATTGCAGCAAGCACATCGGAAATATAAACTAGTGGCAGGAGGAACGGATAGGATGAGTACAGGATGGGATGAGTGGATAGAGGTCTGCTGCGCGGTAGAGAAGCAGCTGTGCGGTAGGAGGAATGAAAGAACGCCAGGGGCTGCTCTGCTCACCTCACGGGATGATTGCAGAGCGAATAGCTCACTGGCGGAGTGACTGAAGCGCAACGCACGGGGTATGGTGGCAGCAGGGAAGGGGCAGCTGAGAAGGCGTACTACTGTGAGTGTGGCTGATAACTTGTGTGGGTGGAATCACGCACAAGGCACGGGGATGAGAAGGAGGAGGAACGGGAGAGGGAAGAGAGGAGGCAGTGAAATTTACGACAGGAAAGAAGATGGCATGGCAAGAAGCTTGCGGGTTGCAAGATTTTTGTTAATTGATGATCACAGCAATTGGACGGAGTGAATGGCTGTCCAAGACAGAGGAAGTCAGGGAAGAAACAAGCGCGAAGGTGGTGACAGAAGTAGCAGCAGCAGGCGAAAGAGGAGCACATGGGAAGAGAAGAAAACGGCAAGAGGAAAGCTTAACTGAAACGGCAAACGTGAGGCGCCGTTACGAGGCTGGGGTGGAACGGGAGGGGCACACCACATACAAGTGAGGCAGAGAGCACAGAGGGGAAGAGAGGCAGAGGTGGGGCGGCAGAACATGGCGCATGTGTACCTGGTGTGTGGGGAGGTGACAGGTGACCAACAGACACGTTGTTGTGGCAGGGGGCGAATGACCGCAGAGGAAGAGAGGCAGATGGCAGCAGTGGGAACTAGGAAGAGATGGCAATAGGCGTTTCTCAACGGACGAAGTTGACAAGGCTCCGCAGCCAGGGGAGAGAACAGTTATGAGATGGATCAACACCACACAAGGAAACAGAGGGAAGTGGAAAAACAATTTGATGTTTGCTTTACTTCACAGGGCAGTGTGAGGGAAGTGCAGGGAGAGGAGAGGATGAAAGTGGGAGGTTAAGGAGGGAGGCATGCTACTAATGGAGCGCGGCACGCGCTGCCACAACACCCATCATTCAATCGCGGCGCCACGCCTGCCACCTGTTTCTCGCCTCGCACGCCCATGGGCGCGTTTTCCCGGATAGTTACCAATTCATCGTACCTGCTGGGTTGTTCGCCTTTCAGTCGCCATAGGGCGAGGGTGACATGACGCCGCCATCGACATGACATGCCGCTGTTCCACCATCCAAAACTCTCATCTGGTCTTCAACAATTTTTTATCCAGTAACACCGCATTGGCATGCGGTTCATGCGAGCTGTCATCGTTGGAAAGCACGGGAGAATTGGAGACATGATATTCCTCGCGCAGCTCGCATGGAGCGTTACGTGCTGTCATTCATTCACTACTACCCTCGATATGATCGTCGTATCCAATGCAGTGGATAAATCGACCCCGCGCGAAGGAGGTCATTTCGTAAACGCCTGATGACCATGAGGAACAAGGCTGAGGATGTAACGCCTGCGGGCAGTGTTAGTAGGCATGCTGCGCCAACTAACACCCTCGTTTTGACCAAGTGGGTAGCAAGGTGTTCTACAGGTTTCAGAGTCCCGGCTGGTCCACATTTTCCGCCTATGGCGAGATCTGAAATGTGGTAACCAGCTCGAACCCTGTGAACAATCCTAGACCGAGGTCCCTGCGAGGGCCGACTCCCTGAACTCCGAGGCCAACGGGGACGTTGGTACCAGGGGGGGACGAGTGTAACTCCTGCGGGTAGTATTAATGGGCATTCCGCTGCGCCAACTAACACCCTCGTTTTGACCCAGTGGGTAGCGAGGTGTTATAGAGGAGATTCTGCCACTATTTCGATGTAGTCACATCATCTCCAAGGCTTTGCGTCACTGACATTTGGACATTCCGCATGCGTTGCAATAATCCTCACGTACACATCCGTTTTCCAGAACGGTTCACATTACACTTTTGGTAACAGAGTGTTACAACGACGACCCGTTGAACCGCCTATGTTGAAATGTTATTGACTCCGAGATTTTGTTTTCTGCCATTCAACTTCGAGCCCTGTCAAGTGTTCAGGCTCACCCTTCTGAACCGCTACCTCAACAAACCTTCTGCGTCCTGTTCGAACGAACACGAACTCTCGTTTGTGCCGAATTCATAAAACTGCTTTTGAGTCCGCCCTCAGCCCTTCTAGATTCCACCACACAGAATTTGCTAGCTATCATCCCTACCGCCAGAGCGAGATTCGCGCAGCAACTCATTAGGTCCGTTTCTTTTAGTTATTCGTTGCGAGTCGAACCCACAATTACATGCGCCACCAGAGATCGGTTGACCAGATGGTGTTGCCATTCGCACAGCCTCGATGTCGCCACTCGAAAGTGGTGACACGCGTTACTATTAGGGTTTCGTGCTTAGATTGCATCGCGAAAACGAGCCCTTTGTTCGGCTTTGCACGAATTCCTACTGTAAATTGCACGGGGAGGAGCGTGATGGGGAGACACGCTTGTCCCTCACGCGAATTTCATGGGCTACTACCGCAATTCCAGTAATGGATCCCGCCGGCGCATTCGCCATGGGCGGACACACGGCTGTGTCGTGGCAGCACGTGAAATGAATGCGTGTTACCCAACCTCTTGGCTGATAGCTTCCGAGAGGACGGCGGGAGGGCATTGGGGTGAGAATACGAGCAGCATGTGACATCGTTTCCTCGTCCCCTCCCTTCTTCCGTCGATTGATGCTCTGCCTCCCTCCTTTACCGCATGCATCTAGTATGTCGCAGTATCCCGCGTCTGCTTGCCAATGAGGCTGAAGGAAAGTGAGCACAGCCTTCTCGTGTGCAATGCCAACCTTTGCTGTCTGCCTTTTCTCTAGGTGTTCTTAATC
This sequence comes from Closterium sp. Naga37s-1, assembly GCA_947471745.1. NCBI lineage: Eukaryota > Viridiplantae > Streptophyta > Zygnematophyceae > Desmidiales > Closteriaceae > Closterium > Closterium sp. Naga37s-1. The sequence continues at coordinate 3,246,891 of CANJKZ010000120.1, read as the reverse complement.
CGAGTCAAACGTGCACTGTAGTCACTGAGAGGTGTAGATTTTGTGACAAATAGGAGGATGGTGTCGCAGCCGCAGTCGACATTCAACTCCACCGCCCAGGATGAGCGCAAAGCTGGCAAGACGACGAGGTAACTATTATATTACTACTGCGACATGTAGAGGCTCTTGTTCTGCGTTGCGAAAAAACTACCGTCATGAATGTAATGGTGAAGCATCTCGTCATGTATGACTCTTGTCGCCGCCACAGTACCCAAGAGTGGATACATCGCTGCGCCATAGTGGAAGTAACAGCATCAAGAGAGGGAGCAGCAGGAGCAGCATCCCGGCGTTAGTCGGAGCGAATGCCAGGCCAACGCCGGCCAGGTCCATGGAGGCGGAAGCCGGCACACAGCAGCGCATATCAAGTTTCCATGTAACGAAGCACATGGTTGTGGTGGTGCTGATGGAGTGGTGAGGTGGGTGAGCACCGCAGTGGGCAGGCTGCAAGTGGCCCTGTTGGAATTGTGAGAATAATAGGAATGAATGAGAAAGGATGATTGCACTAGCAAGCAGTTGGATACATATAACAAACCCTAACAGGGTTGTACTCACTACAGTGTACCCCACTGCAGACTAGAGAAACATAATGTTCTGACAGGAATATGCACTGTTCAAAGGCCTTTTTTGGAAGATTCAAGGTGATATTTGTTTCCCAGCCTCTAAATAAGAGATGCTGCATGATTTTGCGGTGTTCATTTCCAGTGCATCTATGAGAGATTGAAGATTATCTTGTCTGCACCCTCCACAGCCCCATACCCACTTGTCCCTTCTCTCCCAACCCCAACCGTCTTCCCTTCACCCCCTCAACCTGCGCATCTTTCTCCCAGACCCGTTCGCCTCACTCTGAGCTGCTTCTCCCTCTGTCTCGCCTTGCTTCATCCCTCCCACAAGCACCCCCTATGACCACTCACCATCTCCCTGACACCTGCACCCGATGTTGGTGTTATGCACCGTGAGATGCAGCATGAGCCACCAGCTCCTGCACTGCACTGCACCCCCGGTCACCCCCGGGTACTTTCCCGCTCCTTCGGTACCTACCCTCCATGTAGGCCCTCCAGCACGTTATGGCTCTCAGATGTGCCTCTCTGGTGCTCGCCCCCAAGATTCAGCCGGACGGGAAGAGATGTGGGCGGGATGGGTGTCGGAAGGGCAGGAGGTGGCGAAGAGGGGCGAGGTGGTGGCGTGTTGGACTTGCAGAGAGTGAAACGGGGAGCTGGGGACCTGCATGCATATGGGGTACGCTCACATGTACTGTGATACATGCATCCACACTTACAGTAGCGATAAGTCTTATGTTCTCCAGGTGGCCGTGACTTAGCCTCCACAGATGAGTACTACTACCAGGTTGGTACTGTGTTCTTTGATTGATATGTGCATGGAGTAGCATGTCCCATTTGTTGACTATAGAGAAGCGAATTCCTCTGTTGCCTTGTGTTCTTATCCCTCTTCCCCCCCCTCCTCCCTCCCGTCCTTTTTCTGTTTCCCGCTCTTTCCCATGCCTGCCTCCATTGTTGTCCTTGATGTCTTACCTGTTCCCCTCCCCCACATCCCTCCCATGACCCGTCCTTCTCACTCACACTCAGCTAATGTGTATCGGTGCATCGTGTGCTCATGCATGCCTCCCTTGCAGCCCTGCTTTCATATCCTCTCCTCCCCCTTCCCTCCTCCACAACCCCCCCCCCCCCCCCTCCCCCTTTCCCCCACTCCGCGTCCTTCCTTCCCACCCTCTCCCCTTTTAAAACAGCTCGTGTGCATTGGCCCTGATAGTGTTTTCGTGGGCATGTGCCACAGCCTTATGGAGACGCCGAGGCAGGAAGAGCAGGTGAGGCCAGCCAAGATGGTAGCAGAGGCAGCAAGCAATGTCAAGAGCATGGCGAGGATGAGCCATGAGACCCGCACCCTCACGAATGGTGAACGGGGTGGGTGGATGGGTGGGTGCTATGGTGCGCGTGAATGGTGTGAAATGTCCATGGAGTGTCCATGCATCTAGTGTGCATGCTGTCTTCCCTTTTCCTCCTTTCACCCGAATCAGCTCCGACCTGTCCAGGTTTGAAAGCCAGTGACCTTCTGCCTTGCCACGTGCATCAAGCAGGCCACGGTCACTCGCTACGTTTCTGGAGCAGAGAGGGCCTTCAGGTGAATGTGAGAGAGGGGTTGATGGGCATGGGGTCAAGGGGCGGTGTTGAGCGGCAGCGTTCGCGAGATGGGATGTGCTGCATTTGCTGTTGGTAATCGTGAGTCAATCGTTGCAACCGAGAATATGCGGGTGTTCATGTGGATGTGAAGGAGCATTGATGGGCAGCGTTGGCCTTCCCTACCAGCTGTCTTCACTCCCCTCTTCTCACCCGTATTTTTCATGTCTCAACTCCCCTCATCCCCTTCCCCTCCCTCTTCCCCCCTCCCACCAGCCGGACAGCCGCATCGACTCGGACATGCCACACTTCTTCTGACCTTCTCTCCACTCCCCATCCCTCACCCTTTGCCTCCTCTCTCTTCCCCCCCCACTCTTCCACCTTTCCCCTCTTCCCTCCCTCTCCCTCTCCTCCCTTCTCATAACGGTTCAGCAACTGTATCGACTCGCACGTGCCTCACATCATTGGGGGCAGTGCGAGGAGTTTTTCGCTCTTAGTACAAGGCCAACTGGACCCTCTTCTTACCAACTGGACCGCTGCAGCGTGCATCGACTCGCACTTGCCTTGTCTGCAGGGAGAGTGCTGCAGGTCGTTTTGCATCTCAAACCCGAGTGGAACTCTGAGTGCAGCAGGGTTTAGGGTGTGAGAAACCCCTTATTCGATGACACCTGAATCTCAACAGAGTGGAGTGGGGCTGCAGTAAGGAGGTAGCAGTTGTGGCAGCTTCTATCTATTGCTGTTGAGATTCAGGTGTCATCCAGTACATAAGCCATGCATTCTGAAGCAGATCAATGCACTGGGGAGAGCTGTGGAGAGACACGGCAACATCAGAGGAGAGCGAGCTGTTTGCAAACGCGTAGTGAGGGACTGATTCACCTCAATCGGGAATTTTCATCTCCTACTTGCCTCCTGCATGCCAGTGAATGGGCTACATAAGTGGCCGACGAAGCAGCATGAGCACTTCCATTTCCTGTGCAGACACAGACCAACTTGTGCTTGACCATAGCTCATGCATCATCCCATCACCCAGCCCAACCAGCACCTAGACGCCGCCTAGGTACTTCTTTTATACAAATCAGTACAGTTATCTGTGGCTGGCTGGCACACGGTGGCTCGTTGGTCACAGTATTGATCAATACAATGGGATGGGACATCTCATGTAGTTGACAACAGAATCAATGGGGCATATACCGTATCACCCCGGATAGTAGCGCATATGCGCTTATAATAAAATTGATTTTTTCAAGGGGGGCGCTTATAATTGAGTTTCGGGCATAAGCGCACGCGCTTATATAATGACAAATACAAATTTATACTTTGAGGGTACCAAACTGTACCTTTCATTGATGCCATTTCAAACGAGTCGAAATAATATAGCGTCACAAAGCAGAATCGCGCGCAAGCGATTCTGCTTCCTGCACACCAGCAAGTTCAACTTACTTTGCAGGCATGCCAGCACATCCTGATTGGACGCGCAGCCAGTCAGGTCTTCGCGAGTCAAACGAAGCGAAGATGAAATTTGGCTCGCTGCGAAAATGAAACTCGTTACCGTTTTAAACAGATTTATAATTTCAAAATGTACGTGCGCTTATAATAAGTAAAGGTTTTCCAGGGGGGGCGCTTATAATAGAGTTTCGGCCATAAGCGCCATGCTCCAGATAGAAGCGCCGGCGCCTTTAATCGGACGGCGCCTATAGCCGGGGCCATACGGTATAAGTTTACAAGTCACAGAGGCATTGTCTCCCGCATGCAACATGATCAGTGCACAGCACAAATACAACTACCGTACCGTATCACAGTACCGTATCACCCCAGATAGTAGCGCATATGCGCTTATAATAAAACCGATTTTTTTAGGGGGGGCGCTTGTAATTGAGTGTAGGGCCAGCAGCTAAAATAGTGACCCCCCCCCCCCTTCTAGTTGGGTCCACTAGAAAGCTCATGAAAAGTTCCAAAAAGTTTGGTGTTTTCTTTTCCGAACAGGGCAAGTCCCCAAATCTGCATCGAGCACAACACATCACCAATTTCACAACGGCGGCATACACACAATGTTGAGCTAACGAATAACAGAGTGATGCACTAGAGTAGCATACAGAAGAACGACGAGGTGACTCGAGAGGAGAGAGAGAGGGGCCGACGGGAATTGGAACGGGAACGGAGGGGGTATCGCGAGGGAAATTTACCGTACAAGGGGGGAGATCACGGGCGACGGCAAAGGGAGGAGGAGATCGCGTAGGCGACTGGAAATGGGGGATCGCTACGAGATTGCGTGGGAGATAGCGAGCGCGACGGGGTGAAGGGGGGAAGATAGCGACGGCGCGAAACGTGATCGGAGATAGCGACGGCGCGAGACGTGCTTGCTGGCTTGGATTATGGCGCGAGACGTGATCGGAGGGGAGGCCGTGAGCGCGAAGGCGATGCGAAGACAGGTGCACGTGAGCACGATGGCGACGGGAGGGAGGAACTTGAGCGCGATGCCGATGGGAGGGGAGGACGTGAGCGATAGGAGATGAACTGGGGAAGGAGAAAGGCGACGGGAGGGAGAGCGCGAAGGCGACGAGAGGGAGAGCGCGAAGGCGACGGGAGGGAGAGCGCGAAGGTGACGGGAGCGAGAGCGGACAGGCGACGGGAGGGAGAGCGGACAGGCGACGGGAGGGAGAGCGGACAGGCGACGGGACCGTGAACGGACAGGCGACGGGAGGGAGAGTGCGAAGGCGACGGGAGGGAGAGCACAAAGGCGACGGGAGGGAGAGCGGACAGGCGACGGGAGGGAGAGCGGACAGGCGACGGGAGGGAGAGCGGACAGGCAACGGGAGGGAGAGCGAGAAGGCGACGGGAGGGAGGGCGGACAGGCGTCGGGAGGGAGAGCGGACAGGCGACGGGAGGGAGAGCGGACAGGCGACGGGACCGTGAGCGGACAGGCGACGGGAGGGAGAGTCTGAAGGTGACGGGAGGGAGAGCGCGAAGGCGACGGGAGGGAGAGCGGACAGGCGACGGGAGGGAGAGCGCGAAGGCGACGGGAGGGAGAGCGGACAGGCGACGGGAGGGAGAGCGGACAGGCGACGGGAGGGAGAGCGCGAAGGCGACGGGAGGGAGGGCGGACAGGCGACGGGAGGGAGAGCGCGAAGGCGACGGGAGGGAGAGCGTGAAGGCGAGAGAAAGAGAGGGCGACGGGAGGGGAGGGGGGAGAGCGAGGGCGACGGGAGGGAGGGGAGAAAGAGAGGGCGACAGGGGAAAAGGAGAGAGAGGCGCGAAGTTGACGGGAGGGGAGCGGACAGGCGACTGGAGGGAGGACAGAGGACGAACGACTGGAGGGTAGGGGAGATGGTGAAGGCGCGAGAGAGGAAACTAACACCGCGCTTCTAGGCCACGTGTTACTACATCACGTCGATAATACCGAGCCTATGACAGAAACCCTTATGCTCTCAGCTCTTGTTCTTAGTAAGCTAGTTGTGAACCCAGGGCCGGCTCGAAATTGGAGTTGGGCCTCGTGATGGAAAACCATCACCAGGGAACAGTCGTGCAGATCCAACATGCAAAATGCGATGGCTGAAAGTTCATTTTGGCGGGAACCACATCATTCCATTTTGGCGAGAGCCAATCACACAAGTTCACTCTGCCCAAACGATTCATTTGAAACAGTGTTTGTCAGACTGGTTTCATAACGTTTTTTTCAAGAGGGACGGGGTTCACTATTTTAGCTGCTGGTGATATACAACTGTTCAGAGCGGTGAATCGCGGTTACAGAAGGTGAAGCAAAACAGCCGCTCTCAGGCAGCAGATAGAGAAATGATGTTCTCATCGAGCTCGCCGCCATGGCGGTTTACCGCTTGCCTGGAACTCACATTGCGTGAAGTCGGATCATCAGCTGGCTTTAATTCTACCGGCATTGTCTTCACTACACCTTTACGAAGAAGTTTATACCTATTTTGTGTTCATCATATGAACATTGTGTGGACTTCTCAAGGGTGTTTTACGCTGGTCCAACTATCAAAGCTCAAGGCTAACGCGTGTTTCCCTAGGTCACGGCAATGCATCAAGGAACCACCTAAACTACCATTCATTGGTTACGCAGATGCTGTGCAACGGGATGATCCTGAAGTTTTATCTTCAACGTCACAACATCTATGTCAGGAAAAATGGTCTTCCACAGGCGTTCTTCACGTACTTAACTCTGTGGTGCTCAGACAACCGGCTCATCAGGTTCCTCAGCTCATTTCTTCAGAGCTTTTGCCAGTCTATTGTCATCATTGCACGATGCCTCCGAAAGGCTCTCGCGCTAAGGCGGTGGTTGACGCTCCTGCTGGTGGTGGTGATCCTGCAAGCAAGTCGACACCAGGCAAGGGAACGGAGGTTGTTGATAATCTTCCGGCTGAAGCGGAGGTGACGGCAGGTGTTTCTGGTCTCACCATTGAAGAAAAGCTGCATGCGCTGGCGGCTACGGTTGTTTCGGATGACACGTTTCTTGAGGATGATTCAGACGAGGAACTTGAGATTGACACGACCAAGAGTACTCACCCGCATTTGCGCTTCACGGCGATTTTGCTATTTCCGGTTATACCTTCTCGCGAGGTTGCTTCGGTGATTCTGACCGTGAGGATGCTGATGAAGCGTGTCTGGTCTAACCTGCTCACTGATGACGTCCTCGCCTCGGTGAAGTTCCAGGAGCTGACCCCCGCGTGGGTCGCGAAGGCCCGCTATAGCCGGCTTCAGGTCTCCTTCCTGCATGAGTCTGACGCGGTGAAAATCAAGCAAACGGCGGTGGAACACAAGCGTCAGAATGGATTGACACTTCACTGTTTCTGGCTGCACCAGGAGGACGCCGCTTACCTTCGCACGAAGGCTTCGGGCCCGCAGCTGCTGGAGGTCTACTTTAAGGACGTTCCCGCGGATATCCCGCCGAGGTCATGGTCACTCACCCGCTCAGGATGCGGAAGCAGTCTGCTTTTGCTGAAGGCCACTGCTTCCACCGTGCCCTTCACCCCGTCACCGGCGCTGACACTGATCGGATCAAGGGGCTGGTGGTTCAGCACGCTGGCGACAAGCATCGCTGGCGTCATGAATTTCGCCATCAGCTGCTGGGAGGGACGGCACTGTTGGCCCACTACCCGTTGCTATCCTGTCCGCTCTGTGGTGGCCACCATTATGACAAGTTTCATAATGTTTTCATCACGGAGCGTCAGAATAACATAGGGAAGTGGAGTTTAACTGTGGGTCGGGTCCATAGGATCAATGGTAACCGCTGCTTACGTTTGTTCGGTCATTGCTTTACCTTCCGTATCTTGTCAGTCACTGATGCGCCGCTTTTCCCTTGCAGCTGCTTCTCTCCGCACTTCTCCGCTTATCACTCCGTTACTGCTGGATGCAGCTTTCGTGCTGATCTCCACTGGGAGCAATCGGGAGGAATGGCTGTGTACTCTCGAGAGCTGCGGAAAGACCCATGGCAAGTCCTTCATGGCTGCAGCGGATCACATCACGTCGGCAAGCCATCTGCTGGGATTGGAGAAGTTGGGTGCGGCCACTCGCAGCTCCCTGGAGAAGCTTGGTCTGCACGTCATCCGAAAGGAGTACCAGATCTGAGTTACCTGCCTGCCTGTCGGAAGCAGAGTCGTGTAGCGATGGCGTTTTCCCTTGGTTGTGTAGTTGTACTTGGTTGTGCCTGCCCGTGGATGCGATGGGGCCTTAAAGCAGTGGTCAAATGAGTGTGAAAAGCCTTCTTTCATTTGCAGGCCTGAATGTCAACGGCCTGGGGGACGGGAATAAGCAACAGCGAACAAAAAACTGGTTGAAGCAGGCAGCAGACATCGTTATACTGTCTGACTCTAGGCTCTCCGATGATCACCCTTACTGGAATTCACTTCGACAGCCGCAGATCCTGGTCGCATCACCTACTGCTAAGGCTGGCGGTGTTGCTCTGATCTGTCGGAGGCACGGACTGTCATTGCACAACATTCTCATTCATCCATCCGGCCGGCTGGTAGCGGCTGAACTTCACCTTGACGCTTTCCACATCACCTTGGTTGCAGTTTATTTCCCGGCTGATGCTGCTGAGCGAAAGGTGTTCATTCGCAGTGTGTTGGGTCCGGCGGTTGACGGGGTGCAGCCGGGCTCTCACCTGCTCATCATGGGGGATTTCAACTTAGTGGAGGATCCGTTGCTAGATCGGACTTCGAGGAAGGGAACCACGAAGGAGAACGAGGATCTGTACCGTCGTTGCGATACCTTCCGCCTCTCAGATGCTTTTAGAGTGCTACATCCATATAAGCGGGAATTTACCTTCTACTCCTGCGCCAATCAAACCAGTTCGCGTATAGACAGGGCACTTATCTCTCAATCGTTGCTGGCGCACGTCGAGTTCGTCTCGCACATCATGCCGGCGGACCCTATCTCCGACCACAGTTTCGCAGTGAAGGCGGCTTTCAGAATGAACACGCGGGTGCAGTTGGGCCCTGGGCTCTGGAGGCTACCCACATACATGTTGGACAGACCGGGAGTCAGGAAGGTGATTGAAGCCGTGGCACGGCAGGCAGACTCATGTGGGGTGTGTTTTGAGATTCTAATCTCCCGCCTCAACACTGCTCTACGGGTGTACGCGAAAGAGGAGCGGAAAAGAGTTCGGGCCACGATGACCCACCTTTATCAGTCGGTTGCGGGGCTGAAGCAGGCGTGGATGGGTGACCCGGGGTGTGCTCGACTTAAAAGCTTGCTGGCTGAAAAAGAGGCGCAGCTGAAGGGGTATCAGCTGGCTCGACAGGAGAGGTTACATGTAATGGCACGAATGAAGGAGAAAGTCTTGGGTGAAGTGGCCTCACCGCACCTGTCGGCAAAAATCAAGGCCAGAAAGGGACGGACACAGATTACAGAGTTAAACGCAGGTGGGATGTGAGAAGGATTTGACGAAAAGAATGATGAACTAGAAAATGAGATGGGTACATATAGGAAACACATAAGTGTTGTACCCACTAAGAGCTACCCCACTACAGCCTAAATAGACCATAGCAGATATAAGTTTGACACACCCCCATAGGCAAAGTGGGGGAGAACAAGAGGTCACAAGACCAGTCAAGAAAAGCAAAGCAAGCTCAGGGTGGATCACAAAGTCACCACACAGTCTGAGCACAAGCAAAGGGCCATAAGGCCAGTTCACATGCAGAGTTATATAAAGGAAAGTAAACAGTACAGTGAACACAACCTAGCAAGTGTAAGCATGCAGGTATAAGTATATAGAGTACAGTACAAGCAGCGTCAAGAAGTCAACAAGTGAGGCACAGTAGGTACAAGGCCTAACACAGTACAGAAACGCTGATGATCACAAGGCTGAAGTGCCTTGGTGAAGACATCAGCAGTTTTGGCCTGAGAGGCCACGTAAGCAAGACGAAGCTGGCCACGCTGCTGCAACTCTCGAGCAAGGAAGTAGCGCAGAGCAATGTGCTTCGTTCTGTGCTCCAGTCTGTGCTCCTGACACAAGGCCAGCATGGCCTTGTTGTCGACGTACAGAACTGGAGGAGAACGAGGCGCCTCTCCCAAGTCGGTCAGCAGGTAGGTGAGCCAGCGAAGCTCCTGTGCAGCCATGGCCCCAGCGTAGATCTCAGCCTCACAACTGGAGCTGAGAACAGAAGAAGAGCGGGTAGACCGCCAGGAGACAGAACCGGAGCCAAGGCTGAAGGTGTAACCCTGTGACGACCGCTGCGTAGCCAAGTCGTCAACCCAGGAGGCGTCAGCGTGACCAGTGAGGACAACTCGAGCCCGTCCTCCAAGCACGAGCCCCATGCCCGATGTACTGCACAAGTATCGCAACACCCTCTTCACAGCATCCCAGTGCACCTTTCGGTGCCTGCCGGGAGCCACGTAACGAGCCAGAAGGCTGAGAGGGTATGCGAGGTCAGGTCGTGTGCAAGTCATCAGGTACATGAGGCAGCCCACAAGCTCTGGATACGGGCCACTCGGCTCTACGGACTCGTCCGAAGGTGGAGCTGAGAGCGAGTGACCGGTAGGCAGAGGAGTGGACTGTGGCGAGGAGTAGGTGAAGCCGAAGCGCTGAAGGACTTGCTGCACCATGTGTGACTGAGTCAAGGTAATGGTGCGCTGTGCTCTGTCCCGGGTGATCCGCAAGCCAAGATAGCTTGTGAGCTCACCCAGGTCTGTGCACGTGTGTCTCTTCTGCAGCTCGGACTTCACGTGGGCGAGTGCCTCCGTGTCAGCAGTAGCAAAGACAAGGTCGTCTACGTACACAAGAACGTAGAACGGGGGCAGAGTAGCGTCAGTGCGTAGAAACAGAGAAGGGTCAGCAGTGGAAGGAGCAAAACCAAGAGCAACAAGAGTCGTCCTGAGCGTGTCGTGCCACTCACGTGGCGCCTGGCGGAGACCGTAGACTGGCCGCCGGAGGCTCCACTGGGTACCAGCAGGAAACGACCCAGTGAAGCCAGGTGGGCGGCGCAGCCAGATCTCCTCGTGCAGGCTGCCCTGTAGGAAGGCTGTGCTAAAGTCAAGCGAGTGGAGCTCGTAGTCACGCTGAGCAGCAACATGCAGCAGTACCCGAAGAGTGGTCATCTTCGGGGTAGGGGAGAAGGTCTGAAAGAAGTCAACTCCCTGTCGCTGACTGAAGCCACGTGCAACGTAACGCGCCTTGAAGGCAGGCGGAGAACCCGGCGGCTGCTTCACCCTGAAGATCCACATGCCACTGACGATGTTCGCCCCAGGTGGGGGAACCTCGTCTACGTAGGTGCCTGTGGACTTCCAGGAAGCCATCTCGGCGTCCATGGCTGCCTGCCACTGAGAGGAGTAGGGACCCTCTATCGCCTCTGCGTAAGAGCGCGGGGTCGGGATGTCTGGTGCATCCGGGTCTCCCTCAGGGGCAAGCAGCATGGACACGAGATGAGGTACAGCAGCGGCAAAGCACTCAAACTCCTCCTGTCTGTCCTCAAGAACGTCCGTGCCAAGAGCACACTCACCCCCGACGGACGGAGGACAGACAGACGCAGACACAGACTCAGCAACAAGACTAGTGGCGTAGTCGAGGCGACAGGCTGCAGCAAAGTCAACAAGCTCAGCAACAAGAGCAGACGCAGCAGAGGACTCAAACAGAGGGTCAGTTACAGCAGTGGCCAGAAAGCGCGTGACAGTAGGACTAGCGGCACGAAGGGAGTCAGACTCCGGGTCCGGACAGAACGGACAGGCGACGTAGAACGAGACGCAGGCGACACAGGACGCGACTCAGGCTCACGACGCTCCGTAAGACCTCTAGTCGGACAAGAGTAAGGAGAAGGACCAGGCAGCGGAGAGGCCGGCTGTAACTGCGACTGAGACGGGACAGGCGGTGGACTCAGGGAAGGAGGAGGAGGACCAGGAGAAGGCGGGGAGCCAAGAACCTGCTGAAGGAGCGGAACGTAGTACGACCGCTGCCGCGCAGCGCCTCGAGAAACAGCAGAGACAGAACCGGTACCCTCAGCCTCAGGGTCTCCAGTCCTAGCAGCACCTCCAGCAGCTCCAGCACCAGCAGCACCTCCTGTAGCCCCAGCACTAGCACCACCTCCAGCAGCACCAGCACCTCCAGCAGCTCCAGCAGCTCCAGCACCAGCACCACCTCCAGCAGTGCCAGCACCTCCAGTAGCTCCAGTAGCACCTCCAGCACCAGCAGCACCTCCAGCAGCTCCAGCACCAGCAGCACCTCCAGCAGCTCCAGCACCAGCACCACCTCCAGCAGCGCCAGCACCTCCAGCAGCACCCCGACAGCGCCGAGAGTACCACTCACGAAGCCGCTGTGGAGAGAGGGGCTCCCGCCGCGACGGGACACCCAGAGCACCTCCAGACTCAACACGCGCAGGCTCAGCACCTCCAGAGACAGTACCCTCAGGCGCCACACCCCCAGGCTCAGCACGCCCAGTCTCAGCACCCCCAGACTTGTTGGTGCAACCCTACGGTTTGCACTCGGCTTGTTGTCCGTGTGCGTGAATGTGTGTGTGTATGGAATGGTATGAGGGCATGGGATAATATATCTTTCATGCTTATAATTGTGTGTGAATGTTGAGTCATGATGTCGAGTGTGTGTGTCGAGTCAATAGCGAGTTATCGCTAGACGCGTGTTACGCGGTCGTTTGTGTCTCGCGCGCGGTTTCTATTTTGTCGTGCGCGGTTTCTATTTTGTCCTGTGTCGAACGTTCGGCGTGTCGCAGGTGTGTGCAGCAGACCCATCAAGAACTCAAGGATGAGTTTGTGATGAAGAGCCCGAGCCTTGGTGTCAAGCCTCAAGTGATTTCGAAGCTTGCCAAAAGGCAAGATATTGAAGATAGTTACATTACTTTGTGTAGTGTAACATTTCACTTGGTGTAGGCCCTAGTGAAGGGTAGTTTCGAGACCCTTCGTGGTTGGGGACAGTGTGGCACTATTCCACATCACTGTACCTCGGCTCTTGGGGTTTGTAGGAGCTGGGAGTCATTCCCAACTCGTAACTCTTCCTATCTTGTGTTCTAAGACTATAGTGGCTGCCATAGTACCGTTCGTTCAAACCGACGCCGTGTCGTCAATTCTTTATCAAATCGTGCAATCTAAATTGCTAATTGTAGACGACGTAAAGACGCTCCAGATTCAATTTGAATCAAGTCATTTGCAGCTGTGAGCAGAACGCTATCAACGTTTGAAGCCGCTGTGCAGAAATCCGTCTGTGCTCTCTATCTTTCGTTTTAGGCACATTCAAGCCTATTGTGACTATAACAAGTGGTATCAGAGCCCCTTGGAGCAGTTTCGACAATGTCTGGACCTGAGGAAAGGGGTGGCAGAGGTGCTGGTGGCAGTGGAGAAGCTCAAGCTCAAGGCCAACCCCGTGATTCAGCCATGGCGCCCATGCAACCAAGTCTTGGCCCACCTAGGGATGAGCCTAGGGTGTTTGGGCTTGACAAGTTCAACGGTGACAACTTTGCTGAATGGTCCTTCAAGATGGAGAACATCTTTGACCACTATGACCTGCTGGAGGTGATGGAAGGAACGGAGAAGCGCCCCGAGAACGACCCGGAGAAGAGCCCGTGGGTGCGGAAGAGCGCACAAGGCTATCTCTTACTTGGGCAAGCGTTGGGGAGCAGTCAGATCCGTCACATCAAGCCATTCCAGCGTGAACCAGAGAAAGGACCAAAGGCATGGGCTGCTCTCAAGGGTGTACATGCTCCTGCAACAGCGGCGGTAGCGGTGGTGTTGGAACGGCAAATGGCGGCACTACGAATTGAAGAAGACGAAGCGGTTGAAGAAGGGGTGCAGAAATTCTTCGACTTGTTGACGCGGCTTGAGGGAGCTGATTTGAACTACAGTGAGCTCCAAAAGAAGACCAAGTTGCTGGCCTTACTCCCAGAGTCATGGTCCTCGCTCATCATCAACCTTAATCGCGACTTGCCCCGCCTCTCGCTTGAAGACGTGAAGCGAGTAATCCTTCAAGAGGATTTCCGCCGCCGTGAGTTGGCGAGTGCGGATGGCGCTGGGGCAGCGAGCATCGGCCGTGGATATGGTCGAGGAAGAGGCAGAGGACGAGGGGGAGGAAGGTTTGGTGGCAGAAACTTCGGCGGAGGCCGCAGGAGTGGCGGTTACGGCAGCGACGACAAGAGCTACGGACGCGGTCGCGGCCGATTCGACGGCGAGTGTCACTATTGCCACAAGAGCGGACACATGTGGCGCGACTGATACAAACTCCCTGATGGTTGGACCCCTGCTCAAGGCCAAGAGGGTAGAGGAGCAGGAGGAGGGAGAGGACGAGGCCGTGGAGGCCGTGGCGGTCGCGGTGGCGGAGCTGCAAACATGAAGAGCGGAGACAACGACAAGGACCCGAGCGACGATCGATACCCGGGTCTATTCTACTTCGTGTCGACGCAAGTACCGGCTGGTCCAGAGAAGGATGAAGGCTTTGAGGAGCCAGCAGCTGTGGGGAAGGTGACCCTACACCCCCTGGACTATTGGGTGATTGATAGTGGCGCTACCTATAGCATGACACCTCGCCCGGACTTGCTCACCGAACTCGAGCCGTCACCGGTGAAGCATGTCACATCGGCTTTGGGGCAGCGAGCAGAGGTGAAAGGCATGGGCAAGGCCATGTTCAAGGGTGCTGATGGGAAGATGGTGGGCCTCAAGAACGTGCTTTGGGTGCCCAGCCTTGCTGCAAACCTGATTTCCGTGCGGCGGTTGGCAAAGGCCGGCATGGACACGAACTCGAAGGGAGCCAAGACCTACACCGCAAGGCTTGGCGATCGAATTCTTTGGGACCTTCATGAGGACAGGGATGTCTACAACGAGATGTGGCAGATCCCAGTGGTCCCTATGCCTAAGGAGAGGCAAGTGGCAGCAAGCTTCAGCACCAAGGATGGAGCGGTCGGTAGCGACGATGGCGCGAACGGTCGCGCTAAGGAGAATGAGCTCAAGAAGAGCAAACCTGGAGGGACCAGCAAGTTCAGTGAACCTAAGGAGAGTGGTGCAGCAACCAAGGAGCAGCAAAAGGGTGAGGAGAACCCAGAGGCAGCAGCGGAGGAGGACTACGGAGAGAGTATGTGGGGCGCTATTGCGAGCGCGGCATTCTCCAATCCAACTTCGGCTACGGGGGAGTGTGATTGGCTCACCTTGCATCGGCGCATGGGGCATGTGGCCCTGCCCATCTTGCAGCAGCTAGTGAAGAATGAGATGGTTGCTGGCATACGTGTGAAGGGGGAGCCCGATGAGGTGCTTGGCTGCCCGACATGCATTCAAGCCAAGTTCACCCGGTTTCCGTTCCCTAGTTCGGAGGCAACGGCAAAGGCACCGCTTGATGAGGTGGTGATGGACGTGGTGGGCCCCCTGAAGCTTGGAGCTGCTGGAGCTGAGTATTTTCTCACCATTGTCGACGTCTACACCCGCATGACTTGGGTGTACGTGCTGGCCAAGAAGAGCGACGTGGCTGAAACGTTGAAGACGGATTGGTTCCCGATGGTGGAGCGGCAACAAGACCGTCTAGTCAAGTCAATCCGCACCGATCGAGGGGGAGAGTTCCTGAGCAAGGAGTTTGGGTTGTGGCTGAAGAAGAATGGTATTCGGCACTCCCTCACCATGCCATACTCCCCTGCAATGAACGGCATCGCCGAGCGAGCGAACCGCACAATCACGGAGGCGGCACGCGGGTTGCTCATTGAAGCCGGGCTACCCGACTATTTCTGGCCTGATGCGGTGCGGAGCGCGTGTGTGGCCAAGAACAGAGCCTTGACTCATGTGGGTGCCCTATGTGGAGTGGCTAGGAAGGAAGCCAAAGGTGGATATGCTTCGGGTGTTCGGGTGCATGTGCATGGCGCTCGTGCCTAAGCATCTTCGGCACAACAAGCTTGGTGCCAAGGCGGTGTGGGCCGTGCACTTGGGCATGGCTCAAAACAGCAAGGGATGGCTTCTTTGGGACCCATTCACCAAGAAGTTCTTGGTGAGCAGGGACTGCAAGTTCATGGAGAACTTCATGTACAAGGATTGGAAGGCGGAGAATGAGGCGAAGATAGGCGTGCGGTTTGGGGAGGTGAAGAGTTCCGGTTTGGAGCATGTGGAGCTGCCTTTGGAGCTGAGCAGCGGCAGCACAACCACAAGGCAATCCTCCCTTGTGAATGGGGGAGAGGAGGCCAATGATGCAGAGGAAGAAGAGGAGGAGGTGCAGCAAGTGAGCGAGCGTGCACCGTCACTCCCTTCCCGTACTACGAGTGCTCCACGGATTCGAGCCACACCGCAGCAACGCCAAGGCCTTCAAGTCCCTGCAGCTGAGGAGGAAGGAAGGGGGAAGAGGAGAGTTCAACCCCCTAATAGGCTGACCTATGATGCGCCGGGAAAGCAGGGCAAGACAGCCCTGGCCGGAGCGGCAATGATGGTCGGAGACGACGAGGAGAGTGACTACGAGGAGTGTGCCTTCGCGTTCTTCTCTCCGGTGGAGATGCCGGGAGAACCAGCAACTCTCAAGGAGGCTTTGGAGAGTAGTGATGCTGAGGAGTGGAAGAAGGCCATGGAGAGTGAGCTGAAGAGCATCGAGGAGAATGACACGTTTGAATTGGTGGAGCTACCGGAGGGGCGTACGGCGATAACGTCCAAGTGGCTCTTCAAAATCAAGTCGGATGCCGACGGCAAGATTGAGCGCTACAATTCTAGGCTTGTAGCCAAGGGGTACCAGCAGAAGGAGAAGGTGGACTTCAAGGAGCTGTTTGCCCCTGTGGTGAAGCCGACGACGCTGCGAACCCTATTCGCGGGAGCCGCCATCAAAGGATGGGTAGTAAAGCAAATGGACATCGTAACGGCATTCCTTAACGGCATCCTTGAGGAGGAGATTTTTATGGCGCAGCCAGAGGGGTTTGATGATGGTAGTGGCAGAGTGTGGAAGCTGAAGAAGGCCCTCTATGGGCTGAAGCAGGCCCCTAGGCAATGGTACATGAAGCTGCGCGAAGTGTTGGAGGGGATCGGCTTCACTCCCTCAACGACCGATCACTCCTTGTTCATGCTTGGCGAGGGGGAGCAGAGGAGTTTCATGGCGGTTTATGTGGATGACATCCTCATTTTCTCACCCTCTTCTGACCTTGTGAAGGAGGTGATGCTGAAGCTTCAAGACAAGTTCAAGTGCAAGGCCCTTGGTGACGTGAGCTTCTACCTTGGGCTCCACATCGAACGAGATGTGGAGAAGCGGTGCATGCGGGTGCATCAACGAAAGTACCTGGAGGCATTGGCTGCCAACTTTGGGCAGAGTGAAGGCCATGTGGCTACACCCTTTCCCTCTGGGTTCAAGTGTGTGAAGGGACCAGAGGAGGAGAGCGTTGGTGAAGAGGAGAGTCGCCGATTTCACTCGTTGGTGGGCAGCCTCATGTATGCGGCGGTAAACACCCGACCGGACGTCGCGTTTGCTACCGGGCAGCTGGCTAGGGTTGTGCAATGCCCTAATGAGGAGCAGGTAGCAGCTGGAATGAGGGTGGCCAAGTATCTTGGCCAAACACCGACCGTTGGGCTGCAATACTCGGCGGCGGCACAAAGGCGCCAAAAGGGCGCGGATGGTGTTGAACCCGGGCGTTTGTTCCTCACCGCCTACTCGGATGCTTCATATGCATCAGAACCAGAGGACATGACAAGTGTGGGAGGCTTCATATGCTGTGTTGGTGGAGGCCCAACTGCTTGGGAGAGCAAGAAGCAGGTTGACCAAGCTTTGAGCTCGGTTGAGTCCGAGTACATGGCACTCTTCCATGCCGTACGGGAGATTGTGTGGCAGCGGCGTTTGTTGGCTGAATTGGGGGAGGAGCAGCAAGGACCTACCCCACTGTACTCTGACAGCCAGGGTGCCATTGCTCTTGCTAAGAACCCTGTGTTGCATGGACTCACGAAGCACATGAGGGTGAAGTGGCATTGGACGAGGAGCATGGTAACCGTGGGTGAAGTTGAGTTGCGCTACGTGAAGACCACGGGGCAGCCGGCTGACATGATGACCAAGAGGCTGGTGGAGCAGCAGCATTGGAAGTGTTGCAAGCTGGCTGGGATGGCTCTGAACTGAGAGAGCAACATATCCTAAGGCCAACAATCCGAGGGGGAGTTTGTTGGTGCAACCCTACGGTTTGCACTCGGCTTGTTGTCCGTGTGCGTGAATGTGTGTGTGTATGGAATGGTATGAGGGCATGGGATAATATATATTTCATGCTTATAATTGTGTGTGAATGTTGAGTCATGATGTCGAGTGTGTGTGTCGAGTCAATAGCGAGTTATCGCTAGACGCGTGTTACGCGGTCGTTTGTGTCTCGCGCGCGGTTTCTATTTTGTCGTGCGCGGTTTCTATTTTGTCCTGTGTCGAACGTTCGGCGTGTCGCAGGTGTGTGCAGCAGACCCATCAAGAACTCAAGGATGAGTTTGTGATGAAGAGCCCGAGCCTTGGTGTCAAGCCTCAAGTGATTTCGAAGCTTGCCAAAAGGGTACACCTCAAGATATTGAAGATAGTTACATTACTTTGTGTAGTGTAACATTTCACTTGGTGTAGGCCCTAGTGAAGGGTAGTTTCGAGACCCTTCGTGGTTGGGGACAGTGTGGCACTGTTCCACATCACTGTACCTCGGCTCTTGGGGTTTGTAGGAGCTGGGAGTCATTCCCAACTCGTAACTCTTCCTATCTTGTGTTCTAAGACTATAGTGGCTGCCATAGTACCGTTCGTTCAAACCGACGCCGTGTCGTCAATTCTTTATCAAATCGTGCAATCTAAATTGCTAATTGTAGACGACGTAAAGACGCTCCAGATCCAATTTGAATCAAGTCATTTGCAGCTGTGAGCAGAACGCTATCAACGTTTGAAGCCGCTGTGCAGAAATCCGTCTGTGCTCTCTATCTTTCGTTTTAGGCACATTCAAGCCTATTGTGACTATAACAAGACTCAGCACCCCCAGTCGCAGCACCCCCAGTCCCCGCACCCGCAGGGTCAGCACCCCTAGCAGCACCTGAGTCGACAGCTACCTCGACCGGCTCGGCAGGGTCTACCTGGGACACACCTGAGGGGGCAGGACCCTGGGGGGGGAGGGGGTCTACCGGAGGAGTACCTGGGGCAAGGAAGAGCGGCGGGGGAGGGGGAGAGGCAGTGCGGTAGGGAAAGAGACGGTAGTACGACACCGACTCGTCAAAGGTGACGTCCTGAGAGGACAGAACACGACGCGAGGTGGGGTGGTAGAACTGCCACCCGGGTGCGTCAGGAGGGAAGCCAAGGAAGACACAGGGAACGGCACGGGAGGACAGCTTGTCCGCTGTAGTATCGCGGACAAAAGCTCGAGATCCCCAGACACGAAACGCAGACGCATCGCCAACCTTCCCCGTCCACCGCAGAGTAGGTGTGGTCTCCGGCAAGGAGACACGAGGCTGAAGGTTGATCTGATGCGCCGCGTACTGAACCGCGAACGGCCACAGAAAATGGGGAGCAGCCGCATGGATCATGGACGTACGAGCGACATCCATGACCATGCCAATGCGGCGCTCAGCAATCCCATTTTGCTGCGGGGAGGCTGGAAGCGTGAACGTCTGGCGGATGCCCTCCAAACGACAGAAGGCTCTCAGAAGGTCGGAGGAAAACTCCCCGCCTCTGTCCGAGTGCAGACGCAAAACAGGAAGGTCGGAGCCGAAACTCTCGCTAAGCTGGCGACGAGGACCGCGGATCCAGTCGATCAACACCTCAGTGACCTCACCCTTGCTGCGCAAGGGGAAGACTGTGGTGTAACGCGAGTAGTCGTCAACGACCAGCAGGAAGTAACGCTCGTGACCCTGTCCACGAACGCGGGCTGGGCCCCACACGTCCATGTGAAGAGTCTGCAGAGGGGCCTCAGTCGGAGGAAACGAGGAGGAGTGAGGAGCGGCGCGCTGCCGGCCCTCGACACAAGGAACACAGGTGGTGGCAGGCCCCGGAGGAAGGGGAGGGAGGGACCTGGGGAGTCCAGAGACAAGAGCACGGGAGGCCATACCTCGAAGACGAGGCAGGGAGGGGTGACCAAGGCGGTGGTGCCAGAGGAGAGTCTCGTGCGCGAGAGGACGACACGAGCAGGGGGCAGACGCAGGACTAGACCTGGACGCAGCAGCAAACACCTGACTGGACGCAGCTACCTGACCAGACGCAGGGACCGGAGGAGGCGCAGTAGTCAGTGTGTACAGACTCGACCCTGGCCGACGGGTGAACGTGGCCAGGTGGCGGCCCATCCGAGAGCAAGTGCAGTGGGTCACACGCTGACCTCCAGGGGTGAACTGGTCAACCCACGCGTCCTGGAGGTCAGCTCCACTAACCAAGTTCGTAGAGAACGAGGGGAGGTCGAGTCCCGACAGCAAGCCCGACGGGGCCGCAGGACACGGTAGAACCGTGGAGGAGTGTGCAAGGACTGGTCCCCCGGAGGGGTCAGCAAGGGAGACCGCAACAGGCCGACGGAGCGGCGTGAGCGTGGTGCTGTCTCTAAAGAAAGAGCGCGAAGCACCAGAGTCAAGTGTGAAGGTGTGAAAGGACTCAGTAGGTGCAGTACCAGAGGGAGGAGACGTACCAGCACCTGGAGTAGCAGCCGCACTAGCACCTAGAGCAGCAGCCGCACTAGCACCTAGAGCAGCAGCCACAGTGCCCGGGTCGGGCGGGACACGCAGGTAACAGTCACCCTCAGTAATATCAGCAAGAGCATACATGGCAGCAAGGATAGCATCAAAATCTAGATCAAAGATAGGCACATTCTGCAGAAGCAGATCATGCCAACGAGGAAGCTCAACAGCGTCAGGAAACTGGGTACGCCAAGCGTCAGTCAAGCGGCCAAAGCAGCGCTGCGTGGTGTGTGGGAGACCACACACCTCCCCACTACGAGTGCCGGTGCGAAGAACGTACGCGCAGGGACCTGCACCCCCAGACCTCCCACGGCCAGTGTACCACTCACGAAGCTGCTGAACAGACGAGGTCTCACGGGTGCGTAGCTGCTGCTGACGCTGGCTGCCACCAAGGCCTCCACGCTGCGTGGCCGCACCGCGACCAGCACCACCTCCTCCGCTACCTCCACCACCGCCGCCGCCGCCGCCACCTCCTCCACCACCGCCGCCACGGCCGCCACTGCCGCCACCTACGCCCCCACTCCCGGAAACACCCCCACCACCACCTCCACCTCCTCCACCTCCTCCACCGCTGTCTCCACCGCCCCCACCACCACCCCTGCTTCCCTTGCCCTTGCCAGTGCGGCGTCGCCCACTAGGGGCAGACGCAGCGCCGACCTCCTCAGTGCCAACGAGGTCGACAGCAGCAGCAGAGGCAACAGAGGGGAGAAGGGGGACAGGGGAACACCCCTCAAAGAAGGGGGTGCGACGGTCACCGCGAGAAGCACCAACAGCTAAGATACTCTTCTCAGCTGCAGCAAGGCGCTCCTCTAGCAAGTCGACAGTCAGCTCGGTGGGGCAAAGGGAGAGAAAGTGGTCCCTGACTGAAGAAAGAGAGTCAGGGAGGCGGGTGACTAGGTAGTAAAGGGTGATGTACATGGGGGGGGGGTTCTTGGCACAGAACTCAGTGGGAAGGGCAGCGCGGTAGCGGGCGTCACTAGTGCGAAGGTGAGCAACTAAGTCAGCGACAGTGGCAAAGGCAGCAAGGTCAGGGAAAAGGTACGGTAGCATGAGGCGGCTGAGGGCAGCAGTGGCAGGGGAGGAGTAGCGTGCAACTACAGCGTCGTACAGAGCCCTAGCACTCTTGTACTGACTAAAGTGCGCGCGCTCAGTAGACGGCAGGTGGTTGCGCAGAGCAAGACGAGCAGCAGCATCGCGCGTGAGCCACTGCGAGCGAACAGTACTGTCAGCATCAGCAGTAGGGGCAGGAGAGGCGCCAGAAGTGAGATCGAACAGGGAGAGACCATCCTTGCTATCGCACTGTAGGAAAAGCTGCAGATCATCTAGCCAGACCTCAAAGTCAACAGCCTGACCCTCAGCATCAAAGGTAAGAACATTGAGACTAGCCATGACAGGAGAAGCAGCAGGCTAGCAGTAGGGCGGCGCAGCTCGGCAGGGCGGTGTGGCCTGGCAGCGCGGCGCTCTTACCAGGGGAGAGGCTGGGGCAGGGCCGGGGTAGGGCCGGGGCAGACCGGGGCAGTTCAGGGGCAGGGCCGGGGCAGGGCCGGGGCAGGGCCGGGGCAGTTCAGGAGCAGGGCCGGGGCAGTGCAGAAGCAGGGCCGGGGCAGTTCAGGAGCAGGGCCGGGGCAGGGCCGGGGCAGTTCAGGGGCAGGGCCGGGGCAGGGCCGGGGCAGAGCCGGGGCAGTTCAGGAGCAGGGCCGGGGCAGTGCAGAAGCAGGGCCGGGGCAGGGCCGGGGCAGTTCAGGAGCAGAGCAGGGGCAGGGCCAGGGCAGTTCAGGAGCAGGGCCGGAGCAGGGCCAGGGCAGAGCCGGGCCAGGGCCGGGGCAGTTCAGGGGCAGGGCCGGGGCAGGGCCGGGGCAGGGCCTGGGCAGAGCCGGGCCAGGGCCGGGGCAGGTCAGGAGCAGGGCCGGGGCAGGGCCAGGGCAGAGCCGGGCCAGGGCCGGGGCAGTTCAGGGGCAGGTCAGGAGCAGGGCCGGGGCAGTGCAGACGCAGGGCCGGGGCAGTTCAGGAGCAGGGCCGAACGAGGCCTATAACGGGGCCTGACGAGGCCTATAACGGGGCCGAACGGGGCCTATAACGGGGCCTGACGGGGCCTATAACGGGGCCGTACGGGGCCTATAACGGGGCCGTGCGGGGCCGATAACGGAGCCTGACGGGGCCTATAACGGGGCCGTACGGGGCCGTACGGGGCCTATAACGGGGCCTGACGGGGCCTATAACGGGGCCGTACGGGGCCGAGAACGGGGCCTTGCGGGGCCGATAACGGGGCCTGACGAGCCTTACGGGGCCTTAAACGGGGCCAAATGGGGCCTGACGGGGCCGTACTGGGCCTCTAACGGGGCCTGACGGGGCCGTACGGGGCCTCTAACGGGGCCTGTCGGGGCCTAACGGGGCCTTAAACGGGGCCGAACGGGGCCTGACGGGGCCTTACGGGGCTAACAGGGCCTTACGGGGCCGTAATCCGCGCCCTAAACGGGGCCAAATGGGGCCTGACGGGGCCGTACGGGGCCTCTAACGGGGCCTGTCGGGGCCTAACGGGGCCTTAAACGGGGCCGAACGGGGCCTGACGGGGCATTACGGGGCCTTACGGGGCATAACGGGGCCTTACGGGGCCTTAATCCGCACCCTAAACGGGGCCGAAAGGGGCCTTACGGGGCCTAACGAGGCCTTAAGGGGCCTTACGGGGCGGGCGCAGGCTCGAAGGACGGGCGCAGGGGCCGTGACGGGCCTCGAAGGGGAAGGCGCGAAGCGCGCGTCGAGTAGGCAGTGACGAATTTCAGTGGTGGGCCCTTTAAAAAATTCTCGAAACTAGCTCTATACCATGTGAGAAGGATTTGACGAAAAGAATGATGAGCTAGAAAATGAGATGGGTACATATAGGAAACACATAAGTGTTGTACCCACTAAGAGCTACCCCACTACAGCCTAAATAGACCATAGCAGATATAAGTTTGACATGGGAAGCTGGTAAAAGACAATGATGCTATTCTGGGGGCCGCGTCATAATACTACAGGGTGCTGTTTGGTTGTGACAGGCAGCAGGTTGAGTCTGCTTGGTCGCCTGCTCCTGGGAGGTCCTTGTCGCGGAGGTCGGCAGAAGCGGTGTGCATGGCCTGGTCGGAGGAGGAGGTGCAAAATGCCTTCCGTTCGATGGCGAAAGACAAAGCTCCCGGGAAAGATGGGTTGCCGAAGGAGCTGTTCGAGCTTCACTGGGACATCTTGGGCAAGCACTTCATGCAGCTTGCACGGAATTTCGCGGCTACGGCGACGTTGCCGACAAGCACGAAGGACGCGGTCACCATCCTGCTACAGAAGAAAGGGGGGCGAGATCAGCTTGAAAACTACAGACCGATCACGCTTCTGAGCTTCACCTACAAAGTGATTGCAAGGGTGGTAGCGGACAGGATGAAAAAGGTGCTGCACGAGGTCATTTCCCCGGAGCAGTATGGTTTCCTGCCTGGCAGGAAATTATCGGACGCAGTGGGCCTGGTCGCGGATGTCATCGAAGCCGCGAAAAACAAGGACCGCGACTGGTATCTCCTGCTGGTTGACTTCAGGAAAGCCTTTGACTCCGTCTCGAGAGGCTTCCTGTTCACGGTGCTTGAGCGGATGGGCTTTCCGAGCCTCTTTGTGGACTGGGTTCGGGGCCTGCACAAGGATACGCGGACCAGCTTGTTAATTAACGGCTGGTTGGGGGAAGCGGTTGATGTGGTGTCCGGAGTGCGGCAGGGTTGTCCACTCGCGCCATACCTCTTTGTGTGCGCTGTGGAACCGCTGGCTCAACAGGCGGCTGCCAGGAACCTTGGCCTCGAAAGGGGGCATCGGCGGCTGGCGTATCTGGGTTATGCCGACGACACGACCCTGATCCTGCAAGGAGAAGAGCAGATCACGGAAGCAGAACGGCTGTTAGTGGACTTCGAAGCGGAGTCGGGACTGGCAACAAATAAAGAGAAGTCATCCATCCTACCTCTGGGGCGTAACCTGAACAAGCAGGCCTGTAAGACGGATGGTTTCAAATGGGTAAAGGCCGACGAAGCGGAGAGACTCCTAGGAGTGTGGGTGACGCCGGCTGGCAGCTGCACCCCCACCTGGGAAAAAGCTTTCGCACGGATCAAAGAAAAACTGAGACAATGGGAGACGCAGTATCTCACGTGCCAGAGTAGCGGTGATTAACTGCTACATCTCACCAATAATTTTCTTTCAGGCGCAGGTGTATCCGCCGCCGGTGGACATTTGGGGGAGAATTTTAAAGCTGGTGCACAACTTCGTATCAGGCAACCACGCGGTCACCGACAAAAAATTTATACTGTGGAGTCGGGAGCTACTGTACATGGCTAGAGGAGACGGTGGTGTGGGGGTGCGAGATCCAGAAATGGAGCTCACCTGCCTCGCAGCCAGACGCATTGGGTTGCTGCTCACGGAGACATGCGTACTTAAGCGTGACATCATGCTGGAAGCGGCTGACCTGCCGCTGGGGACGGAAACTTTCGTCGCTCATGTGAAGCTCTTGAAGTGTTGGCGTGGGAAAAGTGAGAGGTGGAAGCTGGCTTGCGGGAGCTTTATGCAGTCGCCGCTGGTAGAGTCACTGCCGGACCTGACGAGGAAGGAAATTGAAGCGGAGCGGGTTTTTTTCAATCGTAACATCTTACTCAACGGTAAGACACCAGTAGGGGGCCAGAAGGCTGCGGCGAAGTTGTGGGAGCTTCGGCTGGGCGAACTGTTGCTACCGAACGATGCGGGGGGGCGAAAAGTCAAGGATGTGAAAACCCTGACACACGAGTTAGGGGGCTCTAAACAAGCTAAGCTGGTTCTACGTGCCTGGGAAGCTGTGCCGCAGGCCTGGAAGGAGGGTCTTCTGTCTGCCTAGTTACCGCAGCTGACATCTCCGTCTGCAGCCCCTCACCTTCTGAAATCGGCACTGTTCAAGGAAGGGCAGGTGGTGTCGCTGAGGGAGTTGAAGGGTCGTTTGATGAAGCAGAGGCATCAGTCCGCCAAGAGGGAGCTTTGGGCGGGCAGGTGGGCTGGTGAAATTGACTGGAAAAAAGTGATTAGGATCCGGGACTCACTGGTGACGCCGAATAGACCGCGGGACGTGCTGCTTAGGATTCACAGTCTTAACCTGCAAGTGGGGGAGAGGCTCTCTTTCCTAAGTGGCAACCCGGTGTGCCCACACTGTGGGGATTTTGAAACTGTAGAACATTGCCTCTTCAGCTGCCCGCGCATCCAGCAAGTGGTGGGGGCAGTCAGGAGAGCTTTGCGCGTACTGAACCCAGCGAGGCATGTGTCGGACCTGGGGGACCTGCTGTTCGGGAAAGCAGCCTCTGCCTCAGCGTTTCCGGAAGCATCTCTTTCCGCCATTGCGATACATCAGATCTGGGCGGAGCGGTGTGACTGTGTGTTTCGGGGGAAGAGATTCCGGGCTCGGCGCGTCCTCAGGCGCATTGAGGCAGCCTTTCGGTTGCATGTGAGGGTTTACACGCGTGCCACGGGGAAGAAGCTCGGAAAAAGTGGCGGATTGAAAGGACACACCAAATCACATGCGCTGGCAGGACAGGAGGACAGCTTACTTGGACGCATCCGTTGTCCGTTGGCAAAAGGCTGGAAGTGGACGCACAGTTTTGGCGCGCTTTGGAGTCTTGCAAGGGGGGCTCTGCATCCGCCTTAGAAGTCTCGCATGGGGCCACCTCTGGGGGTTGGCCTCTCGCGCTCAGTTACGACTGACATATATCTCTTATACGCTTGCCTCACCGGTGTATTCTGATATATACATAATGAAAAAAAAAAAAAAAAAAAATAGCTGCTGGTGCATGCGCATATAAAAAGGAAAAAAAAAAGAATTTTGTTTATAAGGGTACCAAATCGAAGCTCTCAGTACGGCGAGCACGAATGTGAAACAATTACGTGGGGCCATGCATGAAAAGCAAGCGAAAATAGCAGCGACTCGATTTCCCACCGCACAGAGCACGTCCCGAAGCAATGCAGCCAACGCTGACTCGAAACCTGCCGTGCGGCCCAATCAGGTTGACATGCGTTGCCAGACAGAAGCATCTCATCCGATGCCTCTAGAAGGGGCACAAATATGCCCTGCCAGTGCAGCACGAGAGGAGCTGCGAACCCTCTTCTGTGGGTTATGGCAGGGGGGTACCCGTCTCTCCTTGACGAGAACCCCGAGCCGCTACTTTGGAGGGGTCCTGTCAGAAGTTCATTTGTTCGCCCTTTCTTGCACTTTCACATTCACTTTCTCATGCCTCGCCCACCAGGCTGCGAAAGCCATGGCGGAATTCTGTGGCACGCACTTCCATTTTTAGAAGAAGCCTAGGCCCGGCTTTCGCGTTACCGCTGACGGCTGGTATAGCCGTGTCCCACCAGAGCCCCCAGAGCCACCACACCCTCCTGCCCCACCGGCACCACCATCTCCTCCAGCGCCTCCTGCGCCGCCGCCAGCTCCTCCTGCTCCTCCAAGTCCGCCGGTGTATGCAGGCACAGGCAATACGCCCATGCTCATGCTCCCTCTCTCGTCGGCGTTCGACGAGTACCTGTCGGATCCTGACACCAACAAGGCCCCAGACGAGTGGGTTGAAGTTCAGGCCCCACCTCCACGATGGGGCCAGCTCGATGATTGCGTGTGGGACGAATCTGCCGTGGGTGCTGACGACGACGTCGCCGACGCCGATGAGGATTGTCCCGCTGGCGCTGAGGCTGCTGCCGGCACGGGCACGGAGGCCGGCACCACGGAGGATGTGTTTCCCGAAGGTGACCCGGGCGGCGACGACGATGACGGCGTGGAGTACTGGTCGCGCGACAGACTTCCGGAGAAACTACCGATCCCATCGTTTCCGCCTATTAACCGCAAGCGTCCCCACCCTTCTTCTGAGAACCGTGATGCCCGGCCCCCCTCTCCCAGGCACAAGCCGCCTCTGCATAAGCGTAACGCTTATACCGCGCAGGAGAAGCTGAAATGGATTGGGCGCATGGATGTGGCGGTGTCAGTGAGAGCATTGTCTCGCAAATCGGGAATCCACCGCAAGTGTCTCTCGGAGTAGAAGAGAGCCGCCGCCATGCTCAAGGTCGACGGGGCGCGCGGGCCGAGGGTCGACGGGGCCGGGGCGACGGGCCTAAGGGGCGACGGGCCGGGGTAGGGGCGACGGGCCTACGGGCCGGGCTAGGGGCGACGGGCCGGCCGAGGGCGACGGGCCTAGGGTCGACGGGGCACCGGGGCCGAGGGTCGACGGGGTGGGTCGCGGGGGCAGGGTCGACAGGGCACGCGGGCCTAGGGTCGACGGGGCGCACGCGGGCCTAGGGTCGACGAGGCGCGCGCGCCGAGGGTCGACGGGGCCGGGGCGACGGGCCTAAGGGGCGACGGGCCTACGGGCCGGGCTAGGGGCGACGGGCCGGGGCGACGGGCCTAGGGGCGACGGGCCGGGGCGACGGGTCTAGGGGCGATGGGCCGGGCTAGGGGCGGCTAGTGGGGCAGCGCAGTGGTGGGCCCAAGGAAAAAAAACGGTCCTAGTGAAGGACCTGCTCTAAAACTATGTTAGAATAGTAGCTAGGAGGGTATAGGAGTATCCTTAGGAACCATTCTAGGGTTCAGTGTCGAGGGAGTTGGACAAGGAGAAAAGTCGAGAAAGAATGTTTCACTAAAGGGCCAAAGGCCCAAGTTATACAAGAGACAAGTAAGGAGGGGGTGCACCACAAGCAGGACAGCGATATAACTACACTATAGCTAGAACTACATGCAGTTATGCAGAAATATATTCTAAAAGGAAGCACACTCCGCACGGACGCGCATGCATGGTCGCGGGAGGGCGTCCTGGTACTGGCCGATGGAGCTGAAAGTGTACGCTAAGCTACTCGAGTGGCGCCGCAATGAAACTGCCGTCTCCGTTGGTCGACTGCAATAGTGGTCAGACGAGTTCATGAAGGTTCTTTTCCCCGACGTGAAGTGGAAGGGGAGCAAACGATGGTAGGAGCGCTTTCAAAAATGGTGGAATCCGAGCGTGCGCATGAAGACGAAGATTGCCCAGAAAACCGCCGCACGTAAGAACGATTTCCTAATCTATGCATGTTTTATTTTACTTCGGCACTGGAATTCGACTAACCCATGTTTTTCCCCACTATTTCCCCGCGCTCTGCAGATGTCGCGGAGCAGTGCCAGAACTTCTGGCAGTTCGTGCGTGGCAAGCATCAGGAGCGAGGCATCGGAACCCGCTGGATTATCAACGCCGACCAGACGCCGCTCTGGCTGGAGATGCCTGCCACCACCACTATGGACCAAACGGGCGTTCGGTCTGTGCCCATCCGGAGCACGGGGTACCATAAGGAACGCGTGACCATGATGTTGTCGTGCACGGCCGATGGGGAGAAGCTCAATCCGTGGGTCTTCTTCAAGTGCAAGACGGTGCCAAGGGGTGATTTCCCGCCTGGCAAGACAAGATGATGGTCGTGCATGTTTGCTTAGTTTATTTCCGCACGTTTCACTAATATGTATTTATTTACTGCTCGTGAAATCGCATATGTGGTCGTGGCGGTGCACCTGGACGGCTGGATGGACGCCGACGGCGTCATGCGTTGGCTCGACGAGTGCATCAAGCCATTCACACGACCCCGGTTCCGCAGGCAGGCGAGAAGCGCGATGGTCGTGCTGGACTCGTACCGCGGTCACCTCACAGACGCCGTTAAGGAGAAGTTTGCCGACCTCGACATCGTGCCGGCGGTGATTCCGTCAGGCTGTACGGCGGAGGCCTCCGCAGAACTCGCCAAGCAGGTTACCCGGTCGACCTGGACAACCCCGGGTGCTCTGGTCGATCACCAAGTGCCTCTGGTCGACCACCGGGTCCCTCTGGTCGACCACAGCTCCCGTCGAGCTACCCCCTGGTCGACGGACCCCTCGCATCGACCAGAACTGTCAACTGTTGTCGCCGAGCTCCCCTCGTCGACCGCTGCTCACTTGTCAGGTCGACAGACTGCTCTGTCGACCTCCCGGTCGAACTGCCCCTCCTGGTCGACGGCCCACCCGTCGCCCAGACCAGTCAGTTGCAGCTGTCGAGCTCCCTAGTCGACAGCAACACCACAGCGGTCCCCTGCAGCTCGACGAAGCCCGTCGAGCAGCTCTCCCACTGTGGATGGTCAGCTGCTACTCCTGTACATACAACCAAGTCGTCGGCGTTGCCCAAGCGAGGGCGGGGCCAACACTTCACTCCCGTTAACACTCCCCTGCCGCACTCACGCTTGGGCCCCCAGCCCACACGACAGCACACTACGGAGAAAGAACTCATTCTCGGTGTGCACCCCTCACACAGCACGCCGTCACCGCACCAACCGTGAAAAAGGGCACGGCTTCTACTGCTGCACATTATCGTCGTCGTCGCCGACGTCGACCAGACGAACTTGGCCGATGGCGACAGAGCACCAGTTGAAAGCCGGAAAGTGCAGAGCCTTCGTCAGGAAGTCTGCCGGCTGCTCGGTGGTCGGGATGTACTTCAGTAAGAACTTCCCGCGCCTCACCATGTGCTGCAGCCAGGCAAAACGTCGCTCCATGTGTTTGAGGTTGCCTGTCAGCCCCAAGCCCTTAGCGACCGTAATTGCCGACTTGTTGTCGACGCGCAGGATGGTCGGCTTCCCTGCATCGAGCAGCTTGAATTCCGCAAGAAGGAAAGGAAGTCGGCGTCCCTCCTTGCCCGCATTCGTGGCCGCAACGTACTCCGACTCTGTCGATGACAATGTCGCGCACTTGATGCGCAAGCTCGACCAGGAAACGGCGGCCCCTCCGTAGACGAACACGTAGCCGTTCGTGCTCGTCCGCTTCTGCTTGAAGCCCACGTCATCGGCGTCCACGTAGCCGATCAGCTCCAGCGACTCTGGTCCACCGCCGAACTCCAGGGCGGTGTCGCGGGTGTCAGCGAGGTAGGCAAGGCAGCGGTCGACCTCGCGCCAATGCTGTTCGCTCCTCACCGTGAGGCCGCTACCCAGCTTGCTGCAGGCGAACGTGATGTCCGGCCTCGCCGTCGTCGCCGCAAATTGCAGCGAGCCAACCTTCTGCCGGTACTCCTCCTCCTCGCGCTCCTGCGCCTCCTCGTCTTCGAATGTCAGCTCGGTGTAGGCATCGACCGAGACCGGCGTCTTTGGGACTCGACCGCCCTGCTCATCGTCGATGAAGCGCCTGCGCAGCTTATCGGCGTAGCCCTGCTGGTGAAGCCACAGCTTCCCTGCTGGCCTGTCGCGCACGATCTCCAGCCCGAGGTACTTGACGACCGGCGAAATCTCACGTAGCTCGAAGGCAGCTTCCAGCAATTCCTTTAGCTCCTTTAGCATCGTGGGGCTGTTGCTGGAAACGAGATGGTCGTCGACGTAGACCAGCACCCAGCAGATCACTCCGTTGTCGCCGGCCTTGAAGTAGAGCGCCTCATCGACATGGCTCTTCTTCCAGTCAGCGCCCAGCAGCACACCGTCGATTGTTTCAGCCCGTAGAGGCTCTTCAGCAACTTACACACCCGGCCAGTCCCATCGTCGAAGTAGTCCGGCTGGTACATGTAAAGCACCCTATCGAGCTTGCTCTGCAGGAAAGCGTTCTTCATGTCGAGCTGCATCAGGTTGAGGTCGAAGACGGCGACGATGCTGAGGAAGATCCTCAGCGTGACGTAGCTGCTCACCGGCGAGTACGTTTCATCGTAGTCGGCACCGCACACCTGTGTGAAGCCCTTCACGACCAGCCTCGCCTTCTCGCGCTCGACGGTGTCGTCAAGGCGGTACTTGGTCGTCAGCACCCACCGGTTCTTCATGATGTTCACCCCGCGTGGGCGTTCGAACAGCTCCCAAGTGCCCATGCCGACGAGACTGCGGATCTCTTCTTCCATGGCGGCCTTCACTGCCTCACCCTTCCAGCTCGCCAGCGCCTCCTTTACCGTCATCGTGGCGATGTCCCAGCGGTGTTCAGGGTCTGCGTGCATGTCGGGGTCGAGCTCTGGCAGTTCGTCATCCTCCTTGACGTCGTCGTACAACAGGTCATCATCGACCTCGTCGTACATAGCGGTGAAGGCAGCTGGCGGTAGGCAGGTGTGGAAGCCCAGCCGTTCCGGCGGTCGTCGAGCTCGACCTGTGCGTCGCAGCTCAGGTGTCGTGATCGGCACCTCCACCACGTCGCTGTCGGTGGACTCTTCTCCTGCCGATAGCTCCCCTTCTTTGTCGACTCGCAAGTCGTCAACCAGCTGATTCGAACTTTCGACCAGCTGCTCACCTCCTGCTGACTTCAGCAGCTCCTTTGTCGACTGCACCTCTGCTGCTACTTCTTGTTCGACCGGCTCCCCTGTCTGCTGCTCCCCTGCCGTCGACGGCTTCCCATCCTGGTCGACGAGCTTGGCGCCTTGTCGACCGCCGGCGATGCCCCAGGCCGGCGCCACAGGCGACGCCTCAAGGCTCCCCTCATCACCGGTGGCCGACATGGGTGTCAACGCAGGCCGATCTGCGACGGGGAAGGGAGGAGCAAGAACAAGGGAAGGTGGAAAAACCTCCACAACATCCTCATCAGCAGGCTCATCGACTTCGGCGAGCAAAGGAACCGTCGCCGTCGAGGTGTCCGTAGGCGGGTGTGCCTACGTCCGGCCCGACGCCGGCCCAAACTTCGCCTTCCACACCTCCAGCGACAGCGTCTCGTAGAAGATCACCTCGACCGACGTGACCACCTTGTTGTCGGTCAGGTCGAGCATCTCCCAGCCCTTACTCTCCGGTGACACGCCCAGGTGAAGCCCCTAGCGAGCTTTCGGCGCCAGCTTCCCACCGCGGTGCTGCTCAGGAACCATGAACTGCACCATGCAGCCCCACACCCGCGCCAGCGTGAGGTCGGGCTTCTTCCCGGTCAGCAGCTGGTACGGAGTCGTCCCCGGCGGTGTCGTCGACCGCTCCAAGCAGTTGCGCACCCAGACAGCTTGTCGTAGAGCGAGGTGCCACCAGTGGTGCTGCACACCCATGTGCAACAGCATCGTCCTCACGGACTCGACGGCCATGCGCATCTCCCGCTCAGCCATATTTTTCTGCTGCGGAGTGTAAGGGCACGTCAGGTCGTGGATGATACCCTTGCCGTCGACGAAGTCGGTGAACTCCTTCCCGAGGAACTCCCCTCCCCGGTTTGAGCGGAGCATCAGCACCGACTTCTTCGTCTATCGTTCCACCAGCACCAGCCACTTCTGAAACTCCCGCAGAACGTCGCTCTTCTTAGCGACCGGCATCACCCACACAAATCAAGTGTGGCGATCCTTCAGCAGCAGGAAGTACAGACTGCCATCCTTGGCAGCAACTCGAAATGGCCCGCACAAATCAATGTGCACGACAGCCAACGCCTCCGCGGCGTCCGAGCCTGTGGCGGGGAAGGTGTGTCGCGCCAGCTTTCCTCCGACGCACGAGATACATGGCGGGTCTGTTCCGGTCGAGGGGGTGATGTCGAGTCCAATAGCAACGTCATGTTTTGCCGAACTCTTTATCGTGTCGACGCTGACGTGCGCGAGCCTCGCATGCAACCGGTCAGGGGTCGACTTCGTCGCCGGGATGATCATCCGCAGAGCCACTACCTCGGTCGACTGCGACCAGGTCGAACAGGGGTGAAGGTCGGTGCAGAGGACTCGTCCGGTGTAGCATGCTCGACCGAGCACCCCCCCGGTTGCGCCAACGAGCAACAACTCGTCACCGTCGCCCTTCAGCTGCACTCCGCTCTCCTTCAGTTGGCCAGCAGATAGCAGGTTCGCCTGTATGCCCGGAACGTATAGTACGTCGGGGATGAGGACCCGCTTCCCGGCCTCCCCTTGCAAAGCGACGGTTCCGCGGCCCTCAACAGGTTGTAGTGCCCCGTTGAATCCACGCACGTGCTTCACGCCGTCACCCGGCTCCATGTCAACAAAGACCGCCTTCGTCCCCATCAGGTGATGGGAGCAGCTGCTATCGAGCAGCACTGCTATCGGGTTGGCCTGCACAGCTGCCGCCACCGCCTGGAAGTCCTCGCCAGCCTCCGGCGCCAGCGAGACCGTCGGCTCCACCAAGCCGACCATCGAGCACGACGCCTCCTCGTCGCCTCGGCTCTTGCCGCTGGAGTGGTCGACGTCCTTCGTCGACGACGTCTTCTTCGACGTCTGCTTCTCCCTGCGCGACATCTCATTTCGACGGGGGCGACTGCTGGTCGACCGGCCACGGCCTCCCTTGGTGTCGTCCTCGTCGCTGTCGTCGCGGTCAGGACATTCGTAGGAAAGATGGTCGGGATCATGGTAGATCCAGCACTCTCGCCGTCGACCATCACCTCCACGGCCCTTGCCCCGCGTCGAACTTTTCTCGTCGACGTCCTTCGTCGACCGCCCACCTCCGCTACCACCGCCGCCATGCATCCTGCGCTGCCCTGGCTGCTGATTCAGCTTCGTTGGTGCAGCGTAGTTTGCTTGAGGAAGGAGCTCCGTGGGCTGTTCGGCCTCCTGTATCGCCTCATCTTGAAGAATATAGCTGGTGATGGAGTCCTCGTCGAGGGACTCACGCGTCCCGGGTACCATCATCATCCTCTTCATGAGGTTGTAGCCGCGTGGCAGGCCCTTGACAATGTGGGAGATGTAGGACGCCGTCGAGTATTCGGCGCCCGCCATCCACATCTCAGCCAAGATCCGTCGAGCACAGTTGCAGTAGTCCGTCGCCGACTCCTGCTCGCCCATTCGAATGAGTCATCTTCTCCTCCAGCAATGCGATGTACAGGTCGTCCCTGACCTGGTACGTCGACAGGATGAAGTGCCATGCCTGGTGACCAGCATCCAGTCGCTCTCGACAGCTCCTGAGTGCCAGCTGCACCACCGGCGAGCAGCACCTCGAGATGACCATGAAGGTGAGCAAGTGAGCCGCACGAAACTCCCCGCGTAGCCCGACATCGTCCACGGGCGGAATGGGCACTGTGCCATCGGCGAAGCCCTTCAGCCCGACGACCTCCAGTTGAGGTTCTATCGACTCCCTCCAGGTGATGAGGTCCCGTCGACCTTGCAGCGATGCGACGGTGATCCGGTCCGGCGGGAACTTGAAGTAGCCATACGTCGGTGCGATCCCACCCGCCGTCACATGCGTCGTCGCCGAGAGCCCTCCACCGCTTCGTAGAGGAGATCGACGTCGACCATCAATGTCGGTATGTGAGCTGCCTGCAGCTGCCGTCGACTGCTGCACTTGCGCCTGACTCCTATCGACGGCACCGTCGACCTTGATCACTCCTCTCTGCTTCATGCCATAGTTGTTGCTGACTCGTGCACCGCCGTCGACCTCGTCGTCGACGCCACCTTCGTTTCGCACCGGTCGAGGAGAAACAGGACAGGATGGGTGTTCCGACGCCCACTGCGATCGGATGCCCAACTCGACGATCAGCAAGGGGATCGTCCCGTACTCACCATCCGCGTGGCGTTTCCTCGCATCAGCCAAGCGTGCCTCCAAGGTGTCCGCTACGCCCGCATTGGCTACGGGTTCGACCATGGTGACTATCGCTGCTGCCGACCTACGAACGACTTAGTAGGTGCAAAAGTCGGCTCCTATCTGAAGGTCGCGTGTTCGATACACGCTCACCGCACCATGAGGATAATCACTCTACAACGGTAGTGAGATAGACTATGGGGTTGGCACGAACTACTAGAGGTGATCGTAGCTTTGCCTAGTTCCTTGGTGCTTGCACAATCACGGGAGAAATTGGCAAGAGTTTCCACTAGCAAAGTTGGAGTTACAGAATTGTTGAACAAGCAATGACAAGAATGACTACATCAGGCACCTAGCAACTCTGCAGCTAGCCTGGTCGACAGACAGCACAGCATGGTCGACCGCCTGCCAGCGTTGCGTAGAGGAGCCGCGCCAGCACTGCAGAAAGGCGACCTGCCAACACAGCAAGTCGACGGTGTGCCAACGCTGCAGCAGAGCGGCTGTCCAGCGTTGCCCCGTAGAAGACAGCAGTGCGCACGCTCACAGGTGCATGCAGACGATTGGCCCGACTTGCATCGTTGTGCATCCGTCGGCTATTGTTTGTGCATGATGAGCCACATCGACTTCGGGATACCAACCCAAAGTCGCCTTCGCCATCGCGACCTCGACGAAGTTCGCGTGCCTCCGCAGAACTCGCCAAGCAGGTTACCCGGTCGACCTGGACAACCCCAGGTGCTCTGGTCGATCACCAAGTGCCTCTGGTCGACCACCGGGTCCCTCTGGTCGACCATAGCTCCCGTCGAGCTACCCCCTGGTCGACGGACCCCTTCCATCGACCAGAACTGTCAACTGTTGTCGCCGAGCTCCCCTCGTCGACCGCTGCTCACTTGTCAGGTCGACAGACTGCTCTGTCGACCTCCCGGTCGAACTGCCCCTCCTGGTCGACGGCCCACCTGTCGCCCAGACCAGTCAGTTGCAGCTGTCGAGCTCCCTGGTCGACAGCAACACCACAGCGGTCCCCTGCAGCTCGACGAAGCCCGTCGAGCAGCTCTCCCACTGTGGATGGTCGGCTGCTACTCCCGTACATCCAACCAAGTCGTCGGCGTTGCCCAAGCGAGGGCGGGGCCAACACTTCACTCCCGTTAACACTCACCACTGCCAACTCCCCATTCACCACACCACTGAAAACTCCCCTTTCACCTCACCACTGCCAACTCCCCATTCACCTCACCACTGCCAACTCCCCATTCACCTCACCACTGCCAACTCCCCATTCACCTCACCACTGCCAACTCCCCATTCACCTCACCACTGCCAGCTCCCCATTCACCTCACCACTGCCAACTCCCCATTCACCTCACCACTGCCAACTCCCCATTCACCACACCACTGAAAACTCCCCTTTCACCTCACCACTCCCAACTCCCCATTCACCTCACCACTGCCAACTCCCCATTCACCTCACCACTGCCAGCTCCCCATTCACCTCACCACTGCCAACTCCCCATTCACCTCACCACTGCCAACTCCCCATTCACCACACCACTGAAAACTCCCCTTTCACCTCACCACTGCCAACTCCCCATTCACCTCACCACTGCCAACTCCCCATTCACCTCACCACTGCCAACTCCCCATTCACCTCACCACTGCCAACTCCCCATTCACCTCACCACTGCCAACTCCCCATTCACCTCACCACTGCCAACTCCCCATTCAGCTCACCACTGCCAACTCCCCTTTCACCTCACCACTGCCAACTCCCCTTCAACCTCACCAATGCCAACTCCCCTTTCACCTCACCACTGCCAACTCCCCTTTCACCTCACCACTGCCAACTCCCCTTTCACCTCACCACTGCAAACTACACATTCACCTCACCACTGCCAATTCCCCATTCACCTCACCACTGCCAACTCCCCTTTCACCTCACCACTGCCAACTCCCCTTTCACCACTGCCAACTCCCCTTTCACCACACCACTGACTTTCTGTGCCTTACATTGCGCCTTCTATTACGGCGACGAGAGCTCATTGCAGGAGATCCAGCCTATGCGGAGGGAGTCAACCTACGGTACTATCCTACGGAATCGTTCTCCTCGAAGGTTGTTATTTTGTCGATGTAGGGTTCGGGGAAGTGATGAACGAGCGAGAAAAGGATGTGCTGCTGGAGGTGAATGAGCTTGGCGTGATTGCCGCTAGTGTGAGATTTCAATCGAGAGAATGTTTTCCTCTGCTCTGCTCTCTTCGCCCATTCAGTCTCGAGTTGTTTTGCTGATGTTTTGCATTTGGTGGTGCTGGGCTGGCGATTCTTTCGGTGGTTGAGGTCGCCCGAAGTCGCAGGATAGGCTTCCTGGGCTGGTTTGGTGAGGTGACCAATCAAAATGCATCACACACAACCCAACCTGTCACTTCGGTGCAAATAACATAGCAACCAGCCGTCAAGTGTTTTGCAGTTGACCACAATTTCCGGTATTTGATATCCTGGCTTTAAAAGTGAGCAAGAAAGGTGAAATTGAAGGATAATGCACACTCCAGTGGTCCAGGGGAGTACAATGATTTCACCCCAGGGGGGTAGAATACGGTACGATAAGCACATGCGCTTATAATTTGACTCAACTATTAGCGCACCCCCCTAAAAAACGCTGCTTCATTATAAGCGCACCTGCGCTTACATCCGGGGTATTACGGCATAAACAGCCAGGATCCGATAAGACCAATTTGTCATATCAGGGTGATAAAGTATATCCGAGGGATAACGGTACTAGAATGAGTACAGGGGATATATATAATCCTTTACCCTCTAAAATGCACCTCAGTCGTAGGAAATTTGCCAGGCAACCCCTTTCTTCTCTTCTCCCCCTCACCCCCATCCCATCCCACCCCCCACCCCACCCTTCCCCATCCCATGCTGTACTATTTCTGATTGTGACAATAGCGAACAGACCTCATTTACGAAAGGGAGTATTGTTTCACACTTCATAACTTGTTACGGTAGTGTCAAGTCTCAAGAGAGCATGGTAATGTCGTAACAAGGCTACAACTTGTACCGTATGGTAGACAGCCCAACCTAACGACCAGGTGAGTACTCCTGCACAGGGATTGTAAGTTTGAAGCCATAATGTTTGCACAACCAAGGGCTGGCACCGAAGTAGAGGTGGCCGTCTATGGCTGAGTAAGGAACAGTGTAGCTGCAAGAAAACAGGTCACGCTCAAAACATCAGACAAGACAACCACAATCTGGATGAGCAACGAAATGAATGGCCCAGACAAGATCGCACGCACCGGTATTGCTGGCCAAGAGCTTCAAATTCGTGCAGCTTCCGTGCAGCTTTGAAGTTGCACTTCTGATAGTCCTCTTTCGTATAGAACTCATACAGCTTCTTATGAGGAACGACTCCCACGTTTATAAACTCTGTGGAGGAGATATGAATGGAAAGAATTGAGTGAAAGCGAGAGAGAGAGAGAGAGAGAGAGAGAGAGAGAGAGAGAGAGAGAGAGAGAGAGAGAGAGAGAGAGAGAGAGAGAGAGAGGGGAAGAGATAGGTACCGATTTCGTCTGACGGATTCACCTTGCCCCACCGCCAAGAATTTTCATAATAAAATGCATACGTCTTGACCTGAAGCACATGCAACGGAATAGGGTTAGACTTTTAACAATTAGTAAAAAGCACAGAGGTCCAGGCCGGTCACGTAGACGGCTGAGGTTACGGTCGAGTCGCTGGCTTCAGCTAGAAGCCAGTTCGTAAGGGATGGATGTTGGGGGGAGGAGCAAGATGGCGGTGCAATGTCACTCATTTCTTATGCTCACGAACCTTAGTGGGCTTGCTGTTAGTGGTCTTGTTGGCAGTGGTGGTGTTGCTGGGACTGGGCATCAGCCGCACCGATTCTGAACCTGCGGACACATGAACAACACGAGATGTATGAAGCGGGAGCTTGGAGGGTTGGCGTAAGAGCATTTGAGTCGTCTCAAAAGCGCATCGCGTCGGAACCTACGGACACACAAACGAATTGACGTAGAGCAAAGCGATGGATGAAAATCCAGAGAGTAGAAAGTGAGCTGAAGATCGCAAGTTGAGAAATACGTAAGATACGTGCCGAGCACGGCTCAAACCCGCGGGAGGTAACGTGGGTAAGAGCCGTTGAGAGTGAGGGTGAGAGCGAGTGAAGAAGGCGCGAGGGGGTGGGGATGGTAGTAGTACCACAGACGAGGACGAGAATCACAGCAGCAGTCAAGCCGAGAGGGAGAAGCCGCGCCATTGTGCCAGCGTTCGCAAGACAACTCGCGGATAAACTTGAGGATTGAAACAGTTGTGATAACAATCCCTGATAAGGCCCATTTTATACCGTACACTGTCCGTCCATGCCACTGCCAGTCGATGGAACCTCCCCTGGCCCACCCACGGTGGGGCGAACACCGAACGTGTTCGGGCGAACACCGAACACGTTCGCCCCAAACATTTTTAGCCAAAAAAATTCCTGTTCAGTTCGTCTCGAACACGTTCGAGGCGAACCGTGTTCGGGCGAACCGAACAGGTGTTCGTTTCCATGCTCATCCCTACATACTGTCGCTGCAGGGCGGCGGCGAGAACGGCTGGATGTGCCGAGGCTTGTTCACGGTTCGGCGTAAAGCACGGACACGCCGAAATAGTAGCGTTGACATTTTTTAGGAGATGTTCGAATCGACGGACCTGGGGTGTTCAAAATTCAATTCAAAGCTAGCGACGAGGCCGTAGCATCTGTCTCCAAGTGTGGCCCCCCACTCCCCGCCCCAAACAACCCCTCTCCGGACCTGCTCCCAACATCCCTTCATATTCTCGACCGTACAGTTCATGTGGATCGGGCTGCTTTCAAAGGCAGCTCCGCTGTATTCTTTGCCGTATCTGAAAAATGGCAGCAAATTTGAACTACTAAAACCACCACCGCAACGCATCGCATGGCGCTTTCGTTCTGACGGGGACTACTATACTTGTCTGTATCTGTAACATCAGCAGGCCATCGCGAAACTGAGGTTTCTGGTTTTCCAACTGAAAGCAAGTCGTTGACGCCTGAAGGGGTAAAACCAATTGTCAACGCCTCGCAAACCTGTCCAGTTGGGCAGCAGGTTTCGACATCCCAGTTTTCGGGCGGCTCGTTTGCGTGTTGCCAGGTATTTCATCAGGGAGGTTGACGACAAAAAGTGGAATTGGTCAGCCAGTTTCGCTGCAATATGGAACAAGCCGAGGAGGGCATTCCTACCGCCCTAGTCGTCTCGCTGGGCAGCGCAAGGTGTCTGCCCTCACGCTCAGTTACGACTGCTATTGTTGTATGAATTGTCCTCTTTTAATGTATACTGCAATTACCAAAAAAAAAAAAAAAAAAAAAAAGGTATTTCATCGGGAAGATATCAGGCGAATCCCACTGAAGGCTCCCCTTAGGGCGTGTCTCCATTTTTCCCCCGACGGCTCGAACCGTGGACGGTCCGAACTGCGAAACCGTTACCAGCGTCGCAACGTCTCGTGCCGTCGTTCGTGAAAGTGTGTACGGCGTCGTCAACATCCGAACCGGCGACGTAGCTGCTCACCGGCGAGTACGTTTCATCGTAGTCGGCACCGCACACCTGTGTGAAGCCCTTCACGACCAGCCTCACCTTCTCGCGCTCGACGGTGTCGTCAAGGCGGTACTTGGTCGTCAGCACCCACCGGTTCTTCATGATGTTCACCCCGCGTGGGCGTTCGAACAGCTCCCAAGTGCCCATGCCGACGAGACTGCGGATCTCTTCTTCCATGGCGGCCTTCACTGCCTCACCCTTCCAGCTCGCCAGCGCCTCCTTTACCGTCATCGTGGCGATGTCCCAGCGGTGTTCGGGGTCTGCGTGCATGTCGGGGTCGAGCTCTGGCAGTTCGTCATCCTCCTTGACGTCGTCGTACAACAGGTCATCATCGACCTCGTCGTACATAGCGGTGAAGGCAGCTGGCGGTAGGCAGGTGTGGAAGCCCAGCCGTTCCGGCGGTCGTCGAGCTCGACCTGTGCGTCGCAGCTCAGGTGTCGTGATCGGCACCTCCACCACGTCGCTGTCGGTGGACTCTTCTCCTGCCGATAGCTCCCCTTCTTTGTCGACTCGCAAGTCGTCAACCAGCTGATTCGAACTTTCGACCAGCTGCTCACCTCCTGCTGACTTCAGCAGCTCCTTTGTCGACTGCACCTCTGCTGCTACTTCTTGTTCGACCGGCTCCCCTGTCTGCTGCTCCCCTGCCGTCGACGGCTTCCCATCCTGGTCGACGAGCTTGGCGCCTTGTCGACCGCCGGCGATGCCGCAGGCCGGCGCCACAGGCGACGCCTCAAGGCTCCCCTCATCACCGGTGGCCGACACGGGTGTCGACGCAGGCCGATCTGCGACGGGGAAGGGAGGAGCAAGAACAAGGGAAGGTGGAAAAACCTCCACAACATCCTCATCAGCAGGCTCATCGACTTCGGCGAGCAAAGGAACCGTCGCCGTCGAGGTGTCCGTAGGCGGGTGTGCCTACGTCCGGCCCGACGCCGGCCCAAACTTCGCCTTCCACACCTCCAGCGACAGCGTCTCGCAGAAGATCACCTCGACCGACGTGACCACCTTGTTGTCGGTCAGGTCGAGCATCTCCCAGCCCTTACTCTCCGGTGACACGCCCAGGTGAAGCCCCTAGCGAGCTTTCGGCGCCAGCTTCCCACCGCGGTGCTGCTCAGGAACCATGAACTGCACCATGCAGCCCCACACCCGCGCCAGCGTGAGGTCGGGCTTCTTCCCGGTCAGCAGCTGGTACGGAGTCGTCCCCGGCGGTGTCGTCGACCGCTCCAAGCAGTTGCGCACCCAGACAGCTTGTCGTAGAGCGA
Organism: Closterium sp. Naga37s-1; assembly: GCA_947471745.1. Classification (NCBI taxonomy): domain Eukaryota; kingdom Viridiplantae; phylum Streptophyta; class Zygnematophyceae; order Desmidiales; family Closteriaceae; genus Closterium; species Closterium sp. Naga37s-1. Next base: position 3,205,410 of record CANJKZ010000120.1, on the reverse strand, counting down.
GGTGCCACCAGTGGTGCTGCACACCCATGTACAACAGCATCGTCCTCACGGACTCGACGGCCATGCGCATCTCCCGCTCAGCCATATTTTTCTGCTGCGGAGTGTAAGGGCACGTCAGGTCGTGGACGATACCCTTGCCGTCGACGAAGTCGGTGAACTCCTTCCCGAGGAACTCCCCTCCCCGGTTTGAGCGGAGCATCAGCACCGACTTCTTCGTCTATCGTTCCACCAGCACCAGCCACTTCTGAAACTCCCGCAGAACGTCGCTCTTCTTAGCGACCGGCATCACCCACACAAATCGAGTGTGGCGATCCTTCAGCAGCAGGAAGTACAGACTGCCATCCTTGGCAGCAACTCGAAATGGCCCGCACAAATCAATGTGCACGACAGCCAACGCCTCCGCGGCGTCCGAGCCTGTGGCGGGGAAGGTGTGTCGCGCCAGCTTTCCTCCGACGCACGAGATACATGGCGGGTCTGTTCCGGTCGAGGGGGTGATGTCGAGTCCAATAGCAACGTCATGTTTTGCCGAACTCTTTATCGTGTCGACGCTGACGTGCGCGAGCCTCGCATGCAACCGGTCAGGGGTCGACTTCGTCGCCGGGATGATCATCCGCAGAGCCACTACCTCGGTCGACTGCGACCAGGTCGAACAGGGGTGAAGGTCGGTGCAGAGGACTCGTCCGGTGTAGCATGCTCGACCGAGCACCCCCCCGGTTGCGCCAACGAGCAACAACTCGTCACCGTCGCCCTTCAGCTGCACTCCGCTCTCCTTCAGTTGGCCAACAGATAGCAGGTTCGCCTGTATGCCCGGATGGTATAGTACGTCGGGGATGAGGACCCGCTTCCCGGCCTCCCCTTGCAAAGCGACGGTTCCGCGGCCCTCAACAGGTTGTAGTGCCCCGTTGAATCCACGCACGTGCTTCACGCCGTCACCCGGCTCCATGTCAACAAAGACCGCCTTCGTCCCCATCAGGTGATGGGAGCAACCGCTATCGAGCAGCACTGCTATCGGGTTGGCCTGCACAGCTGCCGCCACCGCCTGGAAGTCCTCGCCAGCCTCCGGCGCCAGCGAGACCGTCGGCTCCACCAAGCCGACCATCGAGCACGACGCCTCCTCGTCGCCTCGGCTCTTGCCGCTGGAGTGGTCGACGTCCTTCGTCGACGACGTCTTCTTCGACGTCTGCTTCTCCCTGCGCGACATCTCATTTCGACGGGGGCGACTGCTGGTCGACCGGCCACGGCCTTCCTTGGTGTCGTCCTCGTCGCTGTCGTCGCGGTCAGGACATTCGTAGGAAAGATGGTCGGGATCATGGTAGATCCAGCACTCTCGCCGTCGACCATCACCTCCACGGCCCTTGCCCCGCGTCGAACTTTTCTCGTCGACGTCCTTCGTCGACCACCCACCTCCGCTACCACCGCCGCCATGCATCCTGCGCTGCCCTGGCTGCTGATTCAGCTTCGTTGGTGCAGCGTAGTTTGCTTGAGGAAGGAGCTCCGTGGGCTGTTCGGCCTCCTGTATCGCCTCATCTTGAAGAATATAGCTGGTGATGGAGTCCTCGTCGAGGGACTCACGCGTCCCGGGTACCATCATCATCCTCTTCATGAGGTTGTAGCCGCGTGGCAGGCCCTTGACAATGTGGGAGATGTAGGACGCCGTCGAGTATTCGGCGCCCGCCATCCACATCTCAGCCAAGATCCGTCGAGCACGGTTGCAGTAGTCCGTCGCCGACTCCTGCTCGCCCATTCGAATATGAGTCATCTTCTCCTCCAGCAATGCGATGTACAGGTCGTCCCTGACCTGGTACGTCGACAGGATGAAGTGCCATGCCTGGTGACCAGCATCCAGTCGCTCTCGACAGCTCCTGAGTGCCAGCTGCACCACCGGCGAGCAGCACCTCGAGATGACCATGAAGGTGAGCAAGTGAGCCACACGAAACTCCCCGCGTAGCCCGACATCGTCCACGGGCGGAATGGGCACTGTGCCATCGGCGAAGCCCTTCAGCCCGACGACCTCCAGTTGAGGTTCTATCGACTCCCTCCAGGTGATGAGGTCCCGTCGACCTTGCAGCGGTGCGACGGTGATCCGGTCCGGCGGGAACTTGAAGTAGCCATACGTCGGTGCGATCCCACCCGCCGTCACATGCGTCGTCGCCGAGAGCCCTCCACCGCTTCGTAGAGGAGATCGACGTCGACCATCAATGTCGGTATGTGAGCTGCCTGCAGCTGCCGTCGACTGCTGCACTTGCGCCTGACTCCTATCGACGGCACCGTCGACCTTGATCACTCCTCTCTGCTTCATGCCATAGTTGTTGCTGACTCGTGCACCGCCGTCGACCTCGTCGTCGACGCCACCTTCGTTTCGCACCGGTCGAGGAGAAACAGGACAGGATGGGTGTTCCGACGCCCACTGCGATCGGATGCCCAACTCGACGATCAGCAAGGGGATCGTCCCGTACTCACCATCCGCGTGGCGTTTCCTCGCATCAGCCAAGCGTGCCTCCAAGGTGTCCGCTACGCCCGCATTGGCTACGGGTTCGACCATGGTGACTATCGCTGCTGCCGACCTACGAACGACTTAGTAGGTGCAAAAGTCGGCTCCTATCTGAAGGTCGCGTGTTCGATACACGCTCACCGCACCATGAGGATAATCACTCTACAACGGTAGTGAGATAGACTATGGGGTTGGCACGAACTACTAGAGGTGATCGTAGCTTTGCCTAGTTCCTTGGTGCTTGCACAATCACGGGAGAAATTGGCAAGAGTTTCCACTAGCAAAGTTGGAGTTACAGAATTGTTGAACAAGCAATGACAAGAATGACTACATCAGGCACCTAGCAACTCTGCAGCTAGCCTGGTCGACAGACAGCACAGCATGGTCGACCGCCTGCCAGCGTTGCGTAGAGGAGCCGCGCCAGCACTGCAGAAAGGCGACCTGCCAACACAGCAAGTCGACGGTGTGCCAACGCTGCAGCAGAGCGGCTGTCCAGCGTTGCCCCGTAGAAGACAGCAGTGCGCACGCTCACAGGTGCATGCAGACGATTGGCCCGACTTGCACCGTTGTGCATCCGTCGGCTATTGTTTGTGCATGATGAGCCACATCGACTTCGGGATACCAACCCGAAGTCGCCTTCGCCATCGCGACCTCGACGAAGTTCGCGTGCCTCCGCAGAACTCGCCAAGCAGGTTACCCGGTCGACCTGGACAACCCCAGGTGCTCTGGTCGATCACCAAGTGCCTCTGGTCGACCACCGGGTCCCTCTGGTCGACCACAGCTCCCGTCGAGCTACCCCCTGGTCGACGGACCCCTTCCATCGACCAGAACTGTCAACTGTTGTCGCCGAGCTCCCCTCATCGACCGCTGCTCACTTGTCAGGTCGACAGACTGCTCTGTCGACCTCCCGGTCGAACTGCCCCTCCTGGTCGACGGCCCACCTGTCGCCCAGACCAGTCAGTTGCAGCTGTCGAGCTCCCTGGTCGACAGCAACACCACAGCGGTCCCCTGCAGCTCGACGAAGCCCGTCGAGCAGCTCTCCCACTGTGGATGGTCGGCTGCTACTCCCGTACATCCAACCAAGTCGTCGGCGTTGCCCAAGCGAGGGCGGGGCCAACACTTCACTCCCGTTAACACTCACCACTGCCAACTCCCCATTCACCACACCACTGAAAACTCCCCTTTCACCTCACCACTGCCAACTCCCCATTCACCTCACCACTGCCAACTCCCCATTCACCTCACCACTGCCAACTCCCCATTCACCTCACCACTGCCAACTCCCCATTCACCTCACCACTGCCAGCTCCCCATTCACCTCACCACTGCCAACTCCCCATTCACCTCACCACTGCCAACTCCCCATTCACCACACCACTGAAAACTCCCCTTTCACCTCACCACTGCCAACTCCCCATTCACCTCACCACTGCCAACTCCCCATTCACCTCACCACTGCCAGCTCCCCATTCACCTCACCACTGCCAACTCCCCATTCACCTCACCACTGCCAACTCCCCATTCACCACACCACTGAAAACTCCCCTTTCACCTCACCACTGCCAACTCCCCATTCACCTCACCACTGCCAACTCCCCATTCACCTCACCACTGCCAACTCCCCATTCACCTCACCACTGCCAACTCCCCATTCACCTCACCACTGCCAACTCCCCATTCAGCTCACCACTGCCAACTCCCCTTTCACCTCACCACTGCCAACTCCCCTTCAACCTCACCAATGCCAACTCCCCTTTCACCTCACCACTGCCAACTCCCCTTTCACCTCACCACTGCCAACTCCCCTTTCACCTCACCACTGCAAACTACACATTCACCTCACCACTGCCAATTCCCCATTCACCTCACCACTGCCAACTCCCCTTTCACCTCACCACTGCCAACTCCCCTTTCACCACTGCCAACTCCCCTTTCACCACACCACTGACTTTCTGTGCCTTACATTGCGCCTTCTATTACGGCGACGAGACCTCATTGCAGGAGATCCAGCCTATGCGGAGGGAGTCAACCTACGGTACTATCCTACGGAATCGTTCTCCTCGAAGGTTGTTATTTTGTCGATGTAGGGTTCGGGGAAGTGATGAACGAGCGAGAAAAGGATGTGCTGCTGGAGGTGAATGAGCTTGGCGTGATTGCCGCTAGTGTGAGATTTCAATCGAGAGAATGTTTTCCTCTGCTCTGCTCTCTTCGCCCATTCAGTCTCGAGTTGTTTTGCTGATGTTTTGCATTTGGTGGTGCTGGGCTGGCGATTCTTTCGGTGGTTGAGGTCGCCCGAAGTCGCAGGATAGGCTTCCTGGGCTGGTTTGGTGAGGTGACCAATCAAAATGCATCACACACAACCCAACCTGTCACTTCGGTGCAAATAACATAGCAACTGTCAGAACATCATATAGCTTATGCTGTTGTGTAGGCTATAGTGGGGTATCCCATAGGGGGTACAACCCAATTAGGGTTTTCTATATGTACTCACCTCATTCATAGTTCATTCATCCTCGTTCTTCATTCTTCTCATAGTATCGAGCAGGTTCCCTCGTGGGAACTGTTCCTAGGGCCCACCGTTTTTTTTCCTGCCCGGAGCGCACTCTGCCCCTACCCGAGTCGCGCTCCCCTCTCTCTTGGCCCCTAGTGGCCCCTTTAGCCGCCCGTCACGGCCCTTAGACGCCCGCGCGCCGCCCGTCCCGGCCCCTTAGACGCCCGCGCGCCGCCCGTCCCGGCCCCTAGACGCCCGTGCGCCACCCGGCCCGGCCCCTAGACGCCCGCGCGCCGCCCGTCCCGGCCCCTAGACGCCCGCGCGCCGCCCGTCCCGGCCCCTAGACGCCCGCGCGCCGCCCGTCCCGGCCCCTCGACGCCCGCGCGCCGCCCGTCCCGGCCCCTCGACGCCCTCGCGCCGCCCGTCCCGGCCCCTCGCCGCCCGTGAGCCGCCCGTCCCGGCCCCTAGACGCCCGCGCGCCGCCCGTCCCGGCCCCTAGACGCCCGCGCGCCGCCCGTCCCGGCCCCTCGACGCCCACGCGCCGCCCGTCCCGGCCCCTAGACGCCCGCGCGCCACCCGGCCCGACCCCTAGACGCCCGCGCGCCGCCCGTCCCGGCCCCTCGACGCCCGCGCGCCGCCCGTCCCGGCCCCTCGACGCCCGCGCGCCGCCCGTCCCGGCCCCACGCCGCCCGTGAGCCGCCCGTCCCGGCCGCGCACCGCAGTCCCGGCCCCACGCCGCCCGTGCGCCGCCCGTCCCAGCCGCGCGCCGCCGTCTCGGTCCCCACGCCGCCTGTGCCGCTGAGGAGCTGAGCCGCCCGAGCCGCCCGAGCAGCCCGAGCCGTGCTGCCCCTCAGCAGCACAACCGAGCCGCCCGACAGCAGAGCAGCCGAGCCGCCCAGCAGCCGAGCCGCTCAACAGCCGAGCCGCCCAGCAGCCGAGCCGCCCAGCAGCCGTGCCGCCCAGCAGCGGAGCCGCCGAGCCGCCGAGCCGCCCGGCAGCCGAGCCGCCGAGCCGCCGCGCCGCCCTCCTTCCGGGCCGCCCGACCTGTCCAGTCTGGTGAGCACAGCGCCCTTTCACTGCACTGCCCTCACCCTACTGTTTGCGCTGCCAGTCGTCTAGGGTCATGGCTACCCCTAGTGTTCTAGTCTTTGACGCTGAGGGTCGGGCCATTGACTTTGAGGTCTGGGTGGATGACCTGCAGCTGTTCTTACAGTGCGATAGGGCAGATGGTCTCTCTCTCTTTGACCTCACCTCTGGCGCCTCCACTGCCCCTGCTGCTGACGCCGACGCCACTGTTCGCTCCCAGTGGGCCACGCGCGACGCTGCTGCACGTCTTGCTGTGCGTCGCCACCTCCCTACCTCCGAGCGTGCACACTTTAGTCAGTACAAGAGTGCTCAGACCTTGTACGACGCTGTAGTTGCGCGCTACTCCTCCCCTGCCACTGCTGCACTGAGCCGTCTCATGCTACCGTACCTCTTTCCTGACCTTGCTGCCTTTCCCACAGTCGCTGACCTCATTACGCACCTCCGCACTAGTGACACTCGCTACCGCGCTGCACTCCCTGCTGACTTCTGCGCCAAGAACCCCCCCCCCATGTACATCACTCTTTACTACATAGTCACTCGCCTTCCTGACTCCCTTCGCGTAGTCAGGGACCACTTTCTCTCTGTCTGTCCCACCACTCTCACTGTTGACCTCCTCGAGAAGTCCCTCCTAGCGGCCGAGAAGAGCATAGTCGCTGTAGGGGCCTCTCGTGGTGACCCGCGCACCCCCATCTTTGAGGGGTGTTCCCCCTCCCCCCTTCTGCCCTCTGTTGCCTCTGCTGCTGCGGCCGACCTCCTTGGTCTTGAGTCGGTCGGTGTGGCGTCTGCCCCTAGTGGGAGACGCCGCTCTGGCAAGGGAAAGGGGGGCAAGGGCACTGGAGGAGCGAGCGGGGGCGGTGGAGGTGGAGGTGGCGGCAGTGGGGGGAGTGGGGGTGGCGGTGGGAGTGGAGGTGGGGGTGGAGGAGTCGGTGGCGGCAGTGGAGGCGGAGGTGTCGGCGGCGGTGGCAGTGGGAGCGGGGGTGGCGGAGGTGGCGGCGGCGGAGGCGGAGGTGGAGGCGGCGGCAGTAGCGGAGGCGGCGGAGGCGGAGGAGGCGGCGGGGGTGGAGGTGGTGCTGGTCGCGGGTCTTCGCAGAGGAGTGGCTCCGGTGGTGGCTCGCGCCAGCAGCAGCAGCGTGGTCGTGACACCTTGTCCCCTCAGCAGCTTCGTGAGTGGTACACTGCGCGTCAGCGAAGTGGGGGTTTTGGTCCGTGCTCCTACGTTTTGCGCACCGGCGACCGTGCGGGTGAGCAGTGTGGGGGTCCCCACCCCACTCAGCGCTGCTTTGGCCGCCTGACGGACGCGTGGCGTCACCAGTTCCCGGAGGCCTCAGAGATCCCTCGTTGGGGTGACCTGTCCAGGGCGGGTGTTGCCATCTATGATCTTGACTTTGATGCTATTCTCTCTGCCATGTATGCTGTGTCTATTAGTGATGAGGGTGACTGTTACCGGTGTTTCCCGCCCGATCCGGGTATTGAGACTGCTGCTCTAGGTCCTGGTGAGGCTGCTGCCCTAGGTGCTTGCGACGCTGCTGCCCTAGGTGCTCGTGTGTCTGCGTCCTCAGGTACTGGTGAGTCTGCGCTCTCAGGTACTACGTCGGCTTCGGCCTCCCTCACCTTCACCCTTGACTCTGGGGCGTCTCGCTCCTTCTTTAGGGACCGCACCACACTCACACCGCTGAGTCGACCGGTTGCAGTGTCTCTGGCTGACCCCTCTGGGGGTCCTGTCCTGTCTCGCTTCTCCACAGTCCTCCCGTGTCCGGCGGCTCCCTCTGGCACCCTGTCTGGTCTCTACCTCCCCTCGTTCTCTACGAACCTGGTGAGTGGTGCTGACCTACAGGATGCGGGTGTACACCAGTTCACTCCTGCGCGTCAGCGGGTGACGCACTGTACAGAGGCTCGCACAGGCCGACACCTGGCTACGTTTACCCGTCAGCCGGGGTCGAGCCTGTACACACTGACCACTGCGTCTCCTCCCGTTACTGAGTCTGGTAGAGTCGCTTCGTCGGGTCAGGTGGTTGCTGCTGCGTCCAGGTCTGGTCCTGAGTCTGCCCCCTGTTCTTGTCGTCTCCTGTCTCACGAGACTCTTCTCTGGCACCACCGTCTTGGTCACCCCTCTCTGCTTCGGCTCAGAGGCATGGCCTCCCGTCTTCTAGTGTCTGGTCTCCCCCGGTCCCTCCCTCCCCTTCCTCAGGGCCCTGGCCCTACCTGTGTCCCCTGTGTCGAGGGGCGCCAGCGTGCTGCCCCTCACTCCTCCCAGTTTCCTCCGACAGAGGCCCCGTTGCAGACGCTCCACATGGACGTGTGGGGCCCAGCCCGCGTCCGTGGGCAGGGTCACGAGCGCTACTTCCTGCTCGTTGTTGACGACTACTCGCGTTACACTGCAGTCTTCCCCTTGCGCGGCAAGGGTGATGTCACTGAGGTGCTGATCGACTGGATCCGCGCAGCTCGTCTCCAGCTCAGGCAGAGCTTTGGCTCCGACTTTCCTGTTCTGCGTCTGCACTCGGACAGAGGCGGAGAGTTCTCCTCTGGCCTTCTGCGAGCCTACTGTCGTGCACGAGGCATCCGTCAGACCTTCACGCTCCCGGACTCTCCGCAGCAAAATGGGATTGCTGAGCGCCGCATTGGCATGGTCATGGACGTCGCTCGTACGTCTATGATGCATGCGGCTGCCCCCCATTTTCTGTGGCCGTTTGCGGTGAGGTACGCGGCACGTCAGATCAACCTTCACCCCAGGGTCTCCAGGCCGGAGACCTCCCCAGCCTTGCTGTGGACCGGGAAGGTGGGCGATGCGTCGGCGTTCCGGGTCTGGGGATCTCGGGCGTTTGTCCGCGACTTGTCTGCGGACAAACTGTCCCCTCGTGCTGCTCCTTGCGTCTTCCTGGGGTTCCCCCCAGACGCGCCTGGGTGGCAGTTCTACCACCCCACCTCTCGCCGTGTTCTGTCCTCTCAGGACGTCACGTTCGACGAGTCGGTACCCTACTACCGCCTCTTCCCCTACCGCACTCCGTCCCCCCCCCCGCCCCCGCTCTTCCTTGTACCAGATCCCCCCCCGGTAGACCCCCTCCCCCCTCAGGGTCCTGCCCCTTCAGGTGTGTCCCAGGTAGACGCAGTCGAGCCTGTCGAGGTCACTGGTGACTCTGGTGCTGCTGGGGGTGCTGAGCCTGGGGGTGCTGGGCCTGGGGGTGCTGGGCCTGGGGGTGCTGAGCCTGGGGGTGCTGAGTCTGGGGGTGCTGAGTGTGGGGGTGCTACGCCTGGGGGTGCTTTGCCTGGGGGTGCTGGACCTGGGAGTGCTGCGCCTGGAGGTCCTCCGCCTCGAGTTTCTACGCGTGCTTTGTCTCGCCGGGAGCCACTCTCTCCACAGGAGCTGCGCGAGTGGTTTGCCCGGCGCTGGAGCCGTGCTGCTGGTGCTGGAGGTTCGTCGGCTACTGAGGGTGCTGCTGTTGCGGGTCCCGGAGGTGCTCGTACTGGGAGTACTGGAGCTGCTGGGCCTGCGGGTTCGACTGGAGCTGGTGCTGCTGAGGGTGTTGGCGCTGAGACTACCACTGGCGGTACTGCTGGCGGTGCTCCTGGTGTTGCTCGAGGTTCTGGAGCTACTGGAGGTGCTGCTGGAGCGGGTGCTCCTGCTGGGGGTACTGGTGCTGTCCCTGCTGTTTCTGGCGTAGCTACGCGGCCTCGACCGTACTTCGTTCCACTCCTGCAGCAGGTTCTTGGTCTTCCGCCCTCTCCTGGTCCTCCTCCTCTCTTGGAGGGTCCACAACCTGTCCCGTCGCGGTCACTGCTACAGCCTACCTCCCCTTTGCCTGCTCCTTCTCCCTACACTGGTCCTACTGGAGGTCTTACTGAGCGTCGTGAGCCTGCGTCTCGCCCTGCGTCGCCTGTCCGTGCTGCTCGCGCTAGTGGTCGTGGTTCGCGTCAGCGTCCTCCTCCTGTCCCTGGCACGCACAGGATGTCTCTGCGTCCGTCTACTGCTCCTCTGCGTGCCCCTTTGCCTTCTCCTCCTGAGTCCTCTCTTCCTGCTCTTCCCGACCCTGCGTCGGACTCTCTTCGTGCTGCCAGTCCTACTGTCACGCGTCTCCTTGCTACTGTCGTCACTGACCCTTCCTTCGAGTCTACTGCTGCGTCTGCCCTAGTTACTGAGCTCGTCGACTTTGCTGCTCGCTGTCGCCTAGACTACGCTGCTAGTCTTGTCGCTGAGTCTGGGTCTGCCTGTCCTCCGTCAGTCGGGGGTGAGTGTGCCCTTGGCACGGACGTCCTTGAGGACAGGCAGGAGGAGTTCCAGTGTCTGGCAGCTGCTTCACCTCATCTCGTGTCCGTACTGCTTACCCCTGAGGGAGACCCGGATGCACTTGACATCCCGACTCCGCGCTCTTACGCGGAGGCGATAGAGGGTCCCTACTCCTCTCAGTGGCAGGCAGCTATGGATGCAGAGATGGCTTCCTGGAAGTCCACAGGCACCTACGTTGACGCTGTCCCCCCTCTTGGGGCGAACATCGTCAGTGGCATGTGGATCTTCAGGGTGAAGCGGCCGCCGGGTTCTCCGCCTGTCTTCAAGGCACGTTACGTGGCTCGTGGCTTCAGTCAGCGACAGGGAGTTGACTACTTTCAGACCTTCTCCCCCACCCCGAAGATGACCACTCTTCGGGTGCTGCTACACGTTGCTGCTCACCGTGACTACGAGCTGCACTCTCTCGACTTCAGCACTGCTTTCTTGCAGGGCAGCCTGCACGAGGAGATCTGGCTGCGCCGCCCACTTGGCTTCACTGGGTCTTTCCCTCCTGGTACCCAGTGGAGTCTCCGGCGTCCAGTCTACGGTCTCCGCCAGGCGCCACGTGAGTGGCACGACACACTGAGGACTACGCTTGCGGCTCTTGGGTTTGCTCCTTCTACTGCCGACCCGTCGCTGTTTCTACGCACCGACACCTCTCTGCCGCCGTTCTACATCCTCGTGTACGTCGACGACTTGGTCTTTGCCACAGCTGACACTGCTGGACTCGCCCACGTGAAGTCCGAGCTGCAGAAGAGACACACGTGCACAGACCTGGGTGAACTGCGCAGCTACCTTGGCTTGCAGATCACCCGGGACAGAGCACGCCGCACCATTACCCTGACTCAGTCACACATGGTGCAGCAGGTCCTTCAGCGCTTCGGCTTCACGTACTCCTCGCCTCAGGCCACTCCTCTGCCTACTCGCCACTCACTCTCAGCTCTGCCTTCGGATGAGTCCGTAGAGTCGAGTGGCCCGTATCCAGAGCTTGTTGGCTGCCTCATGTACCTGATGACCTGCACACGACCTGACCTTGCATACCCTCTTAGCATTCTTGCACGCTATGTTGCTCCTGGGAGACACCGACCAGAGCACATGGCTGCAGCGAAGAGGGTGTTGCGATACTTGTGCAGTACGTCGGGCATGGGACTAGTGCTTGGAGGGCGGAGTCCAGTGGTCCTCACTGGGCACGCGGACGCTTCTTGGGCTGACGACCAGGCTACGCAGCGGTCGTCGCAGGGTTACACCTTCAGTCTTGGTTCCGGCTCTGTCTCGTGGCGAGCTACTCGCTCGTCCTCTGTTCTCGGCTCCAGTTGTGAGGCTGAGATCTACGCCGGGGCCATGGCTGCACAGGAGCTTCGCTGGCTCACCTACCTGCTGACTGACCTTGGAGAGCCGCCTCGTTCTCCTCCAGTGCTGTACGTAGACAACAAGGCCATGCTGGCCTTGTGTCGAGAGCAGCGCTTGGAGCACAGAACGAAGCACATTGCTCTCCGTTACTTTCTTGCTCGTGAGCTGCAGCAGCGTGGTCAGTTGCGACTTGCGTACGTGGCCTCTCAGGCCAACACTGCTGATGTGTTCACCAAGGCACTTGCGCCTTGTGACCATCAGCGCTTCTGCACTCAGCTGGGTCTTGTACCTGTCTTGCCTCACTTGCTCTCCTCTTGACCTTACTTGTACTGTCACATATATATACCTGCTCTTGCTTGTCTAGCTCTATATATATATGTGTACTCTTGCATGTGAACTGGCCTTGTGGCCTTGTCGTTGTGCTCGGACTGTGTGGTGACGTTGTGATCCACCCTGAGCTTGCTCTGCTTTGCTTGACTGGTCTTGTGACCCCTTGTTCTCCCCACTTTGCCTATGGGGGTGTGTCAGAACATTATATAGCTTATGCTGTTGTGTAGGCTGTAGTGGGGTATCCCATAGGGGGTACAACCCAATTAGGGTTTTCTATATGTACTCACCTCATTCATAGTTCATTCATCCTCGTTCTTCATTCTTCTCAGGATCAGATTCCGCGTGAGCGGAATTTACTAGCTCGATACCATGATAGAATTGGAACTGAACTGATTGCTTGATAAGGAAGGCACTGGGCCTTAAGTACAAACAGGGTTGGGTTGAGCAAAGCTAGGGAAAGGATGGGATGGGAATCCTAGCAAATCTCCAATTGGTGAGTTGGCAGATTTGCAGGATTACGAGGGAATCCCAACCAGATAGGGTTGGGATTACAAATCTACACCCCACCTACAAAGTAACCTAACCGATATAGAATATAGTACAAAGTGTTGACTGACTATTTCTAACACCCCTGTCCCCCTTCTCCCCTCTATTGCTTCTGCTGCTGCTGTCGACCTTGTTGGCACTGAGGAGGTCGGAGCTGCGTCTGCCCCAAGTGGGAGGCGCCGCAACAGCAAGGGCAAGGGGAGCAAGGGAAGTGGAGGGGACGGTGGGGGCGGCGGTGGAGGCGGTGGAGGAGGCGGAAGGGGTGGCGGTGGAGGTGGGGGTGGTGCCGGGAGTGGGGGCTACAGTGGCGGCAGTGGGGGTGGTGGAGGCAGCGGTGGAGGTGGTGGAGGCAGCGGCAGCGGTGGTGGCGGTGGCGGCGGCGGTGGTGCTGGTCGAGGTGCAGCCGCGCAGCGTGGAGACTTTGGTGGTAGCCAACGCCAGCAGCAGCCGCGTTCCCGTGAGACCCCGTCGGCCCAGCAGCTTCATGAGTGGTACGCTGGGCGTGGGAGGTCTGGGGGTGCTGGTCCCTGCACTTACGTTCTTCGCACCGGCAGTCTTCGTGGGGAGACGTGTGGGCTGCCACACACTACGCAGCGCTGCTTCGGTCGCTTGACTGACGCCTGGCGTGCCCGGTTTCCTGACACTGTTGAGCTCCCTCGCTGGCATGATCTGCTTATGCAGAATGTGGCTATCTTTGATCTTGATTTCGATGCTATCCTTGCTGCCATGTATGCTTTGACTGATAGTGCTGAGGGTGACTGTTACCTGAGTGTCCCGCCCGACCCGGGCATTGCGGCTGCAGCTCTAGGTGCTAGTGCGTCTACTGCTCCAGGTACTGGTGAGTCTGCTGCTCCAGGTACTGGTGAGTCTGCTCTCTCTGGTATTGCACCTACTGAGGCCTTGCACACTTTCACACTTGACTCTGGTGCTTCGCGCTCTTTCTTTAGAGACAGCACCACACTCGCGCCACTCAGTCGGCCTGTCGCAGTCTCCCTGGCTGACCCCTCTGGGGGCCCAGTCCTTGCGCACTCTTCCACGGTTCTACCATATCCTGCAGCCCCGTCGGGCTTGCTGTCGGGACTCCACCTCCCCTCGTTCTCTACGAACCTGGTGAGTGGAGCTGACCTCCAGGACGCGTGGGTTGACCAGTTCGCCCCTGGAGGTCAGCGTGTGACCCACTGCACTTGCTCTCGGACGGGCCGCCACCTGGCCACGTTCACCCGTCGGCCAGGGTCGAGTCTGTACACACTGACTACTGCGTCTCCTCCGGTCTCTGCGTCTGGTCAGGTAGCTGCGTCTAGTCAGGTGTTTGCTGCCGCGTCCAGGTCCAGTCCAGCGTCTGCCCCCTGCTCGTGTCGTCCTCTGTCGCACGAGACTCTCCTTTGGCACCACCGCCTTGGTCACCCCTCCCTGCCTTGTCTTCGAGGTATGGCCTCCCGTACCCTTGTCTCGGGTCTACCCCGGTCCCTCCCTCCCCTTCCTCCGGGGCCTGCCCCTACCTGTCTTCCTTGTGTCGAGGGCCGGCAGCGCGCCGCTCCTCACTCCTCCACGTGCCCTCCGACTGAGGCTCCTTTGCAGACTCTTCACATGGACGTGTGGGGCCCAGCCCGCGTCCGTGGACAGGGTCACAAGCGTTACTTCCTGCTGGTCGTTGACGACTACTCGCGTTACACCACAGTCTTCCCCTTGCGCAGCAAGGGTGAGGTCCCTGAGGTGTTGATCGACTGGATCCACGGTGCTCGTCGCCAACTCAGCGAGAGTTTCGGCTCGGACCATCATGTTCTGCGTTTGCACTCCGACAGGGGTGGTGAGTTTTCCTCCGACCTCCTGAGGGCCTTCTGTCGTGCGGAGGGCATCCGCCAGACGTTCACGCTTCCGGCCTCTCCACAGCCAAATGAGATTGCTGAGCGCCGCATTGGCATGGTCATGGACGTTGCTCGTACGTCCATGATCCATGCGGCCGCTCCCCATTTTCTGTGGCCGTTCGCGGTTCAGTACGCGGCGCATCAGATCAACCTTCAGCCTCATGTCTCCTTGCCGGAGACCACACCTACTCTGAGGTGGACGGGGAAGGTTGGCGATGCGTCCACGTTCAGTGTCTGGGGATCTCGAGCTTTTGTCCGCGATACTTCAGCGGACAAACTGTCCTCTCGTGCCGTTCCCTGTGTCTTCCTTGGCTTCCCCCTTGACGCACCCGGTTGGCAGTTCTAGCACCCCACCTCGCGTCGTGTTCTGTCCTCTCAGGACGTCACGTTTGACGAGTCGGTGTCTTACTACCGTCTCTTTCCTTACCGCACTGCCTCTCTCCCCCCCTCGCCGCTCTTACTAGCACCAGGTACTCCCGCGGTAGACCCCCTCCCCCCCCAGGGTCCTGCCCCCTCAGGTGTGTCCCAGGTAGACCCTGCCGAGCCGGTCGAGGTAGCTGTCGACTCAGGTGCTACTAGGGGTGCTGAGCTTGCGGGTGCGGGGACTGGGGGTACTGAGCCTGAGCGTGTGGAGCCTGGGGGTGCTGAGTCTGGGGGTGCTGAGTCTGGGCGTGTGGAGCCTGAGGGTACTGCGTCTGGAGGTGCTGAGCCTGCGCGTGCTGAGTCTGGAGGTGCTCTAGGTGTCCCGTCGCGGCGGGAGCCCCCCTCTCCGCAGCAGCTTCGTGAGTGGTACTCTCGGCGCTGTCAAGGTGCTGCTAGTGCTGGAGCTGCTGGAGCTGCTGGAGGTGCTGCTGGTGCTGGAGGTGCTACTGGTGCTGGCGCTACTGGAGCTGCTGGAGGTGCTGCTGGTGCTGGATCTGCTGGAGCTGCTGGAGGTGCTACTGGTACTGGAGGTGCTGCTGGTGCTGGAGCTGCTGGAGCTGCTGGAGCTGCTGGAGGTGCTGCTAAAGCTGCTGGAGGTGTTGCTGGTGCTGGAGCTGCTGGAGGTGCTGCTGGGACTGGAGGTGCTGCTGGGACTGGAGACCCTGGGGCTGAGGGTACTGGTTCTGTCTCTGCTGTTTCTGGAGGCGCTGCGCGGCCGCGGCCGTACTACATTCCACTCCTTCAGCAGGTTCTTGGTTCCCCGCCTTCTCCTGGTCCTACTCCTCCTTTCCTGAGTCCACCGCCTGTCCAGTCCCAGTCGCAGTTACAGCCGGCCTCTCCACTGCCTGGTCCTTCTCCTTACTCTGGACCGACTAGAGGTCTTACTGAGCGTCGTGGGCCTGAGTCGCGTCCTGTGTCGCCTGAGTATCGTTCTGCGTCGCCTGTTCGTACTGTTCGCGCTGGTCGTGTGTCACGTTTGCGTCCTCCTCCTGTCCCTGGCACTCACTCTATGACTCTGCGTCCTTCCACTGCTCCACAGCGTGTCCCTCTGCCGTCTCCTCCTGCGTCCTCTCTTCTTGCCGGTCTGGACCCTGCGTCTGACTCCCTTCGTGATGCTCGTCCAGCTGTCACGTGCTTTCTGGCCACTGCTGTCACTGACCCTTTGTTTGAGTCTACTGCTGCGTCTGCTCTTGTTGCTGAGCTTGTTGACTTTGCTGCAGCCTGTCGCCTCGACTACACCACTAGTCTTGTTGCTGAGTCTGCGTCTGCGTCTGTCTGTCCTCCGTCCGTCGGGGGTGAGTGTGCTCTTGGCACGGACGTTCTTGAGGATAGACAGGAGGAGTTTGAGTGCTTTGCCGCTTCTTTACCTCATCTCGTGTCCATGCTGCTTGCCCCTGAGGGAGACCCGGATGCACCAGACATCCCGACCCCGCGCTCTTACGCAGAGGCGATCGAGGGTCCCTACTCCTCTCAGTGGCAGGCAGCCATGGACGTCGAGATGGCTTCCTGGAAGTCCACAGGCACCTACGTAGACGAGGTTCCCCCACCTGGGGCGAACATCGTCAATGGCATGTGGATCTTCAGGGTGAAGCGGCCGCCGGGTTCTCCGCCTGCCTTCAAGGCGCGTTACGTTGCACGTGGCTTCAGTCAGCGACAGGGAGTTGACTTCTTTCAGACCTTCTCCCCTACCCCAAAGATGACCACTCTTCGGGTACTGCTGCACGTTGCTGATCAGCGTGACTATGAGCTCCACTCGCTTGACTTCAGCACAGCCTTCCTACAGGGCAGCCTGCACGAGGAGATATGGCTGTGCCGCCCACCTGGATTCATTGGGTCGTTTCCTCCTAGTACCCAGTGGAGCCTCCGGCGGCCAGTCTACGGTCTCCGCCAGGCACCCCGTGAGTGGCACGACACACTCAGGACGACTCTTGCTGCTCTTGGTTTTGCTCCTTCCACTGCTGACCCTTCTCTGTTTCTACGCACTGACACTACTCTGCCGCCGTTCTACGTTCTCGTGTACGTAGACGACCTCGTCTTTGCTACTGCTGACACTGAGGCACTCGCCCACGTGAAGTCGGAGCTGCAGAAGAGACACACGTGCACAGACAGGTGTTCGTTTCCATGCTCATCCCTACCTCCGCGCCTGCGTCCGCCGCGGCCTCGCCAGCCGCCGCCACCCCGCGCCGCTCCACGGCCTCGTCGCCGCCTCCGCGCCCACGTCGCCGCGGCCTCGCCAGGCGCCGCCGCCCGCGCCGCTCCCCTCCACGGCCTCGACGCTGCCTCCGCGCCCGCGTCGCAGCGGCCTAGCCAGCCGCCGCCGCCCGCGACGCTCCCCTCCACGGCCTCGACGCCGCCTCCGCGCCCACATCGCCGCGGCCTCGCCAGCCGCCACCGCCCGTGCCGCTCCCCTCCGCGGCCTCGACGCCGCCTCCGCGCCCGCGACGCCGCGGCCTCGCCAGCCGCCGCCGCCCGCGCCGCTCCCCTCCGCGGCCTCGACGCCGTCTCCGCGCCCGCGACGCCGTGGCCTCGCCAGCCGCCGCCGCCCGCGCCGCTCCCCTCCGCGGCCTCGACGCCGCCTCCGCGCCCGCGTCGTCGCGGCCTCGCCAGCCGCCGCCGCCCGCGCTGCTCCCCTCCGCGGCCTCGACGCCGCCTCCGCGCCCGCGTCGCCGTGGCCCCACCAGCCGCCGCCGCCCGCGCCGCTCCTCTCCGCGGCCTCGTCACCGCCTCTGCGCCTGCGTCCGCCACGGCCTCGCCAGCCGCCGCCACCTCACGCCGCTTCGCGGCCTCGTAGCCACCTCCACGCCGACCTCCGCTGCCTGCGCCATTCCTCCACCTCCCCACCGCTTCCGCACCCGCGCCACAGCAGCCCCACCAGCTGCCGCCACCTGCGCGCTTCCGTGACCACTGCGGGTCCACCCGCAGCCGTCCCTCATGGCTAACCCCATGCCCTCCCCCTCCCCCCTCCCTCCTCCTATCGATACTTCCTCCATTGACAAATTACAGCTTGCAGCCGACAAATCTGCCATTAACTGGCACTCGTTTGTCGGCAGCATCCGACGAGTCCTCAACGATGCATGGATCCCCCCCTACCGCGTCCTTGACGTCATCCTCCGCCGCCCCCATGCCCTCCCCCCCACCGAACCTGACCACCCCGGCAAGACCCCTCCTCTCCCTCCCCCTCCTGGCGACCCTCCCCTTGAGCCCGAGCTCCAGACTGCCGCCGACCAAGCCACCGCAGATGCAGATTTCATTATGCGTCGCCGTGCCTACCTCATCCGCAAAGCCGAGTACGATGCAGCAGCTGATGCCTACGCCCAGGCCGTTGCTGGCCGCAATGCTCACCTCGCCGTCGTCGCCAAATACAACGACGATATGGCTACCTTCACTCCTAAGTTCATCGCCTGGTCAGCCGTTGACAACCGAGCATGCACCGTCATCCTCGGTGCTCTCCCCGACTCCCTCATGCGCCGCTTCCAGACCCGGGAACTCCGTGCCTCAGTGATATGGGCAGAACTCCATGCTATGTTCGAACGCCGCGACATCAGCTCAGTGGGAATCCTCTTCCAGGAATATTTCTCTATTACCCTCGCCACCTGTGACGGAGCAGTAGACTATGTCGGTCGCATGCGAGAGGTAGCTGATCGCCTCGAAGCCCGCCAAGCCGGTCTCTCCGAACCCCTCCAAATCCATCGCTTCCTCTTCAACCTCACCCCAGACTATGAATCCCGCCTTCACGCCTTTACTGAGGCCAATCCCATGGCCAATATCACTTCTGTTGAACAGTGGATCATCGATACCGAAGTCAAGCTTCGCACCCCCATGGTCAACCTCGCCTCCTCCCACCCTTCCTCCTCCTCTCTCAACGCTACCCAGCCCCGCAAGCAGGGCAAAGGCAACGGCAAAGGGGGAAGTGGGGGCAAGGGAGGCAGCGGTCAAGGAAGCAGCAGCGCAAGCAGCCGTGGTGGCTCTACTGGGGATGAGCACGGCACCCCCAGTCAGGGCGGTCCCTCTGGAAACCGCGGACCCCGCCCTGGCACTCTCCCTCCCTGCACCTATGTCCGTCGCTACGGTCCCCGGGCAGGGACACCCTGCGGTCAAACCAACCATCCCCCTAACACTTGCTTCAAGGCTCTCGATGATGCCTGGTACGCACGGGGCAATGTTGGCACACCTCCCCGCTGGGGTACCGTCTCCCCGCGTCCCTCCCCTGCTGACATCCAAACCCACCCTGCTTATCTCCCCGCCCACCTCCGCCTCCTTGCTCCCCCCACGTCGTTCCTCAATCTTCAGCAGCAGCATCTTCTGCAGCAGCAGCAACAGCAGCAGCAGCTGTTCCAGCAGCAACCACAGCAGCAGCAGCAGCTGTTCCAGCAGCAACCACCGCAGCAGCAGCAGCAGCAGCAGCCCCCATGGGGACCCGGGCTCCCACCCCAGTGGGGACCCAGCACTCCCCCCTGGCAGCAGCAGCAGCTGAACTTCAGCATGGCAGCCACAGCTGCTCAGACCTCCCCTGCTCCCCTGTGGGGTGCCCCACCTCCTCCTGGTAGTATTGTCACTCCCCTCACCCAGGAAAGTTTTCTTGGCAACATTGCTCTTTCCCCTTCATTCCTTCCATGTACCCCTCCACCATTAATGAAACCACTTTCCAGTACTCGGTGTCTTCCTCCTCCTCCCCACCCACTCTGGACTTCGTCCTTGATAGTGGGGCCACTGAGACTGCTCTCAAGGATGCTGGTACACTCACACCCCTCTCTCCTCCCACTCAAGTTCACGGTGCTGACAGCAGTTTCACCATCCCATGCACACATCTCTCCACTCTCCCCTGCACAATCTTCCCCTCCGGTAAGGTAACTGGTCTCCACATCCCCACTCTCCGAAACAACCTCCTCTCCCATCGGGAAATCCAGAATGCAGGTATCACTGCCGTCTATCCAGGTAATGCCACCTACTGTGACCTCTATCACACCGCCACCGGTCGCTTCCTTCTACGCATTCCCCTCTGCCCCCGCACTCGCCTCTACACTCTCCGCACCCCTTGGCCATCCTTCTGCCATGTCACCACTCGTGCTGGCACCTCCACTCACCCTTCCCATCCCCCTACCTCACCTCCACCCCAGCAGCAGCAACAGCAGCAACAGCAGCCGCCGCAGGGGCAGCATCCGCAGCAGCAGCAGCGGCAGCAGCAGCAGCCGCCGCAGCAGGGGCAGCAGTAGGGGCCGCAGCAGCAGCAGCCGCCGTCGCAGGGGCAACAGCAGGGGCCGCAGCAGCAGCAGCAGCAGCACCAGCAGCCGCCGCAGCAAGGGCAGCCGCCGCAGCAGCAACAGCAGCAGCCACCTCCCCCTCTCCCACCCTCACTCACTCCAACCCCCTCCACCTCCGACCATCTCTCCCACCCCGCTGTACTGCTACATCACCGACTCGGCCACCCCAATTTCGCCGCTCTCCGCACTGCCATCACCTCTCGCCTCCTTCACAGCCTCCCTCCCACTCTCCCTCCCCTCCCTTCCTCTCCAGCCCCTCCATGCCCCTCCTGCATCCACGGCAAACTCAAACAGTCTCCCCACCACAGCCACCCATCCTTTGCTCCCGCTCCCATTGACCTAGTCCATATGGACCTCTGGGGACCCTCCCCCACTCGCTCCCGTCAGGGCCATCGCTACATGCTGGTCCTCGTAGACGACCACAGCCGCTACTCCTCCATTTTCCTCTTCCACACGAAAGACCAGGCACCGACTGTGATCACCCACTGGGCAGAGCAATGCTGCGCCCACTTCAACCGTCCCATCGGCCGCCTTCACTCTGACGGCGGCGGAGAATTCCTCAACCGCACCCTCTCCCACTACTGCGCCACCCATGGCATCCAACAGTTCCCCATTCCTCGCAGCAGAATGGTGTCGCAGAAAGCCGCATTCGCGAAATCACCAAAATCGCTCGTTGCCTCCTCGCTCACGCCTCCACCCCTCCTTCCCTCTGGGGCTATGCTCTGCTCCATGCTGCCCTCCTCCTCAACCTTCACTCTCATCCTCAACACACTGCCATCACCCCCACGGAACTCTGGTCAGGCATGAAACCTGACGCTGCCGGTCTCCGTGTCTGGGGCTGCAAGGCATACGTTCTTATCCCTCCTTCCGACCGCACCCACGGCAAGCTCGCTTCTCGCGCCCTCGAGTGTGTCTATCTCGGACACAACCGCGACTCGCCTGGCTACCTCTTCCTCCACCCTCCCTCCGGTCGCCTCATCCGCAGCATTGACGTCGTCTTTGACGAAACCACCCCGTACTACTCCTCTCCACCACCAGACCCCCTCCCTTCTCCTACCCGTCCTCTCGCCTGGACCGACACTGTCCTCCCTCCCCTCCTCCCTCCTGCGCCTCTACTACCACCTCTCCCTGCTCCACCTCCACCGCCCTCCTCTGCTGACATCTACGATCCTACTGCACCTGCATCCCCTGCCCACTCCGCCGCCCCCCCTCTCCCCTTCCCCTCCTCCCCTCCCTCTCCTTCATCCCAGCAGCAGCAGCAGCAGCAGCAGCAGCAGCAGCAGCAGCAGGGGCAGCAGCAGCAGCAGCAGCAGCAGCAGCAGGGGCAGCAGCCGGGGCAGCAGCAGGGGCAGCAGCAGCCGCGGCAGCAGCCGGGGCAGCAGCAGGGGCAGCAGCTGGGGCAGCAGCAGGGGCAGCAGCAGCAGGAGGAGCAGCAGCCGCAGCAGCAGCAGGGGCTTCAGCAGCACCAGCAGCAGCAGCGGCGGAGGGCGACTGCCCGCTCCTCACCCTTCCTCCTCCCTCGCATGCACACCCGCTCCCTTGATCCCATCCTTGGCACACCGCCTTCTCCCTCCCTCAACCTGCTAGAGGACTTCCATGAGGAACTCACTATGGTCCAGCGCCACACTCCCTCTCTCACCCCCCTCTACCCTGGCTTCCTCGGCACTCTTATCCTTGCCGCAGTCTCCGCTCCCACCATC
Source organism: Closterium sp. Naga37s-1 (assembly GCA_947471745.1). Classification (NCBI taxonomy): domain Eukaryota; kingdom Viridiplantae; phylum Streptophyta; class Zygnematophyceae; order Desmidiales; family Closteriaceae; genus Closterium; species Closterium sp. Naga37s-1. The sequence goes on along the minus strand of CANJKZ010000120.1, from coordinate 3,183,606 downwards.
TTCGTCCCCTCCACCTTCCAGGAAGCTATCACCTGCCCAGATGCCGACAAATGGATAGCCGCCATCTTCCTGGAATGTGAGGCCTTCGTCCGCAACGACTCTTTCATCGACGTGCCCCTCCCTCCTGACGCCAACCTTGTCGAGGGCAAGTGGATCTTCCGAGTAAAGCAGCTGCCGGGAGAAGAACCAGTCTACAAGGCCCGCTATGTCGCCAAGGGCTTTACACAGACTTGGGCTGAGGACTACTGGTTCACATTCGCCCCTACCGTTAAGCCACCTACCCTTCGCGCCCTTCTCGACGTTGGTGCGCGCGACAACATGGAGATTGACTCCATGGACGTCTCCAACGCATTCTTGCAAGGCGAGCTGCACGAGCGTATTTTCCTACGCCGACCTCCCGGGTTTCACGCTGCTTTCCCCGGCAATAACGTCTGGCAACTACGTCGACCAGTCTACGGTCTGAAGCAGGCACCACGAGAATGGCATGCAAAGCTGTCTGCCACTCTCCAGTCCCTCGGTTTCTCTGCCTCCCACTCCGATGCCAGCCTCTTCATCCGCTCTTCCCCTCGTCGCTTCTTCATCTCGGTCTACGTTGACGACATGATCCTGCTTGCTGATTCCAGGACCGACATGGACCAGGTGAAGCAGTCCCTTCAGGACCGTCTCAAGTGCAAGGACCTTGGTCCGCTGCAGAACTACCTCGGCATGACCATCACCCGCGACCGATCCGCCCGCACCATCACCCTCTCCCAGTCCCATTACATCGGCCAGGTGCTGGAGAAGTTCGAGATGGCGCAGGCCAAACCGGTCTCCACCCCCCTCCCCTTCGGTCACCAGCTGGCGCCACCCACCTCCCCCTCCGCCTCCTCCCGTCCCTATGCCGAACTCGTTGGTCGCTGATGATGTGCACTCGCCCCGACCTTGCCTACCCCATCAGCGTCCTCGCTCGGTTCGTCGGCTCCGGCCGCCACACTGAGGAACACTGGACTGCCGCCAAGCGAGTTCTCCGCTACCTCCGAGGCACCAAGGATCACGCCCTCATATTGGGTGGTTCCTCCCCTCCCCTTCTCTCTGGCTTCAGTGACTCCTCCTGGGCGGACTCCCAGCCAGACCGCCGCTCCTCACAAGGCTATGGCTTCACGCTTGGCAGCGGACTTATCAGCTGGCGTTCTACTCGCTCATCTGCCGTTGCCCTCTCCTCCTGCGAAGCCGAACTCTATGCTGGCACCATGGCTGCACAAGAGTCCCGTTGGCTCTGCTTTCTTCTAGCCGAGCTTGGTGCCCCGCAGCGCTGTCCCACACTCTGGTGTGACAATGCCAGCACCATCCATCTCACCCAGGACCCAGTCTTTCACGGCCGCTCCAAGCACATCGAGCTCCGCTACTTCTTCATCCGTGACCTCGTCCAGCAAGGCCTCATTGCCGTCCACAAGATCGCTGCTGCGGCCAACTTGGCTGATATATTTACCAAAGCCCTTCTCCGCCCTGCGCACTCTGCTCTTCTCCGTCTCATCGGCCTCGGCCCTCCCGACGTGCCTTGATTCAGGGGTTGCTACTCTCCAGCCTTTCCACATATCTGCAGGTTACGGGGTTGTGTTAGAATATCTCTCCTCTTGCAACCTGCATATATGCTATAGGATAGGCTAGAGATAAGCACCCAAACTTAGTTTGGGTGTACAAACAGGGGTAACCCAGTTTGTAGGTTGGAACCCAACCTTGGTCCAATTATTGGACACCAAAAGGTTGGGTTGGGTAGAATTATTGGCTCCCTCCAATAATGTTGGCCCAACCCCACCTTGGCCAACATTATTGGACCCCACCAATAATCACCCAACCCAACTTCTTGGTTGGGGTCCAATAATGCCAACCTAGGCTAGTATCCAAACCCCAACTATGTATACCCCCATCATTCTCAATCAAAGCATCAACTTCTATTCTAACTCTTATTTCCCACAACCTCAGCACTCCACATGTCTGCATACCTCAGCACTCCACATGTCTGCATACCTCAGCTCAGCACTCCACATGTCTGCATACCTCAGCACTCCACTGCAACTTGCCACACCGTGCCAAACGAGAGGTCATGAAGGGATGGAATGAATGAAGGTACCAACCAAGGAAGGACTGGCAGGCAGGAGAGAGGCACGGAATGGAGGGAAGGTGATGAGGAAAGTGACCTTTGAGGTGCCTTAAAAGGGAAGGGTGGTGAGGAAGGTGCACGAAAAGGAGTGGAACTTGGAAGGGCCAGAAGAAAGAGTGTTGCGGTAGACAGGGGGATGAATCAAGACACAGATGGAGTGAAACAGAAAAGGGTGGGGGGGGGGGCGAGAGGAACAATGGAGGGAGAAGGGATCGGAGAAAGGGCTTTCATAAATGAATGCATAGTACAGCTAAGGAGCATTGCAAATGATCGGTATCATGACGACGCAAATCAGAATACCGGGGAGGGGCGTGAGAAGGTGAGGAGGCTTCTTCCAGCCATGCAGCACCCAGCCATGTAGCACCCAACCATGCAGCACCCAACCATGCAGCACTCAGCCATGCAGCACTCAGCCATGCAGCACTCAGCCATGCAGCACTCAGCCATACATCACTCGCAGCAGGACGCACCTGCCCGGCTGCTTGCTGGTGGCGAAGGCTAAGGCCGTCTGGTCGGCGGCAAAGACGATGAATGGCCGCCCGGACCAGCTGCCTGCGCGCATCCGCCCTGCCCAGGCCAAAGCATCTGGCACTCGAGTCGTCAGGGAATTTCATAGCAGCTTCATCTCCCTCGGGCCACTCCTCCCACTCTGGTAGGCGACTGCTTCCATCCACAGGCTCGGGAACAGCACTGAACCTGACCAGCAGGCTTGGAAGATCCCGAAGCGGGTGGCGCATGGGCAGGACCTTGCCCCGTGGGTTGCCCTTGAAGCAGCTCTTGGCGGAGATGAAATCTGAGCCGTAGATCCGAAGCCATTGCAAGATGCAGGCAACCCGATATGTGAGCAGCCCTCATATTGACTGTGTTGACAGGCACGAGGCAAGTCTCACGGGAGGCGGACACAGACACCGTCTTCCTCCGCCTCTCCCTCTCCCAGGTAAGACCCACCCTCCACCTCTCCCAGGTGCAACCCGCCCTCCACATCTCCCAGGTGCAACCCGCCCTCCACCTCTCCCAGGTGCAACCCGCCCTCCACCTCTCCCAGGACATGGAGGACATGATCTGTGTTGACAGGCACGTGGCAAGTCTCACGGGACCCTCTGGTACAAGAGTTGGAAGTGGCACAACTGCCGGTCGAACTCCTGCCAAGGTTAGGTCTGGCTCGGGCTGAAGTAGCAGCCGCTTTGTAAGCTGGGCGCCCTGTTGTTGGTGCCACTGCTGCTGCTGTTCCAGGTTTTCCACCTGTTGTCCCTCTCCCTTTCATCCCTGCTGCCCCTCCCCCTTTCATTTCTGTTGCCAGCCTGAGCGTTGACAGCCTTCCCCTGGCCTCCGTGACGGCTGCATCTTCCACAATGCTGGTGGTGGTGGTGGACCCCGCAAAGAACATCGCTCCCAGCTTGCGGTGCTCTGGTCTGGAGAACACTGATGCGACTGCCAGTGCGAAGTCCCTCTCTTCCCCCCCTCCATGCTCCAGAATCGAAGCCATACCATCCACATACCCCTCCCACACACGCCCCTTCAGATGCTCCCTCCACTTCAAGTCCTTCCTATCCCTCCCACACCTGCTAGCAACCCCTTTGACCTCTACCATATTCGCTGTCTCCTCCCCACCTCCGTGCTTCACAGAATCAACCCCATGTGGTGCCGCCACCAGCCCCCTTACGGGCCTTCTCTCTTCCCCTTCTCGCCCACCAACCATCAGGTCAAGCTCCCTCCCAAGTCTCCTTGTCTGCTCTCCACTGCCTTCACTCACACGGTCACCCATCTCCCTTTCCCCTCCCCTTGCTACTTCCCAGCATTCTTTCCCCTGCCTCCCCCCCTCTCCTCAGCATGCGCCTTCTCCAGCCCGCCTGACAGCACATGCTGCACAAAGAACCCAAACCCTTCCTGCAAATCAGCGCTCTCCTTCACCCCCAGCACCAGCACCAGCATGGAAGCTGCACAGTCCTACTCCTCCTGCCTGCCCGCCCCCAGCTCAGCCACCAAAGCTGGGTACACCAAATCATCAATATTAGCATGAGCTTTCCATAGCGTGTCGATTCGGGGCAATCTTGCTACAAGCACAAGGAAGGCAGCAAAGCTGACAGCACGGCGGTAGGCAGCCCAGCAGTTGCTGCAACGCCAGCAATAGGTCCACACAGCAGAATGAACAGCAGCAACAGTTAGAGCAGATGCAGCAGGAATGGCCAGAATGGCAGGCAGGCGGGATCTGATTTTCCCCAGGTCCATGAGCACGCCCACACGAGGCTCAGCCATCCACTCGAGAATCATTACCTCGGCACAGACAAACGGCGCAAGAGTGCCCTTGCACATGAACTGCGCAAGCGGCTCCTCCTCCTCCTCCTCCTCCTCCTCCTCCTCCTCCTCCTCCTCCTCCTCCTCCTCCTCCTCCTCCTCCTCCTCCTCTTGCTTCCCAAACGCTGGGACTCGAAAGGAATACTCCAGCACACTCCTGTTGACCACGTTCAGGTGTGCAAGGGGGTGGAGCGAGGCTGCGGTGTGTGCAGGAGGGATCGGAAGAGGTCAAGACTCTGCATGGTGAGAGCACGCTCTGCATGGTGAGAGCACGCTCTGCTCCAAGGCTGACCACTTGGTCAAAGCAGCACTCGCACTCTGCCGCATCCCACCAGCCATGCACGTCCAAGTAGTGAACCATGTCGGCTCGACACAGCAAGGGAGGCTTCCTCGGTGCTTCCTGAGCTCCCATTCCCCCTACCCTATCCCACCGGCGGTCTGAGCAACTGCCTGCATGTGAGAGTTCCACCGCCTCATCACCTCGTGCCGACCACGCCAAATCTCCTCCTTGAAGTCCGAAAGACCTCCACCGCAGGATGCGCTGCTCCCTGGTAGATCTCCGTTCAGCTTCATGTCCTCGCCCTCGTCTTCGTCGCTGCTGGACCCGATGTGGTCCCACTTGCTGTAATCGACTGTAGATGTAGCAGCAGCAGTGATTGGAGCAGCACCTGTAGGTGCAGGTGCAGTCGCAACAGTAGGAGGAGCAGCAGGAGCTACAGCAGCAGGAGCAGCAATCACAGCAACAGTTGGTGCAGCAGGAGGGAGAGCAGCAGCAGCGGGAAACACCTCAGGAGCGACCACGACAGCACGAGCAGCAGGAGCAGCGGCAACATCCGGAGGCACAGTCGCAACAGGTGGAGCAGCAGGAGCCTTCACGCTCTGATCAGCTGCCTCCTTGCGCTTCCCATCTTCATCTCCACTCACTGCCTTCACGGGAAGCACCTTGATGGTAGAACTCGGTTTCAGCTTCGCTTGCTCCACAGCAGGCTTTGGGGGGGGAGCACAGGGAAAAATGGCGTGAAACCATGGACAGGGAATTAAAGGCGCTGGAAGACAGAAACAATAGGAAGATAGTACCCATCGGACTGGCACGCAACAAAACCATTCTCACGGGAAAATGGGTCTTCCGCGTGAAGACGAAAGCCGACGGAACAATTGATAAATTCAAGTCAGGATGGGTTGTGCGTGGCTTCAACCAAGAACACGGACGAGACTTCACCGAAACCTTTGCGCCGGTCAGCCGACATACCTCTTTACGAATCCTCATCGCGATAGCCGCCAAGAAGCGGAAGAAGCTTCGCCAAATTGACGTGGCTAACGAATTTCTCTACGCTCCCATCGACGCCGAAATCTTCGTCGAGCAACCACACGGATCTGACACAGACCCTAATCAAGGTTGTCAGCTGGTGAAATCCTTGTACGACATCAAGCAAGCTCCGCGGCTGTGGCAGCAGTACCTACACGCTCAATTATTCCGTATCGGCTTTCAGCAACTACCACACAACCAGGGCATGTACAGACTCACAAAGGAAGCCGAGTACATTATGCTCATCGTGTACGTAGACGACTTACTCTACATAGGCTCCACCGACGGCATCACCAACTGGTTTGAAGGGGAGCTGCAACAAGATCTCTCACTCACGGTTTCCTCTACCGTGACCTAGTACCTTGGACTCAACATTCTAGACGGAGAGAACGCGATCTACCTCAGTGCCGCAAAATACGCCGACACCATCGCAAACCGCTTCGGACTGACGCTAGCCTCCATTTCCACGCCCTACCGCTACACCGCGGGAAATCACAAGGAAAAAACCAACCTGCTTGGACCTGCCAGCCTACGCGACTACCAACGAAAACTGGGCTGTTTGCTCTTCGCAGCCGTCACGTGCCGACCGGATCTGTCATACTCAGCGAGTCAGCTTGCTACCCACCTCAAGCGGCCCGAAGCAGAGCATATGGCCGAACTCGACCGCGCCTTACACTACCTCATCAGCACGCCAACGATCGGCCTAACCTACCACAAGACCGGAACCACTACTCCAAAGCTAATCGGCTACGTGGATGCTGACCACGCAGGCGATTCTGATAACAGGCGATCGCGCACCAACTACATCTATCGACTCGAGTCCGTCGGTCCAAGGTGTCCGCTACGCCCGCATTGGCTACGGGTTCGACCATGGTGACTATCGCTGCTGCCGACCTACGAACGACTTAGTAGGTGCAAAAGTCGGCTCCTATCCGAAGGTCGCGTGTTCGATACACGCTCACCGCACCATGAGGATAATCACTCTACAACGGTAGTGAGATAGACTATGGGGTTGGCACGAACTACTAGAGGTGATCGTAGCTTTGCCTAGTTCCTTGGTGCTTGCACAATCACGGGAGAAATTGGCAAGAGTTTCCACTAGCAAAGTTGGAGTTACAGAATTGTTGAACAAGCAATGACAAGAATGACTACATCAGGCACCTAGCAACTCTGCAGCTAGCCTGGTCGACAGACAGCACAGCATGGTCGACCGCCTGCCAGCGTTGCGTAGAGGAGCCGCGCCAGCACTGCAGAAAGGCGACCTGCCAACACAGCAAGTCGACGGTGTGCCAACGCTGCAGCAGAGCGGCTGTCCAGCGTTGCCCCGTAGAAGACAGCAGTGCGCACGCTCACAGGTGCATGCAGACGATTGGCCCGACTTGCACCGTTGTGCATCCGTCGGCTATTGTTTGTGCATGATGAGCCACATCGACTTCGGGATACCAACCCGAAGTCGCCTTCGCCATCGCGACCTCGACGAAGTTCGCGTGCCTCCGCAGAACCCGCCAAGCAGGTTACCCGGTCGACCTGGACAACCCCAGGTGCTCTGGTCGATCACCAAGTGCCTCTGGTCGACCACCGGGTCCCTCTGGTCGACCACAGCTCCCGTCGAGCTACCCCCTGGTCGACGGACCCCTTCCATCGACCAGAACTGTCAACTGTTGTCGCCGAGCTCCCCTCATCGACCGCTGCTCACTTGTCAGGTCGACAGACTGCTCTGTCGACCTCCCGGTCGAACTGCCCCTCCTGGTCGACGGCCCACCTGTCGCCCAGACCAGTCAGTTGCAGCTGTCGAGCTCCCTGGTCGACAGCAACACCACAGCGGTCCCCTGCAGCTCGACGAAGCCCGTCGAGCAGCTCTCCCACTGTGGATGGTCGGCTGCTACTCCCGTACATCCAACCAAGTCGTCGGCGTTGCCCAAGCGAGGGCGGGGCCAACACTTCACTCCCGTTAACACTCACCACTGCCAACTCCCCATTCACCACACCACTGAAAACTCCCCTTTCACCTCACCACTGCCAACTCCCCATTCACCTCACCACTGCCAACTCCCCATTCACCTCACCACTGCCAACTTCCCATTCACCTCACCACTGCCAACTCCCCATTCACCTCACCACTGCCAGCTCCCCATTCACCTCACCACTGCCAACTCCCCATTCACCTCACCACTGCCAACTCCCCATTCACCACACCACTGAAAACTCCCCTTTCACCTCACCACTGCCAACTCCCCATTCACCTCACCACTGCCAACTCCCCATTCACCTCACCACTGCCAGCTCCCCATTCACCTCACCACTGCCAACTCCCCATTCACCTCACCACTGCCAACTCCCCATTCACCACACCACTGAAAACTCCCCTTTCACCTCACCACTGCCAACTCCCCATTCACCTCACCACTGCCAACTCCCCATTCACCTCACCACTGCCAGCTCCCCATTCACCTCACCACTGCCAACTCCCCATTCACCTCACCACTGCCAACTCCCCATTCACCACACCACTGAAAACTCCCCTTTCACCTCACCACTGCCAACTCCCCATTCACCTCACCACTGCCAACTCCCCATTCACCTCACCACTGCCAACTCCCCATTCACCTCACCACTGCCAACTCCCCATTCACCTCACCACTGCCAACTCCCCATTCACCTCACCACTGCCAACTCCCCATTCAGCTCACCACTGCCAACTCCCCTTTCACCTCACCACTGCCAACTCCCCTTCAACCTCACCAATGCCAACTCCCCTTTCACCTCACCACTGCCAACTCCCCTTTCACCTCACCACTGCCAACTCCCCTTTCACCTCACCACTGCAAACTACACATTCACCTCACCACTGCCAATTCCCCATTCACCTCACCACTGCCAACTCCCCTTTCACCTCACCACTGCCAACTCCCCTTTCACCACTGCCAACTCCCCTTTCACCACACCACTGACTTTCTGTGCCTTACATTGCGCCTTCTATTACGGCGACGAGACCTCATTGCAGGAGATCCAGCCTATGCGGAGGGAGTCAACCTACGGTACTATCCTACGGAATCGTTCTCCTCGAAGGTTGTTATTTTGTCGATGTAGGGTTCGGGGAAGTGATGAACGAGCGAGAAAAGGATGTGCTGCTGGAGGTGAATGAGCTTGGCGTGATTGCCGCTAGTGTGAGATTTCAATCGAGAGAATGTTTTCCTCTGCTCTGCTCTCTTCGCCCATTCAGTCTCGAGTTGTTTTGCTGATGTTTTGCATTTGGTGGTGCTGGGCTGGCGATTCTTTCGGTGGTTGAGGTCGCCCGAAGTCGCAGGATAGGCTTCCTGGGCTGGTTTGGTGAGGTGACCAATCAAAATGCATCACACACAACCCAACCTGTCACTTCGGTGCAAATAACATAGCAACCAGCCGTCAAGTGTTTTGCAGTTGACCACAATTTCCGGTATTTGATATCCTGGCTTTAAAAGTGAGCAAGAAAGGTGAAATTGAAGGATAATGCACACTCCAGTGGTCCAGGGGAGTACAATGATTTCACCCCAGGGGGGTAGAATACGGTACGATAAGCACATGCGCTTATAATTTGACTCAACTATTAGCGCACCCCCCTAAAAAACGCTGCTTCATTATAAGCGCACCTGCGCTTACATCCGGGGTATTACGGCATAAACAGCCAGGATCCGATAAGACCAATTTGTCATATCAGGGTGATAAAGTATATCCGAGGGATAACGGTACTAGAATGAGTACAGGGGATATATATAATCCTTTACCCTCTAAAATGCACCTCAGTCGTAGGAAATTTGCCAGGCAACCCCTTTCTTCTCTTCTCCCCCTCACCCCCATCCCATCCCACCCCCCACCCCACCCTTCCCCATCCCATGCTGTACTATTTCTGATTGTGACAATAGCGAACAGACCTCATTTACGAAAGGGAGTATTGTTTCACACTTCATAACTTGTTACGGTAGTGTCAAGTCTCAAGAGAGCATGGTAATGTCGTAACAAGGCTACAACTTGTACCGTATGGTAGACAGCCCAACCTAACGACCAGGTGAGTACTCCTGCACAGGGATTGTAAGTTTGAAGCCATAATGTTTGCACAACCAAGGGCTGGCACCGAAGTAGAGGTGGCCGTCTATGGCTGAGTAAGGAACAGTGTAGCTGCAAGAAAACAGGTCACGCTCAAAACATCAGACAAGACAACCACAATCTGGATGAGCAACGAAATGAATGGCCCAGACAAGATCGCACGCACCGGTATTGCTGGCCAAGAGCTTCAAATTCGTGCAGCTTCCGTGCAGCTTTGAAGTTGCACTTCTGATAGTCCTCTTTCGTATAGAACTCATACAGCTTCTTATGAGGAACGACTCCCACGTTTATAAACTCTGTGGAGGAGATATGAATGGAAAGAATTGAGTGAAAGCGAGAGAGAGAGAGAGAGAGAGAGAGAGAGAGAGAGAGAGAGAGAGAGAGAGAGAGAGAGAGAGAGAGAGGGGAAGAGATAGGTACCGATTTCGTCTGACGGATTCACCTTGCCCCACCGCCAAGAATTTTCATAATAAAATGCATACGTCTTGACCTGAAGCACATGCAACGGAATAGGGTTAGACTTTTAACAATTAGTAAAAAGCACAGAGGTCCAGGCCGGTCACGTAGACGGCTGAGGTTACGGTCGAGTCGCTGGCTTCAGCTAGAAGCCAGTTCGTAAGGGATGGATGTTGGGGGGAGGAGCAAGATGGCGGTGCAATGTCACTCATTTCTTATGCTCACGAACCTTAGTGGGCTTGCTGTTAGTGGTCTTGTTGGCAGTGGTGGTGTTGCTGGGACTGGGCATCAGCCGCACCGATTCTGAACCTGCGGACACATGAACAACACGAGATGTATGAAGCGGGAGCTTGGAGGGTTGGCGTAAGAGCATTTGAGTCGTCTCAAAAGCGCATCGCGTCGGAACCTACGGACACACAAACGAATTGACGTAGAGCAAAGCGATGGACGAAAATCCAGAGAGTAGAAAGTGAGCTGAAGATCGCAAGTTGAGAAATACGTAAGATACGTGCCGAGCACGGCTCAAACCCGCGGGAGGTAACGTGGGTAAGAGCCGTTGAGAGTGAGGGTGAGAGCGAGTGAAGAAGGCGCGAGGGGGTGGGGATGGTAGTAGTACCACAGACGAGGACGAGAATCACAGCAGCAGTCAAGCCGAGAGGGAGAAGCCGCGCCATTGTGCCAGCGTTCGCAAGACAACTCGCGGATAAACTTGAGGATTGAAACAGTTGTGATAACAATCCCTGATAAGGCCCATTTTATACCGTACACTGTCCGTCCATGCCACTGCCAGTCGATGGAACCTCCCCTGACCCACCCACGGTGGGGCGAACACCGAACGTGTTCGGGCGAACACCGAACACGTTCGCCCCAAAAAATTTTAGCCAAAAAAAATCCTGTTCAGTTCGTCTCGAACACGTTCGAGGCGAACCGTGTTCGGGCGAACCGAACAGGTGTTCGTTTCCATGCTCATCCCTACCTCCGCGCCTGCGTCCGCCGCGGCCTCGCCAGCCGCCGCCACCCCGCGCCGCTCCACGGCCTCGTCGCCGCCTCCGCGCCCACGTCGCCGCGGCCTCGCCAGGCGCCGCCGCCCGCGCCGCTCCCCTCCACGGCCTCGACGCTGCCTCCGCGCCCGCGTCGCAGCGGCCTAGCCAGCCGCCGCCGCCCGCGACGCTCCCCTCCACGGCCTCGACGCCGCCTCCCCGCCCACATCGCCGCGGCCTCGCCAGCCGCCACCGCCCGTGCCGCTCCCCTCCGCGGCCTCGACGCCGCCTCCGCGCCCGCGACGCCGCGGCCTCGCCAGCCGCCGCCGCCCGCGCCGCTCCCCTCCGCGGCCTCGACGCCGTCTCCGCGCCCGCGACGCCGCGGCCTCGCCAGCCGCCGCCGCCCGCGCCGCTCCCCTCCGCGGCCTCGACGCCGCCTCCGCGCCCGCGTCGTCGCGGCCTCGCCAGCCGCCGCCGCCCGCGCTGCTCCCCTCCGCGGCCTCGACGCCGCCTCCGCGCCCGCGTCGCCGTGGCCCCACCAGCCGCCGCCGCCCGCGCCGCTCCTCTCCGCGGCCTCGTCACCGCCTCTGCGCCTGCGTCCGCCACGGCCTCGCCAGCCGCCGCCACCTCACGCCGCTTCGCGGCCTCGTAGCCACCTCCACGCCGACCTCCGCTGCCTGCGCCATTCCTCCACCTCCCCACCGCTTCCGCACCCGCGCCACAGCAGCCCCACCAGCTGCCGCCACCTGCGCGCTTCCGTGACCACTGCGGGTCCACCCGCAGCCGTCCCTCATGGCTAACCCCATGCCCTCCCCCTCCCCCCTCCCTCCTCCTATCGATACTTCCTCCATTGACAAATTACAGCTTGCAGCCGACAAATCTGCCATTAACTGGCACTCGTTCGTCGGCAGCATCCGACGAGTCCTCAACGATGCATGGATCCCCCCCTACCGCGTCCTTGACGTCATCCTCCGCCGCCCCCATGCCCTCCCCCCCACCGAACCTGACCACCCCGGCAAGACCCCTCCTCTCCCTCCCCCTCCTGGCGACCCTCCCCTTGAGCCCGAGCTCCAGACTGCCGCCGACCAAGCCACCGCAGATGCAGATTTCATTATGCGTCGCCGTGCCTACCTCATCCGCAAAGCCGAGTACGATGCAGCAGCTGATGCCTACGCCCAGGCCGTTGCTGGCCGCAATGCTCACCTCGCCGTCGTCGCCAAATACAACGACGATATGGCTACCTTCACTCCTAAGTTCATCGCCTGGTCAGCCGTTGACAACCGAGCATGCACCGTCATCCTCGGTGCTCTCCCCGACTCCCTCATGCGCCGCTTCCAGACCCGGGAACTCCGTGCCTCAGTGATACGGGCAGAACTCCATGCTATGTTCGAACGCCGCGACATCAGCTCAGTGGGAATCCTCTTCCAGGAATATTTCTCTATTACCCTCGCCACCTGTGACGGAGCAGTAGACTATGTCGGTCGCATGCGAGAGGTAGCTGATCGCCTCGAAGCCCGCCAAGCCGGTCTCTCCGAACCCCTCCAAATCCATCGCTTCCTCTTCAACCTCACCCCAGACTATGAATCCCGCCTTCACGCCTTTACTGAGGCCAATCCCATGGCCAATATCACTTCTGTTGAACAGTGGATCATCGATACCGAAGTCAAGCTTCGCACCCCCATGGTCAACCTCGCCTCCTCCCACCCTTCCTCCTCCTCTCTCAACGCTACCCAGCCCCGCAAGCAGGGCAAAGGCAACGGCAAAGGGGGAAGTGGGGGCAAGGGAGGCAGCGGTCAAGGAAGCAGCAGCGCAAGCAGCCGTGGTGGCTCTACTGGGGATGAGCACGGCACCCCCAGTCAGGGCGGTCCCTCTGGAAACCGCGGACCCCGCCCTGGCACTCTCCCTCCCTGCACCTATGTCCGTCGCTACGGTCCCTGGGCAGGGACACCCTGCGGTCAAACCAACCATCCCCCTAACACTTGCTTCAAGGCTCTCGATGATGCCTGGTACGCACGGGGCAATGTTGGCACACCTCCCCGCTGGGGTACCGTCTCCCCGCGTCCCTCCCCTGCTGACATCCAAACCCACCCTGCTTATCTCCCCGCCCACCTCCGCCTCCTTGCTCCCCCCACGCCGTTCCTCAATCTTCAGCAGCAGCATCTTCTGCAGCAGCAGCAACAGCAGCAGCAGCTGTTCCAGCAGCAACCACAGCAGCAGCAGCAGCTGTTCCAGCAGCAACCACCGCAGCAGCAGCAGCAGCAGCAGCAGCCCCCATGGGGACCCGGGCTCCCACCCCAGTGGGGACCCAGCACTCCCCCCTGGCAGCAGCAGCAGCTGAACTTCAGCACGGCAGCCACAGCTGCTCAGACCTCCCCTGCTCCCCTGTGGGGTGCCCCACCTCCTCCTGGTAGTATTGTCACTCCCCTCACCCAGGAAAGTTTTCTTGGCAACATTGCTCTTTCCCCTTCATTCCTTCCATGTACCCCTCCACCATTAATGAAACCACTTTCCAGTACTCGGTGTCTTCCTCCTCCTCCCCACCCACTCTGGACTTCGTCCTTGATAGTGGGGCCACTGAGACTGCTCTCAAGGATGCTGGTACACTCACACCCCTCTCTCCTCCCACTCAAGTTCACGGTGCTGACAGCAGTTTCACCATCCCATGCACACATCTCTCCACTCTCCCCTGCACAATCTTCCCCTCCGGTAAGGTAACTGGTCTCCACATCCCCACTCTCCGAAACAACCTCCTCTCCCATCGGGAAATCCAGAATGCAGGTATCACTGCCGTCTATCCAGGTAATGCCACCTACTGTGACCTCTATCACACCGCCACCGGTCGCTTCCTTCTACGCATTCCCCTCTGCCCCCGCACTCGCCTCTACACTCTCCGCACCCCTTGGCCATCCTTCTGCCATGTCACCACTCGTGCTGGCACCTCCACTCACCCTTCCCATCCCCCTACCTCACCTCCACCCCAGCAGCAGCAACAGCAGCAACAGCAGCCGCCGCAGGGGCAGCATCCGCAGCAGCAGCAGCGGCAGCAGCAGCAGCCGCCACAGCAGGGGCAGCAGCAGGGGCCGCAGCAGCAGCAGCCGCCGTCGCAGGGGCAACAGCAGGGGCCGCAGCAGCAGCAGCAGCAGCACCAGCAGCCGCCGCAGCAAGGGCAGCCGCCGCAGCAGCAACAGCAGCAGCCACCTCCCCCTCTCCCACCCTCACTCACTCCAACCCCCTCCACCTCCGACCATCTCTCCCACCCCGCTGTACTGCTACATCACCGACTCGGCCACCCCAATTTCGCCGCTCTCCGCACTGCCATCACCTCTCGCCTCCTTCACAGCCTCCCTCCCACTCTCCCTCCCCTCCCTTCCTCTCCAGCCCCTCCATGCCCCTCCTGCATCCACGGCAAACTCAAACAGTCTCCCCACCACAGCCACCCATCCTTTGCTCCCGCTCCCATTGACCTAGTCCATATGGACCTCTGGGGACCCTCCCCCACTCGCTCCCGTCAGGGCCATCGCTACATGCTGGTCCTCGTAGACGACCACAGCCGCTACTCCTCCATTTTCCTCTTCCACACGAAAGACCAGGCACCGACTGTGATCACCCACTGGGCAGAGCAATGCCGCGCCCACTTCAACCGTCCCATCGGCCGCCTTCACTCTGACGGCGGCGGAGAATTCCTCAACCGCACCCTCTCCCACTACTGCGCCACCCATGGCATCCAACAGTTCCCCATTCCTCGCAGCAGAATGGTGTCGCAGAAAGCCGCATTCGCGAAATCACCAAAATCGCTCGTTGCCTCCTCGCTCACGCCTCCACCCCTCCTTCCCTCTGGGGCTATGCTCTGCTCCATGCTGCCCTCCTCCTCAACCTTCACTCTCATCCTCAACACACTGCCATCACCCCCACGGAACTCTGGTCAGGCATGAAACCTGACGCTGCCGGTCTCCGTGTCTGGGGCTGCAAGGCATACGTTCTTATCCCTCCTTCCGACCGCACCCACGGCAAGCTCGCTTCTCGCGCCCTCGAGTGTGTCTATCTCGGACACAACCGTGACTCGCCTGGCTACCTCTTCCTCCACCCTCCCTCCGGTCGCCTCATCCGCAGCATTGACGTCGTCTTTGACGAAACCACCCCGTACTACTCCTCTCCACCACCAGACCCCCTCCCTTCTCCTACCCGTCCTCTCGCCTGGACCGACACTGTCCTCCCTCCCCTCCTCCCTCCTGCGCCTCTACTACCACCTCTCCCTGCTCCACCTCCACCGCCCTCCTCTGCTGACATCTACGATCCTACTGCACCTGCATCCCCTGCCCACTCCGCCGCCCCCCCTCTCCCCTTCCCCTCCTCCCCTCCCTCTCCTTCATCCCAGCAGCAGCAACAGCAGCAGCAGCAGCAGCAGCAGCAGCAGCAGCAGCAGCAGCAGCAGCAGCAGCAGCAGCAGCAGCAGGGGCAGCAGCCGGGGCAGCAGCAGGGGCAGCAGCAGCCGCGGCAGCAGCCGGGGCAGCAGCAGGGGCAGCAGCTGGGGCAGCAGCAGGGGCAGCAGCAGCAGGAGGAGCAGCAGCCGCAGCAGCAGCAGGGGCTTCAGCAGCACCAGCAGCAGCAGCGGCGGAGGGCGACTGCCCGCTCCTCACCCTTCCTCCTCCCTCGCATGCACACCCGCTCCCTTGATCCCATCCTTGGCACACCGCCTTCTCCCTCCCTCAACCTGCTAGAGGACTTCCATGAGGAACTCACTATGGTCCAGCGCCACACTCCCTCTCTCACCCCCCTCTACCCTGGCTTCCTCGGCACTCTTATCCTTGCCGCAGTCTCCGCTCCCACCATCTTCGTCCCCTCCACCTTCCAGGAAGCTATCACCTGCCCAGATGCCGACAAATGGATAGCCGCCATCTTCCTGGAATGTGAGGCCTTCGTCCGCAACGACTCTTTCATCGACGTGCCCCTCCCTCCTGACGCCAACCTTGTCGAGGGCAAGTGGATCTTCCGAGTAAAGCAGCTGCCGGGAGAAGAACCAGTCTACAAGGCCCGCTATGTCGCCAAGGGCTTTACACAGACTTGGGCTGAGGACTACTGGTTCACATTCGCCCCTACCGTTAAGCCACCTACCCTTCGCGCCCTTCTCGACGTTGGTGCGCGCGACAACATGGAGATTGACTCCATGGACGTCTCCAACGCATTCTTGCAAGGCGAGCTGCACGAGCGTATTTTCCTACGCCGACCTCCCGGGTTTCACGCTGCTTTCCCCGGCAATAACGTCTGGCAACTACGTCGACCAGTCTACGGTCTGAAGCAGGCACCACGAGAATGGCATGCAAAGCTGTCTGCCACTCTCCAGTCCCTCGGTTTCTCTGCCTCCCACTCCGATGCCAGCCTCTTCATCCGCTCTTCCCCTCGTCGCTTCTTCATCTCGGTCTACGTTGACGACATGATCCTGCTTGCTGATTCCAGGACCGACATGGACCAGGTGAAGCAGTCCCTTCAGGACCGTCTCAAGTGCAAGGACCTTGGTCCGCTGCAGAACTACCTCGGCATGACCATCACCCGCGACCGATCCGCCCGCACCATCACCCTCTCCCAGTCCCATTACATCGGCCAGGTGCTGGAGAAGTTCGAGATGGCGCAGGCCAAACCGGTCTCCACCCCCCTCCCCTTCGGTCACCAGCTGGCGCCACCCACCTCCCCCTCCGCCTCCTCCCGTCCCTATGCCGAACTCGTTGGTCGCTGATGATGTGCACTCGCCCCGACCTTGCCTACCCCATCAGCGTCCTCGCTCGGTTCGTCGGCTCCGGCCGCCACACTGAGGAACACTGGACTGCCGCCAAGCGAGTTCTCCGCTACCTCCGAGGCACCAAGGATCACGCCCTCATATTGGGTGGTTCCTCCCCTCCCCTTCTCTCTGGCTTCAGTGACTCCTCCTGGGCGGACTCCCAGCCAGACCGCCGCTCCTCACAAGGCTATGGCTTCACGCTTGGCAGCGGACTTATCAG
This sequence comes from Closterium sp. Naga37s-1, assembly GCA_947471745.1. Lineage (NCBI taxonomy): Eukaryota > Viridiplantae > Streptophyta > Zygnematophyceae > Desmidiales > Closteriaceae > Closterium > Closterium sp. Naga37s-1. The sequence continues at coordinate 3,166,353 of CANJKZ010000120.1, read as the reverse complement.
CTGGCGTTCTACTCGCTCATCTGCCGTTGCCCTCTCCTCCTGCGAAGCCGAACTCTATGCTGGCACCATGGCTGCACAAGAGTCCCGTTGGCTCTGCTTTCTTCTAGCCGAGCTTGGTGCCCCACAGCGCTGTCCCACACTCTGGTGTGACAATGCCAGCACCATCCATCTCACCCAGGACCCAGTCTTTCACGGCCGCTCCAAGCACATCGAGCTCCGCTACTTCTTCATCCGTGACCTCGTCCAGCAAGGCCTCATTGCCGTCCGCAAGATCGCTGCTGCGGCCAACTTGGCTGATATATTTACCAAAGCCCTTCTCCGCCCTGCGCACTCTGCTCTTCTCCGTCTCATCGGCCTCGGCCCTCCCGACGTGCCTTGATTCAGGGGTTGCTACTCTCCAGCCTTTCCACATATCTGCAGGTTACGGGGTTGTGTTAGAATATCTCTCCTCTTGCAACCTGCATATATGCTATAGGATAGGCTAGAGATAAGCACCCAAACTTAGTTTGGGTGTACAAACAGGGGTAACCCAGTTTGTAGGTTGGAACCCAACCTTGGTCCAATTATTGGACACCAAAAGGTTGGGTTGGGTAGAATTATTGGCTCCCTCCAATAATGTTGGCCCAACCCCACCTTGGCCAACATTATTGGACCCCACCAATAATCACCCAACCCAACTTCTTGGTTGGGGTCCAATAATGCCAACCTAGGCTAGTATCCAAACCCCAACTATGTATACCCCCATCATTCTCAATCAAAGCATCAACTTCTATTCTAACTCTTATTTCCCACAACCTCAGCACTCCACATGTCTGCATACCTCAGCACTCCACATGTCTGCATACCTCAGCTCAGCACTCCACATGTCTGCATACCTCAGCACTCCACTGCAACTTGCCACACCGTGCCAAACGAGAGGTCATGAAGGGATGGAATGAATGAAGGTACCAACCAAGGAAGGACTGGCAGGCAGGAGAGAGGCACGGAATGGAGGGAAGGTGATGAGGAAAGTGACCTTTGAGGTGCCTTAAAAGGGAAGGGTGGTGAGGAAGGTGCACGAAAAGGAGTGGAACTTGGAAGGGCCAGAAGAAAGAGTGTTGCGGTAGACAGGGGGATGAATCAAGACACAGATGGAGTGAAACAGAAAAGGGTGGGGGGGGGGGGCGAGAGGAACAATGGAGGGAGAAGGGATCGGAGAAAGGGCTTTCATAAATGAATGCATAGTACAGCTAAGGAGCATTGCAAATGATCGGTATCATGACGACGCAAATCAGAATACCGGGGAGGGGCGTGAGAAGGTGAGGAGGCTTCTTCCAGCCATGCAGCACCCAGCCATGTAGCACCCAACCATGCAGCACCCAACCATGCAGCACTCAGCCATGCAGCACTCAGCCATGCAGCACTCAGCCATGCAGCACTCAGCCATACATCACTCGCAGCAGGACGCACCTGCCCGGCTGCTTGCTGGTGGCGAAGGCTAAGGCCGTCTGGTCGGCGGCAAAGACGATGAATGGCCGCCCGGACCAGCTGCCTGCGCGCATCCGCCCTGCCCAGGCCAAAGCATCTGGCACTCGAGTCGTCAGAGAATTTCATAGCAGCTTCATCTCCCTCGGGCCACTCCTCCCACTCTGGTAGGCGACTGCTTCCATCCACAGGCTCGGGAACAGCACTGAACCTGACCAGCAGGCTTGGAAGATCCCGAAGCGGGTGGCGCATGGGCAGGACCTTGCCCCGTGGGTTGCCCTTGAAGCAGCTCTTGGCGGAGATGAAATCTGAGCCGTAGATCCGAAGCCATTGCAAGATGCAGGCAACCCGATATGTGAGCAGCCCTCATATTGACTGTGTTGACAGGCACGAGGCAAGTCTCACGGGAGGCGGACACAGACACCGTCTTCCTCCGCCTCTCCCTCTCCCAGGTAAGACCCACCCTCCACCTCTCCCAGGTGCAACCCGCCCTCCACATCTCCCAGGTGCAACCCGCCCTCCACCTCTCCCAGGTGCAACCCGCCCTCCACCTCTCCCAGGACATGGAGGACATGATCTGTGTTGACAGGCACGTGGCAAGTCTCACGGGACCCTCTGGTACAAGAGTTGGAAGTGGCACAACTGCCGGTCGAACTGCTGCCAAGGTTAGGTCTGGCTCGGGCTGAAGTAGCAGCCGCTTTGTAAGCTGCAAACAAAGGCACGAGAGCCCCAGACCCGGAGCACTCACGCATCGCCAACCTCCCGCGTCCAACGCAGTGTCGGCGAGGTCTTTGGCAAAGAGACACGGGACCAGAGGTTCTGTTGTTGGTGCCACTGCTGCTGCTGTTCCAGGTTTTCCACCTGTTGTCCCTCTCCCTTTCATCCCTGCTGCCCCTCCCCCTTTCATTTCTGTTGCCAGCCTGAGCGTTGACAGCCTTCCCCTGGCCTCCGTGACGGCTGCATCTTCCACAATGCTGGTGGTGGTGGTGGACCCCGCAAAGAACATCGCTCCCAGCTTGCGGTGCTCTGGTCTGGAGAACACTGATGCGACTGCCAGTGCGAAGTCCCTCTCTTCCCCCCCTCCATGCTCCAAAATCGAAGCCATACCATCCACATACCCCTCCCACACACGCCCCTTCAGATGCTCCCTCCACTTCAAGTCCTTCCTATCCCTCCCACACCTGCTAGCAACCCCTTTGACCTCTACCATATTCGCTGTCTCCTCCCCACCTCCGTGCTTCACAGAATCAACCCCATGTGGTGCCGCCACCAGCCCCCTTACGGGCCTTCTCTCTTCCCCTTCTCGCCCACCAACCATCAGGTCAAGCTCCCTCCCAAGTCTCCTTGTCTGCTCTCCACTGCCTTCACTCACACGGTCACCCATCTCCCTTTCCCCTCCCCTTGCTACTTCCCAGCATTCTTTCCCCTGCCTCCCCCCCTCTCCTCAGCATGCGCCTTCTCCAGCCCGTCTGACAGCACATGCTGCACAAAGAACCCAAACCCTTCCTGCAAATCAGCGCTCTCCTTCACCCCCAACACCAGCACCAGCATGGAAGCTGCACAGTCCTACTCCTCCTGCCTGCCCGCCCCCAGCTCAGCCACCAAAGCTGGGTACACCAAATCATCAATATTAGCATGAGCTTTCCATAGCGTGTCGATTCGGGGCAATCTTGCTACAAGCACAAGGAAGGCAGCAAAGCTGACAGCACGGCGGTAGGCAGCCCAGCAGCTGCTGCAACGCCAGCAATAGGTCCACACAGCAGAATGAACAGCAGCAACAGGTAGAGCAGATGCAGCAGGAATGGCCAGAATGGCAGGCAGGCGGGATCTGATTTTCCCCAGGTCCATGAGCACGCCCACACGAGGCTCAGCCATCCACTCGAGAATCATTACCTCGGCACAGACAAACGGCGCAAGAGTGCCCTTGCACATGAACTGCGCAAGCGGCTCCTCCTCCTCCTCCTCCTCCTCCTCCTCCTCCTCCTCCTCCTCCTCCTCCTCCTCCTCCTCCTCCTCTTGCTTCCCAAACGCTGGGACTCGAAAGGAATACTCCAGCACACTCCTGTTGACCACGTTCAGGTGTGCAAGGGGGTGGAGCGAGGCTGCGGTGTGTGCAGGAGGGATCGGAAGAGGTCAAGACTCTGCATGGTGAGAGCACGCTCTGCATGGTGAGAGCACGCTCTGCTCCAAGGCTGACCACTTGGTCAAAGCAGCACTCGCACTCTGCCGCATCCCACCAGCCATGCACGTCCAAGTAGTGAACCATGTCGGCTCGACACAGCAAGGGAGGCTTCCTCGGTGCTTCCTGAGCTCCCATTCCCCCTACCCTATCCCACCGGCGGTCTGAGCAACTGCCTGCATGTGAGAGTTCCACCGCCTCATCACCTCGTGCCGACCACGCCAAATCTCCTCCTTGAAGTCCGAAAGACCTCCACCGCAGGATGCGCTGCTCCCTGGTAGATCTCCGTTCAGCTTCATGTCCTCGCCCTCGTCTTCGTCGCTGCTGGACCCGATGTGGTCCCACTTGCTGTAATCGACTGTAGATGTAGCAGCAGCAGTGATTGGAGCAGCACCTGTAGGTGCAGGTGCAGTCGCAACAGTAGGAGGAGCAGCAGGAGCTACAGCAGCAGGAGCAGCAATCACAGCAACAGTTGGTGCAGCAGGAGGGAGAGCAGCAGCAGCGGGAAACACCTCAGGAGCGACCACGACAGCACGAGCAGCAGGAGCAGCGGCAACATCCGGAGGCACAGTCGCAACAGGTGGAGCAGCAGGAGCCTTCACGCTCTGATCAGCTGCCTCCTTGCGCTTCCCATCTTCATCTCCACTCACTGCCTTCACGGAAAGCACCTTGATGGTAGAACTCGGTTTCAGCTTCGCTTGCTCCACAGCAGGCTTTGGGGGGGGAGCACAGGGAAAAATGGCGTGAAACCATGGACAGGGAATTAAAGGCGCTGGAAGACAGAAACAATAGGAAGATAGTACCCATCGGACTGGCACGCAACAAAACCATTCTCACGGGAAAATGGGTCTTCCGCGTGAAGACGAAAGCCGACGGAACAATTGATAAATTCAAGTCAGGATGGGTTGTGCGTGGCTTCAACCAAGAACACGGACGAGACTTCACCGAAACCTTTGCGCCGGTCAGCCGACATACCTCTTTACGAATCCTCATCGCGATAGCCGCCAAGAAGCGGAAGAAGCTTCGCCAAATTGACGTGGCTAACGAATTTCTCTACGCTCCCATCGACGCCGAAATCTTCGTCGAGCAACCACACGGATCTGACACAGACCCTAATCAAGGTTGTCAGCTGGTGAAATCCTTGTACGACATCAAGCAAGCTCCGCGGCTGTGGCAGCAGTACCTACACGCTCAATTATTCCGTATCGGCTTTCAGCAACTACCACACAACCAGGGCATGTACAGACTCACAAAGGAAGCCGAGTACATTATGCTCATCGTGTACGTAGACGACTTACTCTACATAGGCTCCACCGACGGCATCACCAACTGGTTTGAAGGGGAGCTGCAACAAGATCTCTCACTCACGGTTTCCTCTACCGTGACCTAGTACCTTGGACTCAACATTCTAGACGGAGAGAACGCGATCTACCTCAGTGCCGCAAAATACGCCGACACCATCGCAAACCGCTTCGGACTGACGCTAGCCTCCATTTCCACGCCCTACCGCTACACCGCGGGAAATCACAAGGAAAAAACCAACCTGCTTGGACCTGCCAGCCTACGCGACTACCAACGAAAACTGGGCTGTTTGCTCTTCGCAGCCGTCACGTGCCGACCGGATCTGTCATACTCAGCGAGTCAGCTTGCTACCCACCTCAAGCGGCCCGAAGCAGAGCATATGGCCGAACTCGACCGCGCCTTACACTACCTCATCAGCACGCCAACGATCGGCCTAACCTACCACAAGACCGGAACCACTACTCCAAAGCTAATCGGCTACGTGGATGCTGACCACGCAGGCGATTCTGATAACAGGCGATCGCGCACCAACTACATCTATCGACTCGAGTCCGTCGGTCCTATCTCGTGGCAATCGAGCAAGAAAGAACTAATTGCTCTCTCCTCTGCTGAAGCTGAATACATAGCACTCTGCTCAGCCACCAAGGAAGGACTGTACCTTTGCAAACTACCGGAAGAAGCAAAGCTGGCCCAGTTACCCAGCTTCTCCCTCTTCTGCGACAACCAATCTGCAATTCGCATAGCGAACAAGAGCGGGTTCGCGAACCGAACGAAGCACATTGCCCTGCGCTATTTCTTCGTGAAGGACAAGATTGAGAAAGGGAGCCTGCAGCTATCCTACTGCCCCACGTCCGAGATGGCAGCATATTACTTGACCAAGAAACTCGGAAAGCAGAAGTTCGAGTACTACATGCTGCTGACTGGACAAAGCCACGTCATCAGCAACAAAGGTGACGACACTCCAGAAGCGAAGGGGAGTGTTGGAAACATATAGTTCGTGCTTCTGATGTGGCGAGTACTACAACGCAAGCGAAGCGAACTATAACAAAGCAACAGCGAGTCAACCAAAGCGGTTGACAGAAAGACAACAGCAAGAGGTTGAGTGAAGGTCAAAGATCAGCGACCTTTGACTCACCGAAAAGCAGCGTAACAGCAAGGACCCGAGTCGTCGCTGTATCGAACCGCAACAGCAGTTACAGTGTGGTCTGGCTGCAACGAGCAGGTATAAAGCACAAGCCACACTCACCATAAAGACCACATCGTTCTCCTCATCCGTGGACGCTCATACTGCCCCCACCCATCCTTACCACTTAACACCGTGTCTCTGATGACATGACCCACAGCCTGTTGCGTATCCTCATCGTGATGACCACATGCTTCACCGCGTTGTCCTCCTCCGTCTAACACACCCCCCCTGCCCCTCCACTCCCCCTCCCCCCCCTTCTTCCCTCACCTCCTCTTCTCCCCCACCTCCCTCTGACGTACTGCTGAGCAAGGAGGGGGAAGCGGGGAAGATCTGATGGTTTGGCACTCTGAGGCAGTGCTTTCATTATTCTTTCAGCAAGCTGGGCGAAAGCACGAAATGAGGGTGGCGTGAACAGCAGCAGTGGATGGAAGACGAGAGATAGAAATATGTTGTCTCCTCATGACTGGCCCAGGGCAGGGTGCTGTTGGTGTGGGAAGGGGAAGGAACTAAGAGGGAGAGAGCGAAGGCTGTAGAGGCATACTGATTGTCAAGGAGGCGGGAGTGAAAGATATGCCATGTGCGAAAGAGCACCCTGATGGCAATGTGCGAAAGAGCACCATGTGCGGGAGTGAATCAGTATGTCACTCGCTGTATGGCAATCACTTGCAGGAGGCGGGAGCTTGTCAAAGATAGCTGATGATAGCATTGCACTTGCAGACATCGGAGCTCAATTTTTTTCTTCCATCAAGGCAAACTAGAGCCAGAAGCACCATTTGGGCGCGGCTGGGAGGGCACAAAGCATGGCCGGCAACATCATTGGATGGAGAAAGAGAGAGATTGCGAGAAAAAGTATTCAGATTTCCCAGCAAACTCAGCTTTCCTGACCTCTGCATTGGCCCATCGCGCTACCTGCCTTGAGATGAGAAGGCACATGCACACATGCCATGCATGCTCCCATGTGCCCGCAAGTGTGCTCCCATGCCATGTGCCTGCACCTCCTCTTTCTTTCACGTGAAGCCTAGTAGCCCCACGTGTTCAGCATGCAATGAGCAGTGCACAGCTAGCCACTCATGGAAAGTCACATATAAGGCTCCGCTGCCTCACTCTTCCCTTCATTGTCTTCCTCATCACTGGTATGCACCCACTCCATGGCTCTGCCTCGTGCTAGACCATGTGTCGGGGTGACGAGATGGAAGGTGCTATTGCTGTGGGAAGGGGGAGGAGTTTGAGGGGGAGGGGGAAGAGCACAGGGGCATGGAAAAGAGTGAGGAGGGAGCTGATGGTGTTGCATCATAGAAAGGCAACGCTCAGATGCACTAATCGTTAAGGGTGGGTAGATAGCAGCTCTGATGGCCGATTATTAGGTAATCCATAAAGGAAACTAACTATTGATCTAAGTTAGGCGATAGCTCGTAGAGGTAACAGTAGCAGTAGTATAAAAACGTTGGAAGGAGCAGAGCAGAGGGGTGTGCGAGAGGTGAGCAATCACTGTTCTTGTCCTCGAACAGGAGGGGATGCAGTGGGGGTGCAGATAAATAGGCAAGCACACCCACCAAACAAAAATCAGCCACACCCCTCGTCCCCTCTACCCCCTCAGTTTGAGGACATGCTCCTCCTCTTCCTCCTCCTCCCTGCTTCTTCTCGATACTTGTTTCTGCTCCTCTGGCTGCACCTTCCTTCACTACCTACTGCTGCTGCTCCCCTTCCTTGGACCCCTCCCCGCGCCCTGACTCGCTGGCTGCTGCAGTGCGTCTCATCATATCCGCCGCATAGAGCAGGTGTGAGCGCATGGACGGAGTTAACGGAGCAGGTGCTGCTGGTGGTGCGCGCGGCTTTTTGAGCTGAGCACAGATGATGTACGAGGCATGGACGAGGACACACTCCTCCCCTGAAAAACACCACTCACACAAGCATGAACACAACCACTCTAAGCCCCCTCCCTCTCCTCCAGCCCCTCCCCCCACATCTCCTGCATCGGCCGCTTCCCAGCACCTTCCTTAGAGGCGTGTCCCTCCTGCTTGTCAACCCCCCTTGAGCAGAACTCGATGGTGGCAGATGCGCCAGCAAGCACCTTTCTATTGCTGCTCGTGGTGGTAAAGAACAGCTGCCCACCCTCCACGAGCAGATCCTGCACCTCACTGTTGCTCTAGACTGTGAGCGCAATCAAGAAATTCCGCCTGCAGCCACTGGTTGCTGTGACTCGCGCAGTCAAGGCGCACTCTGCCACACCAAGGCTTGCGTACTTGCACTGTAGGTGGCACACTGTCTCTAGGGACGAATTTGAGTGGCGCACTGGCAGCGACGCCTCAAACATCTCCAACTTGCTCATTGCACGCGCCTTCTCATCCGGCCGCAGCAACAGCAGCCCCACACCCACCTGGTACCACCACCTGCACCCCCTGCTTCTCCCTCCAGCCGCGCCGCAGCACCAGAAGAGGCGGCGGCAGTGGCCGTGGCAGCAGCACGGCGCCAGCAGCAGCACCTAGAAAGTGGGTGATGTCGTACAGCTGGAATGGACGAGGACTCTGACCTCGCAACTCCTGTGGCGAGGTCGGATCTGGTGTAAAATAGGTCATGGCACAACACACACGCAGGAAGCGCACGATGAGATTCGGAGTCATTTCGTCGACGATCTTGGGTGCCGAGTGTCGCAGAGTAAGCTGCCACACAACTTCTGAGCAGCGGGAAGGCGGCACGGAGTTCACCACAAGGCACCACTGCGAAAACAGCAAAAAACATGTCTTGTGTTTGATCCCTCAATCGTTTGTCACTTCACTTCACTTCCCTCCCCCCAACCCTATGTCTCCCCCTCGTCAAACATCCCTTGACCTCTCCGGCTGGATTTGAATCTCTGGCTACCTTTTCGTTGGAGCGACGTCCGCTGGCTCAGAGACTTGGGAAAGCTGCGCGACAGGCGGGGTTCCCAGCTCCGCGCCTTTCCACTTGCAGCAGCGGTGCCGCTGGGTTGATGATGCTTGCAAGCAGCTGCTACTGACGCCCTCCTCTTGCCCGCTTCATAGTCCTCACAAAGCCTGCTTCAGACGTGACAGTCGAGTCGACGACACGAGCCAATCTTCTATGTATCTGAATCCTGGCTTTTACCCACACCACACCCCATGATTCTCAGCTAGGGATGAGCAAGAGGCGAACACGAACGTGTTCGCGTTCGCCCCTGCATGAACACCGCCGTTCGGCGAACCGAACACTGTTCGGTTCGCCGAACGCCTTAAGCAAAAAAAGGTGTTCGCCGTTTGCCTGTGAAGGCGAACACCTTGGTTTCGGAGGCGAACACGAACGTGTTCGTGGCAAACACGTTCGTGTTCGCTTTTGGGCATCCTCTGTTACGCTCAAAATACGCAACGGCGGGCAGGGGAATTGCGGGAAACTGGGGGGAAAAATATAGGCTAGATCTGGCTTCTGCTAGTTAGGGATCCATATTTTTGCGTATCCAGCTCGCCACCTGGATTTCCCCCCCACGTAAGGCAAAATGCTATCCCCCCTCTAGATCTACGAAATTTGCGATTGCTCGCCACCGCCCCACAATCCCCCAACTTACGAAAAATGTGAACGCCATTCCTATCAATCCCCAACTTACGCAATTCGCGAATGCTTTCCCCAACCCCATGCATACGAAATTTGGGAATGCTTACCCCCAACTTACGAGATTCTGCAGTATTCCTGTCTACTCAGCTGCCTCTTCCTCACCCTCCCGATTCTCATCTGCCTTTCTCTCCTCTTCCCTTGAATCCTCCTCAAGCATGCCCCATGTCACTCAGCCCGTCTGCATCAGCGCTCACAGCAGTCTCATCCACGAGCCACAGCAGCATCGCCATGATATCCCCACTCACTCACAGTCACCGCATTGACGGGGTTGTGCCCCAAGCAACACGTGGCAATGAGCGAGACATACGAGGCATCAGCAGCCCACTCACTCACACAGCTGGCTGTGCGCAACGCCCGCAGTCACGTGCTCTTGCGCCGTATGACAGCCTCGCACCAGCTCCAGTGAGTGGGCGAGTGTGGCAGGCCCGAGATATCTGGTCAATCAGCATAGTCAATGATCTGCCTGGCACCTACATCTGGTTGCGTACGGCGATAACGTCCAAGTGGCTCTTCAAAATCAAGTCGGATGCCGACGGCAAGATCGAACGCTACAAGTCTAGGCTTGTAGCCAAGGGGTACCAGCAGAAGGAGAAGGTGGACTTCAAGGAGCTGTTTGCCCCTGTGGTGAAGCCGACGACGCTGCGAACCCTATTCGCGGGAGCCGCCATCAAAGGATGGGTAGTAAAGCAAATGGACATCGTAACGGCATTCCTTAACGGCATCCTTGAGGAGGAGATTTTTATGGCGCAGCCAGAGGGGTTTGATGATGGTAGTGGCAGAGTGTGGAAGCTGAAGAAGGCCCTCTATGGGCTGAAGCAGGCCCCTAGGCAATGGTACATGAAGCTGCGTGAAGTGTTGGAGGGGATCGGCTTCACTCCCTCAACGGCCGATCACTCCTTGTTCATGCTTGGCGAGGGGGAGCAGAGGAGTTTCATGGTGGTTTATGTGGATGACATCCTCATTTTCTCACCCTCTTCTGACCTTGTGAAGGAGGTGATGCTGAACCCTTGCGACCCGTAGGCCCCCCTAGGCCCTGACCCGTCGCCTCTAGCCCGGCCCCTTGGCCCCGTCGCCCCTAGCCACGACCCCTTGGCCCCGTCGCCCTTAGCCACGGCCCCTTGGCCACCACCAATTCAAACGTGTCATTCTCCTCGATGCTCTTCAGCTCACTCTCCATGGCCTTCTTCCACTCCTCAGCATCACTACTCTCCAAAGCCTCCTTGAGAGTTGCTGGTTCTCCCGGCATCTCCACCGGAGAGAAGAACGCGAAGGCACACTCCTCGTAGTCACTCTCCTCGTCGTCTCCGACCATCATTGCCGCTCCGGCCAGGGCTGTCTTGCCCTGCTTTCCCGGCGCATCATAGGTCAGCCTATTAGGGGGTTGAACTCTCCTCTTCCCCCTTCCTTCCTCCTCAGCTGCAGGGACTTGAAGGCCTTGGCGTTGCTGCGGTGTGGCTCGAATCCGTGGAGCACTCGTAGTACGGGAAGGAAGTGACGGTGCACGCTCGCTCACTTGCTGCACCTCCTCCTCTTCTTCCTCTGCATCATTGGCCTCCTCTCCCCCATTCACAAGGGAGGATTGCCTTGTGGTTGTGCTGCCGCTGCTCAGTTCCAAAGGCAGCTCCACATGCTCCAAACCGGAACTCTTCACCTCCCCAAACCGCACGCCTATCTTTGCCTCATTCTCCGCCTTCCAATCCTTGTACATGAAGTTCTCCATGAACTTGCAGTCCCTGCTCACCAAGAACTTCTTGGTGAATGGGTCCCAAAGAAGCCATCCCTTGCTGTTTTGAGCCATGCCCAAGTGCACGGCCCACACCGCCTTGGCACCAAGCTTGTTGTGCCGAAGATGCTTAGGCACGAGCGCCATGCACATGCACCCGAACACCCGAAGCATATCCACCTTTGGCTTCCTTCCTAGCCACTCCACATAGGGCACCCATTTGTCTGCTCCCACATGAGTCAAGGCTCTGTTCTTGGCCACACACGCGCTCCGCACCGCATCAGGCCAGAAATAGTCGGGTAGCCCGGCTTCAATGAGCAACCCGCGTGCCGCCTCCGTGATTGTGCGGTTCGCTCGCTCGGCGATGCCGTTCATTGCAGGGGAGTATGGCATGGTGAGGGAGTGCCGAATACCATTCTTCTTCAGCCACAACCCAAACTCCTTGCTCAGGAACTCTCCCCCTCGATCGGTGCGGATTGACTTGACTAGACGGTCTTGTTGCCGCTCCACCATCGGGAACCAATCCGTCTTCAACGTTTCAGCCACGTCGCTCTTCTTGGCCAGCACGTACACCCAAGTCATGCGGGTGTAGACGTCGACAATGGTGAGAAAATACTCAGCTCCAGCAGCTCCAAGCTTCAGGGGGCCCACCACGTCCATCACCACCTCATCAAGCGGTGCCTTTGCCGTTGCCTCCGAACTAGGGAACGGAAACCGGGTGAACTTGGCTTGAATGCACGTCGGGCAGCCAAGCACCTCATCGGGCTCCCCCTTCACACGTATGCCAGCAACCATCTCATTCTTCACTAGCTGCTGCAAGATGGGCAGGGCCACATGCCCCATGCGCCGATGCAAGGTGAGCCAATCACACTCCCCCGTAGCCGAAGTTGGATTGGAGAATGCCGCGCTCGCAATAGCGCCCCACATACTCTCTCCGTAGTCCTCCTCCGCTGCTGCCTCTGGGTTCTCCTCACCCTTTTGCTGCTCCTTGGTTGCTGCACCACTCTCCTTAGGTTCACTGAACTTGCTGGTCCCTCCAGGTTTGCTCTTCTTGAGCTCATTCTCCTTAGCGCGACCGTTCGCGCCATCGTCGCTACCGACCGCTCCATCCTTGGTGCTGATGCTTGCTGCCACTTGCCTCTCCTTAGGCATAGGGACCACTGGGATCTGCCACATCTCGTTGTAGACATCCCTGTCCTCATGAAGGTCCCAAAGAATTCGATCGCCAAGCCTTGCGGTGTAGGTCTTGGCTCCCTTCGAGTACGTGTCCATGCCGGCCTTTGCCAACCAACGCACGGAAATCAGGTTTGCAGCAAGGCTGGGCACCCAAAGCACGTTCTTGAGGCCCACCATCTTCCCATCAGCACCCTTGAACATGGCCTTGCCCATGCCTTTCACCTCTGCTCGCTGCCCCAAAGCCGATGTGACATGCTTCACCGGTGACGGCTCGAGTTCGGTGAGCAAGTCCGGGCGAGGTGTCATGCTATAGGTAGCGCCACTATCAATCACCCAATAGTCCAGGGGGTGTAGGGTCACCTTCCCCACAGCTGCTGGCTCCTCAAAGCCTTCATCCTTCTCTGGACCAGCCGGTACTTGCGTCGACACGAAGTAGAATAGACCCGGGTATCGATCGTCGCTCGGGTCCTTGTCGTTGTCTCCGCTCTTCATGTTTGCAGCTCCGCCACCGCGACCGCCACGGCCTCCACGGCCTCGTCCTCTCCCTCCTCCTGCTCCTCTACCCTCTTGGCCTTGAGCAGGGGTCCAACCATCAGGGAGTTTGTAGCAGTCGCGCCACATGTGTCCGCTCTTGTGGCAATAGTGACACTCGCCGTCGAATCGGCCGCGACCGCGTCCGTAGCTCTTGTCGTCGCTGCCGTAACCGCCACTCCTGCGGCCTCCGCCGAAGTTGCTGCCACCAAACCTTCCTCCTCCTCGTCCTCTGCCTCTTCCTCGACCATATCCACGGCCGATGCTCGCTGCCCCAGCGCCATCCGCACTCGCCAACTCACGGCGGCGGAAATCCTCTTGAAGGATAGCTCGCTTCACGTCTTCAAGCGAGAGGCGGGGCAAGTCGCGATTAAGGTTGATGATGAGCGAGGACCATGACTCTGGGAGTAAGGCCAGCAACTTGGTCTTCTTTTGGAGCTCACTGTAGTTCAAATCAGCTCCCTCAAGCCGCGTGAACAAGTCGAAGAATTTCTGCACCCCTTCTTCAACCGCTTCGTCTTCTTCAATTCGTAGTGCCGCCATTTGCCGTTCCAACACCACCGCTACCGCCAATTTTGCAGGAGCGTGTACACCCTTGAGAGCAGCCCATGCCTTTGGTCCCTTCTCTGGTTCACGCTGGAATGGTTTGATGTGACGGATCTGACTGCTCCCCAACGCTTGCCCAAGTAAGAGATAGCCTTGTGCGCTCTTCCGCACCCACGGGCTCTTCTCCGGGTCGTTCTCGGGGCGCTTCTCCGTTCCTTCCATCACCTCCAGCAGGTCATAGTGGTCAAAGATGTTCTCCATCTTGAAGGACCATTCAGCAAAGTTGTCACCGTTGAACTTGTCAAGCCCAAACACCCTAGGCTCATCCCTAGGTGGGCCAAGACTTGGTTGCATGGGCGCCATGGCTGAATCACGGGGTTGGCCTTGAGCTTGAGCTTCTCCACTGCCACCAGCACCTCTGCCACCCCTTTCCTCAGGTCCAGACATTGTCGAAACTGCTCCAAGGGCTCTGATACCACTTGTTATAGTCACAATAGGCTTGAATGTGCCTAAAACGAAAGATAGAGAGCACAGACGGATTTCTGCACAGCGGCTTCAAACGTTGATAGCGTTCTGCTCACAGCTGCAAATGACTTGATTCAAATTGGACTGGAGCGTCTTCACGTCGTCTACAATTATCAATTTAGATTGCACGATTTGATAAAGAATTGACGACACAGCGTCGGTTTGAACGAACGGTACTATGGCAGCCACTATAGTCTTAGAACACAAGATAGGAAGAGTTACGAGTTGGGAATGACTCCCAGCTCCTACAAACCCCAAGAGCCGAGGTACAGTGATGTGGAACAGTGCCACACTGTCCCCAACCACGAAGGGTCTCGAAACTACCCTTCACTAGGGCCTACACCAAGTGAAATGTTACACTACACAAAGTAATGTAACTATCTTCAATATCTTGAGGTGTACCCTTTTGGCGAGCTTCGAAATCACTTGAGGCTTGACACCAAGGCTCGGGCTCTTCATCACAAACTCATCATTGAGTTCTTGATGGGTCTGCTGCACACACCTGCGACACGCCGAACGTTCGACACAGGACAAAATAGAAACCGCGCACGACAAAATAGAAACCGCGCGCGAGACACAAACGACCGCGTAACACGCGTCTAGCGATAACTCGCTATTGACTCGACACACACACTCGACATCATGACTCAACATTCACACACAATTATAAGCATGAAATATACATTATCCCATGCCCTCATACCATTCCATACACACACACATTCACGCACACGGACAACAAGCCGAGTGCAAACCGTAGGGTTGCACCAACACCGGATGGCCCTCTTCGTCGAAGGTGAGAACAGTAGGAGTCGCCATAGCAGTAGAACGGTAGTGGCAGCAGCAGCAACAGCAGTAGCAGTAGCAGTAGTAAGGGGCGGCTCAGTAGGGCGGCTCGGTTTGGGCAGCTTGGCAGGGCGGCTCGACTGGGCGGCTTGGTTTGGCGGCTCGGAGGCAGCAGTAGCAGCAGGCGTGCAAAACCGACGGTGCAAGCTGCAGCAGCAGCAGGCGCGCAAGCAGGGCAGGGCAGGGCACTAGCTGTCGGTGCAGTAGTGCAGCAGGGGCAGGGCAGGGGCGTGAGCGGGCGGCGCAGGGCAATGCGCGGGCGGCTCAGGCAGGGCGCACGCAGTGCAGGGCAAGGCAGCGCGTGGCAGTGCAACGTGCAGGGCAGCACATTCAGCAGTGGGCAGTCCGCAGCGGCAGGGGCGCTAGCTGGCGGCATAGGCAGCGCAGCAGGGCAGCGAGCGGGCAGCACAGGGTGCGGCAGTGCAGGGTGCAGGCGGGCGCGTGTTATAGTCACAATAGGCTTGAATGTGCCTAAAACGAAAGATAGAGAGCACAGGCGGATTTCTGCACAGCGGCTTCAAACGCTGATAGCGTTCTGCTCACAGCTGCAAATGACTTGATTCAAATTGGATCTGGAGCGTCTTCACGTCGTCTACAATTAGCAATTTAGATTGCACGATTTGATAAAGAATTGACGACACAGCGTCGGTTTGAACGAACGGTACTATGGCAGCCACTATAGTCTTAGAACACAAGATAGGAAGAGTTACGAGTTGGGAATGACTCCCAGCTCCTACAAACCCCAAGAGCCGAGATACAGTGATGTGGAACAGTGCCACACTGTCCCCAACCACGAAGGGTCTCGAAACTACCCTTCACTAGGGCCTACACCAAGTGAAATGTTACACTACACAAAGTAATGTAACTATCTTCAATATCTTGAGGTGTACCCTTTTTGGCGAGCTTCGAAATCACTTGAGGCTTGACACCAAGGCTCGGGCTCTTCATCACAAACTCATCCTTGAGTTCTTGATGGGTCTGCTGCACACACCTGCGACACGCCGAACGTTCGACACAGGACAAAACAGAAACCGCGCACGACAAAATAGAAACCGCGCGCGAGACACAAACGACCGCGTAACACGCGTCTAGCGATAACTCGCTATTGACTCGACACACACACTCGACATCATGACTCAACATTCGCACACAATTATAAGCATGAAATATATATTATCCCATGCCCTCATACCATTCGATACACACACACATTCACGCACACGGACAACAAGCCGAGTGCAAACCGTAGGGTTGCACCAACAAACTCCCCCTCGGATTGTTGGCCTTAGGATATGTTGCTCTCTCAGTTCAGAGCCATCCCAGCCAGCTTGCAACACTTCCAATGCTGCTGCTCCACCAGCCTCTTGGTCATCATGTCAGCCGGCTGCCCCGTGGTCTTCACGTAGCGCAACTCAACTTCACCCGCGGTTACCATGCTCCTCGTCCAATGCCACTTCACCCTCATGTGCTTCGTGAGTCCATGCAACACAGGGTTCTTAGCAAGAGCAATGGCACCCTGGCTGTCACAGTACAGTGGGGTAGGTCCTTGCTGCTCCTCCCCCAATTCAGCCAACAAACGCCGCTGCCACACAATCTCCCGTACGGCACGGAAGAGTGCCATGTACTCGGACTCCACCGAGCTCAAAGCTTGGTCAACCTGCTTCTTGCTCTCCCAAGCAGTTGGGCCTCCACCAACACAGCATATGAAGCCTCCCACACTTGTCATGTCCTCTGGTTCTGATGCATATGAAGCATCCGAGTAGGCGGTGAGGAACAAACGCCCGGGTTCAACACCATCCGCGCCCTTTTGGCGCCTTTGTGCCGCCGCCGAGTATTGCAGCCCAACGGTCGGTGTTTGGCCAAGATACTTGGCCACCCTCATTCCAGCTGCTACCTGCTCCTCATTAGGGCATTGCACAACCCTAGCCAGCTGCCCGGTAGCAAACGCGACGTCCGGTCGGGTGTTTACCGCCGCATACATGAGGCTGCCCACCAACGAGTGAAATCGGCGCCTCTCCTCTTCACCAACGCTCTCCTCCTCTGGTCCCTTCACACACTTGAACCCAGAGGGAAAGGGTGTAGCCACATGGCCTTCACTCTGCCCAAAGTTGGCAGCCAATGCCTCCAGGTACTTTCGTTGATGCACCCGCATGCACCGCTTCTCCACATCTCGTTCGATGTGGAGCCCAAGGTAGAAGCTCACGTCACCAAGGGCCTTGCACTTAAACTTGTCTTGAATCTTCAGCATCACCTCCTTCACAAGGTCAGAAGAGGGTGAGAAAATGAGGATGTCATCCACATAAACCACCATGAAACTCCTCTGCTCCCCCTCGCCAAGCATGAACAAGGAGTGATCGGCCGTTGAGGAAGTGAAGCCGATCCCCTCCAACACTTCACGCAGCTTCATGTACCATTGCCTAGGGGCCTGCTTCAGCCCATAGAGGGCCTTCTTCAGCTTCCACACTCTGCCACTACCATCATCAAACCCCTCTGGCTGCGCCATAAAAATCTCCTCCTCAAGGATGCCGTTAAGGAATGCCGTTACGATGTCCATTTGCTTTACTACCCATCCTTTGATGGCGGCTCCCGCGAATAGGGTTCGCAGCGTCGTCGGCTTCACCACAGGGGCAAACAGCTCCTTGAAGTCCACCTTCTCCTTCTGCTGGTACCCCTTGGCTACAAGCCTAGACTTGTAGCGCTCGATCTTGCCGTCGGCATCCGACTTGATTTTGAAGAGCCACTTGGACGTTATCGCCGTACGCCCCTCCGGTAGCTCCACCAATTCAAACGTGTCATTCTCCTCGATGCTCTTCAGCTCACTCTCCATGGCCTTCTTCCACTCCTCAGCATCACTACTCTCCAAAGCCTCCTTGAGAGTTGCTGGTTCTCCCGGCATCTCCACTGGAGAGAAGAATGCGAAGGCACACTCCTCGTAGTCACTCTCCTCGTCGTCTCCGACCATCATTGCCGCTCCGGCCAGGGCTGTCTTGCCCTGCTTTCCCGGCGCATCATAGGTCAGCCTATTAGGGGGTTGAACTCTCCTCTTCCCCCTTCCTTCCTCCTCAGCTGCAGGGACTTGAAGGCCTTGGCGTTGCTGCGGTGTGGCTCGAATCCGTGGAGCACTCGTAGTACGGGAAGGGAGTGACGGTGCACGCTCGCTCACTTGCTGCACCTCCTCCTCTTCTTCCTCTGCATCATTGGCCTCCTCTCCCCCATTCACAAGGGAGGATTGCCTTGTGGTTGTGCTGCCGCTGCTCAGCTCCAAAGGCAGCTCCACATGCTCCAAACCGGAACTCTTCACCTCCCCAAACCGCACGCCTATCTTCGCCTCATTCTCCGCCTTCCAATCCTTGTACATGAAGTTCTCCATGAACTTGCAGTCCCTGCTCACCAAGAACTTCTTGGTGAATGGGTCCCAAAGAAGCCATCCCTTGCTGTTTTGAGCCATGCCCAAGTGCACGGCCCACACCGCCTTGGCACCAAGCTTGTTGTGCCGAAGATGCTTAGGCACGAGCGCCATGCACATGCACCCGAACACCCGAAGCATATCCACCTTTGGCTTCCTTCCTAGCCACTCCACATAGGGCACCCATTTGTCTGCTCCCACATGAGTCAAGGCTCTGTTCTTGGCCACACACGCGCTCCGCACCGCATCAGGCCAGAAATAGTCGGGTAGCCCGGCTTCAATGAGCAACCCGCGTGCCGCCTCCGTGATTGTGCGGTTCGCTCGCTCGGCGATGCCGTTCATTGCAGGGGAGTATGGCATGGTGAGGGAGTGCCGAATACCATTCTTCTTCAGCCACAACCCAAACTCCTTGCTCAGGAACTCTCCCCCTCGATCGGTGCGGATTGACTTGACTAGACGGTCTTGTTGCCGCTCCACCATCGGGAACCAATCCGTCTTCAACGTTTCAGCCACGTCGCTCTTCTTGGCCAGCACGTACACCCAAGTCATGCGGGTGTAGACGTCGACAATGGTGAGAAAATACTCAGCTCCAGCAGCTCCAAGCTTCAGGGGGCCCACCACGTCCATCACCACCTCATCAAGCGGTGCCTTTGCCGTTGCCTCCGAACTAGGGAACGGAAACCGGGTGAACTTGGCTTGAATGCACGTCGGGCAGCCAAGCGCCTCATCGGGCTCCCCCTTCACACGTATGCCAGCAACCATCTCATTCTTCACTAGCTGCTGCAAGATGGGCAGGGCCACATGCCCCATGCGCCGATGCAAGGTGAGCCAATCACACTCCCCCGTAGCCGAAGTTGGATTGGAGAATGCCGCGCTCGCAATAGCGCCCCACATACTCTCTCCGTAGTCCTCCTCCGCTGCTGCCTCTGGGTTCTCCTCACCCTTTTGCTGCTCCTTGGTTGCTGCACCACTCTCCTTAGGTTCAATGAACTTGCTGGTCCCTCCAGGTTTGCTCTTCTTGAGCTCATTCTCCTTAGCGCGACTGTTCGCGCCATCGTCGCTACCGACCGCTCCATCCTTGGTGCTGATGCTTGCTGCCACTTGCCTCTCCTTAGGCATAGGGACCACTGGGATCTGCCACATCTCGTTGTAGACATCCCTGTCCTCATGAAGGTCCCAAAGAATTCGATCGCCAAGCCTTGCGGTGTAGGTCTTGGCTCCCTTCGAGTTCGTGTCCATGCCGGCCTTTGCCAACCGCCGCACGGAAATCAGGTTTGCAGCAAGGCTGGGCACCCAAAGCACGTTCTTGAGGCCCACCATCTTCCCATCAGCACCCTTGAACATGGCCTTGCCCATGCCTTTCACCTCTGCTCGCTGCCCCAAAGCCGATGTGACATGCTTCACCGGTGACGGCTCGAGTTCGGTGAGCAAGTCCGGGCGAGGTGTCATGCTATAGGTAGCGCCACTATCAATCACCCAATAGTCCAGGGGGTGTAGGGTCACCTTCCCCACAGCTGCTGGCTCCTCAAAGCCTTCATCCTTCTCTGGACCAGCCGGTACTTGCGTCGACACGAAGTAGAATAGACCCGGGTATCGATCGTCGCTCGGGTCCTTGTCGTTGTCTCCGCTCTTCATGTTTGCAGCTCCGCCACCGCGACCGCCACGGCCTCCACGGCCTCGTCCTCTCCCTCCTCCTGCTCCTCTACCCTCTTGGCCTTGAGCAGGGGTCCAACCATCAGGGAGTTTGTAGCATTCGCGCCACATGTGTCCGCTCTTGTGGCAATAGTGACACTCGCCGTCGAATCGGCCGCGACCGCGTCCGTAGCTCTTGTCGTCGCTGCCGTAACCGCCACTCCTGCGGCCTCCGCCGAAGTTGCTGCCACCAAACCTTCCTCCCCCTCGTCCTCTGCCTCTTCCTCGACCATATCCACGGCCGATGCTCGCTGCCCCAGCGCCATCCGCACTCGCCAACTCACGGCGGCGGAAATCCTCTTGAAGGATAGCTCGCTTCACGTCTTCAAGCGAGAGGCGGGGCAAGTCGCGATTAAGGTTGATGATGAGCGAGGACCATGACTCTGGGAGTAAGGCCAGCAACTTGGTCTTCTTTTGGAGCTCACTGTAGTTCAAATCAGCTCCCTCAAGCCGCGTCAACAAGTCGAAGAATTTCTGCACCCCTTCTTCAACCGCTTCGTCTTCTTCAATTCGTAGTGCCGCCATTTGCCGTTCCAACACCACCGCTACCGCCGCTGTTGCAGGAGCATGTACACCCTTGAGAGCAGCCCATGCCTTTGGTCCTTTCTCTGGTTCACGCTGGAATGGCTTGATGTGACGGATCTGACTGCTCCCCAACGCTTGCCCAAGTAAGAGATAGCCTTGTGCGCTCTTCCGCACCCACGGGCTCTTCTCCGGGTCGTTCTCGGGGCGCTTCTCCGTTCCTTCCATCACCTCCAGCAGGTCATAGTGGTCAAAGATGTTCTCCATCTTGAAGGACCATTCAGCAAAGTTGTCACCGTTGAACTTGTCAAGCCCAAACACCCTAGGCTCATCCCTAGGTGGGCCAAGACTTGGTTGCATGGGCGCCATGGCTGAATCACGGGGTTGGCCTTGAGCTTGAGCTTCTCCACTGCCACCAGCACCTCTGCCACCCCTTTCCTCAGGTCCAGACATTGTCGAAACTGCTCCAAGGGGCTCTGATACCACTTGTTATAGTCACAATAGGCTTGAATGTGCCTAAAACGAAAGATAGAGAGCACAGGCGGATTTCTGCACAGCGGCTTCAAACGCTGATAGCGTTCTGCTCACAGCTGCAAATGACTTGATTCAAATTGGATCTGGAGCGTCTTCACGTCGTCTACAATTAGCAATTTAGATTGCACGATTTGATAAAGAATTGACGACACAGCGTCGGTTTGAACGAACGGTACTATGGCAGCCACTATAGTCTTAGAACACAAGATAGGAAGAGTTACGAGTTGGGAATGACTCCCAGCTCCTACAAACCCCAAGAGCCGAGATACAGTGATGTGGAACAGTGCCACACTGTCCCCAACCACGAAGGGTCTCGAAACTACCCTTCACTAGGGCCTACACCAAGTGAAATGTTACACTACACAAAGTAATGTAACTATCTTCAATATCTTGAGGTGTACCCTTTTTGGCGAGCTTCGAAATCACTTGAGGCTTGACACCAAGGCTCGGGCTCTTCATCACAAACTCATCCTTGAGTTCTTGATGGGTCTGCTGCACACACCTGCGACACGCCGAACGTTCGACACAGGACAAAACAGAAACCGCGCACGACAAAATAGAAACCGCGCGCGAGACACAAACGACCGCGTAACACGCGTCTAGCGATAACTCGCTATTGACTCGACACACACACTCGACATCATGACTCAACATTCGCACACAATTATAAGCATGAAATATATATTATCCCATGCCCTCATACCATTCGATACACACACACATTCACGCACACGGACAACAAGCCGAGTGCAAACCGTAGGGTTGCACCAACAGCGCGGGCGGCACAGGGCTGTGCGGGCGGCGTGCGGGCTGCGCGGGCGGCGTGCGGGCAGCGCGTGGGCATCGTGCGGACAGCACGAAACGGCAGCGCCCTAGGGGCGCGCGACGGGCAGGGAATCGACGTGCCTAGGGGCGCGATTCGGGCAGGAAGAAAAGGACGCACCTAGGGGCGCGATTCAGGCAGGGAAACTCGATGCGTCCTAGGGGCGCGATTCGAGCAGTGGAAAGAGAGTAACTAACGGTGGGCCCATGTCCTAAGGAGCAACATGCTCTATACCATGTGAGAACGGGAATGATCGATTAGGTCAAGGGAGGGGGTACAAGGAGAATGTCGATATGATTTCTGTACCCTCTAAAGCTAGCCCTAATATAGCCTAGATACAACTAAGCATATATGTTTTGACATGTAGTCACAAGACCAGTCTAGAGAACCAAACAAAGCAAAGTTCAGGATGGATCTCAAGATCACCACGTAGTCTGAGCACAAGCAAGCGGCCACAAGGACAGTTCACATGTAGTGATATAATAGCAATGACAGTATACTGATCACAACCCAGCATGTGTAAACATGCAGGTATAAAGATATATAGCAGTGTACAACAAAGGCAAGGCAAGATGAAGAGACAAGCAAGTGAGGCTGAGTGGGCACAAGCCCAAGAGCAGTGCAAAAACGCTGCTGATCACCAGACCCCAGGGCCTTGGTGAAGATATCAGTAGTGTTGGCCTACGAGGCCACGTAAGCAAGGCGAAGCTGACCACGCTGCTGCAGCTCTCGTGTGAGAAAGTAACAAAGAGTAATGTGCATCATTATGTGCTCTAGCCTCTTCTCCCGACACAAAGCAATCATGGCCTTGTTGTCGACGTACAGCATTGGAGGAGAACGAGGCCGCTCAACCAAGTCAGTCGGCAAGTAGGTCAGCCAGCGTAACTCCTGTCCAGCCATAGCCCCAGCGTAGATCTCTGACTCACAGCTGGAACAAAGTACAGAAGACAAGCGGGTGGACCTCCAGGAGACAGAACCAGCGCCAAGAATGAAAGTGTAACCCTGTAACGACCGCTGGGTCTCCTGGTCGTCAGCCGAAGAAGCGTCAGAGTGCCCGGTGAGTACTACTCGACCTCGTCCTCCAAGCACAAGCCATATGCCTGATATACTGCACAAGTCACGCAGTATCCTCTACGCAGCTGCCCAGTGCTCCTTCTTGTGTCTCCTGGGTGCAACGAAGTGAGCAAGGATGCTGAGAGGGAACTGGGGGCCAGGTCGTGTGCACGTCATCAGGTACATGAGGCAACCCATAAGCTCTGGATACGGGCCACTCGGCTCTACGGACTCGTCCGAAGGTGGAGCAGTGAGCGAGTGGCTCGTAGGCAGAGGAGTGCGTTGTGGCAAGGAGAACTGAAAGAGGAAGCGCTGAAGGACCTGGTGCACCATGTGTGACTGAGCTAGGGTGATGGTGCGCCGTGCTCTGTCCCGGGTGATCTGCAAGCCAAGATAGCTGCGCAGCTCACCCAGGTCAATGCAAGTATGTCTCTTCTGCAGCTCCGTTCACAAGGGCTAGTGCCTCAGCGTCAGCATGAGCAAAGACCAAGTTGTCGACGTACACGATGATGTAGAACGGCGGCAGAGAAGGGTCGGTGCGCAGAAATAGCAACGGGTCAGCAGTCGAAGGAGCAAACCCAAGAGCCGCAAGTGTAGTCAGTCCTCGGTGTGTCGTGCCACTCGCGGGGCGCCTGGCGGAGACCGTAGACTGGCCGTTGAAGGCTCCACTGGGTACCCTCAGGAAACGACCCAGTGAAGCAAGGTGGGCGGCGCAGCCAGATCCCCTCGTGAAGGCTGCCCTGCAAGAAAGCTTCAGCACCAACACCTCCAGCACCTCCAGCACCCCCAGCACCAGTACCTCCAGTACCAACGTCTCCAGCACCTCGAGCTCCAGCACCTCCAGCACCAGTAACTCCAGCACCGGCGTCTCCAGCACCTCCAACTCAAGTACCTCCACCACCAGCACCTCCAGCTGCAGCAGTACCAGCACCCCCAGCACCAGCACCTCCGGTTCCGCCACCGGGGCTGCTCCACCGGACAGCCCACTCGTGGAGCTGCTGTGGCGAGAGATTCTCTTGCCGACGTGCACCAAGACCTCCAGCACCAGCACCTCCAGCACCTCCAACTCCAGCACCTCCAGCACCAGCACCTCCAGCACCAGCGCCTCTAGCACCAGCGCCTCCAGCACCAGCACCTCCAGCACCAGCACCTCCAGCACCAGCACCCCAAGCTCCGCCACCGGGGCTGCCCCACCAGACAGCCCACTCACGAAGCTGCTGCGGCGAGAGAGTCTCTTGCCAACTCGGCTGCAGCTGACGTCCACTCCTAGAGTCTCCAGCAAGAGGACCCACGACTCTACCACCAGTAGGACTCTCAGCACCCCCAGAACCAGCACCCCCAGAACCAACACCCTCAGAGTCCGCACCCCCAGTGTCACCACCTCCAACAGCACCAGAGTCCACACCGAGTGGCTGCAGAGGCGGGGAAGACGGCCGAGGTGGAAAGCCAGGAGGGATCTCCACGCGTAGTGGGCGAGCGGTCGCTGTGTTGTCGGCATCTGGGTCACCCCCCTCAGTTGGGCCAGAGGTGTCGGAGGAGACTTTCAACGGGGCAACCAAGGGGGGTGGGTCAACCTGGGACACACCTGAGGGAGCAGGACCCTGCGGGGGGAGGGGGGCTACCAGGAAGGGATCAGGAACCAAGAAGACAGGCGGGTGGGGTACGGGGGAACTGCGGTGGGGGTGGAGACGATAGAAGCAAACAAGCCCGTCAAAAGTGACGTTGTGGGAGGACAGGACACGGCGAGAACCTGGGTGGTAAAACTGCAATCCAGTTTTGTTGTGGAGTGGCCAGAAGCATGAACGATTGGGTGATGCCCTCAGCCCCATAGAAGTCCTCGAGGAGGCGGGAGGAAAACTCACCACCTCGGTCAGAGTGCAGCCGCAGGACCGGGAGGTCCTGCCGGAACCGAGCGCTGAGCTGGAAACGGACAGCGCGGATCCAGCGGATCAAGATACTGCAGACATCCTCCTTGCTTTGCAAGGGGAAGACCGTGGTGTAGCGAGTGTAGTCGTCAACAACTAGCAGAAAGTAGCACTCTCTGCCCTGTCCAGTGACGCGGGCAGGGCCCCACACGTCCATATGAAGGGTCTGCAGAGGAGCAGTGGTCGGAGGAAATGAGGAGTGAGGAACGGCGCGTTACCACCCCTCAATGCAGGGAAGGCACGGCGCTGCAAGTGACCGCGGGAGTGAGGGCAGGGACCTGGGGAGGCCAGAGACCAGGAGATGGGGGTGCATGCTACGCAGACATAGCAGGGAGGGTTGACCAAGACGGTGGTGCCAGAGGAGAGATGGGTGCGTGAGTAGCCGACACGAACAAGACGCAGCTAATTGACCCGACGTAGCTACCTGACCCGATGCAGCCACCTGTGCAGACTCAGTGGTCAGTGTGTATAGGCCAGACCCGGGCTCCGAGTGAAAGCGGCGAGGTGCTCGTCAGTGCGTGAGTCCGTACATATCGCCACAAGCTCACCCCCAGGAGTAGTGACAGTGACAAACAGGTCCTGGAGGACAGTGTTACTCACCAAGTTCTTAGCGAACGAGGGGAGGTGGAAACCTGTGAGGGAGCCGAAGGGGGCTGCCGGACACGGGAGAAAGGTGGAGCCACGTGCAACTACTGAGCCACCAGAGGTGTCAGCCAGAGTGACCAGGACAGGTGTAGTGAGCGTGCTAAGGGCGCTCGACGGACTACTGAGGGGGGGGGGGCGCCCTCTAGGGGCGCGTGACGGGCAGCACCTAGGGCGGCAGCAAGCGGTAGCATTGAGGGCAGCAGTGGCAGCACCTAGGGCAGCAGTTGCGCGCGGGCAGGCTAATAGCACGGGGGCAGGGCAGTCGCACGGAGCAGGACTCACGCGTGCGGCCAGGGAAGGGCATTCGCGTGTGCAGGGCAGCAGCGCGGGGCAGGGCAGGTGCACGAGGCAGGGCTCACGCGCGCGGGCAGGGCAGGGCAGTCGCGCGGGCAGGGCAGGGCAGTCGCGTGTGCAGGGTAACAGCACAGGGCCGGGCAAGCGTGCAGGGCAGAGCGCACGCGCACGGGCAGGGCAGGGCAGTCGTGCGTGCAGGGCAGCAGCGCGAGGCAGGGCAGTCGTGCTGGGCAGAGCAGGCACGCGGGGCAGGGTAGTTGCACGCAGGCAGGGCAGTCGCGATGGCGGTTGCAGTAGGGGCAGTGGCGGTGACAGCAGGGGCTGTAGCGGCAACAGCAAGGCTATAGCAGGCAGCAGCAGGGCTGTAGCGGCGCTAGCAGGGGCTGTAGCGACGACAGCAAGGCTGTAGCGGCAGCAGCAGCGGCTGTAGCAGCCAAAGTAGAGACGTTGCGGCGCTAGTAGGGGCTGTAGCGGCAGCAGTGGGGGCTGTAGCGGCAGCAACAGGGCTTTCGCGGCAGTAGCAGGGCTGTAGCGGCGACTGGCAGCAGCGGTTGTAACAGTAGTAGCCTCGACAGCAAGGCAAGGGCGGCAGCAGCTGCTGCTGAAGGCGCTGCACGGACGGGTGACCAAGTCGGTGGTGCCAGAGGACGGTCTCGTGCGCCAGAGAATGACACGAGCAGGGGGCCAACAGCTGACCTGACGCAGACGCAGACGCAGCTACCTGAGGGGACTCAGTGGTCAGTGTGTACAGGTCCGACCCCGGCTGCCGAGTGAAGGTAGCCAGGTGACGGCCCGTCCGAGCACACGTGCAGTGTGTCACGCGCTCGTAGGCAGGGGTGAACTGGTGAACACCCCCGTCCTGGAGCGCACAACCCGCCACCAAGTTCGTAGAGAACGAGGGGAGGTGGAGACCTGACAGTGTGCCCGACGGGACCGCAGGACAAGGAAGGACAGTGGAGGAGGTCGCAATGACCGGACCCCCAGAGGGGTCAGCGAGGGAGACAGCAACTGGCCGAGCAAGCGGCTCAAGGGCAGTGCGGTCACGAAAGAAACAGCGAGAAGCACCTGAGTCCAGAGTGAAGGTGTGCAGTGCCTCAGTCGACTCAGTACCAGGGGGCGCAGACTCACTAGCACCTAGAGCAGCAGCCTCACCAGCACCTGGGGTAGCAGACACGCGAGTACCGGGAGTGGTAGCCTCACCAGCACCTAGGGCAACAGACGCACTAGCACCTAGAGCGGCAGCCTCACTCACAGGACACGGCAGCTGCACCTGTCCACTACCAGAAGCTCCCGAACGACGCACTCCAGAGCGACTGCCACTACGGCCACCCCGACAGCCCCAACTGGCGTACCACTCACGAAGCTGCTGGGGCGAGAGAGGACACGGCAGCTGCACCTGTCCACTACCAGAAGCTCCCAACCGACCCACTCCAGAGCGACTACCACTACGGCCACCCCGACAGCCCCAACTAGCGTACCACGCACGAAGCTGCTGGGGCGAAAGAGGACACGGCAGCTGCACCTGTCCACTACCAGAAGCTCCCGACCGACCCACTCCAGAGCGACTACCACTACGGCCACCCCGACAGCCCCAACTAGTGTACCACTCACGAAGCTGCTGGGGCGTGAGGGACTCACGCGCACGGCCCTGGAGCTGCATCTGGCCACGCCAGGAGCAGCAGTAGCAGCAGTAGCGGCAGTAACAGCAGTAACAGCAGGAGCAGTAGCAGTGGGAGTAGAAAAGGCAGTAGCAGCAGTAGCAGCGGTAGCAGTGCTGGCAGGGCAATGCTCACCAGTGGTCGGCGCGGCAGGCGCAAGACGGTGGCGACAGCGGGGCCGCTACAACTGCAGGGCGGGGCCGGGCCGCAGCAGGGAGCTCCGCGGCAGCTGCTGCAGGGCGAGGCCGGGCCGCGACGGCAGCTGCTCCAGGTGCCAGGGGCGGCTGCTGCAGTGGCGGCTGCTCCAGGGGCCAGGGGCGGCTGCTGCAGCGGTGGTTGCTCCAGGGGCCAGGGGCGGCTGCTGCAGGGGCGGCTGCTCCAGGGGCGAGGGGCGGCTCCTGCAGTGGCGGCTGCTCCAGTGGCCAGGGGCGGCTGCTGCAGGGGCGGCTGCTCCAGAGGCCAGGCGCGGATTAGGTCAGGGCGACGCGGCGAGCAGGGCGACGCGGCGGGCAGGTGGCGACGTCGCGGGCAGGGCGACGCGGCGGGCAGGTGACGGGGCGAGCAGGTGACGACGCCGCGAGCAGGGCGACGCCGCGAGCAGGTGGCGACGCCGCGGGCAGGGCGACGCGGCGAGCAGGTGACGACGCCGCGGGCAGGCGACGACGCCGCGGGCAGGCGACGACGTCGCGGGCAGGGGCTACGTCGCGGGCAGGCGACGACGCCGCGGGCAGGCGACGACGCCGCTGGCAGGGGCTACGTCGCGGGCAGGTGACGACGCCGCGGGCAGGCGGCGACGCCGCGGGCAGGGCGACGCGGCGGGCGGCGAGAGCCTGCAGGGGCGGCGCGCGGTCGGGCAGAGGCTGCGCGCGGGCCTGACGAGTCTGCAGGGGCGGCTCTCGGGCCTGACGGGCCTGCAGAGGCGGCTCGGGGGGGGGCCTGACGGGTCTGCAGAGGCGGCTCGGGGGCCTGACGGACCTGCAGGGGCGGCTCGAGGGCGCACGAGGGCGCTCGAGGGCGCACGAGGGCGCACGAGGGCGCACGAGGGCGCACGAGGGCGCACGAGGGCGCACGAGGGCGCACGAAGGCGCACGAGGGCGCACGAGGGCGCACGAAGGCGCACGAGGGCGCACGAGGGCGCACGAAGGCGCACGAAGGCGCACTAGCAGAGAAAGGCGCACGAGGGCGCACGAGGGCGCACGAGGGCGCACGAGGGCGCACGAAGGCGCACTAGCAGAGAAAGGCGCACGAGGGCGCACGTAAGGTAGGGCGCACGAGGGCGCTTCTAGCGGAATAGTGGGCCCATAGTAGAAAGCGGTCCTAGGTAGCAACCTAGGCTCGTGATACCATGTTAGAATCTAGAATAGAACGAGAATGCATGAAACTAGGTAGGAGGGGGATACAAGTAGGAAACCCTAACAAAGCTGTACCCCCTAAGGCTAAACCCACTATAGCCTACACAATATAAACATATAATGTTTGACAGCTGCTACTGCTACGCTGTGCCCTGCTGAGCAGCGCTGCCTAGGCCAAGCCGCGCCGCCCAGCCCGAGCCGCCCTCCTGCTATTACTACTGCAGCTGCTGCTCGTGCTACTGCTGCTGCTGGTGGAGGTGCTGCTGGGAGTGCTGGAGGAGCCGCCTGTCAGAACGTTATATTGCTTACTTTGTGTAGGCTATAGTGGGGTAGCCCATAAGGGGTACAACCCAACTAGGGTTAGTACTTGTACCCAACTCTTTCATAGTTCATCCATTCTCGTTCATTCTTCTGACATGGTTTCAGAGCAGGTCCTTCGCTAGGACCGATTTTTTAGGGCCCACCACAGAGCTGCTCCACTAGCTGCCCTGCCCTACCAACGCGCCGCCCTGCTGGGTCACGCCCCGCCCTCTGCAGCCCTCGTGCCGCACCTGCTGCCCCGTGGGCCGCCCCATTGCGGCCCGCCCGTAGCCCCTAAGCCCCGTGCGCCGCCCCTTGCGGCCCGCCCGTCGACCCTAGGCCCAGCGCGCCCCCCCTCTAGGCCCTCCCGTCAACCCTAGGCCCCGCGCGCCGCCCCTGCAGGCCCGCCCGTCGACCCTAGGCCCAGAGCGCCGCCCCTTGCGGCCCGCCCGTCGACCCTAGGCCCCGCGCGCCGCCTTTGCAGGCCCGCCTGTCGCCTCTGCTGCCCCGCGCGCCGCCCCTTGCGGCCCGCCTGTTGCCCCTGCTGTCCCGAGCGCCGCCCATTGCAGCCCGCCCGTCGACCCTAGGCCCCGCGCGCCGCCCCTGCTGCCCTGCTCGCTGCCCCTGCAGCCCCGCGCGCTGCCCCTTGCGGCCCGCCCTTCACCTCTGCAGCCCGCGAGCCGCCCCTGCAGACCTGCGCGCCGCCTCTTACAGCCCGCCCGCCGTCCCTGCTGCCATGCTCGCCGCCCTTGCAGCCCTGCGCGCTGCCCCTTGCGGCCCGCACCTTGCCCCTGTAGCTCGCGAGCCGCCCCTACAGCCCCGCGCGCCGCACCTTGCGGCCCTCTCGCCGTCCCTGCAACCCCGCGCACCGCCCCTTGCGGCCCGCCCGCCGCCCCTAAGCCCGCCAACCGCCCCTAGGCCCGCGAGCCACCCCTCTTGCAGCCTGCGCGCCGCCACTTGCAGCTCGCTTGCCGCCCCTTACTGCTGCCTGCCCTCTTCCTTGCGCTGCCCGGCTCCTGCCCGCCCTGCGTACTGCGCTGCTATGGCTTCTCTCCGCGTACTATGGCCCTCTCGCCCCTCCCGCCCCTCGCGTCACAGCTGACAGTGCGACTCGCTCACAGTGGCTTTCTCGTGACGCTGCTGCTCGCTTAGCCATTTGCAACCACATGCCGCTAGCCGAATGCGCTCACTTCGGACAGCACAGGGCTGCACAGACAATGTACGACGCTGTAGTCGCCCGTTACTCCTCGCCTGCCACTGCTGCTCTAGGCCATCTTCTACTGCCCTACCTGTTTCCCGAGCTGTCCGCCTTTGCCACAGTAGAGGACCTAGTTACCCACCTTCGCACTAGCGACGCTCGCTACCGCGCTGCCCTCCCAGCAGACTTCCTTGACAGGAACCCGCCCCTGATGTACATCACTCTCTACTTTAGAGTCACCCGCCTCCCTGACTCTCTTTGTGCTGTCAGGGACCACTTTCTCGCACTTGACCACACAGCCCTCACTGTTGACCTACTCGAGCAGCACCTCCTTGCAGCTGAGACTAGTGTAGTCGCTGAATGTGCCGCTCGTGGCACTCCTCTCACGCCCTTCTTTGAGGGGTGTTCCCCCTCCCCCCTTGCCCCCTCCTATGCCTCTGCTGCTACTGTTGACGTCCTTGGTGCTGAGGATGTCAAGGCTGCTTCTGCTAGTGGGAAGCGCCGCAGCAGCAAGGGCAAGGGTGGCAGGGGTGGTGGCGGTGGCAGCGGGGGTGGTAGTGGGGGCAGCAGTGGAGGTGGTGGAGGTAGTGGAGGTGGTGGCGGTGGTGGGAGTGGTGGCGGGAGTGGGGGCTTTGGTGGCGGCGATGGTGGCAGCGGTGGGGGTAGCGGTAGTGGCGGCATTGGGAGTGGTGGCGGTCGGGCTGGAGCTACTCAGCGGGGAGGTTCTGGCGGTGGCCAGAGGCAGCAGCAGCAGCGTCGAAGCGAGACCCTGTCGCCCCAGCAGCTTCGTGAGCGGTTTTCTGAGCGTGGGGCGTGTGGGGGTAGTGATAGCTGCCCGTATGTCCTTCGCACGGGTGACCGTGCTCGTCAGACATGCGAGAAGCCTCACACTCAGCACCGCTGCTTCTCCCGCCTTGACGACGCTTGGCGCGCAGAGTTTGGTGACGATGCCGAGCGCCTCCGCTGGGCAGAGCTGCTTAGGTCTGGAGTTGCTATCTTTGGCCTAGACTATGATGCTATCCTTGCTGCTATGTATGCCTTGTCTGTTAGTGCTGAGGGTGACTGTTACTTGTGTGTGCTGCCTAACCCAGGTACACAAGCTGCTACTCTAGGTGCTAGTGAGTCTGCTCTCCCTGGTACTGTGCCTAGTGAGGCCTTGCACACCTTTACACTTGACTCCGGTGCTTCCCGCTGTTTCTTTCGTGACAGCACCACCCTCACTCCTCTCTCTGCACCTGTACCGGTCGGACTGGCTGACCCCTCAAGGGGCCCAGTTCTTCCATGTCCAGCATTTCCATCCGGCTCACTATCACGTCTTCACCTCCCCTCGTTCTCTACGAACTTGGTGAGTACCGCTGCCCTCCAGGATGCGATGGTCACTACCACCACTCTTGGGGGTCAGCGTGTGTCGATCTACACGTGTACACGGACGGGCCGTCACCTGGACACGTTCATCCGTCGGCTAGGGTCGAGTCTGTACATATTGGCTACCTAGCCTCCTCAAGTAGCTGCGTCTGCCCAGGTGTCCGCGCCAGGTCAGGTAGCACCCCCTTGCTCGTGTCGCCTCCTGTCGCACCAGACTCTCCTGTGGCACCACTGCCTGGGTCACCCCTCCCTGCCACGACTTTGTGGCATGCACTCCTGCCTCCTTGCCTCTTGTCTTCCTGGGTCTCTGTCTCCCTTGCCGCCCTCGCCTGCCCCGCCCTGCCTTCCTTGCGTCGAGGGGTGGCAGCGCGCCGCTCCTCAATCCTCCTCGTTTCCCCCGACGACTGCTCCCCTGCAGAATCTCCACATGGACGTGTGGGGCCCAGCCCGCGTCAGTGGACAGGGATGCGAGCGCTACTTTCTGCTGGTTGTTGACGACTACACGCGGTACACTACGGTCTTCCCCTTGCGCAGCAAGGGTGAGGTCCTTGATGTCTTGATCCCTTGGATCCGCGCAGTCCGTCTCCAGCTCCGCAAGCGGTTCCGCCAAGACCTTCCTGTCCTGCGTCTGCACTCTGACAGAGGTGGTGAGTTCTCCTCCGACCTCTTGCGAGAATTTTGTCGTGGGGAGGGCATTCTCACGTCGTTCACGCTTCCGGCCTCCCCTCAGCAAAATGGGATTGCTGAGCGCCGCATCGGCTTAGTCATGGAGGTCGCTCGTACCTCCATGATCCATGCGGCTGCCCCCCATTTTCTGTGGTCGTTTGCGGTCCGTTACGTTGCGTGCCACTGCAACTCAACCTCTGGTCCCGTGTCTCTTTGCCAAAGACCTCGCCGACACTGCGTTGGACGCGGGAGGTTGGCGATGCGTGAGTGCTCCGGGTCTGGGGCTCTCGTGCCTTTGTTCGCGATACGTCCGCGGACAAGCTCTTTGCCGACGCTATTCCCTGCGTCTTCCTTGGCTTTCCCCTTGATGTGCCTGGCTGGCAGTTTTACCACCCCACCTCGCGTCGTGTCTTCCCCTCTCAAGGCGTCACGTTTGAGGAGTCGGTTCCCTTCTACCATCTCTGCCCCTCCCCGACCCCCACCGCTCTTCCTTGCTCCAGGTCCCCCTCCGGTAGACCCCCTCCCCCCTCAAAGTCCTGCTCCCTCAGGTGTGTCTCAAGTAAGCCCTCTCCTTGGTACTGTACCTGTTGAGGTAGCTGTCGACTCAGGTGCTGCTCGGGGTGCTGCATCTGGGGGTGCGGAGCCTGGGGGTGCTGGGTCTGAAGGTGCCGGGTCTGGGGGTGCTTAGCCTGGGGGTGCGGAGCCTGGGGGTGCTGAGCTTGAGGGTGTGGAGCCTGGGGGTGCTGAGTCTGAGGGTGCGGAGATTGGGGGTGCTGAGCCTCGGGGTACTGCTTATTCTGGAGGTCATGCGGGTGCTCCGCCACGACTGTCTCCCCGGCCGGAGCCTCTCTCCCCGCCGCAGTTGCGCGAGTGGTTTGCTCAGCGCACACGCCTTCGGAGTGGAGCTGCCGAAGCTGGAGACTCTGCCGCTGGAGACACTGGCGCTGGAGGTGTTGGAGCTACTCATCTTGGAGGTGCTGGAGTTACTCCTGGAGCTGGTGGTACCGGAGGTGCTGAAGCTGCTGGTCCTGGAGGTGCTCGTACCAGGAGTACTGGAGCTGCCGGGACTGGCACTGTTGGGGGCGCTGGAGCTGGAGCTCGAGACCCTGCAGAGCCTGGAGGTGCTGGGGCAGGAGGCGCTGGAGCTGGAGGGCCTGGTGCTGGAGGAGCTGGTTCTGGAGACACTGGCGCTGGTGGCGCTGGAGCTGGAGGAGCAAGAGCTAGAGACACTGGAGCTGTTGACCCTGGAGGTGGAGTTGCTGGCGCTGGGGGTGCTGTGTCTGGCGGTACTGGTGCTGGAGGCACTGTGCGGCCGCGACCATTTTTTGTTCCCCTGCTTCGCCAGGTTCTTAGTCTCCCGTCTTCTACTGACCTTCCTCCTAGCTTATTGAGTCCACCGCCTCGCCGGTCGCAGCCACCATTACAGCCAGGCTCCCCACTGCCTGCTCCTTCTCCTTACGCTGAGCGGACAAACTCTTTTACAGAGCCCCGTGAGCCTGAGTCTCGTCCTGCCTCGCCTGTTCGCACTAGTCGTCAGGCTCCTCGTCCGCGTCCTCCTCCTGTCCCTGGCACTTCGTCCTTTCTCTGCTGCCTCCTCCTGAGTCCTCTCTTCCTGCCGTCCCTGACCCTGAGTCTGACCTCGCTCGTGCTGCTAGCCCCGCTGTCTCTCGTCTCCTCGCCAGTGTTGTCATTGACCCTTCTCTTGATTCCACTGCTACGTCTGTCCTCATTGCTGAGCTGGTTGACTTAGCCGCTGCCTATCGTCAAGAATACGCCATTGCTCTTGTTGCTGAGTTTGAGTATGCCACTCCTCCGTCCATCGGGGGTGAGTGTGCTCTTGGCACGGCCGTCCTTGAGGATAGGTAGGAGGACTTTGAGTGTCTTGCAGCTGCTGTACCTCATCTTGTGTCCATGCTGCTTGCCCCTGAGGGAGACCCGGATGCACTAGACATCCCAACCCCGCGCTCTTACGCAGAGGCGATTACGGGTCCTTACTCCTCTCAGTGGCAGACAGCCATGGACGCTGAGATGGCATCATGGAAGTCCACAGGCACCTACATCAACGCAGTTCCCCCGTCTCGGGCGAACATAGTCGATGGCATGTGGATTTTCAAGGTGAAGCGGCCGACGGGTTCTCCGCCTGCCTTCAAGGCGCGTTACGTTGCTCGAGGCTTCAGTTAGCAACAGGGGGTCGACTACTTCCAGTTAGCTATCTTGGCTTGTAGATCACCCGGGACAGAGCACGGCGCACCATCACCCTGACCCTGACTTTGAGTCTACTACTTCGTTTGCCCTAGTCATTGAGCTAGTCAAATTTGCAGCTAGGAGTCGTCTCGACTACGTCGCGAGCCTTGTTACTGAGTCTGAGTCTGTCTATCCTCTGTCCGTCAGGGATGAGCCTGCCCTTAGCAGTGACGTCCTTGAGGATAGGCAGTTTGAGCTTGAGTGTCTTGCGGCCGCTTTGCCTTGTTTCGCATCCATGCTGCTTTGCCCTGAGGGAGACCCAGATGCACTTGACATCCCTACCCCACGCTCTTATGCTGAGGAGATCGCGGATGAGTACTCCTCTTAGTGGTTGACAGCCATGGACGCAGAGATGGCTTCCTGGAAGTCCACAGACACCTACGCCGACGAGGTTCCTCCTTGTCAGAATCCCAGTCACTAGACCACTGGGATAAAAGGGCTTGTTAAGTAGCGGGTCGGTGCGCCCATAACCCCCCAGGATAACGAGCCTATAACCCTTCCCTAGGATCAATCGGATTCTGACATGGCATGTGGATTTTCAGAGTGAAGCGGCCGCCGGGTTCTCCACCTGCCTTCAAGGCGTGTTACTTGCTCGAGGCTTTAGTCAGCGAGACGGGGGTCGAATTATTCCAGACCTTCTCCCCCACCCTGAAGATGACTACTCTCTGAGTGCTGCTGCACGTTGCAGCACAGCGTGACTACGAGCTGCACTCCCTCGACTTCTTCACAGCTTTCTTGCAGGGCAGGCTTCACGAGGAGATCTGGCTGCGCCGCCCACCTGGCTTCACTGCGTCGTTTCCTGCAGGTACCCAGTGGAGCCTCCAGCGGCCAGTCTACGGTCTCCGCCAGGCGCCCCGAGAGTGGCACGACACACTGAGGACTACACTTGCGGCTCTTGGGTTTGCTCCTTCCTCTGCTGACCCATCGTTGTTTCTAAGCACCGACACTACCTTGCCGCCGTTCTACATTCTCGTGTACGTCGACGACTTGGTTTTTGCTACTCCTCACGTTGAGCCTCTGGCCCTAGTGAAGGTGGAGCTGTAGGAGAGACACACTTGCACTGGCCTGGGTGAGCTTCGTAGCTATCTTGGCTTGCAGATCACCCGGGACAGAGCACGGCTCACCATCACCCTGACTTAGTCACACATGGTGCACTAGGTTTTTCAGCGCTTCGGCTTCCAGTTCTCCTCGCCACAACCCACTCCTCTGTCTACCGGCCACTCGATCTCAGCTCCATCTTTGGACGAGTCCATAGAGCCAAGCGGTCCGTACCCAGAGCTTGTGGGTTGCCTGATGTACCTGCTGACCAGTGGCTGTTTCTACGCACCGACACTACTTTGCCGCCGTTCTACGTTCTCGTGTACGTCGACGACTTGGTTTTTGCTACTCTTGACACTGAAGCGCTGGCCCTAGTGAAGGCGGAGCTGCAAGAGAGACACATCTGCACTGACCTAGATGAGCTGCGTAGCTATCTTGGCTTGCAGATCACCCGGGACAGAGCACGTCACACCATCACCCTGACTTAGTCACACATGGTGCACCTGGTCCTTCAGCGCTTCGCCTTCCAGTTCTCCTCGCCACAGCCCACTCCTCTGTCTACCGACCGCTCGCTCTCAGCTCCACCTTTGGACGAGTCCGTAGAGCCAAGTGGTTCGTATCCAGAGCTTGTGGGTTGCCTCATGTACCTGATGACGTGCACACGACCTGACCTCGCGTACCCTCTCATTCTCCTGGCTCGCTACGTGGCTCCCGGTAGACACTGATAGGTACATTGGGATGCTGCAAAGAGGGTACTGCGTTACTTGTGCAGTACATCGGCCATGGGGCTCGTGCTTGGAGGAAGGGGTTCAGTGGTACTCACAGGACACTCTGACGCTTCTTGGGTCGACGACCACGCGATTCAGCGTTCGTCACAGGGTTACACCTTCAGTCTTGGCTCTGGTTCTGTCTTGTGGAGGTCCACTCGTTCTTCTTCTGTGCTTGGTTCCAGCTGTGAGGCCGAGATCTATGCTGGGGCCATGGCTGCACAGGAGCTATGCTGGCTGTCATACCTGCTGACCGACTTGGGGGAGCGGCCTCGTTCTCCTCCAGTTCTGTACATCGACAACAAGGCAATGCTTGCCTTGTGTCACGAGCAGAGACTGGAGCACAAATCGAAGCATATTTCTCTTCGCTACTTCCTTGCGCGTGAGCTGCAGCAGCGTCGTCATCTCCGCCTTTCCTACGTGGCCTCGTGGGCCAACACTGCTGATGCGTTCACCAAGGCCCTTGGGTCTGGTGATCATCAGCGTTTCTGCACTGCTCTTGGGCTTGTGCCCACTCTGCCTCACCTGCTGGTTGCTTGACTTGCTCTTGTTGTACACTGATATATATCTCTATACTTTCTTGTTTACTCTTGCTAGGTTGTGATAAGTGTACTGCCTTGCTATTATAACTCTGCATGTGAACTGGCCTTGTGGTCGCTTGCTTGTGCTCAGATTGTGTGGTGTCCTTGAGATCCACCCTGAGCTTTGTTTTTCTTTGTTCTCTTGCTTCACTGGTCTTGTGACCGTTCGTTGTGTTTGCTATCCCCCACTTTGCCTATGGGGGTGTGTCAAATTACATTTGTACGTGTAGGCTATAGTGGGGTAGCCTCTACTGAGTACAACACTTTAGGTCAAACCTAGTACTTGTACTCATCCTTGCTTGCTAGTCAATCATTCCTACACAGTTGATTCTGACATGTGAACCCCACGGTAGGCTACATATCTAACAAATATGTAAAACAGCATTTGAGACGAAACTCTAACGCGAAGATGACTGCAGCGGGGATGAAGACCGAGCGACACAAATAGTTATCGAAGATGGTTGAAAGCAGGAAGAATTTGAAGTGCAAGCACAAGAAATGCATTCAAGGAGTTACCGTGGCGCATATTGTTACCAAACCGCACAGTTGGCATTCCCGATCTAGATTAGCCCAAAGGGGAATGTACCCCCTCAGAGTACATGGCTAGCTAGGACCTTTCATATTCTCCCGTGTTCCTATATAAACCCTTGTACCGCATTGTAATAGTAACGTCTGTAGAGATTCAAATCTCCTATTTATGACAGAGCCCGTAGCCGACTTCACTAGCAAACTTCCGCTGCTACACTGCTATGCGATCAACCTGAGCCGATCCTATAAATCAGTTATTTCAGATTTATACAGAATGTACCCCTCAGATTACATGGCTAGCTTGGAATGCTATATAAACCCCTTGTGATGCTATCCTTTTCATATTGTTTCTTTTCAACTTATTATAAACAAGGTCACTCAAAGCCTTCATTGTCTTCATACTTGGCTAGCTTTAACCTACTCATCGATTCCTTGGTTATATCAACATGGTATGACAGCACGGTTGGAGCATAAGGCATGCCAAGTCATTGTGTCATAATCCCAACCACTATACTATTGGGATAAAAGGGCTTGTTAAGTAGCGGGTCAGTGCACCCATAACCCCCCAGGACAACGAGCCTGTAACCCTTCCCTAGGATCAATCGAGGATCACCAGTGGACCTCTGACACCCCCCCGCAGTGGGATGCCCGAAGTGCACACACTGGGATTCGAACCCGAGATCTTCGCTCTGATACCATGTCAGAATCCCAACCACTAGACCATCGGGATAAAAGGGCTTGTTAAGTAGCGGGTCAGTGCGCCCATAACCCCCCAGGACAACGAGCCTGTAACCCTTCCCTAGGATCAATCGAGGATCACCAGTGGACCTCTGACACATTGGTCCTCCTATAACAACCCTTTATTAAATTTCTCACCACAACACCTATTACAGAGTCTGCATCAACATGTCTCTTGAAGGCAAAACTACACCAGACTCCCCGCGCCCACGACTAACAACTCCGGCGTCAGCGACATTCGTCAAAGCAAATGTTTTTGAAAAGCTCATCGCATGCATCAATGCCCTTGAGAGCCATCAAGGGATGAGCATCGACGGTTCTAGCTACGCCAGAGGAATCTCTGGGCTTCCTCTCCTAGGAGAAAACCGTCGCGTCAACTCTGAGAGATCTTTCATCTTTGACAATCGTCAAGCTCCAGCTCCTGCACAATATAGTCAGCAACAAGCACAAAGAGAAGCATTAGCAACTCTGTAAACCAATTTTTTCACGACATCAAAGCTGAAGACACTAATTTCCTTCGACAGCAAGGGTTTCTACACATGGAGTTTAAAATTTGAGCTCCTCGCGACAACCGCGCAGGTCTGGATGTACTACGACGGGAGCCTTACCTTTCCGACGGAAGGCACTCCTTAGGAGAAGAATCTCTACTACCACGAGTCTCTCCTCGCAAACACCGGTCTTCTCCGTACTCTCTCCCCCACCGAGCAGCTTGGCGTCTGCTCCTTCAAGACGGAATGGGCTCTTGAGCAAGTGTCTTGGGAATAACTGCGCAACATGTACATGGCGACAGATTCAGTAACAATGAGTCGCCTGCTCAGCCATCTGACATCAGCAATCATGGTTCAAGGGGAGAAAGTGGGACCCTATATCAATCGCTGCCGAAATCTGCACGACCAATTCAAGAAGTGCGGCGGAAACGTTGCTGACAACATGTTGGTCACTGTAGTCCTTTCGAGACTAGGACAAGAGTGGTGCTAATGCAATTCGCTGCTTCGTGCTCGAGGAGCCGTCTCCGAAGCCGCCCTCTGTGCCACACTCCTTTCCGAGCAGCAGGAGATCGATCTGTATAACAAAGGAAACAGCAAGAGAGAAAAGTTGGTGTTCTAAGCTCGCGCAACTGAAGGGGAGTCGAACAAGAAGAAAGGCTATTTCTGCAAATATTGCAAGAAAATAGGACACACAATGGACCGTTGCTTCAAGCGCAAGGCTGCCAGCGAAAAGCGCAACAATGGCGGCTCACCTGGTTATCAGCATCAAACTTCAACTCCCGCCGCGACGCCAACAGCTGCACCAACGACAAGGATGTCACCTCCTACCGTCGCAAGCCCTTCACAAGCTCATCAATACATTCATGCGAAGGACAAGGGAAAAGGGACAATCTTGAGAAGCATGGCGCGCCGCAGAGGCACTCGATACTATGACAGAGTGCAGTTTGCGACCATTGGACCAGTTGAACCTATCAAGCCTAGTCCAGATAACGACCTTACAATTG
This sequence comes from Closterium sp. Naga37s-1, assembly GCA_947471745.1. Taxonomy (NCBI): domain Eukaryota; kingdom Viridiplantae; phylum Streptophyta; class Zygnematophyceae; order Desmidiales; family Closteriaceae; genus Closterium; species Closterium sp. Naga37s-1. The sequence goes on along the minus strand of CANJKZ010000120.1, from coordinate 3,126,451 downwards.
GACTCTGGAGCAACAGGCCGACAACACTCCCACCTAAATACGAGTTGCCACCAAGCACGCCTGCGTCTCCTCCCAGGTTCGCCGCAACGCACCAGAACAATCTCTCGAAATTCTACATCGACCTCGACCGCGTTGTCACTCCAAAGATCACCAGCATTGCGTGTCGAAGCCGCAACAACTTCAACAAATGGTACCTAGACAGTTGCTGCGGGCAACACATGGTGGGGACAACGACGTTCATCAGCAACTCAATGCGTCTACGGCATCCATGCAAAATAACTGTCGCAAACAACAACCGACACAAAGCTTACAGTATCGGAGAAATATGCCTTCAGTCAAGCGACACCAACTTCACCATCCACATCGATGATGTCCTGGTCGTCACCGATCTTCCGTTCAATCTTCTCTCTGTTAGAGACTAAGGACGGAGTCTATGAAGATTAAGGGCCGAAATATCTCAAAATCGTCAACTACAATTCTGGACAGAAAAGTCGTCGTCACAAGAATCATCGTCGACGATTAACGCACAGTTAGAATTCTCTTAAACTCGAGTATATTGTAGCCCTTGGCCGTGGCTATCTTTCCCAATTTGAATAGTATCAAAATATGGATTATAGCTTGAGTTATGAATTTTGGCGCACTAGGGGGTATGCTGACATAGAAACTTAACGCAGTCACAAAGTTGTCTCACACATTCACACAAGAAAAGTGGAGTAGCAATTGAACCAGGTAGGAGGGGATGCGGAGGACGAGAGGGAAGGTCCCAAGGGATTCCCCAACCAAGGAAACCCCATACCACACAATTCCCCCCTCTATAGGCACCCCAACTTTGACATTTGTCACGTTCCCAACTCATGCCATCCACCTCACCCAACTTGGCCACACTTGCCAACCTGGTTTGGCTTCTCCCAACCACTGGGCATCATCTACAGTGATGTTGACGAATTTCCCAACCCCAAAAAGTCTGTACCCAATATTGAGTCAACCCGCAAATTTCCATAGTCGCCGCATCTCAATCAAAAACTTCGAACGATCATATCTTGCTCGTTCTTGCTCCGATCGCGGCGATTCTCGGTTCGTCGGAAAGCTCTCAAGTAGAGGAGTCACTTCAGATATCTGCTCAAGGAAAATAACACTCACACACACTCAGAAAATCCAAACAACACCAAACACAAATTCTTGCACACGCTCACACCACGCATGCAACACACGAACATATGATGGGAGGCAGACAGACGTGAATGCAAATGATAGCATCACATAACAAACTCCCCCTCTGGCTGCCTACCATCTTCCCACATGCCATAGTTCAAGCATGCACCCTCAATGCACACTCATTCCAGCAAGTTTCATCCCCTTCCAATGCTCATTTTCAGCCATGCACTTGGTGAGAATGTCTGCCGCCTGCTGATGGGTCTTCACAATCTCCAGCCGCACCTCCTTGTCCAGGAGCCTCCTCACCCAGTGCCACTTTGGCCTGATGTGCTTTGTCAGGCCATGAAGACAAGCATTCGTTGCAAGCTTCACAGACGACTCATTGTCACAAAGAATCACAATCGGCTCCTTCTGGCACACTCCGATCTCCTCCAACAAACGCTTCAGCCACACCACCTCCTTAGCCCCATGATGCAGGGCCATGTACTCTGTCTCACACGAGGACAGCCCCACCTCGTTCTGCTTCTTGCTGCGCCAACTCACTGCACCACCTCCAAACAGGCACACATAGCCTCCAATGCTGGTGCCATCCGCCTTCACAGAGTTGAAGCTAGCGTCGGTGTAGCAAGTCAAGAGCATCTCCCCCTTGCCCAAATCAGCAGCACCCCGTTGCTGCCTTTGCCTCATAGCATTGTACTCCAAACCCACAGATGCTGCAGCACTCACATAGTGGACCAACCTCTTGGCCGCTTCTAGCTGCTCATGACTGGGGCGTGAGACCACACTAGCAAGCCTGGATGTAGGAAAGGCAATGTCAGGCCGCGTGTGGTTTGCCGCATAGTTGAGTGCCCCAACCATGGAATGGAACAGCTTCCTGTCACTTTCACCCACCACCTCCTCATCAGCACAGGGCTCCACAGTGAAACCCGAAGGTAGTGGGGTGGCTGGCTTTCCTCCATCTTGCAGCCCATACTTCTCAGCCAGCCCCTCACAGTACTTCCTCTGGTGCAACCTCAACACTCCCTTGTCAAAGTCTCTCTCCACATGCATCCCAAGGTAATACTTGACATCTCCCATCTTCGAGCGCTTGAACTGCATCTCCAGCATCTCCTCCACACGCTCAATCATTGCAGCCGACTCAGAGAAGAGAAGGATGTCATCCACATACACGAGGAGCATGGGGAACGGCTCCTTCTCTTGCAGCAGGAACAAGCTGTGATCACACTCGCTCTTCTTGAAACCCCCAGCCAGCAGTGTCTCCTCCAGCTTGTGGTACCATGCACGAGGAGCCTGATTCAGGCCATAGATGGCCTTCTTCAGCCTGCACACCCTGCCGCTCCCATCATCCAACCCCTCAGGCTGCAGCATGTACAGCTCCTCTAGGATGATCCTATTGAGGAAAGCAGTTGTGATGTCCATCTGCTTGATCCTCCATCCACGGTTTGCAGCCATTCCCAACATCACCCTTAGTCTAGTCCCTTTTCCCACAGGAGCAAAGATCTCGTCAAAGTCCTTCCCCCTTGTCTGCTGGTTTACCTTAGCAACAAGCCTTGACTTGTAGCCGGTCAGCTCCCCATCAGGTCCGTACTTGTGCCTGAAGATCAGCTTGGAAGAAATGGCCTTCTTCCTAGGAGGCAGCTCACACAACTCCCACGCTTCATTCTCCAGCAGAGAGTCATACTCCTCCTTCATACTTTGCTTCCCTTCTCAGCATCGGGCCCACTCAAGGCCTCAGCTAGCGTCTTGGGCTCAGGGACGGCTGCCCAGTAGCAGTGTGCTATCTCATCCTCGTCACACTGCTCAGCCACACTCCCAGCCTGTACCACCTTTGGCTTTCCAAAACTAGGATAGGTCAGCCTGTTAGGAGGGCGCACATCCCTCCTAGGACGATCTGGCGGACGTTGGGTACATGGTGGAGCATCTTGCTGCTGTTGCTGCTGCTGCTGCTCCTCCACCTCAGGTTCTCCCCCATCCTCAGTCACCCCAGAGATCTCCTCATATGAGACAGTGACCTGCACTTGCCTCGAAGGCCGCTGCACCTCATCGGCCTCAATGATCAGCGGTGTAGTAGGAAGCTTCTGCTGCCGCTGCTTCCACTCCTTGTAGTACAAGGAGTCGAGGAACTTCACATCCCTTGACAGAGTCAGCTGCTGGCTGGTCAAGTCCCATATCAACCAGCCCTTATGATCCTTAGCAAGCTCCAAGTGTACTCCCCATTTCCCAGAAGCCTCCAACTTTCCCCTCTTCTCCTTAGGCACATGAAACACCACCATGCAGCCGTAGGCTCTTAGCATGTTGACTGCTGGTGCACTCCCATACCACTTGGTGTAGGGGACCCACTGCTTGTCCCCCACTGTCGCCAACACCCTGTTCTTCACAAGGGCGACCTGCCGTAGTGCAGTCACCCAAAACGGATCCGGCAGCCCTGCACGCCCAAGGAGAGTGCGAGCACCTTCCTGCAGGGTCCTGTTGAAGCGCTCAGCCACGCCGTTCTGCTGAGGGTTGTAGGGAACCGTGAGCTGATGCTGGATCCCCTTCTTCTTCAGCACCGCCTCAAAATCAGCGCCAATGAATTCTCCCCCATTGTCAGTGCGGATCACCTTCACCTTGTGTCCGCTCTCCCTTTGAGCTGTTGGCATCCACTACTTAAGAACAGCCGCTGCCAATTCCCCCCTTAGTCTTGAGAGGGTACACCCACACTGCACGTGTGTGGTCATCCACAATGGTTAAGAAGTAGCGGCTGCCCGAGAGAGAAGGGGCCCTCGTAGGGCCCACCACATCCATGTGCACAAGTGCGAGCGGGGCCTTGGCTGGTCCCGTGCCGCTGCTAAAGGGAAACTTTGTGAACTTTGTCTCAAGGCATGTAGGGCAGCTCCCAATCTCCTTCACTGTCCCTTTCACCTCAAACCCCTTCAAGCTCCCATCCTTCACCAACTTTTGCAGCATAGGAAAATTCACATGACACAGCCTCTCGTGCCACATTCCCCAATCAGCCTCACCACTCCCAGATGAAGCCTTTGCCCATGCAGCTATCGCATCCACACCAGCAAGCACCTCACCATGTGGCTGCAGTGGCTGCTGCACCTTCTTGACTGCATCCAGAGCCCCATCAGATGGTGCAGTCTCCTCTCCTCCCGCGGTTGCCTTTGCTGTTGCTGCTGCCGCTGCCGTTGCTGGTAGTTTCCCGTTCCAAGGGATAATGGGCAGCTGCCATAGGTCCTTGATGCAGCTGCTCTTCTCCTCCAAATCCCACAGCAGCAATTTACCAAGCTTTGCACGGCAGCTGGTTGGACCGAAGGTAACTTTAGCCTTGCTCTTTTGCAGCCGGCGCACAGAAAGAAGGTTAGCGGACAAGCCTTCAACCAACAGCACATTCCCCAGCCCCACAAGCCCCCAATTGGCTCCCATTACCTTGGCATTCCCAACACCAATCACAGGGAGCAAAGCACCTGAAGCGGCAACCACAAACTTAATATTTACGGGGGGCTTTACCTCGTCAAGCAAATCTGCCCGTGGGGTCATGTGACTTGTGCAACCTGAATCTAACACCCAGTGAGTGAGGGGGTGCATCACAACCTTCCCAACTGAGCCCACATCACCCTCACTCCCTTTCACATCCTCAACCATGAGAAACATCCTAGGGTCGGCTTTACCGTGTGCACCATCACCTTGTGCACCTGAACCTTGCACAGCGCCACCTCGTGCACGTTCACCACTTGGCGGCTTCATGCCTGGGGGTGCCCATCCCTCAGGCCGGCTGAAACAATTGAACCGCGGGTGTCCAGCCTTCTTGCAGTACCAGCACGCTCCCTCCATTCGGGTACTCCCCTTGCCACCAGAGCTCCCATGCCCCTCGTTGTAGTCACCTCGGCCTCTCCCTCTGCCAAAGCCTCTCCCACGGCCTCGGCCTCTCCCTCCCCCTCTTACTCTGCTGCCTCCTGCAGCTCCATACCCCTCAGTAGTTTTGTTGGCAGCACCACCACCCGTGTGGCGCCTGCGGAAGTCCTCCAGCAGAATCTACTGCCGTAGCCACTCAGGTGTCCACTGGTCCTGTTGAGTGTTGAGGGTGGGGATGAGGTTGTCCCACGAGTTGTCGAGCACCGAGATGATCTTGGTGCACTGCTGCATCTACGACACATTGCTGCCCGCCGCTGCCATCCTCGCATAGGTGTCCTTGATCTTGTCAAGGACCGGCTTCACATCATCGCCCGGTCGCATGGAGAGGGCAGCCAGCTCCTTCTCCAACACAATCACCATCGGCAGCGTGTTGGGCTGAATCATGTCTCGCAGTAGCTTCCACGCCTTTGGTCCGGAATTATCCAACTCCACCAAATCCTTGATGTGTTGGAACATATCGTTGTTGACCGATTGAAGGATTAGGTTGTACAGCACCGCACTCTTCTCAATCCACCGATCGCGGGCATCTCCTTCCTCCGGCATCTTCTCTTCACCCATTGCAAGTTTCAGCAGCTTGTAACGCTTGAATGCACTCCGCATCCGCCCGCTCCATTCCTCATAGTTTGAGCCATCCAATGCCTCGATCTTGGATGGTGGCGGCTCATTTCTCTTCTCAGCTGTATCTCCACTCCCTTGACTCATTTCCTCTGCTCCCAAACACAGGTTCCAGCTCCCCCTTTGCTTTCCACACCGAAGTCCCACTCAATTTCCACAAGTGTCGGCGCCAACGAAATTTCGGCAGAGTTTCCCCTTAGCGGAAGTCACATGCAACCTCCAGAACTCCACTTAGGCACGCCCACAGGCCATGGTGGGCCTAGGAGGGTCTTCACACTTCATTAGACTCTCCACAAAGTCCTTAATCAGCTCTGATACCACTTTTTAGAGACTAAGGACGGAGTCTATGAAGATTAAGGGCCGAAATATCTAAAAAACGTCAACTACAATTCAGGACAGAAAAGTCCTCGTCACAAGAAACATTGTCGACGATTAACGCAAAGTTAGAATTCTCTCAAACTCGAGTATGATGTAGCCATTGACCGTGGCTATCTTTCCCAATTTGAATAGTATCAAAATATGGATTATAGCTTGAGTTATGAATTTCGGCGCACTATGGGGTATGCTGACATAGAAACTTAACTCAATCACAAAGTTGTCTCACAAGTTCACACAAGAAAGTTGGAGTAGCAATTGAACCAGGTAGGAGGGGATGAGGAGGACGAGAGGGAAGGTCCCAAGGGAGTCCCCAACCAAGGAAACCCCATACCACACAATTCCCCCCTCTATAGGCACCCCAACTTTGACATTTGTCACGTTCCCAACTCATGCCATCCACCTCACCCAACTTGGCCACACTTGCCAACCTGGTTTGGCTTCTCCCAACCACTTGGCATCATCTACAGTGATGGTGACGAATTTCCCAACCCCAAAAGTCTGTACCCCTTATTGAGTCAACCCGCAAATTCCCATAGTCGCCGCATCTCAATCAAAAACTTCGAACGATCATATATTTCTCGTTCTTGCTCCGATCGCGGCGATTCTCGGTTTGTCGGAAAGCTCTCAAGCAGAGGAGTCACTTCAAATATCTGCTCAAGGCAAATATCACTCACACACGCTCAGAGAATCCAAATAACACCAAACACAAATTCTTGCACACGCTCACACCACGTATGCAACACATGAACATATGATGGGAGGCAGACAGACGTGAATGCAAATTATAGCATCACATAACACTCTCTACAGGACATCTTATGAAATGCAAGGTTATAGTACGAACAGACAGCGAAGAGAAATGCTTCGAACTTCTTTGCAAGAAATACTTACATTGGCAAGGCAGTTGACGAAGATGGCGTCCTCGTCCCCAACTTCGAGTCTCAGGGCAACGACGGCAATACCAACAGAATACTCCTTCTGAGAACAACAACCACTGAACCACCAGCTTGGATGCACCCTGAAGAGACAGATCTTGAGCATCTTGGACGAATGGTCTCTGCTGCACACTTGCAGTCCCAACAACCTCAACCCGCGCTCCCGGCAACAATGGACCTGCATTAATGGAAGAAGAAGCAGACAGTGGTGGGTCAGATAAGGAAGCAACACAACAAATCGGAACTGGAGGATGGGGATACACGCGAACCACCGCCGCCACCGGATGGGGCACTAATGTTGTCATAGGCGCTTGGGGCATGCAAGAACCTCCTTTCGCAAATCCTGATCAAGGCGGATGGGGTCCACCGACACTTCTGCCAGGAGTCCCCTTTGAAGGTGGATGGGGAACCACGACGATAACACCTAGCTGGGGAACACCAGTGCCCTTCCCTGAAGCGCCATCGCTACTTTTCGAGAAAGTGGCAGAAGAAGAACTCTACTGGGCAACGCGTGGGGGGCCAGACCTCCGCTTTCAGATCAATATCCCTACGAGCCAACATAGGAAGAAGAGGAAGAGTCAGATGGGGATGATATATGATTTTGGAGAAGCAGATGAACTACGCAAACCTATCAAAGAAGCACCGCCACCAGAAGAAGGGCCACAGTTGACCTCGATCACGGGCGACGAGTACCTCTACCACCGAATTCCGATGGAGAGACTCCCCGCCTCTGAGTGGCCAAAAGTGACACCGCCTCGACAAAATCTGCCTGTCACCGACGATTCAATTCACGTCGCTGACACAAGCGGCGTCGTCGGCATCCCCAAAGCTGACCTTCACCAAGCCTCCACCCAAGCCGTTGCAGCAGACATACGAGCGGCTGCCGGCAAGGGACACGCGACACCATAACAAATGGAGAAACAGAGAAACATATATCATAAAAAAACAACTGGCTACCGCGCCAGTCCTGACATTTGGCACCAACGGCTCGGGCATCCCTCACACGCCACACTCAAAAACTCTACTGCTGCCGTAGTTTTCGACACAAGTGGCCTACTCTCACCCAACAGCCACACGCTCACATCAACTTCAGAAGACCCGCAAAGCACCGTCCGCACCAATGCCGTGCTCTCTCACAAGCCATTCCCTGACTTACCTCTGGGCTACGAACAAACTGCTCGAAAAGGTCTACAGTGCCTTCATGATTTTAAGCCAAGGCGGGCTCGACGGTGAATAAAACACTATGACGTTCATCGACGCCATCACGCGCTACGTCTGGTCTGTCAACATCGAGTGCCGATCCCGCGCCTTCGACTGCTTAGTGGTCTAGATGAAGCGAGCTGAGAAACAATTAGGGCTGAAGCTGGAGAGCTTCCAGATGGATGGGGGTCTAGAGTACTTCTCTAACAAGTTCAAAGAGCTCTTTACCAAGAAAGGGATTGAGTACTTGGTGTCATTTCCCTACGTACACGAGCAGCAAGGAGTAGCAGAAAGGACAAACAGAACCCTCGCCACGAGGATGAGAGCCCTCATGAATTAGTCCTCAATCCCAACCAGATTTTGCCCGTTCGCGATGAACCATGCGTTCGGCTATACAACTTGCTGTCATCCCGGAGTCTAAAGGAAAACACATCACCTTACAAAGTTGGACGGGCAGAAAAGCTGACACGCATCTACTCCGAGTGTTCGGCTGCATGGTACTGTATAGGCCACACATGGCATGAACCGGAAACTTTACTGACTGGGAACGCTGAGGCATTCACCTCGGGATTTCAAAGGAATTCAAGGCCTGGGTCGTGCTGGACTACGCGACACACAACATGACGAAATCACGTTATTGCATCTTCTATGAGAAGCCGACGCTACCACTGTACAAGCAGCATCATGAAGCTGACAAGGCACCAGAAACCGTCTTCACGGGCCACCATGGCTTCGCAACAGCACAAAACGAAGCTAACGTGGCAGACGATGCAGCGTATCTTCGGGGCAACGAACATTATCCAAACATCCCCCTTACAAGTCCGCTCCAAACTCCAACATTCATACAAGGGATCCTGAAATACTTTGATGCTTCTTTGAAAATATGCTTCTAGTTCGTAACAACCGCTCCCACAGCTGATAGCTCCTAGATTTGTGTGCAGGCTTTCCTTAGGGCATGGACCAAATTTGTTCAAGCGTTGTTCAAGCTTTGAAATCTAAATAATACTGTATTACAAAATTGAAAACAACTTATGTTCGTTCTTGAACAGCTTGTTCAAGAAGACATCGCGAACAATTGTGGACCACGCCCTTACCATGATTTTTGCGGGAAGATGTGCTGACGAAAACTCCCCATTGAATTCCTCTGCCTCCCTATCCACCAGGTCTAGTCGCTCTCTGCGGCACGATTGAGGGCGTATTCCAACCTGGTGGTTGGCACTGTTGGTGGCAGGCAGGCTTCCCGCATGCCATCAACATTTTGTTTGAGGTGCGCACACCTCAAAGTTGGTGGCACCAGATCCACATTTTGCGACAAACACACGCGAATCAAAACCACCAATCACAGCACAACCTCGTCACCTCTTCTGTCATGCATCCGGTTACCTGGACAGGGGTGTTGATGAGCTACACCAACCCACTATATCATTCTTGACGTTCAAATGAGGGCTGCAAAAAAAAAACACCATCGACATCGTAAATCCACACACAATAGCACGTCAAAAAAACAGTCTGGCGGAGGAGTTGCGCCCTGGCCGAGCTGCGGCCAAAATAAAGCTCAGAGTGCCATCCTGCACAAGATAAAGAGCAGAGTCCTGTCAACCTTCTGTATGCTTCACCATCGGCCAAACATGCCCACCCGGGCGGGACTCCTGCTCTGCATAGCTTTGCACGTCTTGTATGGTTTCAACATTGAAACCTTTCATCGTTCAGCCGCCAGCGCCGCTGCGCAGTGGATATCATTACAGGGAACCATGCAGTGTGACGACAACGAGTGTGGCGACAACGAGAGCGCCACCAAACTGCGGTGGAAGCAGGAGCGCCTACAGCGAGCACAGAAGGAGCATCACAATCGGCGCATGGCAGAATGGGCGCCTACAGCGAGCATAGAAGAGCGTCGCGATCTGCGCATGGCGGAATGGATGGAGGAGTTGTGTCTCATGGAGGACGATGACTTCGTCGACGTATTCCGCATATCGCCCGAGATTCTCACGATGATCAAGCCTGCCATGGTTCTCCCTATGAGCCACTTTGTGGAGTGGCGTGGGATCCCGCTTGACCTATGTTGCTTGATCCCAATCAAGTACTTCACATCCGCGATGACCTACATTGACCTGACTCTCTGTTTTGGCCTTCCCAAGACTCTCGTGCACAGGATTGTCGATGCCTTCCTTCCACACTTCCCTCGGCTGTTCAAGCGGACGAGGGTTCGTTCCCAAGTGCGGACGAGGTGGTAGAGATGGTGCAGGAATTCCGTGCAGTACGTGGAGTGCCAAATGTCATTGGGGCGATAAACGGCACACACATCGAGATACAAGGGATGGAGAACCATAGGCAGGAGTACTACAATCGCAGGTCGGTTTATTCCACTCAGTTGCAAGTTACATGCGACAGCAAGGGGTATGAATGGGACTACCTACTCGGGCATCCGGTTTCTATGCATGACCAAGGCATCTTCCAATAGTCTGAGCTTCACACCCGACTTGAGCGTAAGGACATCGCCCCCTACCAGATCGTGGGAGATGTTGCGTACCCGTTACGCAAGTACTGCCTGACCCCCGTGAACGCCTCCTGCAGATGCCTCATGAAGAGTTGGGAGCAGATGTACAACTACGTCCACTCTGACACCCGCATGGTGGTAGAGAGGACCATTGGGGCACTCAAGGGGAGGTGGCGTCTCTTCGGATGGCGCCATGAGAGCAAGCTGTCATGCGTGTGTGCCAGTACCATGTGCATCGTCGTCTTGCACAACATGATCCTGCACAATGACGAGCCAAGAAATGGAGCATGAGGAGTCAGTGGAGGGTGTGGACAGGCGTTGTCCCGCCGTGGTACCACAGGAGTGGCATGGCGACCTACAGATGGCGGGCTAGGACAAGTGCAACACAGGCCGACCTACACGCTAAAAGGAAGCACTTTGGCAAGCACATGCATCGGGCTTACTTCACTACGCACCGCCCTTGGCGAGTTAAGCGTGACTAGTCTGACTGCATGTCATCCTGTGACGGCTCCTCCTCGTTTCGGGTTTCCCGGATAGGCATATCGACCAAGGCCGGGGCGTCATTGTTGACTTGCGCGATGGTGATGGCGTGTGCTTGGGCTTGCTGCGGGGCGTTGCGGTCAGGGGTTGTGCAGGCGGAGGCCTCCATATTGCGGCATCCATGTGGTAGCGGTGACGAGCAGCTGTACCGCATCACTCAGCTGCCATAGCGCCTGTCCGTTGCATGTAGTGATGGTATCCGCAATTACCTTCACGGCCGCCATTTTAGCCGTCTCATTGGCGTGAAAGCTGTTACGAAAAGAGCTTAGCTAGGAAACGTGTTTAGAAGTGCCTAGGCTTAGTAGCCTAGGCCAAGCGGGTGACAAGAGTGGTGAGAACAAGGGTCGAGAGAAATTGACCAAACAAGTGGGTTTCACTATAGTTCGGCAAGTACAAATATGCAAGACAAGCATGCAAAAGGTGCACCACCAACAGCAACGTAACATAACTACACTATAGCTAAAGCTACAGGCAGTTATAATCATATATATAAAATATATATCGCGACAAGAGCACTTGGGAGGGACGGGAGATGGAGTTGCTATGAGGGGCGTAGTGGGAAGTCGATATTTGTGATTTTTGCTAGTTGCAATCTAATAAAATATGATCTAATATCGTAAAATATACCAACCAGCAACTCACAAAATATACGCACCTTCCATTTTGCCTGCTTGGCGGATTTGGCGATCGCGTCACAAGGTCCGAGGCGTGACTATTCCTCCATTGCCCAAATCTGTGTCAGTCGGGATGGGTGCGCCCGGATCAGCGTGTGTCTCTGTGCTCCACCTGCGGAGATAACTACTATAACGGGAGATAGACTACCGGGTAGGCACGGGGTAGGAGTGATCGTAGCGTTCGTTCCTTAGTCGTTCACTTGTGCTCTCTCTACTTGCGCATTTACAGGGGAAGTTGGCAAAAGTTTCACTAGCAAAAGTTCACAACAATGGTAGCAACAATGTTGGCAAGGCTGACTACATCAGAGCTAGCAAGCATGCAGGTCGACTGCCAGCGCAGCACGGTCGACCGCTTCTAGCATGACATGGTCGACCGCGCTCCAGCAGCGCAAATTCGCGGCCTGCCAATGTTGCAAGTCGACGGCATACCAACGCTGTAGCAAGGCAGCTGCACAGCGTTGCACCTGTAAGACAGCAGCGCACCCGCTTCGCAGGTGCTCGCAGTTGATTGGCGTGCTGTGCCTCGTCATCTGCACAGCGCAGACACCAATCCGTCCACGTGCTGTCCACTGCACCTGATCAGCCGCGTTGACCTTGGGATACCACCACCGAAGTCGGCTTCGCCAAAACCACCTAGGCGACTGTCGCGCACCTCCGCATAACTTCGTTGCCCGGGTAACTTGGTCGACCTGGAAACCACCAAGTCGGCGTCGACTTCTTCGGGGAAAGTCGACCAGAAGGTGTACGTGCTCGTTGACTGCCCAAGTCATCGACCACCAGACGACTTCACCAAGTCGGCCACTCCCCATGTCGGCGCCACAAAGTCGGTGCATCAAAAGGTCGACCTTGCCCAGGTCGACCACCCGAACCCGGTGCCCCCCAAGTTGGTGCCATTCCTCTTCATGCTTGTCGACCGCCCAGGTCGACGACCACCACCGGTTGACGACCACCACCAGTCGACCACACCAAATCGACCATACCCCTGGTCAACCGAACCCAGGTCAACCTGCCCTTCTGTCAGCCGACCACACCAAGTCGGCTTCACTAGGTCGGCGTCACCAAGTCGACGCCCTGCCAGGTCGATCCCAAGTCGACCTCCTGAAGTCGGCGCCCTCCCAAGTCAGCGCCCACCACTACAGGTCGGCTGCACCTCCCGCACACCCAACCACAAAGTCGGCTTCGCCCAAGCGAGGACGGGGCCAACACACAACTCCTGTTGACACCACCGCCATCCATGACGTAGGGCTTGACGTTCGCAGGGAGTTTCTTGAGCAAGTATACGTACTCTAGCCATGGCTACTTCTTCTTCGCCTTGTTCCCACTTGTGCCGACATTGCGGAGTGTGTCATGGTATCTGGCCTCAATCTACTTCCACTTGCCACCATTTTTCTTCAGGTGGGCGGGCAGCTTCTTTAAAGTATTGGTTCCCTTGCTTCCCCTGCATCTACTTTAGATTATCTCGAGTATACTGTTGGTGCAACCCTACAGTTTGCATTCGGCTTGTTGTTCGTTTGCGTGCATGCGTGTGTGCATGGAATGGTATGAGGGCATGAGATAATATATATTTCATGCTTACAATAGTGTGTGAATGACGAGGCATGATTTTGAATGTGTGTGTCGAGTCAATAGCGAGTTATCGTTAGACGCGTATCACGTCGTCGTTTGCGTGTCGTGTGCGGTTTTCTATTTTGTCGTGTGTGGAACGTTCGGCGTGTCCCAGGTGTGTGCAGCAGACTTCCAAGAACTTAAGGAAGAATTTATCTTGAAGAACCAGAGCCATGGTTTCAAGATTCAAGTGATTTCGAAGCTCTCCTATAGGGTAAACTTCAGGATAGTGAGAATAGTTACATTACTTTGTGTAGTGTAATATTTCTCTTGGTGTAGGCCCTTGTGGAGGGAATTTTCGAGACCCTTCATGGTTGGGGACAGTGTGAACAAGATGCTATCAACGTTTGAAGCCCCTGTGCAGAAATGCGACTGTGCACTCTATCTCTCATTTTAGGAACATTCAAGCCTATTGTGACTATAACAAGTCCTATCAAAGCTTCTGGAAGCAGTTTCGACAATGGTTGGACCTGAGGAAAGGGGTGGCAAAGGTGCTGGTGGCAGTGGGGAAGCCCAAGCTCAAGGCCAACCCCATGATCTCACCATGTCTCCCATGCAACCAAGTCTTGGCCCACCTAGGGATGAGCCTATGGTGTTTGGGCTTGACAAGTTCAACGGTGACAACTTTGCTGAATGGTCCTTCAAGATGGAGAACATCTTTAAACACTGTGACCTCCTGGAGGTGATGGAAGGAACGGAGAAGCGCCCAGAGAACGACTCGGAGAAGAGCCCGTAGGTGTGGAAGAGCGCACAAAGCTATCTCATACTTGGGCAAGCGTTGGGGAGCAGCCAGATCCGTCACATCAAGACATTCCAGCGTGAACCAGAGAAGGGACCAAAGGCATGGGCTGCTCTCAAGGGTGTACACGCTCCTGCAAAATTGGCGGTAGCGGTGGTGTTGGAACGGCAAATGGCGGCACTACGAATTGAAGAAGACGAAGCGGTTGAAGAAGGGGTGCAGAAATTCTTCGACTTGTTCACGCGGCTTGAGGGAGCTGATTTGAACTACAGTGAGCTCCAGAAGAATACCAAGTTGCTGGCCTTACTCCCACAGTCATGGTCCTCGCTCATCATCAACCTCAATCGTGACTTGCCCCGCCTCTCGCTTGAAGACATGAAACGAGCGATCCTTCAAGTGGATTTCCGCCGCCGTGAGTTGGCGGGTTCGGATGGCGCAAGGGCAGCAAGCATCGGCCGGGGATATGGTCGTGGAAGGGGCAGAGGACGAGGAGGAGGAAGGTTTGGAGGCAGCAACTACAATGGAGGCCGCGGAAGTGGCAGCTATGGCAATGACAACAAGAACTACGGACGCGGTCGCAGACGGTTCGACGGCGAGTGTCATTTTTGCCACAAGAGCGGACACATGTGGAGGCCGTGGAGGCCGTGGCGGTCGCGGAGGTGGTGCTGCAAATATGAAGAACGATGACAACGAGAGCGAGTCGAGGGACGATCGCTTTCCGGGTCAATTCTTCTTCGTGTCCACGCAAGCATCGGCTGGTCCAGAGAAGGATGAAGGCTTTGAGGAGCCAGCAGCTGTTGGGAAGGTCACCCTACACTCCCTGGACTATTGGGTGATCGATAGCGGCGCTACCTATAGCATGACACCTCATGCGGACTTGCTCACCGAACTTGATCTGTCACCGGTGAAGCATGTCACATCGGCTTTGAGGCAGTGAGCAGAGGTGAAAGGCATGGGCAAGGCCATGTTCAAGGTTGCTGATGGGAAGATGGTGGGCCTCAAGAACGTGCTTTGGGTGCCCAACCTTGCTGCGAACCTTATTTCCGTGCGGCGATTGCAACAGGCCGGCATGGACACCAGCTCAAAGGGAGCCAAGACCTACACCGCAAGGATTGGCGAGTGGGTTCTTTGGGACCTTCATCAAGATAGGGATGTCTACAATGAGATGTGGCAGATCCCTATGGTCCCTATGCCTAAAGAGAGGCAAGTGGCAGCAAGCGTCAGCACCAAGGTTGAAGCGGTTGGTAGCGGCTACGGCGCGAACGATGGCGCCAAGGCGAAAGAGTCCAACAAGTGCAAACCTGGAGGGACCAGCAAGCAGTGTGAGCTTGAGGAGAGTTGTGCAGCAGCCAAGGAGCAGCAGAAGGGTGAGGAGAACCTCAAGGCAGCAGCGGAGGAGGAGTACGGAGAGAGCATGTGGGGCACTATTGCGAGTGCGGCATTCTCCGATCCAACTTTGGCTACGGGGGAGTGTGATTGGTTGACCTTGCATCGGCGAATGGGGCATGTGGCCCTGCCCATCTTGCAGCAGCTAGTGAAGAATGAGATGGTTGCTGGCATACGTGTGAAGGGGGAGCCAGATGAGATACTTGGCTGACCGACGTGCATACAAGCCAAGTTCACCCGTTTCCCGTTCTCTAGTTTGGAGGCAACGGCTAAGGCACCACTTGATGAGGTGGTGATGGACGTGGTGGGCCCCCTGAAGCTTGGAGATGCTGGAGCTGAGTACTTTCTCACCATAGTGGGCGTCTACACTCGCATGACTTGGGTGTATGTGCTGTCCAAGAAGAGCGACGTGGCTGAAACGGTGAAGACCGATTGGTTGCCGATGGTGGAGCGGCAAGAAGACCGGCTAGTGAAGGCAATTCGTACTGATCGAGGGGGAGAGTTCCTGAGCAAGGAGTTCTCATTGTGGCTGAAGAAGAATGGCATAAGGCACTCCCTTACCATGCCATAATCCCCTGCAATGAACGACATCGCCGAGCGAGCGAACTGGACAATCACAGAGACGGCGCGTGGGTTGCTCGTTGAAGCTGTGCTACCCGACTATTTCTGGCCTGATGCAGTGCGGAGCACGTGTGTGGCCAAGAATAGAGCCTTGAATCATGTGGGAGCAGACAAATGGGTGCCCTATGTGGAGTGGATTGGAAGGAAGCCAAAGGTGGATATGCTTCGGGTGTTCGGGTGCATGTGCATGGCGCTTGTGCCTAAGCATCTTCGGCACAACAAGCTCGATGCCAAGGCGATGTGGGCTGTACACGTGCGCATGGCTCAAAACAGCAAGGGGTGACTTCTTTGGGACCCATTCACCAAGAAGTTCTTGGTGAGCAGGGACTGCAATTTCATGGAAAACCTCATGTACAAGGATTGGAAGGCGGAGAATGAGGCGAAGATAGGCGTGCGGTTTAGGGAGGTGAAGAGTTCCGGCATGGAGCATGTGGAGCTGCCTTTAGAGCTGAGAAGCGGTAGCACCATCACAAGGCAATCTAATTTTGTGAATGGGGGCGAGGAGGCCAGGAATGGAGAGGAAGAGGGGGAGGAGGTGCAGAAAATGAGCAAGCGTGCACGGACACTTCCATCTCGAGCAACGAGTGCTCCTCGGATTCGCGTCACCCCGCAGCAACGCCATGAGAGCCTTCATGTCCCTGCAGCTGAGGAGGAAGGAAGGGGCAAAAGGAGAATCAAAGCCCCTAATAGGCTGATCTATGATGCGCCGGGAAAGCCACCCAAGTCAACCTTGGCCGGAGCGGCAATGATGGTTGGAGATGATGAGGAGAGTGACTACGAGGAGTGTGCTTTTGCGTTCTTCTCTCCGGTGGCGATGCCAGGGGAACCAACAACTCTCAAGGAGGCCTTAGAGAGTACTTATGCTGAGGATTGGAAGAAGGCAATAGAGAGTGAGCTGAAGAGCACTGAAGAGAACGGGACGTGGGAATTGGTGGAACTACCGGAGGGGTGTAAAGAGATTATGTCCAAGTGGCTCTTCAAGATCAAGTCCAACGCTGACAGCTAAATAGAGCGCTACAAGTCTAGGCTTGTGGCCAAGGGGTACCAGCAGAAGGAGAACTTGGACTATAAGGAGTTGTTTGCTCCTGTGGTGAAGCCGACGACGCAGAGTTTTGAAGCTGAAGAAGGCCCTTTATTGACTGAAGCAGGCCCCTAGGCAGTGGTACTTGAAGCTGCGAGGAGTTTTGGAGGAGATCGGCTTTACTCCCTCAACGGCCGATCACTCATGGTTCATGCTTGGCGAGGGGGAGCAGAGGAGCTTCATGGTGGTGTACGTGGATGACATCCTCATCTTCTCACCCTCCTCTGACCTTGTGAAGGAGGTGATGCTGAAGCTTCAGGACAAGTTCAAGTGTAAGGCCCTTGGTGACGTCAACTTCTACCTCGGGCTCCACATTGAACGCGATGTTGAGAAGCGGTGCATGCGGGTGCATCAACGGAAGTACCTGGAGGCATTGGCTGCCAACTTTGGGCAGAGTGAAGGCCGTGTGGCTACAAATTTTCCCTATGGGTTCAAGTGTGTGAAGGGACCAGAGGAGGAGAGCGTTGGTGAAGAGGAGAGGCGCTGTTTTCATTCGTTGGTGGGCAGCCTCATGTACGCGGCGGTAAACACCCGACCGGACGTCGCGATTGCTACCGGACACTTGGCTAGGGTTGTTCAATGCCCTAACGAGGAGCAGGTAGCAGCTGGAATGAGGGTGGCCAAGTAACTTGGCCAAACACCGACCGTTAGGCTGCAATACTCGGCGGCAGTGCAAAGGCGCCAAAAGGGTGCGGATGGTGTTGAACTTGGGCGTTTCTTCCTCACCGCATTCTCGGATGCTTCTTATGCGTCGGAACCAGAAGACATGACAAGTGTTGGAGGGTTCATTTGCTGTGTTGGTGGAGGCCCAACTGCTTGGGAGAGCAAGAATCAAGTGGACCAGGCATTGAGCACGGTGGAGTCCGAGTACATGGCACTCTTCCGTGCCGTACGGGAGATTGTGTGGCAGCGGCGTTTGTTGGCTGAATTGAGGGAGGAGCGGCAAGGACATATCCCACTCTACTGTGACAGCCAGGGTGCCATTGCTCTTACTAAGAACCCTGTGTTGCATGGCCTCATGAAGCACATGAGGGTGAAATGGCATTGGACGAGGAGCATGGTGGCCGTGGGTGAAGTTGAGTTGCACTACGTGAAGACGACAAGGCAGCCAGCTGACCTGATGACCAAGAGGCTGGTGGAGCAGCAGCATTGGAAGTGTTGCAAGCTGGCTGGGATGGATCTTAACTGAGAGAACCAGATCCTAAGGCCAACAATCTGAGGGGGAGTTTGTTGGTGCAACCCTACGGTTTGCATTCGGCTTGTTGTCCGTTTGCGTGCATGCGTATGTGCATGGAATGGTAGGAGGGCATGAGATAATATATATTTCATGCTGAAAATAGTGTGTGAATAATGAGGCATGATTTTGAATGTGTGTTGAGTCAATAGCAAGTTATCGCTAATCCCGTGTCATGTCCTCGTTTGCGTGTCGTGTGCGGTTTTCTATTTTGTCGTATGTGGAACGTTCGGCGTGTCACAGGTGTGCGCAACAGACTTCCAAGAACTCAAGGAAGAATTTATCTTGAAGAGCCAGAGCCATGGTTTCAAGATTCAAGTGATTTCGAAGCTCTCCAAAAGGGTAAACTTCAAGATAGTGAGAATAGTTACATTACAATGTCTAGTGTAACATTTCTCTTCATGTAGGCCCTTGTGGAGGGTAGTTTTGAGACCCTTCATGGTTGGGGACAGTGTGGCACTGTTCCACATCACTGTACCTCTGATCTTGGGATTTGTAGAGGCTGGGAGTCATTCCCAACTCGTAACTCTTCCTAATTTGTGTTCTAAGACTTTAGTGGCTGCCATAGTGCTGTTCGTTCAAACCGACGTTGCGTCATCAATAGTTGATTAAATGGTGCGATGTAAATTGTTTATTGTAGTCGATATCAAGACGCTCTAGATACAATTCATAGCAAGTAATTTGAATCTGTGAACAGGACGCTATCAACGTTTGAAGCCGCTGTGCAGAAATGCGACCGTGCACCCTATCTCTCGTTTTAGGCACATTCAAGCCTATTGTGACTATAACGTATACCAACTTGCCGCCGCCAGTGCAGTTACCTCCTCATCGGACAAAAGGCGTTTCGATTTAGAGCTTCGTTTGCTTTTACGGGTACAGGGGCCGGCCTCCGAGGCCGCGAACTCCGGGTCCGACTCCTCTTTATCACTTTCGGTGTGGGCTTTGGAGTTATCTGAGTTGCTCTCGCTTCGAGGTGAGGAGGCGATCTGCTCCAGGTCGTTGTCACTAACGTTGATGTCTCCCTTGGCGTTGGAGCTGTGTGCACGGGCGCCGCGCGACAAGATCTGTCCAGCACCGTCTCACTTGGGTGCGGCTTCTCGCTTTATCTTTCCGCGTTCATTCCCGCGCTCCTGCTGCTCCTTCATCCATTTCCCGTAAGGCGGGTCCCCCCATCTTCCACCCTGGCTTTTCCCTTGCCACGGTCCTTCTGCTTCCGTGGAGGCATGCTGTTGCGGCAATTGCTAGTAGCACGCTATAGTAGAGTCACTTCGTGTTGTGTGGTTGCTGTGGATTGGAAAGCACAAGAGTAGATCTAGAGTTGATAGTCGTGCTGATTGTGAACCCTTTGCAGGGAACGGTGAAAGTTGGTGTCCCAGTGGCGGGGATGTTGCATTTGCAGTTTTCGTGCAATTTCATGAGGGTTGGCGCAGAGAATTTGAAGGGCCAGATCAACTTTGGGTTTGGAACGTGCGATCCAATTTGTGCGCCAAAATGGTCGTTTAGATGTGGCGGTTGGGACTTTTGACCCGGGCAACAATTCCAACACTATGGCTTGACCAATGTCATGATTATAATTGTAGTAGGATATGAACTCAATATATAGTCATGACTAGTAGGATAGCAAGGCATGTGGTAGGAGGTGTTATGTGATGCTATCATTTGCATTCACGTCTGTTTGCCTCCCATCTTACGTTCGTGCGTTGCATGCATGGTATCAGCGTGTGTAAGAATTTATATTTGGCGTGGTTTGGATTTTCTGAGTGTGTGTGAATGTTATTTGGCTTGAGCAGATATCTGAAGTGACTTCTCTGCTCGAGAGCATTCCGACGAACTAAGGATCGCTCCAATCGGAGCACGAACGAGAAAGTTACGAACGATTTAAGTTCGTATACTTGTAATATTTGGTTACAACTCTGGGAATTTGTGGGGTGACTCAATAAGGGGTATAGACCATTGGGGGTTGGGAAAGTGACAAATGTCAAAGTTGGGGTGCCTATAGGGAGGGGAATTGTGTGGTATGGGATTTCCTTGGTTGGGGACTCTCTTGGGACCTTCCCTCTCGTCCTCCTCATCCCCTCCTACCTGGTTCATTGGTACTCTAGTTCTCTTGTGTGGTTCTTGTGGACAATTGTGTTTGAGTTATGTTTCTATGGCAGCAGACCCCCTAGTGCGCCGAAAATCATAACTCGAGTTATAATCCATTTTTTGAAACGATGCAAATTGGAAATGATAGCCACAGTCACGTGCTACAACATGCTTGACTTTGAGAACATTCTAACTGTGAAGATTTTGTCGACGACGTTTCTTGTGAAGTCAACAATTCTGTCCAGAATTATAGTCCAACGATTTTGTTATATTTCGGCCCCTTATCTTCATAGACTCCGTCCTTGGTCTCTACCAGGGGGGATAGAAAATTTGTCAAGCATGGGGAAAGGAGGGAGAGAACCAGAAGAAGGGCACTGTTGGGGTAACGGTAAACTAAACATATTACTTACGGGCAAGTAGGGAATTGCATTGACTGCTTGCGTTTTTGTTTTTGCAACTAAGTTTGAGTCAGATCTTGGGCATCCTTTAGGCATACACGCAACCCAACGAAGCCAACCCCTCAAGCTACTGGGTAACCCCTCTCTGAGTTATGAGCCAGCCGAGCTAACCCAGATCTAGTGACTCTGGGTATCAAGCACCTGGAGAGAGGACTTTTCAACAAACACGCAAGAGGTGAAGCCGATGAATAGCAAAGATAGACCCATCTGCTGATAACTTGCCTCTGGAGCGGAACCGAACATAGGAAGGCGGATCCAAGCTGGCGTGCGCAAGCTATAGACGAGACAAGTAGCTCTGCGCCAGTTCCTAAGGAGGCTGGATCGCCCACATATTGTACCCCTCATCAACAAGCCCGTGCAGCCGCGGGAATAATGGATAGAGAACGCGAGCGCAAAATAGCGTCAGAACCCGGAGGAGCGCCGAAGGAGTCAACACGGAACAATCGCAGAGATACGTTCGGCCGCATTCGTGAAACCAAGAGCCCACCATCCGAAATGTCCGGAACGGGGGGGGGGGTGCGGAGGAAGGGGATCAACGATCGGAACCACAGCAAGGGGGGAACTAGTGGAGAGCGGTGTAGCGACACTGTCTGGAGAACCCAAAGAAGAGCAAAGGGGATATGAGAGGCGGTGGAAATCCGCGAACTTGCCCAAGGTGGAAGTGGCCGAACGATACAGCGGCATCCCAGGTGCAGGACTGAGCCTGAAGATTTTTCTGATGCAGCTAGAGACCGTGCAATATTGTTGGGAGAGAGACGAATATGACCCATTGGAGTTCTTCAGGAAGATGGTGGGGACCCTCACCAGGGAAGCAGAAACCTTCTACCACCTGGTCCGGGAAGAAATATTGGAGGAGTTGACATGCGGCGAAATCGAGAACCCGACGGCAAGGTTCATCCAGACGCCGAGAAAGGAATTTGTCGGGCAAACGAAGGCTAGGGTCGAGGAGTTCCGGGACTTCAGGAGGAAGAAAGAGGAATTGTTGCTCGTGTACTATT
The DNA here is from genome assembly GCA_947471745.1 of Closterium sp. Naga37s-1. Taxonomy (NCBI): domain Eukaryota; kingdom Viridiplantae; phylum Streptophyta; class Zygnematophyceae; order Desmidiales; family Closteriaceae; genus Closterium; species Closterium sp. Naga37s-1. The sequence continues at coordinate 3,104,353 of CANJKZ010000120.1, read as the reverse complement.
GCCGATTGAAGGAGTTGGCAGAGGACCTAGAGAATAGAGATGAGCGCCTGCCAGTGCGGAAGTTCGTACGCGGCCTGGAAGAAGAGCTGAGGGGCGTCGTGAAGAATACACTGTATGGTATTGGTGCCGATGTCATCCTCAAGGAATTTTACGGGCTGGCAAAGAGAACAGAGCACGCCCAGAGGCTGTTGGACTTGGAAGATAGCGAGACACACGGCAGAGCGCGAACCAGCTGGGCAGCCGCGGCGGTACTGGAAGCGGTCAGCGAGCGGGGAGTCGGAGTTAATAGTCAGGCCTATCACCTGTGCGGAGAAGGAGGACACCTAAAGAGGGATCGCCCGAAGGCCCCGAGCTGTGACAACTGCGGAAAAAGGGGGCATAGAAAGGAGGAATGCTACAACAAGCCAAGGGAGTCACAAGGGGCAAGCGGAGAAGAGCTGCAGGCAGAACTCAGAAAGCTTCAGCTGCGACTAGAGAAGATGCAGCCCGGAAATGAAGTGAAAGCACGGGCGATGATGGCGTACGAGGAAATCAAGAGCAAGGAAGAGAAGGAGGAGGAGTACATACAAGAGTACGCAGTGATGGCGTACCCTAGAGACCGGGAGGAGTTGGATCTAAGGCCGCGCAACAGCCAACCCCAAACCAGCGAGACGAGCACCCGAACCAGCAGGAGAAGCCAGCACCGAGCGGAAACCCGAAGCACGGGCATGCGAAGACACCCGAATGAGTGCATGATCTGCCAAGCATCAGTGGTGATAGCAAAGAAAGGCAGTCTAACGGTGGGAGGGCTACCGGTGAAGCAGACAATCATCGACACGGGCGCACACAACGTGCTGATAGGAAAGGGGCTGGCAAAACAACTGAACCTGGACCTACAGGGGAGACTGGTAGAAAGAGGCATTCTCCTAATGACGGCAGAAGGGGGGCAGCCGAAGTGGATGCTGCGGACTAAGAGACCAATCGAGGTGGTGCTACTACCAGGGACAGAGAAGGAGTGCTGCATACGGCTGCAGTGTGGAGTATTGGAATCCAAAGATTACGACGTGCCAGTGGGGATGGAGTTACTATGCCGTGTGGGAGCCACAATCTGCATCCGGCAGGAGAAAGTCTTGTACCGCGTGCAATACTGGGATCGGGAGAGTGCGGTAGGCACGTTGCCTGTAAAATTCGTCAGGCAAGAGCCACGGGAAGCCTACCAGGCGCAAAAGAAGGATCTAAGGGAGGAGCTAGATGAATGGTCGTGGGAGTAATACGGGGAGGAATATGAGAGGAGAGTGGAAAGGAAGGTGGCGGGGCTAGAGCCTCTCTTCGTACCTCTCCTCCAGGATGGATTCAGAGGTCCGAGAGTGACTATGTTGTAGCAACGGTGGTGGCCTCTAGGAAGGATCAAGGGGGAAGTCTCAGCTCAGAGAATGTGCGGAGACTACCGAGGGTTGAATAAAGTGACAGTGGCGGACCGATACCCGATGCAATCGGCGGAGGAGATATTTGACAAGCTGCAGGGGGCACGTGTATTCTCGACGCTAGATCTGTGGCAAGGGTTTAATCAGATACCCATACGACCGCAAGACAGAAAGAAGACCGCCTTTCACGGGCCGGATGGGCTGTACGAGTGGGAATTCATGCCGTTCTGCATGAAGAACGCCTTGGCCCTGTGTCAGCGGACAATGGACGCGATACTGAGAGGAGTTCTAGCCGCGGCATGCTACATTGACGACGTGATAGTATTCAGTCCCAATGCAGAACAGCATTTCAAGGACGTGCAGGCAATGCTGCAGGCGATTCAGAAAGCGCGTCTAACAAGTCACCCGAAGAAGTGCAATTTCAACAACACCGCTGTGACGTACCTAGGATTCCAGGTGCAAGGAGGAACGCTGGGAATCTAGCAGGCGAAGGTGGAGGTTCTGGAACGGGTCCCAGCACCGAAGGATAGGAGCACGCTCAGAGCAGTGCTGGGATTCCTGAATTACTATCAGATATTTGTACCCAACTTCAGCAAAACCGCAGCCACGTTGAACCGCCTGCTAAGGGAAGATCAAGAGTGGCCGTGGGGAGAAGCAGCACAGCAAGCACTCAAGGCGCTGCTGGGGGCATTGAAAACCGCTACAGTGCTGGAGCTACGGAACAAGAAGGACCCCTTCACACTCTACACTGATTGGAGCAGTGTGGGGATGGGGGAAATCCTGTGCCAAAAGCGGGAGGGAGAGGAGAAAATGGTGGCCTTCGCCAGCCGAAGCTGTAACCCTACTGGGGCGAACTACAGTTCCTACGAGGGGGAAGGACTGGCGGCAGTTTGGGCAATCACGCAATTCAGAGTGTACCTACAGGGGAGACCATTCGAGCTGGTGACAGATCACCAGCCCCTGACCTGGCTAATGATGAGCCAGGCGCTGACCGGAAGGAATGCACGGTGGGTGATGCGGCTGCAGGAGTATGAGTTCACAATCGGACACGGGCCCGGGAAAACCATGCAACATGTGGATGGGCTTTCAAGGAACCCGCAGCCGGAGAGGCCCACTGCATGTCTGGTTGCCCTGGCCAAAGAGATAGACAGGGAGGGAGCTTGAAGAAGCAAGAAAGAAGGGCCCAAAGACGTTTGGGAGGACCAAGGAGTGCTGGATTGGGTGCAAGGAAAAACCGCAGAGGCAGCACCAGTTACTGAGAGGGCAAGGGCAAGAGGGGCACATTACCGCTGGTATCCGGAACAGCTACAGAAGAACACCAGCAGCGGATGGAAGCTGGTGCCCAAGAAGGAAGAAAGAGAGCAGATAATCAAGCAAGTCCACAGGCAGCTGGGACACTACGGAAGCCTAAGGACAGCTCAGCTGGTTGAGACGGGATGGTGGTGGGCTGGTATGAGAAGAGACATCCGGAGCTGGGTGGAGTCATGCGAGCTGTGCAGCAGAAATAAAGCGGAGCTAGACAGGGGCAGGAACGAGCTGCAGTCTCTGCCCATCAGAGGATTAGGATTCAGATGGTCCCTAGACTTGGTGGGCGAGATGCCGTTGAGCAGAAGGGGAAAGAGGTACATACTCATAATGATAGAGCACACGAGCAAATGGGTGGAGGTGAAGGCATTACCCAGCAAGAACTTGGCCGAAATAGCCGAAGCCTTCGAAGAGCAAGTGCTGACCAGGTTTGGGGCATGCGGAGAGGTCCTGTCGGATCAAGGAACAGAGTTCATGGGAGAGTTTGACAAGCTACTGAAAGAGACAGGCATCGCGCACAGGCGAACTTCAAGGTACCACCCGCAGAGTGACGGGTTAACAGAGAGATTCGTACGGACACTGAAGAGAGGCTTGAGAGTGTATGGGGAGAATTTCAAAAGAGATTGGGACGCCCACCTGCCATGGGTAGCAGCGGGGTACAGATTCAGCAAGCAAGCTGCACTGAGAGATCTGTCACCGTACCACCTACTCCTAGGAAGAGAGCCGATACTACCAGTAGATGCGCCGAAAATGCTGACAGGAATGGTGAGAGTGGAGCGAGAGGAGGACTGGGTGGGGCTGGCCGAGGCCAGAGCAAGATACCTCAGGGAACTACTGCCAACGATGTTGGAGAACCTGAATGTGGCCCAGCTCAGAGACGCGCAGAGATACAAGAAGAGGAAAGAAGCAGAGGCAGGAAAGGGAAAGAAGGCGCTGGGGGCAGGAGAGGAAGTCTACCTCAAGTATGCAAAGGGAGACATGATGGACGTCGGCCTCAATATCAAAAGGTGCGAAGTGAAGGAGGTGAAGGAGACCAGGGCGGTGGTGCTGACGAGAGAGGGAGGATTTGAGCGGACAGATCACCGCACGAACTTGGCTAGAGCAAGTCCAAGAAGAGGGGAGCCAGGAGGAAGTGCAAGAAAGACAGGAGTAGAAGAGAAACAACCAGCAGAAGAAAGGGTCCTTCGAGCAAGTAACTTGAGGAGGGGGCAAGTGGATTGGGCTGCTAGAAACAAGGGGAAGATGGAGAGGGAGCTGAGAGCCTTAAAGGTCAGAGGGTGAAGAGGCACTAGCAATCAAGAGAGCAAGAGCAAGGGTCAGGGAGAGAGAGAGCTGAGAGCTGCACAGTTTCTGACAGCTGTAATGATTATAATTGTAGTAGTAGATGAACTCAATATATAGTCATGACTAGTAGGATAGCAAGGCATGTAGTAGGGGGAATAGCAAATCGGTCAAGCGCGGGGAAAGGAGGGAGGGAACCGAAAGAAGGGCAACGTTGGGGTAACGATAAACTAAACATATTACTTAAGGGCAAGTAGGGACTTGCATTGACTGCTTGCGTGTTTGTTTTTGCAACTAAGTTTGAGTCAGATCCTGGGCATCCTTTAGGCATACAAGCAACCCAACGAAGCCAACCCCGCAAGCTACTGGGTAACCCCTCTCTGGGTTGTGAGCCAGCCGAGGTAACCCAAATCTAGTGACTCTGGGTATCAAGCACTTGGAGAGAGGACTTTTCAAGTGGATTGGGCTGCTAGAAACAAGGGGAAGATGGAGAGGGAGTTGAGAGCTGTAAAGGACAGAGGGTGAAGAGGCACCAGCAAGCAAGAAAGCAAGAGCAAGGGTCAGGGGGAGAGAGAGCTGAGAGCTGCACAGTTTCCGACACTAATCATGAGCCCGACATTTTGCGTAGATTCTCTGACACCAACCTGGCGATTTACGTGTTCGTGGCAGGCGCGTTTCCCACCTACCATCTACACTGGACCTGCCACCAGGCTGGAATAATTATTTCTCATTTCTAGCAGTTCCTTCACCCGCGTGTGTCCTGGGCCCCGCATCCGCATCTGTTTCAGCTCTGCAACAACGAGGGCCAGGTGAGTCATCATACTCCTTATCTAATTCTCTCCTCTTTTGCATAAGCACAAAATCGTGCATTCAATCTTGAGATTGGTGTTTAGACACATTCACCTTGCCTGTTTACCGGTTTTTCTACTACCTCTACCAACTTCCGTACACCTGCTCTGTTGAGCAGTGAGACATGTAGCCTTGAGATACCTAGGTTTGTCTGGGTTTGCAGTTTGACTCTGAATGATACCTTTACTGCCTAACTGTGGTCTGGGATCACATATGCAAGCATGATGTGGGTCACTATTTCTCGCTGCAATAGTAGCAATCGTGAGGTCAATGCTCGGTCTATCCTGGAAGTAACTTGCTTTGCTTATGAGTTAAATGTGAACTCTTGGCTGAAAGGGTGCGAGGCTCGAAATGCATCGAAGAGATGGAAACTGCTAAAGAAACTCTGTAGATGGTCATTCTTTGTAGATGGGCCTTTTCTTGATGTCCTATCCAATATGGGATCCTCCACTATATTGAGATCTCCCACGATGAACAGGTGTGTGTCCATCATAACCAGCGCCTAAGCAAAAACTGTCCTGAATTTGTCTTGGGACACTTTCAGGATAGATTGAAGGTCACGAGTTCGAATCCCAGCGCTGGCATTTTGTTGCTCATGACTGCATTTCCTTCTAACACGCCCCCTTGCTTTCAGGAGCATGCTCGACCAGCCCTGCTGCTGCATAGCAACGGTTGAAAGCTGCCTTGTCGAGCCGCTTCGTGAAAAAGTCTGCGGGCTGCACCGTCGTACGGATGTGCTGCAGTTCCAACTTCTTCATGCGCACCATATCCTGCAGCCACATGTGGCAACATTCGACATGCTTCATGCGCCCTTGCAGCCCACCAGCCTGGCTGAGCTGGACCGCGGACATGTTGTCAACATACAGGGTGGTGGGAACACCCTTCTTGAGCAGCTGAAACTCCCACATTAGGAACCTTAGCTTGCGCCCCTCCTTTCCTGCTTCCACTGTAGCCACAAGCTCGCTCTCGGTGGATGAGAGTTTGGTCGCACCCTGCAGCTTCTTGGCCTGCCAGGAGACGGCAGCTCTGCCAAGCATGAGGAGATAGCCTCTTGTGGACGACGTGTTCTCCTTATTGCCAGCATCATCCACACCCGCATACCCCACGAGGGTCAAGCTCTATGGTCCTCCCTTGAACAGCAGGCCCATGCTCAGTGAGGCAGCTCAGTAGGAGAGAGTGCAGAAGAGCTCATGCTAATGCGCATCCGTTCTCAGGTGCGCACCTGCTGCAAGGCGACTGCACACAAAAGAGAGGTCAGGGTGGGTAGAGATGACTGCAAGGCTCTTCCAGTGCCCCTCCACAAGGAGCATCTTGTCCAGCTCCTTGTACCACAGAAGGGGACACTGCTTTAGCCTGTAGAAGCTCTTCTGCAGGAGGCACACCTTGTTGCTACCGTCGGTGAAGTAGGGGTGTCTGCTGCATGTACATCTCGTGATCGATGGTGTCGTGAAGAAATGCATTCTTCATATCAAGCTGCTGCAAATCTAGGTCTATAGCTTCTGCAATTGAGAGGAGAACACGGACGGTGGTGTAGCTGCCAACCGGAGCATAGGTGTCATTGTACTTGATGCCGAAGTGCTGGCTGAAGACCTTTGCCACGAGTCTGGCCTTGTACTTCTCAATGGTACCATCAGGTCGCAGCTTCTTCTTCAGCAGCCACTTGACGCCAACAGTTTTGCGACCCTCGGGTAGGTCAGCCAACGTCCACGTGCATTGTTCATCAAGGCTCTCCATCTCGTCTTTCATAGCAGCCCACCACTCCTTGCCTTCAGGTCTGGTCGACGCTTAGTGCCAGGTCGAGGATTGATAGGATTAAGGACGAATTCTAGGTCGTTTAGGGGGGCAAAATAACTCAAAATTGTCAACCTAGTTTCGGGACAGAAAAGTCGTCGTCACAAGAAATGCCGTCGACGAAAAACACACAGTTTCTCTGTTGAATGCATGTCAGTTTGAGTGCATGTCATCCTAACGTCCTGCCGAATGCTAGTGCCTTTTGTGCTTGCATAATTTGCATGAGCATATGTCATTACACATGGCTGTTGGATTCTACCATCTCTGTGTTTTTCTCCAAGTTTACATGCTTGATCATGCAGGAGAAATCCAGAGCTTTCCAACGATACCAAGATCGCCTTATTCTGACCAAGATCGCCCAAGTTACAAGGTTTCCAAGTTCTGTACATTCTATCTCTTTTTGAGATATTATCTACATTGGGCGATTATTGGGACATGACTATAAAGGGATCTTTGTTTGGGTGGTTAGGAAGGTAACTTTGACTTTTGGATTGGGGTGGCTAGAAGTTTCTCGCATGGGTTGCAAATGTTGCAACACGTAGGCAAAATCCAACTAGATTGGATTTTGCATGTGACACCTCAAGGACCTCATGATGAGGGTTGCATCCTTGCTGCTAGGAAGGTTCTTACCATCCTTCCCTAGCTCTTAGAGAACCCCTTCCCTCTCATGGTTCTCTTAGAGTCCCCAACTCCAACTATTTAATTCCTCAATACATATCCCTCCACCATTCTAGTCATGCAGTTGCTGGACGTTTCTAAGTCGTTCTCACTCTCTAGACCATCTTTCTAAGTGATTCAAATTGGAGATGGTAGCAACGCCTAAGGCACGGCTGCTATGAAAGACAACTCCTACAATGGACAGACAACTCCTACAATGGACCATCCTGATATTACTGCTACGAAGAACCAGACATGCCGTTGCAATCTCAAAAACCATAATCTTTGCTCATGTTCAGTCTGGTCTTCTCGAGTGAGGCATGTGACACCACTATGGTGAGCAATCATAAGGCTAGTATCTAATGAGGAGTGAAAAAAGAGAGTTGCATGACTATTCTAATCAACACAACTACTGATAATAACTGATAACACAGTTACTCTACCCACCTCCGGAGGAGACTTGGAACCGGATCACAAAGCTGATTCATAACTTCCTCTCTAGGAACAAAGCCTCGGCGGAGGGTTGTTTCATCCTGTGGGGAAAGGAGTCAATCTTTGCATCACAAGAGGAGGGTAGCATTGGTGTGAGGGACCCGGGGATCCTACTGACCTGCCTGGCGGCCAGGAGGATTGGTCTCTTACTCACGGAGCAAAACGACTTCAAACGGGACATGATGCTTGCGGCTGCGGGGCTGCCGCTGGGGCTGGATTCTTTTCTATCACATGAGAAGCTACTAAAGCATTGGGGAGGAGGGAGCATCCGCTGGAGAAAAACCTGCGAGTGTTTTATGTCGTCACTGCTGGCGACGGTCAGCGCTCCACTGACTGCCGCAGAAGCAACTGCGGAGTAGCTGGTCTTCAATAAAGGAATTTTACTCAACAGTAGTACGCCGGTGGGAGGGAAAAAAGCAGCCAAAAATCTGTGGGAGGTGAGGTTGGGTGACCTCATCGCAACTGGAGCAGACAGGATCAGAGCAGTCAAGAGCGCCAAAACCCTCGCCTACTCGCTGGGAGGGAGAGGGCCTACTCAGTTGGCTCTGGGGGCCTTGCAGCAGCACTAGAGAACTGGCGGGAGCTTTTGCTGACCTCGTCGGGAGAGAACCAGGGAGAGGACGGGGGGAGGAGGTCAACGGTGGCCACGGGGGCAAAGATCTTCTGCACACCAATCTTTCACCTCGGCCACGTTGCTCCGTTGAAGCAACTGCAATTAGCCTGGAGAAAGCAGGGCAACTCGGCACGGAGGAGAGAGAAGTGGGCCAGCCAGTGGGGGGGGGGGACAATCGACTGGAAGCGGGCGGTGAAAATACGTGACTCACTGGTCACTCCTAGTCGCCCTCGGGACATTTTGATCAGAGTACACAATTTCAATCTTCAGGTGGGGGAAAGATTGGGTTTTCTCAGTTCAAAGCCGAAGTGTCCGCACTATAGCGCGGTAGAAACGATGGAACACTGTTTGTTCGACTGCCCGAGAATTCAACTAGTATTCGGGGCCCTGAGGGCGGCTCTCAAGATGATCAATCCTGGACGCACCGTCTCCTCGATGGGGGAACTCCTTTTCAAGTGGGTGGCGTCCAGCTCAGCGTTCCCTGAAGCAACGTTAACTGCCATCACCATCCATCAGCTGTGGGTCGAGAGGTGTGAGTCAGCATTTTGGGATCAGAAATTCCGAACGAGGTGGGTTTTGTGGAGAATTGAAGCAGTATTTTGGCTACATGCGCGGATTTTCATGAAACACATGGGGGAGAAACTTCCGAAGGACAGCGAATCTGGGCAGAGGATGACACGTGGAGGAGGGCCTGCTTAGGAGATAAGGCTCTTGGATCGGATTTGGGACAAAAACGCCAAGAAATGGACGTGGAAAGCTGGCTTTGCTGCCATCTGGTAACGACTGAAAGGGGGCATCATCAAGCTAGGAAATTTACACTAAGGCGGGTTACCACCTGTCCTCCAAGCGCAGTTACGACTGTTCTTTATTTTGTACACTTGCCTTTCGGTGTATTAAACAGTTACCATTAAAAAAAAAAAAAAAAAACTGATAATCTCGTGTACTTATCACAGATTCACATTCCACTTTCCTATGTTTTCCAGCCGTTTCGTGACAAACGCAGTATGAGACCTATCATAGTGTTGTCTGCCGAAGAACTTGCAGGATAACAAGGGGTAGTGAATGAGCAGCTTATTCCCAATCTCCATGGCATAATTCAAGTCGTGACGCTAGTAGTAGCTGTCACTCGAGTGAGTCACCACAAGACCCTTGACTACGTCCATGTCCGCTCCAGTAACAGGGTGGAGTATACAGTGGAAGTAAAGGCCATGAGGGAAGGCTGGCTGTTTGTGGATCTTCAGTTTGTACAGCACTAATGATCACTCAGCACATTAGGTGAGATACCAGCTGGAACCTGCTTGAACATGCCTTCAATAACTGGGGCTGGTTGCATTCACACGCATGAATAATATGTATCCATTTGCTTCCAGTATAGTCTGGCGGTCGTGCCATTGTGCCTCTGGTAATCCATCGTAGCATGTTTGATGTACACAGCATTCGCTTCCAGCTAGCAGCAACGCGTCTTGGCAATGTAGGCCAGTTACAGGACCTCAAAGTTCTCTGTTTCCTAAGTACCATCAGCCAGATAAGAGAAATGGACTCACTTCATCAGCATTTTCACCGTCATAATCACAAAAACAACTTCCAGATGCAAAATTGAAGGAAGCAAGAGAATGCTGTTGAAGGAGTCATCACGAGCCTCTGATGATGCGAGCCCCTAGCATTAATGTTTGGTGAGCTTGATGACAACAACACATTCTCATCTAACAACTTCTTAGCAGGTGGTTATTTTGCAAGATTGGCAATTATCTCCTCCAGCGGAGTTGTGACATCCACCGAGGGATTCGCCACATCAACCCGGGTCATGCCCTAAGCAGGAGCACGAGGCATGGTGCGACGATGACAAAGAAATAGAAATGCGGAATAAAGGAAGGCTTGAAATGCGTGATGAGCTTGATGTCTGAGCACAACAGTGATAAGTAGCTTTAGTATAATGCCCATCTTTCATGATCCTTGAAACAAATGATGAGTAGCAGCAGAGGAGCACTTAGGATCGTATAAAAAAGGGTTGAATTAAGCACTATGAATCTACAAAAGCCAATCATGGTTGACACGTAGGAATCAAGGTAGCTCAATTGGCCTTGCAGTTGTTTTTGTTGATAAGGTTTATGTTTTCTTTGTTGCAGACTACCACATTATATTTTATGGACAAAAACAAATGTACCAAACGCTTTCTTAGGGTAACGCAACGTCAGTGCCATAACTATCGGAGCCAACTATTACGTCAACTTCACAAAACTCGAGGTCCAGGTTGTCAGGTAAAATCCATGGTGGCGAGCTCGTGGAATCCATGTTTGGGGCTGCAATTCTCGTTTTTTTTTCTTTGGTACATGCAGGCCTGATCTCTCCTCTCTTGCAAGTCAGCTTTCACCTCACTCCCGCAAGCCAATAACAAAGAACCTGTTGGACCTTCAGCGCAATCTGCAGTACTTCGTCTCAACGCCCAACATTGGACTCTCCTACTCAACCCTCACAACTCCAGTCATTCAACATCGTCAGCTACGTGGACACTCATCACGCCGCTGATCCTAACAAACGATGGCCATGGGTCAGCTTGTCAAACTATAATAACTCTTGTAGGCTATAGTGAGGTGCCTTCTAGGGGGTACAGTTGTTAGGGTTGCATATTTGTATCCCATCCGTTTCTATTCATATCATTCCATTCTGCGTACTTCTTGAGATGGTATCACAGCCTTAGGTTTGTTCCCTCACCTCGCCTAGCCTAGCTCGCTCCGTCCGTGGTGCCTCATGCCCTAGGTTCCGCCCTCCCTCCTAGCTCGTTTCCGCGCAACCCTAGAGCCCACGCCCTAGCCTAGTGCGAGCCCACGCTCAGCCTGCACCCAGCCCGCGCCCTAGCCTAGCGCGCGCCCTACCCCAGCCCGTCGCGCGCCCTTGCCAGCCCAGCAGCGGGTGCCCTGCCCCAGCCCGTCGCATTGCCCGTGCGCTCTACCCGTAGCCCACGCGTCACCCGTGCGCCCTGCCCCTAGCCCGCGTGTAGCCTGTGCCCCCTGCCCCTAGCCCGCGCGTAGCCCATGCGCCCTGCCCGTCGCCCACGCGCGGCCCGTACACCCTGCCCCTAGCCCGCGCGTTGCTCGTGCGACCTGCTTCTAGCCCGCGTGCCTAGCCCGCGCACCGTCCGCGCGCCTATCTTGTGATCTGCCCAGCGCCCCCGATTCGCGCGCGCCCCTGGTCCGTCCGCCCCGCGCGCCCTTACCCACCCCTGCTGTGCACACCCCGTCCTACCCCAAACGCCGGTAGCCCGAGGCGCCTCGAGCCACACCTTCGTTTAGGGTTTCCCCAGGTTTCCCCTCCCGTCTCGTTAGTTCGACACTCACGTCACTCCTACTCACAGTGTCTCGCACCGTCACGGCTAGAGGCCGCTCCACCTAGCTGTGTAGGCTAGTACTGGCGTTCGTTGTTAGCTGGGTCTCTCCTCGCTCCGCCAGCCCCTCGAACGACTCTCCGGCTCCTCGATTGGCTCGTCTGCCCTGCCTCATCCAGCCGTCTGCTCCTAGCTCAGCTTGCTTCCAGCTCCGTTCGTTACTAGACTGGCGTTCCTAGCTCAGTTTTCCTCCGTACTCCGGAAATGCCTCGCCTAGTTTCACCTGGAGCTCCTAGCTGTTTTCACTCCTCGCTCCTAGCTCCGTTCGCTCCGTGCTCCGGCAGTACCTCCCCTAGTCCCACGTGGCGCTCCTCGCAATTTTTGCTCCTCGCTCCTAGCTCTGTTTGCTTCATGCTCCAGTTGCTCCTAGCCTAGCCTCTACTATGGAGTCCTCCCGCCGCCTTTGTTTCGATGCGGAAGGCCGCCCCATCGAGTTTAGTACCTGGATTCGCCAGGCTCAGTGCCACCTCACCAGCCAGTGTCAGGATGGTGCCACCATGTACGCTCACGCATCCAGCCTCCTCCAGGCTCCCCGGTGTCCTGACCCCCTACCTACTGAGCCCGCTCCCACTGCCGCCGACCAGGCGGACTACGAGCGACTATTCTTGGCGTGGGACGTATGGGACTCTCGTGACGATGCGGCTGCTCTTGCGCTGACGGACCTTCTCTAACCAACTGAGGCCGTCCACTTCTCCCATGTGGAGATAACAAAGTGCTGTTATGATGCTATTGTTATGCATTATTCCACCCCTTCCTCTGCCTCCCTCAGCCGCCTCCTCATACCATTTGTGTTTCCCAACCTTGGCTCGTTTGCCACTGTCTCCGACCTCACCACTCACCTGCGTTCCCTCAAGGCTAGCTACCGTGCAGCCTGCACTGAGGCTCAGCTTCTCCTTGCCCCCCCTTCTATGTGGCTCACCGTGCACTGGTTAGTCACCCGCCTTCTTGGCCGCCTCTCCACTGCGCCTGACACGCTTCTTTAGAAGCACCCTAGTGAGCTTACGATCAATATTCTTGAGAGCACTTTTGAGAAGATTGAGAGTAACCTCCTCTCTGTTGCCTATGCCACTAACGCACTCGCTCCTCGTCTCTTTGAGGGGTGTGCTGTTCCTCAGCTTCCCACCTGTTTGCCCCCCACCCATCTGTCCCCCACCCATCTGCCCCCCACCCGTCTGTCCCCCACCTGTCTGCCCCACACCCGTCTTCCCCCCACCCGTCAGCCCCACACCCATCTGCTGCCCCCTCACTTGGATGCGCCCGGCCAACTTGTGCCCAATGCCCGTGCTGCAGGAGTGCCAGCAGGTGTGGGGGAGGACGTTCGAGGGGTGGAAGTTGGGAGCCACTTGTGGGCCGTATGGGCTGACGCCACATGCATAGAACATCACGTGCAACAGGCAAGGAATGATCGATGCAATGCATGCAACGCTGGGAAGCATGGGGCATGGGAGGGAGCATGGGGCATGGGAGGGAGCATGGGGCATGGGAGGGAGCATGGGGCATTGGAGCAAAGCATGGGGCGGCACGGGAGCGAAGCATGGGGCATGCATTTTGTTAGGCACTCGGACTCGATCCAGACCCAACAGCATTGACGGAACCCTCGGCTGGAGGGCTGGACTGACCGTTTTCACACGAGCTCCAACCTAGGCCCGCTAGTGAGAATATTCAGTGGTGAGATCAACCCATTTACCTTGGTTATGCGCGAACGCTTTGCATCGGGTGATGTGCCCCACCGCAGGAATTTCAACCTGTGACACGCCACTAGGACCCCCTGCTCTGGGCTGCAATAGGCCTATAACTGGCCGCCCATGCATAGCCCATTACACACATGTTACTCGTGATATAGTCGCTCGTCTATTTTTGTTATCGTTGATACGTTGTGCGATAGACAGACCTGCACAGACCTGGCTTCAAACGAGCATTTTTGTGACAGGCTGTGGGTTGAGGCATGTCATGGAAATGGGAAGTTGCTGCAGCATGGGAAAGCAGAGCATGAAAAGCGTGGCTTTCCAGAATGAGAATCTGTGAAGGAACAAAAGCCCAGCTTCTCTGGTGATATTCACTGCCTGCTGCTAAAGAAAGGGCCGCTGTTGACTTTTCCTCTGTTAACTTTATCTTTATGGCCAACCCATATGTGCATATTCCAGGCTCCTGATGGGTATGGGTCTCAAAGGACACCTTCCGGAGTCGTTGGGGAATCTCACCAGCCTGACTTGCCTGTATGTGAGCACTAACGGTGGGTCTTGCATGGGTAGTTGAACCTGAAAGGGTGTACGCAAAGGGAAACCGTGTAAGCACAGTTACTGTGCTTCGTCAGTTGTTGGCTGTAGCGATAACAAACACAGGAACAGTCTACCATCAGCACTCACGTGTACCATGTTTCACTTGCCTCCGCTTGCTGATGAATTGTGGATAGGAGAGCACAACCTACAGAAAAGTGTGTACACATCTGACCAGAACAGGCTTCTATGCACGATTTATATCAGCCCCCCACCTTGCCATCCATGCGAGCCCCTTCACAACACACCAGGTCTCTGGGTTCTAACTCGTTATTGGGGCCCATTCCCTTGACCTTTGGCAGCTTGAGCAGCCTTCAAAAACTGTTAGTTGTGAGAACTCTTGTTACCCAACAAATTATGTTACCTGCAATATACTGCTTGTTGAATGAGCTGCTTGGTGCAGGATTGACTAGTTATGCACGAATTGTAATCTTTGCAAGGTACGCGAGATGTTTACTGTCGGTAAAAACTGTTAGATGTGAAAGTTATATTTGCAAGAACCAATAGTGCAGCAGTTGGTTGTATGAACTGCTCTTCGCAACAATAATAGGCCGAAACGCTTATTTGAAAATAAACACAAGGAACAGTCGAACTCACACATGTTTGTTCGAACGCTTTCGAACATGTGCCTTAGTCGAACCTGGAACAGTGTGACCCGAACCAATTTTTCCAAGGTAAGGTTTGAGAGTGTTCAACCTAACTGTCAAACAGTGTTGAGTTCGGACGAACAAAGACTTAGGTGTTGTTGCTCGCTGGATTAGACACGAACAGTTTACTATTTGCATCGAACACATTAGCAACTCGAACATGTTCTAGTTTGACTTGTCTGGTGGTAAGTCACCTTGAATAGTCAAACAACTTTAGAATCATGTAATAGTTTTCCTACAGTGTAACTGAAATGCACCCCATTGGTCGTCCAAGAATTTTGGATGCCACCAATAGTACTCTTGCCACCAACTTGGAATACGACCTTAGCGTCGCAAACATGAACAACTTGAACATGTTCAAGTTTAAGTGTCTGGTGGTGTTACGAGTGCAGTTGAGCGAGCGAGCAAGAATTGCACTATCGAAGCAAACAATACAATGAGCGAAGGCATGAGCGAAGACTATATAGGGAAAGTAGAGTGGTAACGGTAACGCAAGGAAATGGGGTGCGCTACGGGCCTAGCGGCGAGGTTGGGAAATGTCGAGGCGGAGGTCCAGATGCGGGTTACTGTTCAACATGTTACTGTCAAAAGCAGACTGACGTGGAACGATGGGCTGACGTACCAGTCTGCAGGGAGGACGAGGTGGGCGGTGACGGGGGTGATCATGTGGCTGATGCGAAATGGACCGCAATATCAGGCGCGGAGTTTTGGAGTGATGGGCAGGCAGAGGTTTTGAGTGTCGAGGAATACCAGGTCGTCGGGTTGATAAGTGACGGGGCGACGGTGGCGATCAGCGTTGCGCTTAGCGATGAATTTCGATTTTTTTTTATTGCTTCTGCTGATCGGGTCCGTGCTGTCAAACTAACGAACGAGAATGAATGAACTATGAATCAGTTGGGTACAAGTACTAACCCTAATTGGGTTGACCCCTTATGGGCTACCCCACTATAGCCTACACAAATGCAAGCACTATAACATTCTGACACACCCCCATAGGCAAAGTGGGGGAGAACAAGTGGTCACAAGACCAGTCAAGAAAAGCACAGCAAGCTCAGGGTGGATCACAAAGTCACCACACAGTCCGAGCACAAGCAAAGGGCCACAAGGCCAGTTCACATGCAGAGTTATATAAAAGTGAACAAACAATACAGTGATCATACCCTAGCAAGTGTGAGCATGCAGGTATATATATAAATCACAGTACAAGCAAAGTCACGTAGTGAGCAAGTGAGGCAAAGTAGGCACAAGGCATAACACAATAGAGAAGCGCTGATGATCACCAGGCGGAAGTGCCTTGGTGAATAGATCAGCAATGCTGGCCCTAGTGGCCACGTACGCAAGACGAAGCTGGCCACGTTGCTGCAACTCTTGAGCAAGGAAGTCTCGCAGAGAGATGTGCTTCGTTCTGTGCTCCAGTCTGTGCTCCTTACACAAGGCAATCATGGCCTTGTTGTGTACGTACAGAACGAGAGGCGAACGAGGCTGCTCTCCCAAGTCAGTCAGCAGGTAGGTGAGCCAGCGTAGCTCCTCTACAACCATGGCCCCGTCGTAGATCTCAGCCTCACAACTGGAGCTGAGAACCGAAGACGAGCGGGTAGACCGCCAGGAAACAGAGCCGGAACCGAGGCTGAAGGTGTAACCCTGTGACGACCGCTGCGTAGCTGAGTCGTCAACCCAAGAAGCGTCTGCGTGACCAGTTAGGACAACTGGACCACGTCCTCCAAGCACGAGCCCCATGCTCGACATACTGCACAAGTACTGGGTACCCTCTTTGCAGCATCCCAGTGCACCTTTCAGTGCCTACCAAGAGCCACGTAGCGAGCCAGGAGGCTGAGAGGGTACGCGAGGTCAGGTCCTGTGCAAGTCATCAGGTACATGAGGCAACCCACAAGCTCTAGGTACAGACCACCCAGCTCTACAGACTCGTCCAAAGATGGAGCTGAGAGCGAGTGGCCGGTAGACAGAGGAGTGGGCTGTGGTGAGGAGAACTGGAAGCTGAAGCGCTGAAGGACCTGGTGCACCATGTGTGACTGAGTCAGTGTGATGGTGCGCCGTGCTCTGTTTCGGGTGATCTGCAAGCCAAGATAGGTGCGCAGTTCACCCAGGTCAATGCAGGCGTGTCTCTTCTGCAGCTCCGAGTTCACAAGGGTCAGTGCCTCAGTGTCAGCAGTCGCAAAGACAAGGTCGTCGACGTACACGAGGACGTAGAACGGCGGCAACGACATGTCGGTGCGTAGAAACAACGACGGGTCAGCAGTAGAAGGAGTAAACCCAAGAGCCGCAAGTGTAGTCCTTAGTGTGTCGTGCCACTCGCAAGGCGCCTGGCGGAGACTGTAGACTGGCCGCCGGAGGCTCCACTGGGTACCTGCAGGAAACGACCCAGTGAAGCCAGGTGGGTGGCGCAGCCAGATCTCCTTGTGCAGGCTGTCCCTGCAAGAAAGCTGTGCTGAAGTCCTGAGGGTGCAACTCGAAGTCACGCTGAGCAGCAACGTGCAGCAACACCCGAAGAGTAGTCATCTTCGGGGTGGGGGAGAAGGTCTGGAAGTAGTCGACCCCCTGTCACTGACTGAAGCCTCTAGCAACGTAACACGCCTTGAAGGCAGGCAGAGAACCCGGCGGCCGCTTCACCCTGAAAATCCACATGCCATCGACTATGCTCGCCCCAGACGGGAGAATTGCGTCGACGTAGGTGCCTGTGGAATTCCAGGATGCCATCTCGGCATCCATGGCTACCTGCCACTAAGAGGAGTAAGGACCCGAAATCGCCTCTGCGTAATAGCGCGGGGTTGGGATGTCTGGTGCATCCGGGTCTCCTTCAGGGGCAAGCAGCATGGAAGCGAACCAAGGTACAGCAGCTGCAAGACACTCAAAGTCCTCCTGCCTGTCCTCAAGGACGTCCGTGCCAAGAGCACACTCACCCCCGACGGACGGAGGACTGACAGAAGCAGATCAGCAACAAGAGCAGTGGCGTAGTCCAGACGACAAGCAGCAGCAAAGTCTACCAGCTCACCAACAAGGGCGGACGCAGCAGTGGACTCAAAAGAAGGGTCAGTGACAACAGTGGCGAGGAGACGAGAGACAGTAGGACTGGCAGCACGAGCGCGGTCAGACTTACAGTCAGGGACGGCAGGAAGAGAGGACTGAGGAGGAGGCGCCAGAGGAACACGCAGTGGAAGAGGGGAAGGACGAAGTGCCATAGCGTGGGTGCATGTGACAGGAGGAGGACGCGGATGAGGAACGCGACGACTAGTGCGAACAGGGGAGGCAGGACAAGACGCAGGCTCACGACACTCTGCAAGACCGCCGGTCTGCGCAGTGTAAAGAGAAGGAGCAGGAAGTGCGGAGGCTGACTATAACAGCGGCTGCGACTGGTCAAGCGGTGGACATAGTAAGGGAGGAGTAAGGCCAGGAGAAGACGTGACACCAAGAACTTGCTAAAGCAGGGGAACAAAGTACAGTCGCTGCCGCACAGTGCCTCCAGCACCAGTACCACCAGACACAGCACCCCCAGCTCCAGCACCTCCAGCTCCTCGAGCTCTAGCGCCTCCCGCGCCGGTGCCTCCAGCTCCAACGCCAACAGCTCCAGCTCATCCAGTTCTAGTGGCACCAGCGCCTATGCCTCCAGCTCCTGTGCCTCCAACCCCAGCAGCTCCAGGCTCCGTAGAGTCTTCAGCTCTAGCGCCCCCAACACTACCAGTCCCGGCAGCTCCAGTACCCCTGGTACGAGCACCTCCAGGACCAGCAGCTGCAGCACCTCAAGTACCACCAGCTCCAGCAGTAACTCCAGCACCTCTAGCTCTTGTGTCTCCAGCGGCAGGGTCTCCAGCGCCGGTAGCTCAACTCCGAAGACGTGTGCGCTGAGTAAACCACTCGTGCAGCTGCTGCGGGGAGAGAGGCTCCGGTCCGTGAGATAGTCGTGGCGAAGCACCCGCAGGACCTCCAAAAGAAGCAGTACCCCGAGTCTCAGCACCCCCAGACTCATCACCTCCAGGCTCCACACCCTCAGGCTTAGCACCCCTAGGCTCCACACCTGCAGGCTTAGCACCCCGAGACCCGACACCCTTAGACTCAGCACCCCCAGGCTCGACATCCCCTGGCTCCGCACCCCCAAGCTCCGCACCCCCAGACGCAGCACCCCTGGACGCAGCACCTCGAGCAGCACCTGAGTCGACAGCTACCACAACCGGCACAATACCAGGGAGAGGGTCTACCTAAGACACACCTGAGGGAGTAGGACCCTGGTGGGGAGGGGGTCTACCGGAGGGGGACGTGGAGCAAGGAAGAGTGGCGGAGGTGGGGGAGGGGCAGAGTGGTAGGGAAAGAGATGGTAAAAGGGAACCGACTCGTCAAACGTGACGTCCCGAGAGGGGAAGACACGGCGCGAGGTGGGGTGGTTAAACTGTTGTGCCAAAGCACTATAGTTGCACGGTTATCGCACTCCCATTCCGCCTACAAGCCTGCTCAGCTTCTGGAATTTTGTGGGGAGGTTCTTCAAGATCTGTTCTTCAGACCCTCAAATGTTCAGAAATTTTGAAGCAGTTTACAAGGCATGGCAATATTTTTAGTTCCAAGACTTATGGCATCCTGGAAGTGTGTGTTACTCTTTTTTGGTAACACCCGAGTTCACCATTTCAGCTGCTGACTCATCTACCAAGCTCTGATTGGTCTGAAAATCGGTGTGGCAGTCTTTTGCCGTATTTTGCAGGTGGTCACCAAGTTTTAGGACAACCCAGCATCGGAGCAGCACGTGACAGCTGTCGAAAGTTACTGTTCCGTAGTCATGGTGCACTGTTGGCAGCATTTCCCTTGCCACCCTTTCATTGTTGTCATGCCAATAATGCATGGACAGAGAATGAGACAAGAAGTACATGTGGTCAAGTGGGACTCTACCACCCTCCTTTTGAGAAGTGTGGTCCTCCTGGAAGCAGCTTGCAAGAGGGTGCAAGTGGGAAGTCAAGCTGACTCATGGTTGGCTTGACTCACTATTAGTAGCCTTGAGTACACCTCTGAACATCCAAGTGTGGTTGGCTTTGCTGACATAGCTTGGACGTTTCCCATCCTTCTCTAGCCTTTCTCCCCTAGGAATCAACCTTCTCTGAGCTCCCAGGATGGTCCCAACCCCTTAAGAGTCCCCTAGGCAATTTTGTACTCACCTCTTCCTTACAACAATGAATCTACACGTTTTCAGCCGAGCTTACGTTTTCGTTCACAAGGTAGCGCATACACCTCTGATGAAAGCAAGCAATATACTGTTGGAAAGCAGACACATGAAGCTAACTTCTTTCCAAGTTTCAACCTCATATATTTACGGAGCTGATCGTGACAGCGTTTTGAACAGAGGCGGTTCGAAGTCATCAGATTCTGCTTAGGCGGTTTCAAGGGCATCCGCAACCCCTAAGTGGACTCTAGACTATAACAAAAACTGCCAGCCAGGCGCGTTAGGGGAAAAGCCAAGGAAGACGCAAGGAATAGCATGGGCGGAGAGCTTGTCCGCGGACGTATCGCGAACAAAGGCACGAGAACCCCAGACCCGGAACACCGACGCATTGCCAACCTTCCCCGTCCAACGTACTGTAGGCGAGGTCTCCGCCAAGGAGACACGGGGCCAGAGGTTGAGCTGATGTGTAGCGTACCGGACTGCAAACGGCCACAGAAAATGGGGAGCAGCCGCATGGATAATGGAGGTACGAGCGACCTCCATGACTAAGCCAATGCGGCGCTTAGCAATCCCATTTTTCCTAGGGGACTCCGGAAGCGTGAACGACTGGAGAATGCCCTCCCCACGACAAAAGTCCCGTAAGAGGTTGGAGGAGAACTCACCACCTCTGTCAGAGTGCAGACGCGGGACAGGAAGCTCCTAGCGGAACCGCTCGCGGAGCAGGAGACGGACTGCGTGTTAAAATAACAAACGAGAATGAATGAACTAGCAAAGACTTGGGTACACATACTAATCCTAATTGGGTTGTACCCCTTATGGGCTACCCCACTATAGCCTACACAATATAAGCTATATAACATTTTGACACTGTGCGTATCCAAGGGATCAAGACATCAGGGACCTGACCCTTTCTGCGCAAGGGGAAGACCGTGGTGTACCGCTTGTAGTCGTCAACAACCAGCAGAATGTAGCGCTCGCGGCCCTGTCCACTGATGCGGGCTGGGCCCCACATGTCCATGTGGAGAGTGTGTAGGGGAGCAGTCGTCCGGGGAAACGAGGAGGAGTGAGGAGCGGCGCGCTGCCGCCCCTCGACGCAAGGAAGGCAGGGCGGGGCAGGCGAGGGCGGCAGGGGAGGCAGAGACCTGGGGAGACCAGAGACAAGGAGGCGGGAGTGCATGCCACGAAGGCGTGGCAAGGAGGGGTGACCAAGGCGGTGGTGCCACAGGAGAGTCTGGTGCGACAGGAGGCGACACAAGCTAGGGGGTGCTACCGGACCTGACGCGGACACCTGGGCAGACGCAGCTACCTGAGGAGGCTTAGTAGCAAGTGTGTACAAACTCGACCCAGGCCGACAAGTGAATGTGGCTAAGTGGCGGCCCGTCCGTGTATACGTGGAGATCGACACACGCTGACCCCCAGGAGTGGTGGTAGTGACCATCGCATCCTGGAGGGCAGCGGTACTCACCAAGTTTGTAGAGAACGAGGGGAGGTGAAGACCTGACAGTGAGCTGGATGGAACCGCTGGACACGGGAGAACAGTGGAGGAACGGGCAAGGACTGGGCCCCCGGAGGGGTGAGCCAGTCTGACCGGTACAAGTGCAGAGAGAGGAGTGAGGGTGGTTCTGTCGCGAAAGAAACAGCGTGAAGCACCTGAGTCAAGTGTAAAGGTGTGCAAGACCATAGGAGGCGCAGTACCAGGGAGAGGAGACTCATTAGCACCTAGAGCAGCAGCCTCTACACCTGGGTCAGGCGGCACACACAGGTAACAGTCACCCTCAGCACTAACAGACAAAGCATACATAGCAGCAGGAATAGCATCATAGTCTAGGTCAAAGATAGCAACTGCAGACCTAAGCAGCGGTGCCCAGGGTTGGCGCTCGGCCTCGTCACCAAACTCTGCGCGCCAAGCATCGTCGAGGCGGGAGAAGCAACGGTGCTGAGTGTGAGGCTTCCCGCATGTTTGACCAGCATAGTCACCCGTGCGAATGACATACGGGCAGCTACCACTACCCCCAGTCGCCCCACGATGAGAAAACCACTCACGAAGCTGTTGGGGCGACAGGGTCTCGCTCCGACGCTGCTGCTTCTGCCTTTGGCCACCGCCAAAACCTCCACCCTGAGTAGCTCCAGCCCGACCGCCACCACTCCTACTGCCGCCACTACCGCCACCCCCACTGCTGCCACCACCGCCTCCACCAAAGTCCCCACTCCCGCCACCACTCCCACTACCGCCACCACCTCCACTGCCTCCACCACCTCCACTGCTGCCCCCACCACCACCCCTGCTGCCACCGCCCCCACCCCTGCCACCCTTGCCCTTGCCGCTGCGGCGCTTCACACTAGCAGTAGCAACCCCGTCGTCCTCAAAACCAGGGACGTTTACAGCAGCAGCAGAGGCGTAGGAGGGGGCAAGGGGGGAGGGGGAGCACCTCTCAAAGAAGGGTTTGCACAGAGTGCCACGAGCAGCACCTAGTCTTAGCTGCAAGGAGGTGCTGCTCGAGTAGGTTAATGGTGAGGACTGTGGGGTCAAGTGAGAGAAAGTGGTCCCTGACAGAGCGAAGAGAGTCAAGGAGGTGGATGACTATAAAGTAGAGACTTATGAACATCGGGGGCTGGTTCGTGACAAGGAACTGAGCTGGGACGGCAGCGTGGTAGCGAGCGTCGCTAGTGGGAAGGTGGGAAACCATGTCCTCTACTGTGGCAAAGGCGGACAGCTCGGGGAACTGGTAGGGCAGTAGAAGACGGCCTAGAGCAGCAGTGGCAGGCGAGGAGTAGCGAGCAGGGCGGTCATGTGCTGTCTGAAGTGAGCGCATTTGGCTAACAGCAGGTGGTTGCGAATGGCTAAGCGAGCAGCAGCGTCACGAGTAAGCCACTATGAGCGAGTCGCACTGTCAGCTGTGGCGAGAGGGGCAGGAGCGGCGCCAGACATGTGGTCAAACAACAAAACGCTGTCCCTAGAGTCGCTCAGTAGCTACAGCTGCAGGTCGTCGAGCCACGTGTCAAACAGGATCGGTCGGCCCACATGATCGAACGTGAGAACGCGGAGAGAAGCCATAGCGGCGTAGCACGCAGGGCGGGCAGAGGAAGGGCAGCGCAGGGAACAGGTCAGGCAGCTGAAAGGGGGCGGCAAGCAGGCAGCAAGAGGCGGTGCGCAGGCTGCAAGGGGGCGGCTTGAGGGCCTAGGGGCGGCCGGCTGGCCTAGGGGCGGCGGGTGGGTCGCAAGGGGCGGCACGCGGGGCTGCAGGGGCTGCGAGAGGGCCGCAAGGGGCGGCTAACAGGGCAGCAGGGGCGGCTAGGGGGGGGGGCACTAGGGGCGGCTCGCAGGCTGCAGGGGCGAGGGGCGGGCCGCAAGGGGCGGCGCGGGGGGCCTGAGGACGATGGGTGAGCCGGGGCCTAGGGGCGACGGGCAGGCTGGGCTAGGGTCGACGTGGGGGGGCGCGCGTGGCAGCAGGGGCGATGGGCGGGCCTGGGCCTAGGGTCGACGAGCGGGCCGGGGCCTAGGGGCAATGGGCGGGCCAGGGCCTAGGGGCGACGGGCGGGCCGGGCTAGGGTCGACGGGCGGGCTGGGCCTAGGGTAGACGGGCGGGCGCGCGGGGCAGCAGGGTCACCGGGGGGGGGTGCAGGGCCTAGGGTCGACGGGGCGCGCCAGGGGCCTAGGGTGGACGGGCGGGCACGCGGGGCAGCAGGGTCGACGGGTGGGGCCGGGTCCTAGGTTTTATAGTCACAATAGGAGTGAATGTGCCTAAAACGAAAGATAGAGTGCACAGACGGATTTCTGCACAGCGGCTTCAAACGTTGATAGCGTTCTGGTCACAGGTCGAAATGACTTGATTCAACTTGGATCTGGAGCGTCTTAATGTCGCCTACTATAAGCAATTTAGATTGCACGATTTGATAAAGAATTGACGACACAGCGTCGGTTTGAACGAACGGTACTATGGTAGCCACTATAGTCTTAGAACACAAATTAGGAAGAGTTACGAGTTGGGAATGACTCCCAGCTCCTACAAACCCCAAGAGCCGAGGTACAGTGATGTGGAATAGTGCCACACTGTCCCCAACCACGAAGGGTCTCGAAACTACCGTCCACAAGGGCCTACACCAAGAGAAATATTACACTACACAAAGTAATGCAACTATTCTCACTATCTTAAAGTTTACCCTTTTGGAGAGCTTCGAAATCACTTGAATCTTGAAACCAAGGCTCTGGTTCTTCAAGATAAATTCTTCCTTGAGTTTTTTGAATTCTGCTGCGCACACCTGCGACACGCCGAACGTTCCACACACGACAAAATAGAAAACACGCACACAACACGCAAACGACGACATGACACGCAACTAGCGATAAATCGCTATTGACTCGACAGACACATTCAAAGTCATGGCTCATCATTCCCACACTATGGTAAGCATGAAAAATATATTATTTCATGCCCTCATACCATTCCATGCACACACGCATGCACACACACGGACAACAAGCCGAATGCAAACCGTAGGGTTGCACCAACAAACTCCCCCTCAGATTGTTGGCCTTAGGAACTTGCTCTCTCAGTTCAGAGCCATCCCAACCAGCTTGCAACACTTCCAATGCTGCTGCGCCACCAGCCTCTTGGTCATCATGTCAGCCGGCTGCCCCATCGTCTTTACGTAGCGCAACTCAACTTCACCCGCGGCCACCATGCACCTCGTCCAATGCCACTTCACCCTCATGTGCTTTGTGAGGCCATATAACACAGGGTTCTTAGCAAGAGCAATGGCACCCTGGCTGTCACAGTAGAGTGGGGTAGTTCCTTGCTGCTCCTCGCCCAAGTCAGCCAACAAACGCCGCTGCCACGCAATCTCCCGTGCGGCACGGATGAGTGCCATGTACTTGGACTCCACCGAGCTCAATGCTTGATCCACCTGCTTCTTGCTCTCCCAAGCAGTTGGGCCTCCACCAACACAGCAAATGAACCCTCCAACACTTGTCATGTCCTCTGGTTCCGAAGCATAAGAAGCATCCGAGAATGCGGTGAGGAACAAACGCCCAAGTTCAACACCATCCGCACCCTTTTGGCGCCTTTGCACTGCCGCCGAGTATTGCAGCCTAACGGTCAGTGTTTGGCCAAGATACTTGGCCACCCTCATTCCAGCTGCTACCTGCTCCTCGTTAGGGCATTGAAAAACCCTAGCCAAGTGTCCGGTAGCAAACGCGATGTCCGGTCGGGTGTTTACCGCCGCGTACATGAGGCTGCCCACCAACGAGTGAAAACAGCGCCTCTCCTCTTCACCAACGCTCTCCTCCTCTGGTCCCTTCACACACTTGAACCCAGAGGGAAAATTTGTAGCCACACGGCCTTCACCCTGCCCAAATTTGGCAGCCAATGCCTCCAGGTACGTCCGTTGATGCACCCGCATGCACCGCTTCTCCACATCGCGTTCAATGTGGAGCCCGAGGTAGAAGTTGACGTCACCAAGGGCCTTACACTTGAACTTGTCCTGAAGCTTCAGCATCACCTCCTTCACAAGGTCAGAGGAGGGTGAGAAGATGAGGATGTCATCCACATACACCACCATGAAGCTCCTCTGCTCCCCCTCGCCAAG
Source organism: Closterium sp. Naga37s-1 (assembly GCA_947471745.1). Lineage (NCBI taxonomy): Eukaryota > Viridiplantae > Streptophyta > Zygnematophyceae > Desmidiales > Closteriaceae > Closterium > Closterium sp. Naga37s-1. Next base: position 3,078,913 of record CANJKZ010000120.1, on the reverse strand, counting down.
CATGAACAATGAGTGATCGGCCGTTGAGGGAGTAAAGCCGATCTCCTCCAAAACTCCTCGCAGCTTCAAGTACCACTGCCTAGGGGCCTGCTTCAGTCAATAAAGGGCCTTCTTCAGCTTCAAAACTCTGCCACTACCATCATCAAACCCCTCTGGCTGCGCCATGAAAATCTCTTCCTCTACGACGCCGTTGAGGAATGCGGTTGTCACCTCCATTTGTTTCACCACCCATCCTTTGATGACAGCACCCGCGAGTAGGGTTCTCAGCGTCGTCGGCTTCACCACAGGAGCAAACAACTCCTTATAGTCCACCTTATCCTTCTGCTGGTACCCCTTGGCCACAAGCCTAGACTTGTAGCACTCGATCTTGCCGTCGGCGTCGGACTTGATCTTGAAGAGCCACTTGGACGTAATCGCCTTACGCCCCTCCGGTAGCTCCACCAATTCCCACGTGCCGTTCTCCTCAATGCTCTTCAGCTCACTCTCCATTGCTTTCTTCCACTCCTCAGCATCTCTACTCTCCAAGGCCTCCTTGAGAGTTGCTGGTTCCCCCGGCATCTCCACCGGAGAGAAGAACGCGAAGGCACTCTCCTCGTCATCTCCAACCATAAGTGCCGCTCTGGCCGGAGCTGACTTGGCTGGCTTTCCCAATGCATCATTGGTCAGCCTATAAGGGGCTTGGATTCTCCTCTGGTCCCTTCCTTCCTCCTCAGCTGCAGGGACATGAACGCTCTCATGGCGTTGCTGCGCGGTGACTCGGATGCGTGGAGCACTCGTAGTGCGAGAAGGAAGTGTCGGTGCACGCTCGCTCACTTGCTGCACCTCCTCCTCTTCTTCCTCTGCATCCTTGGCCTCCTCTCCCCCATTCACACGGGAAGATTGCCTTGTGGTGGTGCTGCTGCTGCTCAGCTCCAAAGGCAGCTCCACATGCTCCAAACCGGAACTCTTCACCTCCCCAAACCGCATGCCTATCTTCGCCTCATTCTCCGCCTTCCAATCCTTGTACATCAGATTCTCCATGAATTTGCAGTCCCTGCTCACCAAGAGTTTCTTGGTGAATGGATCCCAAAGAAGCCACCCCTTGCTGTTTTGAGCCATGCCCAAGTGCACAGCCCATATCGCATTGGCACCGAGCTTGTTGTGCCGAAGATGCTTAGGCACGAGCGCCATGCACATGCACCCGAACACCCGAAGCATATCCACCTTTTGCTTCCTTCCAATCCACTCTACATAGGGCACCCATTTGTCTGCTCCGACATGAGTCAAAGCTCTGTTCCTGGCCACACATGCACTCCGCACCGCATCAGGCCAGAAATAGTCGGGTAGCCTGGCTTCAATATGCAACCCGCGCGCCGTCTCCGTGATTGCCCGGTTCGCTCGCTCGGCGATGCCATTCATTGCAGGGGAGTTTGGCATGGTAAGGGAGTGCCTTATGTTATAGTCACAATAGGCTTGAATGTGCCTAAAACGAAAGATAGAGAGCACAGACGGATTTCTGCACAGCGGCTTCAAACGTTGATAGCGTTCTGCTCACAGCTGCAAATGACTTGATTCAAATTGGATCTGGAGCGTCTTTACGTCGTCTACGATTAGCAATTTAGATTGCACGATTTGATAAAGAATTGACGACACAGCGTCGGTTTGAACGAACGGTACTATGGCAGCCACTATAGTCTTAGAACACAAGATAGGAAGAGTTACGAATTGGGAATGACTCCCAGCTCCTACAAACCCCAAGAGCCGAGGTACAGTGATGTGGAACAGTGCCACACTGTCCCCAACCACGAAGGGTCTCGAAACTACCCTGCACTAGGGCCTACACCAAGTGAAATGTTACACTACACAAAGTAATGTAACTATCTTCAATATCTTGAGGTGTACCCTTTTTGGCGAGCTTCGAAATCACTTGAGGCTTGACACCAAGGCTCGGGCTCTTCATCACAAACTCATCCTTGAGTTCTTGATGGGTCTGCTGCACACACCTGCGACACGCCGAACGTTCGACACAGGACAAAATAGAAACCGCGCACGACAAAATAGAAACCGCGCGCGAGACACAAACGACCGCGTAACTCGCGTCTAGCGATAACTCGCTATTGACTCGACACACACACTCGACATCATGACTCAACATTCACACACAATTATAAGCATGAAATATATATTATCCCATGCCCTCATACCATTCCATACACACACACATTCACGCACACGGACAACAAGCCGAGTGCAAACCGTAGGGTTGCACCAACAAACTCCCCCTCGGATTGTTGGCCTTAGGATATGTTGCTCTCTCAGTTCAGAGCCATCCCAGCCAGCTTGCAACACTTCCAATGCTGCTGCTCCACCAGCCTCTTGGTCATCATGTCAGCCGGCTGCCCCGTGGTCTTCACGTAGCGCAACTCAACTTCACCCGCGGTTACCATGCTCCTCGTCCAATGCCACTTCACCCTCATGTGCTTCGTGAGTCCATGCAACACAGGGTTCTTAGCAAGATCAATGGCACCCTGGCTGTCACAGTACAGTGGGGTAGGTCCTTGCTGCTCCTCCCCCAATTCAGCCAACAAACGCCGCTGCCACACAATCTCCCGTATGGCACGGAAGAGTGCCATGTACTCGGACTCCACTGAGCTCAAAGCTTGGTCAACCTGCTTCTTGCTCTCCCAAGCAGTTGGGCCTCCACCAACACAGCATATGAAGCCTCCCACACTTGTCATGTCCTCTGGTTCTGATGCATATGAAGCATCCGAGTAGGCGGTGAGGAACAAACGCCCGGGTTCAACACCATCCGCGCCCTTTTGGCGCCTTTGTGCCGCCGCCGAGTATTGCAGCCCAACGGTCGGTGTTTGGCCAAGATACTTGGCCACCCTCATTCCAGCTGCTACCTGCTCCTCATTAGGGCATTGCACAACCCTAGCCAGCTGCCCGGTAGCAAACGCGACGTCCGGTCGGGTGTTTACCGCCGCATACATGAGGCTGCCCACCAACGAGTGAAATCGGCGCCTCTCCTCTTCACCAACGCTCTCCTCCTCTGGTCCCTTCACACACTTGAACCCAGAGGGAAAGGGTGTAGCCACATGGCCTTCACTCTGCCCAAAGTTGGCAGCCAATGCCTCCAGGTACTTTCGTTGATGCACCCGCATGCACCGCTTCTCCACATCTCGTTCGATGTGGAGCCCAAGGTAGAAGCTCACGTCACCAAGGGCCTTGCACTTGAACTTGTCTTGAAGCTTCAGCATCACCTCCTTCACAAGGTCAGAAGAGGGTGAGAAAATGAGGATGTCATCCACATAAACCACCATGAAACTCCTCTGCTCCCCCTCGCCAAGCATGAACAAGGAGTGATCGGCCGTTGAGGGAGTGAAGCCGATCCCCTCCAACACTTCGCGCAGCTTCATGTACCATTGCCTAGGGGCCTGCTTCAGCCCATAGAGGGCCTTCTTCAGCTTCCACACTCTGCCACTACCATCATCAAACCCCTTTGGCTGCACCATAAAAATCTCCTCCTCAAGGATGCCGTTAAGGAATGCCGTTACGATGTCCATTTGCTTTACTACCCATCCTTTGATGGCGGCTCCCGCGAATAGGGTTCGCAGCGTCGTCGGCTTCACCACAGGGGCAAACAGCTCCTTGAAGTCCACCTTCTCCTTCTGCTGGTACCCCTTGGCTACAAGCCTAGACTTGTAGCGCTCGATCTTGCCGTCGGCATCCGACTTGATTTTGAAGAGCCACTTGGACGTTATCGCCGTACGCCCCTCCGGTCGCTCCACCAATTCAAACGTGTCATTCTCCTCAATGCTCTTCAGCTCACTCTCCATGGCCTTCTTCCACTCCTCAGCATCACTAATCTCCAAAGCCTCCTTGAGAGTTGCTGGTTCTCCCGGCATCTCCACCGGAGAGAAGAACGCGAAGGCACACTCCTCGTAGTCACTCTCCTCGTCGTCTCCGACCATCATTGCCGCTCCGGCCAGGGCTGTCTTGCCCTGCTTTCCCGGCGCATCATAGGTCAGCCTATTAGGGGGTTGAACTCTCCTCTTCCCCCTTCCTTCCTCCTCAGCTGCAGGGACTTGAAGGCCTTGGCGTTGCTGCGGTGTGGCTCGAATCCGTGGAGCACTCGTAGTACGGGAAGGGAGTGACGGTGCACGCTCGCTCACTTGCTGCACCTCCTCCTCTTCTTCCTCTGCATCATTGGCCTCCTCTCCCCCATTCACAAGGGAGGATTGCCTTGTGGTTGTGCTGCCGCTGCTCAGCTCCAAAGGCAGCTCCACATGCTCCAAACCGGAACTCTTCACCTCCCCAAACCGCACGCCTATCTTCGCCTCATTCTCCCCCTTCCAATCCTTGTACATGAAGTTCTCCATGAACTTGCAGTCCCTGCTCACCAAGAACTTCTTGGTGAATGGGTCCCAAAGAAGCCATCCCTTGCTGTTTTGAGCCATGCCCAAGTGCACGGCCCACACCGCCTTGGCACCAAGCTTGTTGTGCCGAAGATGCTTAGGCACGAGCGCCATGCACATGCACCCGAACACCCGAAGCATATCCACCTTTGGCTTCCTTCCTAGCCACTCCACATAGGGCACCCATTTGTCTGCTCCCACATGAGTCAAGGCTCTGTTCTTGGCCACACACGCGCTCCGCACCGCATCAGGCCAGAAATAGTCGGGTAGCCCGGCTTCAATGAGCAACCCGCGTGCCGCCTCCGTGATTGTGCGGTTCGCTCGCTCGGCGATGCCGTTCATTGCAGGGGAGTATGGCATGGTGAGGGAGTGCCGAATACCATTCTTCTTCAGCCACAACCCAAACTCCTTGCTCATGAACTCTCCCCCTCGATCGGTGCGGATTGACTTGACTAGACGGTCTTGTTGCCGCTCCACCATCGGGAACCAATCCGTCTTCAACGTTTCAGCCACGTCGCTCTTCTTGGCCAGCACGTACACCCAAGTCATGCGGGTGTAGACGTCGACAATGGTGAGAAAATACTCAGCTCCAGCAGCTCCAAGCTTCAGGGGGCCCACCACGTCCATCACCACCTCATCAAGCGGTGCCTTTGCCGTTGCCTCCGAACTAGGGAACGGAAACCGGGTGAACTTGGCTTGAATGCACGTCGGGCAGCCAAGCACCTCATCGGGCTCCCCCTTCACACGTATGCCAGCAACCATCTCATTCTTCACTAGCTGCTGCAAGATGGGCAGGGCCACATGCCCCATGCGCCGATGCAAGGTGAGCCAATCACACTCCCCCGTAGCCGAAGTTGGATTGGAGAATGCCGCGCTCGCAATAGCGCCCCACATACTCTCTCCGTAGTCCTCCTCCGCTGCTGCCTCTGGGTTCTCCTCACCCTTTTGCTGCTCCTTGGTTGCTGCACCACTCTCCTTAGGTTCACTGAACTTGCTGGTCCCTCCAGGTTTGCTCTTCTTGAGCTCATTCTCCTTAGCGCGACCGTTCGCGCCATCGTCGCTACCGACTGCTCCATCCTTGGTGCTGATGCTTGCTGCCACTTGCCTCTCCTTAGGTATAGGGACCACTGGGATCTGCCACATCTCGTTGTAGACATCCCTGTCCTCATGAAGGTCCCAAAGAATTCGATCGCCAAGCCTTGCGGTGTAGGTCTTGGCTCCCTTTGAGTTCGTGTCCATGCCGGCCTTTGCCAACCGCCGCACGGAAATCAGGTTTGCAGCAAGGCTGGGCACCCAAAGCACGTTCTTGAGGCCCACCATCTTCCCATCAGCACCCTTGAACATGGCCTTGCCCATGCCTTTCACCTCTGCTCGCTGCCCCAAAGCCGATGTGACATGCTTCACCGGTGACGGCTCGAGTTCGGTGAGCAAGTCCGGGCGAGGTGTCATGCTATAGGTAGCGCCACTATCAATCACCCAATAGTCCAGGGGGTGTAGGGTCACCTTCCCCACAGCTGCTGGCTCCTCAAAGCCTTCATCCTTCTCTGGACCAGCCGGTACTTGCGTCGACACGAAGTAGAATAGACCCGGGTATCGATCGTCGCTCGGGTCCTTGTCGTTGTCTCCGCTCTTCATGTTTGCAGCTCCGCCACCGCGACCGCCACGGCCTCCACGGCCTCGTCCTCTCCCTCCTCCTGCTCCTCTACCCTCTTGGCCTTGAGCAGGGGTCCAACCATCAGGGAGTTTGTAGCAGTCGCGCCACATGTGTCCGCTCTTGTGGCAATAGTGACACTCGCCGTCGAATCGGCCGCGACCGCGTCCGTAGCTCTTGTCGTCGCTGCCGTAACCGCCACTCCTGCGGCCTCCGCCGAAGTTGCTGCCACCAAACCTTCCTCCCCCTCGTCCTCTGCCTCTTCCTCGACCATATCCACGGCCGATGCTCGCTGCCCCAGCGCCATCCGCACTCGCCAACTCACGGCGGCGGAAATCCTCTTGAAGGATAGCTCGCTTCACGTCTTCAAGCGAGAGGCGGGGCAAGTCGCGATTAAGGTTGATGATGAGCGAGGACCATGACTCTGGGAGTAAGGCCAGCAACTTGGTCTTCTTTTGGAGCTCACTGTAGTTCAAATCAGCTCCCTCAAGCCGCGTCAACAAGTCGAAGAATTTCTGCACCCCTTCTTCAACCGCTTCGTCTTCTTCAATTCGTAGTGCCGCCATTTGCCGTTCCAACACCACTGCTACCGCCGCTGTTGCAGGAGCATGTACACCCTTGAGAGCAGCCCATGACTTTGGTCCTTTCTCTGGTTCACGCTGGAATGGCTTGATGTGACGGATCTGACTGCTCCCCAACGCTTGCCCAAGTAAGAGATAGCCTTGTGCGCTCTTCCGCACCCACGGGCTCTTCTCCGGGTCGTTCTCGGGGCGCTTCTCCGTTCCTTCCATCACCTCCAGCAGGTCATAGTGGTCAAAGATGTTCTCCATCTTGAAGGACCATTCAGCAAAGTTGTCACTGTTGAACTTGTCAAGCCCAAACACCCTAGGCTCATCCCTAGGTGGGCCAAGACTTGGTTGCATGGGCGCCATGGCTGAATCACGGGGTTGGCCTTGAGCTTGAGCTTCTCCACTGCCACCAGCACCTCTGCCACCCCTTTCCTCAGGTCCAGACATTGTCGAAACTGCTCCAAGGGGCTCTGATACCACTTGTTATAGTCACAATAGGCTTGAATGTGCCTAAAACGAAAGATAGAGAGCACAGACGGATTTCTGCACAGCGGCTTCAAACGTTGATAGCGTTCTGCTCACAGCTGCAAATGACTTGATTCAAATTGGATCTGGAGCGTCTTTACGTCGTCTACGATTAGCAATTTAGATTGCACGATTTGATAAAGAATTGACGACACAGCGTTGGTTTGAACGAACGGTACTATGGCAGCCACTATAGTCTTAGAACACAAGATAGGAAGAGTTACGAGTTGGGAATGACTCCCAGCTCCTACAAACCCCAAGAGCCGAGGTACAGTGATGTGGAACAGTGCCACACTGTCCCCAACCACGAAGGGTCTCGAAACTACCCTGCACTAGGGCCTACACCAAGTGAAATGTTACACTACACAAAGTAATGTAACTATCTTCAATATCTTGAGGTTTACCCTTTTTGGCGAGCTTCGAAATCACTTGAGGCTTGACACCAAGGCTCGGGCTCTTCATCACAAACTCATCCTTGAGTTCTTGATGGGTCTGCTGCACACACCTGCGACACGCCGAACGTTCGACACAGGACAAAATAGAAACCGCGCACGACAAAATAGAAACCGCGCGCGAGACACAAACGACCGCGTAACTCGCGTCTAGCAATAACTCGCTATTGACTCGACACACACACTCGACATCATGAATCAACATTCACACACAATTATAAGCATGAAATATATATTATCCCATGCCCTCATACCATTCCATACACACACACATTCACGCACACGGACAACAAGCCGAGTGCAAACCGTAGGGTTGCACCAACACCTTATGCCATTCTTCTCCAGCCAAAATGAGAACTCCTTCCTCAGGAACTCTCCCCCTCGATCGGTGTGAATTGCCTTCACTAACCAGTCTTGTTGCTGCTCCACCATCGACAACCAATCGGTCTTCACCGTTTCAGCCATGTCACTCTTCTTGGACAGCACGTACACCATGTCATGCGAGTCAGCCAAGTCATGCGAGTGTAGACGTCCACTATGGTGAGAAAGTACTCAGCTCCAGCAGCTCCAAGCTTCAGGGGGCCCACCACGTCCATCACCACCTCATCAAGTGGTGCCTTAGCCGTTGCCTCCAAACTAGAGAACGGGTAACGGGTGAACTTGGCTTGCATGCACGTCGGGCAGCCAAGTACCTCATCGGGCTTCCCCTTCACATGTATGCCAGCAACCATCTCATTCTTCACTAGCTGCTGCAAGAGGGGCAGGGCCACATGCCCCATGCGCCAATGCAAGGTCTGTCAAACATATGTGTGTACATTTCTCTAGGCTGTAGTGGGTTTAGCCTTAAGGGGTACACAATTTCTCTCGACATTCTACTTGTACCCTTTCTTCCTTCCTAGTCAACCATTCTCGTCACTGATTCTAACATGGTATTAGAGTAGGTTACTATTGGGCCCACCACCTGCTACTTCGTTCCTAGCCCCACGCCCCGCCCGTACCGCGCCCGCGATAGGCCCGTACCTAGCTTGCGCCCGGCCCAGTCTCCTGCCTGCGCGTGGCCCGTACCTAGCCCACGATAGGCCCGTACCTAGCCCGCGATAGGCCCGTACCTAGCCCACGCTCGGCCCTTTCTCACGCCCGTGCCTGGCCCGTACCTAGCACGCGATCGCCCCGTCGACACCCACGCCCGGCCCCGCACCTAGCCCGCGCCCCGTCGATGCCCGCGACCGGCCCGTACCTAGCCCGCGACCGGGCCCCGTACCTAGCTCGCGATCGCCCCGTCAACACCTGCGCCCGGCCCCGTACCTAGCCCGCGCCCCGTCGACGCCCGCGACCAGCCCGTACCTAGCCCGCGACCCGGCCCCTTACCTAGCCCGCGCCCTGTTGACACCCGTGCCCGGCCCCGTACCTAGCCAGCACCCCATCGACACCCGCGCCCGGCCCCGTACCTAGCCCAACGCCCGGCCCCGTACCTAGCTCCGGGCCCAGACCCTTCCCTAGCCCGCGCCCGTCGACGCCCGCGCCCGGCCCAGTCCCTCGCCCAGCGCCCGGCCCCGTATCTAGCCCCGGCCCATCAACACCCACGCCCGGCCCCTTGTTTGGCCCCTCGGCCCCGTGTGTTTGGCCCCTCGGCCCCCTAGGCCCCTCGGCCCAAATTCAGGCCCAGCGCCCGGCCCAGTACCTGCCCAGCGCCCGGCCCCGTTCCTAGCCCTGCGCGCGGCCCCTTGTTTGGCCCCTCGGCCCCGCCCCTCGGCCCCGTGTGTTTGGCCCCTTGGCCCCCCTAGGCCCCCCGGCCCCTTGTTTGCCCCCTCGGCCCCTAGGCCCCTCGGCCCCAATTCAGAGCCCTGCGCCCGGCCCCTTGTTTGGCCCCTCGGCCCCGCCCCTCGGCCCCGTGTGTTTGGCCCCTCGGCCCCCCTAGGCCCCCCCCCCCGGCCCCTTGTGTTTGGCCCCTCGGTCCCCTAGGCCCCTCGGCCCCAATTCAGAGCCCAGCGCCCGGCCCCGTACTTGCCCAGCGCCCGGTCCCGTACCTAGCCCGCGCCCGGCCCCGTACCTAGCCCTGCGCCCGGCCCCTTGTTTGGCCTCTCGGCCCCGCCCCTCGGCCCCATGTGTTTGGCCCCTCGGCCCCGTGTGTTTGGCCCCTCGGCCCCCTAGGCCCCCCGGCCCCTTGTTTGTCCCCTTGGCCCCTAGGCAACTCGGCCCCAATTCAGAGCCCTGCACCCGGCCCCTCGGCCCCGCCCCTCGGCCCCGTGTGTTTGGCCCCTCTGCCCCCTAGGCCCCCCGGCCCCTTGTTTGGCCCCTCGGCCCCTAGGCCCCTCGCCCCCAATTCAGAGCCCTGCGCCCGGCCCCATGTTTGGCCCCTCGGCCCCGCCCCTCGGCCCCGTGTGTTTGGCCCCTCGGCCCCCTAGGCCCCCACGGCCCCGTGTGTTTGGCCCCCCCGGCCCCGTGTGTTTGGCCCCCCAGCCCCCTAGGCCCCTCGGCCCCAATTCAGAGCCAAGCGCCCAGCCCCGTACCTGCCCAGCGCCCGGCCCCGTACCTAGCCCGCGCCCGGCTCTGTACCTAGCCCTGCGCCCGGCCCCTTGTTTGGCCCCTCGGCCCCACCCCTCGGCCCGTTGGCCCCTAGCCTCGACCCCTAGACTAGGCCTCCTCGGCCCCGTGTGTTAGGCCCCTCGGCCCCCTAGGCCCCCCGGCCCCTTGTTTGGCACCTCGGCTACTAGGCTCGGCCTCCTCGGCCCTCTTGTTTGGCCCCTCGGCCCCCTAGGCCTCTCGCCCCCTAGGCTCCTCGGCCCCTAGGCCCTCTTGTTTGGCCCCTCAGCCCCTAGGCCCCTCGGCTCCGCCCCTTCGCTACTGCTCTTGCTGCTCCTGAGCCTTGCGCCACTATGGCTTCGCTAAGAGTTCTTGCGTTCGACCCGGAGGGCAGGCCTATCGCATTTGAGACGTGGCATGACGATCTGCAACTGTACCTACTGAGCGATGTTAAGGACAGTGTCTCACTGTTTGACCACCGCTCCAGCCCCTCCCGCCACAGCTGACATTTCGACTCGTTCCCAATGGCTGTCTCGTGACGCTACTGCCCGCTCAGCCATTCGCAACCACCTGCCTGCGACCGAATGTGCTCACTTCGGAGAGCACAGGACAGCACAGGCCCTGTACGACGTTGTCGTTGCTCGCTACTCCTCCCCTGCCACTGCTGCTATTGGCAGGCTGCTACTGCCCTACCTGTTCCCTGAGCTGTCGGCTTTTGCCATAGTAGCCGACCTGGTTACCCACCTGCGCACTAGCGACGCTCGCTACCGCGCTACCGTCCCTACTGAGTTCCTTCCCACGAACCAGCCCCCCATGTTCATCACCCTCTACTTCATAGTCACTCGCCTCCCTGACTCCCTTCGCTCTGTTAGGGACCACTTCCTCACCCTCGACCCCACCTCCCTCACTGTTGACCTCCTCGAGCAGCATCTCCTCGCAGCTGAGACTAGTGCAGTTGCTGTAGGTATTGCTCGTGGCACTCCGCGCTCACCCTTCTTTGAGGGGTGCTCCCCCTCCCCCCTTTCCTCCTCCTTCGCCTATGCTGCTGCTGTAATTGGGTTGTACCCCTTATGGGCTACCCCACTACAGCCTACACAAATGTAAGCCATACATACGTTTGACACACCCCCATAGGCAAAGTGGGGGAGAACAAGTGATCACAAGACCAGTCAAGCAAGCAAAGCAAGCTCAGGGTGGATCACAAAGTCACCACACAGTCCGAGCACAAGCAAAGGGTGAAAAGGCCAGTTCACATGCAGAGTTATATAAAAGAGAAGAAACAAGACAGTGATCATACCCTAGCAAGTGCAAGCATGCAGGTATATATCTAGATCACAGTACAAGCAGAGTCAAGCAGTAAGCAAGTGAGGCAAAGTAGGCACAAGGCCTAATACAGTAGAGAAGCGCTGATGATCACTAGGCGGAAGTGCCTTGGTGAATACATCAGTAGTGTTGGCCCTAGGGTGTATTGCCTAAACCCAAGCCAAGATAGCTGCGCAGTTCACCCAGTTTAGTGTAGGTGTGTCTCTTCTGCAACTCCGACTTCACAAGAGTCAGTGCCTGAGTGTCAGCAGTGGCAAAGACGAGGTCGTCGACGTACACGAGGACGTAGAACGGCGGCATTATGTCGGTGCGTAGAAACAGCGACGACTCAGCAGTAGAAGGAGCAAACCCACAGAGCCGCAAGAGTAGTCCTCAGTGTGTCGTGCCACTCGCGAGGCGCCTGGCGGAGACCGTAGACTGGCCGCTGGAGGCTCCACTGGGTACCTGAAGGAAACGACCCAGTGAAGCCAGGTGGGCGGCGCAGCCAGATCTCCTCGTGCAGGCTGCCCTGCAGGAAAGCTGTACTGAAGTCCAGAGAGTGCAACTCGTATTCACGCTGAGCAGCGACGTGCAACAACACCCGAAGAGCAGTCATCTTTGGGGTGGGAGAGGAGGTCTGAAAGTAGTCGACCCCCTGTCGCTGACTGAAGCCTCGAGCAACGTAACGCACCTTGAAGGCAGGCGGAGAACCCGGCGGCCGCTTCACCCTGAAAATCCACATGCCATCGACTATGTTCGCCCCAGGTGGGGGAACCTCGTCGACGTAGGTGCCTGTGGACTTCCAGGATGCCATCTCGGCATCCATGGCTGCCTGCCACTGAGAGGAGTAAGGAACCATAATCGCCTCTGCGTAAGCGCGCGGGGTCGCGATGTCTCGTGCATCCGGGTCTCCCTCAGGGGCAAGCAGCATGGAAGCGAAACGAGGTACAGCAGCTGCACGACACTCAAAGTCCTCCTGCCTGTCCTCAAGGACGTCCATGCCAAGAGCACACTCACCCCCGACGCATGGAGGACTGGTAGACACAGACTTAGCAACAAGAGCAGTGGCTTAGTCTAGACGACAGGCAGCAGCAAAGTCAAGCAGCTCAGCAACGAGATCAGACGCAGTAGCAGAGTCAAAGGAAGGGTCAGTGACAGTAGTGGCAAGGAGACGAGCGACACTGGGTCTGGCAGCACGAGCGCGGTCAGACTCAAGGTCAGGGATTAAACGAAGAGAGGACTCAGGAGAAGCAGGCAGAGGAACACGCAGTGGAACAAAGGAAGGACAGAGTGCCATAGCGTGCGTGCCGGGGACAAGAGGAGGACGCAAACGAGGAACGCAACAAGCAGTGCGAACAGGCGAGACAGGACAAGACGCAGGCTCACGACGCTCTGTAAGAACACCGGACTGCTCAGTGTAAGGATAGGGAGCAGGCCATGGAGAGGCCGGCTGCAATGGCAGCTGCGACTGGTCTGGCGGTGGACACAGGAGGGGAGGAGTAAGGCCAGTAGAAGACGGGACACCAAGAACCTGCTGAAGCAGGGGAACGAAGTACGGTCGCGACCGCACAGTGTCTCCAGCACCTCCAGCTCCAGGGTCAACAACTCCAGCTCCTCCATCTCCAGCGCCTCCAGCTCCAGCGCCACCAGCGCCAGTGCCTCCAGCTCTGGCAGCTCCAGGCTCCGTAGGGTCTCCAACTCCAGCTCCCTCAACACCATTAGCCCCGGCAGCTCCTGTACCCCTGGTACGAGCACCTCCCAGACCAGTAGCCGCAGTACCTCTAGTACCACCGGCTCTAGCAGTACCTCCAGCACTTCCAGCTCCGATAGCTCCACTGCGAAGGCGGGCGCGCCGAACAAACCACTCACGCAGCTGCTGCGGAGACAGTCGCGGCAAAGCACCAGCAGGACCTCCAGACGAAGCAGCACCCCGAGGCTCAACACCCCCAGACTCCGCACCCTCCGATTCAGTACCCCCAAGCTCAGCACCCTCAGGCTCCACGCCCATAGGCTCAGCACCCACAGGCTCCTCACCCCCAGGCTCAGCACCCCGAGACCCAGCACCCTCAGACTCCGCACCCCCCCGGCTCCGCACCCCCAGACGCAGCACCTCGAGCAGTACCTGAGTCGACAGCTACTTGAACGCGCGCAGGACCAGGGAGAGGGTCTACCTGAGACACACCTGAGGGAGCAGGACCTTGGGGCGGGAGGGGGTCTACCGGAGGGGGACCAGGAGCAAGGAAGAGCGGCGGGGGTGGGGGAGGGGCAGAGCGGTAGGGGAAGAGATAGTAAAAGGGAACCGACTCGTCCAACATGACGTCCTGAGAAGGGAAGACACGGCGCGAGGTGGGGTGGTAAAACTGCCAGCCAAGCACGTCAGGGACAAAGCCAAGGAAGACGCAGGGGATAGCACGGGCGGAGAGCTTGTCCGCGGACGTATCGCGAACAAAGGCACGAGAACCCCAGACCCGGAACACCGACGCATCGCCAACCTCCCCCGTCCAACGCAATGTGGGCGAGGTCTCCAGCAAGGAGACACGCGACTAGAGGTTGAGCTGATGCGCAGCGTACCGGACCGCAAACGGCCACATAAAATAGGGAGCAGCCGCATGGATCATGGAGGTACGAGCGACCTCCATGACTAAGTCAATGCGGCACTCAGCAATCCCATTTTTTTTAGGGGAGTCCGGAAGCGTGAACGACTGGAGAATGCCCTCCCCACGACAAAAGTCCCGCAAGAGGTTGGAGGAGACCTCACCACCTCTGTCAGAGTGCAGACGCAGGACAGGAAGGTCCTGGCCGAAACTCTCGCGGAGCTGGAGACGGACTGTGCGGATCCAAGGGATCAAGACATCAACTACGTGACCCTCGCTGCGCAAGGGGAAGACCGTGGTGTACTGCGTGTAGTCGTCAACTACCAGCATAAAGTAGTGCTCGCGGCCCTGTCCACTGACGCGTCTGGGCCCCAAACGTCCATGTGGAGAGTCTGCAGGGGAGCAGTCGTCGGGGGAAACGAGGAGGAGTGAGGAGTGGCGCGCTGCCGCCCCTTGATGCAAGGAAGGCAGGGCGGGGCAGGCGAGGGCGGCAGGGGAGGCAAAGACCTGGGAAGACCAGAGACAAGAAGACAAGAGTGCATGCTACGAAGGCGTGGCAGGGAGGGGTGACCAAGGCGGTGGTGCCACAGAAGAGTCTGGTGCGACACGAGCAAGAGGCGGCTACCTGACCTGACGCGGACACCTGAGCAGACGCAGCTACTTGAGGAGACTCGGTAGCGAGTGTGTAAAGACTCGACCTTGGCCGACGTCTGAACGTGGCCAAGTGGCGGCCCGTCCGTGTGCAGGAGCAGATCGACACACGCTGACCCCCAGGAGTGGTGGTAGTGACCATCGCATCCTGGAGGGCAGCGGTACTCACCAAGTTCGTAGAGAACGAGGGGAGGTGAAGACCTGACAGTGAGCCAGACGGAACCGCGGGACAGGAGAGGAGAGTGGAGGAACGGGCAACGACCGGGCCCCGAGAGGGGTCAGCCAGTCTGACCGGGACTAGTTCAGGTAGAGGAGTGAGAGTGGTGCTGTCACGAAAGAAACAGCGCGAGGCGCCGGAGTCCAACGTGAAGGTGTGCAAGGCCTGAGGAGACGCAGTACCAGGGAGATTACCAGACTCACTTGCACCTAGAGCAGCAGCAGCTATACGTGGGTCAGGCGGCACACACTGGTAACAGTCACCCTCAGCACTAACAGACAAAGCATACATAGCAGAAAGAATAGCATCAAAGTCTAGGTCAAAGATAGCAATCCTAGACCTAAGCAGATCTGCCCAGCGAGGGAGCTCGACGTCGTCACCAAACTCAGCCCTCCAAGCGTCGTCGAGGTGGGAGAAGCAGCGGTGCTGAGTGTGAAGCTTCCCGCATGTCTGACCAGCACGAACACTCGTACGAATGACATACGGGCAACTACTCCCAGACGCCCCACGCAAAAACCACTCACGAAGCTGCTGGGGCGACTAGGTCTCGCTCCGACGCTCTTGCTGCTGACCTTGGCCACCTTTAGAACCAACACGCCGAGCGCCAGTCCCACTGCCTCCAGTCCCACTGCCGCCACTGCCGCCACTCCCACCGCTGCCTCCACCACCGCCACCAGAGCCCCCACTCCCTCCACCAGTCCCGCCGCCGCCACCACCTCCACTGCTGCCCCCACCACTACTCCTGCTGCCACCTCCACCACCGCCGCTGCCACCTCCACTACCCTTGCCACCCTTGCCCTTGCTGCTGCGGTGCTTCGCACTAGTAGAAGCAGCCCCGACGTCCTCAGCAACAGAGATGTTTGCAGCAGCAGCAAAGGTGTAGGAGGGGGCAAGTTGGGAGGGGGAGCACCCCTCAATGAAGGGCGGGCGCGGAGTGCCACGAGCAACACCTACAGCAACTGCGCTAGTCTTAGCTGGGAGGAGATGCTGCTCGAGGAGGTCAGCAGTGAGGGAGGTGGGGTCAAGAGAGTGAAATTGGTCCCTGCCAGAGCGAAGAGAGTCAGGGAGGCCTGACGCAAGGTCAAACAGCAAAACACTGTCCTTAGAATCGCTCAGTAGGTACAGCTGCAGGTCGTCGAGCCACATGTCAAACTGAACTGGTCTGCCCTCATGATCGAACGCGAGAACCCTAAGCAACGCCATAGCTGTGTAGCACACAGGAGTAGCAGTAGCAGCAGTAGTAGCAGCAGTAGCAGCTGTAGCAATAGCAGTAGGGACAGAGAGGCCAAGGGGCCGAGGGGCCTGGGGCCTAGGGGCCGAGGGGCCGAGGGGCGGGGTCGAAGGGCCTAGGGGCCGAGGGGCCAAACACGAAGGGGGGGCCTAGGGGCCGAGGGGCCTGGGGCTTAGGGGCCGAGGGGCCGAGGAGTGGGGCCGAGGGGCCTAGGGGCGTGGGGCCTAGGGGCCGAGGGGCCTGGGGCCTAGGGGCCGAGGGGCCAAGGGGCCGAGGGTGCGGGGGCTAGGGGTCGACGGGGCCGGGTGCGCGGGCTATGGGGCAACGGGGCCGGGCGCGGGGCTAGGGGTTGACGAGGCCGGGGGCGCGAGCTAGGGGTCGACGAGCCGGGGCGCTCGGACTAGGGGTCGACGGGGCTGGGTGCAGGGCTAGGGGTCGACGGGGCCGGGCGCGGGATAGGGGTCGACTGGGCCGGGCGCGGGGCTAGGGGTCGACGGGACCGGGCGCGGGGCTAGGGGTCGACGGGCCGTGGGCGCAGGCTACGGGTCGACGGGCCATGAGCGAGGGCTAGGGGTCGACGGGCCGGGTGCGGCTAGGGGTCAACGGGGCCAGGCTCGGGGCTAGGGGTCGACGGGTCCGGGCGCGGGGCTAGGGGTCGATGGGCCGGGGCGCGGGCTAGGGGTCGACGGGGCCATGGCGCGGGCTAGGGGTTGACGGGCTGGGGCACGGGCTAGGCATCGACGGGCCAGGCGCGCGGGCTAGCGGTCGACGGGCCGGGGCGCGGGCTAGGGGTCGATGGGTCGTGGCGCGGGCTAGGGGTCGACGGGGCCATGGCGCGGGCTAGGGGTCGACGGGGCCGGGCGCGGGGCTAGGGGTCGACGGGGCCGGGCGCGGGGCTAGGGGTCAACGGGCCATGGGGGCGGGCTAGGGGTCGACGGGCCGTGGGTGCGGGCTAGGGGTCGATGGGCCGGGCGCAGGCTAGGGGTCGACGGGGCCGTGGCGCGGGCTAGGGGTGGACGGGGCCGGGGCACGGGCTAGGGGTCGACGTGTGTAAGAGCGACGGGCCAAGGGGCGACACGAGGGTCGCTAGGAGCAGTTCAGTGGTGGGCCCAAAAAAAAAAACGGTCCTAGCGGAGGACCTGCTCTGAAACCATGTCAAGAGAATGAACGAGAATGAATGAACTAGCAAACAGTTAAGAACAAGTACTAACCCTAATTGGGTTGTACCCCTGATGGGCTACCCCACTACAGCCTACACAAATGTAAGCCATGTATAAGTTTGACAACTTGTACCCAACTGTTTCATTGTTCATTCATTCTCGTTCATTCTCTTGACAAAACAATCACGCATTTATCTAAAAGCGACCTAAACACCTCGTTCATGGTCATATAAAATATTGCCGGTGCGTTGGTTAGCCCGAATGGCATCACGGCATACTCGAATGACCCGTACCTAGTTCTAAATGCTGTCTTGGCGCAGACCGATGGTTCAACTCGAATCTGGTGGTAACCTCCCCGTAAATCTATTTTTGAAAAGACCCGTGCTGTTCGCAGTTGATCTATCAGTTCGTCGGCACGGGGAATGCGGTATCGCGATTTGACAGTTACCCTATTCAGTGCTCTGTAGTCGATACACATGCGAATCCCTCCATCTTTTTTCGGTGTGAACAGGATCGGTGTGGCGAACGGTGAAGAGCTCGGTCGGATGATTTTTTTCTCTAACAGGTAGTCTAACTTCTTCCTCAGTTCATCGAGCTCAGGCTGTGTCAGTCTGAACTGTCGCTGTACGATTGGCTATGCCCCCGGTTCTAGTTCTATGCGGTGGTCGTGTGCTCGCTGAGGTGGCAACCCCTCCGGCAAGTCGTCAGGAAAAATCCCCGGGTACTGTTTCAGTAGTTCTTGTGATTCGGGCGGTACGGCTGCCAGCAATTTCTGAAAATCGCTCGGCTGCTCTGCTTCTCCTACCAATGCGATATCCACCGCGTACACGTCAGCTCTAGCGGCGACAGCCCGTCGCATTGTGATGGAGTTGACTCTCAAAGTAACGAACGAGAATGAATGCATTGAGCAGAAATTTGGTACAAGTACAAACCCTAATTGGGTTGTACCCCTTATGCGCTACCCCACTACAGCCTACACAACATGCAACATATAAGTTTGACACACCCCCATAGGCAAAGTGGGGGAGAACAAGTGGTCACAAGACCAGTCAAGAAAAGAAAAGCAAGCTCAGGGTGGATCACAGAGTCACCACACATTCCGAGCACAAGCAAAGGCCAAAAGGCCAGTTCACATGCATAGATATATAAAATAGAACAAACAAGACAGTGATCATACCCTAGCAAGTGCAAGCATGCAGGTATATATATAGATCACAGTACAAGCAAAGTCACGTAGTGAGCAAGTGAGGCAAAGTAGGCACAAGACCAAACACAGTAGAGAAGCGCCGATGATCACCAGGCGGAAGTGCCTTGGTGAATATATCAGCAGTGTTGGCCCTAGTGGCCACATACGCAAGACGAAGCTGGCCACGCTTCTGCAACTCTCGAGCAAGGAAGTATCGCAGAGCGATGTGCTTCATTCTGTGCTCTAGTCTGTGCTCCTGACACAAGGCAATCATGGCCTTGTTGTCTACGTACAAAACTGGAGGCGAACGAGGCTGCTCTCCCAAGTCAGTCAGCAGGTAGGTGAGCCAGCGTAGCTCCTGTGCAGCCATGGCCCTGGCGTAGATCTCAGCCTCTCAACTGGAGCTGAGAACTGAAGACGAGCGGGTAGATCGCCGGGAAAGAAAGCCAGAACTGAGGCTGAATGTGTAACCCTGTAGTGACCGCTGCATAGCTGAGTCGTCAACCCAAGAAGCGTCTGCGTGACCAGTGAGGACAACTGCACCCCGTCCTCCAAGCACGAGCCCCATGCCCGACGTACTGCACAAGTAGCGCAACACCCTCTTAACGGCCTCCCAGTGCTCTGGTTGGTGTCTCCCGGGCACAACGTAGCGTGCCAGGATGCTAAAAGGGTAGGCAAGGTCAGGTCGAGTGCAGGTCATCAGGTACATGAGGCAGCCCACAAGCTTTGGATACGGGCCACTCGGGTCTACGGACTCGTCCGAAGGTGGAGCTGAGAGGGAGTGACCGGTAGGCAGAGGAGTGGCCTGTGGCGAGGAGTACTGAAAGCCGAAGCGCTGAAGGACCTGGTGCACCATGTATGACTGAGTCAGTGTGATGGTGCGCCGTGCTCTATCCCGGGTGATCTGCAAACCAAGAACGCTGCGCAGTTCACCCAGGTCAGTGCAGGTGTGTCTCTTCTGCAGCTCCGACTTCACAAGGGTCAATGCCTCAGTGTCAGTAGTGGCAAAGACGAGGTTGTCGACATACATGAGGACGTAGAACGGCGGCATTAAGGTGTCGGTGCGTAGAAACAGCAACGGGTCAGCAGTAGAAGGAGTAAACCCCAGAGCCGCGAGTGTAGTCCTCAGTGTGTCGTGCCACTCGCGAGGCGCCTGGCGGAGACCGTAGACTGGCCGCCGGAGTCTCCACTGGGAACCTACAGGAAACGACCCAGTGAAGCCAGGTGGGTGCCGTAGCCAGATCTCCTCGTGCAGGCTGCCCTG
Source organism: Closterium sp. Naga37s-1 (assembly GCA_947471745.1). NCBI lineage: Eukaryota > Viridiplantae > Streptophyta > Zygnematophyceae > Desmidiales > Closteriaceae > Closterium > Closterium sp. Naga37s-1. Next base: position 3,059,191 of record CANJKZ010000120.1, on the reverse strand, counting down.
CAAGAAAGATGTAGTGAAGTCCAGAGAGTGCAACTCTTAGTCACGCTGAGCAGCGACGTGCAGCAGTACCCGAACAGTATTCATCTTCGGAGTGGGGGAGAAGGTCTGGATGTAGTCGACCCCCTGTCGCTGACTGAAGCCTCGAGCAACGTAACGCGCCTTGAAGGCAGGCGGAGAACCCGGCCGCCGCTTCACCCTGTACATCCACATGCCATCGACGATGTTCGCCCAAGACGGGGGAACTGCGTCAACGTAGGTGCCTGTAGACTTCCAGGATGCCATCTCGGCATCCATGGCTGCCTGCCACTGAGAGGAGTAAGGACCCGTAATCGCCTCTGCGTAAGAGCGCGGGGTCGGGATGTCTGGTGCATCCGGGTCTCCCTCAAGGTCAAGCAGCATGGAAGCGAAACGAGGTACAGAAGCTGCAAGACACTCAAAGTCCTCCTGCCTGTCCTCAAGGACGTCCGTGCCAAGAGCACACTCACCCCTGACGGACGGAGGACACTCAGACTCATACTCAGCAACAAGACTAGCGGCGTAGTCGAGACGACAAGCGGCAGCTAAGTCAACAAGCTCAGCACCTAGGGCAGACGCAGTAGCACACTCAAACGAAGGGTCACTTACAACAGTGGCTAGAAGACGAGGGAAAGTAGGACTTGCATCACGAACTAAGTCAGACTCAGGGTCCGGACCGCCAGCAAAAGAGGAAGCAGAAGACGGCAGCGGGACACGTAATGGAACAGAGGAAGGACGAAGTGCCATATGGTGCGTGCCGGGGACAGGAGGAGGACGCGGACAAGGAACACGACGACCAGTGTGAACAGCGCGAACAGGCGAGGCAGGACGAGACACAGGCTCACGACGCTCTGTAAGACCTCCGGTCTGCTCAGTGTATGTAGAAGGAGCAGGCAGTGGGGAGGCTGACTGAAACCCCGGCTACGATTGGTCACGCGGTGGACACAGTAAGGGAGGAGTAAGGCCAGTAGAAGACGGGAGACCAAGAACCTGCTGAAGCGGGGGAACAAAGTACGGTCACGGCCGTCTAGTGTCTCCAGAACGAGCACTAACAGCACCAGCATCCCCAGGGCCAGCGCCTCCAGCTCCGGTGTTTCTAGCTCAAGGGTCTCCAGCTCCAACTCCTGCAGCACCACCAGCTCAAGCAGCTCCAGTACCTCCAGTACGAGCACCGCCGAGACTAGCGGCTCCAGTACCTCCACCAGCTTCAGCTGAAGGGTCTCCAGCTCCAACACCTGCAGCACCACCAGCTCCAGCGGCTCCATCGCCTCCAGTACAAGCACCACCTTGACTAGCGGCCCCAATACCTCCAGCAGCTCTAGCTCCAGGGTCGCCAGCTCCAACGCCTGCAGCACCACCAGCTCTAGGAGCTGCAGTGCCTCTAGTACGAGCACCTCCGGGTCGAGCGGCTCCAGTACCTCCAGCAGCTCCAGCTCCAGTGCCTCCAGCTCCAACTCCTGCAGCACCTCGAGCTCCACCAGCTCCAGTACCTCCTGGACCAGCACCTGAGTCTAGAGCGACCTCAACAGGTACAGTACCAGGGAGTGGGTCTACGTGAGACACACCTGAGGGAGCCGGACCCTGGGGCGGGAGGGGGTCTACCGGAGGGGGGCCTGGAGCAAGGAAGGGTTGCGGGGGTGGGAGAGGGGCAGAGCGGTAGGGAAAGAAATGGTTAAAGGGAACCGACTCGTCAAACGTGATGTTCTGAGAGGGGAAGACACGACGCAAGGTGGGTTGGTAAAACTGCCAGCTAGGCGCGTCAGGGGGAAAGCCAAGGAAGACGCAGGGAATAGCGCGGGCGGAGAGCTTGTCCGCGGATGTATTGCGAACAAAGGCACGAGAACCCCAGACCCAGAACACCGACGCATCGCCAACCTTCCCCGTCCAACGCAGTGTAGGCGAGGTCTCCGGCAAGGAGACACGGGGCCAGAGGTTGAGCTGATGCGTAGCGTACCGGACCGCAAACGGCCACAGAAAATGGGGAGCAGCCAGATGGATCATGGAGGTACGAGCAACCTCCATGACTAAGCCAATGTGGCGCTCTGCAATCCCATTTTGCTGCGAGGAGGCCGGAAGAGTTAACGACTCGAGGATGCCCTCCCCACGACAAAAGTCCCGCAAGAGGTCGGAGGAGAACTCACCACCTCTGTCAGAGTGCAGACGCAGGACAGGAAGGTCCTGGCGGAAATGCTCGCGGCGCTGGAGACAGACTGCGCGGATCCAAGGGATCAAGACATCAGGGACCTCACCCTTGCTGCGCAAGGGGAAGACCGTTGTGTAACGCGTGTAGTCGTCAACAACCAGCAGAAAGTAGCGCTCGCGGCCTTGTCCACTGACGCGGGCTGGGCGCCACACGTCCATATGGAGAGTCTGCAGGGGAGCAGTCGTCGGGGGAAACGAGGAGGAGTGAGGAGTGGCACGCTGTCTCTCCTTGCCGCAAGGAAGGCAGGGCGGGCCAGGCGAGGGCGGGAGGGGAGGCAGAGACCTGGGAAGACCAGAAACAAGTAGGGGAGAGTGCATACCACGAAGGCGTGGCAGGGAGGGGTGACCATGGCGGTGGTGCTACAGGAGACTCTAGTGCGACAGGAGGCGACACGAGCAGAGGGGTGCTACCGGACCTCACGCGGACACCTGAGCAGATGCGGCTACCTGAGGAGGCTCGGTAGCCAGTGTGTACAGACTCGACCCAGGCCGACGGGTGAACGTGGCCAAGTGACGGCCCGTCCGTGTACACGTGCAGATCGACAGACGCTGATTCCCAGGAGTGGTGGTAGTGACCATCGCATCTAGGAGGGCAGTGGTACTCACCATGTTTGTAGAGAACGAAGGGAGGGGAAGGCCTGACAGTGAGCCGGACGGATCGACTGGACACGGGAGAACAGTGGAGGAACGAGCAAGAACAGGGCCCCCTCAGGGGTCAACCAGTTAGACTGGGACAGGTGCAGAGAGAGGAGTGAGGGTGGTGCTGTTGCGAAAGAAACAGCAGGAAGCACCTGAGTCAAGCGCAAAGGTGTGCAAGGCCTCACCAGGAGCGGTACCAGGGAGAGCAGACTCACTAGCACCTAGAGCAGCAGCCTCTATACCTGGGTCAGGCGGCACACATAGGTAACAGTCACCCTCAGCACTAACAGAGAAGGCATAGATAGCAGCAAGGATATCATCATGGTCAAGATCAAAGATAGCAACTCCAAATCTAAGCAGCTCTGCCCAGCGGGGGCGCTTGGCCTCTTCACCAAACTCTGCGCGCCAAGCGTCTTCTAGGCGGAAGAAGCAGCGGTGCTGAGTGTGAGGCTTCCCGCATGTCTGACCAGCACGGTCACCCGTGCGAATGACATACGGGCAGCTAACACTACCCCCAGACGCCCCACGCTGAGAAAACCACTCACGATGCTGCTGAGGCGAAGGGGTCTCACTCCGACGCTGCTGTTGCTGCCTCTGGCCACTGCCAAAACCTCCCCTCTGAACAGCTCCACCCCGACTGCCACCACTCCCACTTCCGCCACTACTGCCACTCCCACCGCTGCCACCACCTCCACTACCTGCACGACCTCCACTGTTCCCCCCACCACCACCCCCACTGCCACCGCTACCACCCCTGCCACCCTTGCCCTTGCTGCTGTGGCGCTTCCCACTAGCAGAAGACGCCCCGATATCCTCAGTACCAAGGACATCAACAGCAGCAGCAGAAGTGTAGGAGGGGGTTAGAGGGGAGGGGGAGCACCCCTCAAAGAAGGGCGTGCAAGGAGTGCCACGAGCAGCACCTACAGCAACTACACTAGTCTCACCTGCAAGGAGGTACTGCTCGAGCAGGTCAAGAGTGTGGTCTGTGGGGTCAAGTGCGAGAAAGTGGTCCCTGACTGCGCGAAGAGAGTCAGGGAGGCGGGTGACTATGAAGTAGAGAGTGATGTACATCGGGGGGGAGGGGGGGGGGGGTTCTTCTCAAGGAACTCTGATGGGAGGACAGTGCGGTATCGAGCGTCGCTAGTGCGAAGGTGGGTAACGAGGTCCTCTACTGTGGCAAAGGTGGACAGCTCGGGAAACAGGTAGGGCAGTAGAAGACGGCTTAGAGCAGCAGTGGCAGGGGAGGAGTAATGGGCAATTACAGTGTCGTACAGTGCTTTAGCAGTCTTGTGCTGTCCAAAGTGAGCGCATTCAGCTAACGGCAGGTAGTTGCAAATGGCTAAGCGAGCAGTGGCGTCACGGGTAAGCCACTGTGAGCGAGTCGCACTGTCAGCTGTGGCGGGAGGGGCGAGAGAGGCTCCAAATGTATGGTCAAACAACGAAACGCTGTCTTTAGAGTCGCTCTGTAGGTCGTCGAGCCACGTGTCGATTTGGATCGGACGGCCCTCATGATCGAAGGTGAGAGCACGGAGAGAAGCCATAGTAGAGCAGCACGCAGGCAGAGCGGCGCACAGCAGGTTGGGCAAGAGGCGGGCAGCGCAAGGAACAGGGCTGGCAGCAGCCAGGCAGTGCAAAGGCTGCAGAAGAGGCGGCAAGCGTGCCGCAAGGAGGCGGCGCGCAGGCTGCAAAAGGGGCGGCTCACGGGCAGGTGGCAGGCAGGCGGCGAGCGGGCTGCAGGGGCGGCGGGCGGGCCGGAAGCGGGCAGCGCGCAGGCTGCAGGGGCGGCTGGCGGGCCGCAAGCAGGTGGCGCGCAGTCTGCAGGGGCGGCAGGCGGGCCGCAAGCGGGTGGAGCGTGGGCTGCAGGGGCGGCGGGCGGGCCGCATGCGGGCAGCGCGCGGGCTGCAGGGGCGGCGGGCGGGCCGCATGCGGGCAGCGCGCGGGCTGTAGGGGCGGCGGGCGGGCCGCATGCGGGCGGCGCGGAGGCTGCAGGGGCGGCAGGCGGGCCGCAAGCGGGCGGCGCGGAGGCTGCAGAGGCTGTGGGCGGGCCGCAAGCGGGCGGCGCGTGGGCTGCAGGGGCGGCGGGCAGGCCGCAAATGAGCGGCGCGCGGGCTGCAGGGGCGGCTGGCGGGCCGCAAGCGGGCGGCGCGCGGGCTGCAGGGGCGACGGGCGGGCCTTAAGCGGGCGACGCGCGAGCTGCAGGGGCGGCGGGCGGGCTGTAAGCGGCGGCTCGTGGGTTGCTAGAGATGGTTCAACGAGCTGCTAGGGGCGGTGCCGCGGCGAGCAAGGCAGTCAATGGGGCAGCTCTGTGGTGGGCCCTAAAAATTCGGTCCTAGGGAAGGACCTGCTCTGAAACCATGTCAAAGTAACGAACGAGAATGAGTGCATTGAGCAGAAAGTTGGTACAAGTACTAACCCTAATTGGGTTGTACCTCTACAGCCAACACAAAGTAAGCCATATAATATTTTGACATATGACGTGGACCGTCGAAGACTCAGGTGACTGCCAGCGAGGTCATTCGACCCAGTTACCATTACTTCGCGCAGTGCAGCTACCCGTTGTCCAGTCAATTCGCGGATTGTAGCGTCGCAGCCAATCACGTCCCAGTAAAATGTCGTGCCCATCTAGTGTCGTCGCGAGCATTTCCTGTCTAAACCCAAAGTTTCCCCCGCAGCGAACTTTCACCCTTTCCACTTTTTCCCGTATTGCCAGTTATGTGCCGTCAACTAAGCATGCATCAATCTCTGGTAAACAACGGCTAAGCGACAGTTGCAGCTTCCGTGCAGTCGCGGTACTAACTAAGTGGCGGCTTGCTCCTCCGTCAATAAAAATCTTCACTGCTGTCCCCTGTATTTTCCCGTAGATCAGTATTGGGCAATCCGTCGCTGTACCCTCCTTATTCATCCGAGCCCGATCGATGGCGTGAATCACTACTGTGACTCGGTGAGGGTCAGTAAGGTTGGGCGAGCAGGTTGTCTCGTCAGTAGTTGGCCCGTTTTCTACTGACTATTGGCGTTTCTCTGCCTCTGAGACTCCCTCCCTTGCTCTGCTCCACGGCGTTTTGCTCCTTTAGGCATTCACTCTTGCGGTGGCCCGGCCTAATGCAAGCAAAGAAGCACCCCTTAAATGGCACAGAAGCTGCATTTGCCGCAACAGCGTAAACAGTGGCGTGCTCGGTCGGCCCCCGAGGGCGATGTCCGTAGTAGGACCCCGGTCTCAGACGGAGCAAAATGTCGATTTTCTCGGCGAGCGCGAAGATCTCGTTGAAATTCGATAGCCCGCGTTGCATGATTTCGTGCAAGATATTGGGCTTCAGCCCTCCAACGTAACAGTCCACCTGCTCCGTCTTGTACATATAGCCGACTTGTTCGCATAATGCAAGAAAACCGCTCGTATAATATTGGACCGACCCAAGTTGTCGCCAAGCACGCAGTTTCTGACGCGCTGAGATAGAAGCCGCGATCGGCTCGAAGCGCGTCCGAAGCCGTGCGCACCACGCATCCCACGTGTTGTACTGGGCGGTTTCGCAAAATGAACTCCAGGTGACGGCTGGACCCGTGGGCCCTTCCTCTTGCGACGGCGGCTCGTAGGCACATGGCAACGTCACGATGACTCGCCACCAGTCCCTGGCAGGGCCCCGTAGCAGCGAACGACGTATCGTATCTTCGCTGCGTCCGACTCGACGTGATTCGTGTCGAAGAAGACGTTCATCGTGAAGACTTATGATTGAACCGTCGGACCTCCGCGTTGGCTGGGGTCGAAACATGGCAGGCGTTGCGGCTTGAGCGGCATTGGTGCGACGATGTTGTCGTGACCGCTCGTTGCTGCAAATTCAACGTGACGACAGGCTTTGCGAGGCCCGCTCGTGCTTGGTGCGACCCGGTACTCTCCATGCCGGGCATTGATTGGGTGACGCCATCACTGCCTTCTCCTGAGTGCTGTCCCACGTTGTCGTGATGTGACGGTGTGCCGGATGAAATGACAATCGGCTCATCCGATTGCAGAGATGCATTTGAAGGTGCTTGTGTTGGTTCTGGTGCATTCACTGTTGATTGCTGGCAGGCGGAGTCACGTTCCGCCATGAGTGTCGCGATTTCGAGCACCGAATCCTCGAGTTGGCGGACGAGCCGGCCGAGTTGCTCCTGCGTCAATGTCGCGAGAGTGAGGTCGGCCATGGTGGGGGTGTCGGGCAAGCTCAGCGAGAGCCTCAGTCGTGGTCGTACGTGCTTTCGAGAGAGCACTTCGAGCGGCAGTGCCTGAATGCTAAGAGACGTTTACCCCCCTCCAAAAACTGAGATAGTGGGGAAGCGAAGGTGTGCGTGCGGTCCCAGAAGAGACCGCAGGCTCTGAATACCAAATGTTACGGGTGCAGTTGAGCGAGCGAGCGATAATTGCACTATCGAAGCAAACAATACAATGAGCGAAGGCATGAGCAAAGAATGTATAGCAAAACTAGAGTGGTAACGGTAACGCGAGGAAATGGGGTGCGCTACGGGCCTAGCGCCGAGGTTGGGAAATGTCAAGGCGGAGGTCCGGAGCGCGGGTTACCAACCGAACCGTGTGGTTGGGTCGCATCGTGAACAGTGGCGGGAGTCGTAGTCGAGGCAAGTGTCGCGAGCTGGTAACCTTTCACTAATGGGTGCCGAAGGCAGGAATGGTCTTGTACGCGGTAAGCAGGGGCGCGAAGTAAGGAAAAACTTACAGGTGGTAAGTCACCTCGAACGGTCGAACAAGTTCAGGTTAGAAATGTAATGGTTTGAACCAAACATTTTTAGCAAAAGAATGTGTTTCAACTCATGTTTAGGTGCAAAAGCTGCCAGCTGCAAATTGTTTTGCACAAACATGAGCTACCGTAGCAGAATGGAAGGGTTTATGCCCAGAGCAACCATGTTAGCACAGTTTCATAGTTTGCATCGGTGGATGACTGTAGCAATAACAAACACAAGAACGTTTTACTTGTTCCATGGTTGTCTGCATTCTTAGATTTGTTGTGGAGAGCAGTCAGCACGGCCTATAGCCAATTTCTAGACAGAAAACCAGACCAGGCTTCTATGCATGATTTTACATGCTCCATCAGTCCGACTCCCCACATCTTGCCATCCATCCATGTGAACCCGTTTCCCATCACACCAGGTCTCTGGATCAAAACATGTTGGTGGGGTCCATTCCTTCAACCTTTGTCAACTTAACCAACCTCTCATACCTGTTAGTTGCAAATAGTATTGTTTTCCAGAAACTGCTGCTCTTTGCAATAAATGTTTGTTGAAGGAGCTGTTTGGTGCAAGAGATAATAGGTGTGCATGCATTGCTGTAATTTGCGTGAGCTGTTAAAGATAAGAACTGTTACCTGTGAATGTTTAAACTCCACGAACCAAGCATCTGTAGGTTGCATGAACTGCTAATTGCAACAGCATTTAGTCGAAACAATTATTAGTTGCAATGCAAGAACTGCTAGCTACCAATTGTCAGTCGAATACAGTAGGCATGAGCTAAGTTGGAATATACGTATATATCGTATATATGCGTATTGTATATACGCTACCATATATACGCTATCTGCTTAGGCTGGTTTGGACATACGCTATTTCGGGCAGGGGAAAAACTTTCCTGGGCAGGATGAAAGAAAATGCCGTGCTCAACATCGGGAACGAATTCCATGTTCTCACTAAGAATTTCGTAGCATTCTCCTAAGTCTGAACTGCGATTAGGGTGGGATGTCTAGTAGACACTATCGCTAGAAGGAGTAGGAATCGGGACGAGCTCTGTTGGGAAGCGGGAAAGCAAACTAGTGGAAATGAGTGCAATTGGGCTGACTGGTAAGTGGCGTGAGTGGGGTTTGTCGGGGGGACATTTTTGACAGGTTGGGGTTCGTAGATGGGATGGGTTTCAATGTGGTACTAATCAAAATTGTACATCTGAACTGCCACACGCGATTGTAAGGGACATTCCCACTTCCCTAGACCCCAGAATTGCATCTCGACTATGGCGAAATGCTCACTAGGAGATTCCGCATCTTTCCGTATACACACGATTTTTTTTCCCCGGGCAGCCCCTAAAAAAATCTGAAAGCGTATAGCGTACTAGCTAACGTATAACGTTTTGCGTATGAACGCAAGCGTATATACGCTATACAACGCTTTAGGGTCTGAGCGTATATTTCAACTTAGGGCATGAGCATTGACCATCTCTCCAGTAGCTAAAAAAACGCCTCGGGTGGGTTCGTGATAACCTAAAGGAGCCATGTCAGGACACTTACAACAAAATTCTGCTCATGTTTGTTATGTGATTCATTGAGCAAACGTGCTAAAAACATCCCGCATCCCTCCCTCCTTGCTTTTCCCCTTCCTCCCTCTGCCTCTCCCTCCTTTCTCCACTCCTTTTTTGCGTCGTCAGAAGCCTTGGTCTCAATGTTGATATGAATGGCTCCTTTCCTGAGTACATTGGCAGCCTGGAAATGCTCGAAAATTTGCAAGTGATTAGTTTCCAAGGATGTGACCGTTTGCATTGTGCACGTGTGCTGTTGTCCTAGCAGCGATCCGAATTAGATGCAAGAGAATTAAGCTCTTGTATGCAGGCTGCGTAGAGGTTGCACACATTGGATTATATGGCAATAAGACCACTGCAAGGGTTGAAGTGCAGTTGTGCAAGGGGTGCTAGCCTAGACTTGAGCAACGAGGCAAGTGATTTACTCGACTCGTTCTTATTACTCGTATAGGGCAAGTAACGAGTCGGCCTTTTCAGGAAAATTACCCGCACGAGTCGGATCAAGTATTACTTGCTCCTAATCGAGTACTTCATTACTCAGTCCGAGTACTGAAGTACTCTTTTTTTTTGCACGAGTAACTAGTCGGGACTCGTCTCTAGGGTCAAAATTACTCGGACGAGTAATACTCGACTCGACTTGTTTCCAAAACAAGTCGGCTGAAAACGAGTTGAGTATTACTCGAATTGGCCTTTGCTCATGCCTATGCTAGTCCAACTATATATCTCCAGGAAGGGCTGCTGGGGCTGAAGAGGATGGAAGGTGAAGGACAAAAATGAGGTTACGAGGACAATGAGCATTTATGGGAAATAGGGGCACTGTGGGGTGGGGGTGACATGCAGACAGGTCATTACGAGCTGCTCATGGAGAAAGAGCGAAGGCACATGGCTGTCAACAATTTGCTCTGTTTTGGAAGGGACGGAATGCGTGATAGATCCACATTAGTCACCTGCTTGGCTCATTACGTGCCGCTCATGATGAGCCACCCCTGGCTGGATGTTGTTTGTTATTTTATCCACGTAAGTACGTATGGCTATATTCACTGTTCAGGAGTCCAGGGTTCGAATCCATGTACGGCCCTGGTGAAATTGCCCATTCCGTTTAGCACCCTCGCAGATTAGCTTGTCATCTCAGTTTTCATTGGGTCTTGGTTGTTGCTGTTCTGAGTTCATTTCAGTAAGTGTTGCAGAACTTAACATCCACTATGGAGGTCTTTCAGTAGTGCATTTACAAATACGCACACACACACGCGCGTGCGAGCACACACATACGGCGGTTCTATAACGGTTGGGCAGAAAAATCACTGACATCCTTCGATGCCACCTTGCTTCCCATCTCCTTTTGTCACTTCTCCTATCCCAATGCCAGAGATGTAGCTTCGATGCGGCTAACAGGGTCGATTCCATCCACCATTGGCAGACACACAAAGTTAACCACTCTGTAACTATGGCAAAAATGATTACATCAGTGTTATATTAGTCTGGATTTCTCTTTTTCAAAAAGGGGTTGATGCTGTTTGATAACATAATTGTATATTGACCCAAAGACCATAGAGAATACTCCCCACACACATCCGCCCGCGCGGCCTCCACCTCCACCACCACCCCTTCCTTCCCACTCCCTACTGCTGCTGCTGCTGCCGCCGCTGCTGACGCTGCTGCTTCTGTGCTATCTGCGACCAGAGAGTGTTTTAGTGGGGGGTGTGTGCGACAACGTGGAAGGGGGTCATGAGGCATGTGTGTAGGAGAAGAGTTAGACGGACTAGATGGATGGCATGGCAAGAGTATAAGTGTGAGTTGTGGTTTTGGGATTACGAATATCATAATTTGGCTTCGGTATAGCTCACCAAAAAAAAAGAAGGAAAGTGATTCAGGCAAGGAGCCTTTAGACAGATCCATAATGGGGGGAGAAGATGGAAGGATAGAATATCGTGCATAGAATATCGTGCATGCTCGAGGACGAATGGATGGGAGTCGGAGGGTGTACATGGATGGATTTTTTAAGAGATATGATGGGTGAATAGATATATGCCAAGAGAAGGAAAGACAGTTCAGGACCAGAGGAAGAGTGGGTATTTAAAAGAGGAGCGGTAGGGGAGAGAGAAAGTGCGAGTTACGGAGGTGGGAGAGAAGGGTTGAACATGGAGAGAGGAGATAACGGAGAAGGAGTCGCACCCTTGCTGTCCACCTTGCTTGTAGGGGCAGCCTTTGAGAATGCCTCCCCCCCTCTGTGCCTCCGCCACAGCAGTGCACCGATCAGCGTTGCCAGCAAGAGAGTAGCCACGGCAGCAGCAGCAATGCTGGGAATGGCTGCTGTGGACAGACCCCCTTGCGATGCAGGGTTGGCTTCTGAGGGGGGCGCTGCAGGTACTCATGTGGAGGGGGTAGGTGGAAGGCAGATGATTCAGGCACAGTAACAGAATTGATTAACAGCATCAGACAAGAGATGTGAGTGTGATTGCAGGGTGTTTTTGAGAATTCTAAAAAACACCCTGATTCAGGCACAGTAACATCATCGAAAAACAGCATCAGACAAGAAATCCGGGTGAGATTGGCCGTCTTAAGTGAACCACTCAACTGTGCATGGACAGGGAACGCAAGACACTCGAATCCTCAACAGCAGGTATTTGAAGCACATGGTCGTACCTGAAGGTGCTGCCATACCTGTAGACATAGTACTAGGTCGACCCGCCTGATCCAACCAGTTATATTAAAACCAAATCAGGTGCACGTTGGTTCAACCCGAGCCCGGATCAAGACCCGACCTAGACAGGCCGACCCTAAACACCTGGGTTGGCCATGTCGGGACTTCGATCCATTCGGGCCAGAAATACTAGATCGGGTCGGGTCGATCTGCTCATAGGAAGGGCCATGTCGAGACTCCGACCCATACCTGGAGGCGGCGCGACACAGATGGAGCAGAAATCCGGGCATGCCTTGCAGAAGGCACTGTTGAGGTGCTGCTGAACCTCACAGCTGATGCCGCTTGGCGGGCATGTGAGTGATGTGCCATTCAGATTCCTGCAGACAAACAGGGCATTGTGACTGATGCTCATCAATTCGTGGTTATTCCTACTTGGTTACGCTTTGCTATTACAGAAGCACTGTCCTTGATGGAACATAACAATGTGTAACGTTTTAGTCATGGTACAGAATGGAGTACACTGTGCCACACGTCACGCTGCACCACACGTCACGCTGCACCACACGTCACGCTGCACCACACGCCACGCTGCACCATACATGGCAAAGAGGGGTACAGGGCAAAGAGGCATACAGGTCAATGAGCTTGGTGAGGTTTCCCAAGGAAGGAGGGAGGATCCCAGAGAAGAAAGTCTGCTGAATGTAGCTGCAACGAAAAGAGGTGCGTGGGAGAGAGGTGTGTGGGGGAGAGAGGTGTGTGGGGGAGAGAGGTGTGTGGGGGAGAGAGGTGTGTGGGGGAGAGAGGTGTGGGAGAGAGGTGTGTGACTGTCGTTCAAGCACACTTTTAACCATGTGAGACCATGTGAGACCATGTGAACTGATATCTTCCAGCCTTGGCCCAGGAGCGCATTTGCAACAAATGTGATGATCCCTCTATATTGAGTTGGCAACAGTACCTAACACAACCAGGCACCAGTTCGGGAATCAACGCCATTCAAGCTCCGGATTATAAAAGACCTCAAACAACTCGCCATTGCTATTTGTTCTTCTCGTTTTCTTGATCAATATACGTAGGAGAAAACAGGTCCAACTTCAAGGCAGCGACTTAGAAATTGAGACTGGAACTCAACAAAGAGCTCAATATCTTATGTACGCAGCCTGAATAGAGACCCGTATGGCTCAAGCGGCGCAAATTCTCACGACAACCAGGCCGTTTTGAGGAGGTCTATTTGATGTTGGCTGAACCCAGACCAGTCCATAACGGGCCCACTTAACCAGGCTCTAACTGATGCTCATGAGTCATGCCTAAGGTCTACCGCACACGATGGAAGTGACAGGGAAAGCACATCCACTTACAGTGCGCTCAGTCTTGTCAGCATGCCGATAGACTCTGGAATGCTGCCATTCAGTTCATTGATAGAAACATCCCTGAAGAGGCCAGGGAGTGCAAAAAAACAGGTTTGAATGAGCAAAGAACCATGGAGGCTGGAACTCGTTTTGGTTTGGAGTGAGTCCAATTGCTCCTTGAGAAATTATGACAGTCCAGCTAAGAACATCTCTGGTAACACATTACAATGAATATGGGGAGGCGAGGTACGTTGCAACGAGCCCTTTCTTTGCATAAACGAATTCAGGTATGATCAGACAGCCTTGGATATCTTGCCATGAATTACAGTAAGGTCGGATTCGTGAGTCTGCCAATGGTGGATGGAATCGATCCGGTTAGCGCCATCAAACCTAAATCTCTGCCGCCGGGCAGGCATGGGAGGAGTGTCATCAAGAGAAGGGAAAACTAGATGAAGGTTCCAGCAAATGCATAACTGACAGATTTCCAATGAGATGAAATCAGCAGCAACGCATATTTACTTGAATCCAGAACCGCACGCAACAATCCAGAAAAAAAAAGAGCATAGAAGATGACAAGCAAACGTCCGAGGTGCTGAAGGAAAGGAAACCACAATCCTGCCAGTGTTGTCCTATATGTTTTCGAAGCCCAGAGCTTCAAAAGCTGATTCTATCCATACGGAGTTTGATCATTTACTCTATGCATCTTGCATACATGCACTTCATTTTCTCAATGCAAATTGGATACATGAACTTCATTTGTTCTTTGCAGCTTGCATACATGAACATCATTTACTCTATGCCGAATCTGGTTGCTGCTAGCACAACAGCACATGTGTCGTTCACAGTGGGTCACAACCTCAAAAGCCAGCAACGTACAGTGTCTCAAGCCTCTCCAGGCTGCCAATGTACTCTGGAATGGGGCCATTCATGAAACGATTGAAACCAAGGCTTCTGGAGTAGGGAAGGGGGAAAGGGGGGGAGGGCAGGAGGGAAAACAATGGGGGGGAGGAAGTGGGGGTGTTTCAGCGCGTTTAGTGGGTTAATCATACGAGTTAGATGGGCAAAAAAACTTGTGCTGATATGGCTCATCTCAGCTTTTTTGGGTTCTTGGTGGGCTGGCCACTACAAATGCCTACCTAATACGATTAACAGTTTGCGGATGGCAGCAGCTGCGTAACGATTATTGCAACAAAAATAAAGGGCAATTCTCGCAACAATACACTTTACCTACTGATTGTGGCCACAATAGTTGGCGTAGTATTGGTCCTTGCAGCTAACGGCTTTTATGCAGCTAACGGCTTTTATGCAGCTAACCTAAGATGGCCTATAGCATTTTTTAGGACTACGTTAACATCAGTGGTAGCGCTTACTAACGCTAACACTAATAAACGTTAACAAATGCCCTTGACTAACGGCAGGCAGGGGTGAAAAAAAAAACAATGAAAAGAAACTACAGAACTTTACCCACTTTCGTGTTTGATAACTGGATGCATGGTGAGAACACATGTAGGTTGAGGACGTATGGAGAAAACAGATGTAGGTTAAGGACGTATCGAGAAAACATAATCCAAGTAAGTTTGAGTTTGTCGAGGGAGAAGTGGGGGAAAGACTGAGTTTAAAGAGGGAGCAGGCAGGCATGGAATGCACACGAAATTTCAGGCTGAAATATCGACGTGCAATTCCGTGCGGCCCAACTCATTTTGCTTGGAAAAAAGTCCTCCGTCTCACACCTAGCTGTTCAAAAACGTTAGCCCAAAACTAGACAGTCCTTCGTAACGTAGAAAGTACATAAACGTTCGTAAATGTAAGTCGACCTTGACGTTTAGTTTAGTGAAGGGTTTCGGGTTTAAGGTTTAGGATACTTACTGCATAGTTACTGGTTCTTGCACCAGCCTTTTCCTTTAACAAACATTCACTGCACACAGCAGTTGCGAAAATTAGAAGTTTTGCAACTAACAGTTTTCGGAGGTTGGTCAAGTTGACAAAACTTGAAGGAATGGAGTGTCCCAACGAGTTATGATCCAGAGACCTGGGGTATTATGAAGAGGCTAGCATGGTTGGTAAGGTGAGGGACTGACTCAGCATGGAAAAAAGATGTGCTTTAAGAACCTGACTTGATTAGATGTGTACTGTACACATATGGTTGTAGCCTGTGCTCTCCAGTCCACAACTCGTGGACGAGCGGAGGCAAGTGTTCCACGTTGCAAGTGAGCCACGGTACAAGTGAACCACGGTACAAGTGAACCGTTCCTACAGCCAACCACCGCAAGGACTGTAGCAGTGCTAACACGGTTGTTCTGTCCATACACCCTTCCATTCATATTCGTATGCTAGACCTGTTAGTGCTCACATACAGGCGAGTAAGGCTGGTGAGATTCCCCAACGACTGTGGAAGAAATCCTTGGATGTTCAGATCCGTCATGACCCTGGCTTGTGCAGACATGAATTTGGTCGGAAAGACAAGGAGAGGTGGATTAAAAAAATGGATACAAAAGGGGGATTGCACAGCGGCTCCTTTATCAGGTGGTGAAGATCACCAGAGAAGGTGGACTAATCTCTCAGATTCTCATTCGGGGAAAACCACCTACATTGCAAGCCCGTGACAAGCCCGTCTTGAAGCACGGTTCGTGGCAACACACACAGGCGTGTTTGATGCCAGGGCTACGCAGAGGTGCAGTCCAAGCAACATGCACACAATGACAGAAAATAATGATGGATTGGAGTAAAGCGTGTGTGATAGGCAAGGCAAGGCCTGGGCCAGCCTGTCGCAGGCACTTCACAGCCAGTGATAGGGGGGTCATAGCAAGTCGAGGGTTGCAATCCTCGCAGTGGAGCATGGCACCTGATGTGAAACATTTTAGTGCAACCAAGGAATCGCTGCTGGGGAAGCAGCTTGTTAGGTAACGGGTTGACCCTTGCTTCCCTCCCATGCCCCATGCATCGCTCCCATGTCCATGCTCCCTCCCATCCCATCCCCCATGCATCGCATACATTGCAGTGATCATGCCTTGCTCGTTGCACGTGATGTTCTGTGCACGTGGCTTCGGCCCATACGGCCCACACGTGGCTCCCGCCTCCCACCCCTCGAACTGCCTCCCCCACGCACCCTGACAGTCATTCAGCACAGGCACTGGGCGCCGCAGGTGGGCCAGCCGCACCCAAGTGAGGGCACAGCAGACGGGGGGGGGAGCAGTCGTGGGAAGGGAGAGGAGGCGAATCGAGATTATGATAGACATGAGCACAACACAAGCCGAGCCAGGTTCGCCTCCAGCCAGCTGTGGCTAGCCTTGCTTTTCAGCTCAGACTAGCCAAGCCAAGGCGAGCTAACTTGTGTTGAGACTTGGCTCGGGCATTGTATCGGAGAGAGCGCAGGGCTCCAGGCGACTAGTCTTTGCTCGACTCGAGCTGAGCCTGGCTCGTCAGGGCAACACTGTACTAGCCTAGTCCAGATCTACGGACCTCTATTGACCTAAACCTAAACACGAATCTTAGTCATAGCGCAATAATGTGGAGGGAAGGGAGGGAACCCAACGATTCGCGCCAAAGCCGATTTCCTGTCAATGGGGACATGAATGGGCGGAAACCAATCCCAGACGCACGAATATGACAAACGCCTAAAATTGGTGTCGAATACGACACCAATGACGCACCACAACAATTTCGCCAGATCGTAAACAGGTGAGCCTAAAATTTGCGATGCAGAGGAACCCTTACGTGTAAGCCCCACAGGCGTTGCGTCCCCCCTGGTGCCAACATCCTCGTTGGTTCAGAACATCAGCAAAAGACCGTTCGCTGGGTTTGCGACCGAGATACCACATTCAACTTCTCACTACTAGTAGGAAATGTGACCCAGCCAGGTATCGAACCCAACGCTCTAATACCAGTATAGTGCTTCGCTACACTGGGACAAAACGAGGGACCTATTTAAATGCGGGGAAAGGAGGGGAAAGGGAGAGATGAAAGGACGAAAGGGGCAGGGGGGAGGGATCGAAAGGATTATCCCTACTCGCATAGTACAAACCAATCTTTCTCAGCTGTTATCCTCATACCACACCACAACAAGCCGAGTACACTACTGAGGATGGAAACGAGCCCGAATCTGTGCAGTAACGTTGAGGAGGTGGGCGAAGTGCACGCACGGTGTCTCGAAAAAACAGCAAAATTTAAGGTGGCAGCTCGTGGCGCGAGACTCGCGGCACGACACTCCGGCGAGCAGGCGAAAGAGCGGACCTTGGGAGGAATTGATAATCACGCTGCGGACTGGAGAGCCGGCGAACATGAGGATGCACAGCGCGACTCGCGCGCTTAACTGACGACTCAAGCGGCCCATCAGTGGATCCGGTCGGAGAGCAGCAACGCACCAACTGAGCCTCCGCAACCCTCCCTTGTATCCGTGACGACTACGAAAAAGAGTTTTGACTCTAAAAACCTGCTAACGCGTAGAGCCCGTTGTGTTCTAGTCTCGACTTGGCTGCTATCTGCCCTGTTTGGCAAACTTAGGACGTGTAACTTTTTCCGTCCGTACCGTATGCGAACAGGGTATCCCGCTCATGGTACGTACCGTCCAAGCTCGTTATCGAATTGCAGATCATGCGGGTTTTGACGAGATCCGGATACCAATTTCGTATACGGTACGGACGGTCAAAAAGAGAAAAAGTTACACGCCCTTATGAGCCACGGATTGTTGGCAGTAGGACACAGCATTTCGGTTTGGTACGTTTCGGCTTGTTTTCATTGGGTTCTAGATTGTTCAAGGTACAAAACAAAGCGGTCAAGCACGTTTCGAGGAAGAGAAGCCACGAACCACCCGTCCCTATCTGTTGACCAGGAACGACCACATGGAACCCCATATGGCAACCCTATATACGGTGCTTTCTTTCACATTTTTGGGTTGAGCAGCAATAGCACTCCCATATAGTTGGCTCTACATTTTGGAAAAATCATTTCAAGAGTGATCTTCGAGCACCCTGTGCAGCATCTATTGGAACAAAACTTTGAGACCATGTTTGAGAGAATTCCTGAACTAGTGGATAAAAATCACTCTTGAATGCGATATCTTGAACGATGAAACCACTGTTGAAATAACCATTGGTTATTATAACATTCCTGAGGTTCTCCCTTAGCGCACCGCTTCATAACGAAGCAGCACGCCTGTACCAGTTCCGCGTTAGCTCGTATATAGCACGCAAAGGACAACAGTCGCAGAAAAGTCAATGGTTACGACTGTTGACTGTCCCACACCACAACCGTTATCGGAGGCTACGCAGTGAAACATGGTAACCGTAAGGCTCGCAATAGTAATTGCAACTGTAGCGATGCCTGCAAAACAATTAATAAGGGAATACGTTACGATATGGAATTGTTGCATGATATTCCTGTAGTAACGAAATCTCAAAGTTCTGTAGCGGAATGTTTTGATAGTGAGAGAAATGTGGGTACAAGGCAAGTGTAGAGAGAGTCCTGTACCCCCTACTGTGATGTCAAATTACATTCGTATGTGTAGGCTGTAGTGGGGTAGCCTCTATTGAGTACAACACTTTAGGTCAAACCTAGTACTTGTACTCATGCTTGCTTGCTAGTCAATCATTCCTGCACAGTTGATCCTGACATGATATTCAGAGCAGGAAACCTGTTAGGTTTTTAGGGCCCATCGATCGTTCCGCTAGTTCCTGCCCGAAGCGCCCTTGCGCTGTCCGGCCCTCTCGCACAGTGTCACGCTGCCCTGCAGCTACTCGCACTGACTGCCCTAGCGCGCTGCCCTGCTGTCACGCGCGCCCCTGCTGCCCGCGAGCAGCCCTTGCCCCGCGCGCCACTGCTGCCTGCGAGCAGCCCCTGCCCCGAGCGTCCTTGCTGCCCGCGAGCAGCCCCTGCCCCGCGCGCCACTGCTGCCCGCGAGCAGCCCCTGATCCGAGCGCCCCTGCTGCCCGCGAGCAGCCCCTGCCCTGCGCGCCCCTTCTGCCCGTGAGCAGCCCCGCAGCCCAGCGCGCCCCACAGCCCTAAACGCGCCAGCGCGCCCCGCTGCTAAACGCGTCAGCGCACCCCGCAGCCCGGTGCGCCCCGCAGCCCAGTGCGCCAGTGCGCCCCGCTGCTAAGCACGCCAGCACGCCCCGCAGCCTAGCGCGCCAGTGCGCCCCGCAGCCCAGCGCGCCAGCGCGCCCAGCTGCTAAGCGCGCCAGCGCGCCCCGCAGCCCAGCGCGCCAGCGCGCCCCACTGCGAAGCGCCCCAGCGCGCCCCGCTACTAAGCGCGCCAGCGCGCCCTGCAACCCTAAATAGTAATAATAATAATAACAAAACAAAAAAACAAAAGAAAACCCCAGCGCGCCCTGCTGCCCAGCGCGCTGCTGCTGCACACGCTGCTGTTAGAATCTAGAATAGAACGAGAATGCATGAAACTAGGTAGGAGGGGGATACAAGTAGGAAACCCTAACAAAGCTGTACCCCCTAAGGCTAAACCCACTATAGCCTACACAATATAAACATATAATGTTTGACACACCCCCATAGGCTAAGTGGGAGACAACCAGATGGTCACAAGACCAGTCAAAGCAAAGCAAAGCAAGCTCAGGGTGGATCTCAAGGAAACCACACAAATTCTGAGCACAAGCAAGTGGTCACAAGACCAGTTCACATGCAGATTGATAGTATAACAAGAGATACAGTGATCACAACCTAGCAAGAGTAAACAAGCAAGTATATATACAGAGATCACAGTACAAGCAGAGTCAAGAAGTAAGCAAGTGAGGCCCAGTAGGCACGAGGCCTAGAACAGTACAGAAGCGCTGATGGTCACAAGGCTGAAGCGCCTTGGTGAACACATCAGCAGTGTTGGCCCGAGTGGCCACGTAACGCAGACGAAGCTGACCGCGCTGCTGCAGCTCTTGAGCAAGGAAGTAGCGCAGAGCGATATGCTTCGTTCTGTGCTCCAGTCTGTGCTCCTCACACAAGGCAATGGCAGCCTTGTTGTCGACGTACAGCACTGGAGGAGAACGAGGCCGCTCTCCCAAGTCGGTCAGCAGGTAGGTGAGCCAGCGTAACTCCTGTGCAGCCATGGCTGTGGCGTAGATCTCAGCCTCACAACTGGAGCTGAGAACAGAAGACGAGCGTGTAGAACGCCAAGAAACTGAACCAGAGCCAAGGCTGAAGGTGTAACCCTGAGACGACCGCTGAGTAGCCTGGTCGTCAGCCCAAGACACGTCTGAGTGCCCAGTGAGTACAACTCGGTCTCGTCCTCCAAGCACTAGCCCCATGCCCGACGTACTGCACAAGTAGCGCAACACCCTCTTAGCGGCATCCATGTGCTCCTTCCGGTGACGGCCAGGAGCGACATAGCGTGCAAGGATGCTAAGAGGGTATGCAAGGTCAGGTCGAGTGCAGGTCATCAGGTACATGAGGCAGCCCACAAGCTCTGGATACGGGCCACTCGGCTCTACGGACTCATCCGAAGGCAGAGCTGAGAGCGAGTAACCGGTAGGCAGAGGAGTGGGCTGAGGCGAGGAGTACGTGAAGCGGAAGTGCTGAAGGACCTGCTGCACCATGTGTGACTGAGTCAAGGTGATGGTGCGCCGTGCTCTGTCCCGGGTGATCCGCAAGCCAAGATAGCTTGTCAGTTCACCCAGGCCTGTGCACGTGTGTCTCTTCTGCAGCTCCGACTTCACGTGGGCGAGTGCCGCAGTGTCAGCAGTGGCAAAGACCAAGTCGTCGACGTACACGAGGATGTAGAACGGTGGCAGCGAGGTGTCGGTGCGTAGAAACAGCGACGGGTCAGCAGTAGAAGGAGCGAACCCAAGAGCCGCAAGTGTAGTCCTCAGTGTGTCGTGCCACTCACGTGGCGCCTGTCGGAGACCGTAGACTGGCCGCCGGAGGCTCCACTGGGTACCAAGAGGGAAAGACCCAGTGAAGCCAGGTGGGCGGCGTAGCCAGATCTCCTCGTGCAGGCTGCCCTGTAGGAAAGCAGTGCTGAAGTCAAGAGAGTGGAGCTCGTAGTCACGCTGAGCGGCGACGTGCAGCAGAACCCGAAGAGTGGTCATCTTCGGGGTCGGGGAGAATGTCTGGAAGAAGTCAACTCCCTCTCGCTGACTGAAGCCTCGTGCAACGTAACGCGCCTTGAAGACAGGCGGAGAACCCGGCGGCCGCTTCACCCTGAAAATCCACATGCCACTGACGATGTTCGCCCCAGGTGGGGGAACCTCGTCGACGTAGGTGCCTGTGGACTTCCAGGAAGCCATCTCTGCATCCATGGCTGTCTGCCACTGAGAGGAGTAGGGACCCTCTATCGCCTCTGCGTAAGAGCGCGGAGTCGGGATGTCTGGTGCATCCGGGTCTCCCTCAGGGGCAACTAGCATGGACACGAGATGAGGTAAAGTAGCGGCAAAGCACTCAAACTCCTCCTGCCTGTCCTCAAGGACGTCCGTGCTAAGAGCACACTCACCCCCGACGGACGGAGGACAGACAGACTCAGACTCAGCAACTAGGCTAGTGGCGTAGTCTAGACGACAAGTGGCAGCAAAGTCGACAAGCTCGGCAACTAAGGCAGACGCAGCAGTGGACTCAAAGGAAGGGTCAGTGACAACAGTAGCCAGGAGACGCGTGACAGTAGGACTGGCAGCACGAAGGGAGTCAGACTCAGGGTCAGCAAGAGCAGGAAGAGAGGACGCAGGAGGAGACGGGAGAAGGACACGCTGGGGAGCTGTGGAAGGACGAAGCGCCATCTGGTGAGTGCCTGGGACAGCAGGAGGACGCTGACGCGGGACACGACGACCAGTGTGAGCAGCACGAACAGGCGACGCTCGACGAGACTCAGGCGACGCAGGACGAGACTCAGGCTCACGACGCTCCGTAAGACCTCCAGTCGGACCAGTGTAAGGAGAAGGACCAGGGAGAGGGGAGGCAGACGGTAACTGTGACTGCGACTGGACAGACGGAGGACACTCTAAGGAGGGAGGAGGAAAAGGAGGAGGAGGCTGACCAAGAACCTGCTGAAGGAGCGGAACGAAGTACGGCCGCGGCCGCGCAGCGTCTCCAGAACCAGCAGAGACACCAGCGCCAGGGTCCTCAGCACCAGCAGCAGCTCCACCTCCAGGGTCCTCAGTACTAGCAGTAGCTCCAACTCCAGGGTCCGCAGCACCAGCAGCAGCTCCGACTCCAGGGTCCACCAGCAGCAACTCCAACGCCCGGGTCCGCAGCACCAGCCGCACCTCCAGAAGAAGCAGCACCTCCAGCAGCTCCAGCAGCCCCAGCACCAGCAGCACCTCCAGCAGCTCCAGCAGCACTAGCAGTACCACCAGCACCAGCAGCACCTCCAGTAGCGTCAGCAGCACCAGCAGCTCCAGCACCAGCAGTACCTCCAACAGCGCCAGAAGCACCGCCAGCAGCAGAACCTCCAGCAGCTGGGTCCGCGACACTAGGAGCGCCACTCCGAAGACTGCAGCGCCGTGCGTACCACTCTCGGAGCCGCTGGGGAGAGGGCAGCTCCCGCCTAGGAGGGGAAGCACTAGCACCAGCTCCAGCAGTACTCCTGGCTCCAGAAGCACCTCTCCTGAGGCTGCAGTACTGTAAGTACCACTCACGCAGCTGCTGTGAGGAGAGAGCTCCTCCAGGTGTAGCACTCCCAGGATCAGCACCTCCAGACTCAGCACCCCCAGACTCAGCACCCGCAGGCTCAGCACCCCCAGGCTCCGCACCCCCAGGCTCAGCACCCCCAGACTCCGCAACCCCAGGCTCCGCACCCCCAGACTCCGCAACCCCAGGCTCTGCACCCCCAGGCTCCGCACCCCCAGGCTCCGCACGCTCAGGCTCAGCACCCTCAGGCTCAGCACCCCTAGCAGGACGAGAGTCGACAGCTACCTCGACAGGCTCAACCGGGTCTACCTGGGACACACCTGAGGGAGCGGCACCCTGAGGGGGGAGGGGGTCTACCACAGCAGCACCTGGCGCGAGGAAGAGAGGCGGGGGGGGAAGCGGGGCAGTGCGGTAGGGGAAGAGGCGGTAGTAGGGGACGGACTCGTCGAAAGTGACGTCTTGAGAAGGCAGGACACGGCGCGAGGTGGGGTGGTAAAACTGCCAACGAGACGCGTCCGGGACAAAGCCAAGGAAGACACAAGGAACAGCGCGGGAGGAGAGTTTGTCCGCGGACGTATCGCGAACAAAGGCTCGAGATCCCCAGACCCGAAAGCGTGACGCATCGCCAACCTCTCCTGTCCAACGCAGTGTCGGCAAAGTCTCCGGAACGGAGACACGGGGCCAGAGGTTGAGCTGATGCGCAGCGTATCGGACTGCAAACGCCCACAGAAAGTGGGGGGCAGCCGCATGGATCAAGGAGGTACGAGCGACCTCCATGACCAAGCCAATGCGGCGCTCAGCAACCCCATTCTGCTGTGGAGAGGCCGGAAGCGTGAACGACTGGCGGATGCCGTGCTCCGCACAGTAGGCTGCCAAGAGGTCGGAGGAGAACTCACCACCTCTGTCAGAGTGCAAGCGCAGGACAGGAAAGTCCGAGTGGAAACGCTCGCTGAGCTGGAGACGAGAAGCGCTGATCCAAGGGATCAAAACATCAGGGACCTCACCCTTGGTGCGCAAGGGGAAGACCGTGGTGTAGCGCGAGTAGTCGTCAACAACTATCAGGAAGTACCTCTCCTGACCCTGACCACGGACGCGGGCTGGGCCCCACACGTCCATGTGGAGCGTCTGCAAGGGAGCAGTCGTCGGGGGAAACGAGGAGGAGTGAGGAGCGGCGCGCTGCCGCCCCTCGACACAGGGAAGACAGGGAGGAGCAGGCGAGGGTGGGAGGGGAGAAAGAACCCTGGGAAGACCAGAGACAAGGTACCGACCCACAAGCTCTGGGTACGGACCACTCGGCTCTACGGACTCGTCCGAAGGTGGAGCTGAGAGCGAGTGGCCGGTAGATAGAGGAGTGGGCTGTGGCGAGGAGAACCGGATGTCAGAATCCCAGTCACTAGACCACTGGGATAAAAGGGCTTGTTAAGTAGCGGGTCAGAGCGCCCATAACCCCCCAGGACAACGAGCCTGTAACCCTTCCCTATGATCAATCGGGGATCACCAGTTGACCTCTGACACCCCCCCGCACTGGGATGCCCGAAGTGCACACACTGGGATTCGAACCCGAGACCTTCGCTCTGATACCATGTCAGAATCCCAGTCAATAGACCACTGGGATAAAAGGGCTTGTTAAGTAGCGGGTCAATGCGCCCAGAACCCCCAAGGACAACGAGCCTGTAACCCTTCCCTAGGATCAATCGGGGATCACCAGTGGACCTCTGACACCGGAAGCCGAAGCGCTGAAGGACCTGGTGCACCATGTGTGACTGAGTCAGGGTGATGGTGCGCCGTGCTCTGTCCCAGGTGATCTGCAGGCCAAGATAGCTACGCAGCTCACCCAAGTCAGTGCAGGTGTGTCTCTCCTGCGGCTCCGCCTTGACTAGGGCCAGCGCCTCTGTGTCAGGAGTAGCAAAAACCAAGTCGTCGACGTACACGAGAACGTAGAACGGCGGCAGGGTAGTGTCGGTGCGTAGAAACAGCAACGGGTCAGAAGAGGAAGGAGCAAACCCAAGAGCTGCAAGTGTAGTCCTCAGTGTGTCGTGCCACTCTCGGGGCGCCTGGCGGAGACCGTAGACTGGCCGCTAGAGGCTCCACTGGGTACCCGCAGGAAACGACCCAGTGAAGCCAGGTGGGCGGTGCTGTCAGATCTCCTCGTGAAGGTTGCCCTGCAAGAAAGCTGTGGAGAAGTCGAGGGAGTGCAGCTTGTAGTCACGCTGTGCTGCAACGTGCAGCAGCACCCAAAGAGTAGTCATCTTCGCGGTGGGGGAGAAGGTCTGGAAGAAGTCGACCCCCTGTCGCTGACTGAAGCCTCGAGCAACGTAACGTGCCTTGAAGGTAGGCGTAGAACCCGGCGACCGCTTCACTCTGAAAATCCACATGCCATCGACTATGTTCGCTCAAGGAGGAGGAACCTCGTCGATGTAGGTGCCTGTTGACTTCCAGGAAGCCATCTCTGCGTCCATGGCTGTCTGCCACTGAGAGGAGTACTCACCCATGATCGCCTCAACGTGAGAGGGCGGGGTAGGGATGTCAAGTGCATCCACGTCTCCCTTAGGGCAAAGCAGCATGGATGCGAAACGAGGTAAAGCGGTCGCAAGACACTCAAGCTTAAATTGCCTGTCCTCAAGGACGTCACTGCTAAAGGCAGGCTCTCCCCCGACGGACGGAGGACAGACAGACTCAGACTCAGTAACAAGACTCGCGACGTAGTCGAGACGACTCCTAGCTGCAAAGTCGACTAGCTCAGTGACTAGGGCAAACGCTGGAGTAGACTCAAGGTCAGGGTCAGTGACGACAGTAGCGAGGAGACGAGTGACAGTAGGACTGGCAGCACGAGCAAGGTCGGACTCAGGGTCAGGAGCGTGCGGGAGAGAGGACGCGGGAGGCTCAGGTAGGACAACACGCTGTAGAACAGAGGAAGGACAAAGTGCCATACCGTGAGTGCCTGGGACAGCAGGAGGACGAGGACGGTCGACACGACGAGCACGAATAGGTGTGGAAGCGCGAGTCTCAAGCTCACGATGCTCAGTCAGGGACTCAGTCACCTCAGTGTGCGGAGCAGGAGCAGGCAGCGAGGAGCCATGCAGTAGCTGTGGCGGAGACTGGTCTGTCGGTGAACACAGGAGAGGTGGAGTGAGGCCAGTGGAAGACGGGAGACTAAGAACCTGGCGAAGGACCGAGTCAGGCGGCGGCAGGGACAACTGCGGCTGTGGGTAGAAAAACAGTCGGTGCGGGGAAGAACCAGCAGCTCCAGCTCCTCCAGCACCAGCAGCACCAGCACCTCCAGCACCAGCAGTTCCAATAGCACCTCCAGCACCTCTCGCACCAGCGGCACCACGAGCTCCGGCAGCGCCAGGAGTACCTTCAGCACCAGTAGTACCTCCAGCACCAGCAGTACCTCCAGCACCAGTAGTACCTCCAGCACCTCCAGTGCCAGTAGCTCCAGTAGCACCTCCAGCACCTCCAGCACCAGCAGCACCAGCAGCTCCAGTACCTCCAGCTCCAGCGCCTCCAGCACCAGCAGTACCTCCAGCACCTCCAGTGCCAGCACCTCCAGTAGCACCTCCAGCACCTCCACCACCAGTAGCACCACCTGCTCCGGCAGCTCCAGCACCTCCAGCACCAGCAGTACCTCCAGTACCTCCACTGCCAGCAGCTCCAGTAGCACCTCTAGCACGAACAGCACCACCAGCTCCGGCAGCTCCAGCACCTCTAGTACGAGCACCTCTAGGACCAGCAGCTCCAGCAGCTCCAGTACCTCCAGCTCCAGCGCCTCCAGCACCAGCAGCACCTCCAGCACCTTCAGCACCAGCTGTACCTCCAGGACTAGTAGGTCCAACACCTCCAGCACCAGTAGCACCTCTAGGACTAGTAGCTCCGGCACCTCCAGCACCAGCAGCACCTCTAGTACCTCCAACACCAGCAGCACCTCCAGCACCTCCAGTAGTACCTCCAGTACCTCCAGCACCAGCAGTACCTCCAGGACTAGCGACTCCAACACCAGCAGGACAGTACCCTCCACCACCAGGACTGCCTCGCCGAACGATCCACGAACGAATCGCCTGCGGCGAGAGCGTCTCAAGTACATCAGACTGCGGTGGCTGTCCAGCTCCAGGACCTCCAGTAGGGCCACCCACAGCTCCACCGCCACTAGGACTCGCAGGACCCCCAGAGTCAGCACCCCCAGTCGCAGCACCCCAAGAACCAGCACCCCCTCTCACAGCACCCCTAGAAACAGCACCCCCAGTCGCAGCACCCCCAGAACCCTCACCCTCTGTCTCAGCACCCCCAGACTCAGCACCAGCAGTCTCAGCACCAGAGTCCACAACAGCAGGCTACGAAGGCGGCAAAGACGGCCGAGGAGGAAAACCAGGGGGGGTCTCCAAGCGTGGAGAGCGGCGAGTGGCCGCCGTGTCATCAGCGGCGGGGTCACCCCCCTCAGCTAGGCCAGAGGAGTCAGAAGAGATCTCCAAAGGCTCAACCAAGGGGGGTGGGTCTACCTGAGACACACCTGAGGGAGCATGACCTTGTGGGGAGAGGGGGTCTACCGGGGGGGGGAGTGGTACCAAGAAAAGAGGCGCTAGGGGGACTGGGTGGGACGCGTGCGGGTGGAGCCTGTAGAAACAGACAGACTCGTCAAAGGTGACGTCCTGGGAGAAGAAGACTCGACGCGAGCGCAGGTGGTAGAACTGCCACGGCGGGGCGTCGGTGGGGAAGCCAAGGAAGACGCAGCGGAGAGTGCGAGAGGAGAGCTTGTTTGCTGTGGCATCGCAAACAAGGGAGAGCGTGCCCCAGACCCAAAACACCGACGCATCGCCAACCTTCCCCGTCCACCGGAGTGTGGGCGAGGTCTCTGGCTCAGAGACACGAGGCAAGAGGTTGAGCTGATGCGCTGCATATCAGACCGCAAACGGCCACAGAAAATGGGGAGCAGCCGCATGGATCTGTTAAACTAATGAACGAGAATGGATGAACCAGCAAACAGTTGGGTACAAGTACTAACCCTAATTAGGTTGTACCCCTTATGGGCTACCCCACTACAGCCTACACGAATGTATAAGCTAAAATATTCTGAAACACCCCCATAGGCGAAGTGGGGGATAGCCAGAACAAGCAATGGTCACAAGACCAGTCAAGAGAAGAAGCAAAGCAAAGCAAGCTCAGGGTGGATCACAAAGTCACCACACAGTCCGAGCACAAGCAAAGGGCCACAAGGCTAGTTCACATGCAGAGTTATATAAAGAGAACAAACAATACAGTGATCATACCCTAGCAAGTGCAAGCATGCAGGTATATATATAGATCACAGTACAAGCAGAGTCAAGGAGTAAGCAAGTGAGGCAAAGTAGGCATAAGGCCTAACACAGTAGCAAAGCGCTGATGATCACCAGGCGGAAGTGCCTTGGTGAAGACATCAGCAGTGTTGGCCCGACTGGCCACGTACGCAAGACGAAGCTGGCCTCGCTGCTGCAACTCTCGAGCAAGGAAGTATCGCAGAGCGATGTGCTTCGTTCTGTGCTCCAGTCTGTTCTACTAACACAAGGCAATCTTGGCCTTGTTGTCTACGTACAGAATTGGAGGCGAACGAGGCTGCTCTCCCAAGTCGGTCAGCAGGTAGGTGAGCCAGCGTAGCTCCTGAGCAGCCATGGCCCCGGCGTAGATCTCAGCCTCACAACTGGAGCTGAGAACCGAAGACGAGCGGGTACACCGCCAAGAAAGAGAGCCGGAACCAAGGCTGAAGGTGTAACCCTGTGACGACCGCTGCGTAGCTGAGTCGTCAACCCAGGAGGCATCTGCGTGACCAGTGAGAACAACTGGACCCCGTCCTCCAAGCACAAGCCCCATGCCCGACGTACTGCAAAGGTAACGCAGTACCCTCTTCGTAGCATCCCAGTAGCTACGAAGGTGGTGCCTACCGGGAGCCACGTAGCGAGCCAGAAGGCTGAGAGGGTACGCGAGTTCAGGTCGTGTGCACGTCGTTAGGTACATGAGGCAACCCACAAGCTCTGGGTACGGACCACTCGGCTCTACGGACTCGTCTGAAGGTGGAGCTGAGAGCGAGTGGCTGGTAGACAGAGGAGTGGGCTGTGTCGAGGAGAACTGGAAGTCGAAGCGCTGAAGGACCTGGTGCACCATGTGTGACTGAGTCGGTGTGATGGTGCGCCGTGCTCTGTCCCGGGTGATCTGCAAGCCAAGATAGCTGCGCAGTTCACCCAGGTCAGTGCAGGTGTGTCTATTCTGTAGCTCCGACTTCACAAGGGTCAGTGCCTCAGTGTCAGCAGTGGCAAAGACGAGGTCGTCGACGTACACGAGGACGTAGAACGGCGGCAGCGAGGTGTCGGTGCGTAGAAACAGCGACGGATCAGCAGTAGAAGGAGCGAAGCCAAGAGCCGCAAGTGTAGTCCTGAGTGTGTCGTGCCACTCGCGAGGCACCTGGCAGAGACCGTAGTCTGGCCGGCGGAGGCTCCACTGGGTATCTGCAGGAAACGTCCCAGTGAAACCAGGTGGTCGGCGCAGCCAGATCTCCTCGTGCAGGCTGCCTTGCAGGAAAGCTGTGCTGAATTCTAGGGAGTGCAACTCGTAGTCACGCTGAGCAGCGACGTGCAGCAACACCCGAAGAGTAGTCATCTTTGGGGTGGGGGAGAAGGTCTGGAAGTAGTCAACTCCCTGTCGCTGACTGAAGCCTCGAGCAACGTAACGCGCCTTGAAGGCAGGCGGAGAACCCGGCGGCCGCTTCACCCTAAAAAATCCACAAGCCATCGACTATGTTCGCCCCAGGTGGGGTTACCGCGTCAACGTAGGTGCCTGTGGACTTCCAGGATGCCATCTCGGCATCCATGGCTGCCTGCCACTGAGAGGAGTAAGGACCCGTAATCGCCTCTGCGTAAGAGTGCGGGGTCGGGATGTCTGGTGCATCCGGGTCTCCCTCAGGGTCAAGCAGCATGGAAGCGAAACGGGGTAAAGCAGCTGCAAGACACTCAAAGTCCTCCTGCCTGTCCTCAAGGACGTCCGTGCCAAAAGCACACTCACCCCCGACGGACGGAGGACTGAGACATAGACTCAGCAACGAGAGCAATGGCGTAGTCGAGACGGCAGGCAGCAGCAAAGTCAAGCAGCTCAGCAACGAGAGCAGACGCAGCAGCAGACTCAAAGGAAGGGTCGCTGACAGCAGTGGCAAAGAGACGAGAGACAGCGGGGCTGGCAGCACGAGCGCGGTCAGACTCAGGGTCAGGGGCCTCAGGAAGAGAGGACTCAGGAGGAGGCGGCAGAGGAACACGCAGTGGAACAGAGGAAGGACGGAGTGCCATAGCGTGTGTGCTGGGGACAGGAGGAGGACGCGAACGAGGAGCGCGACGAGCAGTGCGAACAGGCGAGACAGGACGAGACGCAGGCTCACGACGCTCTGTAAGACCGCCGGACTGCTCAGTGTAAGGAGAGGGAGCAGGTAGTGGGGAGGTTGGTTGCAATGGTGGCTGCGAGTGGTCAGGCGGGGGACACAGGAGGGGAGGAGTAAGGCCGGTAGAAGACGGGGTACCAAGAACCTGCTGAAGCAGGGGAACAAAGTACGGTCGCGGCCGCACAGTGCCTCCAGCACCTCCAGCGCCAGGGTCAATAGCTCCAGCACCTGAAACGCCAGTGCCTCCGGCTCCAGTGCCTCCAACTCCAGCTCTGGCAGCTCAAGCGCCTCCTGCGCCAGGGCCTCCAACTCCAGCTCCTACAGCTCCAGCGCCTCCAGCGCCAGCTGCTCTAGGCCCCGTAGGGTCTCTAGCTCCAGCACCCTCAACACCACCAGTCCCGGCAACTCCAGTACCCCGGGTACGAGCACCTCCAGGACCAGTGGCCGCAGTACCTCCAGTAACACCAGCTCCAGCAGCAACTCCAGCACCTCCAGCTCCAGCAGCTCCAGGACCTCCAACTCCGGTAGCTCCACTCCGAAGGCGTGCACGACGAACAAACCACTCACGCAGCTGCTGCGGAGACAGTCACGGCGACGCACCAGCGGAACCTCCAGACGAAGCAGCACCCTGAGGCTCAGCACCTCCAGACTCTGCACCCTCCGATGCAGCACCCCAAGCCTCAACACCCTCAGGCTCAGCACCCCCAAGCTCACCACCCCCAGTCCCAACACCCCCAGGCTCAGCACCCCCAGTCTCAGCACCCTCAGACTCCGCACCCCCATGCTCCGCACCCCCAGACGCAGCACCCCCAGACGCAACACCTGAGCCGACAGCTACCTGAACAGGCGCAGTACCAGGGAGAGGGTCTACCTGAGACACACCCGAGGAAGCAGGACCCTGGGGCGGGAGGGGGTCTACCGGAGGTGGACCGGGAGCAAGGAAGAGCGGCGGGGGAGGGGGAGGGGCAGAGCGGTAGGGTAAGAGACGGTAGAAGGGAAACGACTCGTCGAACGTGACGTCCTGAGACGGGAGGACACGGCGCGAGGTGGGGTGGTAAAATTGCCAGCCAGGCGCGTCAGGGACAAAGCCAAGAAAGACGCAGGGGATAGCACGGGGGGAGAGCTTGTCCGTGGACGTATCACAAACAAAGGCACGAGATCCCCAGACCCGGAATACCGACGCATCGCCAACCTCCCCCGTCCAACGCAGTGTGGGCGAGGTCTCCGGCAAGGAGACACGGGGCCAGAGGTTGAGCTGATGCGCAGCGTACCGGACTGCAAACGGCCACAGAAAATGGGGAGCAGTCGCATGGATCATGGAGGTACGAGCGACCTCCATGACTAAGCCAATGCGGCGCTCAGCAATCCCATTTTTTTTAGGGGAGTCCGGAAGCGTGAACGACTGGAGAATGCCCTCCCCACGACTAAAGGCCCGCAAGGGGTTGGAGGAGAACTCACCACCTCTGTCAGAGTGCAGACGCAAGATAGGAAGGTCCTGGCCAAACCGCTCGCGAAGTTGGAGACGGACAGTGCGGATCCAAGGGATCAAGACATCAACGACCCGACCCTTGCTGCGCAAGGGGAAGACCGTTGTGTACCGCGTGTAGTCGTCAACTACCAGCAGAAGTTATCGCTCGCGGCTCAATCCACTGACGCGGGCTGGGCCCCACACGTCCATGTGGAGAGTCTGCAGGGGAGCAGTCGTCGGGGGAAATGAGGACGAGTGAGGGGCGGCGCGCTGCCGCCCCTCGACGCAAGGAAGGCAGGGCGGGGCAGGCGAGGGCGGCAGGGGAGGCAGAGACCTGGGTAGTGCAGAGACAAGAAGACGAGAGTGCATGCCACGAAGGCGTGGCAGAGAGGGGTGACCTAGGCGGTGGTGCCACAGAAGAGTCTGGTGCGACAGGAGGCGACACGAGCAAGAGGCGGCTACCTAACCTGACGCGGACACCTGAGCAGACGCAGCTACCTGAGAAGGCTCGGTAGCGAGTGTGTACAAACTCGACCCTGGCCGACGAGTGAACGTGGCCAGGTGACGCCCCACGCTGACCCCCAGGAGTGGTGGTAGTGACCATCGCATCCTGGAGGGCAGCGGTACTCACCAAGTTCGTAGAGAACGAGGGGAGGTGAAGACCTGACAGTGAGCCGGACGGAACCGCCAGACTCGGGAGGACAGTGGAGGAACGGGCCACGACCGGTCCCCCAGAGGGGTCAGCCAGTCTGACTGGGACAGGTGCAGGAAGAGGAGTGAGGGTGGTGCTGTCACGAAAGAAACAGCACGAGGCACCGGAGTCCAATGTGAAGGTGTGCAAGGCCTCAGCAGGCGTAGTACCAGGGAGAGTACCAAACTCACTAGCACCTAGAGCAGCAGCGGCGATACCTAGGTCAGGCGGCACACACCGGTAACAGTCACCCTTAGCACTAACAGATAAAGCACACATAGCAGAGAGAATAGCATCAAAGTCTAGGTCAAATATAGCAATCCTAGACTTAAGCAGATCTGCCCAGCGAGGGAGCTCGACGTCGTCACCAAACTCAGCACGCCAATCGTCCTCGAGGCGGGAGAAGCAGCGGTGCTGAGTGTGGAGCCGCCCGCAAGTCTGACCAGCACGGCCACCCGTGCGAATGACATACGGGCAACTACCCCCAGACGCCCCACGTAGAAACCACTCACGAAGCTGCTAAGGAGACGGGGTCTCGCTCCGACGCTGCTACTGCTGACGCTGGCCACCCCCAGAACCGACACGCCGAGCGCCAGTCCCACCACCACCAGTCCCACCGCCTCCACTGCCGCTACTCCCACCGCTGCCTCCACCACCGCCACCAGAGCCCCCACTCCCTGTAAGAATGTATTTGCTGTTTAGCCTGGAGTGGGGTACTCTGTAGTGAGTACAACCCAATTTAGGGTTTGCTATTTGCTATATCTTGTACCTCACTCAATAGTGAATCATTCTCCTTCTCGACTTTTCTCTCGACACTCAACTCTCGCTAGCACCTAGAACCCTCGCCATGGTTCCTAAGCATGCACCTAGCTTCCTTGGTGCCTAACTATTTCAACATGCTATCAGAGTAGGTCGTTCCTAGGACCTAACATTCAATGGGCCCACCACCTAATGCCCTGCTAGCCTAGGCCCCGGCCCGTCTCCCCTTGGCGTAGCCCCTAGCCCCTAGGCTCGGCCCCTTGGCCCCGTCGCCCCTAGCTGTGACACTCGGCCCCGTTGGCCCCGTCGCCCCTAGCCGCGCCCCTCGGCCCCGCTGGCCCCGTCGACTCTGTCGCCCCGCGCCCGGCCCGTACTTAGCCCGCGATCGGCCCTTACCTAGCCCGCGCCCCGTCGACACCCGCGCCCGGCCCGTACCTAGCCCGCGCCCCGTCGACACCCGCGCCCGGCCCGTACCTAGCTCGCGCCCCGTCTACACCCGCGCCCGGCCCGTACCTAGCCCGCGCCCAGTCGACACCCGCGCCCGGCCTGTACCTAGCCCACGCCCCGTCGACACACGCGCCCGGCCCCGTCGACACCCGCGCCCGGCCCTGTACCTAGCCCGCGCCCCGTCAACACCCGCGCCCGGCCCGTTCCTAGCCTCGGCCCGTCGACACCCGCGCCCGGCCCCTTCCCTTGCCTAGCGCCCGGCCCCGTACCTAGCCCGCGCCCGGCCCCGTACCTAGCCTACGCCCGGCCCCGTACATAGCCAGCGCCCGGCCCCTTGTTTGGCCCCTCGGCCCCTAGGCTCGGCCTCCTCGGCCCCCCTAGGCTCCTCGGCCACGTACCTGCCCAGCGCCCGGCCCCTTGTTTGGCCCCTCGGCCCCAGTTCAGAGCCCAGCGCCCGGCCCCTTGTTTGGCCCCTCGGCCCCTAGGCTCGGCCTCCTCGGCCCCCTAGGCCCCTCGGCCCCGTACCTGCCCAGCGCCCGGCCCCTTGTTTGGCCCCTCGGCCCCAGTTCAGAGCCCAGCGCCCGGCCCCTTATTTGGCCCCTCGGCCCCTAGGCTCGGCCTCCTCGGCCCCCTAGGCCCCTCGGCCCCGTACCTAGCCCGCGCCCGGCCCCGTCTCTAGCCCGCGCCTGGCCCCGTACCTAGCCCGCGCCCGGCCCGTATCTCGCCCAGCGCCCGGCCCGTACCTAGCCCGCGACCGGCCCGTACCTAGCCCGCGCTCGGCCCCGTCTCTCGCCCGCGCCTGGCCCCGTACCTAGCCCGCGCCCGGCCCGTACCTAGCCCACGACCGGCCCGTACCTCGCCCGCGACCGGCCCGTCCCTAGCTATGGCCCCTCGCGACCTGCCGCCCCTAACCGCGGCCTCGTCGCCTCTAGCCTCGGCCCCTCGCGACATGACGCCCCTAGCCGCGGCCCCGGTGCCCTGTCGCATCATGAAGGGTGAGGGGGTGGCAAGAGGGGGTTCTTCCTGCTCGCATGCCCTGCAGTCGCACGCGAAGCTCCGCCCCCGCCCCCCTCCCCCCTCTCCATGGGGACCGGGGGGAGAGGGTGTGAGGGGATGGCGGATGTGCCTCGGCAGCAGCAACTGCCGCCACGCCTCCTCCCCTCTCTCTCCCTGCCACGCCTTGTGTTGGGAGGGGGGGAGAGCATGGAGGTTCAGGGGGAGGCAGGAGGGGATCTGCAGCACCAGCCCCCCCCCCCCCCCCCCCTTTTCTCCTCCATCCCCTGCTGCGGGTGCAGCAGTGGGGGGAGGGTATGGGGGTGGCGGGTAGGAATCTGCGGGTGCAGCAGTTGGGGGGGGGGGGGGGTGCAGTGGGGTATGGGGGTGGCAAACTCATTCCTCCCCCCCCCCAGTCCTCCTCCATCCCCCTGCTGTGGGTGCAGCAGTCGGGGGGGGGGGGGGGGGGGGGGGGGGGGGGGGGGGGGGGGTATGGGGGTGGGGGCCTCTTGGAGGGTAAGGGGGTGGCAGCCCCCCCCCCCCCCTCCATCCCCCTGCTGCGGGTGGAGCAGTGGGGGGAGGGGATCTGCAGCACCCGCCCCACCCACCCCCCCCCCCCCCTCCCCGCCCCCCCACCCCCCCCCCCCCCTTCTCCTCCATCACTCTGCTGCGGGTGCAGCAGTTGGGGGGAGGAGATCTGCAGCACCAGCCCCCCCCCCCCCCCTTCTCCTCCATTCCCCTGCTGCAGGTGCAGCCGTGGGGGAGGGTATGGGGGTGGCGGGTGTGTGACCCGTCCCCTGCTCCTCCTCCTCCTCCGTCTCCCACCGCTGTAGCTGCCGCTGAGGGGGGTGGGTGTGTGGGAGCCGAGGGAGTAGTGCTAGGGGGGTGACGTGGGAGTGGAGCTAGGGGTGCAGCAAGGGGTGTGTGAAAGGGGGGTGGGACAGTTGGGGGAGGTTGAGCGGAGGCTGCCGTCTTCTCGTCCGCAGCACCTGTAGTCCGGGGCTCTGCTTCTGGTAGCTCAGAGAGCCTGCTGCGCCTGTCGCCCGTGGGTCCGTTGCTCTTGACGCTCAAGTTAGCCGCAGAGCCAGTTACTCCTGTAGTCCGGGGCCCTTGCTCCGGTAGCCACCGTGCGAGCCGCTCCTGTAGCCCGTGTGTTTGTAGCTTCAGCCGTCGCCTCCTATCTCCTCTCCTCTCACAGTCCAGCCTCCTCCTCCTCACTTGCCCTTTGTAAATGCCTCTAGCTTTGTTTGTACTGGTGAACCTGCTCTATGACTGCTTGCTCTGCTGATTATACCCCACTTTGACTATGGGGGTGTGTCAGAATATATTTGCTGTTTAGCCTGCAGTGGGGTACTCTGTAGTGAGTACAACCCAATTTAGGGTTTGCTATTTGCTATATCTTGTACCTCACTCAATAGTGAATCATTCCCCTTCTCGACTTTTCTATCGACACTCAACTCTCGCTAACACCTAGAACCCTCGCCATGGTTCCTAAGCATGCACCTAGCTTCCTTGGTGCCTAACTATTTCAACACTCCCGCCAACAGTCCCACCGCCGCCACCACCTCCACTGCTGACCCCACCACCACTCCCGCTGCCACCTCCACCACCGCCGCTGCCACCACCACCACCCCGGCCACCCTTGCCCTTGCTGCTGCGGCGCTTCGCACTAGCAGAAGCAGCCCCGACGTCCTCAGGAATAGAGACGTCTGCAGCAGCAGCAGCAGAGGGGTAGGAGGGGGCAAGGGGGGAGGGGGAACACCCCTCAAAGAAGGGTGGGCGCGGAGTGCCACGAGCAGCACCTACAGCAACTGCACTAGTCTCAGCTGCGAGGAGATGCTGCTCGAGGAGGTCAACTGTGAGGGAGGTGGGGTCAAGAGAGAGGAAGTGGTCCCTGACAGAGCGAAGAGAGTCAGGGAGGCGGGTGACTATAAAGTAGAGAGTGATGTACGTCGGGGGCAGGTTCCTGTCAAGGAACTCAGCAAGAATGGCAACGCGGTAGCGAGCGTCACTAGCGCGAAGGTGGGAAACCAGGTCCGCGATTGTGGCAAAGGAAGACAGCTCGGGGAACAGGTAGGGCAGGAGGAGGCGGCCTAGAGCAGCAGTGGCAGGGGAGGAGTAGCGAGCGACTACAGCGTGGTACAGTGCCTGTGTTGTCCTGTGCTGTCCGAAGTGAGCGCATTCAGCTAATGGCAGGTGGTTGCGAATGGCTAAGCGGGCAGCAGCGTCACGAGTAAGCCACTGTGATCGAGTCGAACTGTCAGCTGTGGCGGGAGGGGCAGTAGCAGCGCCTGACGCTAGGTCAAACAGCGAGACACTATCCTTAGAATCGCTCAGTAGGTACAGCTGCAGGTCGTCTAGCCACGTGTCAAACTGAACCGGTCTGCCCTCATGATCAAACGCGAGAACCCCAAGCGAAGCCATAGCTGTGCAGCACGCAGGACAGCAGTAGAAGCAGCAGTAGTAGTTGTAGCAGTAGCAGCAGTGACAGCGGTGCAAGGGGCCGACGGGGCCGGGCGCGGGCTAGGTACAGGGCCGGGCGTGGGCTAGGTACTGGGCCGGGCGCGGGCTAGGTACGGGGCCGTGCGCGGGGGTAGGTATGGGGCCGGGCGCAAGCTAGGGATTGGGCCGGGCGCGGGCTAGGTACGGGGCCGGGCGCGGGCTAGGTACAGGGCCGGGCGCTGGGCTAGGTACAGGGTCGGGCGCTGGGCTAGGGACAGGGCCGGGCGCGGGCTAGGTACGAGGCCGGGTGCTGGGCTAGGGACGAGGCCGGGCACTGGGCAGGTACTGGGCCGGGCGCTGGGAGAAGAACGGGGCCGGGCGCAGGGCTAGGTACGGGGCCGGGCGCGGGCCAGGTACGGGGCCAGGCGCTAGGCTAGTGACGGGGCCGGGCGCTGGGCAGGTACGGGGTCGGGCGTTGGGCGCGGAACTGGGCCGGGCGCGGGCTAGGTACAGGGCCGGGCGCTGGGCTAGGAACGGGGCCGCGCGCGGGCTAGGGACGGGGCCGTGCGCGAGCATGGGACGGGGCCGGGCGTGGGCTAGGCATGGGGCCGGGCGCGGGCTAGGTACGAGACCGGGCGCTGGGCTAGGTACTGGGCCGGGCGCGGGCTAGGAACGGGGCCGGGCGCTGGGCAGGAACGGGGCCGCGCGCGGGCTAGAGACGGGGCCGGGCACGGGCATGGGACGGGGCCGGGCGCGGGCATGGGACGGGGCCGGGCGCGGGCTAGGTACGGGGCCGGGCGCGGGCTAGGTACGGGGCCGAGCGCTGGGCTAAGAACGGGGCCGCGCGCGGGCTAGGGACGGGGCCGCGCGCGGGCATGGGACGGGGCCGAGCGCGGGCTAGGTACGGGGCCGGGGCGCGAGCTAAGTACGGGGCCGAGCGCTGGGCAGGAACGGGGTCGCGCGCAGGCTAGAGACGGGGCCGGGCGCGGGCATGGGACGGGGCCGGGCGCGGGCTAGGTACGGGGCCGGGGCGCGGGCTAAGTACGGGGCCGGGCGCGGGCTAGGTACGGGGCCGGGCGCGGGCTAGGTACGGGGCCGGGGCGCGGGCTAAGTACGGGGCTGGGCGCGGGCTAGGTACGGGGCCGGGCGAGGGCTAGAGACGGGGCCGGGCGCGGGGCTAGGGGTCGACGGGCCGCGGGCTCGGGGTCGACGGGTAGCGTAGGCTAGGGGCGACGGGCCGGGCGCGCGTAGGTACTAGCAGCGTAGCAGGTGGTGGGCCCAAGGAACCTGCTCTGATTCCATGTTAAACTAATGAACGAGAATGGATGAACTAGCAAACAGTTGGGTACAAGTACTAACCCTACTTGGGTTGTACCCCTTATCGGCTACCCCACTACAGCCTACACAAATGTATAAGCTATAATGTTCTGACCGGATCATGGAGGTACGAGCAACCTCCATGATCAAGCCAATGCGACGCTTAGCAATCCCATTTTGCTGAGGAGAGGCCGGAAGCGTGAACGGCCGGTGGATGCCCTCGTCTCGACAGAACTCTGCAAGAAGGTCAGAAGAGAACTCACTGCCCCTGTCAGAGTGCAGACGCAGGACTGGGAAGTCCCGACTGAACCGCTCGCACAGCTGGCAACGAGTAGCACGGATCCAGGGGATCAAAACACCGCTGACGTCCGCCTTGCGCCGAAGTGGAAGACAGTGGTGTAACGTGTGTAGTCGTCAACAACCAGTAGGAAGTAGTGCTCCTGGTCCGTTCCACCGACGGGGGCCGGGCCCCAAACGTCCATGTGGAGAGTCTGCAGAGGAGCAGTGGTCGGAGGAAACTCGGAGGAGTGAGGAGCGGCGCGCTGTCGCCCCTCGACGCAGGAAAGGCACGGCGGGGCAGGCGAGCGCGGGAGAGAGGGCAGGGACCTGGGAAGGCCAGAGACAAGGAGACGGGAGTGCATACCGCGGAGACGCGGTAGGGAGGGGTGACTGAGGCGGTGGTGCCAGAGGAGATTCTGGTGGGAGAGTACCCGACACGAGCAAGACGCTGCAAGCTGACCAGACGCAGACACCTGAGTCGACGCAGCCACTTGACCTGCCTCAGCCACCTGTGCAGACGCAGTGGTCAATGTGTACAGACTAGACCCAGGCCGTCGAGTGAACGTAGCAAGGTGATGGCCAGTCCGGGAGCACTTAAAGATCGCCACACGCTGCCCTCCAGGAATAAAGGTATCAACCCAGACATCCTGAATGGCATCATTGCTCACCAAGTTCGTCGAGAACATGGGGAGGTGGAGACCTGACAGAGAACCGGAGGGGACTGCTAGACACGGGAGGACAGTGGAGGCTCGTGCGACTACTGGGCCCTCAGTGGGGTTAGCCAGTGAGACCGGTACTGGTGCAGCAAGTGGTGTGAGTGTGGTGCAGTCACGAAAAAAGCAACGTGACGCGCCTGAGTGAAGTGTGAAAGTGTGAAAGGCCTCAGCTGAGGAAGGACCTGTGGCGGGAGATGCACGAGTACCTAAAGCTGCAGCAGACTCACTAGCACCTAGTGCGGCAGCAGACTCACTAGCACCTAGTGCGGCAGCAGACTCACTAGCACCTAGTGCAGCAGCCTCGACAGAACCAGTGACACATCGCTGAGGAAACAACTCACTAAGCACCTGTGGGGAGAAGGTCTCCTGTTGACTCTGCTGCCACCTCTGTGCAGTACGTAGAAATCCAAAGCCTCCACCACCTGGACGAGCTCTCTGAAGAACCCACTCGCGAAGCTGCTGAGTGGTGGGGTCGTCCGGGAGAGGCAGTGACCGCCGCTATCCACCCCTAGCCGCTGCAACTGCTGTGATAGTGGCCATGACAGACAGTGACGGGCAGTAGTAGGTCCAGCACCTCCAGCACCAGCAGCACCTCCAGCACTCCCAGTAGCACCTCCAGCACCCCCAGCACCAGCAGCACTCCCAGCACTCCCAGCAACACCTCCACCAGCAGCAGCAGTAGCACGAGCAGCAGCAGCAGTAGTAGTAGCAGCAGGGCGGCTCGGTGGGGCTGGTGATCGAGGTAGGGCGGCGCGGCTCGGGCTGGGCAGGGCGGCTCGGGTTGGGCTGCGCGGCTCGGCCGGGCTGGGCGGCGCGGCTGGGCAAGGCAGGGCGCGCCGCGGGCTGCAGGGCAGGGCGCGCGGTGGACAGGGCAGCAGGGCGCGCGCTGTGCAGGGCAGCAGGGCGCGACGCGCGGGGCAGCAGAGCGCGACGCGCGGGCTGCAGTAGGGTGCGACGCGCTGGCTGCAGCAGGGCGCGACACACAAGGCAGCAGAGCACGACGCGCTGGCTGCAGTAGGGCGCGACGCGCTGGCTGCAGCAGGGTGCGACGCTCTGGCTGCAGCAAGGCGCGACGCGCAGGGAAGCAGGGCGCGACGCGCTGGTTGCAGTAGGGCGCGACGCGCTGGCTGCAGCAGGGCGCGACGCGCAGGGCAGCAGAGCGCGACGCGCTGGCTGCAGTAGGGCGCGACGCGCAGGGCAGCAGGGCGCGACGTGCGGGCTGCAGCAGGGCGTGACGCGCGGAGCAGCAGAGCGCGACGCGTGGGCTGCAGCAGGGCACGACATGCGGGGGGCAGGCAGTGCGAGTAGCTGCAGGGCAGCTCAACACTGTGCGAGCAGGGCCGGACAGCGCAAGGGCGCTTCGGGCAGGAATGAGTGGAACTATCGGTGGGCCCTGAAAACTTAACAGGTTTCCTGCTCTGAATACCATGTCAGAATTACTGTGCAGGAATTATTGGATTAGCAAGATTTGGGGTACAAGTACTAACCCTAGAAGTGTTGTACCCCAGAAGGAGTGCCCCACTATAGCCTACAAGCAAGATTGTACTTTGACACCTATCTACACTCAGTTTTCCCCTGCTTGCGATCAGTTTCCCCCTGCTTGCCATCAGTTTCTACCTGCTTGCTGTCGCAGTCCCCCTGCTTCTTCTTGGATTACCCCGCATTGTCTGCAGTTTCACCCCTTCTCCTCAACCCCCCCCTGTTTCCTGCCTCCTGCCTGCCATCTTCTTCCCCCAATTTCTTTACAACCGCTTTGCCTATTTTTTTCGCACTGTAGCAAGGCAGAGACGGGTTGCTCCCTTTTCCCCTTTCTTTACCTCCCTTACATCCCTGCATTCACTCCCTTCCCGCCCCCTGCTTGCCGTCCCTTCCCCTCCTGCCTACCCACCGTTTCCACTTTCCCTGCCTGGTATTTCCCACCTTTCCTCTCCATGTTGAGTGTTGCTAATCGAGCATGGAGCAACAATAAACTAGCCGATTTGAGTTTAGGCTTGTGTGTGCTGTATTTGTAGTCGAATAAAAACACCATCTGAGTTTAGGTTCATGTGTGCTTGCACTGTGTTTTGCCATCCAATAGCATGTTACCTTCCACATCAATATTCCAATAACTGTTCAATGTATCATGTCTATTGTTTGCAATGTATTTGAGTTTATCGAAGCCTTTGTATTGAGCCGCATAATTTCCGTAACTGTTGCCTGGTGGGCACAAGAAGCACATAATTTCCATAATTTCAGATCGCATGCCCCTGACCACGTTGACTTTCAGTCGCTTGTTACGACAAAGCAAAATCTTCACAGCCAAGAACTGGACACAGTCGATTTTGTTTCATATGCTGCCCGAGCGGGCCACGCTGGTTGATTGGAAAGGGGCCGTTCACGTCCATTCCGCCAGCTTCTCACACTCAAGAGGGAATGCGCTTTTTCTTTGGAGCTGAGACTCGCGCGCGCGTTGTGTTTGCTGACCAGCGAAGTCGTGTTGGAACACAGTGACGGCGGCATCCCTCGCCGTTTCCCCTCACCCCGAGGGGTGATGGGCTTGGGCATTGTGCCTGCGCGGGTTTTTGTGGCGGCCATCCTCGAAACTGTTCTGACATTCGATGTTCCACATTTGGGGCCGCGCGTGAACATCACCACCACCACCACCTGAATGGGATTGGGTCAGACGTTTCGTTGTTTCCACAGCCACATTTTGCGCTGGCATATCAAACCCGGCCTCGAATCGCACATTCGCGGCGCGCCTTTGGGACGTGCGCCAAATTAGGCGGGAAGCTCACGTCCCAATCAATCCCGACATTGGTGATTTGGACTCGAGAGGTCAAAACTGAGGCACAGTCATCTGCCAGCTTCTAATTCTTGAAGGGATTGAGTTGAGTTATAGACCGCTAACTAAAGCTTCTTGCGATTCGTGGACAGCATTACACCCAGGTTCATAGCAACTTCTTGCGAGTCCGACACCTTACGTTCCCGTCCGCCATACGTCTTGATATTCCTCGCTTTCTCTTCTTGTCCAACATACGTATTTATAGAGAGCTATTGCAATCGAACTTAGAACAACCAAATATCCGAGTTTAATTAGCACATCTCACAGCGCGACAACCGTAGTATCGGCGTCTGGAGCAGACTCAGGTTCCGCGTCAACTTAGTAGGCACCTCTCGATCGATCCGTCTTGCATTAACCGGAGGACTTCGTTTCCGT
The DNA here is from genome assembly GCA_947471745.1 of Closterium sp. Naga37s-1. Taxonomy (NCBI): domain Eukaryota; kingdom Viridiplantae; phylum Streptophyta; class Zygnematophyceae; order Desmidiales; family Closteriaceae; genus Closterium; species Closterium sp. Naga37s-1. The sequence goes on along the minus strand of CANJKZ010000120.1, from coordinate 3,016,827 downwards.
TCACTCTTCACCAGCGCTTCGCACAGGGTACACCTCTAAACCACGTCCTTTCCCCCCTCACAACTTCTGTAACTTTTACCTAGCCATGCCTAGCCAGTCGCTATGGACCCCAGCCTCCGCTCTTAAAATCTTGGCCCCCGTGGGGACATTCCTTGTCCCATCCTCGTCTTATCCTCGTCTTATCCTCGTCGCGTCCTCGTCGCGTCCTCGTCACGTTCTCGTCGCATCACCGTCTCATCCTCATCGTATCCTCGACGCGTCATTGTCCCATTTTCGTCGCGTCCCCGTCTTATCCTCGTCGAGTCTTCGTCCTATTCTCGTCGCGTCCTCGACGCGTCGTTGTCCCATCCTGTCTCGCCCTCCTCGCGTCCTCGCCGGGACTTCGTCTGCTGCATGAATCCCACCGCCTAGCCTGGTCTCAGAGTTACAGAGGTTCCGCTAGCCTAGGCTCAGAGACACAGAGGCTCGGCTAGCCGAGGCTCAGAGTTACAGAGGCTCGGCTAGCCGAAGCTCAGAGCCACAGATGCTCGGATAGCAGAGGCTCAACAGTAACAGAGGCTCGTCTAGCCGAGGCTCAGAGTCACAGAGGCTCGGATGGCGGAGGCTCAGAGTCAGAGGCTCGGTTAGGCGTGGCTCAGGACCACAGAGGCTAGCCGAGGCTAAGAGTCACAGAGGGTCGGCTGATTCCCTTATGGCCCCACCACCCCACATGCCTGCACCCCCTCCCATCCCCGTCAGATCCTCGCGCACGACATCAGAGGCAGCAAGGGCGCTCGGTACATTCAACTCAAAATTTCCTGACCAGCTGCTCTGTATAGACACCATGAAGCTTCCTCGCCCCCCTCTCCTCCTGCTCCTCCTCGTCTCCGTCGCGCTGCTTCCGCTCTTCGCCTCCTCGCGCACTCTTCCGCCTAGGGGGCAGCCCACAGGGGGGGAGATTCCGCCGGCCACAGGGAAAGCCACCACCGCGCCCCCCCGCCACCCGCGTCATGCGGCGAACGGGACGGTAGCGGGGAACCGAACGAAGGGCGGGCATCCGAACAAGGGGCACCATAGGGGGAACGGCACTGCGGCAGGGGGACCTTCGCCAAAGTCGCCAACGAGCGGAAACGTGAAGGATGGAAATGCGCCCAATGGTCAGAAGAACGGTGGCACGCAGCCGAATAAGAATGGCGGCGGGGGCGGCGGCGCACAGACGAACAAGAACGGTGGCGCTCAGCCGAACAAGAATGGCGGCGGTGGTGGCGGTGGCGCCAATCATCCGCGTCTACCTAAGCAAATCGCTGAGGAGAACTGTAGCAGGTGGGTTGCATTTTTTTTGTTTAAAAAATGCTTACGAAGTGGCCACCTGCTTTTCTTGCGTGAAACTTATGCATTATGGTTTATATCCCATCACGGCCTACATTACATAACAGCCTATATCGCATCTACCCTACCTTCCCATCCCTGTGACTGTCCCTGCCCAAGCCTCTTTTGGACCCTTTCCACTATCCCCTCCTCTCCTCTCCACTGCACTTCCCTCTTCCCTTCTCTCTCCTCCCACACCTCTCCCATCCTCCCCGCTCCTCTCTCCTTTTTTCCCGCCCCCCTCCCCCGTCTCTGCCTCTCTTCCGTCTCCCCTCTCCCCTCTTCTCTCCCCTCTCCTTTCCCCTCTCCCCTCTCCTCTCCCCTCTCCTCTCCTCTCTCCCCTCTCCTCTCCCCTCTCCCCTCTCCTCTCCCCTCTCCCCTCTCCTCTCCCCTCTCCTCTCCTCTCCCCTCTCCTTTCCCCTCTCCCCTCTCCTCTCCCCTGATGTACTCTTTCCTGCCGCAAACCACAACTTCCCAAATTCTTCGGACCATTATCTTCAGAACTCTCTCCCGTCCCATCGCATTTCCACTTTTCGACCTTCCAAAAAAATGTCTTCCCGTCTCTTACCGCTCCCTACTCAAATCATATTTTCCCCTATCATCCTCCCGTTTTTTACCCATGGCAGCAAGACGTCATGGCCAGAGGTGGTCGGCATGACGGGCGAAAAGGCTCGCAATTACATCTTGACATCGATGCCAGAGTGTAACTGGGACGTGCGAATTATTCCGAATAGGGGATTCGCCACAATGGATTATCGCACAAACCGCGTTCGTATCTTTGTCGATAAGGATGGCATCGTTCGCGTTCCTCCAAGAATCGGCTAACTGTGTTGTAACGGTCTCTACAATACTGCATGTCACGCGGACAGCAATCAGATTAGGCTTCAGATATCTCCCTGGCCTGGAGGTCGGAGGATATCACACAGTGAAGGCAAGCTCCAATAGCACACTCCCACGTGTTCTGACTCAGTGGTAGCTCGATTAGAATAGCACACTCCCAGGGTCCAACATAGTGACCTATGAGGGGTAAATTGTTGTACTAGCCTAATGTTATAGACTTACAATATATTATTACTCTGATACAAATAGTGTTCTGATCTGAATCTCCTGGACATGACTGGACAGGGTGTCCTGACAATCAGCCTTGTGGGAACTAGAACCTCAACCCAGAACTCTTATGTGGTCAGAGTGAGGCCAGAGTGACTCGCCCTTTCAGCTAGTCCGACTTTCACAAACTTTCTAGTAAGGAGAAAAAATACAACTCTCGCTATTCTGATGTACACTACCCTATGTCGCGAAAGATTCGGCTTGCCAGCTCAAGCTCCAAGGGCGGAGCTTTCGGTTCCTATGGCCCTGAAATTTGATTCGCTGTGAGCTTGGCTGGCGTAGGCCCAGCGCAGCTGAGGTGCGGGAATCACAAACACCAGGCTCGGGCGAGGTTTGGTGGGCACTGCCATGCCCTTGGCGTGCCTGCGCGAGGAAAACGGGAGAGAATTGCTCCAATGCCTTGTTTGGTGATTCGCTCTTGCCCACGTGTCCCCAAATTGCTCGAGTGGCCATCCAATTCAGTGATAATTGCTCGAGTGGCCACGACAGGGCATTTTCGAGGTGTTTTTTTTTCTCCGGCACATTACCCTACCAGGGTTTGTATCCCCGAAATTCCTCGTTCGCACGAGTTTCATCAAGCGGTAGTGATTCGTACTATTCCCCACCCGAAAACTTCGGGTGGTTGGCGGGCGCGAACGTGGCCCGACCAACAGTATATGCGCGGCCATTTTTGCCCCAATGCGCGACCAATGAGCGCGCGGGCAAACAAATTCGTAACCAATAAGCGCTCGAGCATATAAATTGCTCGTAACCAATGAGCGCGCGGGCAAATACATCAGCGTTCATAAACTGCAACGCCAGAGCATAAATGCACGAACATATTATTGACCGCGCACAATTGGTCGATAATATGCTTCTTGCCCTTTTTGGCAATGCGCGTCCAATCACGCACGGTCATATAATTCACGACCATATATTTAGGTGATAAAGGGTCGCCCAAGAACCAATATGAGCGCGCATATACTACCATTAGTTCTATCATATTTCCAGTCCATAAAAAACTATGTATATCAAATGACATAAATATATTATCTGCTATTATCTGCGGATTATCCCCAAAAATACAAAATGGCAAAATGGATACACGCCCTAATCGTCTCGGAATCTCCAGTATCTTGATGGATTCGTTATGTGTACTTCCCCAGCGTAGGAGCGCGGCTGTGTATGTAGACAGAGAGTGTGCCATGATAAATCCGTTCGCAACTCATCAGACAGCTTCAACCTTCCAACGATTCACAAGTTGCAGCAGGAGCTGCAGAGCGGAGGGCAGCAGGAGCTGCAGAGCGGAGGGCAGCAGGAGCTGCAGAGCGGAGGGCAGCAGGAGCTGCAGAGCGGAGGGCAGCAGGAGCCGGTTTGGGTGTTGGATGTGGAGATAGCGGACGAGGCTTGCACCGATGAGCTGGAATCAAGCCCCATGGAGGGGGAGAATGCCAACCCTGATTCCCCGGACCAAGCGGAAAGGCCCCGAGCGCGGGGCCGGGGCCGGAGGCGACGGGCAGCCAAACTGCAGCAGCTGCAGAGCGGAGGGCAGCAGCAGCTGCCGAGCGGAGGGCAGCAGCAGCTGCAGAGTGGAGGGCAGCAGCAGCTGCCGAGCGGAGGGCAGCAGCAGCTGCAGAGCGGAGGGCAGCAGCAGCTGCCGAGCGGAGGGCAGCAGCAGCTGCAGAGCGGAGGGCAGCAGCAGCTGCCGAGCGGAGGGCAGCAGCAGCTGCAGAGCGGAGGGCAGCAGCAGCTGCCGAGCGGAGGGCAGCAGCAGCTGCAGAGCGGAGGGCAGCAGCAGCTGCAGAGCGGAGGGCAGCAAGAGCCGGTTTGGGTGTTGGATGTGGAGATGGCGGACGAGGCTTGCACCGATGAGCTGGAATCAAGCCCCATGGAGGGGGAGAATGCCAACCCTGATTCCCCGGACCAAGCGGAAAGGCCCCGAGCGCGGGGCCGGGGCCGGAGGCGACGGGCAACCAAACTGCAGCAGCTGCAGAGCGGAGGGCAGCAGCAGCTGCCGAGCGGAGGGCAGCAGCAGCTGCAGAGCGGAGCGCAGCAGCAGCTGCCGAGCGGAGGGCAGCAGCAGCTGCAGAGCGGAGGGCAGCAGCAGCTGCCGAGCGGAGGGCAGCAGCAGCTGCAGAGCGGAGGGCAGCAGCAGCTGCCGAGCGGAGGGCAGCAGCAGCTGCAGAGCGGAGGGCAGCAGCAGCTGCCGAGCAGAGGGCAGCAGCAGCTGCCGAGCGGAGGGCAGCAGCAGCTGCAGAGCGGAGGGCAGCAGGAGCTGCAGAGCGGAGGGCAGCAGGAGCTGCAGAGCGGAGGGCAGCAGGAGCTGCAGAGCGGAGGGCAGCAGGTGCTGCAGAGCGGAGGGCAGCAGGAGCAGCAGAGCGGAGGGCAACAGCAGCTGCCGAGCGGAGGGCAGCAGCAGCTGCAGAGCGGAGGGCAGCAGGAGCTGCCGAGCGGAGGGCAGCGGCAGCTGCCGAGTGGAGGGCAGCGGCAGCTGCAGAGCGGAGGGCAGCAGGAGCTGCAGAGCGAAGGGCAGCAGGAGCTGCAGAGCGGAGGGCAGCAGCAGCTGCAGAGCGGAGGGCAGCAGCAGCTGCAGAGCGGAGGGCAGCAGCAGCTGCCGAGCGGAGGGCAGCGGGAGCTGCAGAGCGGAGGGCAGCAGCAGCTGCGGAGTGGAGGGCAGCAAGAGCCGGTTTGGGTGTTGGATGTGGAGATGGCGAAGGAGGCTTGCACCGATGAGCTGGAATCAAGCCCAATGGAGGGGGAGGATGCCAACCCTGATTCCCCGGACCAAGCGGAAAGGCCCCGAGCGCGGGGCCGGGGCCGGAGGCGACGGGCAACCAAACTGCAGCAGCTGCAGAGCGGAGGGCAGCAGCAGCTGCCGAGCGGAGGGCAGCAGCAGCTGCAGAGCGGAGGGCAGCAGCAGCTGCCGAGCGGAGGGCAGCAGCAGCTGCAGAGCGGAGGGCAGCAGCAGCTGCCGAGCGGAGGGCAGCAGCAGCTGCAGAGCGGAGGGCAGCAGCAGCTGCCGAGCGGAGGGCAGCAGCAGCTGCAGAGCGGAGGGCAGCAGCAGCTGCCGAGCGGAGGGCAGCAGCAGCTGCAGAGCGGAGGGCAGCAGCAGCTGCCGAGCGGAGGGCAGCAGCAGCTGCCGAGCGGAGGGCAGCAGCAGCTGCAGAGCGGAGGGCAGCAGGAGCTGCAGAGCGGAGGGCAGCAGGAGCTGCAGAGCGGAGGGCAGCAGGAGCTGCAGAGCGGAGGGCAGCAGGAGCTGCAGAGCGGAGGGCAACAGCAGCTGACGAGCGGAGGGCAGCAGCAGCTGCAGAGCGGAGGGCAGCAGGAGCTGCCGAGCGGAGGGCAGCGGCAGCTGCCGAGTGGAGGGCAGCGGCAGCTGCAGAGCGGAGGGCAGCAGGAGCTGCAGAGCGAAGGGCAGCAGGAGCTGCAGAGCGGAGGGCAGCAGAAGCTGCAGAGCGGAGGGCAGCAGCAGCTGCAGAGCGGAGGGCAGCAGCAGCTGCCGAGCGGAGGGCAGCGGGAGCTGCAGAGCGGAGGGCAGCAGCAGCTGCAGAGCGGAGGGCAGCAAGAGCCGGTTTGGGTGTTGGATGTGGAGATGGCGGACGAGGCTTGCACCGATGAGCTGGAATCAAGCCCCATGGAGGGGGAGAATGCCAACCCTGATTCCCCGGACCAAGCGGAAAGGCCCCGAGCGCGGGGCCGGGGCCGGAGGCGACGGGCAACCAAACTGCAGCAGCTGCAGAGCGGAGGGCAGCAGCAGCTGCAGAGCGGAGGGCAGCAGCAGTTGCCGAGTGGAGGGCAGCTGCAGCTGCAGAGCGGAGGGCAGCAGCAGCTGCCGAGCGGAGGGCAGCAGCAGCTGCAGAGCGGAGGGCACCAGCTGCCGAGCGGAGGGCAGCAGCAGCTGCAGAGCGGAGGGCAGCAGCAGCTGCAGAGCGGAGGGCAGCAGGAGCTGCAGAGCGGAGGGCAGCAGCAGCTGCAGAGCGGAGGGCAGCAGCAGCTGCAGAGCGGAGGGCAGCAGCAGCTGCCGAGCGGAGGGCAGCGGGAGCTGCAGAGCGGAGGGCAGCAGCAGCTGCAGAGCGGAGGGCAGCAGCAGCTGCAGAGCGGAGGGCAGCAGCAGCTGCAGAGCGGAGGGCAGCAGCAGCTGCAGAGCGGAGGGCAGCAGCAGCTGCAGAGCGGAGGGCAGCAGGAGCTGCAGAGCGGAGGGCAACGGCAATTGCAGAGCGAAGGGCAGCAGCAGTTGCAGAGCGGAGGGCAGCAGCAGCTGCAGTGCGGAGGGATGGAGCTTGCAAGGCCGTTAGAGGGGGGCATGGAGACGGAGTCTAGCAGGAGGGTCTTGCCGGCGTGTTCGAGTGGAGAGGAGCACCCAGACCCTACATTGACATCCCCGCCCCGCATTCCGTGCGAAACCTGTTATCGCACGTTCACGGAGAGAGGAAAGGCCACACGCCATATGTCGGCCTGCAGGGCAGCGGACGCCCAGCGTCGTGCTCAGGCGCTTGGGTTGACCCGCGACGTCACAGATGACTCGGACGGCGAACCCCCGCCACCACGTGATATCAGTGAAGAGGTATGGGCCGCAGTTCCTACATGGGACTGGGAGTCGTTTTTTGGGATCGAATTGGTGCCAGGGAGAATCATGCGTCGTATCCCACAGCGCGCTAGATTGGGGGTGCTTGATGCACTGTCTTGTGTCCTGAAGCGGCTACAGTTAAAGGCAGCAGACGAGGCGGCGTCCTTGGTCTTTTTGGCCTTCCCTCGTCTTATCTTGGGGATGCCAACTGGGCAAGGCCAGGGGCATAGGGCGGCAATCAGGGAGCGGTTGGAGAAGTTTTGGGTCGGGGAGTGGTGGGAGCTGTTTGAGTTGGCGGTGGCGGTAATGCAACCTGCGGCGCGTCCTTTGTCCTTCACCCCCCCCGAGCATGATCCTGATGCGGTGTGCCTGGCTCGCTGCCGCACAAGGTGCAAAGTGGGAGAATGGAGTCGGGGTTTGACGTGTCTTACTGCCGGTAGCATCGCTCAGCCCTCTCAGCACATGGTGGACGCGCTGCGAGCGAAACACCCATCGAGCGAGACCGCCTTTCCGGAGTGGTTGCAGGAGGAGATAGTTGAGCCTTCCCTTATCCCGCAGCTCTCAGTGGAGGTACTTGGTCAGGCGATCCACTCTGCGGCTAGGGCGTCGGCACCAGGACCGTCGGGGTGGGTGACGGAGCACCTGCGCGACACTTTTCTCTCTGAGCCCGCATACCTGCCTCACCTGCTAGGAGTCTTCACCCAGTGGACCAAGGGAGAGGTAGCGGAGCGCGTGCGACCCTGGCTCACTGCGTCCAACCTTGTGGGCCTGTCGAAGCCGAATGGTGACGTTCGCCCGGTGGCTATAGGCGAGGTGCTCCCCCGCATACTATCTCGGGCCCTATGCATCGTGCTTCGGCCGAAGATGATGTCGCACTTTGCGCCGTGTAACCAGCTAGGAGTCGGATCCAGGTCGGGAGTGGAAGTCCTCGCACATGCCTTTCGTTCTGCCATCTCTACTCACCCGTCATGGTGCGCGCTTCAAATTGATGTGGCGAATGCTTTCAACTCCTTCCATCGGCGGGAAATGTTTGAAGGACTTCGACAGTCGCCTTTTGCGGGTTTGATCCCATTCCTGCGTGTCTTCTACGGCACTCCTAGCGACCTCTACCTCCGTGCGGGCCCCTTCGTCGAAGCTTTGGCTTCAGAGCGAGGATCGAGGCAAGGGGACCCATTGGGGCCGTTTCTGTTCGCGTTCACACAGCAGCTGGTTATGGAGCCCACCAAACAAGAATTCGCCGACCTACTCTTTCTCAGCTACGCCGATGATACGTACATCTTGGGGCCTAGGGAGCGGGTGCTAGCAGCTTATGAGGTCTTGCGGGAACGACTGGGCGGGCTTGGTCTGGAGGTGCAGCCGCATAAGTGCAAGCTTTGGGAGCGAGGGGTGGACCAGGAGGGAGAGGAGAGGACCGAGACCGTCCCGCCCGGCATGCAGCAAACATGGACGGGGCTCACCGTAGTGGGGGTTCCTATTGGGGAGGAGGAGTGGGAGGTGGCCAGCTTGCGAGGCCGGCTGATGCAGCTGCATGCACCTGTCCCTTGGCTTCCTTTGCTCGACCACCCACAGATTGCGTCCCATCTGCTGGCGATCGCAGTGTCAGCGCGCCCGATTTACCTCACAAGGACGATGCCTCCACGGCCTGAGGTTGTGGAGGCTTTCCGCGACTGGGACACGAAGCTTGAGGATTGTTTTGAGCAGCTGTTTCCAGATAGCACCTGGGATCATGATTCGGCAAGGTCGCAGATGGCCCGTCTACAGCTGCACCTTCCAGCCAGACTTGGAGGGTTTGGCATTCGATCTGCAGCTGACCTTAGCCCTCTGTCGTACGCATGTGGTTGGTGCCAGGCAGTGAGCGATGTGGCTCGGATGGGGGTGGCAGGGGAGGAACGGATGTTTGAGGAGTTTTTTCCGCACGCCCGAGGCTACGACCTTGCTGGATCCTTGGTTTGCGAGAGCAGTGGAGCTGCTGCCACAGTCGGTCAGGCAGGAGATGCCACCCCTAGCCTTATGCACCGCTGACCCCCCTGTGCTGCTTTTCCCCACACAACACCGTCGCCTAGCGGTTGAGAGTCTGCAGACTCTTCGGGGTATGGCCCACGACGACGCCACCATGGCCCGTTTGACATCCCTTCAGGGCCCGGGGGCAGGGGCGTGGGTCTCCGCCGTCCCTTCGCACGAAGAGGCTACCTTCACCGCAGCCGAGTGGAGCATCTGTGCGTCCATGCGCCTAGGCCTCCCCATACAGCAGCTGATAGTCGCCGGCAAGTGCGCGTGTGGGTTTGAGTTTGCTGATCCCTCTGACCCGCATCATGCCCTTCGCTGCAAGTACCAGTACGCACCTTCTCGTGTTCACGACGCGGTTAAGTTTGTGGTGGCGAAGATAGCTAAAGGGGCGGGTGGGGTCGTGACCATGGAAGACGCCACGTTGCTGCCAGGGAAGAGGGTGGATGTGGCGGTGCGGAGACTGAGGGAGGGGGAGGAGCATGCGCTGGAGGTTAGTGTGGTGGACCCTATCTCGTTGTCCGCGCAGCACCATGGACAGATTGGTCGCAAGGTGGGTTTTGCCGCTAGAGAGAGGGAAAAGCGGAAGGCGGCGGACTACAAATTGCTTCTGCAGCGACATAGGGGAGTGCAGTTTACACCTCTCATTGCTGAGACATGGGGTTGCCTGGGGGGGAGTTTTGGGCGGTGGCTTAAGAAACAGGGCGACGCGCAGATTGAGGTAGCGAAGACGAAAGGGGCGGCGAGAGCTACGGGGAAAGGTTTCTCGGCTTACTTGCTTGGATCACTTAAAGCGGCCATAGGTGTGGCTTTGCAGCGGGCTCAGGCGCGTGTGATCTTGTTGCGCGCAGCGTCGATGATGAGAGGCCCAGAGGCTGTTTCGGTGGAGCGGGAGGATTTTGAGGAGGAGATGGGATGGGATGCTCCGTGGGCGGATGCGCCCTATTTGGTGGACATGCGGGTTTAGAGGGTGGGTTTAGGTGAGGGGGGTGGGGGGTTTGGTTAGATGGGGCGTATTGTTGGGGTGTCTCGTTGGGGTGTCTCGTTGGGGTGTCTCGTTGGGGGTATCTCGTTGGGGTGTCTTTTGGGGTTCCTTATGTGCTGTTCTACTGGGGTGTTCTTGAGGCTGCGTTTTCCAAAAAAAAAAAAAAAAAAATACACACCACCAAAAAAAAAAAAAAAAAAAAAAAAAAAAAAAAAAAAAATCCGTTCGCAACTCATCAGACAGCTTCAACCTTCCATCGATTCACAAGTTTTTCCATCTTCTGCTTTTCGCGAGCATCGAAGCGCTGCCATTTATGTCGACAGAGAATCTGACTCTTCTTCGAGAGGACGTATTAGCGATTTGAGTTTTCAAGACAATGCTCAAAATGCCATCGAGAGCTCTCCTTGTCAACAAATGCCGTGGATTGCTTCTCCAGCGACAGCCCTTCACATTTAACCCTCTCCCGTTGTCTCGTTTTGTAACCAGGTTGCTGACAAAGGGAGCAGGCTCAGATGTGCCCGTCAGTTTGCACCTCTTGACCTTCTTTCCGAACTTGACAAGGTAATGAACAAAATTGTCGACCCAACTTTGTTGGAGAAGCGGCAGCACGTGCGTGAGCACAGGCAGATGCTTTAGCGAAGCCTCCGGTGCATGTGCGCAAGCCTCGTTGGGACGAGGAAGGCGCAGCAGCATCCGCAGCAGCAGCTGGTGCGCGCTAGAAGCTTATGAGCGCGCACCTGCGCGCACCAGCGTCCGCCGCAGCAGCAGGTGCGCGTTAATAGTTAATGAACGCGCAGGTGTGCGCAGCAGCATCCGCGGCAGCAGCAAGAGATTTATGAGCGCGCAAGCCGCAGCAGATTTCAGCAGCAGGTGCGTTTCGAGCATCGGCAGCGGCCGCATGTGCGCGTGAAGCATCGCGCAGCAGCAGGCGCGTTCGGAAGAACAGCAGCAGCAGGATCATTTGCAGGATTGACAGCAGCAGGTGCTTTCGCAGCATCGACAGCACCGGCACATCTATCAAAATCCCATCCATCAAGTCAAATCTCTCCTATCTTCTCCCTTCGCCGTCCCACCCACATCTCTCCAATCTCATTCCAAGTAGTACATTTTGCGCTTTACCAGCATGGCCACTCACACCGGCGTTCTCGAGGCCTTCGCCCACTCCCTGCGCTCATCCAACGCTAATCTCAGCCGTCCATTCCACGGCAGCAGCAATCTCAGCCGTTTCTGGATCCACGTTGGCGCGGAGGTCGTCTCGCATGCCCTCGTCCGCGTCACGCCCGTCCAAAGCTCCAGATTTCGCAAACTCTTCCGTAGCCTAACTCTTCGAACTCGCCCCTTCCTCACTCCCACTCTTCTCAGTCCCACTCCTCTCACTCCCTCCCACCTCACTCCCTCTCCCCTCACTCCCTATCACCGCACTCCTTGCCTCACTCTGTCCGCCCTTTCTCCACGAGCACTGCAGCACCGCCAGGGTTCCCTTCGTCCCCGTCTGAGCGTCCACCACAGCAGCAGTTACCGCAGCACAAGGACCTCCCCCAGCTGCTGCCTCCCCCTTCTGTGCCGCAACGGCGGGTTGTTATCACAGGTACCCCCTCCACTTAGGGCCGTTACAAGTGATAACATGGGGACCAGCACGTACGCCTGCCCCAGATGCCGCCTCCCCTTCCTGTGCTGCAATGGAGGGTTCTTGTCACAGGTACGCCACCCCGCCGAGACTCCGATTCTGTCTGAACCGTTTCAGGTTATTCGATAACAGCATGGCCTGCCTGCCCCAGATGCCACCTCCCCTGCCACAACTGCTGGCGGTTGTCACGTCACAGGTGGGATATCTGGAAGGCGCCTTTATAGTCCCCACCCTGCGCCCCTCTCAAGTCGAGGGGCTATTCATAATGCCGATTTGGTTCAGTACCCTGCTCATACTCTAATAACTGAACCGGTTTTGCATGGAGTCGGGTCTGAACCATACCGGTTCGTTTTTCCAGTGACCTGTTACTATGGCCCCCATCTCCCCACATCCTCCGCTCTCGCCAAACCCCCCCCCCCTCCTCCCCCCCCCCCCTCCCCCCCCACCCCCCATCATGTGAGCTCTCAGCACTCTTCTCAATAATGCTCCCCAACTTGGAAGCACACACGAGTGTCGTGTTACCTGTGCATCTACCCTTTCCCCCTCTCTCCCTCCTCTTCCGCCTCTCTTCCCCTCCCACCCACCACCATGAGCGCTCTCATCTCAGCACTCGTTTCAATGGCATGCATCAGCTTGGGAGCGCAAGCATGCAGCCTTTGAGAAGCTTTTGATGATTCTCGAAAGTGACTCAAACACACACAACTTATGCACCCACCATCCTTCACCCTGCTCCTATACACCCTCTTCCACCCTCCCCTTCTCCCCCCCCGCCCCTAGCTTCCCTCTCCCTGCTTCCCCTCCCCCTCCACTCCCCCTCCCCCCAACACTTCCTTCCCCCCGCTTCCCCCCACCCACCAGCATGCGAGCTTTCTTTCAGCACACGCTTCAATGACACGCCTCACCTTGGAGTGCACAAGTACCTTGCTTAATACCTGGTGCGCACCTATCTTCCCCCCCTCCCCTTCCCCCCCCCCCTCTTCCCCCCTACCCCCCAACCCAACTCCCCCTCTCCCTTGCCCACCAGCATGCGAGCTCTCAGCACGGGCTTTAACGACACGCCTCACCTTGGGTGCCCTCGTGGCCGTTTGACAAGTCCAGAGATGGCTTCTCCTGTATTCCTTTCCTCCGTCCCTTCCCCTTCCTCATTCCATTTCTGTGCCCCATTCCCCTTGCAAGCCATGCCATTCGTGTGCATGCCCCTATCCCATCCCCCTTCCCCATCCCCCTTCCCCATCCCCCTTCCCCATTACCCTTTAAATGAGGTTCCTCAAACAGAGGCAGTGGTTGTTTCACTTGCACTTTTGCCTCAAAATCAACCAAGATCATCTTCTCGCTTGTACCATAAAAAAAAACTTACTCGGAGGATTTATTTACAAGCAGGCCTACAACAACTCTTACTCTAAACAACAGTTGCTGCCATGCAAAGTCATGGCACTTAACTGGTTGCTAAGTCATGGCACTTAACTGGTTGCAAAGTCATGGCACTTAACTGGTTGGGGCCCCTTGCCCTCGTGCCTGAACACCAAAAGTAACTTCTCGTTTTGAGGCGCCTCACTTATGACGCCTCAAATCAGGAGTGTGGCCCACGCATGTGCTGTCTTTTGAACAGGGTTGACGTCGTCTCCTCCACTCGTTGCTTCAATCTCATATCCGCCTCGCCATCTTTAGCTTACCGCTTTCTCTCCTGGTTAGCCTAGCTTGTGCGTTCAGTATTTGAACCGTGCTTGCTTGCTCATTTCAATTCTCAGATTCAGGCTTGTGCTGATGAGAAACTATTTTTTCTGGCTCTCCAAGAAATGCACTCAACCAGGCTCCTTCCTTTCATGCACTCACCTAGCCCATGGGGTTTGTTTCGTCGTCATAACAAGTGATGCTGGAAATAAGGCCTACGCAGCCCACCTGTCTGCTACCGACAAGAAACGTCTCGGTTTGAGGCGCCTCCCTTTTGATGTGCCTCAGGAATGTGGCCCAAGCACGTGCTGTGGCACAAGCACGTGCTGTGGCTAACACTAGTGAGACTTTGTGCGTGCTATGTGTGCGTGCTATGTGTGCGTGCTATGTGTGCGTGCTATGTGTGCGTGCTATGTGTGCGTGCTATGTGTGCGTGCTATGTGTGCGTGCTATGTGTGCGTGCTATGTGTGCGTGCTATGTGTGAGTGCTATGTGTGCGTGCTATGTGTGCGTGCTATGTGTGCGTGCTATGTGTGCGTGCTATGTGTGCGTGCTATGTGTGCGTGCTATGTGTGCGTGCTATGTGTGCGTATATATGCATGATCGTGTGCATGTTTGTCTACTTCTTGCATGCGTGCATGTGCATTTGTGGATGTGCATGTGCATGGCAGGGAGCGATGGGTCATCTGTTGGGGGCCACAGGAGCGGTGGAAGCAGCTGTTGCTGTGATGGCCCTACACCATGTGAGTGAGGCATTGTATTTTGCATGATGCTCACTTGCACAATACAAGAGCTGGATAGAATGCCATGACATCAGGGCTGCCGGGGTGGTGGAAGCAGCTGTTTGGTGCCATGGCTCTACATCATGTGAGTGTGCTGCCATGGCACTGTTGCTTGACATCATGTGAGTGTGCTGCCATGGCACTGTTGCTTGACATCATGTGAGTGTGCTGCCATGGCACTGTTGCTTGACATCATGTGAGTATAGCACTGTGCGTGCTCACATGCGCAGTATCTCCCGTATCTCCCTCCCTCGCATGCTGCTGTCATGTGAGTGTGGCACTGTATTGTATTGTATTGTATTGTATTGTATTGTATTGTATTGTACGCAATGCTCGCATGCAAAAAAAGGCACTGCAGGGGCGGTAGGTATAAGCAGCTGTTGCGGTCATGGCATGTCACAATCAAAATAAGAAACGGATAGAAAGCACCAAGCTCGGTTTGACTGACCAGTGATGACCAATCTGAGAGGTACTAAACTCACTGAGTACAAGGCGAGAACATGTGTAGGTAAGCGTAGTACAGTAAATCGGTATATCACAAGTGGTTCAGAGCATACACCATGTTCACATGGCACTGCAGGGGCGGTAGGTAGAAGCAGTTGTTGCAGTCATGGCACTGCACCATGTATGTATGGCATTGTGATGGCACAGACAGATGCTCACATGCTCACATGCTCACATGTTCACATGCTCACATGCTCACATGCTCACATACTCACATGCTCACATGCTCACATACTCACTCACTCACATACTCACATGGTCACATGCTCACATACTCACATGCTCACCTGTTCACATGGCATGAGGGCTGCAGGGGCGGTAGAAGCAGGTGTGAGTGTGTTGATATGATTTCAGTCAACGTCAATCTGAGATGTTTTGGAGAATACTCAAAGAAGGCAGTATGAGCCACGTCACCCAAGCCGCCCTAAATCTGTTTTTTGAGAGAGAGAAAAAAAAAACAGATTCACCCCAACCTCCTGGCACCAGGCCACCATGCAGGTTCCAGCCACACACAGTCAACCAATTAGGTGCATCCATTTGCTCTTCCCCTCCTTCCCTACTCTCAACCACACTCCCCATTATAACTTTTTTTATTCCTCCTGCCATCACCTCCCTGGCTCTGACTCTGCTATCCAGTGAAGCTTCTTTCCTACAGTTGTCAATCTCCGTCCATCTGCTCCTCCTGCCTGATCTCCTCTCCCTCGGGTCTCTACTCCCCAACCCTTCCTCTGCTTGCCTCCCCTCGTTCCTTCCCAACCCCTCCTCTGCTTTCCTTCTCCCCCTCCTCTCGGAGAACCCCCCCTTTCCTGCTTCCCCCGCCCCCCACTCTTCAAGGCGTGGTGCTTCCTAACGCAACCACTTAAATTCATAAGTCAACTTAAAATTCCTCTCCAACCCCACCTCTGCTTTGCCTATTCCGACCCAACCCCTCCCCTTCCTGCCCACACCCCGCTTTTCCAGGGCATGTTGCCTCCCAACGTTAACGTCTTTGACTTATGAGTCAACTCAAAGTCACCTTTCCTCCCCCACCTCTCCAAAACCTCCTCTGCTTGCCCCACTCCCTTCCCTCCTCTCCCTTCCCTCCACTCTATTTCTATCCAATACACTCCCCCTCACTCCCCGTTCCCCAACCAAGACATTTCCAGGGCATCGTGCCTCCAAATGTCAACCTCTTCAGCCCGGACCCTGTAATTCAAGGAAGCTTCCTGCCCACAGCAGCAGCAGCACCAAAGCCCATGAGACCTGTCATGAGCAACACCCTTTTCCTTGTCTTCGGCCTCCCGCCCCTATCCTAATCTTTCATAGCACCAGCACCAGCAGCGGCATCAAAGCTGTCATGGCCACCTTTTCCCACTATTATAGCAAGTAAGTTGCGTCTGGAACGGCCTCAGCCCTGCCAAAGTGCTCTTCATGTCTTGTGCTCATGTGTTTCACTTATTACGATTCAAGCTAAATATGTTTTTGCTCGCATATTGCGATATGTGCATCTAGTGTAGTGGTATCATAGTACCCTCCCACGGTACTGACCGGGGTTCGATTCCCCGGATGCGCATTAGACATCTCGTCACCATGATGACGTGCCGGGGTGTTAAGATGATCCATTTCTGCATCCTTCTGAGCTTTTTTTAAGCTACCCTCACCAACTGATAAGTGCATTGCTGCCCAGGGCAGCTGTACTGTTTGTTTTTTCTCCACATCTTCTCTGCTCATTCTATGCTTCCCTCACCTTCTCCTCTTACGTGCACTAAAGCAGCAACTGCAAGTCAACACACCTCAACTTGCACTCTTGCTCCCTTCCCCGAGAAAGGTTGAAGGATACTGTAAATCGGCATTTCTGGGAGCAATGTGGGCCCACCCAACCTTGAGGTGCCTCCAAGCCTCCGCATGTGCTGAGCTGTGCAAACCTTTTGCCCCTCCATGCAGTCTCACTCCTTTTCGTAGCTGGGGCAATGTGCTGCCACCCAACCTCCTCAGCTTCTTCTACTCCCCTGCATCTTTTGCTCCCCTCACCTCCTCCCACATGCACTAAGCAGCATTTGCTACGGTAGTTCCTGCTAAATGCATTTTGGAGTGCATTGCTGGGGGCAATGTGTTGTTGCCACCCAAACTTCTCAGCTTCTTCCACTCCCCTGCTCTTGAGGTGCCTCCAAGCCTCCCCATGTGCTGGGCAAACCTTTTGCCCCTCCATGCAGTCTCACTCCTTTTCATTGCCGGGGGCAATGTGGCCCCACCCAACGTCCTCAGCTTAGGTCTTATCCCAGTCAAGTGTCAAGATGGGCTAGTGTCATTACACCAACTCGGAAAACACATGGAGGACTATCCCTCCTGGTGTCAGCGAAACTGACCAATGTGATCGCGGGAAATCTTCCAATGTGCCCAACATTGACACCAGGCTGGAGCCGCGCTTACACGCGGCTCCAGTTGGTGTCAACCGTATTACACACTTGACACCAACAGTAACTTTTGAGAATTCTCAAAAGTCACTCCGTATTATACACTTGACACCAACAGTAACTTGACACTTGACTGGGATACGACCTTACTCTCTTCCCTCGCTCTTGAGGTGCCACCACCAACGCTTCCCTTATTCACCCCCCTGTTTCTTGCGTGCAAATGCTCTGGTTGGATATTGCGCATCGTGCTTGATGTCTCTGTATCAGGAACCTCCATGCCAGGGCAAAGAAGATCCTAACTCCACTCTGAAAAGCAGGAATTTAAAGCTTTTCACTGTGAGAATTAAGGCTTTTCACAGAGAGATTTAAGGCATGTTGTTAACTATTGTGCTGGCATTTGCATGGTGGTACCCACAGTATCCCCAACAAAGGTGGATGAGGGAATCCAATTTGCTGCCACTTCTAGAGGAAGGCGCATTATTGGGGTGCGTTGCGAACATACCGATTTGATAGAGGAAACTTCGGATACTCACACAAAGGGACCTGAAAAAACGATGAAATCGAAACCGAGACGATTGACATCGCCCACCTGACATTCACCCCTCTCCCGGCCTTTTCCACGCATTCTCCTTCCGTTCACCCCTCATTCCACCTGCCCTTGCACTCACACCTCACAGCATCCGTGCTCAGACCTCGAACCCCCCTATGCTGGAGCCTCTCTCCCTGTGCCCTCACCAACCATTCCCCCTTTCCCCGAGCCCGTCATTCCCCATACACTTACCCCTCATGCCCCTCCATGCTCTTACCTCATTCCCCCTACGCTGACCCCTTTCTTCCCTGCACCCACCCCACATTTCCCCACTGCTAACCCCTCCAATCTTGCCCTGGCACGTTCGTCCCTGATTACCCTAGCCCTCACCCCTCATGCCCCTCTTCAGCACTCACTCATGTTTTTCCTTTTATGCTCACCCAGCAATCCCCTCCCAGCGCTCACCCATCTTGGCTCACCCATGATTGTCCACCTACACTCATCCCTCATCATTAGTTTGAGATGCGCGTTATTCTTTCAACACGCACCCAGCAGTCCTCCCTCCCCCCTCCCCCCCCCCCGCCCCCCCCTCATTGATCTTTTCCTTGTTGCTCACCAATCACTATTCCTAGCATGTGGCGGTTTTCAGTGAGAGCTTTGACTAATCTCGCTACCGGCGGATCTTACGTGCTTTGCCCCAACAAACTTGTTCACCGGGGAAATAGGATTGCAAGCTCGTTAGGGCACGATCAATGGCATGGCAGAAGGTAATGTTCGAGCAGGGTTTCCAGTCTCATCTTGCTGCGCAATATGGCAAATCTTATTGTGCTACATGCGAGCTTCTCTACTAAGTACCAGAGGTCCTTGGGGCAAGATAATTGCAGGGGTACACAGATTGTACGCAACCAGAAACTCGATGCCTTAGATGTTTGCAGATGCCAATTCTCGCCAGCGTTGAATTCTGACTTGAATATATATCAAGATTTCTTGAAGGCACAGGTGCGATTCTTAGTCTTGTGTCATGACTGAGGGATATTTAGCAGCCACTTGTTTTCATAACCTGTGCAGGTCCTGAACAGAGAAGGGCAGTAGGAAAGAGGAGCAGAGAAAGCAAACACATCTTGAGTTCAATCAAGCAGATGAATCCAAAACACATGTATGTTCATTGTTCGCTGGCGGAAAGCGATTGTTTCACACTGACACCAGAAACACGAGCCTTGCACCTTCCCTGTTACTCTGTGGTAAACCTAATCACCACTCTTCTCCACTCCTCTCCACCACTTAGCAACTATTGAGACCTACACCAGCTATTAGCTTCTACCTCTATTCATCTGTGCTCGCTGCTGTCCTTGCTCTCTCACCTTGCCACTGCTCATCCCACTCTTCTTGCCGCTGGTCCTGCCTGGGCACGTGAGCTTGTGGAAGGGCCAGTGCGCCTTTTGGCACTCTCTGCTGCAATACGCCACCTTGCCACAACCACCGCAATTCCTCAGCTTTACACCCCCCCCCCCCCCCTACCCTGTCACATCCCTCAGCACCGCACGGATACCCCTCGTAAGCAGCATGACCAGAAGCTTTTGAAACCAAAGCTTGTGCACTTGCATGGTTCGGCACTGCAGCAATGGCCTTCACAGCAGGATGGGTGGAAGAGGCAGCAGGGGAGGCAGGGAGGTAGCACGGCTCCCCCAGTAGCATCTCTCGCAGACATGCGAGCAGGTTGGTTCCCCCTGGCCATGGCTTCTGATATGCCGGCACTTCCTTCTTCTTGCCCTTCCCCTCTCTGTTGTTGTCATTAGTGCCTCTACCGCCACTACTGCTGGCACAGCTATCCCTGTTGTTGCTGCCGCTGCTGCTGCTACCACCGCCGCCGCCGCCGCTACCACCGCCGCCGCCGCCGCCGCCGCCACCACCGCCGCTGCTGCCACTGCCACCAACACTGTCGGCTTTCGCGAAGTCGGCTAATTAAGCCCACCGACTTCTTCCAAGTCGGTGTCGACACGAAGCCTAGCCAGTCGCACACTTTGCGCACCGGTTAATTAAGTCGGCTTCGCCTAAGCGAGCGTAGGCCTTTACTCGTCAACGTGTACACCTTATAGTACATGGCTAAGTAGGACCTTTCGTATTCTTCTAATGCAATATAAGCATTTATATGTATTTGCTAGAGTCAGTTATATCATTTTACATACACCCTGATAGTCGACACTATTTATTTCCGTTGCGCATCACCTTGCGATCAACCCAGAGCAAGACCCTGACTTATTTCCCCGTATTATTGTAACAACACCCTTGAGATTTTGGTTTCGCCCAATCTTGCCTTCAAGATTCTTCAAGCACACGTACAAACATGTATCCAAAGAAGCGTGTTTTCTTGCTTTGCATATCGTATCACCCTCACTCACACAAAGGCTCCAGTTATTGGTATTTTATGACATGGATTTCAGTTTGTTCACCTATACCTTCGCCTTTCCTTGCTATTCGACAACTTGTTCTGTCCGCCCTCGCTCAAAATGCTCGCCATTTTGCATTTCTGTCTTCTGCTGTGTAGTGATGTTTGTGCATAGTTGCAACCTATATATAACTGAGACCTTAAACCGAAGCGACTCCCTTCGGGAATGAAAGGACAATTTCCCGCCCAAACTCGACATCTGCAACCAGCCAGGATTTGGAGCTACCAAGGTTCCATTTGGTCGTTCCTGGTCAACACGAGAAACGGACCACACCGAACTGAGGTGATCTTAGTACGAAATACAGTTGCTTTTTTCGCAAATGGTGGCAACAGCCAGGATCAGTCTATGAACGCAACAGCTTTCTATCCGCCAGCAGGAACGGAGCATTATTTTGTAGTCGTCAAGGATACGAGGTTCGCGTCCGGGTTGCGAAGGCGCAGTTCGTGCGGCTGTCTGACCGGGTCCACTCCACTTGATGGACCGCTTCAGACGCGGCGCGCTCGCGCTGTGCCTCCTCACATGTTTTGTTTTCTCTCCAGTTCGTAGTGTGATCATCGACCTCTCCCAAGGTTCGTTATATCGGCTCCTTTCGGCCTCTCGTCCCATCATTTTGCTGTCCCATGATTTCGATGTGCCTCGCCCATGTCGCCCATTTCGCCGCTGCATCATTTCGCCGTGCCTCGCCCATGTCGCCCACTCCTCTCAACGTCACCGCATAGCTTAACACTCGCCTCCCTCAGTCCCCGTGGAGAGGCGTCGATTTCCTCCCATCAGCCCAGTGCCGTGGAACGCAAATGCATCTAAAAAAAACGGGCGGGCGGTGTAGCAGATCTGTTAGGGCTGACGAGGCGGTGTAGTGAGTTTGATAGTGCTTGCTTGCATATCTAGTGTCTCTCGCTGCCTCTCGCTTCCCTTTATTTTCTCTGTTTTTTTTCCTCTCTACTCACACCTCCCCCCCCCCCCCCCCCCCCCCCTTTCCCCCACCCCCTCCCCCCTCTCCCCCTTTTCCCTCCCTTTATAACCTTTCCCCGATGTTATTGCCGCTTCGCCTATTCCCCTCGTATTCTCCACCTTCGAGTCGTATTCTCCCTTCACCTTATCAAAATCTCCATCCACCTCTTTCGTGCTGCCCCACCCCCTACGCCCCCCCCACCCCCCCCACCCCCCCCCCCCCCTCCCCCCCCCCCTCCTCCTCCCTCCCCCACCTCTTTCCCCCCGTCTATTGCCCACCCGTCTGCCCCTCACCCGTCTGCTGCCCCCTCACTTGGGTGCGCTCGGCCCACTTGCGCGCAGTGCCCGTTCTGCAGGAGTGCCAGCAGGTGTGGGGGAAGACGTTCGAGGGTTGGAAGGCGGGAGCCACGTGTGGGCCATATGGGCTGACGCCACATGCGGAGAACATCACGTGCAACGAGCAAGGCATGATCAATGCTATGTATGTGATGCATGGGGCATGGGGCGTTGGAGGGAAGCATGGCGCATGAATCATGATAGTGAAGCATGGGGCATGGGAGCGAAGCATGGGGCATGTATTGGGTTAGGCACTTGGCCTGGACCCAGACCCATCAGCACTGACGGGACCCTGCAGGGCTGGACAGACCGTTTTCACACGAGCCCCAACCTAGGCCTGCTAGTGAAATTATTCAGTGGTGAGATGAAAGTAGCAACCGCTGTTCAAATTAGTTGCTTCCAAAGTACCTTGGTTATGCGCGAACGCTTTGCATCGGCTGGTGCCCCACTGCAGGAATTTCAACCTTTGACACGCCACTAGGACCCCCTGCTCCGGGCTGCAATAGGCCTGTGACAGGCCGCCCATGCATAGCCAGTGACACGCGTTTTACTTGTGCTATAGTCGCTCATCTAGTTCTGTTATCGCTGGCACGTTGTGCGAGAGACCTGCACAGACCTGGCTTCAAACGTGCAGTTTTGTGACAGGCTGCGGGTTGGGGCTTGTCATGGAAATGGAAAGAATTGCGGCAGCATTGGAAAGCAGAGAACTGAAAGCGTGGCTTTCCAGAATGAGAATCTGTGAAGGAATAAAAGCCCACTTTCTCTGGTGATATTCACCACCTGCTAAAGAAAGAGCCGCTGTGAAATGTTCTCCTGTATCTTTCTTTCAATTCAGCTCTCCGCTCCTGTTTATGGCCTACCCATATGTGCATATTCCAGAGTCCTGACGTATATGGGTCTTAAAGGACACCTTCCGGATACATTGGGGAATCTCACCAGCCTGACTCGCCTGTATGTGAGCACTAACGAGTCTGTCATTGGTAGCTGAACTTGAATGGAAGGGTGTATGCACAGAGCAACCGTATAACCACAGTTACAGTGCTTGCGTCAGTGGTTGCATGCAGCGATAACAAACACAGGAGCATTTTACCGTGGTACAGTGCTCACTTGTACCGTTTTTTACTTGCCTCCGCCTGTTGATGAGTTGTGGATAGGAGAGCACAGCCTACAGAAAAATGTGTACACATCTGACCAGTTCAGTTCAGGCTTCTATGCATGATTTCTATCATGCTCCATCAGTCCTCCACCTTGCCATCCATGCGAGCCCCTTCACAACACACCAGGTCTTTGGGTTCTAACGCATTGATGGGGCCCATTCCTTCAACGTTTGGCAGCTTGAGCAACCTCCAAAAACTGTTAGTTGCGAGAACTTTTGTTTTCCAGCAACTGCTGTTATCTGAATAGAAAAACTTAAATGAAAGAGCTGTTCGGTGCAAGGATGAATGCACGATGGCAATTTTACTGCCAGTAGGTGCGTGAGCTTTTTCCTGCCAGTTAAAACTGTTAGCTGGGATTGTTTTATTTGCAACAACCAGCTATTCGCAACAACAATAAAGTTGAAACATCTATAATCTGAAAGTAGACGCGAGCAACGGTCGATCTCGAACATGTTTGATGCGAACTCTTTCGAACATCTGTCTTAGTCAAACCTCGAACAGTGTGTCCCGAACCGAACATGTTCAAGTTCAAGTGTCTGGTGGTAAGTCACCTCGAACAGTCGAACAAGTTCGGGTCGGACATGTAATTGAACCAAACCTTTTTTTGCAAAAGAAAGTGTTTCTGCTCATGTATAGGTGCAAAAGCTGCCAGCTGCAGATTGTTTCGTACAATGTAGGCATTTGCAGTGGTCAGCTCACCAGGAACCGAGAAATGTCCCAGTTGGGGTCGTGATAACCTAGGCAAGCCAAGCCCTGTCAGCACACTCAAAACAAGAGTTTGCTCATTTACCTGACTTGTGTATACGTGAGAATTAACGAGCCTGGCATGGGTAGCAGAATGGAAGGGTGTATGCATGCACAGAACAACCGTGTTCGCACGGTTCCAACGATTGCATGGGTGGATGGCTGTAGCGATAACATACACAGGAACAGTCTACTTGTTCCATCGTACGCTTGTCTCCACTTGTCAATTAGTTGTGGAGAGCACTGCCTAAAGCCATATGTGTAGACATCAAATCAGACCACGCTTTTATGCGCGATTTCTGACATGCTCCATCAGTCCCCCACCTTGCCATCCATGTGAACCCCTTCCCATCACACCAGGTCTCTGGGTCAAAACATGTTGGCAGGGTCCATTCCTTCGACCTTTGTCAACCTAACCAACCTGTCATACCTGTTAGTTGCAAATAGTATTATTTTCCAGAAACTGCTGTTCTCTTCAAGAAATGTTTGTTGAAGGAGCTGTTTGGTGCATGTTTGGCTGTCATTAGTGTGAGCTGTTAAAGGTAAGAACTGTTAGCTGTGAATGTTTAAATTGCACGAACCAAGCATCTGTTGGTTGCATGAACTGCTAATTGCGACAGCATTCAGTCGGAACAATTATTAGTTGCAATGCAAGAACTGCTGGCTGCAAATTGTTAGTTGTATACAGTACACTGCACGCATGAGAATTGACCATCTCACCAGTAGCTAAAAAACGCCTCGGGTGCCATGTCAGGACACTTACAACAAGAATTTTGCTCATGTTTGTCGTGTGATTCATTGACCAAACATGCTAAAAACATCCTGCATCCCTCCCTCCCTGCTTTTCCCCTTCCTCCCTCTGCCTCTCCCTCCTTTCTCCACTCCTTTTTTGCGTCGTCAGAAGCCTTGGTTTCAATGTTTATATGAACGGCTCCTTTCCGGAGTACATTGGCAGCCTGGAAATGCTCGAAGATTTGTAAGTGATTAGTTTCCGAGGATGTGACCGTTTGCATTGTGCACGTGTGCTGTTGTCCTAGCAGCGATCCGACTTATCTGCAAGAGAATTAAGCTCTTGTATGCAGGCTGCATAGAGGTTGCACACATTGGATTATATGGCAATAAGACCACTGCAAGGGTTGAAGTGCAGCTGTGCTAGCCTAGACATGAGCAACGAGGCTAGTGATTTACTCGACTCGTTCTTATTACTCGTTTTGGGCAAGTAACGAGTCGGCCTTTTCAGGAAAATTACCCGCACCAGTCGGATCGAGTATCACTTTTGAGTAAATGATTTCTCGCAGTTAACTCGTTTCTCAAAACGTGTAATTTATTACTCGGTTTTGACACCTGTTTGGCTCAAAATCAGTCGAGTATTACTTTCTCCTAAACGAGTACTTCATTACTCATTCTGAGTAATGAATTACCCATTTTTTTGCACGAGTAACTAGTCGGGACTCGGGTCTAGGGTCAAAATTACTTGGACGAGTAATACTCGACTCGACTTGTTTCCAAAACGAGTCGGGTGAAAACGAGTCGAGTATTACTCGACTTGGCTTTTGCTCATGCCTATGCTAGCCCAACTATATATCTCCAGGAAGGGCTGCTGGGGCTGAAGAGGATGGAAGGTGAAGGACAAAAATGAGGTTATGAGGACAATGAGCATTCATGGGAAATAGGGGCACTGTGGGGTGGGGGTGATATGCGGACAGGTCATTACGAGCCGCTCATGGAGAAAGAGGGAGGGCACATGTCTGTCAACAATTTGCTCTGTTTTGGAAGGGACAGAATGCGTGATAGATCCACATTAGTCACCTGCTTGGCTCATTACGTGCCGCTCATGATGAGCCACCCCTGGCTGGATGTTGTTTGTTTGTTTATCCACATAATTACGTATGGTTATATTCACTGTTCAGGAGTCCAGGGTTCGAATCCATGTACGGCCCTGGTGAAATTGCCCATTCCGTTAAGCACCCTCGCAGATTAGCTTGTCATCTCAGTTTTCATTGGGTCTTGGTTGTTGCTGTTCTGAGTTCATTTCAGTAAGTGTTGAAGAGCTTAACATCCACTGTGGAAGTCTTTCAGTAGTTCATTTACAAATACGCACACACACACGCGCGTGCGAGCACACACACACGGCGGTTCTGTAACGGTTGGGCAGAAAATTCACTGACATCCTTCGATGCCACCTTGCTTCCCAACTCCTTGTGTCACTTCTCCCATCCCAATGCCAGAGACGTAGCTTCGTTGCGGCTAACTGGGTCGATTCCATCCACCATTGGCAGACTCACGAAATTAACCACTCTGTGATTTTGGCAAAAATGATTACATCAGTGTTATATTAGTCTGGATTTCTCTTTTTAAAAAAGGGTTGATTCTGTTTGATAACATAATTGTATATTGACCCAAAGACCATATACTTATTAAAGGGTTATTATGTTTAGGTGTGGTAAGTCTGGAGGTAAAATCAAGAGGTTTGCTAATAAGGACGATAAAAATCCTCAAAAATATAACTTGGCAATTACCTCATGTTTCCAGGTTTGTTACAATTTGTAGTCAATGTTGCTTTTAGTTGGATCAACTCAATTTCTCAAGCAGTGATTGGCGTTGATCTATAAACTCACTTAAGCCTATTCTTTCCCTTTCCCTTGATCTCTTCAGGGATATCTTTGCAACTCGAATGAATGGCACCATTCCAGATTCGATTGGCAAGCTTATAAAATTAACTGGGTTGTAAGCGCGCACTTGCTTTCCCTGTCAGTTCCATCATGTGTAGTACACCACAGGCATGATCAACAGTTGGAGCCTGGTTACGCCTGCACTCAATTTAACCCACACCGTGTGGGCCCCTCACAAAGGACTGGCCCGGCTGTCGCAACAGGCCTACTATATGGGGCCTGCTTACTTTCAATTAGTTTGTCACAAAGTCGGTCTGGAAGTTCATTGACTTGGCATCTCAATCTTGAGTAAACGCCGTTTTTTTTACCAACGCTGGAAAATACCCTTGGTGCTAAACCGGCATCAATTCGCCAAAAGTGTTCTTGAAAGAGCCCACATGTGCAGCAATCGTGCCACCTTGCTCACCTGCACAGGATAACATAACTCCTGGAAATCGAGCCTGACGTCGGTGAGCTGAGAGTGTGAGGAGGAAGAGATGGGTGTGAGCAGGAGAGGGCTGGCACGGCAGGGAGCCTTGGATTATAGCACTTCTCCAGCTCGGATCATGGCACTCCAGCTCGGATCATGGCACCATGTTGATTGAGTTGAAGGACAGCACTGGGGTGCCCTTGAGACTCGCTGACCAGCGTGATGGAGTTGAGGACATTAAGACCAAGGGCAACGGCTGCCCTCTCTCCCTCCTTTCCTGCCTCCCCCTCCCGCACACGTCTCTCCCACACACGTCTCTCCCACACACTTCTCTCACACACTCTTTTTGCCGCAGCCACATTTCAGGTACCAACTTCTCTGGGCACCTCCCTCCTTCCATGGGAAGCCTCACCAATCTCTTTGCCCTGTATGCTCCTTTGCGCTGTATGATGTATTGTGCTCTATGACGTGTTGGCACCCACACAGTGTGCTCCGTCCTCTACCATGGCTGAGAAGTTTCACATTTTGCTATCACACTTCAATCAACACTCGTAGTACACACTGTGTAAGGACGAATGGTGATTCAGCATTAGCAAGCGTAACCAACTATGAGTAACCAAGGATTGATGAGCATTGGTCACAACGTTCTGTTCGTCTGCAGGAAGCTGGATGGCACGTCACTCACATGCCCGCCAAGTGGTACCAGCTGTGAGGCCCAGCAGAACCTTCACAGTGCCTTCTGCAAGACTTGCCCAGATTTCTGCTCCACCTGCATCGCACCGCCTCCAGGTATGGCAACACCTGCAGGTATGGCAGCACCTACAGCTATGGCAAAACCTGCATGTATGGCAGCACGTACAGGTACGGCAGCATCTGCAGGTATGACCATCTTTTTCAATATCTTGCCTCGGATATTTTTTTTACGTCATGTGTTTTGCATCACAATACACAATTGAGCGGGGTTTACTCAAGATGGCCAATTACATTCATCTGTTTCGCTCAATGCTGCTATTGTGCCTGCAACGTCTGCCTTCCACCTCCCCACTGCACATCTGTACCTGCAGCACCCCCATCAGCAGCCAACCCTGCACCTGCGCCCTCTCAATCGCAAGGGGGTCTGTCCACAGCAGCCATTGCCGGCATTGCTGTTGCTGCTGTGGCTGCTCTCCTGCTGGCAGTGCTGGTCGGTGCACTGCTGTGGCGGAGGCACAGCCAGGCAAAGGCATTCTCGAGGGCTGCCCCTGCAAGCGAGGAGGACAGCAAGGGTGCGACTCCCTTCCCACTTCCGTCATCTCCTCTCCTCCAATCCCCTTCGCTTCCATTTCTTTATCTCGCGCTCCCTCTCTCACCGCCCCTTTCTTATCACTCCCCTGTCTCCCTCCCTGTCTCCCAGTTGATTCTTCCCAACAACTTCATCTGTCTCATATTTCCACAATTCCAACCGTCCATTCCCTCCATCTCCCATCCGTTCGATGCGTCCATCATCTCCTCCCACTCACCTGTTTAAAGATCTCTCAGCACTTTCTTTTGTTTGTTTTGTGATCGCTGATGCACACACACACGAAGGCACTCTCAAAGGCTGCCGCTCCAACCACGGAAGACGGCAAGGGTGCGACTCTCTTCCGAGATTCGCCATCTCCTCTCTCTTTCTCCTCTCTCTATAACATAGCCATTTGTTTGTCTTCCTAATCCCAACAACAACTCACACTTGAGTTCTTGCTATGCTATCCGTCTAGTCCTTCTAACGTTGCCCTTACATATACTCCTTAGTAGTTACTTTTCACGTTGTCCCACACATCCCCTGAAACAATCACCAGCCGTGGTTCTAGAGAACACAGAAGCAGCATTTGCTGCAGCAGCCGCGGCAGCAGCAGCAACAGCAGCAGTAGGGAGTGGGGAGGAAGGGGTGGTGGTAAAGTTGGAGGCGGCTCAGGCGGATGTGTGTGGGGAGTATTCCCTGGAGGACATGGCAGCAGCCACGGGGGAGTGGGCGGAGCGCAACAGGATTGGCAGCGGCAGCTTTGGCGACGTGTACAGAGGCGTGAACCCGCACGGTGGGAGCGAGGTGTGGGCAGTGAAGCGCGCTCGAGTACTCACCAACGACTTCCAGAGAGAGGTGACCCGTGTGCTCCCTGTGTTCCCGTTGTGTGCTCCTCGTGTGTGCTCCCTGTGTTCCCGTTGTGTGCTCCTCGTGTGTGCTCCCTGTGTTCTTGTTGTGTGCTCCTCGTGTGTGCTCCCTGTGTTCCCGTTGTGTGCTCCTCATGTGTGCTCCCTGTGTTCCCGTTGTGTGCTCCTCGTGTGTGCTCCCTGTGTTCCCGTTGTGTGCTCCTCGTGTGTGCTCCCTGTGTTCCCGTTGTGTGCTCCTCGTGTGTGCTCCCTGTGTTCCCGTTGTGTGCTCCCCGTGTTGCAATCTACCATGCCTCTCCAAACTGACAACCCCCTACCACTTGCAGGTGAGGGAGATGGCATCGAAGCACCACCCGAACCTGGTGCGGCTGCTGGGCTACTGCATCGCGTTTGACCCGGCAACACGCACCATGGAGCAGGTGCTCGTGTACGAGTTCATGTGCTGTCACTGTGCATCCCCTCCGGTCACCAGCCCATTCATCTCGAGTATGCCATTGTTGTTGCTGCTGCCATGGAGCAGGTGCTCGTGTACGAGTTCATGCCCAACCACGACCTCGACGCCTGGATCGCACCCGGTGCCGCCACCCCTCTCTCCCTGCGCCAGCGAGTGGACATCCTGATCGGCGTGGCCAAGGGGCTGCAGTACCTGCATGACTTTGGCATCGTGCATCGCGACATCAAGCCCGCCAACATCCTCCTCAGCGCCACCATGCAGGCATGCTCACAGCGATCCCTGCTCTCGACAATCCTGCTCCCGCCAATCCCTGTTCACCGCAATCCCTGTTCACCGCAAACCCCTCCACACTCTGTGTTGCCGTTCTATCATTATCACTCGCACTTCGTTGCACCCAATTTTATTCCTCTCCGCAACCTTGAACCACAATATGGTGCTGTCACTGTGCTGCCACTCCAGTCACCAGGCCCTTCGGATTTTGTATGCCATTGTTGTTGCTGCTACCTTGGTGGTGTGAGTTACGGCATTTCGTTCCACCCTGCCTTATTGCTACGTTCAGTTCAGTCTTGAAGATGCCACTGCTTCTCCTGCCATTGTGGTGTGAGTGACGGCATTTCGTTCCACCCTGCCTTATTGCTACGTTCAGTCATTCACTCTTGAAGATGCCACTGCTTCTCCTGCCATTGTGGTGTGAGTGACGGCATTTCGTTCCACCCTGCCTTATTGCTACGTTCAGTCATTCATTCTTGAAGATGCCACTGCTTCTCCTGCCATTGTGGTGTGAGTGGCGGCAGGCCAAGATAGCTGATTTCGGGCTGGTGAAGCTGAGTGGCGGCACGGCGGCGGGCACAACCGTGGCAGCCACACGAGTGATGGGCACACCGGGCTTTGTGGACCCTGCCTACTGCAAGTCACACAAGGCCACCCCCATGGCCGATGTGTACAGGTGAGGGGAGGCAACCCCTACGGCTCATGGAATGGGTGAAGAAAGATAACTGATGTGAGCCGTTGCAATGGGCTACATTGCGGATTGTAGAGCACGTGAGAGGGCAGTGAAACGTGACTAGGACACCAATTGCAAAGCGGATTGTCCGTGCCTTGTCATCATCTTCACTACAGAAACGGTTTTTTCAAGTTCTGTTTTTGTTTGCTTTGTGATGGCAGCTTTGGGGTGGTGATGCTGGTGGTGATCACGGGGCGCAAGGCAGTGCAAGAGGCAGAGGATGGCCATGTGAACCTCAAGCAATGGGTGAGGCACGAGGGGAGCAATGGGTGAGGCATGAGGCACGAGGAGAGCAGTAGGTGAGGCACAAGGGGAGCAATGCACAATCTGAGGCCAGATGCTTCGTGAGACTGTCTGATCTTACCACCACAGCCCGTACACAGCATTGCAGCTGCATTCACACAGCCTCCCTCCTCCCATGCGTGCAGGTGGAGCCACTGGTGGCATCCAATTCAGTCACAGCCTTGAGAGACCCTTCCTTGGACGCCCCGGATGACATTCTGCTGCGCCTCGCCCGCCTGGCTCTCTCCTGCACCGCCATGCCCACGGCCTCGCGCCCCTCCATGGGCAAGGTGCTGGGGGAGCTGGTGGCGGTGAGGGGGGAGATAGTGGGCGAGGAGGTGGACAAGGTGGCATCGCGCATCGACAGCGAGATTGACACGTCCAGTGATCTCGACTTCAATGCTTCCATTGCCCGTGCTCACCAGATTGCCATGCAGAGCGGCTCCTCTGATACTGTCTGAGCCATGGTTTTACAGCGTCTTCCAGACGCACTTGGCCTTGCGTACAAACAGTATCTGGTTGAAACGGGGGAAAGGGATGGAAAAGGACTCCAAACAGCACCATGATAGGACATCAAAATTACATATAGCATGTGCTCTTGCACATAAACACCAGAAACGACAGCTGGGTTCATTCGTCCTCGCAGTCTTCGGATAACGCTTGCCTCAAAGCGTACCTCAGTCTGGAGGCACGTTGCTTTCCAGGTTTTCCCATCCGCCTCGTGGCACGCTGGTTTGCTTGAGTTTTATTTTCAATCAAATGAGTTCTTGCTTTTGCCAAAAGCATTCAACCCTTTTCCTGTTTCACAAATCCTCCTTTTCTTCATGCTATACTAAATGAACCCCGCTAATCTTTAGCGGATTTAGAGTTTAGGGGCCATAAGCGGGAGGAGAGGCTTCATAAGATGTGGTCACATTTCGTCCTTCCCACTCTCTCCCCTACACTTGTTCTTCGAATAACTCACGCCTTCTTCACGGTTGCTGTCATGCAGTCAGTCATCTGCCGTTTTAGATATCGACATTTGCCATCGTTTGAGTCGAACTGCTTTTTTGGGTTGCGTAGCAACCTTATACATTTGGTTTCACTTTTGGGAACTTACAGTGAACAGTGTTTTTTCCTGACCGTTTGGGAAAAAAAATACCGTATTCTCCCGGACATAGCACCCTAGGGTATAGCTAAAAATACAGGGAAAAAATGGGGGGGGGTCTCCTCATAGGAAAAAAATACATAATACCCGGGTCTTCACATATGGTATATTTTAGTGTTAGTGTTTATTTAATTAGACAATGTGGGTGTTTTGATTTTCATTTTAACATCACTGTCTGAGGCGCGAATGTGGGTGCCCACGAAAATGTCAGATTTATATGACATAGATACTGTAGGCTATAGTGGGGTAGCACATATGGGGTATAGTTTTCCTAAGGTTTGTATTTGTACCCCAACTTTCCCTTAGTCATTTCATTCCTTGTTTATTTCACATGGTATAGAGCAGGTTCCCCTGTGGGAACTGTTCCTAGGGCCCACCAACTGAATTTTTTTTTTTCCTGCCCGGCGATCGAGTCGCCCCATCCCGAGGCGCGCCCTGTGTGCCGCTCTCCCCTTAGCGACCCGTCGCGCCGCCCTTGGCGGCCCACCCTCTCTCACGGCCCCTAGCGACCCCGTCGCCGCCCCCTAGCGGCCCGTCGCGCCGCCCTGCACAGCCAGTCGCGCCGCCCTCAGCGGCCCCTTGCGGCCCTCCCTCTCGCGGCCCCGTCGCCGTCGTTCGCGGACCCCCCCCCCCCGCCGCCCTTAACGGCTGCGTCGCAGCCCGTCGCGGCCCTGCAGCCGCTCCTCGCGGCCTCGTCGCCGCCCTCTCGCGGCTGCAGTAGCGCGTGCTGCTGCTGCCGCCTCCGCTGCTGCAGTGATCGCTGCCGCCGCTGCTACCGTGGCGGCTGCCGCCACTGCTGTCGTCACAGCTGCCGCGGCTACTGCTGAGACAGCCGCCGCCGCCGCCGCCGCTGCTACCGTGATTGCGCCCCCGCCGCCTCTTCTCAGTGGCCCCGCCGCCTCCTCCCAGCGGCCCCGGACGCAGCCCTCTCAGCGGCCCCGCCGAGCCGCTCAGCAGCCGAGCCGCCCAGCAGCCGAGCCGCCCAACAGCCGCGCCGCCGAGCCGCCCAGCAGCCGAGCCGCCAAGCTGCCCAGCAACAGAGCTGCTGAACTGCAAAGCAGCCGAGCCGCCGAGCCGCCCAGCAGCCACGCCACCGAGCCGCCCTGCAGCCGAGCCACCCGAGCCGCCCGGCAGCCGAGCCGCCCAGAAGCCGAGCCGCCGAGCCGCCCAGCAGCCGACCCGCCGAGCCGCCCAGCAGCCGAGCCGCCGAGCCGCCCAGCAGCCGTGCCGCCGAGCCGCCCTGCAGCCGAGCCGCCGAGCAGCCGAGCCGCCGAGCCGCCCTGCAACCGAGCCACCCGAGCCGCCCTGTCCGGTAAGAGCAGCGCCTCTTTCACAGCACTGCCCTCACCCTACTGTTTGCGCTGCTAGTCTACTGCTGTCATGGCTACCCCTAGTGTCCTCGCTTTTGACGCTGAGGGTCGGGCCATTGACTTTGACGTCTGGATAGATGACCTGCAGCTTTTCTTACAGTGCGACAGAGCAGACGGCCTCTCCCTCTTTGACCTCACTTCTGGTGCCTCCCCTGCCCCCGCTGCTGATGCTGACGCCACTGTTCGCTCACAGTGGGCCACGCGCGATGCTGCTGCACGTCTTGCTGTGCGTCGCCACCTGCCTACCTCTGAGCGCGCACACTTTAGCCAGTACAAGAGTGCTCACACCTTGTACGACGCTGTCGTTGCGCGCTACTCCTCCCCTGCCACTGCTGCACTGAGCCGCCTCATGCTACCGTACCTCTTCCCTGACCTTGCTGCCTTTCCCACAGTCGCTGACCTCATTACGCACCTCCGCACTAGTGACACTCGCTACCGCGCTGCCCTTCCTGCTGAGTTCTGCGCCAAGAACCCCCCCCCCATGTACATCACCCTCTACTACATAGTCACCCGGCTCCCTGACTCCCTTCGCGTAGTCAAGGACCACTTCCTCTCAGTTTGCCCCACCACTCTCACCGTTGATCTCCTCGAGAAGGCCCTCCTAGCAGCAGAAAAGAGCATAGTAGCTGTAGGAGCCTCTCGTGGTGACCCTCGCACCCCCGTCTTTGAGGGGTGTTCCCCCTCCCCCCTTTTGCCCTCTGTTGCCTCTGCTGCTGCGGCCCACCTCGTTGGGCTTGATTCGGTCGGTGCGGCGTCTACCCCTAGTGGGAGACGCCGCCCTGGCAAGGGCAAGGGGGGCAGGGGCACTGGAGGAGCTAGCGGGGGCGGTGGAGGCGGCGGTGGAGGCGGTGGAGGGGGTGGGAGTGCCGGAGGGGGTGGTGGCGGGGGTGGAGGGGTCGGTGGCGGCAGTGGAGGCGGAGGCGGCGGCGGCGGTGGCGGTGGGAGCGGAGGTGGCGGCGGTGGAGGAGGCGGCGGCGGAGGAGGTGGAGCGGGTCGGGGTGGTGCTACGCAGAGGGTCGGCTCCGGTGGTGGTCAGCGCCAGCAGCAGCAGCAGCAGCAGCAGCAGCGCACTCGTGACATCCCCCCCCCTCAGCAGCTCCGTGAGTGGTACGCTGCACGCCAGCGGGGTGGGGGTACTGGTCCGTGCACCTACGTCCTACGCACCGGCGACCGCGCGGGTGAGCAGTGCTGGGGTGCGCACTCCACCCAGCGCTGCTTTGGCCGCCTGACGGACGCTTGGCGTCACCAGTTCCCTGAGGCCACTGAGATCCCCCGCTGGGGTGAGCTGTCTAGGGCGGGTGTAGCTGTCTTTGACCTTGACTTTGATGCTATTCTTGCTGCCATGTATACTGTGACTATTAGTGATGAGGCTGACTGTTACCGGTGCTTTCCGCCCGACCCGGGCATTGAGTCTGCTGCTCTAGGTACTGGTGAGGCTGCTGCTCTAGGTGCTAGCGAGGCTGCTGCTCTAGGTGCGTCTGCTCCCTCAGGTACTGGTGAGTCTGCTCTCTCAGGTTCTGCGTCGGCTTCGGCCTCCCACACCTTCACCCTTGACTCGGGGGCTTCTCGCTCCTTCTTTCGAGACCGCACCACACTCACGCCGCTTGGCCGGCCAGTTGCAGTCTCTCTGGCAGACCCCTCTGGGGGTCCTGTCCTTGCTCACTTCTCCACTGTCCTCCCGTGCCCGGCGGCCCCCTCTGGCACCCTGTCTGGTCTTTACCTCCCCTCGTTCTCTACGAACTTGGTGAGTGGTGCTGACCTACAGGATGCGGGGGTTCACCAGTTCACTCCTGCGAGTCAGCGGGTGACCCACTGCACGGACGCTCGGACAGGCCGACACCTGGCCACGTTTACACGTCGGCCGGGGTCGAGCCTGTACACACTGACCACTGCGTCTCCTCCAGTCACTGCGTCTGGTCAGGTAGCTGCGTCGGGTCAGGTGTTTGCTGCAGCGTCCAGGTCTGGTCCTGAGTCTGCCCCCTGCTCGTGTCGCCTCCTGTCTCACGAGACTCTCCTCTGGCACCACCGCCTTGGTCACCCCTCCCTGCTTCGTCTCCGGAGCATGGCCTCCCGTGTCCTTGTCTCAGGTCTTCCCCGGTCCCTCCCTCCCCTTCCTCCGGGGCCTGGCCCTACCTGCGTCCCCTGTGTCGAGGGACGGCAGCGGGCTGCCCCTCACTCCTCCCAGTTTCCTCCGACAGAGGCCCCGCTGCAGACGCTTCACATGGACGTGTGGGGCCCGGCCCGCGTCCGTGGACAGGGTCACGAACGCTACTTCCTGCTGGTGGTTGACGACTACTCGCGTTACACCACAGTCTTCCCCTTGCGCAGCAAGGGTGATGTCACTGCGGTGTTGATCGACTGGATCCGCGCAGCTAGTCTCCAGCTCAGGCAGAGCTTCGGCTCGGACTTTCCTGTTCTGCGTCTGCACTCTGACAGAGGCGGAGAGTTCTCCTCTGGCCTTCTGCGAGCCTACTGTCGTGCACGAGGCATCCGCCAGACCTTCACGCTTCCGGACTCTCCACAGCAAAATGGGATTGCTGAGCGCCGCATTGGCATGGTCATGGACGTCGCCCGTACGTCCATGATGCATGCGGCTGCCCCACATTTTCTGTGGCCGTTTGCGGTTAGGTACGCGGCGCATCAGATCAACCTTCAGCCCAGGGTCTCCATGCCGGAGACCTCCCCAGCCTTGCTGTGGACGGGGAAGGTTGGCGATGCGTCTGCGTTCCGTGTCTGGGGATCTCGGGCGTTTGTCCGCGACTTGTCTGCGGACAAGCTGTCCCCTCGTGCTGCTCCTTGCGTCTTCCTGGGTTTCCCCCCTGACGCCCCAGGGTGGCAGTTCTACCACCCCACCTCTCGCCGTGTTCTGTCCTCCCAGGACGTCACGTTCGACGAGTCGGTCCCCTACTACCGCCTCTTCCCCTACCGCACTCCGTCCCTCCCCCCGCCACCGCTCTTTCTTGTACCAGGTCCCCCCCCGGTAGACCCCCTCCCCCCTCAGGGTCCTGCCCCTTCAGGTGTGTCCCAGGTAGACGCTGTTGAGCCTGTCGAGGTCGCTGGTGACTCTGGTGCTGCTGAGGGTGCTGAGCCTGCGGGTGCTGACTCTGGGGGTGCTGAGCGTGTGGGTGCTGACTCTGGGAGTGCTGAGCGTGTGGGTGCTACGCCTGGAGGTGCTGAGCCTGGGGGTGCTGCGTCTTGGGGTGCTGAGCCTGGGGGTGCTACGCCTGGAGGTACTGAGCCTGGGGGTGCTACGCCTGGTGGTGCTTTGCCTGGCGGTTCTCCGGGTGCTCCTTCTCGCCGGGAGCCACTCCCTCCCCAGGAGCTACGTGAGTGGTTTGCCCGGCACTGGAGGCGAGCTGCTGGAGCTGGAGGTGCTGCGGGTACTGGGGGTTCTGTTGCTGCTGAGAGAGCTGGTGCCACGGGTCCCGGAGGTGCTCGTACTGGGAGTACTGGAGCTGCTGGACCTGAGGGTACTTCTGGAGCTGGAGTTGCTGCGGGTGTTGGCGCGGAGGCTACTGCTGTCGGTCCTGGAGGCGGTCCTGCTGTGGGTTCTGCTGGTGCTGTTGGAGGTACTGGAGCTGGAGGTGCTGGAGCTGGAGGTGCTGCTGGCGCTGGTGCTGCCGCTGGGGGTACTGGTGCTGTCCCCGCTGTGTCTGGAGTTGCCGTGCGGCCTCGGCCGTACTTCGTTCCGCTCCTTTAGCAGGTTCTTGGTCTCCCGCCTTCTACTTGTCCTCCTCCTCCCTTAGAGTGTCCACAGCCTGTCCCGTCGCAGTTACAGTTACAGCCGGCCTCCCCACTACCTGCTCCGTCTCCCTACACTGGTCCTACTGGAGGTCTTGCTGAGCGTCGTGAGCCTGCGTCTCGCCCTGTGTCGCCTGTCCGTGCTGCTCGCACTAGTGGTCGCGGTTCGCGTCAGCGTCCTCCTCCTGTCCCTGGCACGCACCGGATGTCTCTGCGTCCGTCCACTGCTCCTCTGCGTGCCCCTTTGCCTTCCCCTCCTGAGTGTTCTCTTCCTGCTCTTGCCGACCCGGAGTCGGACTCTCTTCGTGCTGCCAGTCCTACTGTCACGCGTCTCCTTGCTACTGCTGTCACTGACCCTTCCTTTGAGTCCACTGCTGCGTCTGCCCTAGTTGCTGAGCTCGTCGACTTTGCTGCTCGCTGTCGCCTAGACTACGTCGCCAGTCTTGTTGCTGAGTCTGAGTCTGTCTGTCCTCCGTCCGTCGGGGGTGAGTGTGCCCTTGGCACGGACGTCCTTGAGGACAGGCAGGAGGAGTTCCAGTGCTTGGCCGCTGCTTCACCTCATCTCGTGTCCGTACTGCTTACCCCTGAGGGAGACCCGGATGCACTTGACATCCCGACTCCGCGCTCCTACGCGGAGGCGATAGAGGGTCCCTACTCCTCTCAGTGGCAGGCAGCTATGGACGCAGAGATGGCTTCCTGGAAGTCCACAGGCACCTACGTTGACGCTGTTCCCCCTCCTGGGGCGAACATCGTCAGTGGCATGTGGATTTTCAGGGTGAAGCGACCGCCGGGTTCTCCGCCTGTCTTCAAGGCGCGTTACGTGGCTCGTGGCTTCAGTCAGCGGCAGGGAGTTGACTACTTTCAGACCTTCTCTCCCACCCCGAAGATGACCACTCTTCGGGTACTGCTGCACGTAGCTGCTCACCGTGACTACGAGCTACACTCTCTTGACTTCAGCACTGCTTTCTTGCAGGGCAGCCTGCACGAGGAGATCTGGCTGCGTCGCCCACCTGGCTTCACTGGGTCTTTTCCTCCTGGCACCCAGTGGAGCCTACGGCGGCCAGTCTACGGTCTCCGCCAGGCACCGCGTGAGTGGCACGACACACTGAGGACTACACTTGCGGCTCTTGGGTTTGCTCCCTCTACTGCCGACCCGTCGCTGTTTCTGCGCACCGACACTTCTTTGCCGCCGTTCTACATCCTCGTGTACGTCGACGACTTGGTCTTTGCCACAGCTGACACTGCTGGACTAGCCCACGTGAAGTCCGAGCTGCAGAAGAGACACACGTGCACTGACCTGGGTGAACTGCGCAGCTACCTTGGCTTGCAGATCACTCGGGACAGAGCACGCCGCACCATTACCCTGACTCAGTCACACATGGTGCAGCAGGTCCTTCAGCGCTTTGGCTTCACGTACTCCTCGCCTCAGGCCACTCCTCTGCCTACTCGCCACTCGCTCTCAGCTCTGCCTTCGGATGAGTCCGTAGAGTCGAGTGGCCCGTACCCAGAGCTTGTTGGCTGCCTCATGTACCTGATGACCTGCACACGACCTGACCTTGCATACCCTCTTTGCATTCTTGCACGCTATGTTGCTCCTGGGAGACACAGACCGGAGCACATGGCTGCAGCGAAGAGGGTGTTGCGCTACTTGTGCAGTACGTCGGGCATGGGGCTTGTGCTTGGAGGGCAGAGTCCAGTGGTCCTTACTGGGCACGCAGACGCTTCTTGGGCTGACGACCAGGCTACGCAGCGGTCGTCACAGGGTTACACCTTCAGCCTTGGTTCCGGCTCTGTTTCGTGGCGGGCTACCCTCTCGTCTTCTGTTCTCGGCTCCAGTTGTGAGGCTGAGATCTACGCAGGAGCCATGGCTGCACAGGAGCTTCGCTGGCTCACCTACCTGCTGACTGACCTCGGAGAGCTGCCTCGTTCTCCTCCAGTGCTGTACGTAGACAACAAGGCCATGCTGGCCTTGTGTCGGGAGCAGCGACTGGAGCACAGAACGAAGCACATTGCTCTCCGCTACTTTCTTGCTCGTGAGCTGCAGCAGCGTGGTCAGCTGCGTCTTGCGTACGTGGCCTCTGAGGCCAACACTGCTGATATCTTCACCAAGGCGCTTGCGCCTTGTGACCATCAGCGCTTCTGTACTCAGCTGGGCCTTGTGCCTACCTTGCCTCACTTGCTCACCTCTTGACCTTGCTTGTACTGTTACATATATATATACCTGTTCTTGCTTGTCTAGCCTTTATATATATATGTGTACTCCTGCATGTGAACTGGCCTTGTGGCCTTGAACTTGCGCTCGGAATGTGTGGTGACTTTGTGATCCACCCTGAGCTTGTTTTGTTTTGCTTGACTGGTCTTGTGACCCCTTGTTCTCCCCCACTTTGCCTATGGGGGTGTGTCAGATTTATATGACATAGATACTGTAGGCTATAGTGGGGTAGCACATATGGGGTATAGTTTTCCTAAGGTTTGTATTTGTACCCCAACTTTCCCTTAGTCATTTCATTCCTTGTTTATTTCACAGAAAATGCCATGTGGCACCTGTCTTGCCACTTGCAGCGGAAGATTCGCCTGCACGTGGTCACAGCGAAGTAGTGCGAGGGGGGAAATCTCGGTAGATTGTAAGTGAATGTACCGCGAAATTTCATCTAGGGAGAAATTTTCGCGATATTCTTCAATATTGCAGCTACTCGTTAACTGTGAAAACAATAGGAATGAATGATTGACTAGAAAATGAGTTGGGTACAAATATGAAACCCTAAGAAACTGTACCCCATAGTGTCTACCCCACTACAGCCTAAACAGGCTATGTGATTAATGTTCGACACACCCCCATAAGCAAAGTGGGGGAGAACAAGGGGTCACAAGACCAGTCAAGCAAAGCAAAACAAAGCAAGCTCAGGGTGGATCACAACGTCACCACACATTCCGAGCACAGGTTCAAAGGCCACAAGGCCAGTTCACATGCAAGATCATATATAAAAGGTAAACAAGCAAGTGCAGGTATATATAGATCATAGTACAGGAAAAGTCAAGAGGTAAGTAAGTGAGGCAAAGTAGGCACAAGACCTAGCATAGTACAGAAGCGCTGATGATCACAAGGCTGAAGTGCCTTGGTGAAGATATCAGCAGTGTTGGCCTGGGAGGCCACGTAAGCAAGACGCAGCTGACCACGCTGCTGCAGCTCACGAGCAAGGAAGTAGCGAAGAGCAATGTGCTTCGTTCTGTGCTCCATTCTGTGCTCCCGACACAAGGCCAGCATGGCCTTGTTGTCTACGTACAGAACCGGAGGAGAACGAGGCGGCTCACCGAGGTCAGTCAGCAGGTAGGTGAGCCAGCGTAACTCCTGTGCAGCCATGGCCCCTGCGTAGATCTCAGCCTCACAGCTGGAGCTGAGAACAGAAGACGAGCGGGTAGACCGCCACGAAACAGAACCGGAAGGTGTAACCCTGTGACGACCGCTGCGTAGCCAGGTCGTCAACCCAAGACGCGTCTGCGTGACCAGTGAGGACCACTGGACTCTGCCCTCCAAGCACTAGCCCCATGCCCGACGTACTGCACAAGTAGCGCAAAACCCTCTTCGCTGCAGCCATGTGCTCTGGTCGGTGTCTCCCAGGAGCAACATAGCGTGCCAAGATGCTAAGAGGGTATGCCAGGTCAGGTCGAGTGCAGGTCATCAGGTACATGAGGCAGCCAACAAGCTCTGGGTACGGGCCACTCGGCTCTACGGACTCATCCGAAGGCAGAGCTGAGAGCGAGTGGACAGAGGAGTGGCCTGAGGCGAGGAGTACGTGAAGCCGAAGCGCTGAAGGACCTGCTGCACCATGTGTGACTGAGTCAGGGTAATGGTGCGGCGTGCTCTGTCCCGAGTGATCTGCAAGCCAAGATAGCTGCGCAGTTCACCCAGGTCTGTGCACGTGTGTCTCTTCTGCAGCTCGGACTTCACGTGGGCGAGTCCAGCAGTGTCAGCCGTAGCAAACACCAAGTCGTCGACGTACACGAGGATGTAGAACGGCGGCAGCAAAGTGTCGGTGCGAAGAAACAGCGACGGGTCAGCAGTGGAAGGAGCAAACCCAAGAGCCGCAAGCGTAGTCCTCAGTGTGTCGTGCCACTCACGGGGCGCCTGGCGGAGACCGTAGACTGGCCGCCGGAGGCTCCACTGGGTACCAGGAGGAAACGACCCAGTGAAGCCAGGTGGGCGGCGCAGCCAGATCTCCTCGTGCAGGCTGCCCTGTAGGAAAGCAGTGCTGAAGTCAAGGGAGTGAAGCTCGTAGTCATGCTGAGCAGCGACGTGCAGCAGAACCCGAAGAGTGGTCATCTTCGGGGTCGGGGAGAAGGTCTGAAAGTAGTCAACTCCCTGCCGCTGACTGAAGCCTCGAGCCACGTAACGCGCCTTGAAGACAGGCGGAGAACCCGGCGGCCGCTTCACCCTGAAAATCCACATGCCACTGCCGATGTTCGCCCCAGGTGGGGGAACCTCATCGACGTAGGTGCCTGTGGACTTCCAGGAAGCCATCTCTGCATCCATGGCTGCCTGCCACTGAGAGGAGTAAGGACCCTCTATCGCCTCTGCGTAAGAGCGCGGGGTCGGGATGTCTGGTGCATCCGGGTCTCCCTCAGGGGCAAGCAGCGTGGACACGAGATGAGGTAAAGCAGCAGCAAAACACTGGAACTCCTCCTGTCTGTCCTCAAGGACGTCCGTGCTAAGAGCACACTCACCCCCGACGGACGGAGGACAGACAGACGCAGACTCAGCAAGAAGACTAGCGGCGTAGTCTAGACGACAGTGAGCAGCGAAGTCGACAAGCTCGGCAACTAAGGCAGACGTAGCAGTGGACTCAAAGGAAGGGTCGGGGCAGGTCCGGGACGGGGCCGCAACGGGGCCAGGGCAGGGTCGGGGCCGGGGCCGGGAGAAGGTCGGGGCCGAGGCAGGTCCGGGACGGGGCCGCGACGGGGCCGGGACAGGGTCGGGGCCGGGGCAGGGCCGGGACAGGTTCGGGGCCGGGGCAGGGCCGGGACAGGGTCGGGGCCGGGGCAGGGCCGGGACAGGGTCGGGGCCGGGGCAGGTCCGGGACGGGGCCGCGACGAGGTCGGGGCAGGGCCGGGACAGGGTCGGGGCCGAGGCAGGTCCGGGACTAGGCCGCGACGGGGCCGGGGCAGGGCCGGGACAGGGTCGGGGCCGGGGCAGGTCCAGGACGGGGCCGCGACGGGGCCGGGGCAGGACAGGGTCGGGGCCGCGACGGGGCCGCGACTGGG
Organism: Closterium sp. Naga37s-1; assembly: GCA_947471745.1. Classification (NCBI taxonomy): domain Eukaryota; kingdom Viridiplantae; phylum Streptophyta; class Zygnematophyceae; order Desmidiales; family Closteriaceae; genus Closterium; species Closterium sp. Naga37s-1. The sequence continues at coordinate 2,975,233 of CANJKZ010000120.1, read as the reverse complement.
CCGCGACGGGGCCGGGACAGTGTCGGGGCCGAGTAGGGGGGGCCGCGTAGGGGGCCGCGGAAGGGGGCCGCGTAAGGGGCCGCGACGGGGCCGCGGAAGGGGCAGCATAAGGGGCCGCGACGGGGCCGCGGAAGGGGCAGCATAAGGGGCCGCGACGGGGCCGCGTAAGGGGCCGCGGAAGGGGCCGTGACGGGGCCGCATAAGGGGGGCCGTGTAAGGGGCCGCGACGGGGCCGCGTAAGGGGCCGCGTAAGGGGGGGGGGGCGCTTAGGGGGGGCCGCGTAGGGGGCCGCGTAAGGGGCCGCGTAAGGGTAGGGCAGGCCGCGAAGGGGCCGCGAAAGACTAGGGCAGGGCGCAAAGCGCGCTTCGGGCAGGAACTTTTTTTTTTAAGGTGGGCCCATAGGAAGGAACAGTTCCACTAGGGAACCCGCTCTAAACCATGTGAAAACAATAGGAATGAATGATTGACTAGAAAATAAGTTGGGTACAAATATGAAACCCTAAGAAACTGTACCCCATAGTGTCTACCCCACTACAGCCTAAACAGGCTATGTGATTAATGTTCGACAATAACGACTATTATAACGAATTCGTAAGAAAAGGGGGGTGTTATAGAAAATCAGCAAAAAAGGGGGGTATAGTAGAAACGAGGTCTATCATAACACCCACCCCGCACAAGCTACCCGGGGGTGTACAATTACGGGGGGGTGTTTTGTCCGGGAGAATACGGTAACTGTTCAACTATTTAAGTTCCCCAAAATTGTGGAACCAAACGTACCCAATAATCCCATAATCGTCGATAAGTACGGCGAATGGAAAAATTGGTTGGACAATAACTTGAACCCCAATAACAACACCCCCTAAGACACACAAACAGAAAAGACCACACTTATACTACCATCCAAAGACACGCATGCACAGATTACGGTACTACACGCCCTTGCGTGCATAAAATCCACAATGCATATTTCGAGGCGAATACTACGGTAAATGCATCAATGCTGCAACCGAGATTGATATGGTACGGAAAAGGCGAGCAAAGCTGCCCCACTGACGATGACAACCCCTGTTGCATACACGAGGCACTTAGCACCACACCTCAAAACAGTCACAAACGACAGCACACGAACTTGTACAAAAAAGAAGAACCCCGGTTGTGAATGCTTCAAAGCTAATGCTAGAATGCATCGTTGATGCAGCTGCGATTGTGTTGAAATAGGTGCTTAACTTAGTAGGCTTAGTAGCCTAGGGTTTAGCTAGGATGAGAGAAGAGAGGGGAAGGTCGAGGGTGTTGACCAAAAGAGGAAAGACAATGTGTGTTCACTATGAGAAGAGTTACAAGTTATAGCAAGCCAAAGGGTGCACCACCTAACATGACATCAATAGAACTACACTACAGCCAGAACTACATGCAGTTATACATAAATATATTCTGACACACCCCCTAACTGCATGCAGGAATAGCCATGTGCATAATACCCCCTGAAGGGGTACACCCTGCGCAGCGGAAGACAACAGAGAGGAATGCGAGGAGGAGGAGACGAGAGAGAGAGAGAGAGAGGGGAGAGGAGAGGAATGAGGAGAGGAGGTGGGGGGAGCCACGCGGCGAGCCCCTCTAACGAACCCCCGTTTTACAAAGGGGGGAGGGTGAGAGAGGGAGGAGAGGAGTTGGGGGGGAGCCTAGCGCGGCGAGCCCCTCTTACAAACCCCCTTATTCCACACCCCCTTTCAGCCACCCCCCTCAACCTCACCCCCCTTGTCAACCGCCCCCTGGAACCTCACAACTTCCCCCCCACCCTTCCTCCAACTCCTTCCCCACCCACGGTGGTCCCTGCTCAAGCCTTCACACGGCGGCCAGAAGCCCGCCACCCCCTTACCCTGCCCCCCACAGCGGCACGTGCGGCAGTGAGAGAGAGAGGAGGAGGGGCAGCATCTGGGTGCTCACACCTGCCACCCCAAACCCACCCCCCCACTGTTGCACGCACAGCAGGGAGAGAGAGGGGAAGGCGAGCAGGAGCGGCAGTAGCTCCTCCCGCCACTCCCACCACTCCACCCTCCCCCCCACAGCAGCACGTGCGGACGTGAAATAGAGGAGGCAGGGTGGTGCCGTTGGTGCCACCTTCCCCTTATGTGAGAATAGTAGGCGAGAATGAGTGAACTAGGAAAAGGGAAGGGGTACAAGTAGAATGTCGAGAGAAATTTGTACCCCCTAAGGCTAAACCCACTATAGCCTAGACAACTATAAACACATAAACTAAGCCTAGATATAACTAAGCATATATGTTTGACACACCCCCATAGGCGAAGTGGGGGATAGCCAGAACAAGCAATGGTCACAAGACCAGTCAAGAGAAGAAGCAAAGCAAAGCAAGCTCAGGGTGGATCACAAAGTCACCACACAGTCCGAGCACAAGCAAAGGGCCACAAGGCCAGTTCACATGCAGAGTTATATAAAGAGAACAAACAATATAGTGATCATACCCTAACAAGTGCAAGCATGCAGGTATATAGATAGATCACAGTACAGGCAGAGTCAGGCAGTAAGTAAGTGAGGCAACGTAGGCACAAGGCCTAATACAGTAACAAAGCGCTGATGGTCACCTGGCGGAAGTGCCTTGGTGAAGACATCAGCAGTGTTGGCCCAAGTGGCCACGTACGCTAGACGAAGCTGACCACGCTGCTGCAACTCTCGAGCAAGGAAGTATCGCAGAGCGATGTGCTTCGTTCTGTGCTCCAGTCTGTGCTCCTGACACAAGGCTATCATGACCTTGTTGTCTACGTATAGGACTGGAGGCGAACGAGGCTGCTCTCCCAAGTCGGTCAGCAAGTAGGTGAGCCAGCGTAGCTCCTGACCAGCCATGGCTCCGGCGTAGATCTCAGCCTCACAGCTGGAGCTGAGAACTGAAGACGAGCGGGTAGACCGCTGCGTCGCTGAGTCGTCAACCCAGGAGGCGTCTGCGTGACCAGTGAGGACAACAGGACCCCGTCCTCCAAGCACAAGCCCCATTCCTGACGTACTGCACAGGTAACGCAGTACCCTCTTCGCAGCATCCCAGTGCACCTTTCGGTGCCTACCGGGAGCCACGTAGCGAGCCAGAAGGCTGAGAGGGTACGCGAGGTCAGGTCCAGTGCAAGTCATCAGGTACATGAGGCAACCCACAAGCTCTGGGTACGGACCACTCGGCTCTACGGACTCGTCCGAAGGTGGAGCTGAGAGCGAGTGGCTGGTAGACAGAGGAGTGAGCTGTGGCGAGGAGTACTGGAAGCCGAAGCGCTGAAGGACCTGGTGCACCATGTGTGACTGAGTCAGTGTGATGGTGCGCCGTGCTCTGTCCCGGGTGATCTGCAGGCCAAGGTAGCTGCGCAGTTCACCCAGGTCAGTGCAGGTATGTCTCTTCTGCAGCTCAGACTTCACTAGGGTCAGTGCCTCAGTGTCAGCCGTGGCAAAGACGAGGTCGTCGACGTACACTAGGACGTAGAAGGGTGGCAGCGAGGTGTCGGTGCGTAGAAACAGCGACGGGTCTGCTGTAGAAGGAACAAACCCAGGAGCCGCAAGTGTAGTCCTGAGTGTGTCATGCCACTCGCGAGGCGCCTGGCGGAGACCGTAGACTGGCCGGCGGAGGCTCCACTGGGTACCTGTAGGAAACGACCCAGTGAAACCAGGTGGTCGGCGCAGCCAGATCTCCTTGTGCAGGCTGCCCTGCAGGAAAGCAGTACTGAAGTCCAGGGAGTGTAACTCGTAGTCACGCTGAGCAGCTACGTGCAGCAACACCCGAAGAGTAGTCATCTTCGGGGTGGGGGAGAAGGTCTGGAAGTAGTCAACTCCCTGTCGCTGACTGAAACCTCGAGCAACGTAGCGCGCCTTGAAGGCAGGCGGAGAACCCGGCGGCCGCTTCACCCTGAAGATCCACATGCCATCGACTATGTTCACCCCAGGTGGGGGAACCTCGTCGACGTAAGTGCCTGTGGACTTCCAGGATGCCATCTCCGCATCCATTGCTGCCTGCCACCGAGAGGAGTAAGGACCCGTAATCGCCTCTGCGTAAGAGCGCGGGGTCGGGATGTCAGGAGCATCCGGGTCTCCCTCAGGGGCAAGCAGCAAGGAGGCGAAACGAGTTACAGCAGCTGCAAGACACTCAAAGTCCTCCTACCTGTCCTCAAGGACGTCCGTGCCAAGAGCACACTCACCCCCGACGGACGGAGGACTGGCAGGTACAGACTCAGCAACTAGAGCAGAGGCGTAGTCGAGACGGCAGGCAACAGCAAAGTCAAGTAGCTCAGCAACGAGAGCAGAAGCAGCAGCAGACTCAAAGGACGGGTCATTGACAACAGTGGCAAGGAGACGAGCGACTGTGGGACTGGCAGCACGCGCTCGGTCAGACTCAGGGTCAAGGACCGCAGGAAGAGAGGACTCATGAGGAGCAGGCAGAGGAACACGCACTGGAATAGAGGAAGGACGGAGTGCCATGGTGTGTGTGCCTGGGACAGGAGGAGGACGCGAATGAGGAGCACGACGAGCAGTGCGAACAGGCGAGACAGGACGAGACGCAGGCTCACGACGCTCTGTAAGACCTCCGGACTGCTCAGTGTAAGGAGAGGGAACAGGCAGTGGGGAGGCTGGCTGTAACGGCGGCTGCGACTGGTCAGGCGGTGGACACAAGAAGGGAGGAGGAAGACCAGTAGAAGACGGGACACCAAGAACCTGCTCAAGCAGGGGAACGAAGTACGGGCACGGCCGCACAGTGCCTCCAGCACCTCCAGCTCCAGGGTCAACAGCTCCAGCTCCGGCACCTCCAGCGCCGCCTGCGCCAGGGCCTCCAACTCCAGCTACTCCACCTCCAGCGCCTCCAGCGCCAGCTGCTCCAGGCTCCGTAGGGTCTCCAACTCCTGTAGTAACAGCAGCACCTCCAGCTCCAGCGCCTCCAGGCTCGCCAGCTCCGGGAGCCCCACTCCGACGGTGTGCGTGCTGAACAAGCCACTCATGCAGCTGCTGCGAGGACAGTCGCGGTGAAGCACCAGCAGGACCTCCAGACGAAGCAGTACCCCGAGGCTCAGCACCCCCAGACTCCGCACCCTCCGACTCAGCACCCTCAGGCTCCGCACCCTCCGACCCAGCACCCCAATGCTCAACACCCTCAGGCTCAGCACCCCCAGACCCAGCACCCTCAGACCCCGCACCCCCTGGCTCCGCACCCCCAGACACAGCACCCCCAGACGCAGCACCTGGATCAGCACCTGAGACGACAGCTACCTGAACAGGCGTAGTACCAGGGAGAGGGTCTACCTGAGACACTCCCGAGGGAGCAGGACCCAGGGGCGGGAGGGGGTCTACCGGAGGCGGACCGGGAGCAAGGAAGAGCGGCGGGGGCGGGGAAGGGGCAGAGCGGTAGGGAAAGAGACGGTAGAAGGGAACCGACTCGTCGAACGTGACGTCCTGAGAAGGGAGGACACGGCGTGAGGTGGGGTGGTAAAACTGCCAGCCAGGCGCATCAGGGACAAAGCCAAGGAAGACGCAGGGAATGGCGCGAGCGGAGAGCTTGTCCGCGGACGTATCGCGAACAAAGGCACGAGAACCCCAGACCCGGAACACCGACGCATCGCCAACCTTCCCCGTCCAACGCAGTGTGGGCGAGGTCTCCGGCAAGGAGACACGGGGCCAAAGGTTGAGCTGATGCGCAGCGTACCGGACCGCAAACGGCCACAGAAAATGGGGAGCGGCCGCATGAATCATGGAGGTACGAGCGACCTCCATGACTAAGCCAATGCGGCGCTCAGCAATCCCATTTTGCTGAGGGGAGTCCGGAAGCGTGAACGACTGGGTGATGCCCTCCCCACGACAAAAGTCCCGCAAGAGGTCGGAGGAGAACTCACCACCTCTGTCAGAGTGCAGACGCAGGACAGGAAGGTCCTGGCCGAAACGCTCACGCAGCTGGAGACGGACTGTGGGGATCCAAGGGATCAAGACAGCAGAGACTTCACCCTTGCTGCGCAAGGGGAAGACTGTGGTGTATTGCGTGTAGTCGTCAACTACCAGCAGAAAGTAGTGCTCGCGGCCCTGTCCACTGACGCGGGCTGGGCCCCACACGTCCATGTGGAGGGTCTGCAGGGGAGCAGTCGTCGGGGGAAACGAGGAGGAGTGAGGAGCGGAGCACTGCCATCCCTCGACGCAAGGAAGACAGGGCGGGGCAGGCGAGGGCGGCAGGGGAGGCAGAGACCTGGGGAGACCAGAGACAAGGAGACGGGAGTGCATGCCACGAAGGCGTGGCAGGGAGGGGTGACCCAGGCGGTGGTGCCAAAGAAGTGTCTGGTGCGACAGGAGGCGACACGAGCAAGAGGCGGCTATCTGACCTGACGCGGACACCTGAGCAAACGTAGCGACGTGAGGAGGCTCGGTAGCCAGTGTGTACAGACTCGACCCTGGCCGACGAGTGAACGTAGCCAGGTGACGCCCCGTCCGCGTGCACGTGCAGATCGACACACGCTGACCCCCAGGAGTGGTGGTAGTGACCATCGCATCCTGAAGGACAGCGGTACTCACCAATTTCGTAGAGAACGAGGGGAGGTGAAGACCTGACAGTGAGCCGGACGGAACCGCCGGACACGGGAGGACAGTGGAGGAACTGGCAACGACCGGGCCCCCAGAGGGGTCAGCCAGTCTGACCGGAATAGGTGCAGGAAGAGGAGTGAGAGTGGTGCTGTCACGAAAGAAACAGCGCGAGGCGCCGGAGTCTAACGTGAAGGTGTGCAGGGCCTCAGCAGACGCAGTACCAGGGGGAGTACCAGACGCACTAGCACCTAGAGCAGCAGCGGCTATACCTAGATCAGGCGGCACACACCAGTAACAGTCACCCTCAGCACTAAAAGACAAAGCATACGTGGCAGAGATAATAACATCAAAGTCTAGGTCAAAGATGGCAGCTCCCGACCTAAGCAACTCCGCCTAGCTGAGGTCCAGACCGACCACCACTGGTCCCACCGCTTCCACTGCCGCCACCCCCTCCACTGCCTCCACCGCCGCCACCAGAGCCTCCACCTCCGCCACCAGTCCCACCGCCGCCACCACCTCCACCGCCTTCGCCTCCTCTACCGCTGCCCCCACTGCCACGCCCACTGCCACCTCCACCACCACCGCTGCCTCCTCCACTACCCCGGCCACCCTTGCCCTTGCTGTTGCGGCGCTTCGTAATAGTCGAAGCAGCACCGACGTCCTCAGGAACAGAGACGTCTGCCGCAGCAGCAGAGGCGAAGGAGGAGGAAAGGGGGGAGGGGGAGCACCCCTCAAAGAAGGGTGAGCGCGGGGTGCCACGAGCAGCACCTACAGCAACTGCACTAGTCTCAGCTGCGAGGAGATGCTGCTCGAGGAGGTCAACAGTGAGGGAAGTGGGGTCGAGGGTGAGGAAGTGGTCCCTGTCAGAGCGAAGGGAGTCAGGGAGGCAAGTGACTATGAAGTAGAGGGTGATAAACATGGGGGGCTGGTTCGTGGGAAGGAACTCAGCAGGAACGGTAGCGCGGTAGCGAGCGTCGCTAGTGCGCAGGTGGGTAACCACGTCGGCTACTGTGGCAAAAGCCGACAGCTCAGGGAACAGGTAGGGCAGTAGCAGCCTGCCAAGAGCAGCAGTGGCAGGGGAGGAGTAGCGAGCAACGACAGCGTCGTACAAGGCCTGTGCTGTCCTGTGCTCGCCGAAGTGAGCACATTCTGTTGCGGGCAGGTGGTTGCGAATGGCCAAGCGGGCAGTAGCGTCACCAGACAGCCACTGGGAACAAGTCGAAACGTCAGCTGTGGCGGGAGGGGCTGGAGCGGCACCGGACACGTGGTCAAACAGTGAGACACTGTCCCGACTGTCGCTCAGTAGGTACAGTTGCAGATCGTCGTGCCATGTGTCAAATGCTACAGGTCTACCCTCCGGGTCGAACGGGAGAACTCGAAGCAACGCCATAGAGGCCGAGGAGCCTGGGGGGCCGCGGGGCCAAACAAGAGGCCGGGGGTCTAGGGGAGCCGAGAGGCCTAGGGGGTGGCCGAGGGGCCAAACAAGAGGCCAGGGGGCCGGGCGCCGGGCTCGGAGGTGGAGCCGAGGGGCCTAGGGGCCGCGGGGCCAAACAAGGGGCCGGGGGGGGCCTAGGGGGGCCGAGGGGCCTAGGGGGCCGAGGGGCCAAACAAGGGGCCGGGGGGGCCAGGCGCCGGTCTCTGAGGTGGGGCCGAGTGGCCTAGAGGCCGCGGGGCCAAACAAGGGGCCGGGGGGGCCTAGGGGGGCCGAGGGGCATAGGGGGCCGAGGGGCCAAACAAGGGGCCGGGTGCCGGTCTCTGAGGTGGGGCCGAGGGGCGTAGGGGTCGCTGGGCCAAACAAGGGGCCGGGTGGCCTAGGGGGGCCGAGGGGCCTAGGGGGCCGAGGGGCCAAACAAGGGGCCGGGGGGCCGGGCGCCAGTCTCTGAGGTGGGGCCGAGGGGCCTAGGGGCCGCGGGGCCAAAGAAGGGGCCGAGGGGCCTAGGGGGCCGAGGGGCCAAACAAGGGGCCGAGGGGCCTAGGGGGCCGAGGGGCCAAACAAGGGGCCGAGGGGCCTAGGGGGGCGAGGGGCCAAACAAGGGGCCGGGGGGCCGGGCGCCAGTCTCTGAGGTGGGGCCGAGGGGCCTAGGGGCCGCGGGGCCAAACAAGGGGCCGAGGGGCCTAGGGGGGGGCCGAGGGGCCTAGGGGGGCCGAGGGGCCAAACAAGGGGCCGAGGGGCCTAGGGGGCCGAGGGGCCAAACAAGGGGCCGGGGGGCCGGGCGCCAGTCTCTGAGGTGGGGCCGAGGGGCCTAGGGGCTGCGGGGCCAAACAAGGGGCCGAGGGGCCTAGGGGGGGGGCCGAGGGGTCTAGGGGGCCGAGGGGCCAAACAAGGGGCCGAGGGGCCTAGGGGGCCGAGGGGCCAAACAAGGGGCCGGGGGGCCGGGCGCCAGTCTCTGAGGTGGGGCCGAGGGGCCTAGGGGCCGCGGGGCCAAACAAGGGGCCGAGGGGCCTAGGGGGGGCCGAGGGGCCTAGGGGGCCGAGGGGCCAAATAAGGGGCCGAGGGGCCAAACAGGTACAGGGCCGGGCGCTGGGCAGGTACAGGGCCTGGCGCTGGGCAGGTACGGGGCCTGGCGCTGGGCAGGTACGGTGCCGGGCGCCGGGCAAGTACGGGGCCGGGCGCTGGGCTAGGTACGGGGCTGGGCGCAGGCAAGAGACGAGGCCGGGTGCTGGGCGGAGGACGGGGCCAGGCGCGGGCTAGGTACGGGCCGGGCGACGGGCTAGGTACGGGCCGGGCAACGGGCTAGGTATGGGCCGGGCGCGGGCGACGAAGTCGACGGGGCCAGCGGGGCCGAGGCGACGGGCTAGGTACGGGCCGGGCGACGGGCTAGGTACGGGCCGGGCGCAGGCAGTAGATAGGGCCGGGCGCGGGCTAGGTACGGGCCGGGCGACGGGCTAGGTACGGGCCGGGCGACGGGCTAGGTACGGGCCGGGCGCGGGCGACGAAGTCGACGGGGCCAGCGGGGCCGAGGCGACGGGCTAGGTACAGGCCGGGTGACGGGCTAGGTACGGGCTGGGCGACGGGCTAGGTACGGGCCGGGCGTCGGGCTAGGTACGGGCCGGGCGACGGGCTAGGTACGGGCCGGGCGACGGGCTAGGTACGGGCCGGGTGCGGGCGACGAAGTCGACGGGGCTAGCGGGGCCGAGGCGACGGGCTAGGTACGGGCCGGGCGACGGGCTAGGTACGGGCCGGGCGACGGGCTAGGTACGAGCCGGGCGTCGGGCTAGGTACGGGCCGGGCGCGGGCAGGAGACGGGGCCGGGCGCGGGCTAGGTGCGGGCCGGGCGCGGGCGACGAAGTCGACGGGGCCAGCGGGGCCGAGGCGACGGGGCCAAGGGGCCGAGCCTAGGGGCTAGGGGCGACGCCAAGGGGCGACGGGCCGGGGCCTAGGCGAGCAGGGCAGTAGGTGGTGGGCCCATTAACATTAGGTCCTAGGACTAATTGCTCTTAATACCATGTGAGAATAGTAGGCGAGAATGAGTGAACTAGGAAAAGGGAAGGGGTACAAGTAGAATGTCGAGAGAAATTTGTACCCCCTAAGGCTAAACCCACTATAGCCTAGACAACTATAAACACATAAACTAAGCCTAGATATAACTAAGCATATATGTTTGACACCTTACACCACCTCCCCCTCCCCCCAAACTACTGCACACGCAGTAGGGAGAGGGCAGAGAAGGGAGGGGGGGCGAGGTGCGCGATCTGGTAGAGCGGGCACGGGCGGGCAGGGCGCACGAGGCGCCACGCGGAGGCGCACGAGGCGCTGGGCAGAAACCGCCGCTGCAGTAGGAGCAGCAGGGGGGGGAAGGTAGAGGCGGAGGGGGGGGCTGCTGGCTTGGTGACAAAGGAGAGCAGCGGGGCGCTGGAGGTGCAACCACCCCCCACCGCCACTCCTGCGTCCCCCCAACACCCTCCCCCCCCCCCCCCCCCCCCCCCCCCCCCCCCCCCCCCCCCCCCCCCCAAACTGCTGCACGGAAAGCAGGAGAGGGAGGAGGAAGCGGGCGGCGGGGACGACGGGAAGCACTGCGACGGGGCGCCCACGCGACGGGCAGAAAACCGTCGCACGCTGGGGGCGAGCGACGGGCAGAACACCGTCGCATGTTGGGGGCGCGCGACGGGCAGAAACCGACGCACGACGAGCAGAAACCGCCACACGCCTGGGGCGTGCGACGGGCAGAAACCGCCACGCGCTCGGGGCGTGCGACGGGCAGAAACCGCCACACGCCTGGGGCGTGCGACGAGCAGAAACCGCCACACACTCGGGGCGTGCAACGGGCGGAAACCGCCACACGCTCAGGGCGCGTGACGGGCAGGGGTCCTGCATGACGGGCAGCGCGACTGGTGGGCCCACGAAATTAGGTCTTGGGAAGGACCAGCTCTGATAGCATGTTGAAATATGTGCTTAACTTAGTAGGCTTAGTAGCCTAGGGTTTAGCTAGGATGAGAGAAGAGAGGGGAAGGTCGAAGGTGTTGACCAAAGGAGGAACGAGAAAGTGTGTTCACTATGAGAAGAGTTACAACATCACAAAAAAACAGTGTTTTTGAAGGGGTTCGAAGGGGGGTACAGTTCAGGTGTTTTGGTTGGCGAAGTTCCGAAACAAAAACGCGACCAATCACGGGATGAAATCGGAACGCGTTTGTTTGTCAGAGTCGAAATCGAATTCGCGACTCCGGTACATTGTCGTTTATCTGGAGCGTGCCAAATTGGTTGTAAATTTGTAATTGGTTTTCTTAGCTTTGACTTCTGTAAAAGGTGACTGCTGGAAAATATGCTGGCCATTTTATTACAAGATACATGCATCACATTTGATACTTATTAAGGAGATAGGTACTGTCCATATGGAATGCCTTCACCACATGGACGTGGCGGAGCAGCGCTTCAATCGGAATCACGGAGTACGCATACATTCCTGTCGTCCACTTGAGGCGAAGGCATCCTGTTGCAGCATCCTCTCCGCTTGCATTCCAATATCTAATGTACGCCAGCTCCTCCCTCTCTCCATGTATTTTTGTATAGAACAACAGAAGCAACCTTGCATACCACTCCTCTCTCCGACCATACCTTACACCCTCCACTGCAACATCCGAGTACCATGGCCTCTCAAAATAGTCAGGAGTCGCTCGAACAAAGTGAGAAACTCTTGAGAAGCTGGCGTCGTCTGCCGCAGGGATTGCCAGCGATGCATGGGCCTGCATAACAATTGGTGGTAGTCATCACTGATACTGGCCAGTCAAATGATGGTTGATTGCACAAACATTCAAGTACTTACTCGAATCTTGGTGACGCATCCGGCATAACGTATTAACGCATCCTTGAGGGCAGCTTGGGCACCAGGGTGTTGCTTGGCCCACTTCCTTGCAAACCAGTTGGTGGAGGTGGGTTCTTCTGGTAACTCCACAAGGAGGAAGTATGACTCCTTAATAAGAGTCCGTGTGTCGGTCTCAATTGCCTGCCAACATATGATAAGGATTTTATTACATTCTGCATTCATATCCATGCAATTCAAGTACTAAACATGTTTACCTGCCGCATGGCTGTGTCCCGGCCAGCAGGATCGTCCACCGGCACCACATCCGGAATGCGCCTAGCATGGAACTTCATGATCTGCCCATCTACATTGCGCTTGTTGGACCGACGGTAGATCCTCTTTACCAACGGTCCGTGCAATTGCTCAAACATGTTGGTGCTGAATTCGGTCACATGACCCGCTCGACGAATGGAGTCGACGTAATGCGACATGAGATGGGTTTTCACAAGGCACCAAGAGGATGGCTGCTTTGGAAAGGCAGCCTACAACTGCTCAACCAGCCTGATGGGAGTGGGGAATGACAACACGTGCAAACACATCAGAGTCTACTTATTCATATGGCTTTCCTATTCTAGATCCTTTCCTATAAAAGTTTAGCAGCAACATCCTCACCAGATTGCCTATTACAAGAGCACATTTACAGTAGCCAAGCATTCATCCCATGCACAGGGGTTTACATGCATGATATTAGTACCGGGACGTCATCTTCTTCAGCTCCCGGAGGGACCGCTCAGTGTGCCCCTGTGGCTGGGAGCACAGGAGGTACCATCCAAGATAGGCACGAACTGCATCCATCTGGGGCTGGCGAAGCAGGCCGGCAAAAACAAACACCATGACCTGCAGAATTCGGGGATAGCAGCAAAGGGGAGGGTTAGAACAGATGGTGTGAGGAGTAGGGACAAGGAGTGGTAGCACGAGCAGACTGGTTGAGGGGCGGTGGGGACAAGCGACAGGGAATGGAGGAGGTGGCAGGCAGCAGCATGCTGTGTGGTTAGGGTGCATCCTATCGCACACGATGATAACAATCAAGGCTTTCATACCTGCATGACGGCTCTGTGCTCATAGGCCGCGACACATGCTCCGGTCTCGAATTAGGTGCACTCTGGCATGCACATGTGATTCAGTCGCGTGCGGTCGCGAATGAGTGACAAGCGCCTGTCCATACGCATCAGTTTAATGGCGGCACAAATCGAGAAACATGTCAGTAAGAGCACAGTAGTTTTGCGTTGAGTTTTTGTGACCAAGAGCAACGAATCCAATCCCCCAAAACACTGACCTGTCCATCTGCTTCACACGCCGCTTCTTCATCTTGCGCACGACACCCACAATGTGGCTCATGATGCCCAGGTTCGCCTGGTGCATGATGTCAGGCATGACAACGAGGTAGGGATTGCCCCACGCGGTCCCTGGGACATCCCACTTCCAGAGCACACACTGGAAACCGGGGATGTGGAGGGGAATGGAGGAGATCTGTACTTGTGAGACCCGGGCAGCCAACGTAAACAAAATGCCTGGTGATTTGAATGGGGCACAGCACATCTGGCCATTCCTCGGGGTTTAGGAGTGCATAGACTGCACAGTAGCCCAGGCAACAGGTCGCTTACCTCAACAGGGTAGGTCGAGTAGGTCTTGCAGGGGTTGACCTGGTTAGTTGTCATCCCAGCCGCCTCGTTAACGATCCATTGCTGCTGTTCAAGCGTGCGCGGCGTGTTCCGTGCCTTGACAGCAACTTGATGCCCCTGCTGTCGCACGGGGGCGTGGGATGGGATACAAAGGTAAGGGTGGTGAGTTCATGGGTTGTATAAGGCGATATTCAAACGACAATGTCTTTGGCATGAAAGCTCACCTTTGCAGCATAGCAGATTCTGCACGGCATCCGCGATCCATGCGAGAGTGTGCAACTGATCTTGCCGCTCTCGGGGTAGTCGCACACCCAGGCATACAGCAGGGGCCGCACGGTTTGCCAATCACCGAAAAGGTCCCTAAGACGGAACCTGCTACAAGGAACAGGTAGAGTGGCATCAGGAATTGGGAGGACATGATTTGTGCATGTACGAAGAGGGGCAAAGGGGACTGCTACATATTGTGACGTCCTGCATACTATGCAGGTGATTGGGTGACGACATAGCAAGATGCAACACCGGGTACGGACCTTTCCATGCCATCGAGAAGCGGCTGCAGCACAGTGGTGACGCATCGCTGGAAGAGCATCACCTTCTCCATGGCAGACATTGCGGAAGGGGGGATAGGAAGGAGGGCAAGTAGCGTGTGGCCGGCTTTCCCCCATCGTTTGGCCTGGGAGATGTTGGCAAGCGTCATCATGAGCGGCCACACCTTCTTCCGGCCATTGTTGCTCATGTGCGTCACATCCGAATATAGGATGATTCCCCCCACGACTTGGGTCCATCCAAAGTTTTCCTGCAATGCATGACAAGGCGGCAACGGACACATGGTCAAACACCACCAAGGTAACTGGTCGCCAGGTGGGTTAAACGACCTTCATAGCATGTTCATCGAACATGACACACTCATCATGCACCAGACACATCAGCGCAGCAACGGAGGCATGAGCACGGATCCGGTTTTGGGTGGCAACGGGGTATATCCATACCTGAGCATCATTCCACCACGTTCCTGTTTCCGGCGTGGTATAGCGACGGTCGCCTGTGTCAGGGTCCTCATCGACCTGCGCCTTGAGCTTGAAGCCGGGCGCTTTGTTGGTATGCCCAAATAGTTCAGCGAATGCCTGGTTTACGGTGGCGAAGGCTGTAGAGAAGAGGGGCATGGTTAGACGCGTTGATTGGTGGGTCCGATCTCATACAAGGAGAACGAATATAACTTCATACAAGCACCACAAGGTTGCCACATCAGCATTTCACTTCCAAGGATTCAGAGTCGGCTTACCTGAGCTGAGTTTTGGAATAGCAGGCGCTGAGGCGGATGACCATCAATCTCGAATGTCGCCACCGACCATCCGCGATTGAGCCCTGCCAAGCGCTCCATCTCGAACTGCTCCAGATCCTTGCAGTTCCGGAGCTCCAAGGTCACAAGAGGCGCAAGGCCGGGCTCTACCACGAGCTGAAGCAAGCCATTGATGTCATCCTCTGCCATTCCCATTCCGCCATTTACGCGCCGAACGAAACGATGCAGCTTCAACGCGAGAGGATTGAGGGGCGTGGCATGGCTCTGTCCAGAGATGCTTGTAGGCGGCGAGGCTTGACTCTCTTCAGGCTGGCTCTCAGGATGCTCACTCGTGTCAGCTGCAGGTGTTCCTGGTGGCGGTTGATGTTCATTTTCCGGAGCCCCCTTGTTAACAGCCGAGGGTGTTTCGTCCTCGTCAGCTTCAGGCACGCGAGGAGGACCGCTCACACTGACGGTGTTGGATGCGTTAGACGCGGTAGGTGAAGCGGGAGCAGCGGGAGTGTGAGAATGAGAACGAGAATGACTGAACTATGAAAATGAAGTGAGTACAAATATGAAACCCTAATTGGTTGTACCCCCTATGGGATACCCCACTATAGCCTACACAACAGCATAAGCTATAATTTTCTGACACACCCCCATAGGCAAAGTGGGGGAGAACAAGGGGTCACAAGACCAGTCAAGCAAAGCAAAGCAAAGCAAGCTCAGGGTGGATCACAAAGTCACCACACAGTCCGAGCACAGGGTCAAGGCCACACGGCCAGTTCACATGCAAGAGTACACACATATATATAAAGCTAGACAAGCAAGAGCAGGTATATATATATGCGAGAGTACAAGCAAGGTCAAGAGGAGAGCAAGTGAGGCAAGACGGGCACAAGACCCAGCTGAGTGCAGAAGCGCTGATGATCACAAGGCGGAAGTGCCTTGGTGAAGACATCAGCAGTGTTGGCCTCAGAGGCCACGTACGCAAGCCGCAACTGTCCACGTTGCTGTAGCTCACGAGCAAGGAAGTAGCGGAGAGCAATGTGCTTTGTTCTGTGCTCCAGTCGCTGCTCTCGACACAAGGCCAGCATGGCCTTGTTGTCTACGTACAGGACTGGAGGAGAACGAGGCGGCTCTCCAAGGTCGGTCAGCAGGTAGGTGAGCCAGCGAAGCTCCTGTGCAGCCATGGCCCCGGCGTAGATCTCAGCCTCACAACTCGAGCCAAGAACAGAAGACGAGCGAGTAGCCCGCCACGAAACAGAGCCGGAACCAAGGCTGAAGGTGTAACCCTGTGACGACCGCTGCGTAGCCTGGTCGTCAGCCCAAGAAGCGTCCGCGTGCCCAGTGAGGACCACTGGACTCCGCCCTCCAAGCACTAGCCCCATGCCTGACGTACTGCACAAGTAGCGCAACACCCTCTTCGCTGCAGCCATGTGCTCTGGTCTGTGTCTCCCAGGAGCAACATAGCGTGCAAGAATGCTAAGAGGGTATGCAAGGTCAGGTCGTGTGCAGGTCATCAGGTACATGAGGCAGCCAACAAGCTCTGGGTACGGGCCACTCGACTCTACGGACTCATCCGAAGGCAGAGCTGAGAGCGAGTGGCGAGTAGACAGAGGAGTGGCCTGAGGCGAGGAGTACGTGAAGCCGAAGCGCTGAAGGACCTGCTGCACCATGTGTGACTGAGTCAGGGTAATGGTGCGGCGTGCTCTGTCCCGGGTGATCTGCAAGCCAAGGTAGCTGCGCAGTTCACCCAGGTCTGTGCACGTGTGTCTCTTCTGCAGCTCGGACTTCACGTAGGCGAGTCCAGCAGTGTCAGCTGTGGCAAAGACCAAGTCGTCGACGTACACGAGGATGTAGAACGGCGGCAGAGAGGTGTCGGTGCGTAGAAACAGCGACGGGTCGGCAGTAGAAGGAGCAAACCCAAGAGCCGCAAGCGTAGTCCTCAGTGTGTCGTGCCACTCACGTGGCGCATGGGGGAGACCGTAGACTGGACGTCGGAGACTCCACTGGGTACCAGGAGGGAAAGACCCAGTGAAGCCAGGTGGGCGACGCAGCCAGATCTCCTCGTGCAGGCTGCCCTGCAAGAAAGCAGTGCTGAAGTCAAGAGAGTGCAGCTCGTAGTCACGGTGAGCAGCAACGTGCAGCAGTACCCGAAGAGTGGTCATCTTCGGGGTGGGGGAGAAGGTCTGAAAGTAGTCAACTCCCTGCCGCTGACTGAAGCCACGAGCCACGTAACGCGCCTTGAAGACAGGCGGAGAACCCGGCGGCCGCTTCACCCTGAAGATCCACATGCCACTGACGATGTTCGCCCCAGGAGGGGGGACAGCGTCAACGTAGGTGCCTGTGGACTTCCAAGAAGCCATCTCTGCATCCATAGCAGCCTGCCACTGAGAGGAGTAGGGACCCTCTATCGCCTCCGCGTAAGAGCGCGGAGTCGGGATGTCAAGTGCATTCGGGTCTCCCTCAGGGGTAAGCAGTACGGACACGAGATGAGGTGAGGCAGCTGCCAGACACTGGAACTCCTCCTGCCTGTCCTCAAGGACGTCCGTGCCAAGGGCACACTCACCCCCGACGGACGGAGGACAGACAGACTCAGACTCAGCGACAAGACTAGCAGCGTAGTCTAAGCGACAGCGAGCAGCAAAGTCGACGAGCTCAGTAACGAGAGCAGACGCAGCAGTAGACTCGAAAGAAGGGTCAGTGACAACTGTGGCAAGGAGACGCGTGACAGTAGGACTGGCAGCACGAAGAGAGTCCGACTCCGGGTCGGCAAGAGCAGGAAGAGAGGACTCAGGAGGAGAAGGCAAAGGGGCACGCAGAGGAGCAGTGGACGGACGCAGAGACATCCGGTGCGTGCCAGGGACAGGAGGAGGACGCTGACGCGAACCGCGACCACTAGTGCGAGCAGCACGGACAGGCGACGCAGGGCGAGACGCAGGCTCACGACGCTCAACCAGACCTCCAGTAGGACCAGTGTAGGGAGAAGGAGCAGGCAAAGGGGAGGTAGGCTGCAACTGTAGCTGGGACGAGACAGGCTGTGGACACTCTAAGGGAGGAGGAGGACCAGTAGAAGGTGGAAGACCAAGAACCTGCTGCAGGAGTGGAACGAAGTACGGTCGAGGCCGCGCGGTGACGCTAGAAGCAGCAGGGACAGCACCAGAACCCTCAGCAGGAGCACCCGCTCCAGCAGCACCACCAGTAGCTCCAGAACCTCCAGCAGCACCAGGAGCACCCCCAGTAGGACTGCCAGCGGTAGTCTCAGCGCCAGCACCCTCAGCAGCACCAGCTCCAGTGCACCCAGGACGAGCACCTCCGGGACCCGCGACCGCAGCACCCTCAGCAGCCGAAGGACCTCCAGCACCAGCAGCACGCCTCCAGCGCCGGGCAAACCACTCACGCAGCTCCTGTGGAGAAAGTGGCTCCCGGCGAGACGAAGCACTCGGAGAACCTCCAGGCGGAGCACCTCCAGGCTCAGCACCCCCAGACGTAGCACCCCTAGGCTCAGCACCCCCAGGCTCAGCACCCCTAGGCTCAGCACCCCCAGGCTCAGCACCCCCAGGCTCAGCACCCCCAGGCTCAGCACCCCTAGGCTCAGCACCCCCAGGCTCAGCACCCCTAGGCTCAGCACCCCTAGGCTCAGCACCCCCAGACGTAGCACCCCCAGGCCCAGCACCCCTAGGCTCCGCACCCCCAGGTACAGCACCCCCAGCCTCAGCACCCTCAGCAGCACCAGAGTCACCAGTGACCTCGACAGGCTCGACTGCGTCTACCTGGGACACACCTGAAGGGGCAGGACCCTGAGGGGGGAGGGGGTCTACCTGGGGGGGACCTGGTACCAGGAAGAGTGGGGGTGGGGGGAGGGACGGAGTGCGGTAGGGGAAGAGGCGGTAGTAGGGGACCGACTCGTCAAACGTGACGTCCTGGGAGGACAGAACACGGCGAGAGGTGGGGTGGTAAAACTGCCACCCAGGCGCGTCAGGGGGGAACCCCAGGAAGACGCAAGGAGCAGCACGAGGGGATAGTTTGTCCGCAGACAGGTCGCGGACAAACGCCCGAGATCCCCAGACCCGGAACGTCGACGCATCGCCAACCTTCCCCGTCCACAGCAAGGCTGGGGAGGTCTCCGGCCTGGAGACCCTGGGGTGGAGGTTGATCTGATGCGCCGCGTACCTCACCGCAAACGGCCACAGAAAATGGGGGGCAGCCGCATGCATCATAGACGTACGAGCGACGTCCATGACCATGCCAATGCGGCGCTCAGCAATCCCATTTTGCTGCGGTGAGTCCGGAAGCGTGAAGGTCTGACGGATGCCCCGTGCACGACAGTAGGCACGCAGAAGGCCAGAGGAGAACTCTCCGCCTCTGTCCGAGTGCAGACGCAGAACAGGAAAGTCCGAGCCGAAGCTCTGCCTGAGCTGGAGACGAGCTGCGCGGATCCAGTCGATCAGCACCTCAGTGACATCACCCTTGCTGCGCAAGGGGAAGACTGTGGTGTAACGCGAGTAGTCGTCAACAACGAGCAGGAAGTAGCGCTCGTGACCCTGTCCACGGACGCGGGCTGGGCCCCACACGTCCATGTGAAGTGTCTGCAACGGGGCCTCTGTCAAAGGAAACTGGGAGGAGTGAGGGGCAGCACGCTGGCGCCCCTCGACACAGGGGACACAGGCAGGGCCAGGGCCCTGAGGAAGGGGAGGGAGGGACCGAGGGAGACCAGACACAAGAAGACGGGAGGCCATACCTCTGAGCCGAAGCAGAGAGGGGTGGCCAAGGCGGTGGTGCCGGAGGAGAGTCTCGTGAGACAGGAGACGACACGAACAGGGGGCAGACTCAGGACCAGACCTGGACGCCGCAGCAAACACCTGACCCGACATAACTACCCTACCAGACTCAGCAACTGGAGGAGACGCAGTGGTCAGAGTGTACAGGCTCGACCCCGGCTGACGGGTGAACGTAGCCAGGTGTCGGCCTGTGCCAACCTCTGTACAGTGGGTCACTCGCTGACGTGCAGGAGTGAACTGGTGGACACCCGCATCCTGTAGGTCAGCACCACTCACCAGGTTCGTCGAGAACGAGGGGAGGTAGAGACCAGACAGGGTGCCAGAGGGAGCCGCCGGACACGGGAGGACTGTGGAGAAACGAGACAGGACCGGACCCCCAGAGGGGTCAGCCAGAGACACCGCAACCGGCCGACTAAGCGGCGTGAGTGTGGTGCGGTCCCGAAAGAAGGAGCGAGACGCCCCAGAGTCAAGAGTGAAGGTGAGGGAGGCCGAAGCCGACGCGGTACCTGAGAGAGCAGACTCACCAGTACCTGAGGACGCAGACACACCAGCACCTAGAGCAGCAGCG
Source organism: Closterium sp. Naga37s-1 (assembly GCA_947471745.1). Classification (NCBI taxonomy): domain Eukaryota; kingdom Viridiplantae; phylum Streptophyta; class Zygnematophyceae; order Desmidiales; family Closteriaceae; genus Closterium; species Closterium sp. Naga37s-1. The sequence continues at coordinate 2,955,134 of CANJKZ010000120.1, read as the reverse complement.
TCGTAAGCACCTAGGGCAGCAGCCTCACCAGTACCTAGAGCAGCAGTCTCAATGCCCGGATCGGGCTGGAAACACCGGTAACAGTCACCCTCATCACTAATAGACACAGCATACATGGCAGAGAGAATAGCATCAAAGTCCAGATCAAAGATGGCAACCCCCGCCCTAGACAGCTCGTCCCAGCGAGGGATCTCGGAGGCCTCCGGGAACTGGTGACGCCATGCGTCCGTCAGGCGGCCAAAGCAGCGCGGAGTGGGGTGCGCACCCCCACACTGCTCACCCGCACGGTCGCCGGTGCGCAGGACGTAGGTACACGGACCAAAACCCCCACCCCGCTGGCGTGCAGTGTACCACTCACGGAGCTGCTGAGGGGACAGGGTCGCACGACCACGCTGCTGCTGCTGGCGCGAGCCACCACCGGAGCCACTCCTCTGCAAAGACCCGCGACCAGCTCCACCGCCACCCCCACCGCCTCCACCGCCTCCGCTGCCTCCACTGCCGCCGCCGCCTCCACCGCCTCCTCCACCGCCGCCTCCTCCGCCACCTCCGCTACCACCGCCACCGCCGCCGCGGCCTCCGCCTCCACTGCCGCCACCGAACCCCCCACCCCCACCTCCACCTCCACCGCTACCCCCACTCCCCCCACTGCCTCCACCTCCACCTCCACCGCCCGCTCCTCCAGCTCCCTTGCCCCCCTTGCCCTTGCCAGGGCGGCGTCTCCCGCTAGGGGCAGACGCCGCACCGACCGACTCAAGACCAAGGAGGTCGGCCGAAGCAGCAGAGGCAACAGAGGGCAGCAGGGGGGAGGGAGAACACCCCTCAAAGATGGGGGTGCGCGGGTCACCTCGAGAGGCTCCTACAGCGACTATGCTCTTTTCTATCGCGAGGAGGGCCTTCTCGAGGAGGTCTACAGTGAGTGTGGTGGGACAGACTGAGAGAAAGTGGTCCCTGACTACTCGAAGGGAGTCAGGGAGGCGAGTGACTAGGAAGTACAGAGTGATGTACATGGGGGGGGGGTTCGCGGTGCAGAAGTCAGCAGGAAGTGCAGCGCGGTAGCGAGTGTCACTAGTGCGGAGGTGCGTAATGAGGTCAGCAACGGTGGGAAAAGAAGCAAGGTCAGGGAAGAGGTACGGCAGCATGAGACGGCTCAGTGCAGCAGTGGAAGGGGAGGAGTAGCGCGCGACTACAGCAGCGTACAAGGTCTGAGCACTCTTGTACTGACTAAAGTGCGCACGCTCGGAGGTAGGGAGGTGGCGACGCACAGCAAGACGTGCAGCAGCATCGCGCGTGGCCCACTGGGAGCGAACAGTGGCGTCAGCATCAGCAGCAGGGGCAGGGGAAGCGCCAGAGGTGAGGTCAAAGAGAGAGAGGCCGTCCGCCCTATCGCACTGTAAGAACAGCTGTAGGTCATCTACCCAGACCTCAAAGTCAATGGCCCGACCCTCAGCGTCAAAAGTGAGGACACTAGGGGTAGCCATGACAGCAGTAGACCAGCAGTGCAAGGAGTAGGGGAAGAGCACGCAGTGACAGAGGGTCTGTGCTCACCGGACAGGGCTGCTCGGGCGGCTCGGCTGCAGGGCGGCTCGGCCGCTGGGCGGCTCGGCAGCTAGGCGGCTCGGCGGCTGGGCGGCTCGGCAGCTGGGCGGCTCGGCGGCTGGGCGGTCGGCTGCACGGCGGCTTGGCTGGTGGGCGGCCGGGCGGCTCGGCTGCAGCGCGGCTCGGCGGCGGGGCGGCTCGGCTGCTCTGCTGCTGGGCGGCTCGGCTGCGCTGCTGTTGGGCGGCTCGGCTGGGCCGCTGACGTAGGGCGGCGGGGCCGCTGTAGAGGAGTGGCGGGGCCGCTGCAGAAGGACGGCGGGGCCGCTGGGTAGTGAGGCGGCGGGGCCGCGAAGACGGGCGGCGGGGCCGCGAAGTCGGGCGGCGAGGCCGCTGAGTAGGGCGGCGGGGCCGCAGTGAGAGGCGGCGGGGCCGCAGCGAGAGAGGCGGCGGGGCCGCGATGACGGGCGGCGGGGCCGCAACGAGAGAGGCGGCGGGGCCGCAGAAAAGGGTGGCGACGGGCCGTAGGCGGCGCGAAGCCGCAGGTAAGGGCGGCGACGGGCCGGGGCGGCTCGAAGCCGCAGGTAGAGGCGGCGCGAAGCCGCGGGAAGGGCGACGACGGGCCTGGGCGGCGCGAAGCCGCAGGTAGGGGCGGCGCGAAGCCGCCGGTGAGGGCGGCGTAAAGCCGCGGGTAAGGGCGGCGACGGGCCGGGAAAAGGGCGGCGCGCCGCAGCCGCTAGGGCGGCTCGACGCGACCGTAAGGGCGGCGCGACGGGCCGCTAGGTGCGACTCGACGGGCCGCTAAAAAAAGGCAGGCGCGACTCGAGGCGCGCTTCGGTGGGCCCAAGGAACAGTCCCTAGGAGGGGACCTGCTCTGATTCCATGTGAGAATGAGAACGAGAATGACTGAACTATGAAAATGAAGTGAGTACAAATATGAAACCCTAATTGGTTGTACCCCCTATGGGATACCCCACTATAGCCTACACAACAGCATAAGCTATAATGTTCTGACAGGGAGCGTCCGAGAGAATGTCATGACAAGGGGTCCGCCGTGACTTATGACCGCCACAAACTTGGGCGTTGGGGAACCATCTGTTGCAGAACTCGCAGACAATGCCTGGCAAAGAGCCCATGTGTTACGGATCCGTCTAAGAGTGGAGAAATGGCCTATGAAGCAACTAGCCTGTTTGAAGTTTGTGAACGCATCAAATACACCATCAACGAAGGCTGTGACTGCAACACGGTCATCGCCAAAGCGCGAACTCTCCATGGCGGCTTGTATCTCTGCACGACTGGCACTTGAACGTGGCGCAATGGTTAGGGACTGGCTAATGATGGTCGAGCAGCGCGGCCGTGAAAAGGCACGATACAGACCGCCAACAGCACGGCATTTCCCTTTCCTAAAAGGCGTGTCGCCCCCTCTTAGAGCGACCACGACGTGAGCAGGGCCATATGCACTGGAGTTTAGCACGCTTGGTCGTGAGTGTGCGTCGCGAGCACGGTGAGAAGTACGTTCCTCTTGATTCAAAACTTGGGTTTTTGAATCGTGCGTGAGAGTCGAGGGAGATGAGGAAGAGAGGGAAGAGATCCGTTTGGTGCTGTGATTCTTTCTCGAGTAGCTATAGGGGGGAAATCGCAATCACGTAGGTGAGCCCAAAGTGGTGCGCACCTCTAGAGACTTAATCCAAACCAGGTAATGACAATGTACAGTTACATTTTACATAGACACTCGATTCAATTATAATTAGTATTATACAAACATACTTATGGGCTTGCACAAAAACAACCCCTAATTGACAACGGTAGTGTTTGTAAACCCTCCTAGTTCTCTAGTGTGGTATGGAAACATACGGGTATTACCCATGAACTCAGTGTGTTTCCATAAGATTGTTGCATGTACCGAATATGTATATCGTCACTTCACAAGAGGTTTTGGGGACCTCAAAGCACCGTGCTGAATAAACATGCAAGAATGGAGCCCAATATAATACAATAATACAACGGTTTCGTCGTCGGATGCAATACCACAACGGTTTCACCATGACATGCAACACATGGGAGTGAACGATGCAGCGTCGCCCTGTATAAGCTTGGCTATCGATAACGCATCACTGCTTGTGCGTTAGCCATCTGCTTCATACCACTCCCTTTATATACATTGTATACGGTCCATGCAAGTATTGAGCACAATCCAACACCATACCACAAGGGTTTCACCATGTCGCGCAAAACATGGGCCTGAACGATGCAACATCGCCTGGTCTAAACATGGCTGTCGATAACACATCACCGCTTGTGCGTTAGCCCTGTGCTTCATACCACTCCCTTTATGCACCTTTTGTAAGGTCCATGCAAGAATCCCGCGGTGAGGTTGGCGCTTCTGTTAACTTTGCGTGGAGTAGGAGTTAACTGCTGCGCAGTGTTAGAATACTAGCTAGACTTAGGAGCCATGGCTAGTGAGTGTCGAGAGGATTGAGTGTCGAGAGAATTGGAGAGGAGAATGAGAGGTTTCACTAGCAAGAGTTGGGATACAAGTACAACACCCTAAATTGGGTTGTACTCATTACAGAGTACCCCACTGCAGGCTAGACAGCAAATACATTCTGACAACTGGTGCCGTCGAAGAACCCGCGATTGGTGCCGTAGGTGTTGCTGCTGCTACCGATGTTGTCTCTGCTGCTGTCGATGTAGTTCCTGCTTGCCGGATTGTTGCTAATGCCCTTGTTCTTTCTGCTTCAGGTATGGTATGTGAGTACCAAAATCCTCCAGGACTGAAGTCGGGGTCGAGATCTGGTGGATGTGTCCAAGAAGTGAAGTTGACGATGTCGTCGCTGTTGGCGGTACCTTGGTCCGGAACGAAGTCAAGAACGAAGACGTTATTCTTCAAGACCGCCTTGCCAATGTAGAGTCCGCCCTTTCCGTGGTACAACTTGAACTCCTGAGTGGTGCTATCTGCTTCAAGATGAATGCCCTTTGCCATCAATTGACTGACGCTGAGTAAGTTGTAGCCGAGTCCTTCTGCGATTAAAACTTTCGAAATTTGTAGAATAACATTCGTTTCTCGAGATTGAAGTTGAACAATCCCTTGTCGTCGTGTGTGCAGGTTCTGGTTGTTGGCGACGGTGATTACGACTTCGCGTTGAAGTTGGTGTTCCTGTTGAACGAAGCGACCCGAGGAGCACATGTGCTGTCCACAGCAGCTATCGAAGAACCAAGTGTCTTTTCCGGACGGCTCGCTCTGGGCGATGACTGCATACGTCGGGTTGGGCTCCAGTGATTCGCGGCGAGGAGTGCTCTTGTCGAGCTGTTCTTCTGGTGAGTAGAGCGGTGGGGATCGGGTGATGCAGGAGTCTGTCGTTCTTGTCATACAGCTTACGATGTTTCTTATGCCTTGCGTAGGTTTTGTCGTTGATGACGTTGAAGACTGTACTTGATTGGTGGGATGCGCCTGTGTAGAAGCTACTTGACTGCTTGAGGGCCGAAGTTGACGTTGTGACGACGTTGACTGCTGCTGATTCGGGCAGTGTGTGCGAGGATGTCCTGACGTCTTGCAGAGTTGACAGAACGGTGGGACGTACTGTTGAACTTGTCGGTTGTTTTGTCGATTGTTGTTGTTGTTGTAGCGTCGCTGAGTATGAAACGCAAATTCTGGTGCTGACGCTCTCTTCTTGTGTCGTTCTTTGTGTAGGTCCATATCCTGCTGTTCAGCGTGAATTTCGGCGCAGAGTGCTGCTTCGGAGATCTTCCCGTGAGCTCGGAGGAGTGCTCGAGTGGAGCGCCAATGAGGACCAAGGCCAGCGATAATAACTGTTACGAAGGCTTCTTCGGATATCGATCCTCCGCATCGAAGGAGTCTGTCGCGCAGTCCACGACAACGGCTGATACACGCCATTCCCTTTTCGTCGGGTTTGATTTCCACTGTTGTCAGCTGTGCCATGAGACAACTTTGATTAACACTGTCTGTTGCTTGATACAGGTTCTTCAGGTGGTCGTACGCTAGCTCGGCGGAGTTGCCGTATCCTCGATAAGACCGAATGTTCTGCTGCTCGTTTGGCGTTATATTTCGAAGAAGTATCATGTACGCCATCAGCGATTGATATGTATACTGCTGCTTGTTGTATTGTGTCCCATGCGCTGGGTATGGCAAGGACCCATCGAAGAATCCAAGTATTTGCGCGCCCTCCATCATCAGCTCGAACTCGAATGACCAGGTATAGAAGTCTTTTCCGTCGAAGGGTGTTGATGTCTGCAGTTTTAAAACATGTGCGAATTGTGATTGAACCTAAAGCGCGTCCAATGTCTTCTCCTGTCCATATGAAGGCTGTTGGTGTGGCGTGAAGCTGATGGAGCCGCGTTGAGGTTCGTACGGAGCAAAGGTAGGTTGCTGCTGGTTTCCGCGCGCATAAGATGAACCGTCAAGGCTCATTGGAGTAACCCTGTTGTTGTTGTCACTGTTGTTTGACTGCGCAGGAGCTGCTTGCTGGTGTTGCTCGTAGAAGGACATGAAGGAGAAAAATTTCTCCATCATGCTTGGGTCGAAGCTTGCTGCTTGATTCCTGGGAGTTTCGGTAGACTCCACAGCTGGTCTTGTTGCTGTGCCTTCCTCTGTCTGTAGGCCAAAGGCTGGAGGTGGAGTAGGAGTAGTGCCGGGAGATCCGTTGGAGGAGCTCCTCTCCTTCTGTGTTGCCATGCCTGTTGTTGTAGGAGATTGGGTAATCGATCTTGCCTTGGAGGCTCTCATACCATGTTGGGCTGAGAAAAGCCCTTAGGATCTTTTCAAGGCTAAGACATTTGTAGTAGGAATGTTGTAATTACGGAAGCATAATTGTGAGAACAGTAGGCGAGAATGGTTGACTAGGAAAAGGGAAGGGGTACAAGTAGAATGTCGAGAGAAATCTGTACCCCCTAAGGCTAAACCCACTATAGCCTAGACAAATATAAACACATAAACTAAGCCTAGATATAACTAGGCATATATGTTTGACACATCCCCATAGGCGAAGTGGGGGATAGCCAGAACAAGCAATGGTCACAAGACCAGTCAAGAGAAGAAGCAAAGCAAAGCAAGCTCAGGGTGGATCACAAAGTCACCACACAGTCCGAGCACAAGCAAAGGGCCACAAGGCCAGTTCACATGCAGAGTTATATAAAGAGAACAAAAAATACAATGATCATACCCTAACAAGTGCAAGCATGCAGGTATATAGATAGATCACAGTACAGGCAGAGTCAGGCAGTAAGTGAGGCAAAGTAGGCACAAGGCCTAACACAGTAACAAAGAGCTGATGGTCACCAGGCGGAAGTGCCTTGGTGAAGACATCAGCAGTGTTGGCCCGAGTGGCCACGTACGCAAGACGAAGCTGGCCACGCTGCTGCAACTCTCGAGCAAGGAAGTATCGCAGAGCGATGTGCTTCGTTCTGTGCTCCAGTCTATGCTCCTGACACAAGGCTATCATGGCCTTGTTGTCTACGTACAGGACTGGAGGCGAACGAGGCTGCTCTCCCAAGTCGGTCAGCAAGTAGGTGAGCCAGCGTAGCTCCTGAGCAGCCATGGCTCCGGCGTAGATCTCAGCCTCACAGCTGGAGCTGAGAACTGAAGACGAGCGGGTAGACCGCCAAGAAACCGAGCCGGACCCAAGGCTGAAGGTGTAACCCTGCGACGACCGCTGCGTATTTGAGTCGTCAACCCAGGAGGCGTCTGCGTGACCAGTGAGGACAACAGGACCCCGTCCTCCAAGCACAAGCCCCATGCCCGACGTACTGCACAGGTAACGCAGTACCCTCTTCGCAGCATCCCAGTGCACCTTTCGGTGCCTACCGGAAGCCACGTAGCGAGCCAGAAGGCTGAGAGGGTACGCAAGGTCAGGTCGTGTGCAAGTCATCAGGTACATGAGGCAACCCACAAGCTCTGGGTACGGACCACTCGGCTCTACGGACTCGTCCGAAGGTGGAGCTGAGAGCGAGTGGCTGGTAGACAGAGGAGTGAGCTGTGGCGAGGAGTACTGGAAGCCGAAGCGCTGAAGGACCTGGTGCACCATGTGTGACTGAGTCAGTGTGATGGTGCGCCGTGCTCTGTCCTGGGTGATCTGCAGGCCAAGATAGCTGCGCAGTTCACCCAGGTCAGTGCAGGTATGTCTCTTCTGCAGCTCGGACTTCACTAGGGTCAGTGCCTCAAGGTCAGCCGTGGCAAAGACGAGGTCGTCGACGTACACTAGGACGTAGAAGGGCGGCAGCGAGGTGTCGGTGCGTAGAAACAGCGACGGGTCTGCTGTAGAAGGAACAAACCCAAGAGCCGCAAGTGTAGTCCTCAGTGTGTCGTGCCACTCGCGAGGCGCCTGGCAGAGACCGTAGACTGGCCAGCGGAGGCTCCACTGGGTACCTGTAGGAAACGACCCAGTGAAACCAGGTGGTCGGCGCAGCCAGATCTCCTCGTGCAGGCTGCCCTGCAGGAAGGCTGTACTGAAGTCCAGGGAGTGTAACTCGTAGTCACGCGGAGCAGCTACGTGCAGCAACACCCGAAGAGTAGTCATCTTTGGGGTGGGGGAGAAGGTCTGGAAGTAGTCAACTCCCTGTCGCTGACTGAAACCTCGAGCAACGTAACGCGCCTTGAAGGCAGGCGGAGAACCCGACGGCCGCTTCACCCTGAAGATCCACATGCCATCGACTATGTTCACCCCAGGTGGGGGAACCTCGTCGACGTTTGTGCCTGTGGACTTCCAGGATGCCGTCTCGGCATCCATAGCTGCCTGCCACTGAGAGGAGTAAGGACCCGTAATCGCCTCTGCGTAAGAGCGCGGGGTCGGGATGTCTGGAGCATCCGGGTCTCCCTCAGGGGCAAGCATTAAGGAAGCGAAACGAGGTACAGCAGCTGCAAGACAATCAAAGTCCTCCTGCTTGTCCTCAAGGACGTCCGTGCCAAGAGCACACTCACCCCCGACGGACGGAGGAGTGGCAGGCACAGACTCAGCAACTAGAGCAGAGGCGTAGTCGAGACAGCAGGCAGCAGCAAAGTCAAGCAGCTCAGCAACGAGAGCAGAAGCAGCAGCAGACTCAAAGGACTGGTCAGTGACAGTAGTGGCAAGGAGACGAGAGACAGTGGGACTGGCAGCACGCGCTCGGTCAGACTCAGGGTCAGGGACCTCAGGAAGAGAGGACTCAGGAGGAGCAGGCAGAGGAACACGCAGTGGAACAGAGGAAGGACGGAGTGCCATGGTGTGTGTGCTTGGGACAGGAGGAGGACGCGAACGAGGAGCATGACGAGCAGTGCGAACAGGCGAGACAGGACGAGACGCAGGCTCAGGACGCTCTGTAAGACCTCCGGACTGCTCAGTGTAAGGAGAGGGAACAGGCAGTGGGGAGGCGGGCTGTAACGGCGGCTGCGACTGGTCAGGCGGTGGACACAGGAAGGGAGGAGGAAGACCAGTAGAAGACGGGACACCAGGAGCCTGCTCAAGCAGGGGAATGAAGTACGGGCGCGGCCGCACAGTGCCTCCAGCACCTACAGCTCCAGGGTCAACAGCTCCAGCTCCCGCAGCTCCAGCGCCTCCTGCGCCAAGGCCTCCAACTCCAGCTACACCAGCTCCAGCGCCTCCGGCGCCAGCTGCTCCTGGCTCCGTAGGGTCTCCAGCTCCAGGAGTAACAGCAGCACCTCCAGTTCCAGCGTCTCCAGGCTCGCCAGCCCCAGGAGGTCCACTCCGACGGTGTGGGCGCTGAACAAGCCACTCACGCAGTTGCTGTGAGGACAGTCGCGGTGAGGCATCAGTAGGACCTCCAGACGAAGCAGCACCGCGAGGCTCAGCACCCCCAGACTCCGCACCCTCCGACTCAGCACCCCCAGGCTCTGCACCCTCCGACTCAGAACCCCCAGGCTCAACACCCTCAGGCTCAGCACCCCCAGACACAGCACCCTCAGACCCCGCACCCCCCGGCTCTGCACCCCCAGGCGCAGCACCCCCAGACGCAGCACCCCCAGACGCAGCACCTGGAGCAGCACCTGAGACGGCAGCTACCTGAACAGGCGCAGTACCAGGGAGAGGGTCTACCTGCCCTACCTGTTCCCTGAGGGTCACCAGGGCTACTGCCCTACCTGTTCCCTGAGCTGTCGGCTTTTGCCACAGTAGCGGACCTGGTTACCCACCTGCGCACTAGCGACGCTCGCTACCGTGCTGCCGCCCCTGCTGAGTTCCTTCCCACGAACCAGCCCCCCATGATCATCACCCTCTACTTCATAGTCACTCGCCTCCCTGACTCCCTTCGCTCTGTCAGGGACCATTTCCTCACCCTCGACCCCACCTCCCTCACTGTTGACCTCCTTGAGCAGCATCTCCTCGCAGCTGAGACTAGTGCAGTTGCTGTAGGTGCTGCTCGTGGCACTCCGCGCTCACCCTTATTTGAGGGGTGCTCCCCCTCCCCCCTTTCCTCCTCCTTCACCTCTGCTGCTGCTGCAGACGTCTCTGTTCCTGAGGACGTCGGTGCTGCTTCGACTATTACGAAGCGCCGCAACAGCAAGGGCAAGGGTGGCCGGGGTAGTGGAGGAGGCAGCGGTGGTGGTGGAGGTGGCAGTGGGCGTGGCAGTGGGGGCAGCGGTAGAGGAGGCGGAGGCGGTGGAGGTGGTGGCGGCGGTGGGACTGGTGGCGGAGGTGGAGGCTCTGGTGGCGGCGGTGGAGGCAGTGGAGGGGGTGGCGGCAGTGGAAGCGGTGGGACCAGTGGTGGTCGGTCTGGACCTCAGCGTGGAGGCTCTGGTGGCGGTCGGGGCCAGCAGCAGCAGCGTCGGAGCGAGACTCAGACGCCTCAGCAGCTCCATGAGTGGTTGGTTCAGCGTGGGGCGGGTGAGGGTAGTGAGACCTGCCCGTATGTCATTCGCACAGGTGCCCATGCGGGCCGGACATGCGGGAGGTTTCACACTGAGCACCGCTGCTTTGCCCGCCTTGACGACGCCTGGCGTGCTGAGTTTGGTGATGACATTGAGCGCCCCCGCTGGGCGCAGTTGCTTCAGTCAGGAGTTGCTATCTTTGACCTAGACTTTGATGTTATTATCTCTGCCATGTATGCTTTGTCTTTTAGTGCTGAGGGTGACTGTTACCGGTGTGTGCCACCTGACCCAGGTATAGCGGCTGCTGCTCTAGGTGCTAGTGCGTCTGGTACTTCCCCTGGTACTGCGCCTGCTGAGGCCTTGCACACTTTCACGTTGGACTCCGGCGCCTCGCGCTGTTTCTTTCGTGACAGCACCACTCTCACTCCTCTCCCTGCACCTGTCCCGGTCAGACTGGCTGACCCCTCTGGGGGCCCGGTCGTTGCCCGTTCCTCCACTGTCCTCCCGTGTCCGGCGGTTCCGTCTGGCTCACTGTCAGGTCTTCACCTCCCCTCATTCTCTACGAACTTGGTGAGTACCGCTGCCCTTCAGGATGCGATGGTCACTACCACCACTCCTGGGGGTCAGCGTGTGTCGATCTGCACGTGCACACGGATGGGGCGTCACCTAACTACGTTCACTCGTCGACCAGGGTCGAGTCTGTACACGCTGGCTACCGAGCCTCCTCAGGTCGCTGCGTCTGCTCAGGTGTCCGCGTCAGGTCAGGTAGCCGCCTCTTGCTCGTGTCGCCTCCTGTCGCACCAGACTCTTCTTTGGCACCACCGCCTGGGTCACCCCTCCCTGCCACGCCTTCGTGGCATGCACTCCTGTCTCCTTGTCTCTGGTCACCCCAGGTCTCTGCCTCCCTTACCGCCCTCGCCTGCCCCGCCCTATCTTCCTTGCGTCGAGGGGCGGCAGCGCGCCGCTCCTCACTCCTCCTCGTTTCCCCCGACGACTGCTCCTCTGCAGACCCTCCACATGGACGTGTGGGGCCCAGCCCGTGTCAGTGGACAGGGCCGCGAGCGCTACTTTCTGCTGGTAGTTGACGACTACACGCGGTACACCACAGTCTTCCCCTTGCGCAACAAGGGTGAGGTCTCTGCTGTCTGAATCCCTTGGATCCAAACAGTCTGTCTCCAGCTGCGCGAGCGGTTCGGCCAGGACCTTCCTGTCCTGCGTCTGCACTCTAACAGAGGTGGTGAGTTCTCCTCTGACCTCTTGCGGAACATTTGTCGTGGGGAGGGCATCACCCAGTCGTTCACGCTTCCGGACTCCCCTCAGCAAAATGGGATTGCTGAATGCCGCATTGGCTTAGTCATGGAAGTCGCTCGTACCTCCATGATCCATGCGGCTGCTCCCCATTTTCTGTGGCCGTTTGCGGTCCGGTACGCTGCGCATCAGCTCAACCTCTGGCCCCGTGTCTCCTTGCCGGAGACCTCGCCCACACTGCGTTGGACGGGGAAGGTTGGCGATGCGTCAGTGTTCCGGGTCTGGGGTTCTCGTGCCTTTGTTCGCGATACGTCCGCGGACAAGCTCTCCGCCCGCGCCATTCCCTGCATCATCCTTGGCTTTGTCCCTAACGCGCCTGGCTGGCAGTTTTACCACCCCACCTCGCGCCGTGTCCTCCCGTCTCATGACGTCACGTTCGACGAGTCGGTTCCCTTCTACCATCTCTTCCCCTACCGCTCTGCCCCTTCCCCGCCCCCGCCGCTCTTCCTTGCTACCGAGGGTCCTGCTCCCTCGGGAGTGTCTCATGTCGACCCTCTCCCTGGTACTGCGCCTGTTCAGGTAGCTATCGTCTCAGGTGCTGCTCCAGGTGCTGCGTCTGGGGGTGCTGCGTCTGGGGGTGCTGCGTCTGGGGGTGCGGAGCCGGGGGGTGCGGGGTCTAAGGGTGCTGGGTCTGGGGGTGCTGAGCCTGAGGGTGTTGAGCCTCGGGGTGCTGAGTCGGAGGGTGCGGAGTCTAGGGGTGCTGCTGGTGCTTCGCCGCGATTGTCCTCGTAGCAGCTGCGTGAGTGGCTTGTTGAGCACGCACACCGTCGGAGTGGAGCCCCCAAAGCTGGCGGGCCTGGAGACACTGGAGCTGGAGGTGCTGCTGTTACTACCGGAGCTGGAGACCCTACGGAGCCTGGAGCGGCTGACGCTGGAGGTGCTAGAGCTGGAGTAGCTGGAGTTGGAGGCCCTGGCGTAGGAGGCGCTGGGGCTGCAGGAGCTGGAGTTGGAGGCACTAGCGCCAGAGGCGCTGGGGCTGCAGGAGTTGGAGCTGTTGACCCTGGAGCTGGAGGTGCTGGAGGCACTGTGCGGCCGCGTCCGTACTTCGTTCCTCTGCTTCAGCAGGTTCTTGGTGTTCCGTCTTCTACTGGTCTTCCTCCTCCCTTCCTGTGTCCACCGCCTGACCAGTCGCAGCCGCCGTTACAGCCAGCCTCCCCACTGCCTGTTCCCTCTCCTTACACTGAGCAGTCGGGAGGTCTTACAGAGCGTCGTGAGCCTGCGTCTCATCCTGTCTCGCCTGTTCGCACTGCTCGTCGCGCTCCTCGTTTGCATCCTCCTCCTGTCCCAGGCATGCACACTATGGCACTCCGTCCTTCCTCTGTTCCACTGCGTGTTCCTCTGCCTGCTCCTCCTGAGTCCTCTCTTCCTGAGGTCCATAACCCTGAGTCTGACCGAGCGCGTGTTGCCAGTCCCACTGTCGCTCATCTCCTTGCCACTGCTGTCACTGACCCTTCCTTTGAGTCTGCTGCTGCGTCTGCTCTTGTTGCTGAGCTGCTTGACTTTGCTGATGCCTGCTGTCTCGACTACGCCTCTGCTCTAGTTGCAGAGTCTGTGCCTTCCAGTCCTCCGTCCGTCGGGGGTGAGTGTTCTCTTGGCACGGACGTCCTTGAGGACAGGCAGGAGGACTTTGAGTCTCTTGCAGCTGCTGTACCTCGTTTTGCTTCCAAGCTGCTTGCCCCCGAGGGAGACCCGGATGCTCCAGACATCCCGACCCCGCGCTCTTACGCAGAGGCGATCACGGGTCCTTACTCCTCTCAGTGGCAGGCAGCCATGGATGCCGAGATGGCATCCTGGAAGTCCACAGGCACCTACGTCGACGAGGTTCCCCCACCTGGGGCGAACATAGTCGATGGCATGTGGATCTTTAGGGTGAAGCGGCCGCCGGGATCTCCACCTGCCTTCAAGGCGCGTTACGTTGCTCGAGGCTTCAGTCAGCGACAGGGAGTTGACTAATTTCAGACCTTCTCCCCCACCCCGAAGATGACTATTCTTCGGGTGTTGCTGCACGTCGCTGCTCAGCGTGACTACGAGTTGCACTCTCTTGACTTCAGCACAGCGTTCCTGCAGGGCAGCCTGCACGAGGAGATCTGGTTCCGCCGCCCACCTGGTTTCACTGAGTTTTTTCCTGCAGGTACCCAGTGGAGTCTTTGGCGGCCAGTCTACGGTCTCCGCCAGGCGCCTCGCGAGTGGCACGACACACTGAGGACTACACTTGCGGCTCTTGGGTTTACTCCTGCTACTGCTGACCCGTCGTTGTTTCTACGCACCGACACCTCGCTGCCGCCGTTCTACGTCCTTGTCTACGTCGACAACCTCGTCTTTGCCACTGCTGACACTGAGGCACTGACCCTTGTGAAGTCGGAGCTGCAGAAGAGACACACCTGCACTGACTTGGGTGAACTGCGCAGCTATCTTGGCCTGCAGATCACCCGGGACAGAGCATGGCGCACCATAACACTGACTCAGTCACACATTGTGCACCAGGTCCTTCAGCGCTTCGACTTCCAGTACTCCTCGCCACAGCTCACTCCTCTGTCTACCAGCCACTCGCTCTCAGCTCCACCTTCGGACGAGTCTGTAGAGCCGAGTGGTCCGTACCCAGAGCTTGTGGGTTGCCTCATGTACCTGATGACGTGCACACGACCCGACCTCGCGTACCCTCTCAGCCTCTTGGCTCGTTACGTGGCTCTCGGCAGGCACCGAAAGGTGCACTGGGATGCTGCGAAAAGGGTACTACATTACTTGTGCAGTACGTCAGGCATGGGGCTCGTGCTTGGAGGACGGGGTCCAGTAGTCCTCATCGGTCACGCAGACGCCTCTTGGGTTGACGACTCAGCTACGCAGCGGTCGTCACAGGGTTACACCTTCAGCCTCGGTTCCGGCTCTGTTTCTTGGCGGTCTACCCGTTCGTCTTCGGTTCTCAGCTCCAGTTGTGAGGCTGAGATCTACGCCGGGGCCATGGCTGCTCAGGAGCTACGCTGGCTCACCTACCTGCTGACCGACTTGGGATAGCAGCCTCGTTCGCCACCAGTTCTGTACGTAGACAACAAGGCCATGATTGCCTTGTGTCAGGAGCACAGACTGGAGCACAGAATGAAGCACATCGCTCTGCGATACTTCCTTGCTCGTGAGTTGCAGCAGCGTGGCCAGCTTCGTCTTGCGTACGTGGCCACTCGGGCCAGCACTGCTGATGTCTTCACCAAGGCACTTCCGCTTGGTGATCATCAGCGCTTTGTTACTGTGTTAGGCCTTGTGCCTACTTTGCCTCACTTGCTTACTGCGTGACTTTGCTTGTACTGTGATCGATATATATACCTGCTTGCTTGCACTTGCTAGGGTATGATCAGTGTATTGTTTGTTCTCTTTTATATGACTCTGCATGTGAACTGGCCTTGTGGCCCTTTGCTTGTGCTCGGACTGTGTGGTGACTTTGTGATCCACCCTGAGCTTGCTTTGCTTTGCTTCTTCTCTTGACTGGTCTTGTGACCATTGCTTGCTCTTGCTATCCCCCACTTTGCCTATGGGGGTGTGTCAAACTTATGTGTTTATATATCTCTAGGCTGTAGTGGGTTTAGCCTTAGGGGGTACAGAATTTCTCTCGACATTCTACTTGTACCCCCCCCTTTCACCTAATGAACCATTCTTGTCACTTATTCTCACAACTTCGATTACTTTAGAAGCGTTAAATTACTTGTTTCCAACACACTCTCCAGCCCACCATGCTCAGCATCAAGCATTCCGTCGCTGCTGCCTTTTCCAGTGAACCAAGGAGTGCCCCAACCAGCTTCACACACCCTTCAGTGGAAGGCTTTGTGTCAGAATATTATGCTCTAGCCTGTAGTGGGGTGCTCTATAGCGAGTACAACCCTTCTAGGGTTTGCTATTTGTATCCTCATTCTTGCTAGTGCACCTCCTCCTTCTTTGCCTAAACTGTTTCTTGCCTAGCTAGGGCTTTCCTAGCTATGGCGCCTTCTTCTACTGCTTATTTTCACATGGTATCAGAGAGATATGCTCCTGGCCTGTGGGCCCCACCTCACTGCTTCCGCTGCTACTGCTACTCCCTGTCCGCCGCGCGCCCCGTGGTGTGCGGCGTCGAAATTAGGTTTTTTTCAGCCCGCCGTGCGCCCCGAGGCGCGCGGCGGTTTTCCCGACGGGGACCCGCGACGGGGACCCGCGCGTCGCCCCCCGTCGCCCGTCGTGGCCTGCGCGCGGCCCGTACAGCCGGCGCGCGGCCCGTACGGGCTGCGCCAGGCCCGCGCGCGGCCCGTACGGGCTGCGCCAGGCCCGCGCGCGGCCCGTACGGGCTGCGCCAGGCCCGCGCGCGGCCCGTACGGGCTGCGCCAGGCCCGCGCGCGGCTCGGGCCGCCTGCGCGCGGTTCGGGAGGTTGTGCCAGGCCCGTGGGCGGCCCGTTCTTCGCTGCCCCTGTCCTCCCCGCTGTCCCCCGTGCTTCTGAAGGCGCCCCACCCCTCCTTCTGCCCGTTCTCCTGGATTAGGGTTTGGGGGTGGGGGGTATGGGGGTGCAGCTTCTGTGTGCCGTTCCCTGCTCCTCCTCCTCCTCCGTCTCCCTGTGCTGCAGCTGCCGCTGAGGGGGGGTGGACCTGTTGGAGCCGTCGGAGTGGTACTAAGGGAGGGTGAAGGGGGAGTGGAGCTAGGGGTGAAGCAGGGGGTGTGTGTCAGGGGGGGTGGTACTGTTTGGGGGAGGTTGAACGGAGGTTGCCGTCGTGTCGCCAGCAGCACCTGTAGTCCGGGGAGTTGCTCCGGTAGCCCAGTCGTAGCCACCTGTGCCAGTCGCCCGTGGGTCCGTTGCTCGTCTGCCGCTACTTTTAGCCGCGGGGCCAGTTACTCCAGTAGTCCGGAGCGCTGTTCCGGTAGCCGCTGTGCCAGTGTGCCTCCTGTTGCCCGTGTGTCTGCAGCTTCAGCCGTCGCCTCCTATCTCCTCTCCTCTCACTGTCCCTCCTCCTCCTCACTTGCCCGTTGTCACTACCACTAGCTTTGCTCATAATTATGAACTTTAAACTATTGCTTCCTGAACTTGTGCTCAGAATGTGTGGTGACATTGTGATCCACCCTGAGCTTGTTCTGCTTTGCTTGCTCTGCTGATTACACCCCACTTTGGCTATGGGGGTGTGTCAGAATATTATGCTCTAGCCTGTAGTGGGGTGCTCTATAGCGAGTACAACCCTTCTAGGGTTTGCTATTTGTATCCTCATTCTTGCTAGTGCACCTCCTCCTTCTTTGCCTAAACTGTTTCTTGCCTAGCTAGGGCTTTCCTAGCTATGGCGCCTTCTTCTACTGCTTATTTTCACACTTTGTAATATAAGTGGTTGAAAGAAATGATTGGTCTTCTTTTATGGGCTGTAGTTCATGATGGTTGTAACTCCAAGCGCACCCCCTAAAAATAAACACACATTTTATTATAAGCGCACCTGCGCTTCTACTGTATCCGGGGTATTACGGTGTAGGGGGGAATACAGTACACCACCCTTCTGTACATCGCTCAGCTAAAGCACCAGGCCCCTAGATTCGTTTTGGGACACTCTGATGGGTCAGCGTGCACCCTTCTTTGAACTCTGTCAGTCAAAGTTGCCTGAAATTTTGAGGCTGGAAATTCAGACAACACTAGTTTTTTTAGGCTGAACATTCAGAGTTACACTCAAATTGAAGGCAGATGACTTTTATACTTTATTAAAGAAACATTTCAACTATCTGACTCCGATTTTGACAGATAAGTATCTACAGCTGCCCGCTCAACTACTCGCTCCTCTACAAGCTCCTTCCCAGCCCTTGGGGGCTCCCTGTGTCTTGAAGCAGGTGCTGTGACTGGCCGGCGCTTCTTGTAGCTGTGCCAAATCTCTACTACACCAGGCACATCTAGCTCATAGTCTAGCAATGACATACACAGCAGATCACTAAGCCTACAGTCCTTGATACTGTCCCACTGCCACGTCTTGATGAGATTCTGTCGAGAGAATCCTCTCTCACACTCGACGGTGCTGAGAGGCAGCACTGCAATCGCCACCCATAGTCTGACGAGGTTGGGGTACGCTTGCTGCTAGTCAGGTGTCTTGAGAATTGCAGTCAGTCCCGTGTTGAACTTACGCTCGCTCTTAGGAGCTCTGGCCAGGTCTGGGCACAGAGTCCGCAGCTCCTTCACGGCACGCTTTTTGTCAATGCCTGCAAGATAA
This sequence comes from Closterium sp. Naga37s-1, assembly GCA_947471745.1. Taxonomy (NCBI): domain Eukaryota; kingdom Viridiplantae; phylum Streptophyta; class Zygnematophyceae; order Desmidiales; family Closteriaceae; genus Closterium; species Closterium sp. Naga37s-1. The sequence goes on along the minus strand of CANJKZ010000120.1, from coordinate 2,937,292 downwards.
GACAAGGCATGGGATTAGTAAAGGACGCGTTTTCAACGGTTGACCGAGTGTGCAATCATGAACTGACCTGGTAGAATCTCGTCTGAGTCATCGGCGCGAAACAGAGTGACTAACGACAACAGCCACTCAAGGCACTGTGCCTGCCGCGTGTGCCTCTCCCAATTCGGTTGCCACAAGTCAGGAATGAAAAGTCGCACGCCGGAAAGAGAGTCGAGGTCGCCGAGATTTGACTGGAGCTGTTGGACGAGGAGCTCCGCCATGTCGGCGCAGAGCGCCACACACGCGTCGTGATGACCTGGTCCAAGATAGTTCGCCACTCTGCGCTCGTGTAGGATGACCTTGAAGCGGTTGAGGCTCCCATCTGACGACGCGCCTTCCACCACCATCTCTGGTGACCCCTTCGGTCCGTGCTTCTCAATGAAGCGATAAAGCCGCTCGTTGGGGCCGCCGCCGAAGTCGTCTCCGTAGTCGATGTACCGGCTCTCCAAGAGAGACGTTGTGTGCAAAATATGCGTATGCACCAAGGGGTAGTCGAGCTGCCACACAAAAGTGCAGAGTGAGTTAGTAAACGGGTACATGTGCAGACAACACAAAACATGTACTCAAGTTACTTACCTCCCGCTGCTGGAAAACCTTGGAGAGGATGTTGAGGAGCTCCAGAACGTCCGCGAGGAACCGTAGCAGGAACTGAAACCGGTAGGACGTGACGAGCTCATACATCGTCTGGTCCTTCCACTCTGACAGCATCACCACGATGGCAGGGAGGACCTCGACAAAGCGGGCGACTGCAGCACCCCTTGAAAGCCACCGCACCTCGTGGATTCCTTGCACCTCGAGATTGGTAGACGTGAAGACCTCTTGCAGCTCCATGAATCGTTGATGCCACGGTGATGATCGCCCCAGGTACTCAGCGACGGCGCGGATGACGTCGTCAATCATGTTGAACGTGGGTATAGCCTCTGCAGCAACTTTGGCAGCCAAAGCCTCTCTACACATCGGACAAACAAACAAGATTAGCATATAATTATAAACCTCACCAACGTCTCCACATGAGCATTAAACAAAAACGAACCGGTGAGCAATGCAGTGGAACGAAACCAGGTTGGGGATGAGCATCTGAAGTTGAGCAACCACACCATTGTGGGCCCCCACCATCACCATGGCGCCGTCTGTGCTCACTCCTGAAATACGGCGGAGATCAACGCCGACAGCCCTGAGGTGGGAAAGCAACAAACTACACAGGGATGCAGCGTCAGCTTTCTCAACCGTAAGGTGAGCAACGAACTCAATCACAATTTGACCGTCGCGCAGAAAGGTGGCAAACACAATCATGTGTTTGCCGCGCCGCCGGTCGGTGCTCTCGTCCAGAATGATCCCGGTGAAGGGGCTCGTTAGAAGGTGTTCTAGTTGCGTTGTTTGGAGCCATGTTGCAATTGCCTGAGTTAGTTCCCGGAAGCCGTACCTGTACAAAAAACCAAACAGAGGCAGTTGGCGATCGAAAAGGAGAGAAAACCAACAATACGGTGGTTACAACCGCCAATACTTACGTATTGTAGTACGTGCCGTACCCCTGCTCTGGAAACCCGGCCACCTTCTTCTTCGCCAGGTAGCGCACTAGCCGAATCCACGAGTCCATGGGCTCGTTGCACTTGCTCATGAAGTACAGCGAGTCCACGAGCGACGAAACCTGCAACATCTCCTTGTCCTCCGCTTTCGGGTGTAGATCGATGCGCTGCTGTCGCCCATATTTCTGCAAGAGGTCCTCCTGCCGCTGCAGAGCAAATCGATGCTTCACCGTCCCTTCATGCTTCTTGAAGGACTGCGTCTGCACGTTGGTAGCGCCCTCACCACGCCGTCCACACTTGCCTGTCAGTCCCGCGAACTCCAAGCATATACTGCATTTAAAACCAGGGGCACCAGAAGTGGTTTTAGTTAGAATCAGCCACGAGAAATCAGTAGACCACTTTGTCTTATAACGAAAGTGAGCTTCTTCGTATTTCAAATCCAACTTGTCGGAGGGAGATTTGTCAGTGGCTTTGAGCTGTCCTGCATGGGAGGTTCGTCGCTCTCTGCAGCTTCAACGGTCGATGGAGGAGGTGGAGTTGCCCACAGAAACGTGGTCCGTCGGTACCGCAGCTTCGTCGGTGGTGCGGGACGGGACAGTGCTTCAACGGACGCCTCCTCGGGCACCGACTGTGGCGCAACGATCACGGGTTCAGTGACAGGCTCGAGCAGAGATTCAGAGTGCATGGAAACCGGAGTGCGACTAGAGCTAGGTTGCGAAGGTGGCGCAGGCGGTGGAACATGCTGCGGAAAGACTGATCTAAGAAATTCTAGGCCGGTCACAGCGTCGGAAACAGGGCGACGATCGGCATCTTCGTCATCGTCGGGCCCTTCGGCGGCAGCGTCTATGGCTGCCATCGAGTCTGCCGAGTGTAGGTTTTGCGAGGTCGAGGAGAGGGAGCCTGAAACAAGGGTTCTGGCACTACTTTCCAGCGAGGCAATTGATGTGAAGCGAGAGAGACATGGCACAGCAGAGTGACCCTCAAGAAAGGCGACGATGAGGAAGAGGAGAGGTCCTCGTATTTGGACCGCTCATCTCCCTGGTGGTCACTGCATGCATGGCACCTGGCCGTGTATGCAGGGAAGGTGGGGTGGGTGGGGTGGATGGATGTGGTGATGTGAGAGTAGCAGCGCGCTGCGAGCTATGCGTTGGCAAGGAGGACAGTGGGGTGGGGTGGATGGTTGTGCTGTCGTCCAGGTGCAGCGCGCTGCAAGCTATGTGTTGGCAAGGAATCTTGCCAACACTGCATGCTGTGCTGCCGCGATTGGCTGGAATTGAACCAGAGTACAGCATTTCTGTACCAACGCGACTGTGCGGTGCCGCGCTCGAGAAATTTTCGTTTCCAGCCCGTGATTGACAGTGTTAGTGCAACACGCCACCAGGCTGGCGGAAACACCTGCATTACCCGTTTCAGAGTGCATCCCCGATACAAGGCTGGGGCTCAGCCTACAGTCATAAATTTCGTCTGAAATTTCAGCCAATACATAAAAAAAAAATCTGAAAAATCAGAGAAGGTACATCTAGAAAAACTTTGAGTTCAGACTAGGTACAAAAAAAAAGCCTGAATGGACTCTGAATCAGACTAAAAAGTCTGATACCTAGGGCGGGCCCTGTAAAGCACCCTCCACACTCCAGTCAGTCTGGATGGATGGCAGCAGTCCACAACACTGCTTTGGGATAACATGCCTGCTCATAACATGCAGTGCATCAACACTTAACTGAATGGAATGCAAACCAAGTATTTTCCGCAATGAGTTACCGTAACTACAGTATTGTACCATATTTCAAACCGCATCTATTTAACACAATCTTCAGTCCAACCACAACAATCTTCTGTACATCGGCCAACACAAGCACTGGCATCAGCGCCAACCCCACCCTCCACACTCCCCTCAGTCTGGGCGACAGCAGTCCATGGCACAGCGTTGGGTCGGCAGCCGTGGTGCCCTCAAAGGCTTTCCCACGGCTGCGTCATAAACACAGCGCATGGCCGCACTGTTGCAGGCATGATAATCGCACCATGGCACCACTGCATCGCTGCATGATGCCATGCCATGCGTGCAACCATCGTGCATGCATGTGCGGTTGACTCTGCCGCCCAGCCATCACTGCCAGCAGCTGGCACCGCACCCGCTGCTGGTGGCGAAATCGCGGCACTCCACCCTCACGCACTCGAGCCCATGGCCTCACCACACAACACATGTGGTGTGTGTGGCTCCACGCACACACATGCACGTGCAGCAGCGGCACATGAGACGAGCACGTGGCTGTTCTGACACCGCCCTCCAATCTCATGACATGAGTTGAAGGGGGGTGGTGTCAGCGGCAGCAGGCGGAGTGCCTTACCGACCTCAGGCACCCGCCGCAGAAGCACCTGGAGAGTGGAAAGCAGACAGGAAAGGGGGAGAGAGGTGGACCGGGAGGAGGGCATGTAAGGAAAGCAGGAATTTTATTGTGAAGCAGCACACGTGCACACAACACCACAAATGAGGGGTTATCGGGAGGTGGAGGAAGGAGTGGGGAAAGGGGGGGCTCGATGAAAGAAGTGGCGAGCAGTAATAGGCAAAGAAAAGCTTGAATCACGAGTCCACTCATCCATCGTTCCCTAAATCCCTCCCCAGCGGAATTCACACACACCCATGCATGACTCGCCGATACACCAACTCACAGTGATCAATGCCCCGCACGTTGCTCATCCCTCCAAGGCCCCTCCTAGGACCGCCCCCGCCTCCTCCCCCACCGCCTCCCCCTCCCCCGCCCCCTCCGCCCCCAGAGCTGCCCCCCCATGCGCCCTGTCCCCCCCCTCCTCTGCCCTTGGTCTTCTTCACTCCTGCCGCATCAGGCTGTGCGGGCATGGAGGCAAGGCGTGGAGGGAGGGGCGAGAACGGGAAGAGTGGTCTAAAGAGTGGCTGTCGTTTTTTTTTTACACAAGAGTGGCGAAAAGGAGAAGGGTGAGTTGCTGTCGAGATTCCCTTACCACACTCCCTACTGGACCCGTGCTGCTCAGTATTCCTTTAGCGATCAGCTGGCGAATTAGTGTGGAGAGAGCACGCGAGGGCGAGAGAGAGATAGAAGAGGTGGACTGTGATGGAAGGTATGTCGACAAGCTGCGAAGAGGAAAGTATAAAGGAGAGCAAGGATGAAAAATACGGTTACCGTATTAAACGGTCCGTTTAAAACGGTTGTATTATACGGCAGTTTTTGGTAAAAAACGGCGTTTTTTTGATAGACTTTTTTTTTGCATTATTTTATTTTTTCAATGCTGAAATGCCTGAACTGCCTACTACATGCTAATGCTGGAAATAGAGCTAGCTACTTGTACACCACTACTACTCTACTACTACACAACATCACCCCTCTCCCTCTTTGAGCTATCCACTACAACTTACACTTACCCACTACTTCTCACCTCCGTTGCCTCTCTCTCTCCTACGTTGAACATCACCCCCCTCCTCTACTCATCATCCTCCTCCTCCTCATCCTCCTCCACCTCCTCCTCCTCCTCCTCCTCCACCTCCTCCTCCTCCTCCTCCTCCTCCTCCTCCTCCTCCTCCTCCTCCTCCTCCTCCTCCTCCTCCTCCTCCTCCTCCTCTTCCTCCCCGCTCGAGCCATCATTGATGTCCCACGGATCCGCGCCCGTGCGGCGAGTCCTGTTGGTGGGCACATCCTCCTCCTCCTGGCCACTGTTGTCCGCCGCCTCCTCCTCCTCACCCTCACGCACAGCCTTTGCTTTCCCCTTACCCTTGCAAGGCTTGGCTGCGGTGCCGTTCCTCTTCTTTTTAGAGTTTTTTCCCACCTTTTTCTTCTTCTTACCAATCTGCCCGAAATTATCCCAGTCAATGGTACATCCCACATTCTCCTCTCCCTCCTCCTCCTCCTCTTCCTCCACCTCTGCCTCTGCCGGAGCAACGACACACCCTTCCTTGAGGGTGCCGTTGCTCAGATCGGCGTAGAGCTTCTCCCGCATCGTGGATTTCCTGTCAAAAGTATCCCGAGCCCTCCTCGTGAACGCGACATAAGTCACGTCCATCATCTTCTTGGCAGAGATGCGGTTACGGTCACGCCTTTGCACACGTGCAATGGCTGACCAGTAATGCTCCACCTCGGATGACGTTACCGGCTGAGATAGCGTCATCACCGCAAGCGCTTGGAGTGCCTGCACCTCCCCCCCGTACATCCACCACCATTCTGCATCGGTCAAGCGCCCTCCCTCCACCAAAACCTTTGCAGCCCATCGTGCGTCGGGGGACCCCAACCGCCCCTCGCCCTTGTGGAACTGTGCTAACTGTGCTTGGATGAGAGTGCCTGAGCGACATCCCCGCCACGTGCTTGTATGACCTCTTCCGCCCCACTGATCACCTCTTGGTCCTCCCTCACTTCCCCCAAGTACTGATTGCGCGGGTTGAGTAGCCACCCGAGCGCATGGAGTGGGTTATGCAACTGGCCGTCCCACCTCTTGGCTATGATAGCCTTGATGGCCGCCAAGAACGATGGCTTATCCTTTGCCGCAAGCAGGGACGTGCGCTTGACAAGCATGGCGGCTGCCCATGACATGTACAAACGAGAGACACGTGAGTCAAAGGCAAGTATAGATGAGGGAGAGACATACAAGCATGGCGGCTGCCCATGACATGTACAATCAATGGGCGGGAAGGTGGTTCGTGCAAGCAAGGGTATTCTTACCTCCAGCTTTGGCCGCCTCATTGGTCTTCACCGTGGCCTCTAGCATGAGGCCATACACTTGCCCCATGACTAGAGCCCGCGTGTCGACGACCCGAAGGACGTCATACACGGGCTGCAAGATGGCAAGCACCGCCGTTGCGCAATCCCAGAAAACCTCATCCAAGAGGAGGAACCGGACCGCCTTCCCCTCGTCCTGCTTTGCCACCGCCACCCCCTCCCACTCCTCACTGATGACCATCAATCGCAGCGCCTTCTTCACTTCAAGGAATCGGGTGAGCATGATGACGTTCGTGCCAAACCGAGTTGCACCAGGCCGCACCAAAGCAAGCTCACTAAACACCTCATGGAAGAGAGTGACGACGGATGCGCTTCCCTTCACCATCATGACCACTCGGCGCACTTGACTTAGGACCCGTTTCACCGCACGAATCTTCCCGAGGTCGTGAAGCATGAGGTCAAGAACATGCGCGGCACAGTTGTTGAAGAAGATTGATGGGTATCCCTCGCGCAAAATGTCGGCCGCCCTCCGGTTATTGGCCGCGTTGTCCATGACAACTTGGACGACGACCTTGTTCCCCACCTTGCAGATGGCTTTTTGGAGGAGGCCGGCAAGATAGGCGCCGGTCTTCTTTGCCGTTTTCGAGTCGACTGTTTCAACGATCACCGGTGCCGTGTCGTTGAGGGCGATAACGCACACAAGCCCTCGGCTCTTCAAGCAAGTCCACCCGTCGCACGTGAGGGTGCAGCCGCGCTTGCCCCAGCTATCCGTCATTGGCTTCACAAGCTCCTCGGTATCCGCCCGTAATTTCATAAGTAGCTGACCTCCAACCTTGTAGGGGGAAGGGAGGGTGTATGGCTTCGCGAAGGCGAGAGCCGCATCGACGAATGCCTGCACCGATTTCGACTTCGAACACTGGAACGCCCAGTCGTTCTCCGCAACTGCCCCTGCCCAGAGGTAGTCCAAACGAGAGCGAGCAGTCGTATCCGCCATGTCGCGGATGTCGCGCTGCCTAGCGCGACGAGGGGCCAGAATCTCAACCGTAGTAGAACATGAGGCGCGGTTTGATGGGCCGACTGACGAGCGGTCTTGCTCTGCTTCCACGCGAAGTTGCTTTGCGACGTCAGAGTCACAGGGCGTCACATTCTTCTCTTTCTGCGAAGGCGTCCCGAACACATGCTGTTCTATGCGCGTCGCGCTGGCCGTCACGGGTTTGCCGCAGTGTTTGCATTTCGCAGTGACGGAGCCGTCAGGACCAGTCTCCGTCACTGCGTGTTTCCATGCTTTCGACAAAGGTCGCACCATGAGGTCTCTGCTGCACTAAACGAGAGGTTGGTCAGGCTGTAGTACTAGGAAGATATGCAAAAGTATGGTTTTGGTGCTCCTATTGGTACCTGTGAGTGCCTTAGTGACTGCTGTGTGTCGAGTGAATTCTGAAAGGGGGGTCAGTTCAGGTGAGGGGACATGATTGGCTCGATCGAATTCGGATCGCGAAGGTTGGGTTGTGTCGCGAGTGTGGGCGAAAATTTGAAGGTGGGCGCGAATTTTCAAAACGGCCAAGGCGAAACGGGTACACTGTGGTGCACTGTTCGTCAAATGTCGAAATGTTGCGACTCGGTTTTTTATTCACGTTGCGCTTTGGCGAATCAAATTTGGCGATGGCGAAACAGGTAATCCCGTTGTTCGCCATCGCCAAATGCCTTCAATGTCGCGAGGCGAATGCGGCGTAAATTCGCGACTCGGGCGAAATTTAATCCTGCTGCAATTTGTGCGACCGAAAACAAATTGATGGGCTACTTGGGGAAAAATGTGAAATTCGATAAACACTGTCTCGCTTTCAAAATTTCGGTCGTTTAAAACGACCGTATTTTTAAACTTAATAATAAAACACATTTTTACCGTATTTAACCGTATAATACGACCGTTTAAAACGATTCCGTATAATACGGTAAAAAATCAATAATTCGGTCGTTTTTTTTATCCTTGAAGGAGAGTGTACCGAGAAGAGGGTGTAGAAGAACATCTTGATGATGCGGAAGAGGCGGCGGAAGAAATCGACGTAGAAGGCGAGCTGCCATGGCGACAGGCGCTCCACCACCTCGCCTGGCGGGGGGAGAGGAGGGGGGGGGGAGGGGAGGGGGGAAGTGGCGAGAAGCAAAGGAGGGAAAGGAAGGAGGCGAGAGGACAGAAAGAGACATGATGGAGGCGAGAGGGCAGTGACGTACAGCCATGATGGAGGTGTGACGTGTGTGGGTTTCCCTGGAGGGGCCCCACTGACAACCGCAGTGGGATACTGGAAAGGTTAGAAACGCGTGGAGGGAGTAGGAACGGAATGGCGCGGGGGACAGTGTGACAGTCGCGTGCAAGTCGCCCATGGTTCATGCGGGGCTGCTGCGGCGGTTAGAGAGAACCTGGACAACACAGGAGCAGCAGCAGCAGCAGCAGTCGGCGGAGCGACGACGGGTGGCCGCGGTGTCTGCATGTAACGCCTGTGGGCTGTGTTAAGGGCACTCCGCTGCGCCAAATAACACCCTCGTTTTGACCCAGTGGGTAGCGAGGTGTTATACTGGTTTCAGAGCCTAGGGTTCGAGTCCCGGCTGGTCCACACTTTCCACCTATGGTGAGAACTGAAGTGTGTGGTTACCAGCTCGAACCCAGTGAACGATCCTGAAATCTAGGTCCCAGCGGCAGGGGGCCGACTCCCTGAAGTCCGAGGCCAACGGGGACGTTGGCACCAGGGGGGGACGAGTGTAACGCCTGTGGGCTGTGTTAAGGGCACTCCGCTGCGCCAAATAACACCCTCGTTTTGACCCAGTGGGTAGCGAGGTGTTATACTGCAGGACAACACGACCGCGCAGACAGCGACGAGACAAGCGTCAACCGTTTCCTCCCGTGAGGATGGAAGTTGTTGACGAGAAGGCGAGCAGCGCGGTGAGTGCAGACGACACGGTCACTCGCTTGCGATTCGTCTCCTCGCCGCACGCTCACCGCTGAAGTGGCTTTTTGGTCTACTCAAAAGTCAACGCCGGTTGCGTGGGGTCATACCTCTTGCTCGCTTCTGACACTCCGTCCTTCCCTTCCATAACAAAAACCGATTCGCACAAGAGACGTCGAGAGCGCCAGCACGCTACGCTACGCTACGAGGCCCACCTTGTCGGATGTACGGCATGGCTACTGTCGCCGCAGCACTGCGTGAATCATGAGCGAGTCGCGCGAGACGCACAGGTTGAGCAGCGCCAACTAGCTCGAGTGCGATCGACGCGCGCAAAATTCGGGTGTTTAAGCTGCGCGCACGCCTCGCTGACTTCACGCGACAAGCACTAGTGGAGTTGTTGTTTGGGACAGCTACTATGGCAAGGGGACTCAACTCAAGCAACATGCGACACCCAAATTTAGGTCTCGCTTGTATGCGAGCAACAATTGTAAGGTGGGGCTTGTTCTGGGAGGTGTGGTGTGGTAAATTGTAAGTCTTAGGTGTTGGAGGGAGACAAGCAGGGTTCAGTACGGCTGAGCTGTGGTGATGCTGGCTTTCGAGTGCAGCAGCAGCCAGCGACGTGGCATCGCGTCGTTGATTGGTCAACCCAGTGCGGGACACGGTTTTTCAGTTGTGAAGCCGTCCTCGTTACATCGCAAGCATTTGTACACTGTTATTTTTTCCTGCGTTTATGACTATGCTCGTATCAATGCGGAGAAGCATGCGATTTTTGTTCAAGGAATGCCCGTTTCTTTCACATGAAAGGCCCACAATACGCTCCGTCTCCTTTCATCTGCTGTGCGCTCGGTACCAGTGTTTGAAACGAGTTAAATCGCGACTCCAGGAGTCCTGCGACGATTCCTGCGCGCAATCAGAGCCGCATATCATGCAAACCTAGCATGTCCCCATTCTGAGAGAGAACCTCAGCATGGCCTCAACCCTCCACTGGTCAGCGTGTCGCACGCAGCCGCTATGTCGCACAGAGTCGGCAAAGTGTCGCACAGACTCATTATGTCGCACGCGTTCGTCGTTTCTCTCCCGTATGCCCTCGTCTCGCATCGTCCCGTTCCGCTCATCTTCCCGTCGACCCGCTATTGTCATCCTCGCTGCTAGCAATGGTCGCAGACACCACCGCCGACGAGAGCCCGAGCCACAAAGACACGTGGCCGATCGTGATAGGACGGCCGCTGATAAGGCGGCTGCTGATAGGCTGAAATCGTTGGAGGGGAGGAGAGGGGTGGAAGGGGGAAGGGGTGGTAAGGCGCCGGGTGGGCGAAGCGGCGGAGGAGGGAGCAGGAGTGGCGATGGGGGGAGGAACGAGGAAGAAGACGTATGGAGGATGGAGCTGGACCTCGGGCAGGTGAAACAAAATGCGCTGCAAGCGGCTGCCCGGCTGAAAACTCTGCGGGTTGAGGATGTTGGGGAGACGGTCAAGATGGGAGCTGATGCGGTGCAGAGCGGTGGAAAAAAGCTGCTCACGTCAGTGGGGGTGCTGGGGGAGCGAGCCAGTGATAACATGCGGTGAGAGAAGAGTGTTGGGGGGGAGGGGAAGGGGACGAGAGAGGGGTGAGTGCGGGAGAGAGGGATGCATGAAACGAGAGGGGGATACAATGGAAGGGGTGACGGGGAAAGGGGAGTGGGCGAGGATGAATGGGGGGGAAACGGGGGTTGGACGGGGCGTGAGGGCAAGCAGAGGGAGCAGAGGTTTGAGGGGGGAGGAGGGTGAAAAAGGGAACTCGGGTGTGGGGGCAAGGGGCGCAATAGGGAAAGACGGGCACAGAGGGGAGGGATGAGCGGAGTGGAGGGGAGGGATGGGCGAATAGGAAAGGGAGTTGGAGATAGTGGCGAGTGAAGGCACGTGGCCTTGGCGCCAAGGCGATGGCTTGACAGTAGGTGGGACGGAGGAGGTGCGTGACGGGTAGGGGGGTGGTGCTTGAGGGGGGTTTAGTGGACGATGCGTGCATGCGGGGATGAGGAGACTTGTGGAATGGAGGCAGGGGATCGGCAAGCGAGCAGTACATGCAGGCGAGTAGTACATGCAGGCGAGCAGTACATGCAGGCGAGCAGTACATGCAGGCGAGTAGTACATGCAGGCGAGCAGTACATGCAGGCGAGTAGTACATGCAGGCGAGCAGTACATGCAGGCGAGTTTGAATGGGTGGAGTCAGGGGCGCAAGTGCTCCTTGCTGCCTCACTCGCTTCTCCTTCTTCCATTTCCAACTGTTGAGCCCATACCTTTCCGTACCTTCCCCTCCCGTCTCACTTCTCTCCCCCCGTCCCACGTCCAGTGCTCACACGTCCTGCCATGTGTGACCCCAGCGTTTCTCACCGTTTTTCCGGGTCTCTCCTCCTGCGCCCCCTTGCTTCTCGTGCATTCTTCACCCTGCCACCCACCTCTTGCCGCACCTTCGTTGCTCTCCTTCTCTGTTTCATCCCCTCCTCAACTTTATTTCTCCCTTTCCCCCCTTTTTCCCGTCCCTCCTCCCCCTTCCCCCACCCCTTCAACACCTCCTCAGGCGCAATCTCTCCTCCCTCACCTCCTGTGTCTCTGTCTCTCCTTCCGGCCGCCTTTCCCTCTCTTTTCGCCCCTCCTCTCTCCGTCCCCTCCTCCTCCTCGCCTGCCTCCTCTCCCTCCTCCTCTTCCGTTCCCGCATCCTCCCCCTCGTCTCCGCCCTCCTCTCTCTCCTCCTCTCCCTTCCCCTCCTCTTCTTCCGCGTCCTGGGATTCCGCTGGGCGGAGGGGGATCTCAGCTGGGGGGAGTGGGGGTGGGGGAGCGGTGGGGGAAGGGGCAGGGGGAGGCGGGTGGTACGGGACCGGTCGATGGGGGGAAAGGAGGTGGTGGCGTCTGAGGGGTGGCGCAAGTGGTGGGAGGGGGTGGGCGGAGCGGGGGAGAGTGGGCGCGAGGGGGGGAAAGGGATGGGTGTGAGAGAGGGGGGTGTGCGGAGGTGGAGGAGGGGAGGAGGGGCGAGACAGAGAGGGGTGAGTCCGCTGGATATACCCGCGGAGACATCGCGATCAGAGAGAGAGCTGCGGGCGATGGGGCTGCTGACAGGGGACGAGGGGAGTGGGGGGCGTGCGGGGAGGCTGGCAGGGAGGCAGGAGGAGCCGGCGTGGTGGAGGGAGGCGTGCAGTGGCGCAGCAGGGATGGCTGCCTCTGCCTCGCCTGCTGTAGCGCCTGATATGGTAGCAGCAGCAGCAGCAGCAGGAGGATCAGATGAGAGAGCAGCAGGGGGCGGAGCATGGAGCGTGGCGAAGGAGGGCGGTGAGGAAGCAAATCTTGTCGTGCAACGTGAGTCCCATTCCCCGCTCCCTGCCCGCTCCCTGCCCGCTCCCTGCCCGCTCCCTGCCCGCTCCCTGCCCGCTCCCTGCCCGCTCCCTGCCCGCTCCCTGCCCGCTCCCTGCCCGCTCCCCTGCCCGCTCCCTGCCCGCTCCCTGCCCGCTCCCTGCCCGCTCCCTGCCCGCTCCCTGCCCGCTTCCCTGCCCGCTCCCTGCCCGCCTCCCTGCCCGCTCCCTGCCCGCTCCCTGCCCGCTCCCTGCCCGCTCCCTGCCCGCTCCCTGCCCGCTCCCTGCCCGCTCCCTGCCCGCTCCCTGCCCGCTCCCTGCCCGCTCCCTGCCCGCTCCCTGCCCGCTCCCTGCCCGCTCCCTGCCCGCTCCCTGCCCGCTCCCTGCCCGCTCCCTGCCCGCTCCCTGCCCGCTCCCTGCCCGCCTCCCTGCCCGCTCCCTGCCCGCTCCCTGCCCGCTCCCTGCCCGCTCCCTGCCCGCTCCCTGCCCGCTCCCTGCCCGCTCCCTGCCCGCTCCCTGCCCGCTCCCCTGCCCGCTCCCTGCCCGCATCCCTGCCCGCTCCCTGCCCGCTCCCTGCCCGCTCCCTGCCCGCTCCCTGCCCGCTCCCTGCCCGCTCCCTGCCCGCTCCCTGCCCGCTCCCTGCCCGCTCCCTGCCCGCTCCCTGCCCGCTCCCTGCCCGCTCCCTGCCCGCTCCCTGCCCGCTCCCTGCCCGCTCCCTGCCCGCTCCCTGCCCGCTCCCTGCCCGCTCCCTGCCCGCTCCCTGCCCGCTCCCTGCCCGCTCCCTGCCCGCCTCCCTGCCCGCTCCCTGCCCGCTCCCTGCCCGCTCCCTGCCCGCTCCCTGCCCGCTCCCTGCCCGCTCCCTGCCCGCTCCCTGCCCGCTCCCTGCCCGCTCCCTGCCCGCTCCCTGCCCGCTCCCTGCCCGCTCCCTGCCCGCTCCCTGCCCGCTCCCTGCCCGCTCCCTGCCCGCTCCCTGCCCGCTCCCTGCCCGCTCCCTGCCCGCTCCCTGCCCGCTCCCTGCCCGCTCCTGCCCGCTCCCTGCCCGCTCCCTGCCCGCTCCCTGCCCGCTCCCTGCCCGCTCCCTGCCCGCTCCCTGCCCGCTCCCTGCCCGCTCCCTGCCCGCTCCCTGCCCGCTCCCTGCCCGCTCCCTGCCCGCTCCCTGCCCGCTCCCTGCCCGCTCCCTGCCCGCTCCCTGCCCGCTCCCTGCCCGCTCCCTGCCCGCTCCCTGCCCGCTCCCTGCCCGCTCCCTGCCCGCTCCCTGCCCGCTCCCTGCCCGCTCCCTGCCCGCTCCCTGCCCGCTCCCTGCCCGCTCCCTGCCCGCTCCCTGCCCGCTCCCTGCCCGCTCCCTGCCCGCTCCCTGCCCGCTCCCTGCCCGCTCCCTGCCCGCTCCCTGCCCGCTCCCTGCCCGCTCCCTGCCCGCTCCCTGCCCGCTCCCTGCCCGCTCCCTGCCCGCTCCCTGCCCGCTCCCTGCCCGCTCCCTGCCCGCTCCCTGCCCGCTCCCTGCCCGCTCCCTGCCCGCTCCCTGCCCGCTCCCTGCCCGCTCCCTGCCCGCTCCCTGCCCGCTCCCTGCCCGCTCCCTGCCCGCTCCCTGCCCGCTCCCTGCCCGCTCCCTGCCCGCTCCCTGCCCGCTCCCTGCCCGCTCCCTGCCCGCTCCCTGCCCGCTCCCTCCCGGCCCGCTCCCTGCCCGCTCCCTGCCCGCTCCCTGCCCGCTCCCTGCCCGCTCCCTGCCCGCTCCCTGCCCGCTCCCTGCCCGCTCCCTGCCCGCTCCCTGCCCGCTCCCTGCCCGCTCCCTGCCCGCTCCCTGCCCGCTCCCTGCCCGCTCCCTGCCCGCTCCCTGCCCGCTCCCTGCCCGCTCCCTGCCCGCTCCCTGCCCGCTCCCTGCCCGCTCCCTGCCCGCTCCCTGCCCGCTCCCTGCCCGCTCCCTGCCCGCTCCCTGCCCGCTCCCTGCCCGCTCCCTGCCCGCTCCCTGCCCGCTCCCTGCCCGCTCCCTGCCCGCTCCCTGCCCGCTCCCTGCCCGCTCCCTGCCCGCTCCCTGCCCGCTCCCTGCCCGCTCCCTGCCCGCTCCCTGCCCGCTCCCTGCCCGCTCCCTGCCCGCTCCCTGCCCGCTCCCTGCCCGCTCCCTGCCCGCTCCCTGCCCGCTCCCTGCCCGCTCCCTGCCCGCTCCCTGCCCGCTCCCTGCCCGCTCCCTGCCCGCTCCCTGCCCGCTCCCTGCCCGCTCCCTGCCCGCTCCCTGCCCGCTCCCTGCCCGCTCCCTGCCCGCTCCCTGCCCGCTCCCTGCCCGCTCCCTGCCCGCTCCCTGCCCGCTCCCTGCCCGCTCCCTGCCCGCTCCCTGCCCGCTCCCTGCCCGCTCCCTGCCCGCTCCCTGCCCGCTCCCTGCCCGCTCCCTGCCCGCTCCCTGCCCGCTCCCTGCCCGCTCCCTGCCCGCTCCCTGCCCGCTCCCTGCCCGCTCCCTGCCCGCTCCCTGCCCGCTCCCTGCCCGCTCCCTGCCCGCTCCCTGCCCGCTCCCTGCCCGCTCCCTGCCCGCTCCCTGCCCGCTCCCTGCCCGCTCCCTGCCCGCTCCCTGCCCGCTCCCTGCCGCTCCCTGCCCGCTCCCTGCCCGCTCCCTGCCCGCTCCCTGCCCGCTCCCTGCCCGCTCCCTGCCCGCTCCCTGCCCGCTCCCTGCCCGCTCCCTGCCCGCTCCCTGCCCGCTCCCTGCCCGCTCCCTGCCCGCTCCCTGCTTGCTCCCTGCCTCCCTGCCTGCTCCTGCTTTCAGCTTCCATCACTGCATCCCTGCTTTCGTCTGCTCATCAGTGTGTCTGTCCCTTCATTCATCACATTCCACTTGGCGCAACCTCTCCTCACAGTCCTCTCCTCATCCCACTCCCCTTCTCTCCTCCGCCATCTCCCCCTGCCGCCACAATTACCCCGGCCGCCACCATCAGGCATGTTGAGTCAGCGGCTGTTGGGTCAAGACTTCAACGCCTCCGACATTCTCCAGGTGCGCACGTGGCATGCATGGCGCACGTGGCATGCACGGCGCAAGTGGCATGCACGGCAGCTAGTGGCTTGTGCCCTCTCGTTCACTCCAGCAGCAATGCTTGTTCACCCCGGAACTGGGTCATTCACTTACAGTAGAATCGAATCCTGCAAGAAACAAACATGTCGTGACCGGTGTTGCTTTTGTCGAAGCGGAAATTGGCAGAAAGGAGGTGGGGAGGAGGCGACGAAAGCCTCTGATGTGTTTCTCGAGCAACGCAAATCAATCGTTCATGCCAATTAAATGAAGGTGTGGTGTGGGCCCTGAGCTCATTCCTGCTACTCTCCCCACTCTTCTCCCCCTGCCAATCCCAACCCCCTCCTCAGCTGTACACGGCGTATCGTCGCAGTGGGGCCACAGTGGGCATCGATTCAGACAACAGCCGTGACGCGCTCTTCAGAGCCGCCATCCACACCGCCTTCTCTGCTGCCGCCGGGTAACTGCACGCTTCCTTCGCCTTCTTGCTTCCCATGACCACCAGCCTCCCCTGTTCATTGCAGGGGCGGGGGCGGAGGTGGGGCCAGCACTGGTGACCATGCCGCGCACTTGGCTGCGTTATGGTCAGGAGGCAGGAGTGGAGTCAGCGTTAGGACCGAGCTGCATAACGGATGGGTGCCCCTCGGTAACTGCTACCAGTGCAGGGTGCAGCGCTGCTCGGCCGAACCGAAGCCCACGTGACGAGGTGAGGTTGTCGGCGGCAAATGCGCTTTCGATGATTAGAGTCGAAGGAGCTCCGTATGAGGAGCGTGTGAATGGTATCAAGAACTCGAGAGGGGTTCCCCGCAACCCCGCAAAGACGGCTCCCTGTTCCACTCGTTGAGTGCGTTGGATATATCCAGCTGGAAGGTTGAGATTCCCTCTTGGGATTGCCTACTTGTGATTTTGTGTGGCGTGCGTGGATGATTGCTTCTGCTCCACCCAATGTTGTAACCCCATACTGAAGCGAGCGAATGGCGCTGTGCGAATGGGCCGGCGAGGAGAAGGGCGGCTTTTGCAATGGAGCACCTTCGCCCACTGCATGGGCCGAGTGCCGCCTTCCAGTATGCGTGATGTGGTTACCAGATCCATGTTCCTGCTGGGGCAGTGTTCACAAGGGCGAGTAGGTGTTCGGCAGTGGTCCGCATCCCTCAGGGCGACGTCCGGATGACAAACGTCATACCACTTGGTCCTGCGCCTACTTCGTTTTTGCACGCGTACAAGCTCCTGATACCACTTGGTCCTGCGCAGGTTCCTGATTGTGATAGCGGGCGGAGTTGCGACGACGTGGGAGTCGAGCCACCCTGGTTGTTCCTCAGCGCTCAGTGGGTGGCGAGGGAGTGTAGGGCTCCCAGCGTCACAGTTGTTGCCTCGCTGACGCGAGTGCTCTCCAGGGCTTGAAGCGACTTGGCCCTTGTCATTCCAGAGCTGTCGCCTGGGTGATTTTCCCAGCGTCGTCAGCTGCATGCCGTTGGTGTGGTGGCACGTCCACCACTCGGAGACCAGTGCCTGGTGGCCTGGTGTGGAGTTGGCGCCCCCTCCCCGCCGTATGTAGACGTGCTGCCTCCCATGCTCTCCTTGCCTCCCATGCCTCTTCTAGGCACCATAGCCGCATCAAACCTTTCCAATGCTGCTGGGTGAATCCTCACGAATGTAATGATGTCCCCCCTCCGCCACTAATTTCGCCTCCCTGCATGCTCCTTATGCTCCCCCTCATGTTCCCCTGTTCTCCCTCCGTTCTGTTTCTGTCTCTTGCCATAGCTCCTTCCAGCCCATTCCCACCCTGCTGTTGCCATCTTAACACCTATACTTTCTCTCCTTGTTCCATCATCTGCCTCTTTCCACCCCCCAGCAACCCCCTCCCCGCCCTCCCCCCAGCGGACATTCCTCTCTTCCTCGCCTGCCTGGCAGCGGCCATCCGTCTGCCCTCTCCCCGTGCGCTCACCATGGTGCTTGCCGCCCTCGCTGCCCGCACCCGCTCCTCCTTCCTGCAGGCCTGGGTGAGTCACAGGCTGGGGTGAAAGGTAGGTTTGGGTGAGAGGCAGGTTTGGGTGAGAGGCAGGTTTGGGTGAGAGGCATGTTTGGGTGAGATACAGCCTCGTGTGGGAGGCAGGCTCCGGTGCGGGGAAGGCTCGGGTGAGAGCAGGCTTGGGTGAGGGCCATTGGGTGATATTGATGAACTGCAAGGGTAAGTGCGAGTGGGGATGAGCATGGGTGGCTGGGAAACCGGAAAGACTGGGATGTCCCATTTTCTTTTGCAAGGATCTTTTTGGTGGGCAGCCCAGCCAAATTTTAACGTATTTTGTGCGAATTTGCGTGTTATGTATATACGCTAGAGATTATATGTCAGAACCCCGTACACACACCGTGCATGTCCATCGCACGTCCATACACGATACTGCATACACCATGCACTTTGCACCATGCACCTTACACCAAACGTCATCCACCACATGCTACATATCAACATATCCACCATGCTCCATACACCATTGCACCGCACGTCATGCATCATGCAGACGTTCTCACTCGCCATGATTTTCACTCGCCATGATTTTCACTCGCCATGATTCTCACTCGCCATGATTTTCACTCGCCATGACTTTCACTCGCCATGATTTTCACTCGCCATGATTTTCACTCGCCATGATTTTCACTCGCCATGATTTTCACTCGCCATGATTTTCACTCGCCATGATTTTCACTCGCCATGATTTTCACTCGCCATGATTTTCACTCGCCATGATTTTCACTCGCCATGATTCTCACTCGCCATGATTCTCACTCGCCATGATTCTCACTCGCCATGATTCTCACTCGCCATGATTTTCACTCGCCATGATTCTCACTCGCCATGATTTTCACTCGCCATGATTTTCACTCGCCATGATTTTCACTCGCCATGCTTCTCACATGCCATGCATGCGGGCAGGCACTGGTGAAGCAGAATCGGCGCAGAGAGGCGGAAGAGGAGCTTCAACGCCTTGCCAGCATCGCCACCACCCTGCCCCCCCCACCCAACTCGGTATGCCCCCCTCCACCCAAGCGGACAGCAACTCACCCCACCTACGCCCCCCTCACCCTACCTATGCCCCTCTCACCCCACCAATGCCCCCCCCACCCAACCCATGCCCATCTCACCCTACCCGTACCCGTCTCTCCCCAAAACCCTCTCAAACTATAACCCCCTCACCCCATGCCCGACTCACCCATGACCCTTTTACCCCCATACCCATCACACCCCATACCTCTCTCACCTCATAACCCTCTCACCCTATGCCCCACTTAACCCATACCGTTCTCACTCCAAGCTCCTCCCACCCCATACCCCTCTCACTGCATGCCTCTCTCCCTCCATGCCTCTCTCGCCCCATGCCCCTCTTACACAATACCCCTCTCATCCCATATCCATCTCACCCCATACCCCTCTCATCCCATATCCTTCGCACCCCATACCCCTCTCACCCCATACCCCTCTTACCCCATACCCCTCTCACCCCATACCCCTCTCACCCCATACCCCTCTCACCCCATACCCCTCTCAACCCATACCCCTCTCACCCCATACCCCTCTCACCCCACGTTATCACCCCCGCTCTCACACCATCACACTCACTTCCCTCTCCCCCCTCTCTGACACCTCTCCCACACTCTCCCTCCCTCACCCCTTCCCCCATTCCTGCATGCACCATGGGCCGCCAGGTGGAGATGGAGATGGTGTCGGGGGGGCCTGGCAACACCTGTCCCCCCCTGTTTAACCCCTACTGCCCCTCCCCTCCTCTCCCCCGTCACCCCATTCCTGCATCTCACCCCATTCCTGCGTCTCACCCCATTCCTGCGTCTCACCCCATTCCTGCGTCTCACCCCATTCCTGCGTCTCACCCATCACCTACATTCTATGGGGACCGGCAGGCGGAGATGGAGATGGTGGCGGCGGGGCTTGCACCTCCTGCGCTCCCCACTATCACCCCCTTCCCCCTCCCGTCCTCCCCTCCCACCTGTTACCTACTTGCCATACACACCAACAGGCGGAGATGGAGATGGTGGCGGCAGGGCTGGCACAGAGGATAAGCCACGGGGAGAGGGAGGAGCTGCTGTGGGTCTACTGCAGGGCGGGCGGGAAGGAGACAAGAGACGCCATGGCGCGTGCGCTTGGCCTGTAGCAGTGTGCATTTGCCCCCTCTGTCGAGGTTGTTAGGCGGAATGGAGCTGAGAGGTTTTTCAAGCGAGGTGCCTTTCAAATACGGCATTGCAGCGGATGTTTGACCAGTAGACCTGCTTCCTGGTATCAAAATGTAATTTGCTGTGAAAGGTTATTAAAGTCCACTATCTGGTGCTGGATATTGAATGATATAATTAGAGGTTACTGTATATTTCATCAGTGGAGAAACAATATAACAAATGATTCTTTCAGAGATCACCTCCAAACATTTCGATGAGAATTAGCAGGGTTTAGTCAGTACTCCCTCAACCCACACTTTCTAATGTGGTAAGGTAAAACCCCCTAAGCGAAGCAAAGAGAATATACCCTACAAATAACCACGGAATGATAATATCTTGGCTACCAATCGCCACATGAGGAAGCTACCTCGTGATCAGCAGATCCAAAGCACTGACGTTCGTACGAATGTGCATCAGATGAGGCAGGCTCATCAGCTTCCCCACTCCCCCCTGTGTCACTGTGGAATCCCACAAGTCTAGCAGCTCCAGTGTAGTCAACTGAGAGACCTGCTCCATGCCAGCATCGGTCACACCAGGTGGCACTGCCAGGATCTTGAGCCTGGTGAGCGAGAGAAGGTGCTGCAGCCCATCGTCCTGCACCCCAGTGGAGCCCAGTTTTAGACCTTCCAGGTGCACCAGCTTCCCCACATGCACCATTCCGGCAGATGTGACATGCTGGCAGCCGACCAGGTCTAGCAGCGTCAGGGAGGAGAGGCCTTCCACATGCTGCAAGGCGGCATCCGTGACGCTGGTGCCCACGAGACTGAGGATGTGCAGGCTGCTGGTGAGCACCCCAATGCCGTGCAAGGCATCGTCTGAGATGGGCGTGTTGCGAATATCCAGCCCACGCAGGTGGGGCAGCCTGTAGAGTTGCTTGATGCCCTCTGAACTGAACCCCGAGGAGCCATCAAGGCCGATTGACTGCAGCTGAGTCAAGGTAGAAATTCGTCCTAAAGCCGCGTCTGAGAGGCAGGAAATGTTCTTCACGTCCAGAGCGGTGCGAGCTGCTGAATCCTCAACTCTTGCTGACAGGAAGGCCTGAGAAGGGTGCAGATGGATGGAAGACACAACGTGGGAGGTACCATCAGCACACAACATGAGAAGGGCGCAGATGGATGGAAGACACAACGTGGGAGGTACCATCACTCTCAACTTCAGACTCTGCATACCAGCTCACGGTGTGTGTGAGCGTTCCTTCCAGCACCAACACACGGTCCTTGTGTTGTGCCAAATCCGCCTTCACTCTCACCATCTCCTCCACATGCCCTCTCAGCTCGAGTGAAAGCATTGCTCCCCTTCCCTCAGCCTCCTCCACCCTTTTCATGGTTGCTTGCAGCTCCGGGGCGAGAACCGTCACTGTCGTCTCCATGGCCTCTTGCCTCTTGTGCCATTCACCGCTCTGCCCTAAACTGAATGGTATCTACGACCTTACTCGCAAGCTCCCTGTTTGTGGGATGGAAGTACAACAGGAAACTAACATTGGTTAAAACATACAATATACTTCATAAAGAGGTAGATTCAAAGCGGGTAAAGAAATCATATGCAGAAAGATGTATGCATTGAAAGCTTAAGGGGTACAAGTCCAGAAGGATGCAAGGCTGCAAGGCTGTAGTGACGAGGAGCAAAACATGTACAGGCACCGAGAGAATGACATTAAGATCTGGGTATGGGGGGTACGCATAGAAGAAAGCAGTCGGACATGAAGAGGGAAGAGCTGCGGAGGACGAAGGCCATGAGCAGCCCGTTGACTGCCCCATCCTCTTCACACGTGTGAGGCATGGAGGGGTCAGCTGGATACCTCGTGGCACGAGGAAGGAATCTGAAGCGCATGGGAGGAGGATGGAACCTGAGATACAGGGGAGGAGGAAGTGCGGGAGTAGCCAGAGACAGGAGCAAGGACGTCTGTTGAACCGGTGAGCATAGAGCAGACGGAACGACTGCGACATACATATGTGTCATGTAGTGCGTGATTGGGCGACAGAGAGCAGAAAATGGGCGGAGGGGAGGAAAGGACGAGGGGGAGACACGAATAGCATGGAAGATGAGAGCGACAGGTTACCTTGGCTAGTCTGTCTGTAAGATGAAAGTAATATTCGGTCTGACGGAAAAAGGAACGTGGATTTTGAAAAAAAAAAGGGGGGGATGACAAACAAGCTCTTCCCATGAGACATAGGAACGGCCCAATGAAACAGTCACTAAGCTGTTCTGGCAGAGTAGTAGAAGTAGGAAGTGCTCTTAGGAGAATTTCAGAAAGATGGTAGCAAGATAGCTTTACAAGAGATCATATGATGGCTTACATTTCAGAGGTACATCCTAATATACTAGGATACTAGCTATGGCGCCTCGAGCAGGTCGCTCAGGTCGCCTTTCATATTCCTAGAGCTAGGAACAGCAAGGCATAGCATTTATTATTATGTACATAGCTTCCTAGCCTTGTTGTCTAGTCCTAGAACCAATCAGCAAAGTCTAGGAAAACGCTAATGTAATGGGCAGAGATTTCTCTGTCTTGTTGTCTTCCAAGTCGTCGTTGATCATGATGAGTACGAGCACTGCTGGAAGTAGTCATAGCTGTAGGGTCTTGTGCTGTCGAGTAATCTACTGCGCTGTAGGTAGTTCTCTGCCCCGTTGTGTCCAGCACTAGTGTGCTCTCTGTACTTTGTTCCCATGGTTGGAAATTCAGAAAGTCGGGTCGCACATTTCAATGTTGGAGTTCCAACATTGAATTCCCGAAATGCACTTAGGGTGTGTTCCGAATTCTGGTTCGGATCACAAGGAGCTGAGTTGGCGAAATCGAGGAAGGCGAGATCGCCTTCGTCTTGCTACATTACTCCCCTCTCCAGCAAGCACCGTCCTCGGTGCTTGAGCAGATGCAAGGTAGCTTTGAAGGGCTCTCTGGGCATTCTGAAGGCTTGTCTCGGGTATCCAGAGGTTGTGAGAAGAGTCTTTTCCACGCCACTTAACTAAGAAGTAAGTGCCACGAGGAGAGGTTTCATGGGACAGAATTTTCTCAACTTCAAAGAGATCAGGGTTAGATGTGAACATAGGAGGACGAGGAGGCAGAGGTAAGAGGGGGAAATGGGCTGGAGGAATGTGGTAAGGACGTAGCAGCTGAACGTGAAAAACAGGGTGTATGTTGATGTGTGGTGGAAGTTTCAAACGGTAGGTGAGAGGAGAGAGAACTTGGGTGATGGTGAAAGGGCCGATGAAACAAGGTGCAAGTTTATGGGTGAGACCTTTCTGCAGCAAGGGGAGGTTTGTGGTAGAGAGGAGGACTTGGTCACTTGTGTGGAACTGAAGGTCACGACGGTGTTGATCGGCATACCAGATCATTCGGTGTTGGGATTTGAGCAAGGAAGCGCGTGCTGCTGCAATGGTCTTTTCCCGAGTAGAGAGGAATTCGGCTGCCGGTTTGGTGTCGCTGCTGTGGACGAGAGAAGCCGGTGTGCGAGGTTGCTGCCCTGTAGCGAGGAAGAATGGGGTTTGTCCTGTGGCAAGGTTCACCGTGTTGTTGTAGGAGAATTCGATCGATGGCAGATGCTGGTCCCATTCGTTTTGCCGTGCATTCACGCATGCGCGCAGAGCATCTTCAAGGGTTCGATTCATCCTCTCGGTCTGCCCATCGGACTGAGGATGATAGGCAGTGGAGAGATGAATCTTGGTGCCCAATCTGTTGAAAAGGGATTGCCAAAATCTGCCAACAAACCGAGAATCACAATCACTGATTAGTAAGGAAGGGATGCCATGGAGACGTACTATTTCCTTGAAGAAGAGATCAGCGACATTCTCAGCTGTAGCTGTGGTGGAGGTAGGGAGAAAGTGTGCCATCTTGCTCAGCTTGTCCACGACGGTGAGGATGGCGTTGTGATGGGAGGAGGTGCGAGGCAGATCTGTGATGAAATCGAGAGTCACATGAGTCCATGGGAGTAGAGGGATTTCCAAGGGGTGTAGGAGGCCATAGGGTGCTGCGTTGCGAGCCTTGTTGCACTGGCATGTGTGGCAGCTGCGAACATAGGAGCGGACGTCTCGAGAGAGCTTGGGCCAGAAGAAGTTGGAAGAGATGGCTGCAAGCGTTTTGTCCACTCCGAAGTGCCCATTCTGGTCATGATGCTCGCGTAGCAGGAGATGGCAAAGCTTGCGCTCTGCGGGGACGCAGATGACTCGGGAATCTGCCTTATACCAAAAGGGGGATTCGTAGAAGACAGATTTATCATCAGCAGCAGAGTAGAGATAGAAATGGTCACGATGATACCCTATGGTGAACTTCTTGATGAAGCTTTCGTCCCATGTGACGCTTCCGATGGTGGTGAGCTGAGGTTGAGGAGGCCGGGTCAAGGAATCAGCAGGGTTGAGGCGGCCAGCGCGGTATTTGATTTTCAGCTCCAGTACATACTGCTCTAGGTACTCCATCCATCGGGCCTGCCTCGGGGTGAGATGGGGCTGCGTCTTCAGGTGTTGCAGGGTGCAGTGATCGGTTAAGACAGTGACGGGCTGCATGTGAACATAGCAGCGCCACTTCTTGATTGCATGGATGATGGCCAGCGCCTCGCGATCGTGAGTAGCATAGTTGCACTCGGCAGGTTTGAGTTTCCGTGACTCGAAGGCAAGAGGCTGAAGGCCATGCCCTTGATCTTGACAAAGAATTGCACCCGTTGCAACCTGAGACGCATACTTGCTCTGTCTGGCGAAGAGACGATGCTCACGAAGCCGTGTGAAGACTTGCCTTAGATGCTCGACGTGTTCCTTCAAGGATTTGCTATAAATCAGAATGTCATCGATGAAGATGATGACAAACCGGTCCAAGAAATCCCGAAAGACACTGTGCATCAAGGACATGAAGGTGGCAGGGGCATTCGTTTTGAGAGGAGGTTGCAGCAAGTGGGGGTAGAGGAGGAGGAGGAGAAGGTAGGTAAGGTGATGTCTCTTCCAGAGTGAGTGATGGTGACGGTTCCAAGAGTCCAAGCAATCTTGCGGTTTTTTAAGGAAAGCCAGTCACGTCCAAGAATCACTTCATGGTCTCCAAGAGATGCTTGCTGAAACTGAATCTTGTCTTTGTAGGCTCCAACTGTACATAAAACAGGAAAGGGTACTTGTCCGCATGAGATAGAGGTTCCGTTCGCCATCAATACTGTTTGAGGTAAGGAATCATGCCGGGCTGGAAGAGAAAGCTTGGAGAGTAGAGAGGAGGAGATGAAGCTAGAGGAAGCACCACTGTCAAGTAGGGCTTTCACTTTCTGACCACGAATCAGCATAGAAAGGAGAAGAGGTTCAGAGGGGTTACGACTTTCAAGGGAAGAGATAGTGGGGCAGGTATAGTCACCAGAAAGTTGCCCCGAGTTTACTGGCGGCTTGAGTTTCCCGGTGTTGGATGTATCGGGGGCAGATTGGTGCGTTGGCGGCAGACCTTCCAGATGTGCCCTTTCTTGCCGCACTTGTAGCACACGACGACAGGGCCCGGTTTCCTCTTCTTCTTTTCCATTAGGTCCAAATCCATAGGTACAGGTTCTTGCAGAGTTGAGTCCGTTGGAGTAGAGGGCTGGTAGGAGGGAGCAAACGGGAGGAACGGACTATGAGGAAAGCGAAGCTTGTTGTATGCGTAATGGACAGCATCATACCGTTCAGCCACGCAGATCATTTCCTCGAGCGTAGAGCAGTCCCTCAGCTCGACCTCCATGCGCACGTTCGTTTTCAGCCCGCGCTTGAAGCGATCCATCCGTTCAGCATCGAAAAGGTCCGGGATCTCTTGAGCGATGTCACGGAAGCGAGAAGCGTATTCTTGAACAGATCTGAGGTGTTTCAGGGAAGCCAAGGTGTCACGAGCTTTAATGTTCGGGTTCACCGGTTGGAAGGTTGCAGTGAAGACTAGCTTAAATTGATCCCATGACTGGATGGTCGCATGCACGGATTGCCACCAAGCGATAGCAGATCCTCGAAGAAGGGTGCCGGTAAAAGCAGTCCACTTAGCAGGTGCTAAGTGACTCAGGAACAGGTATTGCTCAACAAGAAAGAGCCAACGGCTCACGACTGGTTGGTTTCTCCCTGGAAATAAAAAATCAGGAAGAGCGGGTCTAGCGCGCTGATTTCCGTCTGGCGGTGTAGCAGGGCTCGTAGTTGCTGCCGCCACTCTAGCTGCAGCTATACTAGCTTGCATCTCTGCTTGCAAGCTCTCTCTAACTTCAGCAACAATTTGGGCACGGTATGATTGCAAGTAGGTGGCCCATTCATCATGAGAAGGTACCTTACTAGTCGTCATGACGCTTTTCTCAAGAAAGAGAGGATCAAGATAGCTCGGATACCAAATGAAACAGTCACTAAGCTGTTTTGGCAAAGTATTAGTAGTAGGAAGTGCTCTTAGGAGAATTTCAGAAAGATAGTAGCAAGATAGCTTTACAAGAGATCATATGATGGCTTACATTTCAGAGGTACATCCTAATATACTAGGATACTAGCTATGGCGCCTCGAGCAGGTCGCTCAGGTCGCCTTTCATATTCCTAGAGCTAGGAACAGCAAGGCATAGCATTTATTATTATGTACATAGCTTCCTAGCCTTGTTGTCTAGTCCTAGAACCAATCAGCAAAGTCTAGGAAAACGCTAATGTAATGGGCAGATATTTCTCTATCTTGTTGTCTTCCAAGTCGTCGTTGATCATGATGAGCACGAGCACTGCTGGAAGTAGTCATAGTTGTAGGGTCTTGTGCTGTCGAGTAATCTGCTGCGCTGTAGGTAGTTCTCTGCCCCGTTGTGTCCAGCACTAGTGTGCTCTCTTTACTTTGTTCCCACGGTTGGAAATTCAGAAAGTCGGGTCGCACATTTCAATGTTGGAGTTCCAACATTGAATTCCCGAAATGCACTTAGGGTGTGTTCCGAATTCTGGTTTGGATCACAAGGAGCTGAGTTGGCGAAATCGAGGAAGGCGAGATTGCCTTCGTCTTGTTACACCCAGCTAGAGAATATGCGCGAGATTTGGACGAACAAAGAAGGCCACGCGCGAGTGGGCAGGAGACGCTAGTCTTGAGGTGGGGAAGGGATCGGCTGCCTACTCGAGGCTTGATACGGCGCGACCTTGCAAGACGATCAGAGGCCCAATTCTAGGAGTAGTAGGCGGGAAAATGAGAGAGTGACCTAAAACCGGAACGAGCTTGTGAGTGGCAAATGAGGTTGCTCGATTGAAGTAGGGGGACGATTCGCGGAAAACTGAAGGCAGGAATGAAGTGCGAATTCTGCTAACAGAAAAAGATTAGTGTCGGATGAGGCTCGTAGTACCAGTCGCTGTGCAGCTGTTCGGTGGGGAGTTTCTAGCAGTGGCCAGCTGCAGCTGCAGCGGAGTCAGCACGAGACCCTTTCACCCCAGCAGCTACGTGAGTGGTACGCTTGTAGGAGTGGTGGCGGCGGCAGTAGTGGCAGTCACTGTGCAGCTATTCAGTTGGGGGTTTCTGGTGGTGGCCTGGTGCAGCTGCAGCGGCGTCCACGCGAGACCCTTATGCCTCAGCAACTCTGTGAGTGGTACGCTCAGTGTGGGGCGTCTCAGAGTAGTGCTCGCTGCCCGTACGTCATTCGCACAGGTGATTCGGCTGGTCAGACTTGCGGGACAATTGGTCACACACAGTCCCGCTGCTTCTCCTGTCTGAGCGACACCTGGCGTGTAGACTTTGGCGATGCGGCTAAGCTTCCCCGCTGGCTAGAGCTGCTTAGGTGTGGAGTTGCGATCTTTGACCTAGACTATGATGCTATTCTTTCTGCTATGTATGCTTTGTCTGCTAGTGCTGAGGGTGACTGTTACCGGTGTGTGTCGCCTGACCCAGGTTTAGAGGCTGCTGCTCTAGGTGCTAGTGAGTCTTCTCTCTCTGGTACTGCGCCTGCTAAGGCCTTGCACACCTTTACACTTGACTTAGGTGCTTCCCGCTGTTTCTTTCGCGACAGCACCACCCTCACTCCTCTCTCTGCACCTGTACCGGTCAGACTGGTCCAGTCCTTGCCTGTTCCTCCATTATTCTCTCGTGTCCGGTGGTTCCGTCTAGCTCACTGTCAGGCCTTCACCTCCCCTCGTTCTCTACGAACTTGGTGAGTACCGCTGCCCTCCAGGACGCAATGGTCACTACCACCACTTCTGGGGGTCAGCGTGTGTCGATCTACACGTGTACACGGACGGGCCGCTACCTGGCCACGTTCACTCGTCGACATGGGTCGAGTCTGCACGGACTGGCTACTGAGCCTCCTCAGGTAGCTGCGTCTGCCCAGGTGTCCGCGTCAGGTCCGGTAGCACCCCCTTGCTCGTGTCGCCTCCTGTCGCACCAGACTCTCTTGTGGCACCACCGCCTTGGTCACCCCTCCCTGCCACGCCTTCGTGGCATGCACTCCCGCCTCCTTGTCTCTGGTCTTCCCAGGTCTCTGCCTCCCCTCCCACCCTCGCCTGCCCCGCCCTGCCATCCTTGAGTCGAGGGGCGGCAGCGCGCCGCTCCTCACTCCTCCTTGTTTCCCCCGACGACTGCTCCCCTGCAGACTCTCCACATGGACGTGTGGGGCCCAGCCCGCGTCAGTGGACAGGGCCGCGAGCGCTACTTTCTGCTGGTTGTTGACGACTACACGCGCTACTCCACGGTCTTCCCCTTGCACAGCAAGGGTGAGGTCCCTGATGTCTTGATCACTTGGATCTGCGCAGTCTGTCTCCAGCTTCGCGAGCGGTTCCGCGAGGACCTTCCTGTCCTGCGTCTGCACTCTGACAGAGGTGGTGAGTTCTCCTCTGACTTCTTGCGAGAATTTTGTCGTGGGGAGGGCATTCTCCAATCGTTCACGCTTCTGGCCTCCCCTCAGCAAAATGGGATTGCTGAGCGCTGCATTGGCTTAGTCGTAGAGGTCGCTCGTACCTCCATGATCCATGCGGCTGCTCCCCATTTTGTGTGGCCGTTTGCGGTCCAGTACGCTGCGCATCAACTCAACCTCTGGCCTCGTGTCTCCTTGCCAGAGACCTCGCCGACACTGCGTTGGACGGGGGAGGTTGGCGATGCGTCAGTGTTTTGGGTCTAGGGCTCTCGTGCCTTTGTTCGCGATACGTCCGCGGACAAGCTCTCCACCCGTGCTATCCCCTGCGTCTTCCTAGGCTTTGTCGCTGGCGCGCATGGCTAGCAGTTTTACCACCCCACCTCGCGCCGTGTCTTCCCCTCTTAGGACGTCACGTTTGACGAGTCGGTTCCCTTTTACCGTCTCTTCCCCTACCGCTCTGCCCCTCCCCCGTCCCCGCCGCTCTTCCTTGCTCCAGTTCCCCCTCCGTTAGACCCCCTCCCCCCCCAGGGTCCTGCTCCCTCAGGTGTGTCTCAGGTAGACCCTCTCCTTGGTACTGTGCCGATTGAGGTAGCCGTCGGCTCATGTGCTGCTAGAGGTGCTGCGTCTGGGGGTGCTGCGTCTGGGGGTGCGGAGCCTGGGGGTGCTGAGTCTGAGGGTGCCGGGTCTGGGGGTGCTGAGCCTAGGGGTGCGGAGCCTGGGGGTGCTGAGCCTGCGGGTGTGGAGCCTAGGGGTGCTGAGCCTGAGGGTGTGGAGCCTGGGGGTGCTGAGTCTAAGGGTGCGGAGTCTGGGGGTGCTGAGCCTCGGGGCATTGCTTCTTCTAGAGGTCCTGCGGGTGATTCGCCATGAATGTCTCCCTGGCCGGAACCTCTCTCTCCGCAGCAGCTGCGCGAGTGGTTTGCTCAGCGCACCTGCCTTCGGAGTGGAGCTGCCGGAGCTGGAGACTCTTCCGCTGGAGGTGCTGGAGTTACTGCTGGAGCTGGTGGTACCGGAGGTGCTGCAGCTGCTGGTCCTGGAGGTGCTTGTACCAGGGGTACTGGAGCTGACGGGACTGGTGGTGTTGGGGACACTGGAGCCGGAGACCCTACGGAGACTCGAGCTGCTGGGGCTGGAGGTGCTGGGGCTGGAGGCACTGGTGCTGGTGGTGCTATAGCTGTTGGCGCTGGAGCTGTAGGCACTGGCGCGGGAGGCGCTGGAGCTGGAGGAGCCGGAGATGTTGACCTTGGAGCTGGAGGTGCTGGAGCTAGGGATGCTGTGTCTGGTGGTACTGGTGCTGGAGTCACTGGGCGGCCGCGACCGTACTTCGTTCCCTTGCTTTAGCAAGTTCTTGGTGTCCCCTCTTCTACTGACCTTACTCCTCCCTTATTGTGTCCACCGCCTGACCAGTCGCAGACGCTGTTACAGCCGGCCTCCCCATTGCCTGCTCCTTCTCCTTACACTGAGCAGACCGGCGGTCTTACAGAGCGTCGTGAGCCTACGTCTCGTCTTGCCTCCCCTGTTCGCACTGGTCGTCGCGTTCCTCGTTTGCTTCCTCCTCCTGTCCTAGGCACACACGCTATGGCACTTTGTCCTTCCTTTGTTACACTGCGTGTTCCTCTGCCGCCTCCTCCTGAGTCCTCTCTTCCTGCCGTCCCTGACCGTGAGTCCGACCGCGCTCGTGCTGCCAAACCCACTGTCTCTCGTCTCCTCGCCACTGTTGTCACGGACCCTTCTTTTGAGTCCACTACTGCGTCTGCCCTCGTTGCTGAGTTGGTTGACTTTGCTGCTGCCTGTTGTCTAGACTACGCCATTGCTCTTGTTGCAGAGTCTGCGTCTTCAAGTCCTCCGTCCATCGGGGGTGAGAATGCTCTTGGCACGAACGTCCTCGAGGACACGCAGGAGGACTTTGAGTGTCTTGCAGCTCTGTACCTCGTTTTGCTTCCATGCTGCTTGCCCCTGAGGGAGACCCGGATGCACCAAACATCCCAACCCCGCGCTCTTACGCAGAGGCGATTACGGGTCCTTACTCCTCTCAGTAGCAGGCGGCCATGGATGCCGAGATGGCATCCTGGAAGTCCACAAGCACCTACGTCGACGCAGTTCCCCCGTCTCGGGCGAACATAGTCGATGGCATGTGGATCTTCAGGGTGAAGCGGCCGCCGGGTTCTTCGCCTGCCTTCAAGGCGCGTTACGTTGCTAGAAGCTTCAGTCAGCGACAGGGGGTCGACTACTTCAAGACCTTCCCCTCCACCCCGAAGATGACCACTCTTCGGGTGTTGCTGCACGTCGCTGCTCAGTGTGACTACGAGTTGCACTCTCTGGACTTCAGCACAGCTTTCTTGCAGGGCAGCCTGCACGAGGAGATCTGGTTGCGCCGCGCACCTGGCTTCACTGGGTCGTTTCCTGCAGGTACCCAGTGGAGCCTCCGGCGGCCAGTCTACAGTCTCCGCCAGGCGCCTCGCGAGTGGCACGACACACTGAGGACTACACTTGCAGCTCTGGGGTTTACTCCTTCTTCTGCTGACCCGTCTCTGTTTCTACGCACCGATACGTCGCTGCCGCCGTTCTACGTCCTCGTGTACGTCGACGTCGTCGTCTTTGCCACTGCTGACACTAAGGCACTGACCCTTGTGAAGTCGGAGCTGCAGAAGAGACACACATGCACTGACATGGGTGAATTGCGCAGCTATCTTGGCTTGCAGATCACCCGGGACAGAGCACGGCACACCATCACACTGACTCAGTCACACATGGTGCACCAGGTCCTTCAGCGCTTCGGCTTCCAGTTCTCCTCGCCACAGCTCACTCCTTTGTCTACCGGCCATTCGCTCTCAGATCCACCTTCGGACGAGTCCGTAGAGCCGAGTGGTCCGTACCCAGAGCTTGTGGGTTGCCTCATGTACCTGATGACGTGCACAAGACCTGACCTCGTGTACCCTCTCAGCCTCCTGGCTCGCTACGCGGCTCCCGGTAGGCACCGAAAGGTGAAGTGGCATGCTGCAAAGAGGGTACTGCGTTTCTTGTGCAGTACGTTGGGCATTGGGCTCGTGCTTGGAGGACGGGGTCCAGTTGTCCTCATTGGTCACGCAGACGCTTCTTGGGTTGACGACTCAGCTACGCAGCGGACGTCACAGGGTTACACCTTCAGCCTCGATTCCGGCTCTGTTTCCTGGCGGTCTACCCGCTCGTCTTCGGTTCTTAGCTCCACCTGTGAGGCTGAGATCTACGCAGTGGCCATGGCTGCACAGGAGCTACGCTGGCTCACCTGCCTACTGACTGACTTGGGAGAGCAGCCTCGTTCGCCTCCAGTTCTGTACGTAGACAACAAGGCCATGATTGCCTTGTGTCAGGAGCACAGACTGGAACACAGAACGAAGCACATCGCTCTGCGATACTTCCTTGCTCGAGAGTTGCATAAGCTTGGCCAGCTTCGTCTTGCGTACGTGGCCACTAGGGCCAACACTGCTGATATATTCACCAAGGCACTTCCGCCTGGTGATCATCAGCGCTTTGCTACTGTGTTAGGCCTTGTGCCTACTTATCCTCACTTGCTCATTGCGTGACTTTGCTTGTAATGTGATCTATATATATACCTGCATGCTTACACTTGCTAGGGTACGATCACTGTATTGTTTGTTCTCTTTTATATAACTCTGCATGTGAACTGGCCTTGTGGCCCTTTGCTTGTGCTCGGACTGTGTGGTGACTTTGTGATCCACCCTGAGCTTGTTTTTCTTTGCTTGGCTGGTCTTGTGACCACTTGTTCTCCCCCACTTTGCCTATGGGGGTGTGTCAAAATGTTATATAGCTTATATTGTGTAGGCTATAGTGGGGTAGCCCATAAGGGGTACAACCCAATTAGAGTTAGTAGTAATACCCAACTCTTTCATAGTTCATTCATTCTTGTTCGTTATTTTGACAGCTCGGGCTAAAGAGGTTAAGCGATGTGGGAGAAAGCACAGCAGAGGAAACATGGTTCCTGGGGCCGACAGGTGTTTGGAGTCGCTTCCTACCGTAGACGCGACTCGCTGTGATCACAACGCGAGATTAAGGCGTGACAGCTTTCATAGAAGCGCTTCGTCGTGAGGCAATCAATGCTGTGCCATGGGATTGGTTCCAGCCATGTGGCCTGTGACGAGAATGAGTCGTGGTGATGCTTGCTGTCCATGAACGAATCTGCCTCGAATCGTCGCAAATATGCATCGAAATTGCTTCGTCATCTTCGTTTTGATCCGTTTCGTTCTTCGGCTCCCACTCACGTACCCCATGGACGATAAAGTATTTATGGAATATCCCGGAGAGAATTGCTCCAGGGCCTTGTTTGGTGATTCGCTCTTACCCACGTGTCCCCGAATTGCTCGCGTGGCCATCCAATTCAGTGATAACTGCTCGAGTGGCCACGCCAGGGCATTTTCGAGGTGTTTTTTTCCCCCGGCACATTACCGTACAAGGGTTTGCACCCCCGAAATTCCTCGTTCGCACGAGTCTCATCACGTGGTAGTGCTTCCTACTATTCCTCACCCGAAAATTTTAGGTGGGTGGCGGGCGCGAACTTTGCCCACACACTGTACACTGTCAAACATATATGCTATTGTCTATCTAGGCTGTATCAGGGTAGTTCTTATAGGGTACAACACTTTTAGGTTTCCTACTTGTACCCACCTGTTTGCTAGTTCAGTCATTCATTCCGTCAATATTCTAACATGGTATTCTGAGCAGGTTCCCTTGTGGGAACCTTTTTCAGGGCCCACCACGAACATTTTTTTTTCCTGCCCTGCCCGAAGCATGCCTCGCGCCTGCCTTACCTGCGCCGTCGCGCGCCCTTCCCTAGCTGGCCCATCGCGGCCCTGTCTCAGCCGGCCAGTCCCGGCCCGTCCCTGCCCGTTGCTGGCCCGTCGCCACGCGTCGCGGCCCTGCCTTAGCCGCCCGTCGCTGGCCCGTCCTGGCCTGTTCCGGCCCGTCTCGGCCCAAACCGGCCTTTCCCGGCCCGTCTCGGCCCGTCGCGGCCCATCCTGGCCCGTCGCTGGCCCGTCCCGGCCCCCTTGCCGCCCGTCTTTGGTCCGTTTGCTGCCCGTCGCGGCCTCTGCCCAGCAGCCGCCCTGTCGCGGCCACTGCCCTGCAGCCACCCCCTGTCGCGGCCCTGCCCTGCTGCCGCCCCAGTCGCGGCCCTGCCTTCGCCGCCCGTCGCGGCCTCTGCCCTGCAGCCGCCCTCTCGCGGCCCTGCCCTGCTGCCGCCCCTGTCGCGGCCCTGTCTTCGCCGCCCGTCACGGCCTCTGCCCTACTGCCGCCCCTATCGCGGCCCTGCCCTGCTGCCGCCCCGGTCGCGGCCCTGACCTAAACAGCCAGCTGCGGCTCTGCCCTGCACCCGCCCCTGGTAAGCACCCGCGCTGCCCTGCCGCGCCGCGCCGCCAGGAACCAAGCCGCGCCGCCCTGCCGAGCCGCGCCGCCCTGCCGAGCCGCGCCGCCCTGCCGAGCCACGCCGCCCAGCCGAGCCGCGCCGCCCCACCGAGCCGCGCCGCCCAGCCGAGCCGCGCTGCCCTTCTGCTTGCACTGCTTCTGCTGCCACTACTGCTACTGCTGCTACTGCTGCTACTGCTGCTACTGCTGCTATGGCTAGCCCTACTGTTCTCACCTTTGATGCTGAAGGACGTGCAGTTGACTTTGACGTATGGGTTGACGACCTGCAGCTCTTTCTTCAGTGTGACTCTAGGGATGGGGTATCCCTTTTCGATCACACGTCCAGTGTCTCTACTGCACCTGCTGCCACTACTGACAGTACAGTTCGCTCGCAGTGGACCACTCGTGACGCTGTTGCTCGCCTTGCTGTTCGTAGTCACCTGCCGTCTGCTGAGCGCACGCATTTTGGCCAGTACAAGACTGCTAAGACTTTGTACGACGCTGTAGTTGTGCGCTACTCCTCCCCTGCCACTGCTCCCCTCAGCTGCCTCATGCTGCCGTACCTTTTCCCTGACCTTGCCGCCTTTGCCACAGTTGCTGACCTCATTACTCACCTCCGCACTAGTGACGCCCACTACCGCGCTGCCCTTCCCACAGAGTTATGTGCCAAGAACCCCCCCCACATGTACATCACCCTTTACTACCTAGTCACCCGCCTCCCTGACTCCCTTGCTTCAGTTAGGGACCACTTTCTCTCCCTTTGCCCCACCG
Organism: Closterium sp. Naga37s-1; assembly: GCA_947471745.1. Taxonomy (NCBI): domain Eukaryota; kingdom Viridiplantae; phylum Streptophyta; class Zygnematophyceae; order Desmidiales; family Closteriaceae; genus Closterium; species Closterium sp. Naga37s-1. The sequence continues at coordinate 2,902,657 of CANJKZ010000120.1, read as the reverse complement.
AGCTCACTGTCGACCTGCTAGAGGAGCGCCTCGCTGCAGCTGAGATGAGTATCTTAGCTGTAGGTGCTTCTTGCGATGACCGTCGCACCCCTTTCTTTGAGGGGTGTTCCCATGTCCCCCTTCTCCCCTCTGTTGCTTCTGCTGCTGCTGTCGACCTCGTTGGCACTAAGGAGGTCGGGGCTGCGTCTGCTCCAGTGGGAGGCGCCGCAACAGCAAGGGCAAGGGGAGCAAGGGTGGTGGAGGGGACGGCGGGGGCGTCGGCGGAGGCGGTGGAGGAGGCGGAGGGGGTGGCGGTGGAGGTGGGGGTGGTGCCGGGAGTGGGGGCTTCAGTGGTGGCGGTGGAGGTGGTGGAGGCAGCGGCGGAGGTGGTGGAGGCAGCGGCGGCGGTGGTGGAGGCAGCGGCAGCGGTGGTGGAGGTGGCGGCGGCGGTGGTGCTGGTCGAGGTGCAGCCGCGCAGCGTGGAGGCTTTGGTGGTAGCCAGCGCCAGCAGCAGCCGCGTTCCCGTGAGACCCCATCGGCCCAGCAGCTTCGTGAGTGGTACGCTGGGCGTGGGAGGTCTGGGAGTGCTGGTCCCTGCACCTACGTTCTTCGCACCGGCGGGCGTCGTGGGGAGACATGCGGGCTGCCACACACTGCGCAGCGCTACTTCGGTCGCCTGACTGACGCCTGGGGCGCCCAGTTTCTTGACGCTGTTGAGCTCCCTCGCTGGGGTGATCTGCTTAGGCAGAATGTTGCCTATCTTTGATCTTGATTTCGATGCTATCCTTGCTGCCATGTATGCTGTGACTGATAGTGCTGAGGGTGACTGTTACCTGAGTGTCCCGCCCGACCCGGGCATTGAGGCTGCTGCTCTAGGTGCTAGTGTGTCTGCTGCTCCAGGTACTGGTGAGTCTGCTGCTCCAGGTGCTGGTGAGTCTGCTCTCTCTGGTACTGCACCTACTGAGGCCTTGCACACTTTCACACTTGACTCTGGTGCTTTGCGCTCCTTCTTCCGCGACAGCACCACACTCACGCCGCTCAGTCGGCCTGTCGCAGTCTCCCTGGCTGACCCCTCTGGGGGCCCAGTCCTTGCGCACTCTTCCACAGTTCTACCGTGTCCTGCGGCCCCGTCGGGCTTGCTGTCGGGACTCCACCTCCCCTCGTTCTCTACGAACCTGGTGAGTGGAGCTGACCTCCAGGACGCGTGGGTCGACCAGTTTACCCCTGGAGGTCAGCATGTGACCCACTGCACTTGCTCTCGGACGGGCCGCCACCTGGCCACGTTCACCCGTCGGCCTGGGTCGAGTCTGTACACACTGACTACTGAGTCTGGTCAGGTAGCCGCGTCTAGTCAGGTGTTTGCTGCCGCGTCCAGGTCTAGTCCTGAGTCTGCCCCCTGCTCGTGTCGTCCTCTGTCACACAAGACTCTCCTTTGGCACCACCGCCTTGGTCACCCCTCCCTGCCTCGTCTTCGAGGTATGGCCTCCCGTACCCTTGTCTTGGGTCACGAGCGTTACTTCTTGCTGGTCGTTGACGACTACTCGCGTTACACCACCGTCTTTCCCTTGCGCAGCAAGGGTGAGGTCACAGAGGTGTTGATCGACTGGATCCGCGGTGCCCGTCGCTAGCTCAGCGAGCGTTTCGGCTCGGACCTTCCTGTTTTGCGTCTGCACTCAGACAGAGGTGGTGAGTTTTCCTCCGACCTTCTGAGGGCCTTCTGTCGTGCGGAGGGCATCCGCCAGACGTTCACGCTTCCGGCCTCCCCAGAGCACAATGGGATTGCTGAGCGCCGCATTGGCATGGTCATGGACGTCGCTCGTACGTCCATGATCCATGCGGCTGCTCCCCATTTTCTGTGGCCGTTCGCGGTTCAGTACGCTGCGCATCAGATCAACCTTCAGCCTCGTGTCTCCTTGCCGGAGACCACACCTACTCTGCGGTGGACGGGGAAGGTTGGCGATGCGTCTGTGTTCCATGTCTGGGGATCTCGAGCCTTTGTCCGCGATACTTCCGCGGACAAGCTGTCCTCTCGTGCCGTTCCCTGTGTCTTCCTTGGCTTCCCCCCTGACGCACCCGGGTGGCAGTTCTACCACCCCACCCCGCGTCGTGTTCTGTCCTCTCAGGACGTCACGTTTCATGAGTCGGTGTCTTACTACCATCTCTCTCCCTACCTCACTGCCTCTCTCCCCCCCCTGCCACTCTTCCTAGCACCAGGTACTCCTCCGGTAGACCCCCTCCCCCCTCAGGGTCCTGCCCCCTCAGGTGTGTCATAGGTAGACCCTGCCGAGCCGGTCGAGGTAGATGTCGACTCAGGTGTTGCTAAGGGTGCTGAGCCTGCGCGTGCGGGGACTGGGGGTGCTGAGCCTGGGGTTTCTGTGTCTGAGGGTGCGGAGCCTGGGGGTGCTGAGCCTAAGCGTGTGGAGCCTGGGGGTGCTGAGTCTGGGAGTGCTGAGCCTGGGGGTGTTGAGCCTGAGCGTGCTGCTTCTGGAGGTCCTCCGGGTGTCCCGTCGCGGCGGGAGCCCCTATCTCCGTAGCAGCTTCGAGAGTGGTACGCTCGGCGCTGTCGAGGTGCTGCTGGTGCTGCTGGAGCTGCTGGAGGTGCTGCTGGTGCTGGAGCTGCTGGAGGTGCTGCTGGTGCTGGAGTTAATGGAGGTGCTACTGGAGGTACTGGTGCTGTTGGAGGTCCTACAGGTGTTGGAGCTACTGGAGGTGCTGGAGCAGCTGGTCCTGCAGGTGCTCGTACTGGAGGTACTGGAGCTGCTGGGGCTGGTGGTGCTGCAGGAGTTGGAGCTGTAGGTGCTAGAGCTGTTGCTACTGGAGGTGCTTCTGGAGCTGGAGGTGCTTCTGGAGCTCGAGCTGCTAGATGTACTGGAGCTGGTGGTGTTGGGGGAGTTGTAGGTGGCGAATCTGGAGCTGAGGGTACAGGTGCTGTCTCTGCTGTTTCTGGAGGCGCTGCGCGGCCGCGCTCGTACTACGTTCTGCTCCTTCAGCAGGTTCTTGGTCTCCTGCCTTCTCCTGGTCCTACTCCTCCTTTACTGACTCCACCGCCTGTCCAGTCATAGTCGCAGTTACAGCCGACCTCTCCACTGCCTGGTCCTTCTCCTTACTCTGGACCGACTAGAGGTCTTACAGAGCGTCGTGAGCCTGAGTCGCGTCCTGTGTCGCCTGCGTCTCGTCCTGCGTCACCTGAGTCTCGTTCTGTGTTGCCTGTCCGCACTGTTCGCGCTGGTCGTCGTGTTTCGCGTCCGCGTCCTTCTCCTATCCTTGGCACTCACTCTATGACACTACGTCCTTCCACTGCTCCACAGCGTGTCCCTCTGCCGTCTCCTCCTGCGTCCTCTCTTCCTGACGGCCCGGACCCGGAGTCTGTCTCCCTTCGTGCTGCTAGTCCTACTGTCACGCGCTTTCTGGCCACTACTGTCACTGACCCTTTGTTTGAGTCCACTACTGCGTCTGCTCTCGTTGCTGAGCCTGTTGACTTTGCTGCAGCCTGTCGCCTAGACTTCGTCACTAGTCTTGTTGCTGAGTCTGCGTCTGCGTCTGTCTGTCCTCCGTCCGTCGGGGGTGAGTGTGCTGTTGGCACGGACGTTCTTGAGGACAGACAGGAGGACCTTGAGTGCTTTGCCGCTGCTGTACCTCATCTCGTGTCCATGCTGCTTGCCCCTGAGGGAGACCCGGATGCACCAGACATCCCGACCCCGCGCTCTTACGCAGAGGCGATAGAGGGTCCCTACTCCGCTTAGTGGCAGGCAACCATGGACGCCGAGATGGCTTCCTGGAAGTCTACAGGCACCTACGTCGACGAGGTTCCCCCGCCTGGGGCGAACATCGTCAGTGGCATGTGGATCTTCAGGGTGAAGCGGCCGCCGGGTTCTCCGCCTGTCTTCAAGGCGCGTTACGTTGCACATGGCTTCAGTCAGCGACAGGGAGTTGACTTCTTCCAGACCTTCTCCCCTACCCCGAAGATGACCACTCTTCTGGTACTGCTACATGTCGCCGCTCAGCTTGACTACGAGCTCCACTCGCTTGACTTCAGCACATCCTTCCTACTGGGCAGCCTGCACGAGGAGATCTGGCTGCGCCGCCCACCTGGCTTCACTGGGTCGTTTCCTGCTGGTACCCAGTGGAGCCTCCGGCGGCCAGTCTACGGTCTCCGCCAGGCAACCCGTGAGTGGCACGACATACCCTCAGGTCGACTCTTGCTGTTCTTGGTTTTGCTCCTTCCACTTCTGACCCTTCTCTGTTTTTACGCACGGACACTACTCTGCCGCCGTTCTACGTTCTCGTGTACGTAGACGACTTGGTCTTTGCTACTGCTGACACTGAGGCACTCGCCCACGTGAAGTCCGAGCTGCAGAAGAGACACACGTGCACAGACCTGGGTGAGCTGACAAGCTATCTTGGCTTGCGGATCACCCGGGACAGAGCACAGCGCACCATTACCTTGACTCAGTCACACATGGTGCAGCAGGTCCTTCAGCGCTTCGGCTTCACGTACTCCTCGCCACAGTCCACTCCTCTGCCTACCGGTCACTCGCTCTCAGCTCCACCTTCGGACGAGTCCGTAGAGCCGAGTGGCCCGTATCCAGAGCTTGTGGGCTGCCTCATGTACCTGATGACTTGCACACGACCTGACCTTGCATACCCTCTCAGCCTTCTGGCTCGCTACGTGGCTCCCGGTAGGCACCGAAAGGTGCACTGGGATGCTGCGAAGAGGGTGTTGCGCTTCTTGTGCAGTACGTCGGGCATGGGGCTCGTGCTTGGAGGATGGGCTCGAGTTGTCCTCACTGGTCACGCAGACGCCTCCTGGGTTGACGACTTGACTACGCAGCGGTCGTCACAGGGTTACACCTTCAGCCTTGGCTCCGGTTCTGTCTCTTGGCGGTCTACCCGCTCGTCTTCTGTTCTCAGCTCCAGTTGTGAGGCTGAGATCTACGCTGGGGCCATGGCTGCACAGGAGTTACGCTGGCTCACCTACCTGCTGACCGACTTGGGAGAGGCGCCTCGTTCTCCTCCAGTTCTGTACGTCGACAACAAGGCCATGCTTGCCTTGTGTCAGGAGCATAGAGTGGAGCACAGAACGAAGCACATTGCTCTACGCTGCTTCCTTGCTCGAGAGCTACAGCAGCGTGGCCAGCTTTGTCTTGCTTACGTGGCCTCACCGGCCAACACTGCTGATGTTTTCACCAAGGCACTTCAGCCTTGTGATCATCAGCGTTTCTGTACTGTCCTAGGCCTTGTACCTACTATGCCTCACTTGCTTACTTCTTGACTCAGCTTGTACTGTACTCTTTATACATATACCTGCATGCTTACACTTCCTAGGTTGTGTTCACTGTATTGTTTGTTCTCCTTTATATAACTCTGCATGTGAACTGGCCTTGTGGCCATTTGCTTGTGCTCAGACTGCGTGGTGACTTTGTGATCCACCCTGAGCTTGCTTTGCCTTTCTTGACTGGTCTTGTGACCTCTTGTTCTCCCCCACTTTGCCTATGGGGGTGTGTCAAACATATATGCTATAGTCTATATAGGCTGTAGTGGGGTAGTTCTTATAGGGTACAACACTTATAGGTTTCCTACTTGTACCCACCTGTTTGCTAGTTCAGACATTCATTCGGTCAATATTCTAACATACACAAAATCGACAAAAATGCACAACCAACAGTAGATGCGCGGTCATTTTTGGCCTAATGCGTGACCAATGAGCTTGTGGTCAATTAAAGTCGTAACCAATAACCGCTCGGGCAGTAAATCCGTGATCATAAACCTCAATTGACCAGCATCAAACCGCATGATGCTAAGTTATAATAATATGTCAGTCAGTTAACGTGTTTAGTTATACTAAAAAAGCACCTTGAAAATGCCCTGGCGTGGCCGCTCGAGTAATTATAACTGAATTGGATAGCCATGCGAGCAATTCGGGGACACTTGGGCAAGAGCGAATCACCAAACAAGGCCCTCGCAATTCTCTCAATATCCTGCGTGCCCTGTGCATGGCTACGGTGAAAGGAGAGATCGGGAATGATGTATGCTGGTTTCTATCATTCGCACCAAGAACCCTCAATTGCTGATGAACAAGATGCGACGTTAAAGCCCGAGATCAGCATGGTTTTTGTGAAAATCGACGAATGGCTTTAACAGTGTTGGCGAAAGGCAAAGAACGGAGCAAGGGCCAAATCAGCTAACGAACAAAACTAGAATTCGTCACAGTCCTTGTGCGACAACTTACTCCACGAATATGGGAAGCAAGAGACACCTCAAGCGCCTGAAAATGGGACACGATGGGAGAAATTGTGCGAGGAACACTTGGGAAAAGGGGAACCCCCTAGCGATGCAGGGCGAAAATGGCAGAGACCTGACTGAGAATGCTCGCGACTTGGAGGTGTGGCATCGCAGCCAACCACACATCTAAAAATACATCTGTGCAACAGAAGAGCATTTTGCACACATACTGAAAGGGACGAGAACAACAAAATAGCCGTGTTTCGCTCGGTGAAAAGGGATTGGTGCGCGGACAGGTGGTAGGTAGAAACCAGCACCAGCCGCAAATGCGACACGATAGCTCCAGCCACGTAATATTACGTGCCTGAAGGTGTTCAGGAGGAACTGATAGGTCCCTCGACTACCAGCCATGCTAGTTCTTTGGCAGGGTGATACAACAATAAAGCGCTCCGTGCGCGTGATACCGCGGCGCATGAGGAGTCAACTTACGTTTAGGATAAACGTTTGGAGTACGGAAAGAAGGAGGGTTTGAGTTTGAGAGAGATCGATCAGTGGGAGGCATACTCACACGGCAGCAAAGTGGCGATCGGAAAGGTCTACTCTCTACGATGTCAAAGAAAGCATTGGTAGAAGCGGAGTATCTGCGGCGTAAGCAATCAGTGGAACTCATGGAGGCGATTCAATGCCCCAATGCCTCCGACTTACGACGATAGTTCGCAGGACCTAAGCGACAATAGGCATGCGCTTGTGGTAGGAGGGAGGTAACGGCGCTCGCCAGGGAGAAGACTAAGAGAGGAGCTCAGAGTTATAGGGCGATGAACTGCACTACGAACGTGACGCAACTAGAAGCTGTAAGCGGGTGGCAAAGGGATTAGTATTGTCACCAGGTCAAGCGTCTTCAGTGACACAACGTGTCTTGAATTTTGCAGCACAAACAGCTGTCGTTGCAATACCCGCGTGATTCACCGCTGAGTTTCACGGTGCACCAATTTGGCACTGACAAAACCAGACAGTTACATGTGCAGCAACGGGCATAACGGAAGCCGTCGCTGCTGTTGTTATCTCACAGAAATCATGTGATAGATTGCAGCACAAAGGTCCCTGCAAGTCGCAACTGAGCTGTTGCTGTCGCAGTAACAGGCATCAAAGCCTCTATAGTCACAGCAAGCCGAGGCAATTCTGCTACTGTCACAACAGGTGTCGGCACTACATCAACCGTCACAGCCATTGGGGTCACCTGTGATTCATCACACAGCATGTGGTCAATGCTGCACATCGCAGAGCATGTGGGGTGGAATTGCTGCTCATGACACAGCACATGGTCACTGCTGCTCATGGAAGAGCATGTAATCACTGCAGCGTCATGTCACAACCTTGTGGTTAGGCCCCCGTACATGCTCGTAGAGCATGTGGTCACTTCTACTCATGTGTCGCAGCTCGTGTTACTGAAGCTCATGTCAAAACATGTGGTCATTCTTCCTTGGTTCAACGCATGGGATCACTGCTGCGAATCTCACAGCCTGTGGGCGTCACTGCTAATGTCACAGCCTCCATCTAATTGGGTTTGCATGCCTCACTCGTGCCGCGGGCACCGCAGCACTGGGTGCCGCTGCCATTTCAACTCTCCCACTTTCATCCCCTTTCCAGCGAGACAGAAGGACTTGTCTGTCATCCATCCATAAGGCTGCCATAGGAACAACATCACATCGCACCCCCACCTTGGCAGGTCAGTTGGCGCAAAGCTATTCGCAGCACTAGTTGTTGCTGTGTTGATCTAGTGTTGATTTGCCGTCCAGCCATCACTGGTTCCTCTCGCATAGCGGTACTTGGCTCTGCTGCATTTGCACTTTTGCTGTTTGTCAACCAACCATCCCTCCGTGGTGCCTCATGCTCAGCAATGCGAGGTGCAAATGCGTGTGTGAAACAGGTCTTTCTCAACCAGCCATGTCTGGTACTCCAGGCACGTCATCAAAACTGCCTGCTGCCCCTCCTCCCTGTTCTTAGCTCCCCTTACGCCATCTTCTTCTCCTCTGCCTCCCACCCCACTCCCCCCCCGACCCCCCCATCCCCCTTCTCCCCCTGCCGCCACTCAGGCCATTGCACAGCAGCAGCAGTGAGAGCCTCTCCGAATTTCCCCTCTTCCCCTCCTCACATTTGCCTGACACCGCCACTCCCCACCACTCCTCTCTGCTGGGTTTTCCGGGACATTTTCAGCTCGACCGTCTTGAGTGTCGCTCCGCATGAATACCCTAATGTATCTTGGTGAAATTGATCCCCGTTTATAGGCAACAGCAAGTTGTTTCTCTAAGGGCGTGTCATGCTTGGTGAACTTGCAGCTCATTCTAAGCGGCTGGCTATTCCGTTGTGCGTTCTATAACGTCAAGTGTGCTTCACCGATTTGAAGTGCTACTTACCAGCCTGAACAGTGATTCACGTGCTGTGTACTCACCATGTATGACACGCCTTTATACCAAGCCAATTGTTGGATACTAAGCTTGACCTTGGCTATGTTGTGTATGTTTGGTAGGGGATAATATCTTACACGGCTAGGTACCGTACAAGCTCATCTCTTCATCTCTTATTACGCGTAGGAGCTTGGGTCAACACTGAGATATGGTACACATCGGACACCTTGTAAACCGTATCATAACAGGTAAACCCAATTCAGCCTATAAACCTCCTGCACAAAACAAAGCACGACCCACAAGTCAATCCCTACAACCAGCTAACCCTCCCTTTTTGCGCCTTCCTCCCACGCCACTCCGTACTGACCATGCCGCACAGCACACTCCATTACCCCTGCCCCATAATCCAGCTTCAAAACAGTTGCCTGCAAAGTGTTGGCTGTCAGGCGTTGCAGACACACACACATGAACGCATGCACACACACAGACACAGACGCATGCACGCACGCACACACGCAGGCAGGCACACACGCAGGCAGACCCTTATTCAGGCAAAATGCAGAGAAGGGTTCCGCAAGAAATGTGAGGAGGAATCTGAGGGAGGATACCGTATTATTCCGGCTATAGGACCCGCCGGTAAAAGGGTCCCCCGGGACTCTCTATAGGGTACTGAGACTCTTAATTTGGTACCAAAATGTGAGGACCCCCCTTTTGCCCCTAAACATTATAAGACCCCCCTCGACTGTTTAGAGTGTGTTTCATTACTGGGAGTTTTTCTATTACTGCATTAGTACTATGAATCATAATACTGATGTCCAAAATAACCTTGGAACCTACACCAGTTAGAGCAAACGTTATCTGAAGCAATCCTGCTCAAGTGCAATCCGATACCTATACATGCAAATCTACCGTACTCTTCCCCTGCCACTAGCCACCAACATGTCTCTCACTCCTCGTCGTTCTCCTCCACATCCCCCTCCATGTCCAGCTCCTCCTCCTCCTCCTCCTCCTCCTCCTCCTCCTCCTCCTCCTCCTCCTCCTCCTCCTCCTCCTCCTCTTCCTCCTCCTCCTCCTCCTCATCCTCGTCCTCGTTCTCGTCATCCTCCTCTTCCTCCTCCTCAGGCGGCAAGTCCCCACAATCCTCATGATCCATCGCCTCAGCCACCGCCGCGTCCTCAGCGGCTGTGGCGAAGAGGGGGTTCACCCACTCCTCCACCTCAGGAGCGGTGTGAACATCATCGGCCACCTCAACCTCGCCACCATCCCGCATGTGGGCGAGGATGAGGTGATCCTCCTTTCCATCTACAGCGTTGCTGATGCCGGTGGTGAGAAAAGAGCGCTCGATGATGTACGTGGGCACTTGCGCCCAGGCAATTGCGATCCACTTCAAAACCATCTCGGCTGGGGGCTTCCTCAAGTTTCCTGAGGTGTGCACGGTAAAATGCGTTAGGGAACAGGGGGAAAACCGTATGACAGGGATTACACGCTTCAACGTTATGCTGCCTAGGCTCACCTGCGGGCGTGAAGGTGTTGACACCGACTTCAGCGAACAATCGTTGTACAGTTAGCGAAGCACCGCCTTGAACGAGCAGTTCACGCTCACATCCAAGGGCTGCAGCAGAGGGGTGCACCCCCCGGGGATGATGGACGGGATGACCCGGTTCCACCTCAGGTTCGCGAGCACGCGATCCGTGAGGTGTCCCCGATACGAGTCCAAGACCAGGAGCGTCTTGGACCGACGGCGGCCAACGGGAGGCTTGATGAAAGGGAGGAAGATCTGGTTGACCCACTCCTCGACGAGCTTGGAATCCATCCAACCTCGCTCTTGCGCTTTGATGACCACTCCTGCCAAAGGAACCATACGAGACTCACGAGATGAGGACTGCTACAAGTGTTCCCACGTATTCAACATGGCGCTTCGCTCACCTGGGGGAACACGGAGCTTAGGGATGGTTTTCCGCTTGAAGATGACCATAGCGGGGAGCTTGCGGCCCTCAGCAGTGATGCCGAGCATCACTGTCACCCTTTCCTTCTCGTAGCCCGCGCTACGAACATGCACCGTCTTCTCCCCGCGGTGGTGAAGAGTCCGCTCACACGGCATCTCCAAGAAGACTGGCGTTTGGTCAGCATTAACAATGTTCCATGGGTCAATGCCCCATTTGATGATGTTCTTCCTCACGAAGGCCCAAAACTTCTCGCACTTCGGCTTGCAATCTGTAAAGAGCCAACGAAACACACTAGTTAGAGTTTAATCGCGTTCACCGGCTGACAACATCAAACGCACGAAACATGGCAGAAATTGCATGAGCGGTCGTTCTTTACTCTCACCTTTAGCAAGGCGCTGCCCCATCTTTGTCTTCACACGGATGGTCAGGCCGTATCGTGCGCGGAAGCGGAAAGTCCAGCGCTGGGACGCCATCCACCTCACGTCCGGACGGTGATTCTTCATGTACAAGCGACTCCACTGCCGGATGATTCGGATGGGGACAACTAATCCCCGGCCGCGGAAACTGAGATGTTTCTTATACACAGCCGCCTCCATGCCCGGGTATTTTGCCTTCCTCCCCCCCCCGCTAAGGCGGCGCCTGCTCGGATCTGCTGTCTTGATACGCTCCGCCACCTTAATCCATCGGCGGACGCTGACTGGCTGCACCCCGGCCAAACAAGCAGTGTGTCGTACGGAGAGATTCTCCTGCTCCATGCGGGCTAGCCACTCCTGTTTCTCTCCCATCGTTCGCGCCGTGCGACGGTGAGATGTCTTGCGCGCACGAGTACTGGACGGTGCACCGTCAACATGGCTCGTGGGGCCCGTTTCTTCGTGGACGAGATCCAGGGGGAACATAGGGACAGGGAAGTCCCCCACTTCTTGCTCCATCTCGTCGTTTTCAGCGGCGGTGTCATCTTCGTCCTCTGGCTCGGGAAAACCTTCGTGAGAGGGTTTGAACAAAGGAGTCTTGCGATAGTCGATGAAAGCCTGAGGTTGCACAATCGGCGCAGGAGGCGCAGGTGGTGCTGGCGGCGATGGGCTTGTTATCAGCACTATAGCAGGCTGCTTGGACGGACTGCCAAGGCTCGAATGGCGGCTACACCAAAGGGATTCAAAGGCCGCCATGGTACTACGGTACGCTACGACACTACTCTAACATGTTTCAAGTGTGTCTGCTGATGGGGTCTTGTAGTAGCTTTCAGAGGTGTCACGAACCTGAAGCACAAGAACTGAAGCCACGAAAAGAGAGTCCATCTGCTCGGCAGGCTGCTGGATGTGATTCCCGTAGCACATCACGTCCAGCTTCTGTCAAACCCTCGTGAAAGAAGGGAAGAGAGACGTGGCCAGGCTGGGTACAGTTCTGTCAAGAGGATCAGGCGGTTTGCTGAATTCGGGCGACAAACCACCATCGTGCCTCGTCTCTCGACGCGTGTCACACCAGACTGTCGCGCTCGTGAGGCTAGAAATGTGGGATTTGAGTGTGTAAAATAGAAGACCCCCCCCACCCCCCCCCCCCCCCCCCCCCCCGTACAGGAACTGTGCATGGTAAATCCAGTAAATTTTATATTCAAATAAGCACACCCGGGTCTTAAAAAACTGTATGCCACCTACATGCCCACCCTAGCTATGTTTCCTGCATTTGTAGAAAGTCCCCCGGGTCCTATAGCCGGAATAATACGGTATGAAGAGCGGAAAGGTGATGCGTGTGAGAGCCGTGGAAGGGGATGGGCGAATCATCTGCCCCTCACATAATGACCTGGCAGAACCACCTGCCATGACATGGGAAATGCACCACGTCACAAGGAGGCATGGGAGGAGGAGCAGAGGGAGGACCTGCCAGATGAGGAAGTAGGTGGGGATGGTCTCCTTGACAGCTTGCACGGCCCACACATCACGGCTCAGCATGTGCGACACGAACTCCCCCGTCGACTGCAGGGAAGGGGATGGGGGGAAGCAGGGAAGGGGATGGGGGGAAGCAGGGAAGGGGATGGGGGGAAGCAGGGAAGGGGATGGGGGGCAGAAGGGAAGGGGATGGGGGGAAGCAGGGAAGGGGATGGGGGGAAGCAGGGAAGGGGATGGTGGGAAGCAGGGAAGGGGATAGGGGGAAGCAGGGAAGGTGATGGGGGGAAGCAGGGAAGGGGATGGGGGGAAGCAGGGAAGGTGTTGGGGGGAAGCAGGGAAGGGGATGGGGGGAAGCAGGGAAGGCGATGGGGGGAAGCAAGGAAGGGGATGGGGGGAAGCAGGGAAGGGGATGGGGGGAAGCAGAGAAGGTGATGGGGGGGAGCAGGGAAGGGGATGGGGGGAAGCAGGGAAGGGGATGGTGGGTCGCAGGGTAAAGGGATGGGGGAAGCAGGGAAGGAGTTGGGGGGAAGCAGGGAAGGGGATGGGGGGAAGCGCGCAAGGGGATGGGGGGAAGCAGGGTAAAGGGTGGGGGGAAGCAGGGAAGGTGTTGGTGGGAAGCAGGGAAGGTGATGGGGGGAAGAAGGGTAGAGGGTTGGGGGAAGCAGGGTAGAGGGTGAGGAGAAGCAGGGTAGAGGATGGGGGGAAGCAGGGCAGAGGGTGGGGGAAAGCAGGTCAGAGGGTGGGGGGATTCAGAGCAGGGGGTGCGGGGAAACAGGGAAGAGGATGGGGGTGACAGGGGCAGATGCCGGGGAGTGAGCAGGGTGGGAAGCCGGGCAGAGAATGGGCGGGAGAGGGACAGAGGGTGGCAGTGCAGGGGAGGGGTATACGTGACAAGTGTGCGAGATGAGAAGGAAAACGGGAGGGAAGGCGATGGCGTCGAGCAGTGGAAGGCAGGGAAATGAGTTAACAGGGAACACGAGGGCGACGGGGAGAGAATTGACGGAGAAAGAGAGGGCGAGGGGGAGAGAATTCACGGAGGAAGAGAGAGCGAGGGGGAGAGAATTCACGGTGGAAGAGAGAGCGAGGAGGAGAGAATTCACGGTGGAAGAGAGCGCGAGGGGGAGAGAATTCACGGTGGAAGAGAGAGCGAGGGGGAGAGAATTCACGGTGCAAGAGAGGGCGACGGGGAGAGAATTCACGGTGGAAGAGAGGGCGAGGGGGAGAGAATTCACGGTGGAAGAGAGGGCGACGGGGAGAGAATTCACGGTGGAAGAGAGGGCGAGGGGGAGAGAACTTATGGTGGAAGAGAGAGCGAGGGGGAGAGAATTCACGGTGGAAGAGAGAGCAAGGGGGAGAGAATTCACGGTGGAAGAGAGGGTGAGGGGGAGAAAATTCACGGTGGAAGAGAGGGCGACGGGAAGAGAATTTACAGTGGAAGAAGTTAGAACTCCTATGTTCTAGCATGCTAACACTTGTGACTGTATACCAATTGTGGTGTACAGTTGGGTTGGGACTACACCCAACTTTGGGTGTAGTCTTGCATTTTGGGGTGCCAATCCAACCCAATTGTGGTGGAGCCCCCAAATGCAACCCTATGGGCCATAGGGTACCCCACTTCACAAAGTGAGGCCAACCCAACCCATTGGGCCATAGGTTAACCCCACTTCCCCAAGTGTGGTCAACCAAACCCAATGGGCCATAGGTTGGCCCAATCCCCCAATCCCACCTCCCTCCTTTTCCCTTCCAACCTTCTCTTCCAAACCTATGTATGCTTGTTCTTCTCTCTAATCAAACTAATCATTCTTTTTCAGTTCTTAACATGGTATAGAGCTAAGTCCTTCCTAAGGCAACCTCCTCCCCCTCTAGTTTTTGTTTTCCAAGGGCCCGCCATCCGCTTCCCTAACGACGCGACCCTGCAGTCGCCCCCGTCCCCCTCCCCCTTCCCATCTCGGCGCTTTCTCGCCGCGGCCTTTCAGCCGCCGCCCGTGCCCTTCCGCCATGGCCTCCCTTCCATCGCCATTTCCCTCACCGCGGATTTCGCCGCCAGCGACTTCCTGCCTGCGGATTTCACCGCCGCGACTGCTACGTCGCCGCCCTCTAATTTCGCCACCACGACCCTTCCGTCGCCGCCTGCCCTCCCGGCCGCCGCGACCCTTCCATCGCAACCTGGCCCTCCTCGCCGCCGCGACCTGCTTCGTCGCCGCCTGCCCTCCCAGCCGCCGCGACCTCTCCTGTCGTCGCTTGCCCTCTTCCGCCGTGCGACCTTTTGTCGCCGGCTGCCTGTCCCGCCGCTGCGACCTTTTCTTCGCCGACCGCCTGTCGCGCTGCCTCGACCTCTTCGTCGCTGGCCGCCTGTCCCGCTGCCGCGACCTCTTGTCACCGCCTGCCCATTCCCTCCCCGCGGCTACTTTTTCGCCGCCTGCGGTTCCCGCCGCCGTGACTGCAAGTCGTCGCCTGCACATACCGCCGCCGCGATTTCCGCCAGTTCCGCCGCAACTGCGCCCTCGTCGCCCGTGATTTCCGCGGCCGCGACTGCATCGTCACCTCCTCCCATTCCCGCCGCCGCGACCACCTCGTCGCCGCCTGCTCACCCCGTCCTCGTGACCCTGTCGCCCCCCCCCCCCCCCCCCCCCTTCCCCCCCTGCGCATTCCGCTGCCACTCCAATCTCTCCCTCCTCCTCTCCTTCCCCCCTCTCCTCGCAGCAGCGGCAGCAACAGCAGCGGCCGCAGCGGCAGCAGCAGCAGCAGCGGCGGCATCAGCGGCAGCAGCGACATCCGCGGCAGCAGCGGCAGCCGTGGCAGCTGCACCCGTGCCTGCATTCTCCTCCCCCTCCCCCCTCTCCCCCTCTCCCTCCTCCTCTCCCTCTCCTCTCTCCTCGCAGCAGTGGCAGCAGCTACAGCAGCGGCATTAGCGGCAGCAGCAGCAGCAGCGGCAGCAGCGGCAGCAACGGCAGCAGCGGCAGCAGCAGCACCAGCGGCATCCCCGGCAACAGCGGCAGCAGCGGCAGCAGCGACATCAGTGGCAGCAGCGGCAGCCGTGCCAGCCGCACCTGTGCCTACATTCTCCTCCCCCTCCCCCTCTCCCCCTCTCCCTCCTCCTCTCCCTCTCCTCTCTCCTCGCAGCAGCAGCAGCAGCAGCAGCAGCAGCGGCATCCCCGGCAGCAGCAACACCAGTGACAGTAGCGGCAGCCGTGCCAGCCGCACCCGTGACTGCACCCTCCTTCCCCTCCCCCTCTCCCCCTCTCCCTCCTCCTCTCCCTCTCCCCTCTCCTCGTAGCAACGGCAGCAACAGCAGCAGTGACAGCAGCGGCAGCCGCAGCAGCAGCGGCAGCAGTGGCAGCAGCGGCAGCAGCGGCATCAACAGCAGCAGCAGCAGCAGCAGCAGCGGCAGCGGCTCCATCAGCAGCAGCAGCGGCAGTAGGGGCAACAGCAGCAGCCACAACAGCCGGAGGGGTCCAGCAGCAGCAGCAGCCGACGGAGTGCCCCAGCTCCAGCAGCAGCGCTAGAGTGGGGAGGACGTGGATGTGTCGGTGCATGCAGTTACCAGCTACGTGGTCAACTACATTGGGCAGCTGTTGGACAGTAGCAGCAGCAGCAGCAGCTACATCCTCCCTTCCCCCTCTCCCTCCTCCTCTCCCTCTCCCTCCCCCTCCCCTTGGCAGCAGCAGCTGCACCCTCCCTTCCCCCTCCCCCTCCTCCTCTCCCTCTCCCCCCCCCCCCCCTCTCCTCCTCCAGCACCAGCAGCGGAAGCAGCGGCAACAGCGGCAGCAGCAGCTGCACCCTCCCTTCCCCCTCTCCCTCCTCTTCTCCCTCTCCCCCCCCCCTTCTCAGCAGCAGCAGCAGCCGAACCACCAGCAGCAGCAGCAGCAGGAGGTGCGCAACGGCAGCAGCAGCAGCGGCAGAAGGAGTGCAGCGGCAGCAGCAGCAACAGTGGGAGGAGTGCAGCGGCAGCAGCAGCATCAGCAGCAGCAGGAGGAGGAGTGCAGCAACAGTAGCAGCAGCAACCCCCCCTTGGCCGCCGCGGGTCCACCCGCCGTCGCCCTACCCTTGACCGCCGTGGGTCCACCCGCCGTCGCCCATCATGGCTGCTACCCCCCCTGCCCCTCCCCCCCCTCCTCGCTGGACCAGTGTTACCCCTCGCCCCTCCCTCATGCACATTTCGACCCTCCCCTCCTTCTTTCCTGCTCACCTCCGCCTACTCACCCCCTCCCCCCCTCCCCAGCTGCAGCGTTTTCGGCAGCTCCAGCAGCAGCAGCAGCAGCAGCAACCACAGTTTCCCCAGCAGCAGCCGCAACGGCAGCAGTGCTTCCAGCAGCACCAGCAGCCACAGTTTCTCCAGCCACAGCAGCCACAGCTGCAGCAGTGCTTCCAGCAGCAGCAGCAACCACAGTTTCCCCAGCAGCAGCCGCAGCGGCAGCAGTGCTTCCAGCAGCAGCAGCAGCAGCCACATCTGCAGCCGTGCTTCCAGCAGCAGCAGCAACCACAGTTTCCCCAGTAGCAGCCGTAGTGGCAGCAGCAGCCGCAGCAGCAGCAGTGCCTCCAGCAACAGCAGCGGCCACAGTTTCTCCAATCGCAGCAGCAACAGCAGCCACAGTTTCTCCAGCAGCAGCCGCAGCGACAGCAGTGCTTCTAGCAGCAGCACCAGCCGCTGTATCCCCCTTCTCTCCATGAGACGTCTCTCCAGTACTCTGCGTCACCTCCCTCTCCTTCCTCCCACACCCTGGACTTCGTTCTTGACAGTGGAGCCACCGAAACTGCACTCAAAGACGCTGGTACCTTCACCCCCCTTCCACTTCCCACCCAGGTTCATGGTGCCGACTCCAGTTTTTCCATCCCCTGCACTCACATCTCCACCCTTCCTTGCACCGCTTTCCCGTCTGGTACAGTCACAGATCTCCGCATCCCCACCCTTCGCAATAACCTCCTCTCCCATCGTGAGCTCCAAGGCATTGGTATTACCGCCATTTACCCTGGATTTGCTTCCTACTGTGATCTCTACCACACCGCCTCTGGTCTCTTCCTCCTGCGCATTCCCCTTTGCCCTCGCACTCGCCTTTACACGGCCTGCACACCCCGTCCCTCGTTCTGTCATGTCACCACCTGTGCCGGTACTTCAACCGGTCCCCTTCCCCCTCCCCCTCCCCCTCCCCACCCCGTATACTCCTCCTCTACTCCATCCCCCTCCTCCTCCACCCCCACCTCTTCCCCCACCCCTCCCCCCTCCTCTACTTGTCGAAATCAATGAACGAGAATGAATGAACTAGCAAAGAGTTGGGTACAATTACTAACCCTAATTGGGTTGTACCCCTTATGGGCTACCCCACTATAGCCTACACAAAGTAAGCAATATAATGTTCTAACACACCCCCATAGGCAAAGTGGGGGAGAACAAGTGGTCACAGGACCAGTCAAGAAAAGCAAAGCAAGCTCAGGGTGGATCACAAAGTCACCACACATTCCAATCACAAGCAAAGGGCCACAAGGCTGGTTCACATGCAGAGAGTTATATAAAAGAGAACAAACAATACAGTGATCATACCCTTGCAAGTGCAAGCATACAGGTATATATAGAGATCACAGTACAAACAAAGTCACGCAGTAAGCAAGTGAGGCAAAGTAGGCACAAGGCCTAACACAGTAACAAAGCGCTGATGATCACGAGGCGGAAATGCCTTGGTGAATATATCAGCAGTGTTGGCCCTAGAGGCCATGTACGCAAGACGAAGCTGGCCACGCTGCTGCAACTCTCGAGCAAGGAAGTATCGCAGAGCGATGTGCTTCGTTCTGTGCTCCACTCTGTGCTCCTGACACAAGGCAATCATGGCCTTGTTGTCTACATACAGAATAGAGGCGAACGAGGCTGCTCTCCCAAGTCAGTCAGCAGGTAGGTGAGCCAGCGTAGCTCCTGTGCAGCCATGGCCCCGGCGTAGATCTCAGCCTCACAACTAGAGCTGAGAACCGAAGATGAGCAGATGGACTGCCAGGAAACAGAGCCGGAACCGAGGCTGAAGGTGTAACCCTGTGACGACTGCTGCGTAGCTGAGTCGTCAACTCGGGAAGCGTCTGCGTGACCGGTGAGGACAACTGGACCCCGTCCTCCAAGCACGAGCCCCATGCCCGACGTACTGCACAAGTAGCGCAGTACCCTCTTCGCAGCATCCCAGTGAACCTTTCGGTGCCTACCGGGAGCCACGTAGCGAGCCAGAACGCTGAGAGGGTACGAGAGGTCAGGTTGTGTGCACGTCATCAGGTACATGAGGCAACCCACAAGCTCTGGGTACGGACCACTCGGCTCTACGGACTCGTCCGAAGGTGGAGCTGAGAGCGAGTGGGTGATAGACAGAGGAGTGAGAAACCAGCAGTTATGAGGGTGGCCGCGTGACCAGGGGATGGTGACTAGCAACACTGTGTGAACTTGCCACGTCACACCCTATGCCATCCCCCATGTCCACCAACAACCCGCCCCACTTGCCACGTCACACCCCCCTACCACAAGCCACGTCACCCCCCACCCACCTGACACGCCTCGCTTCGTCATGCGCCGCTCACGTGTACTCTTTCAAACCGCCACGTCATCCCCAACCCTCACCTTCCGCCACGTTACACCCTCCTGCATCCGCCACGTCCACCAACAACCCGCCCCACTTGCCACATCACACCCCCCTACCACAAGCCACGTCACCCCCCACCCACCTGACACACCTCGCTTCGACATGCGCCGCTCACGTGTGCCCTTTCAAACCGCCACGTCATCCCCAACCCTCACCTTCCGCCACGTCACACCCTCCTGCATCCGCCATGTCCACCAACAACCCGCCCCATTTGCCACGTCACACCCCCCCACCCCAAGCCACGTCATCCCCAACCCTCACCTTAAACGCCTCGTCTTGTCATGCGCCGCTCCCTTGTACCCATCCCAACTGCCACGTCACACCCACCTGCATCCGCCACGTCCACCAACAACCCGCCCCACTTGCCACATCACACCCCCCTACCACAAGCCACGTCACCCCCCACCCACCTGACACGCCTCGCTTCGTCATGCGCCGCTCACGTGTGCCTTTTCAAACCGCCACATCATCCCCAACCTTCACCTTCCGCCACGTCACACCCTCCTGCATCCGCCACGTCCACCAACAACCCGCCCCATTTGCCACGTCACACCCCCCCACCCCAAGCCACGCCATCCCCAACCCTCACCTTAAACGCCTCGTCTCGTCATGCGCCGCTCCCTTGTACCCATCCCAACCACCACGTCATCCCCAACCCTCACCTTCCGCCACGTCACACCCTCCTGCATCCGCCACGTCCACTAACAACCCGTTGTCAAACATATATGCTTAGTTATATCTAGGCTTAGTTCATGTGTTTACATTTGTCTAGGCTATAGTGGGTTTAGCCTTAGGGGGTACAGAATTCTCTCGACATTCTACTTGTACCCTTCCTTGCTTCCTAGTCAATCATTCTCGCCTATTCTAACATGGTATTAAGAGCAACTAAGTCTTAGGACCTAGTCTCAATGGGCCCACCACCTACTGCACTACCCGTACCTAGCCCGTCGACTTCGTCGCCCGCGCCCGGCCCGTACCTAGCCCGTCGCCCGGCCCGTACCTAGCTCGTCGCCTCGGCCCCGCTGGCCCCGTCGACTTTGTCGCCCGCGCCCGGCCCGTACCTAGCTCGTTGCCAGGCCCGTACGTAGCCCGTCGCCTCGGCTCCGCTGGCCCCGTCGTCTTCGTCGCCCGTGCCCGGCCCGTACCTAGCTCGTCGCCCGGCCCGTACCTAGCCCGTCGCCCGGCCCGTACGTAGCCCGTCACCTCGGCCCCACTGGCCCCGTCAACTTCGTCGCCCGTGCCAGGCCCGTACCTAGCCCGTCGCCCGGCCAGTACCTAGCCCGTCGCCCGGCCCGTACCTAACCCGTCGCCCGGCCCGTACCTAGCCCGTCGCCTCGGCCCCGCTGGCCCCGTCAACTTCGAAGCCAGTCGCCCGGCCCGTACCTAGCCCGTCGCCTCGGCCCCGCTGGCCCCGTCAACTTCGACGCCCGCGCCCGGCACGTACCTAGCCCGTCGCCTGGCCCGTACCTAGCCCGTCGCCCGGCCTGTACCTAGCCCGTCGCTCGGCCCGTACCTAGCCTCGCGCCCGTCCCTGTACCTGCCCAGCGCCCGGCCCTGTACCTGTTTGGCCCCTCGGCCCCCTAGGCCCCTCGGCCCCCCCTTGGCTCCTCGGCCCCTTGTTTGGCCCCGCGGCCCCTAGGCCCCTCGGCCCCTAGGCCCCTCGGCCCCTAGGCCCCTCGGCCCTACCTCAGAGACTGGCCCCCCCCCGGGCCCCTTGTTTGGCCCCTCGGCCCCCCAGGCCCCTTGGCCCCTTGTTTGGCCCCGTGGCCCCTAGGCCCCTCGGCCCCCTAGGCCCCTTGTTTGGCCCCTCGGCCCCCCCAAGGCCCCCCCGGCCCCTTGTTTGGCCCTGCGGCCCCTAGGTCTCTCGGCCCCCACCTCAGAGACTGGCGCCCGCCCCCCCGGCCCCTACTTTGGCCCCTCGGCCCACTAGGCCCCTCGGCCCCTACTTTGGCCCCTCGGCCCCCTCGGCCCCTTGTTTGGCCCCTCGGCCCCCTAGGCCCCTCGGCCCCCTCAAGGCCCCCCTGGCCCCTTGTTTGGCCCTGCGGCCCCTAGGCCCCTCGGCCCCCACCTCAGAGACTGGCGCCCGGCCCCCCGGCCCCTACTTTGGCCCCTCGGCCCCCTAGGCCCCTCGGCCCCCCCAAGGCCCCTTGTTTGGCCCCTCGGCCCCCTAGGCCCCTCGGCCTCCCCAAGGCCCCCCCGCCCCCTACTTTGGCCCCTCGGCCCCCCTAGGCCCCTTGTTTGGCCCCTCTGCCCCCTAGGCCCCTCGGCCCCCCCAAGGCCCCTCCGGCCCCTTGTTTGGCCCCGCGGCCCCTAGGCCCCTCGGCCCCACCTCAGAGCCTGGCGCCCGGCCCCCCGGCCCCTACTTTGGCCCCTCGGCCCCCCTAGGCCCCTTGTTTGGCCCCTCGCCCCCCTAGGCCCCTCGCCCCCCCCCCAAGGCCCCCCAGGCCCCTTGTTTGGCCCCGCGGCCCCTAGGCCCCTCGGCCCCACCTCAGAGATTGGAGCCCGGCCCCCCGGCCCCTACTTTGGCCCCTCGCCCCCCTAGGCCCCTCGGCCCCGCGGCCCCTAGGCCCCTCGGCCCCATCTCAGAGACTGGCACCCGGCCCCCCGGCCCCTACTTTGGCACCTAGGCCCCTCGGCCCCTTGTTTGGCCCCGCGGCCCCCAGGCTCCTCTACCCCTATGGCGTTGCTTCGGGTTCTCCCGTTCGACCCGGACGGCAGACCTGTAGCATTTGACACGTGGCACGACGATCTGCAACTGTACCTACTGAGCGACAGTCAGGACAGTGTCTCGCTGTTTGACCTCGTGTCCGGTGCCGCTCCAGCCCCTCCCGCCACAGCTGACGTTTCGACTCGTTCCCAGTGGCTCTCTCGTGACGCTACTGCCCGCTTGGCCATTCGCAACCACCTGCCGGCAACAGAATGTGCTCACTTTGGCGAGCACAGGACAGCACAGGCCTTGTACGACGCTGTCGTTGCTCGCTACTCCTCCCCTGCCACTGCTGCTCTTGGCAGACTGCTACTGCCCTACCTGTTCCCTGAGCTGTCGGCTTTTGCCACAGTAGCGGACCTGGTTACCCACCTGCGCACTAGCGACGCTCGCTACCGCACTACCGTTCCTGCTGAGTTCCTTCTCACGAACCAGCCCCCCATGTTCATCACCCTCTACTTCATAGTCACTCGCCTCCCTGACTCCCTTCGCTCTGTCAGGGACCACTTCCTCACACTCGACCCCACTTCCCTCACTGTTGACCTCCTCGAGGAGCATCTCCTCGCAGCTGAGACTAGTGCAGTTGCTGTAGGTGCTGCTCGTGGCACCCCGCGCTCACCCTTCTATGAGGGGTGCTCCCCCTCCCCCCTTTCCTCCTCCTTCGCCTCTGCTGCTGCTGCAGACGTCTCTGTTCCTGAGGACGTCGAGGCTGCTTCGACTAGTACGAAGCGCCGCAACAGCAAGGGCAAGGGTGGCCGGGGTAGTGGAGGAGGTAGCGGTGGTGGTGGAGGTGGCAGTGGGCGTGGCAGTGGGGGCAGCGGTAAAGGAGGCAGAGGCGGTGGAGGTGGTGGCGGCGGTGGGACCGGTGGCGGCGGTGGAGGCTCTGGTGGCGCCGGTGGAGGCAGCGGAGGGAGTGGCGGCAGTGGAGGCGGTGGGACCAGTGGTAGTCGGTCTGGACCTCAGCGTGGAGGCCCTGGTGGCGGTCGGGGCCAGCAGCAGCAGCGTCGGAGCGAGACTCAGACGCCTCAGCAGCTCCGTGAGTGGTTGGTTCAGCGTGGGGCGGGCGAGGGTAGTGAGACCTGCCCGTATGTCATTCGCACGGGTGCCCGTGCGGGCAAGACATGTGGGCGGTTTCACACTACAGCGCATCAACAGAGTGGCGCACTGAGTTTGGTGATGACGTCGAGCGCCCTCGCTGGGCGGAGTTGCTTAGGTCGGGAGTTGCCATCTATGACCTAGACTTTGATGTTATTATCTCTGCCATGTATGCTTTGTCTTTTAGTGCTGAGGGTGACTGTTACCGGTGTGTGCCGCCTGACCCAGGTAAAGCCGCTGCTGCTCTAGGTGCTAGTGCGTCTGGTACTCCCCCTGGTACTGCGCCTGCTGAGGCCCTGCACACCTTCACGTTAGACTCCGGCGCCTCGCGCTGTTTCTTTCGTGACAGCACCCCTCTCACTCCTCTTCCTGCACCTGTTACGGTCAGACTGGCTGATCCCTCTGGGGGCCCGGTCGTTGCCAGTTCCTCCACTGTCCTCCCGTGTCCGGCGGTTCCATCCGGCTCTCTGTCAGGTCTTCACCTCCCCTCGTTCTCTACGAACTTGGTGAGTACCGCTGCCCTTCAGGATGCGATGGTTACTACCACCACTCCTGGGGGTCAGCGTGTGTCGATCTGCACGTGCACGCGGACGGGGCGTCACCTGGCTACGTTCACTCGTCGGCCAGGGTCGAGTCTGTACACACTGGCTACCGAGCCCCCTCACGTCGCTACGTTTGCTCAGGTGTCCGCGTCAGGTCAGGTAGCCGCCGCTTGCTCGTGTCGCCTCCTGTCGCACGAGACTCTTCTTTGGCACCACCGCCTGGGTCACCCCTCCCTGCCACGCCTTCGTGGCATGCACTCCCGTCTCCTTGTCTCTGGTCTCCCCAGGTCTCTGCCTCCCCTGCCGCCCTCGCCTGCCCCGCCCTGTCTTCCTTACGTCGAGGGGCGGCAGCGCGCCGCTCCTCACTCCTCCTCGTTTCCCCCGACGACTGCTCCCCTGCAGACCCTCCACATGGACGTGTGGGGCCCAGCCCGCGTCAGTGGACAGGGCCGCGAGCGCTACTTCCTGCTGGAAGTTGACGACTACACGCGATACACCACAGTCTTCCCCTTGCGCAGCAAGGGTGAAGTCTCTGCTGTCTTGATCCCTTGGATCCGCACAGTCCGTCTCCAGCTGCGTGCGCGTTTCGGCCAGGACCTTCCTGTCCTGCGTCTGCACTCTGACAGAGGTTGTGAGTTCTCCTCCGACCTCTTGCGGGACTTTTGTCGTGGGGAGGGCATCACCCAGTCGTTCACGCTTCCGGACTCCCCTCAGCAAAATGGGATTGCTGAGCGCCGCATTGGCTTAGTCATGGAGGTCGCTCGTACCTCCATGATTCATGCGGCCGCTCCCCATTTTCTGTGGCCGTTTGCGGTCCGGTACGCTGCGCATCAGCTCAACCTTTGGCCCCGTGTCTCCTTGCCGGAGACCTCGCCCACACTGCGTTGGACAGGGAAGGTTGGCGATGCATCGGTGTTCCGGGTCTGGGGCTCTCATGCCTTTGTCCGCGATACGTCCGCGGACAAGCTCTCCGCCCGCGCTATTCCCTGCGTCTTCCTTGGCTTTGTCCCTGATGCGCCTGGCTGGCAGTTTTACCACCCCGCCTCGCGCCGTGTCCTCCCTTCTCAGGACGTCACGTTCGACGAGTCGGTTCCCTTCTACCGTCTCTTCCCCTACCGCTCTGCCCCTTCCCCGCCCCCGCCGCTTTTTCTTGCTCCCGGTCCGCCTCCGGTAGACCCCCTCCCGCCCCAGGGTCCTGCTCCCTCGGGAGTGTCTCAGGTAGACCCTCTCCCTGGTACTGTGCCTGTTCAGGTAGCTGTCGTCTCAAGTGCTGCTCCAGGTGCTGCGTCTGGGGGTGCTGCGTCTAAGGGTGCGGAGCCGGGGGGTGCGGGGTCTGAGGGTGCTGGGTCTGGGGGTGCTGAGCCTGAGGGTGTTGAGCCTGGGGGTGCTGAGTCGGAGGGTGCGGAGCCTGAGGGTGCTGAGTCGGAGCGTGCGGAGTCTGGGGTTGCTGAGCCTCGGGGTGCTGCTTCGTCTGGAGGTCCTGCTGGTGCTTCACCGCGACTGTCCTCGCAGCAGCTGCGTGAGTGGCTTGTTCAGCGCGCACACTGTTGGAGTGGGGCTCCCAGAGCAGGCGAGCCTGGAGGCGCTGGAGCTGGAGGTGCTGCTGTTACTACTGGAGTTGGAGACCCTACGGAGCCTGGAGCAGCTAGCGCTGGAGGTGCTGGAGCTGGAGTAGCTGGAGTTGGAGGCCCTGGCGCAGGAGGCGCTGGAGCTGGAGGAGCTGGAGCTGTTGACCCTGGTGCTGGAGGTGCTGGAGGCACTGTGCGGCCGCGCCTGTACTTCGTTCCCCTGCTTGAGCAGGTTCTTGGTGTCCCGTTTTCTACTGGTCTTCCTCCTCCCTTCCTGTGTCCACCGCCTGACCAGTCGCAGCCACCGTTACAGCCAGCCTCCCCACTGCCTGTTCCCTCTCCTTACACTGAGCAGTTCGGAGGTCTTACAGAGCGTCGTGAGCCTGCGTCTCGTCCTGTCTCACCTGTTCGCACTGCTCGTCGCGCTCCTCGTTCGCGTCCTCCCCCTGTCCCAGGCACGCACACCATGGCACTCCGTCCTTCCTCTATTCCAGTGCGTGTTCCTCTGCCTACTCCTCCTGGGTCCTCTCTTCCTGAGGTCCCTGACCCTGAGTCTGACCGAGCGCGTGCTGCCAGTCCCACTGTCGCTCGTGTCCTTGCCACTGCTGTCACTGACCCGTCCTTTGAGTCTGCTGCTGCTTCTGCTCTCGTTGCTGAGCTACTTGACTTTGCTGCTGCCTGCCGTCTCGACTACGCCTCTGCTCTAGTTGCTGAGTCTGTGCCTGCCAGTCCTCCGTCCGTCGGGGGTGAGTGTACTCTTGGCACGGACGTCCTTGAGGACAGGCAGGAGGACTTTGAGTGTCTTGCAGCTGCTGTACCTCGTTTCGCCTCCTTGCTGCTTGCCCCTGAGGGAGACCCGGATGCTCCAGACATCCCGACCCCGCGCTCTTACGCAGAGGCGATTACGGGTCCTTACTCCTCTCAGTGGCAGGCAGCTATGGATGCCGAGATGGCATCCTGGAAGTCCACAGGCACTTACGTCG
Organism: Closterium sp. Naga37s-1; assembly: GCA_947471745.1. Classification (NCBI taxonomy): domain Eukaryota; kingdom Viridiplantae; phylum Streptophyta; class Zygnematophyceae; order Desmidiales; family Closteriaceae; genus Closterium; species Closterium sp. Naga37s-1. The sequence goes on along the minus strand of CANJKZ010000120.1, from coordinate 2,876,716 downwards.
ACGAGGTTCCCCCACCTGGGGTGAACATAGTCGATGGCATGTGGATCTTCAGGGTGAAGCGGCCGCCGGGTTCTCCGCCTGCCTTCAAGGCGCGTTACGTTGCTCGAGGTTTCAGTCAGCGACAGGGAGTTGACTACTTCCAGACCTTCTCCCCCACCCCGAAGATGACTACTCTTCGGGTGTTGCTGCACGTAGCTGCTCAGCGTAACTACGAGTTACACTCCCTGGACTTCAGTACCGCCTTCCTGCAGGGCAGCCTGCACGAGGAGATCTGGCTGCGCCGACCACCCGGTTTCACTGGGTCGTTTCCTACAGGTACCCAGTGGAGCCTCCGCCGGCCAGTCTACGGTCTCCGCCAGGCGCCTCGCGAGTGGCACGACACACTCAGGACTACACTTGCGGCTCTTGGGTTTGTTCCTTCTACAGCAGACCCGTCGCTGTTTCTACGCACCGACACCTCGCTGCTGCCCTTCTACGTCCTAGTGTACGTCGACGACCTCGTCTTTGCCACGACTGACACTGAGGCACTGACCCTAGTGAAGTCCGAGCTGCAGAAGAGACATACCTGCACTGACCTGGGTGAACTGCGCAGCTACCTTGGCCTGCAGATCACCCGGGATAGAGCACGGCGCACCATCACACTGACTCAGTCACACATTGTGCACCAGGTCCTTCAGCGCTTCGGCTTCCAGTACTCCTCGCCACAGCTCACTCCTCTGTCTACCAGCCACTCGCTCTCAGCTCCACCTTCGGACGAGTCCGTAGAGCCGAGTGGTCCGTACCCAGAGCTTGTGGGTTGCCTCATGTACCTGATGACTTGCACACGACCTGACCTCGCGTACCCTCTCAGCCTTCTGGCTCGCTACGTGGCTCCCGGTAGGCACCGAAAGGTGCACTGGGATGTTGCGAAGAGGGTACTGCGTTACCTGTGCAGTACGTCGGGCATGGGGCTTGTGCTTGGAGGACGGGGTCCTGTTGTCCTCACTGGTCACGCAGACGCCTCCTGGGTTGACGACTCAGCTACGCAGTGGTCGTCGCAGGGTTACACCTTCAGCCTTGGGTCCGGCTCGGTTTCTTGGCGGTCTACCCGCTCGTCTTCAGTTCTCAGCTCCAGCTGTGAGGCTGAGATCTACGCCGGAGCCATGGCTGCTTAGGAGCTACGCTGGCTCACCTACTTGCTGACCGACTTGGGAGAGCAGCCTCGTTCGCCTCTAGTCCTGTACGTAGACAACAAGGCCATGATAGCCTTGTGTCAGGAGCACAGAACGAAGCACATCGCTCTGCGATACTTCCTTGCTCGAGAGTTTCAGCAGCGTGGTCAGCTTCGTCTAGCGTACGTGGCCACTCGGGCCAACACTGCTGATGTCTTCACCAAGGCACTTCCGCCTGGTGACCATCAGCGCTTTGTTACTGTGTTAGGCCTTGTGCCTACTTTGCCTCACTTACTTACTGCCTTGTGACTCTGCCTGTACTGTGATCTATCTATATACCTGCATGCTTGCACTTGTTAGGGTATGATCACTGTATTGTTTGTTCTCTGTATATAATTCTGCATGTGAACTGGCCTTGTGGCCCTTTGCTTGTGCTCGGACTGTGTGGTGACTTTGTGATCCACCCTGAGCTTGCTTTGCCTTTCTTGACTGGTCTTGTGACCATTACTCGTTCTGGCTATCCCCCACTTCGCCTATGGGGGTGTGTCAAACATATATGCTTAGTTATATCTAGGCTTAGTTCATGTGTTTACATTTGTCTAGGCTATAGTGGGTTTAGCCTTAGGGGGTACAGAATTCTCTCGACATTCTACTTGTACCCTTCCTTGCTTCCTAGTCAATCATTCTCGCCTAAGATTCTAACACCCGCCCCATTTGCCACGTCACACCCCCCCACCCCAAGCCACGTCATCCACAACCCTCACCTTAAACGCCTCGTCTCGTCATGCGCCGCTCCCTTGTACCCATCCCAGCTGCCACGTCATCCCCAACCCTCACCTTCCGCCACGTCACACCCTCCTGCATCCGCCACGTCCACCAACAACCCGCCCCACTTGCCACATCACACCCCCCTACCACAAGCCTTGTCACCCCCCACCCACCTGACACGCCTCGCTTCGTCATGTGCCGCTCACGTGTGCCTTTTCAAACCGCCACGTCATCCCCAACCCTCACCTTCCGCCACGTCACACCCTCCTGCATCCGCCATGTCCACCAACAACCCGCCCCACTTGCCACGTCACACCCCCCTACCACAAGCCACGTCACCCCCCACCCACCTGACATGCCTCGCCTCGTCATGCGCCGCTCACGTGTGCCCTTTCAAATTGCCACGTCATCCCCAACCCTCACCTTCCGCCACGTCACACCCTCCTGCATCGGCCACGTCCACCAACAACCCGCCCCACTTCCCACGTCACACCCCCCCACCCCAAGCCACGTCATCCCCAACCCTCACCTTCCGCCACGTCACCCTCCCCCACCCCAAGCCACGTCACCCCCCACCCACCTAACACGCCTCGCCTCGTCATGCGCCGCTCCCTTATACCCTCCAAAACCGCCACGTCATCACCAACCCCGCCCTGGTTGCCACGTCAACCCCAACCCGCCCCATTTGGCCCGCCACATACCGGGAATGGGTTTGTCTCCTGCAACACTAGCACTCGTGCCTTCTCCATGGCACTCATCGGCGGCGGGATACCTTTCATATGCACCACTACGGACCCCCCAGCATAACTGGCAGGTGCTCCACGACGCAGGCCGAGCTGAGCAAACATGGCGTACATCTCAGACCATAGCGCCTGGAACTCCTCCCGTGTAACAAACTGCTCGTGCTCCGCACTTTCACCTAGGGCACCCAAGAGCGGGGGAAAAGGGTGTGAAGAATCCCCCTTCTGGCCAAGGGGATCAACGTCTTCTGCAGCAGTCCCGTGTGCCCTCACACTATCACGCTGGCGGGAAAAGGGCAGCTCAGGGAAGGGATTGGCAGAAGTGCTTGGCCCTTGGCCGCGCGAAGGACCGGCGAGGGGGGAGACGGCCCTGCCCCAGACAGGAGAAGCGTGGAGCTGCCGAAATGGGTATGTGGGTGAGGCGAGCGGGGAGTGCGTGACGTGGCCTAGTGGAGGGGATTCGGATTCCTCTCCTCTTGGTGCGCCGGGTGCACTGGCAGCGACTTTAGACGGGCCGGAGTATGGCGTGTAGAACCTTGGGGCTCCTGTGGATAGCGGGGTAACACTCGCTCTTCCGGCCCCCTTCGTTAGCTGCATCCGTTGCACGCTTACCGGTGGCCCAATGCCCGTAACACGAGGGGCTGAGATTTATAGGGAGCAGGAGCACAAAATTAGAGTCGATTAGTTTCAATACAGGGGCACAAATGCTTGCGTACGATCAGCGTTTTGAATTTAAATCGGGTTAAAACAGTTACTGTTTTGTAACAAGAGGCCTTACCTTGCTTTGCAGATTCGTCGACCATCTCCTTCCCTGCAGGGGAGAAACAATGTGAAGAAATGTGTTAATTGGCACGGTTGAGAAGAGAGTTCAGCAGCCACGCCATGTGTATGGGCCACAGTGCTTACCTTTCAGCTGTCCCTTCGGTTTTCTTGCTGCCTACGCCTTCTCGTTGCCACCTTTCTGCAGGGTGCTTTGGCGGCCGCTGCGACGTTTACTGGCTGGTTCTTTGTTGCCGGAACCCACTGGAACCCCTTTGGCGCGGCCGCCATCCCCTTTTGATCCCTGGCTCCCTTGCTTCTTACCAACTCCTTCGCTTTTGACCTTCATTTTACGCGTCTTCGGTTTGCCCGCTGCTTCGCCACGTGGGGCGTCACCCGCCCCGCGTTTTCGGGAATGGTGAGTCCGGGCCCCCACCTTCCCTGTACCACTTCCCCGTCTGCCTCGCCTGCCCCGTCCTTTCACTGCCGCCACATCCTCCTCCTCCTCCTCCTCCTCCTCCTCCTCCTCCTCCTCCTCCTCCTCCTCCTCCTTCTCCTCCTCCTCCTCCTCCTCCTCCTCCTCCTCTTCCTCCTCCTCCTCCTCCTCCTCTTCATACTCCTCCTCCTCCTCCTCCTCCTCCTCCTCCTCCTCCTCCTCCTCCGCCTCCTCCTCATCCTCGTCGCCCCCCTCCTCGTCCTTCTCCTCCTCCTCCTCCTCTTCGTCCTCCTCATCATCATTCTCATCCTTTTCTTCCTCCCCAACCTCCGCATCCTCCTCCTCCACATCCTCTTCATCCTCCTCTTCCTCCGCATCCTCCTCCTCCTCAGCCTCCTCCTCCTCATCCCCCGCATTCCCCTCATCTTTCTTGCCCCTCCTTCCGCCGGATGTTCTCTTCGCTGCGGGTCGGCCCTGCTTGCGCAATGCATGACCCGTCGCCTGGCCACTTGCTTCCCTGGCGCCTCGCGTTGTCCCAACTTCCGCACCACCGGTGTCGTCAGCACCGCGGCTTGTCTGCCGCCTCTTCGACCGCGTATTGATGTCCCCGGGCACGGCGGTGTCATACTCTTCTTCCCCATCGCTCTTCCTCTGCCTACGCCTCCCACGTCCACCAGAAGGAGGAGAGCCACCTACGTCGGAGATGCTGTGTTCCCCCGCCTTGGCCTTATCCACCACGGCAGCAGAAACTTCGACCACGGTCGGCTGGAGCAGCGTCAGTCCGTGTTGGGATGCCTCCGCCTCGGACTCCTGGGTTGCGCCATGCTCGGCGCGGGGAGAGTCGCCGTGGTTTCCCCCTGTCGCCGACCCCTCTCTCTCCGCCGACGGGACTGCAAGACTCACGCTCCCTGTGGCAGTAGTAGCAGTCTTCTCCTCTTCCGCCTTCTTGCCGGACTTCTCCTGTCCAAACGCGGCCTTTTTTCCCGCCAATTTTTTCACCACTCTACCACGCACGGCGGACGCATTAGTACCTTTAGAGCCGCCACCACCCTCCCTATTGGTTTGTTGAGACAGCCTCCTTGTCGCGCGACGTCCGGCCTGTTCCTCCTCCTTTTCTTTTTGCCGTGTTGCACGTGTCATGTTTGTTTTACGAATGCGAATTTGCGAATTCTGTCATCTCTCTCCGAAAACCTCCGCCTTCAATCAATACTGACATAGTAGTCAGCAGGAGCTCCGGCCCATGACTTAGTCGACTGGTACTACCTAACACGGGCGATCTAGAAACGCCTGTGTCAAACATCGAGCAGCGTCAAAGTTGTGGGCCAGAGGGTGACGGAAGCAGGTGGGTGGGGCACGAGGGTGGTTGGGGTGGCTTCCGCGACTAGAGAGATTACTGTAATCAGATCAGGCTAGATCAAACGGTGTACGTGTAGCCACCCGATCATAAACCCACCCACCGCTCGATCACAGTCGCTCAATGGTGGAAGTACCGCTTGGCGGGTGCTTGTGTTGCGGGAGGGGTCGTTTGAGATGCGTCGGCCAATCAGTGTCGCCAACGCACAAATGAATTGTCGTGCTGGAACTGTTTTTGAACCAATTGAGTGAAAGCAACCTAAACCCTGCAAAGTACAGTGATGTCGCGAACGAACAATGTTGCACATACGAGCTAAATAACATTTAAAACTACAACAAATACAAAAAAAACAAAAAATAGGGTGCTAATATAATAGTCTGGGGTTGAGGTAAGGGAGTGGGTTTGTATAATGTCACACACACAAAGAGTATCCAGAAATATTACTTGATACAATTTAACTGAGCACTATTACGCTATGCCACAATGGTTACGCGTCGCTGTACGAAATCTAACACGTTTTTCAATAGTGCCGACATGGTGAAATCGTCGTGGTATGGTGTTGGATTGGGCTCAATTCTCGCATGGACCTTATAAAATGTGCATAAAGAGAGTGGTATGAAGGACACGGCTAACGCACAAGCGGTGATGCGTTATCGACAGCCATGTTCAGACAGGGCGACGCTGCATCGTCCAGGCCCATGTTTTGCGCGACATGGTGAAACCGTTGTGGTATGGTGTTGGATTGGGCTCAATTCTTGCATGGACCTTATAAAAGGTGCATAAAGGGAGTGGTATGAAGGACAGGGCTAACGCACAAGCGGTGATGCGTTATCGACAGCCATGTTCAGACAGGGCGACGCTGCATCGTCCAGGCCCATGTTTTGCGCGACATGGTGAAACCGTTGTGGTATGGTGTTGGATTGGGCTCAATTCTTGCATGGACCTTATAAAAGGTGCATAAAGGGAGTGGTATGAAGGACAGGGCTAACGCACAAGCGGTGATGCGTTATCGACAGCCATGTTCAGACAGGGCGACGCTGCATCGTCCAGGCCCATGTTTTGCGCGACATGGTGAAACCGTTGTGGTATGGTGTTGGATTGGGCTCAATTCTTGCATGGACCTTATAAAAGGTGCATAAAGGGAGTGGTAGGTATGAAGGACAGGGCTAACGCACAAGCGGTGATGCGTTATCGACAGCCATGTTCAGACAGGGCGACGCTGCATCGTCCAGGCCCATGTTTTGCGCGACATGGTGAAACCGTTGTGGTATGGTGTTGGATTGGGCTCAATTCTTGCATGGACCTTATAAAAGGTGCATAAAGGGAGTGGTAGGTATGAAGGACAGGGCTAACGCACAAGCGGTGATGCGTTATCGACAGCCATCTTCAGACAGGGCGACGCTGCATCGTCCAGGCCCATGTTTTGCGCGACATGGTGAAACCGTTGTGGTATGGTGTTGGATTGGGCTCAATTCTTGCATGGACCTTATAAAAGGTGCATAAAGGGAGTGGTATGTATGAAGGACAGGGCTAACGCACAAGCGGTGATGCGTTATCGACAGCCATGTTCAGACAGGGCGACGCTGCATCGTCCAGGCCCATGTTTTGCGCGACATGGTGAAACCGTTGTGGTATGGTGTTGGATTGGGCCCAATTCTTGCATGGACCTTATAAAAGGTGCATAAAGGGAGTGGTAGGTATGAAGGACAGGGCTAACGCACAAGCGGTGATGCGTTATCGACAGCCATGTTCAGACAGGGCGACGCTGCATCGTCCAGGCCCATGTTTTGCGCGACATGGTGAAACCGTTGTGGTATGGTGTTGGATTGGGCCCAATTCTTGCATGGACCTTATAAAAGGTGCATAAAGGGAGTGGTAGGTATGAAGGACAGGGCTAACGCACAAGCGGTGATGCGTTATCGACAGCCATGTTCAGACAGGGCGACGCTGCATCGTCCAGGCCCATGTTTTGCGCGACATGGTGAAACCGTTGTGGTATGGTGTTGGATTGGGCCCAATTCTTGCATGGACCTTATAAAAGGTGCATAAAGGGAGTGGTAGGTATGAAGGACAGGGCTAACGCACAAGCGGTGATGCGTTATCGACAGCCATGTTCAGACAGGGCGACGCTGCATCGTCCAGGCCCATGTTTTGCGCGACATGGTGAAACCGTTGTGGTATGGTGTTGGATTGGGCTCAATTCTTGCATGGACCTTATAAAAGGTGCATAAAGGGAGTGTTAGGTATGAAGGACAGGGCTAACGCACAAGCGGTGATGCGTTATCGACAGCCATGTTCAGACAGGGCGACGCTGCATCGTCCAGGCCCATGTTTTGCGCGACATGGTGAAACCGTTGTGGTATGGTGTTGGATTGGGCTCAATTCTTGCATGGACCTTATAAAAGGTGCATAAAGGGAGTGGTATGAAGGATAGGGCTAACGCACAAGCGATGATGCGTTATCGACAGCCATGTTCAAACAGGGCGACGCTGCATCGTCCAGGCCCATGTTTTGCGCGACATGGTGAAACCGTTGTGGTATGGTGTTGGATTGGGCTCAATTCTTGCATGGACCTTATAAAAGGTGCATAAAGGGAGTGGTAGGTATGAAGGACAGGGCTAACGCACAAGCGGTGATGCGTTATCGACAGCCATGTTCAGACAGGGCGACGCTGCATCGTCCAGGCCCATGTTTTGCGCGACATGGTGAAACCGTTGTGGTATGGTGTTGGATTGGGCTCAATTCTTGCATGGACCTTATAAAAGGTGCATAAAGGGAGTGGTATGAAGGACAGGGCTAATGCACAAGCGGTGATGTGTTATCGACAGCCATGTTCAGACAGGGCGACGCTACATCGTCCAGGCCCATGTTTTGCGCGACATGGTGAAACCGTTGTGGTATGGTGTTGGATTGGGCTCAATTCTTGCATGGACCTTATAAAAGGTGCATAAAGGGAGTGGTATGAAGGACAAGGCTATCGACAGCCATGTTCAGACAGGGCGACGCTGCATCGTCCAGGCCCATGTTTTGCGCGATATGGTGAAACCGTTGTGGTATGGTGTTGGATTGGGCTCAATTCTTGCATGGACCTTATAAAAGGTGCATAAAGGGAGTGGTATGAAGGACAGGGCTAACGCACAAGCGATGATGCGTTATCGACAGCCATGTTCAAACAGGGCGACGCTGCATCGTCCAGGCCCATGTTTTGCGCGACATGGTGAAACCGTTGTGGTATGGTGTTGGATTGGGCTCAATTCTTGCATGGACCTTATAAAAGGTGCATAACAGGGCGATGCTGCATCGTCCAGGCCCATGTTTTGCGCGACATGGTGAAACCGTTGTGGTATGGTGTTGGATTGGGCTCAATTCTTGCATGGACCGTATAAAAGGTGCATAAAGGGAGTGGTATGAAGGACAGGGCTAACGCACAAGCGATGATGCGTTATCGACAGCCATGTTCTGACAGGGCGACGCTGCATCGTCCAGGCCCATGTTTTGCGCGACATGGTGAAACCGTTGTGGTATGGTGTTGGATTGGGCTCAATTCTTGCATAGACCTTATAAAAGGTGCATAAAGGGAGTGGTATGAAGGACAGGGCTAACGCACAAGCGGTGATGCGTTATCGACAGCCATGTTCAGACAGGGCGACGCTGCTTCGTCCAGGCCCATGTTTTGCGCGACATGGTGAAACCGTTGTGGTATGATGTTGGATTGGGCTCAATTCTTCCATGGACCTTATAAAAAGTGCATAAAGGGCTAACGCACAAGCGGTGATGCGTTATCGAAAGCCATGTTCTGACAGGGCGACGCTGCATTGTCCAGGCCCATGTTTTGCGCGACATGGTGAAACCGTTGTGATATGGTGTTCGATTGGGCTCAATTCTTCCATGGACCTTATAAAAGGTGCACAAAGGGAGTGGTATGAAGGACAGGGCTAACTCACAAGCGGTGATGCGTTATCGACAGCCATGTTCTGACAGGGCGAGGCTGCATCGTCCAGGCCCATGTTTTGCGCGACATGGTGAAACCGTTGTGGTATGGTGTTGGATTGGGCTTAATTCTTGCATGGACCTTATAAAAGGTGCATAAAGGGAGTGGTATGAAGGACAGGGCTAACGCACAAGCGGTGATGCGTTATCGACAGCCATGTTCAGACAGGGCGACGCTGCAACGTCCAGGCCCATGTTTTGCGCGACATGGTGAAACCGTTGTGGTATGGTGTTGGATTGGGCTCAATTCTTGCATGGACCTTATAAAAGGTGCATAAAGGGAGTGGTATGAAGGACAGGGCTAACGCACAAGCGGTGATGCGTTATCGACAGCCATGTTCAAACAGGGCGACGCTGCATCGTCCAGGCCCATGTTTTGCGCGACATGGTGAAACCGTTGTGGTATGGTGTTGGATTGGGCTCAATTCTTGCATGGACCTTATAAAAGGTGCATAAAGGGAGTGGTATCAAGGAAAGGGCTAACGCACAAGCGGTGATGCGTTATCGACAGCCATGTTCAGACAGGGCGACGCTGCATCGTCCAGGCCCATGTTTTGCGCGACATGGTGAAACCGTTGTGGTATGGTGTTGGATTGGGCTCAATTCTTGCATGGACCTCATAAAAGGTGCATAAAGGGAGTGGTATGAAGGACAGGGCTAACGCACAAGCGGTGATGCGTTATCGACAGCCATGTTCAGACAGGGCGACGCTGCATCGTCCAGGCCCATGTTTTGCGCGACATGGTGAAACCGTTGTGGTATGGTGTTGGATTGGGCTCAATTCTTGCATGGACCTCATAAAAGGTGCATAAAGGGAGTGGTATGAAGGACAGGGCTAACGCACAAGCGGTGATGCCTTATCGACAGCCATGTTCCGACAGGGCGACGCTGCATCGTCCAGGCCCATGTTTTGCGCGACATGGTGAAACCGTTGTGGTATGATGTTGGATTGGGCTCAATTCTTGCATGGACCTCATAAAAGGTGCATAAAGGGAGTGGTATGAAGGACAGGGCTAACGCACAAGCGGTGATGCGTTATCGACAGCCATGTTCCGACAGGGCGACGCTGCATCGTCCAGGCCCATGTTTTGCGCGACATGGTGAAACCGTTGTGGTATGGTGTTGGATTGGGCTCAATTCTTGCATGGACCTCATAAAAAGTGGATAAAGGGAGTGGTATGAAGGACAGGGCTAACGCACAAGCGGTGATGCGTTATCGACAGCCATGTTCCGACAGGGCGACGCTGCATCGTCCAGGCCCATGTTTTGCGCGACATGGTGAAACCGTTGTGGTATGGTGTTGGATTGGGCTCAATTCTTGCATGGACCTCATAAAAAGTGGATAAAGGGAGTGGTATGAAGGACAGGGCTAACGCACAAGCGATGATGCGTTATCGACAGCCATGTTCAAACAGGGCAACGCTGCATCGTCCAGGCCCATGTTTTGCGCGACATGGTGAAACCGTTGTGGTGTGGTGTTGGATTGGGCTCAATTCTTGCATGGACCTTATAAAAGGTGCATAACAGGGCGATGCTGCATCGTCCAGGCCCATGTTTTGCGCGACATGGTGAAACCGTTGTGGTATGGTGTTGGATTGGGCTCAATTCTTGCATGGACCGTATAAAAGGTGCATAAAGGGAGTGGTATGAAGGACAGGGCTAACGCACAAGCGATGATGCGTTATCGACAGCCATGTTCTGACAGGGCGACGCTGCATCGTCCAGGCCCATGTTTTGCGCGACATGGTGAAACCGTTGTGGTATGGTGTTGGATTGGGCTCAATTCTTGCATGGACCTTATAAAAGGTGCATAACAGGGCGATGCTGCATCGTCCAGGCCCATGTTTTGCGCGACATGGTGAAACCGTTGTGGTATGGTGTTGGATTGGGCTCAATTCTTGCATGGACCTTATAAAAAGTGCATAAAGGGAGTGGTATGAAGGACAGGGCTAACGCACAAGCGATGATGCGTTATCGACAGCCATGTTCTGACAGGGCGACGCTGCATCGTCCAGGCCCATGTTTTGCGCGACATGGTGAAACCGTTGTGATATGGTGTTAGATTGGGCTCAATTCTTCCATGGACCTTATAAAAGGTGCACAAAGGGAGTGGTATGAAGGACAGGGCTAACTCACAAGCGGTGATGCGTTATCGACAGCCATGTTCTGACAGGGCGAGGCTGCATCGTCCAGGCCCATGTTTTGCGCGACATGGTGAAACCGTTGTGGTATGGTGTTGGATTGGGCTCAATTCTTGCATGGACCTTATAAAAGGTGCATAAAGGGAGTGGTATGAAGGACAGGGCTAACGCACAAGCGGTGATGCGTTATCGACAGCCATGTTCTGACAGGGCGAGGCTGCATCGTCCAGGCCCATGTTTTGCGCGACATGGTGAAACCGTTGTGGTATGGTGTTGGATTGGGCTCAATTCTTGCATGGACCTTATAAAAGGTGCATAAAGGGAGTGGTATGAAGGACAGGGCTAACGCACAAGCGGTGATGCGTTATCGACAGCCATGTTCAGACAGGGCGACGCTGCATCGTCCAGGCCCATGTTTTGCGCGACATGGTGAAACCGTTGTGGTATGGTGTTGGATTGGGCTCAATTCTTGCATGGACCTTATAAAAGGTGCATAAAGGGAGTGGTATCAAGGACAGGGCTAACGCACAAGCGGTGACGCATTATCGACAGCCATGTTCAGACAGGGCGACGCTGCATCGTCCAGGCCCATGTTTTGCGCGACATGGTGAAACCGTTGTGGTATGGTGTTGGATTGGGCTCAATTCTTGCATGGACCTCATAAAAGGTGCATAAAGGGAGTGGTATGAAGGACAGGGCTAACGCACAAGCGGTGATGCGTTATCGACAGCCATGTTCAGACAGGGCGACGCTGCATCGTCCAGGCCCATGTTTTGCGCGACATGGTGAAACCGTTGTGGTATGGTGTTGGATTGGGCTCAATTCTTGCATGGACCTCATAAAAGGTGCATAAAGGGAGTGGTATGAAGGACAGGGCTAACGCACAAGCGGTGATGCGTTATCGACAGCCATGTTCCGACAGGGCGACGCTGCATCGTCCAGGCCCATGTTTTGCGCGACATGGTGAAACCGTTGTGGTATGGTGTTGGATTGGGCTCAATTCTTGCATGGACCTCATAAAAGGTGCATAAAGGGAGTGGTATGAAGGACAGGGCTAACGCACAAGCGGTGATGCGTTATCGACAGCCATGTTCCGACAGGGCGACGCTGCATCGTCCAGGCCCATGTTTTGCGCGACATGGTGAAACCGTTGTGGTATGGTGTTGGATTGGGCTCAATTCTTGCATGGACCTCATAAAAGGTGCATAAAGGGAGTGGTATGAAGGACAGGGCTAACGCACAAGCGGTGATGCGTTATCGACAGCCATGTTCCGACAGGGCGACGCTGCATCGTCCAGGCCCATGTTTTGCGCGACATGGTGAAACCGTTGTGGTATGGTGTTGGATTGGGCTCAATTCTTGCATGGACCTCATAAAAGGTGCATAAAGGGAGTGGTATGAAGGACAGGGCTAACGCACAAGCGGTGATGCGTTATCGACAGCCATGTTCCGACAGGGCGACGCTGCATCGTCCAGGCCCATGTTTTGCGCGACATGGTGAAACCGTTGTGGTATGGTGTTGGATTGGGCTCAATTCTTGCATGGACCTCATAAAAGGTGCATAAAGGGAGTGGTATCAAGGACAGGGCTAACGCACAAGCGGTGATGCGTTATCGACAGCCATGTTCCGACAGGGCGACGCTGCATCGTCCAGGCCCATGTTTTGCGCGACATGGTGAAACCGTTGTGGTATGGTGTTGGATTGGGCTCAATTCTTGCATGGACCTCATAAAAGGTGCATAAAGGGAGTGGTATCAAGGACAGGGCTAACGCACAAGCGGTGATGCGTTATCGACAGCCATGTTCAGACAGGGCGACGCTGCATCGTCCAGGCCCATGTTTTGCGCGACATGGTGAAACCGTTGTGGTATGGTGTTGGATTGGGCTCAATTCTTGCATGGACCTCATAAAAGGTGCATAAAGGGAGTGGTATGAAGGACAGGGCTAACGCACAAGCGGTGATGCGTTATCGACAGCCATGTTCCGACAGGGTGACGCTGCATCGTCCAGGCCCATGTTTTGCGCGACATGGTGAAACCGTTGTGGTATGGTGTTGGATTGGGCTCAATTCTTGCATGGACCTCATAAAAGGTGCATAAAGGGAGTGGTATGAAGGACAGGGCTAACGCACAAGCGGTGATGCGTTATCGACAGCCATGTTCCGACAGGGCGACGATGCATCGTCCAGGCCCATGTTTTGCGCGACATGGTGAAACCGTTGTGGTATGGTGTTGGATTGGGCTCAATTCTTGCATGGACCTCATAAAAGGTGCATAAAGGGAGTGGTATGAAGGACAGGGCTAACGCACAAGCGGTGATGCGTTATCGACAGCCATGTTCCGACAGGGCGACGCTGCATCGTCCAGGCCCATGTTTTGCGCGACATGGTGAAACCGTTGTGGTATGGTGTTGGATTGGGCTCAATTCTTGCATGGACCTCATAAAAGGTGCATAAAGGGAGTGGTATGAAGGACAGGGCTAACGCACAAGCGGTGATGCGTTATCGACAGCCATGTTCAGACAGGGCGACGCTGCATCGTCCAGGCCCATGTTTTGCGCGACATGGTGAAACCGTTGTGGTATGGTGTTGGATTGGGCTCAATTCTTCCGTGGACCTCATAAAAGGTGCATAAAGGGAGTGGTATGAAGGACAGGGCTAACGCACAAGCGGTGATGCGTTATCGACAGCCATGTTCCGACAGGGCGACGCTGCATCGTCCAGGCCCATGTTTTGCGCGACATGGTGAAACCGTTGTGGTATGGTGTTGGATTGGGCTCAATTCTTCCGTGGACCTCATAAAAGGTGCATAAAGGGAGTGGTATGAAGGACAGGGCTAACGCACAAGCGGTGATGCGTTATCGACAGCCATGTTCCGACAGGGCGACGCTGCATCGTCCAGGCCCATGTTTTGCGCGACATGGTGAAACCGTTGTGCTATGGTGTTGGATTGGGCTCAATTCTTCCGTGGACCTCATAAAAGGTGCATAAAGGGAGTGGTATGAAGGACAGGGCTAACGCACAAGCGGTGATGCGTTATCGACAGCCATGTTCCGACAGGGCGACGCTGCATCGTCCAGGCCCATGTTTTGCGCGACATGGTGAAACCGTTGTGCTATGGTGTTGGATTGGGCTCAATTCTTCCGTGGACCTTATAAAAGGTGCACAAAGGGAGTGGTATGAAGGACAGGGCTAACTCACAAGCGGTGATGCGTTATCGACAGCCATGTTCTGACAGGGCGAGGCTGCATCGTCCAGGCCCATGTTTTGCGCGACATGGTGAAACCGTTGTGGTATGGTGTTGGATTGGGCTTAATTCTTCCGTGGACCTTATAAAAGATGCATAAAGGGAGTGGTATGAAGGACAAGGCTAACGCACAAGCGGTGATGCGTTATCGACAGCCATGTTCAGACAGGGCGACGCTGCATCGTCCAGGCCCATGTTTTGCGCGACATGGTGAAACCGTTCTGCTATGGTGTTGGATTGGGCTCAATTCTTGCATGGACCTCATAAAAGGTGCATAAAGGGAGTGGTATGAAGGACAGGGCTAACGCACAAGCGGTGATGCGTTATCGACAGCCATGTTCAGACAGGGCGACGCTGCATCGTCCAGGCCCATGTTTTGCGCGACATGGTGAAACCGTTGTGGTATGGTGTTGGATTGGGCTCAATTCTTGCATGGACCTTATAAAAGGTGCATAAAGGGAGTGGTATCAAGGACAGGGCTAACGCACAAGCGGTGATGCGTTATCGGCAGCCATGTTCAGACAGGGCGACGCTGCATCGTCCAGGCCCATGTTTTGCGCGACATGGTGAAACCGTTGTGGTATGGTGTTGGATTGGGCTCAATTCTTGCATGGACCTTATAAAAGGTGCATAAAGGGAGTGGTATGAAGGACAGGGCTAACGCACAAGCGGTGATGCGTTATCGACAGCCATGTTCCGACAGGGCGACGCTGCATCGTCCAGGCCCATGTTTTGCGCGACATGGTGAAACCGTTGTGGTATGGTGTTGGATTGGGCTCAATTCTTGCATGGACCTCATAAAAGGTGCATAAAGGGAGTGGTATGAAGGAGAGGGCTAACGCACAAGCGGTGATGCGTTAGCGACAGCCATGTTCCGACAGGGCGACGCTGCATCGTCCAGGCCCATGTTTTGCGCGACATGGTGAAACCGTTGTGCTATGGTGTTGGATTGGGCTCAATTCTTCCGTGGACCTTATAAAAGGTGCACAAAGGGAGTGGTATGAAGGACAGGGCTAACTCACAAGCGGTGATGCGTTATCGACAGCCATGTTCTGACAGGGCGAGGCTGCATCGTCCAGGCCCATGTTTTGCGCGACATGGTGAAACCGTTGTGGTATGGTGTTGGATTGGGCTTAATTCTTGCATGGACCTTATAAAAGATGCATAAAGGGAGTGGTATGAAGGACAAGGCTAACGCACAAGCGGTGATGCGTTATCGACAGCCATGTTCAGACAGGGCGACGCTGCATCGTCCAGGCCCATGTTTTGCGCGACATGGTGAAACCGTTGTGCTATGGTGTTGGATTGGGCTCAATTCTTCCGTGGACCTTATAAAAGGTGCACAAAGGGAGTGGTATGAAGGACAGGGCTAACGCACAAGCGGTGATGCGTTATCGACAGCCATGTTCAGACAGGGCGAGGCTGCATCGTCCAGGCCCATGTTTTGCGCGACATGGTGAAACCGTTGTGGTATGGTGTTGGATTGGGCTCAATTCTTCCGTGGACCTTATAAAAGGTGCATAAAGGGAGTGGTATCAAGGACAGGGCTAACACACAAGTGGTGATGCGTTATCGACAGCCATGTTCAGACAGGGCGACGCTGCATCGTCCAGGCCCATGTTTTGCGCGACATGGTGAAACCGTTGTGGTATGGTGTTGGATTGGGCTCAATTCTTGCATGGACCTCATAAAAGGTGCATAAAGGGAGTGGTATGAAGGACAGGGCTAACGCACAAGCGGTGATGCGTTATCGACAGCCATGTTCAGACAGGGCGACGCTGCATCGTCCAGGCCCATGTTTTGCGCGACATGGTGAAACCGTTGTGGTATGGTGTTGGATTGGGCTCAATTCTTGCATGGACCTTATAAAAGGTGCATAAAGGGAGTGGTATCAAGGACAGGGCTAACGCACAAGCGGTGATGCGTTATCGGCAGCCATGTTCAGACAGGGCGACGCTGCATCGTCCAGGCCCATGTTTTGCGCGACATGGTGAAACCGTTGTGGTATGGTGTTGGATTGGGCTCAATTCTTGCATGGACCTCATAAACGGTGCATAAAGGGAGTGGTATGAAGGACAGGGCTAACGCACAAGCGGTGATGCGTTATCGACAGCCATGTTCAGACAGGGTGACGCTGCATCGTCCAGGCCCATGTTTTGCGCGACATGGTGAAACCGTTGTGGTATGGTGTTGGATTGGGCTCAATTCTTGCATGGACCTCATAAAAGGTGCATAAAAGGAGTGGTATGAAGGACAGGGCTAACGCACAAGCGGTGATGCGTTATCGACAGCCATGTTCCGACAGGGCGACGCTGCATCGTCCAGGCCCATGTTTTGCGCAACATGGTGAAACCGTTGTGCTATGGTGTTGGATTGGGCTCAATTCTTCCGTGGACCTTATAAAAGGTGCACAAAGGGAGTGGTATGAAGGACAGGGCTAACTCACAAGCGGTGATGCGTTATCGACAGCCATGTTCTGACAGGGCGAGGCTGCATCGTCCAGGCCCATGTTTTGCGCGACATGGTGAAACCGTTGTGGTATGGTGTTGGATTGGGCTTAATTCTTGCATGGACCTTATAAAAGATGCATAAAGGGAGTGGTATGAAGGACAAGGCTAACGCACAAGCGGTGATGCGTTATCGACAGCCATGTTCAGACAGGGCGACGCTGCATCGTCCAGGCCCATGTTTTGCACGACATGGTGAAACCGTTGTGGTATGGTGTTGGATTGGGCTCAATTCTTGCATGGACCTTATAAAAGGTGCATAAAGGGAGTGGTATGAATGACAGGGCAAACGCACAAGCGGTGATGCGTTATCGACAGCCATGTTCAGACAGGGCGACGCTGCATCGTCCAGGCCCATGTTTTGCGCGACATGGTGAAACCGTTGTGGTATGGTGTTGGATTGGGCTCAATTCTTGCATGGACCTTATAAAAGGTGCATAAAGGGAGTGGTATCAAGGACAGGGCTAACGCACAAGCGGTGATGCGTTATCGACAGCCATGTTCAGACAGGGCGACGCTGCATCGTCCAGGCCCATGTTTTGCGCGACATGGTGAAACCGTTGTGGTATGGTGTTGGATTGGGCTCAATTCTTGCATGGACCTCATAAAAGGTGCATAAAGGGAGTGGTATGAAGGACAGGGCTAACGCACAAGCGGTGATGCGTTATCGACAGCCATGTTCAGACAGGGCGACGCTGCATCGTCCAGGCCCATGTTTTGCGCGACATGGTGAAACCGTTGTGGTATGGTGTTGGATTGGGCTCAATTCTTGCATGGACCTTATAAAAGGTGCATAAAGGGAGTGGTATCAAGGACAGGGCTAACGCACAAGCGGTGATGCGTTATCGACAGCCATGTTCAGACAGGGCGACGCTGCATCGTCCAGGCCCATGTTTTGCGCGACATGGTGAAACCGTTGTGGTATGGTGTTGGATTGGGCTCAATTCTTGCATGGACCTTATAAAAGGTGCATAAAGGGAGTGGTATGAAGGACAAGGCTAAAGCACAAGCGGTGATGCGTTATCGACTGCCATGTTCAGACAGGGCGACGCTGCATCGTCCAGGCCCATGTTTTGCGCGACATGGTGAAACCGTTGTGGTATGGTGTTGGATTGGGCTCAATTCTTGCATGGACCTTATAAAAGGTGCATAAAGGGAGTGGTATGAAGGACAGGGCTAACGCACAAGCGATGATGCGTTATCGACAGCCATGTTCAGACAGGGCGACGCTGCATCGTCCAGGCCCATGTTTTGCGCGACATGGTGAAACCGTTGTGGTATGGTGTTGGATTGGGCTCAATTCTTGCATGGACCTTATAAAAGGTGCATAACAGGGCGATGCTGCATCGTCCAGGCCCATGTTTTGCGCGACATGGTGAAACCGTTGTGGTATGGTGTTGGATTGGGCTCAATTCTTGCATGGACCGTATAAAAGGTGCATAAAGGGAGTGGTATGAAGGACAGGGCTAACGCACAAGCGATGATGCGTTAGCGACAGCCATGTTCTGACAGGGCGACGCTGCATCGTCCAGGCCCATGTTTTGCGCGACATGGTGAAACCGTTGTGGTATGGTGTTGGATTGGGCTCAATTGTTGCATAGACCTTATAAAAGGTGCATAAAGGGAGTGGTATGAAGGACAGGGCTAACGCACAAGCGGTGATGCGTTATCGACAGCCATGTTCAGACAGGGCGACGCTGCTTCGTCCAGGCCCATGTTTTGCGCGACATGGTGAAACCGTTGTGGTATGATGTTGGATTGGGCTCAATTCTTCCATGGACCTTATAAAAAGTGCATAAAGGGAGTGGTATGAAGGACAGGGCTAACGCACAAGCGGTGATGCGTTATCGACAGCCATGTTCAGACAGGGCGACGCTGCTTCGTCCAGGCCCATGTTTTGCGCGACATGGTGAAACCGTTGTGGTATGATGTTGGATTGGGCTCAATTCTTCCATGGACCTTATAAAAAGTGCATAAAGGGAGTGGTATGAAGGACAGGGCTAACGCACAAGCGGTGATGCGTTATCGACAGCCATGTTCAGACAGGGCGACGCTGCTTCGTCCAGGCCCATGTTTTGCGCGACATGGTGAAACCGTTGTGGTATGATGTTAGATTGGGCTCAATTCTTCCGTGGACCTTATAAAAAGTGCATAAAGGGAGTGGTATGAAGGACAGGGCTAACGCACAAGCGGTGATGCGTTATCGACAGCCATGTTCTGACAGGGCGACGCTGCATCGTCCAGGCCCATGTTTTGCGCGACATGGTGAAACCGTTGTGCTATGGTGTTGGATTGGGCTCAATTCTTCCGTGGACCTTATAAAAGGTGCACAAAGGGAGTGGTATGAAGGACAGGGCTAACGCACAAGCGGTGATGCGTTATCGACAGCCATGTTCAGACAGGGCGAGGCTGCATCGTCCAGGCCCATGTTTTGCGCGACATGGTGAAACCGTTGTGGTATGGTGTTGGATTGGGCTCAATTCTTCCGTGGACCTTATAAAAGGTGCATAAAGGGAGTGGTATGAAGGACAGGGCTAACGCACAAGCGGTGATGCGTTATCGACAGCCATGTTCAGACAGGGCGACGCTGCATCGTCCAGGCCCATGTTTTGCGCGACATGGTGAAACCGTTGTGGTATGGTGTTGGATTGGGCTCAATTCTTGCATGGACCTTATAAAAGGTGCATAAAGGGAGTGGTATCAAGGACAGGGCTAACGCACAAGCGGTGATGCGTTATCGACAGCCATGTTCAGACAGGGCGACGCTGCATCGTCCAGGCCCATGTTTTGCGCGACATGGTGAAACCGTTGTGGTATGGTGTTGGATTGGGCTCAATTCTTGCATGGACCGTATAAAAGGTGCATAAAGGGAGTGGTATGAAGGACAGGGCTAACGCACAAGCGATGATGCGTTAGCGACAGCCATGTTCTGACAGGGCGACGCTGCATCGTCCAGGCCCATGTTTTGCGCGACATGGTGAAACCGTTGTGGTATGGTGTTGGATTGGGCTCAATTCTTGCATAGACCTTATAAAAGGTGCATAAAGGGAGTGGTATGAAGGACAGGGCTAACGCACAAGCGGTGATGCGTTATCGACAGCCATGTTCAGACAGGGCGACGCTGCTTCGTCCAGGCCCATGTTTTGCGCGACATGGTGAAACCGTTGTGGTATGATGTTGGATTGGGCTCAATTCTTCCATGGACCTTATAAAAAGTGCATAAAGGGAGTGGTATGAAGGACAGGGCTAACGCACAAGCGGTGATGCGTTATCGACAGCCATGTTCAGACAGGGCGACGCTGCTTCGTCCAGGCCCATGTTTTGCGCGACATGGTGAAACCGTTGTGGTATGATGTTGGATTGGGCTCAATTCTTCCATGGACCTTATAAAAAGTGCATAAAGGGAGTGGTATGAAGGACAGGGCTAACGCACAAGCGGTGATGCGTTATCGACAGCCATGTTCAGACAGGGCGACGCTGCTTCGTCCAGGCCCATGTTTTGCTCGACATGGTGAAACCGTTGTGGTATGATGTTAGATTGGGCTCAATTCTTCCGTGGACCTTATAAAAAGTTCATAAAGGGAGTGGTATGAAGGACAGGGCTAACGCACAAGCGGTGATGCGTTATCGACAGCCATGTTCTGACAGGGCGACGCTGCATCGTCCAGGCCCATGTTTTGCGCGACATGGTGAAACCGTTGTGCTATGGTGTTGGATTGGGCTCAATTCTTCCGTGGACCTTATAAAAGGTGCACAAAGGGAGTGGTATGAAGGACAGGGCTAACGCACAAGCGGTGATGCGTTATCGACAGCCATGTTCAGACAGGGCGAGGCTGCATCGTCCAGGCCCATGTTTTGCGCGACATGGTGAAACCGTTGTGGTATGGTGTTGGATTGGGCTCAATTCTTGCATGGACCTTATAAAAGGTGCATAAAGGGAGTGGTATGAAGGAAAGGGCTAACGCACAAGCGGTGATGCGTTATCGACAGCCATGTTCAGACAGGGCGACGCTGCATCGTCCAGGCCCATGTTTTGCGCGACATGGTGAAACCATTGTGGTATGGTGTTGGATTGGGCTCAATTCTTGCATGGACCTTATAAAAGGTGCATAAAGGGAGTGGTATCAAGGACAGGGCTAACGCACAAGCGGTGATGCGTTATCGACAGCCATGTTCAGACAGGGCGACGCTGCATCGTCCAGGCCCATGTTTTGCGCGACATGGTGAAACCGTTGTGGTATGGTGTTGGATTGGGCTCAATTCTTGCATGGATCTCATAAAAGGTGCATAAAGGGAGTGGTATGAAGGACAGGGCTAACGCACAAGCGGTGAGTCGTTATCGACAGCCATGTTCAGACAGGGCGACGCTGCATCGTCCAGGCCCATGTTTTGCGCGACATGGTGAAACCGTTGTGGTATGGTGTTGGATTGGGCTCAATTCTTGCATGGACCTCATAAAAGGTGCATAAAGGGAGTGGTATGAGCCATGTTCCGACAGGGCGACGCTGCATCGTCCAGGCCCATGTTTTGCGCGACATGGTGAAACCGTTGTGGTATGGTGTTGGATTGGGCTCAATTCTTGCATGGACCTCATAAAAGGTGCATAAAGGGAGTGGTATGAAGGACAGGGCTAACGCACAAGCGGTGATGCGTTATCGACAGCCATGTTCCGACAGGGCGACGCTGCATCGTCCAGGCCCATGTTTTGCGCGACATGGTGAAACCGTTGTGGTATGGTGTTGGATTGGGCTCAATTCTTGCATGGACCTTATAAAAGGTGCATAAAGGGAGTGGTATGAAGGACAGGGCTAACGCACAAGTGATGATGCGTTATCGACAGCCATGTTCAGATAGGGCGACGCTGCATCGTCCAGGCCCATGTTTTGCGCGACATGGTGAAACCGTTGTGGTATGGTGTTGGATTGGGCTCAATTCTTGCATGGACCTTATAAAAGGTGCATAACAGGGCGATGCTGCATCGTCCAGGCCCATGTTTTGTGCGACATGGTGAAACCGTTGTGGTATGGTGTTGGATTGGGCTCAATTCTTGCATGGACCGTATAAAAGGTGCATAAAGGGAGTGGAATGAAGGACAGGGCTAACGCACAAGCGGTGATGCGTTATTGACAGCCATGTTCAGACAGGGCGACCCTGCATCGTCCAGGCCCATGTTTTGCGCGACATGGTGAAACCGTTGTGGTATGATGTTGGATTGGGCTCAATTCTTCCATGGACGTTATAAAAAGTGCATAAAGGGAGTGGTATGAAGGACAGGGCTAACGCACAAGCGGTGATGCGTTATCGACAGCCATGTTCTGACAGGGCGACGCTGCATTGTCCAGGCCCATGTTTTGCGCGACATGGTGAAACCGTTGTGCTATGGTGTTAGATTGGGCTCAATTCTTCCGTGGACCTTATAAAAGGTGCACAAAGGGAGTGGTATGAAGGACAGGGCTAACGCACAAGCGGTGATGCGTTATCGACAGCCATGTTCTGACAAGGCGAGGCTGCATCGTCCAGGCCCATGTTTTGCGCGACATGGTGAAACCGTTGTGGTATGGTGTTGGATTGGGCTCAATTCTTGCATGGACCTTATAAAAGGTGCATAAAGGGAATGGTATGAAGGACAGGGCTAACGCACAAGCGGTGATGCGTTATCGACAGCCATGTTCAGACAGGGCGACGCTGCATCGTCCAGGCCCATGTTTTGCGCGACATGGTGAAACCGTTGTGGTATGGTGTTGGATTGGGCTCAATTCTTGCATGGACCTTATAAAAGGTGCACAAAGGGAGTGGTATCAAGGACAGGGCTAACGCACAAGCGGTGATGCGTTATCGACAGCCATGTTCAGACAGGGCGACGCTGCATCGTCCAGGCCCATGTTTTGCGCGACATGGTGAAACCGTTGTGGTATGGTGTTGGATTGGGCTCAATTCTTGCATGGACCTCATAAAAGGTGCATAAAAGGAGTGGTATGAAGGACAGGGCTAACGCACAAGCGGTGATGCGTTATCGACAGCCATGTTCCGACAGGGCGACGCTGCATCGTCCAGGCCCATGTTTTGCGCGACATGGTGAAACCGTTGTGGTATGGTGTTGGATTGGGCTCAATTCTTGCATGGACCTCATAAAAGGTGCATAAAGGGAGTGGTATGAAGGACAGGGCTAACGCACAAGCGGTGATGCGTTATCGACAGCCATGTTCCGACAGGGCGACGCTGCATCGTCCAGGCCCATGTTTTGCGCGACATGGTGAAACCGTTGTGGTATGGTGTTGGATTGGGCTCAATTCTTGCATGGACCTCATAAAAGGTGCATAAAGGGAGTGGTATGAAGGACAGGGCTAACGCACAAGCGGTGATGCGTTATCGACAGCCATGTTCCGACAGGGCGACGCTGCATCGTCCAGGCCCATGTTTTGCGCGACATGGTGAAACCGTTGTGGTATGGTGTTGGATTGGGCTCAATTCTTGCATGGACCTCATAAAAGGTGCACGAAGGGAGTGGTATGAAGGACAGGGCTAACGCACAAGCGGTGATGCGTTATCGACAGCCATGTTCAGACAGGGCGACGCTGCATCGTCCAAGCCCATGTTTTTCGCGACATGGTGAAACCGTTGTGGTATGGTGTTGGATTGGGCTCAATTCTTGCATGGACCTTATACAAGTTGCACGAAGGGAGTGGTATGAAGGACATGGCTAACGCACAAGCGGTGATGCGTTATCGACAGCCATGTTCAGACAGGGCGACGCTGCATCGTCCAGGCCCATGTTTTGCGCGACATGGTGAAACCGTTGTGGTATGGTGTTGGATTGGGCTCAATTCTTTCATGGACCTTATAAAAGGTGCATAAAGGGAGTGGTATGAAGGACAGGGCTAACGCACAAGCGGTGTTGCGTTATCGACAGCCATGTTCAGACAGGGCGACGCTGCATCGTCCAGGCCCATGTTTTGCGCGACATGGTGAAACCGTTGTTGTATGGTGTTGGAATGGGCTCAATTCTTGCATGGACCTTATAAAAGATGCATAAAGGGAGTGGTATGAAGGACAGGGCTAACGCACAAGCGGTGATGCGTTATCGACAGCCATGTTCAGACAGGGCGACGCTGCATCGTCCAGACCCATGTTTTGCGCGACATGGTGAAACCGTTGTGGTATGGTGTTGGATTGGGCTCAATTCTTGCATGGACCTTATGAAAGGTGCATAAAGAGAGTGGTACGAAGGACAGGGCTAACGCGCAAGCGGTGATGCGTTATCGATAGCCATGTTCAGACAGGGCGACGCTGCATCGTCCAGGCCCATGTTTTGCGCGACATGGTGAAACTGTTGTGGTATGGTGTTGGATTGGGCTTGATTCTTGCATGGACCTTATAAAAGGTGCATAAAGAGAGTGGTACGAAGGACAGGGCTAACGCGCAAGCGGTGATGCGTTATCGACAGCCATGTTCAGACAGGGCGACGCTGCATCGTCCAGGCCCATGTTTTGCGCGACATGGTGAAACCGTTGTGGTATGGTGTTGGATTGGGCTTGATTCTTGCATGGACATTATAAAAGGTGCATAAAGAGAGTGGTACGAAGGACAGGGCTAACGCGCAAGCGGTGATGCGTTATCGACAGCCATGTTCAGACAGGGCGACGCTGCATCGTCCAGGCCCATGTTTTGCGCGACATGGTGAAACCGTTGTGGTATGGTGTTGGATTGGGCTTGATTCTTGCATGGACATTATAAAAGGTGCATAAAGGGAGTGGTATGAAGGACAGGGCTAACGCACAAGCGGTGTTGCGTTATCGACATCCATGTTTAGACAGGGCGACGCTGCATCGTCCAGGCCCATGTTTTGCGCGACATGGTGAAACCGTTGTGGTATGGTGTTGGATTGGGCTCAATTCTTGCATGGACCTTATAAAAGATGCATAAAGGGAGTGGTATGAAGGACAGGGCTAACACACAAGCGGTGATGCGTTATCGATAGCCATGTTCAGACAGGGCGACGCTGCATCGTCCAGGCCCATGTTTTGCGCGACATGGTGAAACCGTTGTGGTATGGTGTTGGATTGGGCTCAATTCTTGCATGGACCTTATAAAAGGTGCATAAAGGGAGTGGTATGAAGGACAGGGCTAACGCAGAAGCGGTGATGCGTTATCGACAGCCATGTTCAGACTGGACGACGCTGCATCGTCCAGGCCCATGTTTTGCGCGACATGGTGAAACCGTTGTGGTATGGTGTTGGATTGGGCTCAATTCTTGCATGGACCTTATAAAAGGTGCATAATGGGAGTGGTATGAAGGACAGGGCTAACGCACAAGCGGTGATGCGTTATCGACAGCCATGTTCAGACAGGACGACGCTGCATCGTCCAGGCCCATGTTTTGCGCGACATGGTGAAACCGTTGTGGTATGGTGTTGGATTGGGCTCAATTCTTGCATGGACCTTATAAAAGATGCATAAAGGGAGTGTTATGAAGGACAGGGCTAACGCACAAGCGGTGATGTGTTATCGACAGCCATGTTCAGACAGGGCGACGCTGCATCGTCCCGGCCCATGTTTTGCGCGACATGGTGTAACCGTTGTGGTATTGTGTTGGATTGGGCTTGATTCTTGCATGGACCTTATAAAAGGTGCATAAAAGGAGTGGTACGAAGGACAGGGCTAACGCACAAGCGGTGATGCGTTATCGACAGCCATGTTCAGACAGGGCGACGCTGCATCGTCCAGGCCCATGTTTTGCGCGACATGGTGAAACCGTTGTGGTATGGTGTTGGATTGGGCTTGATTCTTGCATGGACCTTATAAAAGGTGCATAAAGGGAGTGGTACGAAGGACAGGGCTAACGCACAAGCGGTGATGCGGTATCGACAGCCATGTTCAGACAGGGCGACGCTGCATCGTCCAGGCCCATGTTTTGCGCGACATGTTGAAACTGTTGTGGTATGGTGTTGGATTGGGCTCAATTCTTGCATGGACCTTATAAAAGGTGCATAAAGGGAGTGGTATGAAGGACAGGGCTAACGCACAAGCGGTGATGCGTTATCGACAGCCATGTTCAGACAGGGCGACGCTGCATCGTCCAGGCCCATGTTTTGCGCGACATGGTGAAACCGTTGTGGTATGGTGTTGGATTGGGCTCAATTCTTGCATGGACCTTATAAAAGGTGCATAAAGGGAGTGGTATGAAGGACAGGGCTAACGCACAAGCGGTGATGCGTTATCGACAGCCATGTTCAGACAGGGCGACGCTGCATCGTCCAGGCCCATGTTTTGCCCGACATGGTGAAACCGTTGTGGTATGGTGTTGGATTGGGCTTAATTCTTGCATGGACCTTATAAAAGGTGCATAAAGGGAGTGGTATGAAGGACAGGGCTAGCGCACAAGCGGTGATGCGTTATCGACAGCCAGTTCAGACAGGGCGACGCTGCATCGTCCAGGCCCATGTTTTGCGCGACATGGTGAAACCGTTGTGGTATGGTGTTGGATTGGGCTCAATTCTTGCATGGACCTTATAAAAGGTGCATAAAGGGAGTGGTATGAAGGACAGGGCTAACGCACAAGCAATGATGCGTTATCGACAGCCATGTTCAGACAGGGCGACGCTGCATCGTCCAGGCCCATGTTTTGCGCGACATGGTGAAACCGTTGTGGTATGGTGTTGGATTGGGCTTAATGTGAGAAGGATTTGACGAAAGAATGAATGAATTAGGAAATGAGAAGGGTACAAGTAGGAAACACATAAGTGTTGTACCCTTTAAGGCCTACCCCAATACAGCCTAAACAGACTATAGTAAATATATGTTTGACACACCCCCATAGGCAAAGTGGGGGAGAACAAGGGGTCACAAGACCAGTCAAGAAAGACAAAGCAAACTCAGGGTGGAGCACAAAGTCACCACACAGTCTGAGCACAAGCAAAGGGCCTGAAGGCCAGTTCACATGCAGAGTTATATAAAGGAAAGCAAACAATACAGTGAACACAACCTAGCAAGTGTAAGCATGCAGGTATAAGTATATAGAGTACAGTACAAGCAGAGTCAAGAAGTCAACAAGTGAGGCAGAGTAGGTACAAGGCCTAACACAGTACAGAAACGCTGATGATCAAGGCTGAAGTGCCTTGGTGAAAACATCAGCAGTGTTGGCCTGAGAGGCCACGTAAGCAAGACGAAGCTGGCCACGCTGCTGCAACTCTCGAGCAAGGAAGTAGCGCAGAGCAATGTGCTTCGTTCTGTGCTCCAGTCTGTGCTCCTGACACAAGGCCAGCATGGCCTTGTTGTCGACGTACAGAACTGGAGGAGAACGAGGCGCCTCTCCCAAGTCGGTCAGCAGGTAGGTGAGCCAGCGAAGCTCCTGTGCAGCCATGGCCCCAGCGTAGATCAGTCTCGCAACTGGAGCTGAGAACAGAAGAAGAGCGGGTAGACCGCCAGGAGACAGAACGGGAGCCAAGGCTGAAGGTGTAACCCTGTGACGACCGCTGCATAGCCAAGTCGTCAACCCAGGAGGCGTCAGCGTGACCAGTGAGGACAACTCGAGCCCGTCCTCCAAGCACGAGCCCTATGCCCGATGTACTACACAAGTATCGCAACACCCTCTTCGCAGCATCCTAGTGCACCTTTCGGTGCCTGCCGGGAGCCACGTAGCGAGCCAGAAGGCTGAGAGGGTATGCGAGGTCAGGTCGTGTGCAAGTCATCAGGTACATGAGGCAGCCCACAAGCTCTGGATACGGGCCACTCGGCTCTACGGACTCGTGCGAAGGTGGAGCTGAGAGCGAGTGACCGGTAGGCAGAGGAGTGGACTGTGGCGAGGAGTAGGTGAAGCCGAAGCGCTGAAGGACCTGCTGCACCATGTGTGACTGAGTCAAGGTAATGGTGCGCTGTGCTCTGTCCCGGGTGATCCGCAAGCCAAGATAGCTTGTCAGCTCACCCAGGTCTGTGCACGTGTGTCTCTTCTGCAGCTCGGACTTCACGTGGGCGAGTGCCTCCGTGTCAGCAGTAGCAAAGACAAGGTCGTCTACGTACACAAGAACGTAGAACGGCGGCAGAGTAGCGTCAGTGCGTAGAAACAGAGAAGGGTCAGCAGTGGAAGGAGCAAAACCAAGAGCAGCAAGAGTCGTCCTGAGCGTGTCGTGCCACTCACGGGGCGCCTGGCGGAGACCGTAGACTGGCCGCCGGAGGCTCCACTGGGTACCAGGAGGAAACGACCCAGTGAAGCCAGGTGGGCGGCGCAGCCAGATCTCCTCGTGCAAGCTGCCCTTTAGGAAGGATGTGCTGAAGTCAAGCGAGTGGAGCTCGTAGTCACGCTGAGCAGCAACGTGCAGCAGTACCCGAAGAGTGGTCATCTTCGGGGTAGGGGAGAAGGTCTGAAAGAAGTCAACTCCCTGTCGCTGACTGAAGCCACGTGCAACGTAACGCGCCTTGAAGGCAGGCGGAGAACCCGGCGGCCGCTTCACCCTGAAGATTCACATGCCACTGACGATGTTCGCCCCAAGTGGGGGGACCTCGTCTACGTAGGTGCCTGTGGACTTCCAGGAAGCCATCTCGGCGTCCATGGTTGCCTGCCACTAAGAGGAGTAGGGACCCTCTATCGCCTCTGCGTAAGAGCGCGGGGTCGGGATGTCTAGTGCATCCAGGTCTCCCTCAGGGGCAAGCAGCATGGACATGAGATGAGGTGAAGCAGCTGCAAAACACTCAAGGTCCTCCTGCCTGTCCTCAAGGACGTCTGTGCCAAGAGCACACTCACCCCCGACAGACGGAGGACAGACAGACACAGACGCAGACTCAGCAACAAGACTAGCGGCGTAGTCTAGGCGACAGGCTGCAGCAAAGTCAACAAGCTCAGCAACAAGAGCAGACGCAGCAGAGAACTCAAACAGGGGGTCAGTGACAGCAGTGGCCAGAAAGCGCGTGACAGTAGGACTAGCAGCACGAAGGGAGTCAGACTCCGGGTCCGGACCGTCAGGAAGAGAGGACGCAGGAGGAGAGGGCAGAGGGACACGCTGTGGAGCAGTGGAAGGACGCAGAGTCATAGAGTGAGTGCCAGGGACAGGAGGAAGACGCAGACGCGAAACATGACCAGCGCGAACAGAACGGACAGGCGACGTAGAACGAGACGCAGGCGACACAGGACGCGACTCAGGCTCACGACGCTCCGTAAGACCTCTAGTCGGACCAGAGTAAGGAGAAGGACCAGGCAGCGGAGAGGCCGGCTGTAACTGCGACTGAGACGGGACAGGCGGTGGACTCAAGGAAGGAGGAGGAGGACCAGGAGAAGGTGGGGAGCCAAGAACCTGCTGAAGAAGCGGAACGTAGTACGGCCGCGGCCGCGCAGCGCCTCGAGAAACAGCAGAGACAGAACCGGTACCCTCAGCCTCAGGGTCTCCATTCCTAGCAGCACCTCCAGCAGCTCCAGCACCAGCAGCACCTCCAGCAGCTCCAGCACCAGCACCACCTCCAGCAGCACCAGCACCTCCAGTAGCTCCAGTCGCACCTCCAGCACCAGCAGCACCTCCAGCAGCTCCAGCACCAGCAGCTCCTACAGCAGCTCCAGCACCTCCAGCAGCACCCCCACCAGCAGCACCTCCAGCAGCAACCCGACAGCGCCGAGAGTACCACTCACGAAGCCGCTGTGGAGAGAGGGGCTCCCGCCGCGACGGGACACCCAGAGCACCTCCAGACTCAACACGCGCAGGATCAGCACCTCCAGACACAGTACCCTCAGGCGCCACACCCCCAGGCTCAGCACGCCCAGTCTCAGCACCCCCAGACTCAGCACCCCCAGTCTCAGCACCGGCAGGGTCAGCACCCCTAGCAGCACCTGAGTCGACAGCTACCTCGACCGGCTCGGCAGGGTCTACCTGGGACACACCTGAGGGGGCAGGACCCTGGAGGGGAAGGGGGGCTACCGGAGGAGTACCTGGGGCAAGGAAGAGCAGCGGGGGAGGGGGAGAGGCAGTGCGGTAGGGAAAGAGACGGTAGTACGACACCGACTCGTCAAACGTGACGTCCTGCGAGGACAGAACACGACGCGAGCTGGGGTGGTAGAGCTGCCACCCGGGTGCGTCAGGAGGGAAGCCAAGGAAGACACAGGGAACGGCACGGGAGGACAGCTTGTCCGCTGTAGTATCGCGGACAAAAGCTCGAGATCCCCAGACACGGAACGCGGACGCATCGCCAACCTTCCCCGTCCACCGCAGAGTAGGTGTGGTCTCCGGCAAGGAGACACGAGGCTGAAGGTTGATCTGATGCGCAGCGTACTGAACCGCGAACGGCCACAGAAAGTGGGGAGCAGCCGCATGGATCATGGACGTACGAGCGACATCCATGACCATGCCAATGCGGCGCTCAGCAATCCCATTTTGCTGCGGGGAGGCCGGAAGCGTGAACGTCTGGCGGATGCCCTCAGAACGACAGAAGGCTCTCAGGAGGTCGGAGGAAAACTCCTCGCCTCTGTCTGAGTGCAGACGCAGAACAGGAAGGTCTGAGCCGAAACTCTCACTAAGCTGGCGACGAGCACCGCGGATCCAGTCGATCAACACCTCAGTGACCTCACCCTTGCTGCGCAAGGGGAAGACTGTGGTGTAACGCGAGTAGTCGTCAACGACCAGCAGGAAGTAACGCTCGTGACCCTGTCAACGAACGCGGGCTGGGCCCCACACGTCCATGTGAAGAGTCTGCAGAGGGGCCTCAGTCAGAGGAAACGAGGAGGAGTGAGGAGCGTCGCGCTGCCGGCCCTCGACACAAGGAACACAGGTAGGGGCAGGCCCCGGAGGAAGGGGAGGAAGGGACTTGGGGAGTCCAGAGACAAGAGCACGGGAGGCCATACCTCGAAGACGAGGCAGGGAGGGGTGACCAAGGCGGTGGTGCCAGAGGAGAGTCTCGTGCGCGAGAGGACGACACGAGCAGGGGGCAGACGCAGGACTAGACCTGGACGCAGCAGCAAACACCTGACTGGACGCAGCTACCTGACCAGACTCAGGGACCGGAGGAGGCGCAGTAGTCAGTGTGTACAGACTCGACCCTGGCCGACGTGTGAACGTGGCCAGGTGGCGGCCCGTCCGAGAGCAAGTGCAGTGGGTCACACGCTGACCTCCAGGGGTGAACTGGTCAACCCACGCGTCCTGGAGGTCAGCTCCACTCACCAAGTTCGTAGAGAACGAGGGGAGGTGGAGTCCCGACAGCAAGCCCGACGGGGCCGCAGGACACGGTAGAACCGTGGAGGAGTGTGCAAGGACTGGTCCCCCGGAGGGGTCAGCAAGGGAGACCGCAACAGGCCGACGGAGCGGCGTGAGCGTGGTGCTGTCTCTAAAGAAAGAGCGCGAAGCACCAGAGTCAAGTGTGAAGGTGTGAAAGGACTCAGTAAGTGCAGTACCAGAGGGAGGAGACGTACCAGCACCTGGAGCAGCAGACGCACTAGCACCTAGAGCAGCGGCCCCACTAGCACCTAGAGCAGCAGCGACAGTGCCCGGGTCGGGCAGGACACGCAGGTAACAGTCACCCTCAGTAATATCAGCAAGAGCATACATGGCAGCAAGGATAGCATCAAAATCTAGATCAAAGATAGGCACATTCTGCAGAAGCAGATCATGCCAACGAGGAAGATCAACAGCGTCAAGAAACTGGGTACGCCAAGCGTCAGTCAAGCGGCCAAAGCAGCGCTGCGTGGTGTGTGGGAGACCACACACCTCCCCACTACGAGTGCCGGTGCGAAGAACGTACGCGCAGGGACCTACACCCCCAGACCTCCCACGGCCAGTGTACCACGGGGCCTAACGAGGCCTTAAGGGGCCTTACGGGGCGGGCGCAGGCTCGAAGGACGGGCGCAGGGGCCGTGACGGGCCTCGAAGGGGAAGGTGCGAAGCGCGCGTCGAGTAGGCAGTGACGAATTTCAGTGGTGGGCCCTTTTAAATTTTTTTCGAAACTAGCTCTGATACCATGTGAGAAGGATTTGACGAAAGAATGAATGAATTAGGAAATGAGAAGGGTACAAGTAGGAAACACATAAGTGTTGTACCCTCTAAGGACTACCCCACTACAGTCTAAACAGACTATAGTAAATATATGTTTGACACTTAATTCTTGCATGGACCTTATAAAAGGTGCATCAAGGGAGTGGTATGAAGGACAGGGCTAACGCACAAGCGGCGATGCGTTATCGACAGCCATGTGTCAGAATCCCAACCACTAGACCATTGGGATAAAAGGGCTTGTTAAGTAGCGGGTCAGTGCGCCCATAACCCCCCAGGACAACGAGCCTGTAACCCTTCCCTAGGATCAATTGGGGATCACCAGTGGAACTCTGACACCCCCCCGCACTGGGATGCCCGAAGTGCACACACTGGGATTCGAACCCGTGACCTTTGCTCTGATACCATGTCAGAATCCCAACCACTAGACCATTGGGATAAAAGGGCTTGTTAAGTAGCGGGTCAGTGCGCCCATAACCCCCCAGGACAACGAGCCTGTAACCCTTCCCTAGGATCAATCGGGGATCACCAGTGGACCTCTGACACCATGTTCAGACAGGGCGACGCTGCATCGTCCAGACCCATGTTTTGCGCGAAATCGTGAAACCGTTGTGGTATGGTGTTGGATTGGACTCAATTCTTGCATGGACCTTATAAAAGGTGCATAAAGGGAGTGGTGTGAAGGACAGGGCTAACGCACAAGCGGTGATGCGTTATCGACAGCCATGTTCAGACAGGGCGACGCTGCATCGTCCAGGCCCATGTTTTGCGCGACATGGTGAAACCGTTGTGGTATGGTGTTGGATTGGGCTCAATTCTTGCATGGACCTTATAAAAGGTGCATAAAGGGAGTGGTATGAAGGACAGGGCTAACGCACAAGCGGTGATGCGTTATCGACAGCCATGTTCAGACAGGGCGACGCTGCATCGTCCAGGCCCATGTTTTGCGCGACATGGTGAAACCGTTGTGGTATGGTGTTGGATTGGGCTCAATTCTTGCATGGACCTTATAAAAGGTGCATAAAGGGAGTGGTATAAAGGACAGGGCTAGCGCACAAGCGGTGATGCGTTATCGACAGCCATGTTCAGACAGGGCGACGCTGCATCGTCCAGGCCCATGTTTTGCGCGACATGGTGAAACCGTTGTGGTATGGTGTTGGATTGGGCTCAATTCTTGCATGGACCTTATAAAAGGTGCATAAAGGGAGTGGTGTGAAGGACAGGGCTAGCGCACAAGCGGTGATGCGTTATCGACAGCCATGTTCAGACAGGGCGACGCTGCATCGTCCAGGCCCATGTTTTGCGCGACATGGTGAAACCGTTGTGGTATGGTGTTGGATTGGGCTCAATTCTTGCATGGACCTTATAAAAGGTGCATAAAGGGAGTGGTGTGAAGGACAGGGCTAGCGCACAAGCGGTGATGCGTTATCGACAGCCATGTTCAGACAGGGCGACGCTGCATCGTCCAGGCCCATGTTTTGCGCGACATGGTGAAACCGTTGTGGTATGGTGTTGGATTGGGCTCAATTCTTGCATGGACCTTATAAAAGGTGCATAAAGGGAGTGGTGTGAAGGACAGGGCTAACGCACAAGCGGTGATGCGTTATCGACAGCCATGTTCAGACAGGGTGACGCTGCATCGTCCAGGCCCATGTTTTGCGCGACATGGTGAAACTGTTGTGGTATGGTGTTGGATTGGGCTCAATTCTTGCATGGACCTTATAAAAGGTGCATAAAGGGAGTGGTGTGAAGGACAGGGCTAGCGCACAAGCGGTGATGCGTTATCGACAGCCATGTTCAGACAGGGCGACGCTGCATCGTCCAGGCCCATGTTTTGCGCGACATGGTGAAACCGTTGTGGTATGGTGTTGGATTGGGCTCAATTCTTGCATGGACCTTATAAAAGGTGCATAAAGGGAGTGGTGTGAAGGACAGGGCTAGCGCACAAGCGGTGATGCGTTATCGACAGCCATGTTCAGACAGGGCGACGCTGCATCGTCCAGGCCCATGTTTTGCGCGACATGGTGAAACCGTTGTGGTATGGTGTTGGATTGGGCTCAATTCTTGCATGGACCTTATAAAAGGTGCATAAAGGGAGTGGTGTGAAGGACAGGGCTAGCGCACAAGCGGTGATGCGTTATCGACAGCCATGTTCAGACAGGGCGACGCTGCATCGTCCAGGCCCATGTTTTGCGCGACATGGTGAAACCGTTGTGGTATGGTGTTGGATTGGGCTCAATTCTTGCATGGACCTTATAAAAGGTGCATAAAGGGAGTGGTGTGAAGGACAGGGCTAGCGCACAAGCGGTGATGCGTTATCGACAGCCATGTTCAGTCAGGGCGACGCTGCATCGTCCAGGCCCATGTTTTGCGCGACATGGTGAAACCGTTGTGGTATGGTGTTGGATTGGGCTCAATTCTTCCATGGGCCTTATAAAAGGTGCATAAAGGGTGTGGTGTGAAGGACAGGGCTAGCGCACAAGCGGTGATGCGTTATCGACAGCCATGTTCAGACAGGGCGACGCTGCATCGTCCAGGCCCATGTTTTGCGCGACATGGTGAAACCGTTGTGGTATGGTGTTGGATTGGGCTCAATTCTTGCATGGGCCTTATAAAAGGTGCATAAAGGGAGTGGTGTGAAGGACAGGGCTAGCGCACAAGCGGTGATGCGTTATCGACAGCCATGTTCAGACAGGGCGACGCTGCATCGTCCAGGCCCATGTTTTGCGCGACATGGTGAAACCGTTGTGGTATGGTGTTGGATTGGGCTCAATTCTTGCATGGACCTTATAAAAGGTGCATAAAGGGAGTGGTGTGAAGGACAGGGCTAGCGCACAAGCGGTGATGCGTTATCGACAGCCATGTTCAGACAGGGCGACGCTGCATCGTCCAGGCCCATGTTTTGCGCGACATGGTGAAACCGTTGTGGTATGGTGTTGGATTGGGCTCAATTCTTGCATGGACCTTATAAAAGGTGCATAAAGGGAGTGGTGTGAAGGACAGGGCTAGCGCACAAGCGGTGATGCGTTATCGACAGCCATGTTCAGACAGGGCGACGCTGCATCGTCCAGGCCCATGTTTTGCGCGACATGGTGAAACCGTTGTGGTATGGTGTTGGATTGGGCTCAATTCTTGCATGGACCTTATAAAAGGTGCATAAAGGGAGTGGTGTGAAGGACAGGGCTAGCGCACAAGCGGTGATGCGTTATCGACAGCCATGTTCAGACAGGGCGACGCTGCATCGTCCAGGCCCATGTTTTGCGCGACATGGTGAAACCGTTGTGGTATGGTGTTGGATTGGGCTCAATTCTTGCATGGACCTTATAGAAGGTGCATAAAGGGAGTGGTGTGAAGGACAGGGCTAGCGCACAAGCGGTGATGCGTTATCGACAGCCATGTTCAGACAGGGCGACGCTGCATCGTCCAGGCCCATGTTTTGCACGACATGGTGAAACCGTTGTGGTATGGTGTTGGATTGGGCTCAATTCTTGCATGGACCTTATAGAAGGTGCATAAAGGGAGTGGTGTGAAGGACAGGGCTAGCGCACAAGCGGTGATGCGTTATCGACAGCCATGTTCAGACAGGGCGACGCTGCATCGTCCAGGCCCATGTTTTGCGCGACATGGTGAAACCGTTGTGGTATGGTGTTGGATTGGGCTCAATTCTTGCATGGACCTTATAGAAGGTGCATAAAGGGAGTGGTATGAAGGACAGGGCTAGCGCACAAGCGGTGATGCGTTATCGACAGCCATGTTCAGACAGGGCGACGCTGCATCGTCCAGGCCCATGTTTTGCGCGACATGGTGAAACCGTTGTGGTATGGTGTTGGATTGGGCTCAATTCTTGCATGGACCTTATAAAAGGTGCATAAAGGGAGTGGTATGAAGGACAGGGCTAGCGCACAAGCGGTGATGCGTTATCGACAGCCATGTTCAGACAGGGCGACGCTGCATCGTCCAGGCCCATGTTTTGCGCGACATGGTGAAACCGTTGTGGTATGGTGTTGAATTGGGCTCAATTCTTGCATGGACCTTATAAAAGGTGCATAAAGGGAGTGGTATGAAGGACAGGGCTAGCGCACAAGCGGTGATGCGTTATCGACAGCCATGTTCAGACAGGGCGACGCTGCATCGTCCAGGCCCATGTTTTGCGCGACATGGTGAAACCGTTGTGGTATGATGTTGGATTGGGCTCAATTCTTGCATGGAACTTATAAAAGGTGCATAAAGGGAGTGGTGTGAAGGACAGGGCTAGCGCACAAGCGGTGATGCGTTATCGACAGCCATGTTCAGTCAGGGCGACGCTGCATCGTCCAGGCCCATGTTTTGCGCGACATGGTGAAACCGTTGTGGTATGGTGTTGGATTGGGCTCAATTCTTGCATGGACCTTATAAAAGGCGCATAAAGGGTGTGGTGTGAAGGACAGGGCTAGCGCACAAGCGGTGATGCGTTATCGACAGCCATGTTCAGACAGGGCGACGCTGCATCGTCCAGGCCCATGTTTTGCGCGACATGGTGAAACCGTTGTGGTATGGTGTTGGATTGGGCTCAATTCTTGCATGGACCTTATAAAAGGCGCATAAAGGGAGTGGTGTGAAGGACAGGGCTAGCGCACAAGCGGTGATGCGTTATCGACAGCCATGTTCAGACAGGGCGACGCTGCATCGTCCAGGCCCATGTTTTGCGCGACATGGTGAAACCGTTGTGGTATGGTGTTGGATTGGGCTCAATTCTTGCATGGACCTTATAAAAGGCGCATAAAGGGAGTGGTGTGAAGGACAGGGCTAGCGCACAAGCGGTGATGCGTTATCGACAGCCATGTTCAGACAGGGCGACGCTGCATCGTCCAGGCCCATGTTTTGCGCGACATGGTGAAACCGTTGTGGTATGGTGTTGGATTGGGCTCAATTCTTGCATGGACCTTATAAAAGGCGCATAAAGGGAGTGGTGTGAAGGACAGGGCTAGCGCACAAGCGGTGATGCGTTATCGACAGCCATGTTCAGACAGGGCGACGCTGCATCGTCCAGGCCCATGTTTTGCGCGACATGGTGAAACCGTTGTGGTATGGTGTTGGATTGGGCTCAATTCTTGCATGGACCTTATAAAAGGCGCATAAAGGGAGTGGTGTGAAGGACAGGGCTAGCGCACAAGCGGTGATGCGTTATCGACAGCCATGTTCAGACAGGGCGACGCTGCATCGTCCAGGCCCATGTTTTGCGCGACATGGTGAAACCGTTGTGGTATGGTGTTGGATTGGGCTCAATTCTTGCATGGACCTTATAAAAGGCGCATAAAGGGAGTGGTGTGAAGGACAGGGCTAGCGCACAAGCGGTGATGCGTTATCGACAGCCATGTTCAGACAGGGCGACGCTGCATCGTCCAGGCCCATGTTTTGCGCGACATGGTGAAACCGTTGTGGTATGGTGTTGGATTGGGCTCAATTCTTGCATGGACCTTATAAAAGGCGCATAAAGGGAGTGGTGTGAAGGACAGGGCTAGCGCACAAGCGGTGATGCGTTATCGACAGCCATGTTCAGACAGGGCGACGCTGCATCGTCCAGGCCCATGTTTTGCGCGACATGGTGAAACCGTTGTGGTATGGTGTTGGATTGGGCTCAATTCTTGCATGGACCTTATAAAAGGCGCATAAAGGGAGTGGTGTGAAGGACAGGGCTAGCGCACAAGCGGTGATGCGTTATCGACAGCCATGTTCAGACAGGGCGACGCTGCATCGTCCAGGCCCATGTTTTGCGCGACATGGTGAAACCGTTGTGGTATGGTGTTGGATTGGGCTCAATTCTTGCATGGACCTTATAGAAGGTGCATAAAGGGAGTGGTATGAAGGACAGGGCTAGCGCACAAGCGGTGATGCGTTATCGACAGCCATGTTCAGACAGGGCGACGCTGCATCGTCCAGGCCCATGTTTTGCGCGACATGGTGAAACCGTTGTGGTATGGTGTTGGATTGGGCTCAATTCTTGCATGGACCTTATAGAAGGTGCATAAAGGGAGTGGTATGAAGGACAGGGCTAGCGCACAAGCGGTGATGCGTTATCGACAGCCATGTTCAGATAGGGCGACGCTGCATCGTCCAGGCCCATGTTTTGCGCGACATGGTGAAACCGTTGTGGTATGGTGTTGGATTGGGCTCAATTCTTGCATGGACCTTATAGAAGGTGCATAAAGGGAGTGGTATGAAGGACAGGGCTAGCGCACAAGCGGTGATGCGTTATCGACAGCCATGTTCAGACAGGGCGACGCTGCATCGTCCAGGCCCATGTTTTGCGCGACATGGTGAAACCGTTGTGGTATGGTGTTGGATTGGGCTCAATTCTTGCATGGACCTTATAGAAGGTGCATAAAGGGAGTGGTATGAAGGACAGGGCTAGCGCACAAGCGGTGATGCGTTATCGACAGCCATGTTCAGACAGGGCGACGCTGCATCGTCCAGGCCCATGTTTTGCGCGACATGGTGAAACCGTTGTGGTATGGTGTTGGATTGGGCTCAATTCTTGCATGGACCTTATAGAAGGTGCATAAAGGGAGTGGTATGAAGGACAGGGCTAGCGCACAAGCGGTGATGCGTTATCGACAGCCATGTTCAGACAGGGCGACGCTGCATCGTCCAGGCCCATGTTTTGCGCGACATGGTGAAACCGTTGTGGTATGGTGTTGGATTGGGCTCAATTCTTGCATGGACCTTATAGAAGGTGCATAAAGGGAGTGGTATGAAGGACAGGGCTATCGCACAAGCGGTGATGCGTTATGGACAGCCATGTTCAGACAGGGCGACGCTGCATCGTCCAGGCCCATGTTTTGCGCGACATGGTGAAACCGTTGTGGTATGGTGTTGGATTGGGCTCAATTCTTGCATGGACCTTATAGAAGGTGCATAAAGGGAGTGGTATGAAGGACAGGGCTATCGCACAAGCGGTGATGCGTTATGGACAGCCATGTTCAGACAGGGCGACGCTGCATCGTCCAGGCCCATGTTTTGCGCGACATGGTGAAACCGTTGTGGTATGGTGTTGGATTGGGCTCAATTCTTGCATGGACCTTATAGAAGGTGCATAAAGGGAGTGGTATGAAGGACAGGGCTAGCGCACAAGCGGTGATGCGTTATCGACAGCCATGTTCAGACAGGGCGACGCTGCATCGTCCAGGCCCATGTTTTGCGCGACATGGTGAAACCGTTGTGGTATGGTGTTGGATTGGGCTCAATTCTTGCATGGACCTTATAAAAGGTGCATAAAGGGAGTGGTCTGAAGGACAGGGCTAGCGCACAAGCGGTGATGCGTTATCGACAGCCATGTTCAGACAGGGCGACGCTGCATCGTCCAGGCCCATGTTTTGCGCGACATGGTGAAACCGTTGTGGTATGGTGTTGGACTGGGCTCAATTCTTGCATGGACCTTATAAAAGGTGCATAAAGGGAGTGGTCTGAAGGACAGGGCTAGCGCACAAGCGGTGATGCGTTATCGACAGCCATGTTCAGTCAGGGCGACGCTGCATCGTCCAGGCCCATGTTTTGCGCGACATGGTGAAACCGTTGTGGTATGGTGTTGGATTGGGCTCAATTCTTGCATGGACCTTATAAAAGGTGCATAAAGGGAGTGGTGTGAAGGACCGGGCTAGCGCACAAGCGGTGATGCGTTATCGACAGCCATGTTCAGACAGGGCGACGCTGCATCGTCCAGGCCCATGTTTTGCGCGACATGGTGAAACCGTTGTGGTATGGTGTTGGATTGGGCTCAATTCTTGCATGGACCTTATAGAAGGTGCATAAAGGGAGTGGTGTGAAGGACAGGGCTAGCGCACAAGCGGTGATGCGTTATCGACAGCCATGTTCAGACAGGGCGACGCTGCATCGTCCAGGCCCATGTTTTGCGCGACATGGTGAAACCGTTGTGGTATGGTGTTGGATTGGGCTCAATTCTTGCATGGACCTTATAGAAGGTGCATAAAGGGAGTGGTATGAAGGACAGGGCTAGCGCACAAGCGGTGATGCGTTATCGACAGCCATGTTCAGACAGGGCGACGCTGCATCGTCCAGGCCCATGTTTTGCGCGACATGGTGAAACCGTTGTGGTATGGTGTTGGATTGGGCTCAATTCTTGCATGGACCTTATAGAAGGTGCATAAAGGGAGTGGTATGAAGGACAGGGCTAGCGCACAAGCGGTGATGCGTTATCGACAGCCATGTTCAGACAGGGCGACGCTGCATCGTCCAGGCCCATGTTTTGCGCGACATGGTGAAACCGTTGTGGTATGGTGTTGGATTGGGCTCAATTCTTGCATGGACCTTATAGAAGGTGCATAAAGGGAGTGGTCTGAAGGACAGGGCTAGCGCA
Organism: Closterium sp. Naga37s-1; assembly: GCA_947471745.1. NCBI lineage: Eukaryota > Viridiplantae > Streptophyta > Zygnematophyceae > Desmidiales > Closteriaceae > Closterium > Closterium sp. Naga37s-1. Next base: position 2,836,312 of record CANJKZ010000120.1, on the reverse strand, counting down.
CAAGCGGTGATGCGTTATCGACAGCCATGTTCAGACAGGGCGACGCTGCATCGTCCAGGCCCATGTTTTGCGCGACATGGTGAAACCGTTGTGGTATGGTGTTGGATTGGGCTCAATTCTTGCATGGACCTTATAAAAGGTGCATAAAGGGAGTGGTCTGAAGGACAGGGCTAGCGCACAAGCGGTGATGCGTTATCGACAGCCATGTTCAGACAGGGCGACGCTGCATCGTCCAGGCCCATGTTTTGCGCGACATGGTGAAACCGTTGTGGTATGGTGTTGGATTGGGCTCAATTCTTGCATGGACCTTATAAAAGGTGCATAAAGGGAGTGGTCTGAAGGACAGGGCTAGCGCACAAGCGGTGATGCGTTATCGACAGCCATGTTCAGTCAGGGCGACGCTGCATCGTCCAGGCCCATGTTTTGCGCGACATGGTGAAACCGTTGTGGTATGGTGTTGGATTGGGCTCAATTCTTGCATGGACCTTATAAAAGGTGCATAAAGGGAGTGGTGTGAAGGACCGGGCTAGCGCACAAGCGGTGATGCGTTATCGACAGCCATGTTCAGTCAGGGCGACGCTGCATCGTCCAGGCCCATGTTTTGCGCGACATGGTGAAACCGTTGTGGTATGGTGTTGGATTGGGCTCAATTCTTGCATGGACCTTATAAAAGGTGCATAAAGGGAGTGGTGTGAAGGACCGGGCTAGCGCACAAGCGGTGATGCGTTATCGACAGCCATGTTCAGACAGGGCGACGCTGCATCGTCCAGGCCCATGTTTTGCGCGACATGGTGAAACCGTTGTGGTATGGTGTTGGATTGGGCTCAATTCTTGCATGGACCTTACAAAAGGTGCATAAAGGGAGTGGTATGAAGGACAGGGCTAGCGCACAAGCGGTGATGCGTTATCGACAGCCATGTTCAGACAGGGCGACGCTGCATCGTCCAGGCCCATGTTTTGCGCGACATGGTGAAACCGTTGTGGTATGGTGTTGGATTGGGCTCAATTCTTGCATGGACCTTATAGAACGTGCATAAAGGGAGTGGTATGAAGGACAGGGCTAGCGCACAAGCGGTGATGCGTTATCGACAGCCATGTTCAGACAGGGCGACGCTGCATCGTCCAGGCCCATGTTTTGCGCGACATGGTGAAACCGTTGTGGTATGGTGTTGGATTGGGCTCAATTCTTGCATGGACCTTATAAAACGTGCATAAAGGGAGTGGTATGAAGGACAGGGCTAGCGCACAAGCGGTGATGCGTTATCGACAGCCATGTTCAGACAGGGCGACGCTGCATCGTCCAGGCCCATGTTTTGCGCGACATGGTGAAACCGTTGTGGTATGGTGTTGGATTGGGCTCAATTCTTGCATGGACCTTATAGAAGGTGCATAAAGGGAGTGGTATGAAGGACAGGGCTCGCGCACAAGCGGTGATGCGTTATCGACAGCCATGTTCAGACAGGGCGACGCTGCATCGTCCAGGCCCATGTTTTGCGCGACATGGTGAAACCGTTGTGGTATGGTGTTGGATTGGGCTCAATTCTTGCATGGACCTTATAGAAGGTGCATAAAGGGAGTGGTATGAAGGACAGGGCTCGCGCACAAGCGGTGATGCGTTATCGACAGCCATGTTCAGACAGGGCGACGCTGCATCGTCCAGGCCCATGTTTTGCGCGACATGGTGAAACCGTTGTGGTATGGTGTTGGATTGGGCTCAATTCTTGCATGGACCTTATAGAAGGTGCATAAAGGGAGTGGTATGAAGGACAGGGCTCGCGCACAAGCGGTGATGCGTTATCGACAGCCATGTTCAGACAGGGCGACGCTGCATCGTCCAGGCCCATGTTTTGCGCGACATGGTGAAACCGTTGTGGTATGGTGTTGGATTGGGCTCAATTCTTGCATGGACCTTATAGAAGGTGCATAAAGGGAGTGGTATGAAGGACAGGGCTCGCGCACAAGCGGTGATGCGTTATCGACAGCCATGTTCAGACAGGGCGACGCTGCATCGTCCAGGCCCATGTTTTGCGCGACATGGTGAAACCGTTGTGGTATGGTGTTGGATTGGGCTCAATTCTTGCATGGACCTTATAGAAGGTGCATAAAGGGAGTGGTATGAAGGACAGGGCTCGCGCACAAGCGGTGATGCGTTATCGACAGCCATGTTCAGACAGGGCGACGCTGCATCGTCCAGGCCCATGTTTTGCGCGACATGGTGAAACCGTTGTGGTATGGTGTTGGATTGGGCTCAATTCTTGCATGGACCTTATAAAAGGTGCATAAAGGGAGTGGTACGAAGGACAGGGCTAACGCACAAGCGGTGATGCGTTATCGACAGCCATGTTCAGACAGGGCGACGCTGCATCGTCCAGGCCCATGTTTTGCGCGACATGGTGAAACCGTTGTGGTATGGTGTTGGATTGGGCTCAATTCTTGCATGGACCTTATAAAAGATGCATAAAGGGAGTGGTACGAAGGACAGGGCTAACGCACAAGCGGTGATGCGTTATCGACAGCCATGTTCAGACAGGGCGACGCTGCATCGTCCAGGCCCATGTTTTGCGCGACATGGTGAAACCGTTGTGGTATGGTGTTGGATTGGGCTCAATTCTTGCATGGACCTTATAAAAGGTGCATAAAGGGAGTGGTACGAAGGACAGGGCTAACGCACAAGCGGTGACGAGTTATCGACAGCCATGTTCAGACAGGGCGACGCTGCATCGTCCAGGCCCATGTTTTGCGCGACATGGTGAAACCGTTGTGGTATGGTGTTGGATTGGGCTCAATTCTTGCATGGACCTTATAAAAGGTGCATAAAGGGAGTGGTATGAAGGACAGGGCTAACGCACAAGCGGTGACGAGTAATCGACAGCCATGTTCAGACAGGGCGACGCTGCATCGTCCAGGCCCATGTTTTGCGCGACATGGTGAAACCGTTGTGGTATGGTGTTGGATTGGGCTCAATTCTTGCATGGACCTTATAAAAGGTGCATAAAGGGAGTGGTATGAAGGACAGGGCTAACGCACAAGCGGTGACGAGTAATCGACAGCCATGTTCAGACAGGGCGACGCTGCATCGTCCAGGCCCATGTTTTGCGCGACATGGTGAAACCGTTGTGGTATGGTGTTGGATTGGGCTCAATTCTTGCATGGACCTTATAAAAGGTGCATAAAGGGAGTGGTATGAAGGACAGGGCTAACGCACAAGCGGTGACGAGTAATCGACAGCCATGTTCAGACAGGGCGACGCTGCATCGTCCAGGCCCATGTTTTGCGCGACATGGTGAAACCGTTGTGGTATGGTGTTGGATTGGGCTCAATTCTTGCATGGACCTTATAAAAGGTGCATAAAGGGAGTGGTATGAAGGACAGGGCTAACGCACAAGCGGTGACGAGTAATCGACAGCCATGTTCAGACAGGGCGACGCTGCATCGTCCAGGCCCATGTTTTGCGCGACATGGTGAAACCGTTGTGGTATGGTGTTGGATTGGGCTCAATTCTTGCATGGACCTTATAAAAGGTGCATAAAGGGAGTGGTATGAAGGACAGGGCTAACGCACAAGCGGTGACGAGTTATCGACAGCCATGTTCAGACAGGGCGACGCTGCATCGTCCAGGCCCATGTTTTGCGCGACATGGTGAAACCGTTGTGGTATGGTGTTGGATTGGGCTCAATTCTTGCATGGACCTTATAAAAGGTGCATAAAGGGAGTGGTATGAAGGACAGGGCTAGCGCACAAGCGGTGATGCGTTATCGACAGCCATGTTCAGACAGGGCGACGCTGCATCGTCCAGGCCCATGTTTTGCGCGACATGGTGAAACCGTTGTGGTATGGTGTTGGATTGGGCTCAATTCTTGCATGGACCTTATAGAAGGTGCATAAAGGGAGTGGTATGAAGGACAGGGCTAGCGCACAAGCGGTGATGCGTTATCGACAGCCATGTTCAGACAGGGCGACGCTGCATCGTCCAGGCCCATGTTTTGCGCGACATGGTGAAACCGTTGTGGTATGGTGTTGGATTGGGCTCAATTCTTGCATGGACCTTATAGAAGGTGCATAAAGAGAGTGGTATGAAGGACAGGGCTAGCGCACAAGCGGTGATGCGTTATGGACAGCCATGTTCAGACAGGGCGACGCTGCATCGTCCAGGCCCATGTTTTGCGCGACATGGTGAAACCGTTGTGGTATGGTGTTGGATTTGAGAAGATTTGAACAAGAATGAATGAACTATGAAATGAAGTGAGTACAAATATGAAACCCTAATTGGTTGTACCCCCTATGGGATACCCCACTATAGCCTACACAACAGCATAAGCTATAATGTTCTGACACACCCCCATAGGCAAAGTGGGGGAGAACAAGGGGTCACAAGACCAGTCAAGCAAAGTAAAGCAAAGCAAGCTCAGGGTGGATCACAAAGTCACCACACAGTCCGAGCACAGGGTCAAGGCCACACGGCCAGTTCACATGCAAGAGTACACACATATATATAAAGCTAGACAAGCAAGAGCAGGTATATATATATGTGAGAGTACAGGCAAGGTCAAGAGGAGAGCAAGTGAGGCAAGACGGGCACAAGACCCAGCTGAGTGCAGAAGCGCTGATGATCACAAGGCGGAAGTGCCTTGGTGAAGACATCAGCAGTGTTGGCCTCAGAGGCCACGTACGCAAGCCGCAACTGACCACGTTGCTGTAGCTCAGGAGCAAGGAAGTAGCGGAGAGCAATGTGCTTTGTTCTGTGCTCCAGTCGCTGCTCTCGACACAAGGCCAGCATGGCCTTGTTGTCTACGTACAGGACTGGAGGAGAACGAGGCGGCTCTCCAAGGTCGGTCAGCAGGTAGGTGAGCCAGCGAAGCTCCTGTGCAGCCATGGCCCCGGCGTAGATCTCAGCCTCACAACTCGAGCCAAGAACAGAAGACGAGCGAGTAGCCCGCCACGAAACAGAGCCGGAACCAAGGCTGAAGGTGTAACCCTGTGACGACCGCTGCGTAGCCTGGTCGTCAGCCCAAGAAGCGTCCGCGTGCCCAGTGAGGACCACTGGACTCCGCCCTCCAAGCACTAGCCCCATGCCCGACGTACTGCACAAGTAGCGCAACACCCTCTTCGCTGCAGCCATGTGCTCTGGTCTGTGTCTCCCAGGAGCAACATAGCGTGCCAGAATGCTAAGAGGGTATGCAAGGTCAGGTCGTGTGCAGGTCATCAGGTACATGAGGCAGCCAACAAGCTCTGGGTACGGGCCACTCGACTCTACGGACTCATCCGAAGGCAGAGCTGAGAGCGAGTGGCGAGTAGACAGAGGAGTGGCCTGAGGCGAGGAGTACGTGAAGCCGAAGCGCTGAAGGACCTGCTGCACCATGTGTGACTGAGTCAGGGTAATGGTGCGGCGTGCTCTGTCCCGGGTGATCTGCAAGCCAAGGTAGCTGCGCAGTTCACCTAGGTCTGTGCACGTGTGTCTCTTCTGCAGCTCGGACTTCACGTAGGCGAGTCCAGCAGTGTCAGCTGTGGCAAAGACCAAGTCGTCGACGTACACGAGGATGTAGAACGGCGGCAAAGAAGTGTCGGTGCGCAGAAACAGCGACGGGTCGGCAGTAGAAGGAGCAAACCCAAGAGCCGCAAGTGTAGTCCTCAGTGTGTCGTGCCACTCACGTGGCGCCTGGCGGAGACCGTAGACTGGACGCCGGAGACTCCACTGGGTACCAGAAGGGAAAGACCCAGTGAAGCCAGGTGGGCGACGCAGCCAGATCTCCTCGTGCAGGCTGCCCTGCAAGAAAGCTGTGCTGAAGTCAAGAGAGTGCAGCTCGTAGTCACGGTGAGCAGCAACGTGCAGCAGTACCCGAAGAGTGGTCATCTTCGGGGTGGGGGAGAAGGTCTGAAAGTAGTCAACTCCCTGCCGCTGACTGAAGCCACGAGCCACGTAACGCGCCTTGAAGACAGGCGGAGAACCCGGCGGCCGCTTCACCCTGAAGATCCACATGCCACTGACGATGTTCGCCCCAGGAGGGGGGACAGCGTCAACGTAGGTGCCTGTGGACTTCCAGGAAGCCATCTCTGCATCCATAGCTGCCTGCCACTGAGAGGAGTAGGGACCCTCTATCGCCTCCGCGTAAGAGCGCGGAGTCGGGATGTCAAGTGCATCCGGGTCTCCCTCAGGGGTAAGCAGTACGGACACGAGATGAGGTGAGGCAGCTGCCAGACACTGGAACTCCTCCTGCCTGTCCTCAAGGACGTCCGTGCCAAGGGCACACTCACCCCCAACGGACGGAGGACAGACAGACTCAGACTCAGCGACAAGACTAGCAGCGTAGTCTAAGCGACAGCGAGCAGCAAAGTCGACGAGCTCAGTAACTAGAGCAGACGCAGCAGTAGACTCGAAAGAAGGGTCAGTGACAACAGTAGCAAGGAGACGCGTGACAGTAGGACTGGCAGCACGAAGAGAGTCCGACTCCGGGTCGGCAAGAGCAGGAAGAGAGGACTCAGGAGGAGAAGGCAAAGGGGCACGCAGAGGAGCAGTGGACGGACGCAGAGACATCCGGTGCGTGCCAGGGACAGGAGGAGGACGCTGACGCGAACCGCGACCACTAGTGCGAGCAGCACGGACAGGCGACGTAGGGCGAGACGCAGGCTCACGACGCTCAGCCAGACCTCCAGTAGGACCAGTGTGGGGAGAAGGAGCAGGCAAAGGGGAGGTAGGCTGCAACTGTAGCTGGGACGAGACAGGCTGTGGACACTCTAAGGGAGGAGGAGGACCAGTAGAAGGTGGTAGACCAAGAACCTGCTGCAGGAGTGGCACGAAGTACGGTCGAGGCCGCGCGGCGACGCTAGAAGCAGCAGGGACAGCACCAGAACCCTCAGCAGGAGCACCCGCTCCAGCAGCACCACCAGTAGCTCCAGAACCTCCAGCAGCACCAGGAGCACCCCCAGTAGGACTGCCAGCGGTAGTCTCAGCGCCAGCACCCTCAACAGCACCAGCTCCAGTGCACCCAGGACGAGCACCTCTGGGACCCGCGACCGCAGCACCCTCAGCAGTCGAAGGACCTCCAGCACCAGCAGCACGCCTCCAGCGCCGGGCAAACCACTCACGCAGCTCCTGTGGAGAAAGTGGCTCCCGGCGAGACGAAGCACTCGGAGAACCTCCAGGCGGAGCACCTCCAGGCTCAGCACCCCCAGGCGTAGCACCCCTAGGCTCAGCACCCCCAGACGTAGCACCCCTAGGCTCAGCACCCCCAGGCTCAGCACCCCTAGGCTCAGCACCCCCAGGCACAGCACCCCCAGGCTCAGCACCCCTAGGCTCAGCACCCCCAGGCTCAGCACCCCTAGGCTCAGCACCCCCAGACGTAGCACCCCCAGGCCCAGCACCCCTAGGCTCCGCACCCCCAGGTACAGCACCCCCAGCCTCAGCACCCTCAGCAGCACCAGAGTCACCAGTGACCTCGACAGGCTCGACTGCGTCTACCTGGGACACACCTGAAGGGGCAGGACCCTGAGGGGGGAGGGGGTCTACCTGGGGGGGACCTGGTACCAGGAAGAGTGGGGGTGGGGGGAGGGACGGAGTGCGGTAGGGGAAGAGGCGGTAGTAGGGGACCGACTCGTCAAACGTGACGTCCTGGGAGGACAGAACACGGCGAGAGGTGGGGTGGTAAAACTGCCACCCAGGCGCGTCAGGGGGGAACCCCAGGAAGACGCAAGGAGCAGCACGAGGGGATAGTTTGTCCGCAGACAGGTCGCGGACAAACGCCCGAGATCCCCAGACCCGGAACGCCGAAGCATCGCCAACCTTCCCCGTCCACAGCAAGGCTGGGGAGGTCTCCGGCCTGGAGACCCTGGGGTGGAGGTTGATCTGATGCGCCGCGTACCTCACCGCAAACGGCCACAGAAAATGGGGGGCAGCCGCATGCATCATAGACGTACGAGCGACGTCCATGACCATGCCAATGCGGCGCTCAGCAATCCCATTTTGCTGCGGTGAGTCCGGAAGCGTGAAGGTCTGACGGATGCCCCGTGCACGACAGTAGGCACGCAGAAGGCCAGAGGAGAACTCTCCGCCTCTGTCCGAGTGCAGACGCAGAACAGGAAAGTCCGAGCCGAAGCTCTGCCTGAGCTGGAGACGAGCTGCGCGGATCCAGTCGATCAGCACCTCAGTGACATCACCCTTGCTGCGCAAGGGGAAGACTGTGGTGTAACGCGAGTAGTCGTCAACAACGAGCAGGAAGTAGCGCTCGTGACCCTGTCCACGGACGCGGGCTGGGCCCCACACGTCCATGTGAAGTGTCTGCAACGGGGCCTCTGTCGGAGGAAACTGGGAGGAGTGAGGGGCAGCACGCAGGCGCCCCTCGACACAGGGGACACAGGCAGGGCCAGGGCCCTGAGGAAGGGGAGGGAGGGACCGGGGGAGACCGGACACAAGAAGACGGGAGGCCATACCTCTGAGCCGAAGCAGAGAGGGGTGGCCAAGGCGGTGGTGCCAGAGGAGAGTCTCGTGAGACAGGAGACGACACGAACAGGGGGCAGACTCAGGACCAGACCTGGACGCCGCAGCAAACACCTGACCCGACGTAACTACCCTACCAGACTCAGCAACTGGAGGAGACGCAGTGGTCAGAGTGTACAGGCTCGACCCCGGCTGACGGGTGAACGTAGCCAGGTGTCGGCCTGTGCCAGCCTCTGTACAGTGGGTCACTCTCTGACGTGCAGGAGTGAACTGGTGGACCCCCGCATCCTGTAGGTCAGCACCACTCACCAGGTTCGTAGAGAACGAGGGGAGGTAGAGACCAGACAGGGTGCCAGAGGGAGCCGCCGGACACGGGAGGACTGTGGAGAAGCGAGACAGGACAGGACCCCCAAAGGGGTCAGCCAGAGACACTGCAACCGGTCGACTCAGCGGTGTGAGTGTGGTGCGGTCCCGAAAGAAGGAGCGAGACGCCCCAGAGTCAAGGGTGAAGGTGAGGGAGGCCGAAGCCGACGCAGTACCTGAGAGCGCAGACTCACCAGTACCTGAGGACGCAGACACACGAGCACCTAGAGCAGCAGCGTCGCAAGCACCTAGGGCAGCAGCCTCACCAGGACCTAGAGCAGCAGTCTCAATGCCCGGATCGGGCGGGAAACACCGGTAACAGTCACCCTCATCACTAATAGACACAGCATACATGGCAGAGAGAATAGCATCAAAGTCAAGATCATAGATGGCAACACCCGCCCTAGACAGCTCGCCCCAGCGAGGGATCTCGGAGGCCTCCGGGAACTGGTGACGCCACGCGTCCGTCAGGCGGCCAAAGCAGCGCTGGGTGGGGTGGGCACCCCCACACTGCTCACCCGCACGGTCGCCAGTGCGCAAAACGTAGGAGCACGGACCAAAACCCCCACCCCGCTGACGCGCAGTGTACCACTCACGAAGCTGCTGAGGGGACAGGGTGTCACGACCACGCTGCTGCTGCTGGCGCGAGCCACCACCGGAGCCACTCCTCTGCGAAGACCCGCGACCAGCACCACCGCCACCCCCGCCGCCTCCGACGCCTCCGCCGCCTCCGACGCCTCCGCCGCCTCCGCTACTGCCGCCGCCTCCGCCTCCGCCGCCGCCTCCACCTCCGCCACCTCCGCCACCTCCGCTCCCACCGCCACCGCCGCCGCCACCTCCACCTCCACTGCCGCCACCGACCCCTCCACCCCCACCTCCACTCCCACCGCCACCCCCACTCCCCCAACTGCCGCCACCTCCACCTCCACCGCCCCCGCTCGCTCCTCCAGCGCCCTTGCCCCCCTTGCCCTTGCCAGAGCGGCGTCTCCCGCTAGGGGCAGACGCCGCACCGACCGACTCAAGAACAAGGAGGTCGGCCGTAGCAGCAGAGGCAACAGAGGGCAGAAGGGGGGAGGGGGAACACCCCTCAAAGATGGGGGTGCGCGGGTCACCACGAGAGGCCCCTACAGCGACGATGCTCTTCTCGGCCGCTAGGAGGGACTTCTCGAGGAGGTCAACAGTGAGAGTGGTGGGACAGACAGAGAGAAAGTGGTCCCTGACTACGCGAAGGGAGTCAGGAAGGCGAGTGACTATGTAGTAAAGAGTGATGTACATGGGGGGGGGGTTCCTGGCGCAGAAGTCAGGAGGGAGTGCAGCGCGGTAGCGAGTGTCACTAGTGCGGAGGTGCGTAATGAGGTCAGTGACTGTGGGAAAGGCAGTAAGATCAGGAAAGAGGTACGGTAGCATGAGACGGCTCAGTGCAGCAGTGGCAGGGGAGGAGTAGCGCGCAACTACAGCGTCGTACAAGGTCTGAGCACTCTTGTACTGACTAAAGTGCGCACGCTCGGAGGTAGGGAGGTGGCGACGCACAGCAAGACGTGCAGCAGCGTCGCGCGTGGCCCACTGGGAGCGAACAGTGGCGTCAGCATCAGCAGCAGGGGCAGTGGAGGTGCCAGAGGTGAGGTCAAAGAGAGAGAGGCCGTCTGCCCTATCGCACTGTAAGAACAGCTGCAGGTCATCTACCCAGACCTCAAAGTCAATGGCCCTACCCTCAGCGTCAAAGGCGAGAACACTAGGGGTAGCCATGACCCTAGACGACTAGCAACGCAAACAGTGGGGTGAGGACAGTGCAGTGAAAAGGCGCTGTGCTCACCAGACTGGGCAGGTCGGGCGGCCCTGAAGGAGGGCGGCGCGGCGGCTCGGCGGCTCAGCTGCTGGGCGGCCCGGCGGCTCAGCGGCTCAGCTGCTGGGCGGCTCGGCTGCTGGGCGGCTCGGCTGCTGGGTGGCGCGGCCGCTGGGCGGCTCGGCTGCTGGGCGGCTCGGCTGCTCGGCGGCTCGGCGGCTCGGCTGCTGGGCGGCTCGGCTGCTGGGCGGCTCGGCGGCTCGGCTGCTGGGCGGCTCGGCTGTGCTGCTGCAGGGCACGGGGCCGCAGGTAAGGGCGGCGGGGCCGCTGGTAAGGGCGGCGTGGCCGCGGGTAGGGTGGCGGGGCCGCAGATAGGGTGGCGGGGCCGCAGCAGAGGGCGGCGGGGCCGCAGGTAAGGTGACGGGGCCGCAGGTAAGGTGGCGGGGCCGCAGGTAAGGTGGCGGGGCCGCAGCAGAGGGCGGCGGGGCCGCAGGTAAGGGCGGGGCTGCAGGTAAGGTGGCGGGGCCGCGAGGAAGGGCGGCGGGGCCGCTAGGTAGGGCGGCGGGGCCGCGCGATGGGGCGGCGGGGCCGCGCGATGGGGCGGCGGGGCCGCGCGATGGGGCGGCGGGGCCGCGCGATGGGGTGGCGGGGCCGCGAGGAAGGGCGGCGGGGCCGCGCGATGGGGCGGCGGGGCCGCGCGATGGGGCGGCGGGGCCGCGCGATGGGGCGGCGGGGCCGCGATGGGGCGGCGGGGCCGCTAGGTAGGGCGGCGGGGCCGCGCAATGGGGCGGCGAGGCCGCGAGGTAGGGCGGCGGGGCCGCTAGGTAGGGCGGCGGAGCCGCTAGGAGAGAGGCGGCGGGGCCGCGAAGACGGGCGGCGGGGCCGCGGAGACGGGTGGCGGGGCCGCAGTGCAGGGCCGCTAGGGCGGCTCGACGAAGTGAGGGCCCGAAGCGCGACTCGGGCTGAGCGCGCTTCGGGCAGAAAAAAAAAATCGATGTGGTGGGCCCTAAGCACAGTTCCCAAGGGGGAACCTGCTCGATACCATGAGAAGATTTGAACAAGAATGAATGAACTATGAAATGAAGTGAGTACAAATATGAAACCCTAATTGGTTGTACCCCCTATGGGATACCCCACTATAGCCTACACAACAGCATAAGCTATAATGTTCTGACAGGATTGGGCTCAATTCTTGCATGGACCTTATAGAAGGTGCATAAAGGGAGTGGTATGAAGGACAGGGCTAGCGCACAAGCGGTGATGCGTTATCGACAGCCATGTTCAGACAGGGCGACGCTGCATCGTCCAGGCCCATGTTTTGCGCGACATGGTGAAACCGTTGTGGTATGGTGTTGGATTGGGCTCAATTCTTGCATGGACCTTATAGAAGGTGCATAAAGAGAGTGGTATGAAGGACAGGGCTCGCGCACAAGCGGTGATGCGTTATCGACAGCCATGTTCAGACAGGGCGACGCTGCATCGTCCAGGCCCATGTTTTGCGCGACATGGTGAAACCGTTGTGGTATGGTGTTGGATTGGGCTCAATTCTTGCATGGACCTTATAGAAGGTGCATAAAGGGAGTGGTATGAAGGACAGGGCTAGCGCACAAGCGGTGATGCGTTATCGACAGCCATGTTCAGACAGGGCGACGCTGCATCGTCCAGGCCCATGTTTTGCGCGACATGGTGAAACCGTTGTGGTATGGTGTTGGATTGGGCTCAATTCTTGCATGGACCTTATAGAAGGTGCATAAAGAGAGTGGTATGAAGGACAGGGCTCGCGCACAAGCGGTGATGCGTTATCGACAGCCATGTTCAGACAGGGCGACGCTGCATCGTCCAGGCCCATGTTTTGCGCGACATGGTGAAACCGTTGTGGTATGGTGTTGGATTGGGCTCAATTCTTGCATGGACCTTATAAAAGGTGCATAAAGAGAGTGGTATGGAGGACAGGGCTCACGCACAAGCGGTGAGGCGTTATCGACAGCCATGTTCAGACAGGGCGACGCTGCATCGTCCAGGCCCATGTTTTGCGCGACATGGTGAAACCGTTGTGATATGGTGTTGGATTGGGCTCAATTCTTGCATGGACCTTATAAAAGGTGCATAAAGGGAGTGGTATGGAGGACAGGGCTCACGCACAAGCGGTGATGCGTTATCGACAGCCATGTTCAGACAGGGCGACGCTGCATCGTCCAGGCCCATGTTTTGCGCGACATGGTGAAACCGTTGTGGTATGGTGTTGGATTGGGCTCAATTCTTGCATGGACCTTATAAAAGGTGCATAAAGGGAGTGGTATGAAGGACAGGGCTAGCGCACAAGCGGTGATGCGTTATCGACAGCCATGTTCAGACAGGGCGACGCTGCATCGTCCAGGCCCATGTTTTGCGCGACATGGTGAAACCGTTGTGGTATGGTGTTGGATTGGGCTCAATTCTTGCATGGACCTTATAAAAGGTGCATAAAGGGAGTGGTATGAAGGACAGGGCTAGCGCACAAGCGGTGATGCGTTATCGACAGCCATGTTCAGACAGGGCGACGCTGCATCGTCCAGGCCCATGTTTTGCGCGACATGGTGAAACCGTTGTGGTATGGTGTTGGATTGGGCTCAATTCTTGCATGGACCTTATAAAAGGTGCATAAAGGGAGTGGTATGAAGGACAGGGCTAGCGCACAAGCGGTGATGCGTTATCGACAGCCATGTTCAGACAGGGCGACGCTGCATCGTCCAGGCCCATGTTTTGCGCGACATGGTGAAACCGTTGTGGTATGGTGTTGGATTGGGCTCAATTCTTGCATGGACCTTATAAAAGATGCATAAAGGGAGTGGTATGAAGGACAGGGCTAGCGCACAAGCAGTGATGCGTTATCGATAGCCATGTTCAGACAGGGCGACGCTGCATCGTCCAGGCCCATGTTTTGCGCGACATGGTGAAACCGTTGTGGTATGGTGTTGGATTGGCCTCAATTCTTGCATGGACCTTATAAAAGATGCATAAAGGGAGTGGTATGAAGGACAGGGCTAGCGCACAAGCGGTGATGCGTTATCGACAGCCATGTTCAGACAGGGCGACGCTGCATCGTCCAGGCCCATGTTTTGCGCGACATGGTGAAACCGTTGTGGTATGGTGTTGGATTGGGCTCAATTCTTGCATGGATCTTATAAAAGATGCATAAAGGGAGTGGTATGAAGGACAGGGCTAGCGCACAAGCGGTGATGCGTTATCGACAGCCATGTTCAGACAGGGCGACGCTGCATCGTCCAGGCCCATGTTTTGCGCGACATGGTGAAACCGTTGTGGTATGGTGTTGGATTGGGCTCAATTCTTGCATGGACCTTATAAAAGATGCATAAAGGGAGTGGTATGAAGGACAGGGCTAACGCACAAGCGGTGATGCGTTATCGACAGCCATGTTCAGACAGGGCGACGCTGCATCGTCCAGGCCCATGTTTTGCGCGACATGGTGAAACCGTTGTGGTATGGTGTTGGATTGGGCTCAATTCTTGCATGGACCTTATAAAAGATGCATAAAGGGAGTGGTATATAGGACAGGGCTAGCGCACAAGCGGTGAGGCGTTATCGACAGCCATGTTCAGACAGGGCGACGCTGCATCGTCCAGGCCCATGTTTTGCGCGACATGGTGAAACCGTTGTGGTATGGTGTTGGATTGGGCTCAATTCTTGCATGGACCTTATAGAAGGTGCATTAAGAGAGTGGTATGAAGGACAGGGCTAGCGCACAAGCGGTGACGAGTTATCGACAGCCATGTTCAGACAGGGCGACGCTGCATCGTCCAGGCCCATGTTTTGCGCGACATGGTGAAACCGTTGTGGTATGGTGTTGGATTGGGCTCAATTCTTGCATGGACCTTATAAAAGGTGCATAAAGAGAGTGGTATGAAGGACAGGGCTAACGCACAAGCGGTGACGAGTAATCGACAGCCATGTTCAGACAGGGCGACGCTGCATCGTCCAGGCCCATGTTTTGCGCGACATGGTGAAACCGTTGTGGTATGGTGTTGGATTGGGCTCAATTCTTGCATGGACCTTATAAAAGGTGCATAAAGGGAGTGGTATAAAGGACAGGGCTAGCGCACAAGCGGTGACGAGTTATCGACAGCCATATTCAGACAGGGCGACGCTGCATCGTCCAGGCCCATGTTTTGCGCGACATGTGAAACCGTTGTGGTATGGTGTTGGATTGGGCTCAATTCTTGCATGGACCTTATAGAAGGTGCATAAAGGGAGTGGTATGAAGGACAGGGCTAGCGCACAAGCGGTGACGAGTTATCGACAGCCATGTTCAGACAGGGCGACGCTGCATCGTCCAGGCCCATGTTTTGCGCGACATGTGAAACCGTTGTGGTATGGTGTTGGATTGGGCTCAATTCTTGCATGGACCTTATAGAAGGTGCATAAAGGGAGTGGTATGAAGGACAGGGCTAGCGCACAAGCGGTGATGCGTTATCGACAGCCATGTTCAGACAGGGCGACGCTGCATCGTCCAGGCCCATGTTTTGCGCGACATGTGAAACCGTTGTGGTATGGTGTTGGATTGGGCTCAATTCTTGCATGGACCTTATAGAAGGTGCATAAAGGGAGTGGTATGAAGGACAGGGCTAGCGCACAAGCGGTGATGCGTTATCGACAGCCATGTTCAGACAGGGCGACGCTGCATCGTCCAGGCCCATGTTTTGCGCGACATGGTGAAACCGTTGTGGTATGGTGTTGGATTGGGCTCAATTCTTGCATGGACCTTATAAAAGGTGCATAAAGGGAGTGGTATGAAGGACAGGGCTAACGCACAAGCGGTGATGCGTTATCGACAGCCATGTTCAGACAGGGCGACGCTGCATCGTCCAGGCCCATGTTTTGCGCGACATGGTGAAACCGTTGTGGTATGGTGTTGGATTGGGCTCAATTCTTGCATGGCCTTATAAAAGGTGCATAAAGGGAGTGGTATAAAGGACAGGGCTAACGCACAAGCGGTGATGCATTATCGACAGCCATGTTCAGACAGGGCGACGCTGCATCGTCCAGGCCCATGTTTTGTGCGACATCGTGAAACCGTTGTGGTATGGTGTTGGATTGGGCTCAATTCTTGCATGGACCTTATAAAAGATGCATAAAGGGAGTGGTATGAAGGACAGGGCTAGCGCACAAGCAGTGATGCGTTATCGACAGCCATGTTCAAACAGGGCGACGCTGCATCGTCCAGGCCCATGTTTTGCGCGACATGGTGAAACCGTTGTGGTATGGTGTTGTGTGAATAAAGAAAACAGGAATGAAATGACTAAGTGAAAGTTGGGTACAAAAAGCAAACCCTAGAAAACTGTACCCCATATGTGCTACCCCACTATAGCCTACAGTAGCTATGTCATATAAATCTGACACACCCCCATAGGCAAAGTGGGGGAGAACAAGGGGTCACAGGACCAGTCAAGCAAAGCAAAACAAGCTCAGGGTGGATCACAAAGTCACCACACATTCCGAGCACAAGTTCAAGGCCACAAGGCTAGTTCACATGCAGGATTGCATATATATATACATAAGACTAGACAAGCAAGAGCAGGTGTATATATATATGCAACAGTACAAACAAGGTCAAGGGGTGAGCAGGTGAGGCAAGGTAGGCACAAGACCAAGCTGAGTACAGAAGCGCTGATGATCACAAGGCGCAAGTGCCTTGGTGAAGATATCAGCAGTGTTGGCCTCAGAGGCCACGTACGCAAGCCGCAGCTGACCACGCTGCTGTAGCTCACGAGCAAGGAAGTAGCGGAGAGCAATGTGCTTCGTTCTGTGCTCCAGTCTCTGCTCTCGACACAAGGCCAGCATGGCCTTGTTGTCTACGTACAGCACTGGAGGAGAACGAGGCGGCTCTCCGAGGTCAGTCAGCAGGTAGGTGAGCCAGCGAAGCTCCTGTGCAGCCATGGCCCCGGCGTAGATCTCAGCCTCACAACTGGAGCCGAGAACAGAAGACGAGCGGGTAGCCCGCCACGAAACAGAGCCGGAACCAAGGCTGAAGGTGTAACCCTGTGACGACCGCTGCGTAGCCTGGTCGTCAGCCCAAGAAGCGTCTGCGTGCCCAGTGAGGACCACTGGACTCTGCCCTCCAAGCACAAGCCCCATGCCCGACGTACTGCACAAGTAGCGCAACACCCTCTGGGCACGTGTGTCTCTTCTGCAGCTCGGACTTCACGTGGGCGAGTCCAGCAGTGTCAGCTGTGGCAAAGACCAAGTCGTCGACGTACACGAGGATGTAGAACGGCGGCAAAGAAGTGTCGGTGCGCAGAAACAGCGACGGGTCGGCAGTAGAGGGAGCAAACCCAAGAGCCGCAAGTGTAGTCCTCAGTGTGTCGTGCCACTCACGCGGTGCCTGGCGGAGACCGTAGACTGGCCGCCGGAGGCTCCACTAGGTGCCAGGAGGAAAAGACGCAGTGAAGCCAGGTGGGCGACGCAGCCAGATCTCCTCGTGCAGGCTGCCCTGCAAGAAAGCAGTGCTGAAGTCAAGAGAGTGCAGCTCGTAGTCGCGGTGAGCAGCTATGTGCAGCAGTACCCGAAGAGTGGTCATCTTCGGGGTGGGAGAGAAGGTCTGAAAGTAGTCAACTCCCTGCCGCTGACTGAAGCCACGAGCCACGTAACGCGCCTTGAAGACAGGCGGAGAACCCGGAGGCCGCTTCACCCTGAAAATCCACATGCCACTGACGATGTTCGCCCCAGGCGGGGGAACCTCGTCAACGTAGGTGCCTGTGGACTTCCAGGAAGCCATCTCTGCGTCCATAGCTGCCTGCCACTGAGAGGAGTAGGGACCCTCTATCGCCTCCGCGTAAGAGCGCGGAGTCGGGATGTCAAGTGCATCCGGGTCTCCCTCAGGGGTAAGCAGTACGGACACGAGATGAGGTGAAGCAGCAGCCAAACACTGGAACTCCTCTTGCCTGTCCTCAGGGACGTCCGTGCCAAGGGCACACTCACCCCCGACGGACGGAGGACAGACAGACTCAGACTCAGCAACAAGACTAGCAGCGTAGTCTAGACGACAGCGAGCAGCTAAGTCGACGAGCTCAGTAACTAGGGCAGACGCAGGGGAGGACTCAAAGGAAGGGTCAGTGACAACAGTAGCAAGGAGACGCGTGACAGTAGGACTGGCAGCACGAAGAGAGTCCGACTCCGGGTCAGGAAGAGCAGGAAGAGAGGACTCAGGAGGAGAAGGCAAAGGGGCACGCAGATGAGCAGTGGACGGACGCAGAGACATCCGGTGCGTGCCAGGGACAGGAGGAGGACGCTGACGCGAACCACGACCACTAGTGCGAGCAGCACGGACAGGCGACGCAGGGCGAGATGCTGGCTCACGACGCTCAGCAAGACCTCCAGTAGGACCAGTGTAGGGAGAAGGAGCAGGCCGTGGGGAGGCCGGCTGTAACTGTAACTGTGACGGGACAGGCTGTGGACACTCTAAGGGAGGAGGAGGACCAGTAGAAGGCGGGAGACCAAGAACCTGCTGAAGGAGCGGAACGAAGTACGGCCGAGGCCGCGCGGCGACTCCAGACACAGCAGGGACAGCACCAGTACCCCCAGCGGCAGCACCAGCGCCAGCAGCACCTCCAGCTCCAGTACCTCCAGCAGCACCAGTAGCACCCCCAGCAGGACCGCCTCCAGGACCGACAGCAGTAGCCTCAGCGCCAACACCCTCAGCAGCTCCAGCTCCAGTCGTACCCGCAGGCCCAGCAGCTCCAGTACTCCCAGTACGAGCACCTCCGGGACCCGCGGCACCAGCACCCGCAGCAGTCGAAGAACCTCCAGCTCCAGCAGCACGCCTCCAGCGCCGGGCAAACCACTCGCGCAGCTCCTGTGGAGAGAGTGGCTCCCGCCGAGACGAAGCACCCGGAGAACCTCCAGGCTCAGCACCTCCAGACGTCACACGAGCAGGCCCAGCTCCCTCAAGCTCCGCACCCCCAGGCTCAGCACCTCCAGGCGTAGCACCCCCAGGCTCAGCACCCCCAGGCTCAGGACCCCCAGTAGTAGCACCCTCAGGCTCAGCACCCCCAGGCGTAGCACCCACACGCTCAGCACCCCCAGAGTCAGCACCCCCAGGCTCAGCACCCTCAGCAGCACCAGAGTCACCAGTAACCTCGACAGGCTCGACTGCGTCTACCTGGGACACACCTGAAGGGGCAGGACCCTGAGGGGGGAGGGGGTCTACCGAGGGGGGACCTGGCACAAGGAAGAGCGGTGGCGGGGGGAGGGACGGAGTGCGGTAGGGGAAGAGGCGGTAGTAGGGGACCGACTCGTCAAACGTGACGTCCTGGGAGGACAGAACACGGCGAGAGGTGGGGTGGTAGAACTGCCACCCTGGCGTGTCAGGGGGGAAGCCAAGGAAGACGCAAGGAGCAGCACGAGGGGACAGCTTGTCCGCAGACAAGTCGCGGACAAACGCTCGAGATCCCCAGACACGGAACGCAGACGCATCGCCAACCTTCCCCGTCCACAGCAAGGCTGGGGAGGTCTCCGGCATGGAGACCCTGGGGTGAAGGTTGATCTGATGCGCCGCGTACCGAACAGCAAACGGCCACAGAAAATGGGGGGCAGCCGCATGCATCATGGACGTACGGGCGACGTCCATGACCATGCCAATGCGGCGCTCAGCAATCCCATTTTGCTGTGGAGAGTCCGGAAGCGTGAAGGTCTGGCGGATGCCTCGTGCACGACAGTAGGCTCGCAGAAGGCCAGAGGAGAACTCTCCACCTCTGTCAGAGTGCAGACGCAGAACAGGAAAGTCCGAGCCAAAGCTCTGCCTGAGCTGGAGACGAGCTGCGCGGATCCAGTCGATCAACACCTCAGTAACATCACCCTTGCTGCGCAAGGGGAAGACTGTGGTGTAACGCGAGTAGTCGTCAACCACCAGCAGGAAGTAGCGCTCGTGACCCTGTCCACGGACGCGGGCCGGGCCCCACACGTCCATGTGAAGCGTCTGCAGCGGGGCCTCTGTCGGAGGAAACTGAGAGGAGTGAGGGGCAGCCCGCTGCCGCCCCTCGACACAGGGGACGCAGGTAGGGCCAGGCCCCGGAGGAAGGGGAGGGAGGGACCGGGGAAGACCAGAGAAAAGGACACGGGAGGCCATGCCTCGGAGACGAAGCAGAGAGGGGTGACCAAGGCGGTGGTGCCAGAGGAGAGTCTCGTGAGACAGGAGGCGACACGAACAGGGGGCAGACTCAGGACCAGACCTGGACGCTGCAGCAAACACCTGACCTGACGCAGCTACCTGACCAGACGCAGTGACCGGAGGAGACGCAGTGGTCAGTGTGTACAGGCTCGACCCCGGCCGACGTGTAAACGTGGCCAGGTGTCGGCCTGTCCGAGCGTCCATGCAGTGGGTCACCCGCTGACTCGCAGGAGTGAACTGGTGAACCCCCGCATCCTGTAGGTCAGCACCACTCACCAAGTTCGTAGAGAACGAGGGGAGGTAAAGACCAGACTTAGTGCCAGAGGGGGCCGCCGGACACGGGAGGACAGTGGAGAAGTGAGCAAGGACAGGACCCCCAGAGGGGTCTGCCAGAGAGACTGCAACTGGCCGGCCAAGCGGCGTGAGTGTGGTGCGGTCTCGAAAGAAGGAGCGAGAAGCCCCCGAGTCAAGGGTGAAGGTGTGGGAGGCCGAAGCCGACGCAGAACCTGAGAGAGCAGACTCACCAGCACCTGAGGGAGCAGACGCACCTAGAGCAGCAGCCTCGCTAGCACCTAGAGCAGCAGCCTCACCAGTACCTAGAGCAGCCGTCTCAATGCCCGGGTCAGGCGGAAAACACCGGTAACAGTCACCCTCATCACTAATAGTCACAGCATACATGGCAGCAAGAATAGCATCAAAGTCAAGGTCAAAGACAGCTACACCCGCCCTAGACAGCTCACCCCGGCGGGGGATCTCAGTGGCCTCAGGGAACTGGTGACGCCAAGCGTCCGTCAGGCGGCCAAAGCAGCGCTGGGTGGAGTGCGCACCCCCGCACTGGTCACCCGCGCGGTCGCCGGTGCGGAGGACGTAGGTGCACGGACCAGTACCCCCACCCCTCTGACGTGCAGTATACCACTCACGGAGCTGCTGAGGGGAGGGGATGTCACGAGTGCGCTGCTGCTGCTGCTGCTGCTGCTGCTGCTGGCGCTGACCACCACCGGAGCCGACCCTCTGCGCAGCGCCACCCCGACCAGCTCCACCTCCTCCGCCGCCTCCTCCTCCACCGCCGCCACCTCCGCTCCCACCGCCACCGCCGCCTCCGCCTCCGCCTCCACTGCCGCCACCGACACCTCCACCCCCGCCACCACCCCCACCTCCACCCCCACCCCCTCCACCGCCTCCACCTCCGCCTCCACCGCCCCCGCTAGCTCCTCCAGTGCCCCTGCCCCCCTTGCCCTTGCCAGGGCGACGTCTCCCGCTAGGGGTAGACGCCGCACCGACCGACTCAAGCCCAACGAGGTCGGCCGCAGCAGCAGAGGCAACAGAGGGCAAAAGGGGGGAGGGGGAACACCCCTCAAAGATGGGGGTGCGAGGGTCACCACGAGAGGCTCCTACAGCGACTATGCTCTTCTCTGCTGCTAGGAGGGACTTCTCGAGGAGGTCAACGGTGAGAGTGGTGGGGCAAACTGAGAGGAAGTGGTCCCTGACTACGCGAAGGGAGTCAGGGAGCCGGGTGACTATGTAGTAGAGGGTGATGTACATGGGGGGGGGGTTCTTGGCGCAGAACTCAGCAGGAAGCGCAGCGCGGTAGCGAGTGTCACTAGTGCGGAGGTGCGTAATGAGGTCAGCGACTGTGGGAAAGGCAGCAAGGTCAGGGAAGAGGTACGGTAGCATGAGGCGGCTCAGTGCAGCAGTGGCAGGGGAGGAGTAGCGCGCAACTACAGCGTCGTACAAGGTCTGAGCACTCTTGTACTGGCTAAAGTGCGCACGCTCAGAGGTAGGCAGGTGGCGACGCACAGCAAGACGTGCAGCAGCATCGCGCGTGGCCCACTGTGAGCGAACAGTGGCGTCAGCATCAGCAGCGGGGGCAGGAGAGGCACCAGAAGTGAGGTCAAAGAGGGAGAGGCCGTCTGCCCTGTCGCACTGTAAGAAAAGCTGCAAGTCATCTATCCAGACATCAAAGTCAATGGCCCGACCCTCAGCGTCAAAAGCGAGGACACTAGGGGTAGCCATGACAGTAGTAGACTAGCAGCGCAAACAGTAGGGTGAGGGCAGTGCTGTGAAAGGGGCGCTGCTCTTACCGGACAGGGCGGCTCGGGTGACTCGGCTGCAGGGCGGCTCGGCGGCTCGGCTGCAGGGCGGCTCGGCGGCTCGGCGGCTCGGTTGCTGGGCGGCTCGGCGGCTCGGCTGCTGGGCGGCTCGGTGGCTCGGCTGCTGGGCGGCTCGGCTGCTGGGCGGTTCGGCGGCTGGGCGGCTCGGCTGCTGGGCGGCTCGGCGGCTCGGCGGCTCGGCCGTTCGGCTGCGACTGCTGCTGCAGAGACGGCAGCGGCTGCTGCCTCAGGGACGGCAGTGGCCGGCCGCTAGGGGCCGCGTCAGGTGCAGGAGAGGGCCGCGTTAGGGGCGGCGTAGGGGCCGCGGCAGGGGCGGCGAAGGGGCCGCGTCAGGGGCCGCGTCAGGGGCCACGGCAGGGGCCGCGGCAGGGGCCGCGTCAGGGGCCGCGTCAGGGGCAGCGTCAGGGGCGGCGTAGGGGCCGCGGTAGTGGCGGCGGAGGGGCCGCGTCAGGGGCCGCGTCAGGGGCCGCGTCAGGGGCCGCGTCAGGGGCGGCGTAGGGGCCGCGTCAGGGGCCGCGTCAGGGGCCTCGTCAGGGGCCGCGGCAGGGGCCGCGTCAGGGGCCGCGTCAGGGGCCGCGTCAGGGGCGGCGTAGGGGCCGCGTCAGCGGTGATGCGTTATCGACAGCCATGTTCAGACAGGGCGACGCTGCATCGTCCAGGCCCATGTTTTGCGCGACATGGTGAAACCGTTGTGGTATGGTGTTGGATTGGGCTCAATTCTTGCATGGACCTTATAGAAGGTGCATAAAGGGAGTGGTATGAAGGACAGGGCTAGCGCACAAGCAGTGATGCGTTATCGACAGCCATGTTCAGACAGGGCGACGCTGCATCGTCCAGGCCCATGTTTTGCGCGACATGGTGAAACCGTTGTGGTATGGTGTTGGATTGGGCTCAATTCTTGCATGGACCTTATAGAAGGTGCATAAAGGGAGTGGTATGAAGGACAGGGCTAGTGCACAAGCGGTGATGCATTATCGACAGCCATGTTCAGACAGGGCGACGCTGCATCGTCCAGGCCCATGTTTTGCGCGACATGTGAAACCGTTGTGGTATGGTGTTGGATTGGGCTCAATTCTTGCATGGACCTTATAAAAGGTGCATAACGGGAGTGGTATGAAGGACAGGGCTAACGCACAAGGGGTGATGCGTTATCGACAGCCATGTTCAGACAGGGCGACGCTGCATCGTCCAGGCCCATGTTTTGCGCGACATGGTGAAACCGTTGTGGTATGGTGTTGGATTGGGCTCAATTCATGCATGGACCTTATAAAACGTGCATTAAGGGAGTGGTATGAAGGACAGGGCTAGCGCACAAGCGGTGATGCGTTATCGACAGCCATGTTCAGACAGGGCGACGCTGCATCGTCCAGGCCCATGTTTTGCGCGACATGGTGAAACCGTTGTGGTATGGTGTTGGATTGGGCTCAATTCTTGCATGGACCTTATAAAAGGTGCATAAAGGGAGTGGTATGAAGGACAGGGCTAACGCACAAGCGGTGATGCGTTATCGACAGCCATGTTCAGACAGGGCGACGCTGCATCGTCCAGGCCCATGTTTTGCACGACATGGTGAAACCGTTGTGGTATGGTGTTGGATTGGGCTCAATTCTTGCATGGACCTTATAAAAGGTGCATAAAGGGAGTGGTATGAAGGACAGGGCTAACGCACAAGCGGTGATGCGTTATCGACAGCCATGTTCAGACGGGGCGACGCTGCATCGTCCAGGCCCATGTTTTGCGCGACATCGTGAAACCGTTGTGGTATGGTGTTGGATTGGGCTAAATTCTTGCATGGATCTTATAAAAGGTGCATAAAGGGAGTGGTATAAAGGACAAGGCTAACGCACAAGCGGTGATGCAATATCGACAGCCATGTTCAGACAGGGCGACGCTGCATCGTCCAGGCCCATGTTTTGCGCGACATCGTGAAACCGTTGTGGTATGGTGTTGGATTGGGCTCAATTCTTGCATGGACCTTATAGAAGGTGCATAAAGGGAGTGGTATGAAGGACAGGGCTAACGCACAAGCGGTGATGCATTATCGACAGCCATGTTCAGACAGGGCGACGCTGCATCGTCCAGGCCCATGTTTTGCGCGACATGTGAAACCGCTGTGGTATGGTGTTGGATTGGGCTCAATTCTTGCATGGACCTTATAAAAGGTGCATAAAGGGAGTGGTATAAAGGACAGGGCTAACGCACAAGCGGTGATGCGTTATCGACAGCCATGTTCAGACAGGGCGACGCTGCATCGTCCAGGCCCATGTTTTGCGCGACATGGTGAAACCGTTGTGGTATGGTGTTGGATTGGGCTCAATTCTTGCATGGACCTTATAAAAGGTGCATGAAGGGAGTGGTATGAAGGACAGGGCTAACGCACAAGCGGTGATGCGTTATCGACAGCCATGTTCAGACAGGGCGACGCTGCATCGTCCAGGCCCATGTTTTGCGCGACATCGTGAAACCGTTGTGGTATGGTGTTGGATTGGGCTAAATTCTTGCATGGATCTTATAAAAGGTGCATAAAGGGAGTGGTATAAAGGACAAGGCTAACGCACAAGCGGTGATGCATTATCGACAGCCATGTTCAGACAGGGCGACGCTGCATCGTCCAGGCCCATGTTTTGCGCGACATCGTGAAACCGTTGTGGTATGGTGTTGGATTGGGCTCAATTCTTGCATGGACCTTATAGAAGGTGCATAAAGGGAGTGGTATGAAGGACAGGGCTAGCGCACAAGCGGTGATGCGTTATCGACAGCCATGTTCAGACAGGGCGACGCTGCATCGTCCAGGCCCATGTTTTGCGCGACATCGTGAAACCGTTGTGGTATGGTGTTGGATTGGGCTCAATTCTTGCATGGACCTTATAGAAGGTGCATAAAGGGAGTGGTATGAAGGACAGGGCTAGCGCACAAGCGGTGATGCGTTATCGACAGCCATGTTCAGACAGGGCGACGCTGCATCGTCCAGGCCCATGTTTTGCGCGACATCGTGAAACCGTTGTGGTATGGTGTTGGATTGGGCTCAATTCTTGCATGGACCTTATAGAAGGTGCATAAAGGGAGTGGTATGAAGGACAGGGCTAGCGCACAAGCGGTGATGCGTTATCGACAGCCATGTTCAGACAGGGCGACGCTGCATCGTCCAGGCCCATGTTTTGCGCGACATCGTGAAACCGTTGTGGTATGGTGTTGGATTGGGCTCAATTCTTGCATGGACCTTATAAAAGGTGCATAACGGGAGTGGTATGAAGGACAGGGCTAACGCACAAGCGGTGATGCGTTATCGACAGCCATGTTCAGACAGGGCGACGCTGCATCGTCCAGGCCCATGTTTTGCGCGACATGGTGAAACCGTTGTGGTATGGTGTTGGATTGGGCTCAATTCTTGCATGGACCTTATAAAAGGTGCATAAAGGGAGTGGTATGAAGGACAGGGCTAGCGCACAAGCGGTGATGCGTTATCGACAGCCATGTTCAGACAGGGCGACGCTGCATCGTCCAGGCCCATGTTTTGCGCGACATGGTGAAACCGTTGTGGTATGGTGTTGGATTGGGCTCAATTCTTGCATGGACCTTATAGAAGGTGCATAAAGGGAGTGGTATGAAGGACAGGGCTAGCGCACAAGCGGTGATGCGTTATCGACAGCCATGTTCAGACAGGGCGACGCTGCATCGTCCAGGCCCATGTTTTGCGCGACATGGTGAAACCGTTGTGGTATGGTGTTGGATTGGGCTCAATTCTTGCATGGACCTTATAGAAGGTGCATAAAGGGAGTGGTATGAAGGACAGGGCTAGCGCACAAGCGGTGATGCGTTATCGACAGCCATGTTCAGACAGGGCGACGCTGCATCGTCCAGGCCCATGTTTTGCGCGACATGTGAAACCGTTGTGGTATGGTGTTGGATTGGGCTCAATTCTTGCATGGACCTTTTAAAAGGTGCATAAAGGGAGTGGTATGAAGGACAGGGCTAACGCACAAGTGGTGATGCGTTATCGACAGCCATGTTCAGACAGGGCGACGCTGCATCGTCCAGGCCCATGTTTTGCGCGACATGGTGAAACCGTTGTGGTATGGTGTTGGATTGGGCTCAATTCTTGCATGGACCTTATAAAAGGTGCATAAAGGGAGTGGTATGAAGGACAGGGCTAGCGCACAAGCGGTGATGCGTTATCGACAGCCATGTTCAGACAGGGCGACGCTGCATCGTCCAGGCCCATGTTTTGCGCGACATGGTGAAACCGTTGTGGTATGGTGTTGGATTGGGCTCAATTCTTGCATGGACCTTATAAAAGGTGCATAAAGGGAGTGGTATGAAGGACAGGGCTAGCGCACAAGCGGTGATGCGTTATCGACAGCCATGTTCAGACAGGGCGACGCTGCATCGTCCAGGCCCATGTTTTGCGCGACATGTGAAACCGTTGTGGTATGGTGTTGGATTGGGCTCAATTCTTGCATGGACCTTATAAAAGGTGCATAACGGGAGTGGTATGAAGGACAGGGCTAACGCACAAGCGGTGATGCGTTATCGACAGCCATGTTCAGACAGGGCGACGCTGCATCGTCCAGGCCCATGTTTTGCGCGACATGGTGAAACCGTTGTGGTATGGTGTTGGATTGGGCTCAATTCTTGCATGGACCTTATAGAAGGTGCATAAAGGGAGTGGTATGAAGGACAGGGCTAGCGCACAAGCGGTGATGCGTTATCGACAGCCATGTTCAGACAGGGCGACGCTGCATCGTCCAGGCCCATGTTTTGCGCGACATGGTGAAACCGTTGTGGTATGGTGTTGGATTGGGCTCAATTCTTGCATGGACCTTATAAAAGGTGCATAAAGGGAGTGGTATGAAGGACAGGGCTAACGCACAAGCGGTGATGCGTTATCGACAGCCATGTTCAGACAGGGCGACGCTGCATCGTCCAGGCCCATGTTTTGCGCGACATGTGAAACCGTTGTGGTATGGTGTTGGATTGGGCTCAATTCTTGCATGGACCTTATAAAAGGTGCATAACGGGAGTGGTATGAAGGACAGGGCTAACGCACAAGCGGTGATGCATTATCGACAGCCATGTTCAGACAGGGCGACGCTGCATCGTCCAGGCCCATGTTTTGCGCGACATGGTGAAACCGTTGTGGTATGGTGTTGGATTGGGCTCAATTCTTGCATGGACCTTATAAAACGTGCATAACGGGAGTGGTATGAAGGACAGGGCTAGCGCACAAGCAGTGATGCGTTATCGACAGCCATGTTCAGACAGGGCGACGCTGCATCGTCCAGGCCCATGTTTTGCGCGACATGGTGAAACCGTTGTGGTATGGTGTTGGATTGGGCTCAATTCTTGCATGGACCTTATAAAAGGTGCATAAAGGGAGTGGTATGAAGGACAGGGCTAACGCACAAGCGGTGATGCGTTATCGACAGCCATGTTCAGACAGGGCGACGCTGCATCGTCCAGGCCCATGTTTTGCGCGACATGGTGAAACCGTTGTGGTATGGTGTTGGATTGGGCTCAATTCTTGCATGGATCTTATAAAAGGTGCATAAAGGGAGTGGTATAAAGGACAAGGCTAACGCACAAGCGGTGATGCATTATCGACAGCCATGTTCAGACAGGGCGACGCTGCATCGTCCAGGCCCATGTTTTGCGCGACATCGTGAAACCGTTGTGGTATGGTGTTGGATTGGGCTCAATTCTTGCATGGACCTTATAGAAGGTGCATAAAGGGAGTGGTATGAAGGACAGGGCTAACGCACAAGCGGTGATGCGTTATCGACAGCCATGTTCAGACAGGGCGACGCTGCATCGTCCAGGCCCATGTTTTGCGCGACATGGTGAAACCGTTGTGGTATGGTGTTGGATTGGGCTCAATTCTTGCATGGACCTTATAAAAGGTGCATAAAGGGAGTGGTATGAAGGACAGGGCTAACGCACAAGCGGTGATGCGTTGTCGACAGCCATGTTCAGACAGGGCGACGCTGCATCGTCCAGGCCCATGTTTTGCGCGACATGGTGAAACCGTTGTGGTATGGTGTTGGATTGGGCTCAATTCTTGCATGGACCTTATAAAAGGTGCATAAAGGGAGTGGTATGAAGGACAGGGCTAACGCACAAGCGGTGATGCGTTATCGACAGCCATGTTCAGACAGGGCGACGCTGCATCGTCCAGGCCCATGTTTTGCGCGACATCGTGAAACCGTTGTGGTATGGTGTTGGATTGGGCTCAATTCTTGCATGGACCTTATAAAAGGTGCATAAAGGGAGTGGTATAAAGGACAAGGCTAACGCACAAGCGGTGATGCGTTATCGACAGCCATGTTCAGACAGGGCGACGCTGCATCGTCCAGGCCCATGTTTTGCGCGACATCGTGAAACCGTTGTGGTATGGTGTTGGATTGGGCTCAATTCTTGCATGGACCTTATAGAAGGTGCATAAAGGGAGTGGTATGAAGGACAGGGCTAGCGCACAAGCGGTGATGCATTATCGACAGCCATGTTCAGACAGGGCGACGCTGCATCGTCCAGGCCCATGTTTTGCGCGACATGTGAAACCGTTGTGGTATGGTGTTGGATTGGGCTCAATTCTTGCATGGACCTTATAAAAGGTGCATAACGGGAGTGGTATGAAGGACAGGGCTAACGCACAAGCGGTGATGCGTTATCGACAGCCATGTTCAGACAGGGCGACGCTGCATCGTCCAGGCCCATGTTTTGCGCGACATGGTGAAACCGTTGTGGTATGGTGTTGGATTGGGCTCAATTCTTGCATGGACCTTATAAAAGGTGCATAACGGGAGTGGTATGAAGGACAAGGCTAACGCACAAGCGGTGATGCGTTATCGACAGCCATGTTCAGACAGGGCGACGCTGCATCGTCCAGGCCCATGTTTTGCGCGACATGGTGAAACCGTTGTGGTATGGTGTTGGATTGGGCTCAATTCTTGCATGGATCTTATAAAAGGTGCATAAAGGGAGTGGTATAAAGGACAAGGCTAACGCACAAGCGGTGATGCGTTATCGACAGCCATGTTCAGACAGGGCGACGCTGCATCGTCCAGGCCCATGTTTTGCGCGACATGGTGAAACCGTTGTGGTATGGTGTTGGATTGGGCTCAATTCTTGCATGGACCTTATAGAAGGTGCATAAAGGGAGTGGTATGAAGGACAGGGCTAGCGCACAAGCGGTGATGCGTTATCGACAGCCATGTTCAGACAGGGCGACGCTGCATCGTCCAGGCCCATGTTTTGCGCGACATGGTGAAACCGTTGTGGTATGGTGTTGGATTGGGCTCAATTCTTGCATGGACCTTATAGAAGGTGCATAAAGGGAGTGGTATGAAGGACAGGGCTAGCGCACAAGCGGTGATGCATTATCGACAGCCATGTTCAGACAGGGCGACGCTGCATCGTCCAGGCCCATGTTTTGCGCGACATGTGAAACCGTTGTGGTATGGTGTTGGATTGGGCTCAATTCTTGCATGGACCTTATAAAAGGTGCATAACGGGAGTGGTATGAAGGACAGGGCTAACGCACAAGCGGTGATGCGTTATCGACAGCCATGTTCAGACAGGGCGACGCTGCATCGTCCAGGCCCATGTTTTGCGCGACATGGTGAAACCGTTGTGGTATGGTGTTGGATTGGGCTCAATTCATGCATGGACCTTATAAAACGTGCATTAAGGGAGTGGTATGAAGGACAGGGCTAGCACACAAGCGGTGATGCGTTATCGACAGCCATGTTCAGACAGGGCGACGCTGCATCGTCCAGGCCCATGTTTTGCGCGACATGGTGAAACCGTTGTGGTATGGTGTTGGATTGGGCTCAATTCTTGCATGGACCTTATAAAAGGTGCATAAAGGGAGTGGTATGAAGGACAGGGCTAGCGCACAAGCGGTGATGCGTTATCGACAGCCATGTTCAGACAGGGCGACGCTGCATCGTCCAGGCCCATGTTTTGCGCGACATGGTGAAACCGTTGTGGTATGGTGTTGGATTGGGCTAAATTCTTGCATGGATCTTATAAAAGGTGCATAAAGGGAGTGGTATAAAGGACAAGGCTAACGCACAAGCGGTGATGCATTATCGACAGCCATGTTCAGACAGGGCGACGCTGCATCGTCCAGGCCCATGTTTTGCGCGACATGTGAAACCGTTGTGGTATGGTGTTGGATTGGGCTCAATTCATGCATGGACCTTATAAAACGTGCATAAAGGGAGTGGTATGAAGGACAGGGCTGGCGCACAAGCGGTGATGCGTTATCGACAGCCATGTTCAGACAGGGCGACGCTGCATCGTCCAGGCCCATGTTTTGCGCGACATGTGAAACCGCTGTGGTATGGTGTTGGATTGGGCTCAATTCTTGCATGGACCTTATAAAAGGTGCATAAAGGGAGTGGTATAAAGGACAGGGCTAACGCACAAGCGGTGATGCGTTATCGACAGCCATGTTCAGACAGGGCGACGCTGCATCGTCCAGGCCCATGTTTTGCGCGACATGGTGAAACCGCTGTGGTATGGTGTTGGATTGGGCTCAATTCTTGCATGGACCTTATAAAAGGTGCATAAAGGGAGTGGTATGAAGGACAGGGCTAGCGCACAAGCGGTGATGCGTTATCGACAGCCATGTTCAGACAGGGCGACGCTGCATCGTCCAGGCCCATGTTTTGCGCGACATGGTGAAACCGTTGTGGTATGGTGTTGGATTGGGCTCAATTCTTGCATGGACCTTATAAAACGTGCATAAAGGGAGTGGTATGAAGGACAGGGCTAGCGCACAAGCGGTGATGCGTTATCGACAGCCATGTTCAGACAGGGCGACGCTGCATCGTCCAGGCCCATGTTTTGCGCGACATGGTGAAACCGTTGTGGTATGGTGTTGGATTGGGCTCAATTCTTGCATGGACCTTATAAAACGTGCATAAAGGGAGTGGTATGAAGGACAGGGCTAGCGCACAAGCGGTGATGCGTTATCGACAGCCATGTTCAGACAGGGCGACGCTGCATCGTCCAGGCCCATGTTTTGCGCGACATGGTGAAACCGTTGTGGTATGGTGTTGGATTGGGCTCAATTCTTGCATGGACCTTATAGAACGTGCATAAAGGGAGTGGTATGAAGGACAGGGCTAGCGAACAAGCGGTGATGCGTTATCGACAGCCATGTTCAGACAGGGCGACGCTGCATCGTCCAGGCCCATGTTTTGCGCGATATGGTGAAACCGTTGTGGTATGGTGTTGGATTGGGCTCAATTCTTGCATGGACCTTATAAAACGTGCATTAAGGGAGTGGTATGAAGGACAGGGCTAGCGCACAAGCGGTGATGCGTTATCGACAGCCATGTTCAGACAGGGCGACGCTGCATCGTCCAGGCCCATGTTTTGCGCGACATGGTGAAACCGTTGTGGTATGGTGTTGGATTGGGCTCAATTCTTGCATGGACCTTATAAAAGGTGCATAAAGGGAGTGGTATGAAGGACAGGGCTAACGCACAAGCGGTGATGCGTTATCGACAGCCATGTTCAGACAGGGCGACGCTGCATCGTCCAGGCCCATGTTTTGCGCGACATGGTGAAACCGTTGTGGTATGGTGTTGGATTGGGCTAAATTCTTGCATGGATCTTATAAAAGGTGCATAAAGGGAGTGGTATAAAGGACAGGGCTAACGCACAAGCGGTGATGCGTTATCGACAGCCATGTTCAGACAGGGCGACGCTGCATCGTCCAGGCCCATGTTTTGCGCGACATGTGAAACCGCTGTGGTATGGTGTTGGATTGGGCTCAATTCATGCATGGACCTTATAAAACGTGCATAAAGGGAGTGGTATGAACGACAGGGCTGGCGCACAAGCGGTGATGCGTTATCGACAGCCATGTTCAGACAGGGCGACGCTGCATCGTCCAGGCCCATGTTTTGCGCGACATGTGAAACCGCTGTGGTATGGTGTTGGATTGGGCTCAATTCTTGCATGGACCTTATAAAAGGTGCATAAAGGGAGTGGTATAAAGGACAGGGCTAACGCACAAGCGGTGATGCGTTATCGACAGCCATGTTCAGACAGGGCGACGCTGCATCGTCCAGGCCCATGTTTTGCGCGACATGGTGAAACCGTTGTGGTATGGTGTTGGATTGGGCTCAATTCTTGCATGGACCTTATAAAAGGTGCATAAAGGGATTGGTATGAAGGACAGGGCTAACGCACAAGCGGTGATGCGTTATCGACAGCCATGTTCAGACAGGGCGACGCTGCATCGTCCAGGCCCATGTTTTGCGCGACATGGTGAAACCGTTGTGGTATGGTGTTCGATTGGGCTCAATTCTTGCATGGACCTTATAGAAGGTGCATAAAGGGATTGGTATGAAGGACAGGGCTAACGCACAAGCGGTGATGCGTTATCGACAGCCATGTTCAGACAGGGCGACGCTGCATCGTCCAGGCCCATGTTTTGCGCGACATGTGAAACCGTTGTGGTATGGTGTTGGATTGGGCTCAATTCTTGCATGGACCTTATAAAAGGTGCATAAAGGGAGTGGTATGAAGGACAGGGCTAACGCACAAGCGGTGATGCGTTATCGACAGCCATGTTCAGACAGGGCGACGCTGCATCGTCCAGGCCCATGTTTTGCGCGACATGGTGAAACCGTTGTGGTATGGTGTTGGATTGGGCTCAATTCTTGCATGGACCTTATAGAAGGTGCATAAAGGGAGTGGTATGAAGGACAGGGCTAGCGCACAAGCGGTGAAGCATTATCGACAGCCATGTTCAGACAGGGCGACGCTGCATCGTCCAGGCCCATGTTTTGCGCGACATGGTGAAACCGTTGTGGTATGGTGTTGGATTGGGCTCAATTCTTGCATGGACCTTATAGAAGGTGCATAAAGGGAGTGGTATGAAGGACAGGGCTAGCGCACAAGCGGTGACGCATTATCGACAGCCATGTTCAGACAGGGCGACGCTGCATCGTCCAGGCCCATGTTTTGCGCGACATCGTGAAACCGTTGTGGTATGGTGCTGGATTGGGCTCAATTCTTGCATGGACCTTATAGAAGGTGCATAAAGGGAGTGGTATGAAGGACAGGGCTAGCGCACAAGCGGTGACGCATTATCGACAGCCATGTTCAGACAGGGCGACGCTGCATCGTCCAGGCCCATGTTTTGCGCGACATGGGGAAACCGTTGTGGTATGGTGCTGGATTGGGCTCAATTCTTGCATGGACCTTATAGAAGGTGCATAAAGGGAGTGGTATGAAGGACAGGGCTAGCGCACAAGCGGTGATGCGTTATCGACAGCCATGTTCAGACAGGGCGACGCTGCATCGTCCAGGCCCATGTTTTGCGCGACATGGTGAAACCGTTGTGGTATGGTGCTGGATTGGGCTCAATTCTTGCATGGACCTTATAGAAGGTGCATAAAGGGAGTGGTATGAAGGACAGGGCTAACGCACAAGCGGTGATGCATTATCAACAGCCATGTTCAGACAGGGCGACGCTGCATCGTCCAGGCCCATGTTTTGCGCGACATGGGAAAACGTTGTGGTATGGTGTTGGATTGGGCTCAATTCTTGCATGGACCTTATAGAAGGTGCATAAAGGGAGTGGTATGAAGGACAGGGCTAGCGCACAAGCGGTGACGCGTTATCGACAGCCATGTTCAGACAGGGCGACGCTGCATCGTCCAGGCCCATGTTTTGCGCGACATGGTGAAACCGTTGTGGTATGGTGTTGGATTGGGCTCAATTCTTGCATGGACCTTAAAAAACGTGCATAAAGGGAGTGGTATGAAGGACAGGGCTAGCGCACAAGCGGTGACGCGTTATCGACAGCCATGTTCAGACAGGGCGACGCTGCATCGTCCAGGCCCATGTTTTGCGCGACATGGTGAAACCGTTGTGGTATGGTGTTGGATTGGGCTCAATTCTTGCATGGACCTTAAAAAACGTGCAGAAAGGGAGTGGTATGAAGGACAGAGCTAACGCACAAGCGGTGACGCATTATCGACAGCCATGTTCAGACAGGGCGACGCTGCATCGTCCAGGCCCATGTTTTGCGCGACATGGTGAAACCGTTGTGGTATGGTGTTGGATTGGGCTCAATTCTTGCATGGACCTTATAAAAGGTGCATAAAGGGAGTGGTATGAAGGACAGGGCTAGCGCACAAGCGGTGATGCGTTATCGACAGCCATGTTCAGACAGGGCGACGCTGCAACGTCCAGGCCCATGTTTTGCGCGACATGGTGAAACCGTTGTGGTATGGTGTTGGATTGGGCTCAATTCTTGCATGGACCTTATAAAAGGTGCATAAAGGGAGTGGTATGAAGGACAGGGCTAGCGCACAAGCGGTGATGCGTTATCGACAGCCATGTTCAGACAGGGCGACGCTGCATCGTCCAGGCCCATGTTTTGCGCGACATGGGAAACCGTTGTGGTATGGTGTTGGATTGGGCTCAATTCTTGCATGGACCTTAAAAAACGTGCATAAAGGGAGTGGTATGAAGGACAGGGCTAGCGCACAAGCGGTGACGCGTTATCGACAGCCATGTTCAGACAGGGCGACGCTGCATCGTCCAGGCCCATGTTTTGCGCGACATGGTGAAACCGTTGTGGTATGGTGTTGGATTGGGCTCAATTCTTGCATGGACCTTATAGAAGGTGCATAAAGGGAGTGGTATGAAGGACAGAGCTAACGCACAAGCGGTGACGCATTATCGACAGCCATGTTCAGACAGGGCGACGCTGCATCGTCCAGGCCCATGTTTTGCGCGACATCGTGAAACCGTTGTGGTATGGTGTTGGATTGGGCTCAATTCTTGCATGGACGCGTTATCGACAGCCATGTTCAGACAGGGCGACGCTGCATCGTCCAGGCCCATGTTTTGCGCGACATCGTGAAACCGTTGTGGTATGGTGTTGGATTGGGCTCAATTCTTGCATGGACCTTATAGAAGGTGCATAAAGGGAGTGGTATGAAGGACAGGGCTAGCGCACAAGCGGTGACGCGTTATTGACAGCCATGTTCAGACAGGGCGACGCTGCATCGTCCAGGCCCATGTTTTGCGCGACATGGTGAAACCGTTGTGGTATGGTGTTGGATTGGGCTCAATTCTTGCATGGACCTTATAGAAGGTGCATAAAGGGAGTGGTATGAAGGACAGAGCTAACGCACAAGCGGTGACGCATTATCGACAGCCATGTTCAGACAGGGCGACGCTGCATCGTCCAGGCCCATGTTTTGCGCGACATCGTGAAACCGTTGTGGTATGGTGTTGGATTGGGCTCAATTCTTGCATGGACGCGTTATCGACAGCCATGTTCAGACAGGGCGACGCTGCATCGTCCAGGCCCATGTTTTGCACGACATCGTGAAACCGTTGTGGTATGGTGTTGGATTGGGCTCAATTCTTGCATGGACGCGTTATCGACAGCCATGTTCAGACAGGGCGACGCTGCATCGTCCAGGCCCATGTTTTGCGCGACATCGTGAAACCGTTGTGGTATGGTGTTGGATTGGGCTCAATTCTTGCATGGACCTTATAGAAGGTGCATAAAGGGAGTGGTATGAAGGACAGGGCTAGCGCACAAGCGGTGACGCGTTATCGACAGCCATGTTCAGACAGGGCGACGCTGCATCGTCCAGGCCCATGTTTTGCGCGACATGTGAAACCGTTGTGGTATGGTGTTGGATTGGGCTCAATTCTTGCATGGACCTTATAAAAGGTGCATAAAGGGAGTGGTATGAAGGACAGGGCTAACGCACAAGCGGTGACGCGTTATCGACAGCCATGTTCAGACAGGGCGACGCTGCATCGTCCAGGCCCATGTTTTGCGCGACATGGTGAAACCGTTGTGGTATGGTGTTGGATTGGGCTAAATTCTTGCATGGATCTTATAAAAGGTGCATAAAGGGAGTGGTATCAAGGACAGGGCTAACGCACAAGCGGTGATGCGTTATCGACAGCCATGTTCAGACAGGGCGACGCTGCATCGTCCAGGCCCATGTTTTGCGCGACATCGTGAAACCGTTGTGGTATGGTGTTGGATTGGGCTCAATTCTTGCATGGACCTTATAGAAGGTGCGTAAAGGGAGTGGTATGAAGGACAGGGCTAGCGCACAAGCGGTGACGCGTTATCGACAGCCATGTTCAGACAGGGCGACGCTGCATCGTCCAGGCCCATGTTTTGCGCGACATGGTGAAACCGTTGTGGTATGGTGTTGGATTGGGCTCAATTCTTGCATGGACCTTATAGAAGGTGCGTAAAGGGAGTGGTATGAAGGACAGGGCTAGCGCACAAGCGGTGACGCGTTATCGACAGCCATGTTCAGACAGGGCGACGCTGCATCGTCCAGGCCCATGTTTTGCGCGACATGGTGAAACCGTTGTGGTATGGTGTTGGATTGGGCTCAATTCTTGCATGGACCTTATAGAAGGTGCGTAAAGGGAGTGGTATGAAGGACAGGGCTAGCGCACAAGCGGTGACGCGTTATCGACAGCCATGTTCAGACAGGGCGACGCTGCATCGTCCAGGCCCATGTTTTGCGCGACATGGTGAAACCGTTGTGGTATGGTGTTGGATTGGGCTCAATTCTTGCATGGACCTTATAAAACGTGCGTAAAGGGAGTGGTATGAAGGACAGGGCTAGCGCACAAGCGGTGACGCGTTATCGACAGCCATGTTCAGACAGGGCGACGCTGCATCGTCCAGGCCCATGTTTTGCGCGACATGGTGAAACCGTTGTGGTATGGTGTTGGATTGGGCTCAATTCTTGCATGGACCTTATAAAACGTGCGTAAAGGGAGTGGTATGAAGGACAGGGCTAGCGCACAAGCGGTGAAGCATTATCGACAGCCATGTTCAGACAGGGCGACGCTGCATCGTCCAGGCCCATGTTTTGCGCGACATGGTGAAACCGTTGTGGTATGGTGTTGGATTGGGCTCAATTCTTGCATGGACCTTATAGAAGGTGCATAAAGGGAGTGGTATGAAGGACAGGGCTAGCGCACAAGCGGTGAAGCATTATCGACAGCCATGTTCAGACAGGGCGACGCTGCATCGTCCAGGCCCATGTTTTGCGCGACATGGTGAAACCGTTGTGGTATGGTGTTGGATTGGGCTCAATTCTTGCATGGACCTTATAGAAGGTGCATAAAGGGAGTGGTATGAAGGACAGGGCTAGCGCACAAGCGGTGAAGCATTATCGACAGCCATGTTCAGACAGGGCGACGCTGCATCGTCCAGGCCCATGTTTTGCGCGACATCGTGAAACCGTTGTGGTATGGTGTTGGATTGGGCTCAATTCTTGCATGGAACCTTATAGAAGGTGCATAAAGGGAGTGGTATGAAGGACAGGGCTAGCGCACAAGCGGTGACGCATTATCGACAGCCATGTTCAGACAGGGCGACGCTGCATCGTCCAGGCCCATGTTTTGCGCGACATCGTGAAACCGTTGTGGTATGGTGTTGGATTGGGCTCAATTCTTGCATGGACCTTATAGAAGGTGCATAAAGGGAGTGGTATGAAGGACAGGGCTAGCGCACAAGCGATGACGCATTATCGACAGCCATGTTCAGACAGGGCGACGCTGCATCGTCCAGGCCCATGTTTTGCGCGACATGGTGAAACCGTTGTGGTATGGTGTTGGATTGGGCTCAATTCTTGCATGGACCTTATAGAAGGTGCATAAAGGGAGTGGTATCAAGGACAGGGCTAGCGCACAAGCGGTGACGCGTTATCGACAGCCATGTTCAGACAGGGCGACGCTGCATCGTCCAGGCCCATGTTTTGCGCGACATGGACCTTATAGAAGGTGCATAAAGGGAGTGGTATGAAGGACAGGGCTAGCGCACAAGCGGTGACGCGTTATCGACAGCCATGTTCAGACAGGGCGACGCTGCATCGTCCAGGCCCATGTTTTGCGCGACATGGGAAACCGTTGTGGTATGGTGTTGGATTGGGCTCAATTCTTGCATGGACCTTATAGAAGGTGCATAAAGGGAGTGGTATGAAGGACAGGGCTAGCGCACAAGCGGTGACGCGTTATCGACAGCCATGTTCAGACAGGGCGACGCTGCATCGTCCAGGCCCATGTTTTGCGCGACATGGTGAAACCGTTGTGGTATGGTGTTGGATTGGGCTCAATTCTTGCATGGACCTTAAAAAACATGCATAAAGGGAGTGGTATGAAGGACAGAGCTAACGCACAAGCGGTGACG
Source organism: Closterium sp. Naga37s-1 (assembly GCA_947471745.1). Taxonomy (NCBI): domain Eukaryota; kingdom Viridiplantae; phylum Streptophyta; class Zygnematophyceae; order Desmidiales; family Closteriaceae; genus Closterium; species Closterium sp. Naga37s-1. The sequence continues at coordinate 2,798,248 of CANJKZ010000120.1, read as the reverse complement.
CATTATCGACAGCCATGTTCAGACAGGGCGACGCTGCATCGTCCAGGCCCATGTTTTGCGCGACATGGTGAAACCGTTGTGGTATGGTGTTGGATTGGGCTCAATTCTTGCATGGACCTTATAGAAGGTGCATAAAGGGAGTGGTATGAAGGACAGAGCTAACGCACAAGCGGTGACGCATTATCGACAGCCATGTTCAGACAGGGCGACGCTGCATCGTCCAGGCCCATGTTTTGCGCGACATCGTGAAACCGTTGTGGTATGGTGTTGGATTGGGCTCAATTCTTGCCTGGACGCGTTATCGACAGCCATGTTCAGACAGGGCGACGCTGCATCGTCCAGGCCCATGTTTTGCGCGACATGGGAAACCGTTGTGGTATGGTGTTGGATTGGGCTCAATTCTTGCATGGACCTTATAGAAGGTGCATAAAGGGAGTGGTATGAAGGACAGGGCTAGCGCACAAGCGGTGACGCGTTATCGACAGCCATGTTCAGACAGGGCGACGCTGCATCGTCCAGGCCCATGTTTTGCGCGACATGGTGAAACCGTTGTGGTATGGTGTTGGATTGGGCTCAATTCTTGCATGGACCTTAAAAAACGTGCATAAAGGGAGTGGTATGAAGGACAGAGCTAACGCACAAGCGGTGACGCATTATCGACAGCCATGTTCAGACAGGGCGACGCTGCATCGTCCAGGCCCATGTTTTGCGCGACATGGTGAAACCGTTGTGGTATGGTGTTGGATTGGGCTCAATTCTTGCATGGACCTTATAGAAGGTGCATAAAGGGAGTGGTATGAAGGACAGAGCTAACGCACAAGCGGTGACGCATTATCGACAGCCATGTTCAGACAGGGCGACGCTGCATCGTCCAGGCCCATGTTTTGCGCGACATCGTGAAACCGTTGTGGTATGGTGTTGGATTGGGCTCAATTCTTGCCTGGACGCGATATCGACAGCCATGTTCAGACAGGGCGACGCTGCATCGTCCAGGCCCATGTTTTGCGCGACATGGTGAAACCGTTGTGGTATGGTGTTGGATTGGGCTCAATTCTTGCATGGACCTTATAGAAGGTGCATAAAGGGAGTGGTATGAAGGACAGGGCTAGCGCACAAGCGGTGACGCGTTATCGACAGCCATGTTCAGACAGGGCGACGCTGCATCGTCCAGGCCCATGTTTTGCGCGACATGGTGAAACCGTTGTGGTATGGTGTTGGATTGGGCTCAATTCTTGCATGGACCTTATAGAAGGTGCATAAAGGGAGTGGTATGAAGGACAGAGCTAACGCACAAGCGGTGACGCATTATCGACAGCCATGTTCAGACAGGGCGACGCTGCATCGTTCAGGCCCATGTTTTGCGCGACATCGTGAAACCGTTGTGGTATGGTGTTGGATTGGGCTCAATTCTTGCATGGACGCGTTATCGACAGCCATGTTCAGACAGGGCGACGCTGCATCGTCCAGGCCCATGTTTTGCGCGACATGGTGAAACCGTTGTGGTATGGTGTTGGATTGGGCTCAATTCTTGCATGGACCTTATAGAAGGTGCATAAAGGGAGTGGTATAAAGGACAGGGCTAGCGCACAAGCGGTGATGCGTTATCGACAGCCATGTTCAGACAGGGCGACGCTGCATCGTCCAGGCCCATGTTTTGCGCGACATGGACCTTATAGAAGGTGCATAAAGGGACTGGTATGAAGGACAGGGCTAGCGCACAAGCGGTGACGCGTTATCGACAGCCATGTTCAGACAGGGCGACGCTGCATCGTCCAGGCCCATGTTTTGCGCGACATGGGAAACCGTTGTGGTATGGTGTTGGATTGGGCTCAATTCTTGCATGGACCTTATAGAAAGTGCATAAAGGGAGTGGTATGAAGGACAGGGCTAGCGCACAAGCGGTGACGCGTTATCGACAGCCATGTTCAGACAGGGCGACGCTGCATCGTCCAGGCCCATGTTTTGCGCGACATGGTGAAACCGTTGTGGTATGGTGTTGGATTGGGCTCAATTCTTGCATGGACCTTAAAAAACGTGCATAAAGGGAGTGGTATGAAGGACAGAGCTAACGCACAAGCGGTGACGCATTATCGACAGCCATGTTCAGACAGGGCGACGCTGCATCGTCCAGGCCCATGTTTTGCGCGACATGGTGAAACCGTTGTGGTATGGTGTTGGATTGGGCTCAATTCTTGCATGGACCTTATAGAAGGTGCATAAAGGGAGTGGTATGAAGGACAGAGCTAACGCACAAGCGGTGACGCATTATCGACAGCCATGTTCAGACAGGGCGACGCTGCATCGTCCAGGCCCATGTTTTGCGCGACATCGTGAAACCGTTGTGGTATGGTGTTGGATTGGGCTCAATTCTTGCCTGGACGCGTTATCGACAGCCATGTTCAGACAGGGCGACGCTGCATCGTCCAGGCCCATGTTTTGCGCAACATCGTGAAACCGTTGTGGTATGGTGTTGGATTGGGCTCAATTCTTGCATGGACCTTATAGAAGGTGCATAAAGGGAGTGGTATGAAGGACAGGGCTAGCGCACAAGCGGTGACGCGTTATCGACAGCCATGTTCAGACAGGGCGACGCTGCATCGTCCAGGCCCATGTTTTGCGCGACATGGTGAAACCGTTGTGGTATGGTGTTGGATTGGGCTCAATTCTTGCATGGACCTTATAGAAGGTGCATAAAGGGAGTGGTATGAAGGACAGAGCTAACGCACAAGTGGTGACGCATTATCGACAGCCATGTTCAGACAGGGCGACGCTGCATCGTTCAGGCCCATGTTTTGCGCGACATCGTGAAACCGTTGTGGTATGGTGTTGGATTGGGCTCAATTCTTGCATGGACGCGTTATCGACAGCCATGTTCAGACAGGGCGACGCTGCATCGTCCAGGCCCATGTTTTGCGCGACATCGTGAAACCGTTGTGGTATGGTGTTGGATTGGGCTCAATTCTTGCATGGACCTTATAGAAGGTGCATAAAGGGAGTGGTATGAAGGACAGGGCTAGGCACAAGCGGTGACGCGTTATCGACAGCCATGTTCAGACAGGGCGACGCTGCATCGTCCAGGGCCATGTTTTGCGCGACATGGTGAAACCGTTGTGGTATGGTGTTGGATTGGGCTCAATTCTTGCATGGACCTTATAAAACGTGCATAAAGGGAGTGGTATGAAGGACAGGGCTAGCGCACAAGCGGTGACGCGTTATCGACAGCCATGTTCAGACAGGGCGACGCTGCATCGTCCAGGGCCATGTTTTGCGCGACATGGTGAAACCGTTGTGGTATGGTGTTGGATTGGGCTCAATTCTTGCATGGACCTTATAGAAGGTGCATAAAGGGAGTGGTATGAAGGACAGAGCTAACGCACAAGCGGTGACGCATTATCGACAGCCATGTTCAGACAGGGCGACGCTGCATCGTCCAGGCCCATGTTTTGCGCGACATCGTGAAACCGTTGTGGTATGGTGTTGGATTGGGCTCAATTCTTGCCTGGACGCGTTATCGACAGCCATGTTCAGACAGGGCGACGCTGCATCGTCCAGGCCCATGTTTTGCGCGACATCGTGAAACCGTTGTGGTATGGTGTTGGATTGGGCTCAATTCTTGCATGGACCTTATAGAAGGTGCATAAAGGGAGTGGTATGAAGGACAGGGCTAGCGCACAAGCGGTGACGCGTTATCGACAGCCATGTTCAGATAGAGCGACGCTGCATCGTCCAGGCCCATGTTTTGCGCGACATGGTGAAACCGTTGTGGTATGGTGTTGGATTGGGCTCAATTCTTGCATGGACCTTATAGAAGGTGCATAAAGGGAGTGGTATGAAGGACAGGGCTAGCGCACAAGCGGTGACGCATTATCGACAGCCATGTTCAGACAGGGCGACGCTGCATCGTCCAGGCCCATGTTTTGCGCGACATGGTGAAACCGTTGTGGTATGGTGTTGGATTGGGCTCAATTCTTGCATGGACCTTATAGAAGGTGCATAAAGGGAGTGGTATCAAGGACAGGGCTAGCGCACAAGCGGTGATGCGTTATCGACAGCCATGTTCAGACAGGGCGACGCTGCATCGTCCAGGCCCATGTTTTGCGCGACATGGACCTTATAGAAGGTGCATAAAGGGAGTGGTATGAAGGACAGGGCTAGCGCACAAGCGGTGACGCGTTATCGACAGCCATGTTCAGACAGGGCGACGCTGCATCGTCCAGGCCCATGTTTTGCGCGACATGGGAAACCGTTGTGGTATGGTGTTGGATTGGGCTCAATTCTTGCATGGACCTTATAGAAGGTGCATAAAGGGAGTGGTATGAAGGACAGGGCTAGCGCACAAGCGGTGACGCGTTATCGACAGCCATGTTCAGACAGGGCGACGCTGCATCGTCCAGGCCCATGTTTTGCGCGACATGGTGAAACCGTTGTGGTATGGTGTTGGATTGGGCTCAATTCTTGCATGGACCTTAAAAAACGTGCATAAAGGGAGTGGTATGAAGGACAGAGCTAACGCACAAGCGGTGACGCATTATCGACAGCCATGTTCAGACAGGGCGACGCTGCATCGTCCAGGCCCATGTTTTGCGCGACATGGTGAAACTGTTGTGGTATGGTGTTGGATTGGGCTCAATTCTTGCATGGACCTTATAGAAGGTGCATAAAGGGAGTGGTATGAAGGACAGAGCTAACGCACAAGCGGTGACGCATTATCGACAGCCATGTTCAGACAGGGCGACGCTGCATCGTCCAGGCCCATGTTTTGCGCGACATCGTGAAACCGTTGTGGTATGGTGTTGGATTGGGCTCAATTCTTGCCTGGACGCGTTATCGACAGCCATGTTCAGACAGGGCGACGCTGCATCGTCCAGGCCCATGTTTTGCGCGACATGGGAAACCGTTGTGGTATGGTGTTGGATTGGGCTCAATTCTTGCATGGACCTTATAGAAGGTGCATAAAGGGAGTGGTATGAAGGACAGGGCTAGCGCACAAGCGGTGACGCGTTATCGACTGCCATGTTCAGACAGGGCGACGCTGCATCGTCCAGGCCCATGTTTTGCGCGACATGGTGAAACCGTTGTGGTATGGTGTTGGATTGGGCTCAATTCTTGCATGGACCTTAAAAAACGTGCATAAAGGGAGTGGTATGAAGGACAGAGCTAACGCACAAGCGGTGATGCATTATCGACAGCCATGTTTAGACAGGGCGACGCTGCATCGTCCAGGCCCATGTTTTGCGCGACATGGTGAAACCGTTGTGGTATGGTATTGGATTGGGCTCAATTCTTGCATGGACCTTATAGAAGGTGCATAAAGGGAGTGGTATGAAGGACAGAGCTAACGCACAAGCGGTGACGCATTATCGACAGCCATGTTCAGACAGGGCGACGCTGCATCGTCCAGGCCCATGTTTTGCGCGACATCGTGAAACCGTTGTGGTATGGTGTTGGATTGGGCTCAATTCTTGCCTGGACGCGTTATCGACAGCCATGTTCAGACAGGGCGACGCTGCATCGTCCAGGCCCATGTTTTGCGCGACATCGTGAAACCGTTGTGGTATGGTGTTGGATTGGGCTCAATTCTTGCATGGACCTTATAGAAGGTGCATAAAGGGAGTGGTATGAAGGACAGGGCTAGCGCACAAGCGGTGACGCGTTATCGACAGCCATGTTCAGACAGGGCGACGCTGCATCGTCCAGGCCCATGTTTTGCGCGACATGGTGAAACCGTTGTGGTATGGTGTTGGATTGGGCTCAATTCTTGCATGGACCTTATAGAAGGTGCATAAAGGGAGTGGTATGAAGGACAGAGCTAACGCACAAGCGGTGACGCATTATCGACAGCCATGTTCAGACAGGGCGACGCTGCATCGTTCAGGCCCATGTTTTGCGCGACATCGTGAAACCGTTGTGGTATGGTGTTGGATTGGGCTCAATTCTTGCATGGACGCGTTATCGACAGCCATGTTCAGACAGGGCGACGCTGCATCGTCCAGGCCCATGTTTTGCGCGACATCGTGAAACCGTTGTGGTATGGTGTTGGATTGGGCTCAATTCTTGCATGGACCTTATAGAAGGTGCATAAAGGGAGTGGTATAAAGGACAGGGCTAGCGCACAAGCGGTGATGCGTTATCGACAGCCATGTTCAGACAGGGCGACGCTGCATCGTCCAGGCCCATGTTTTGCGCGACATGGACCTTATAGAAGGTGCATAAAGGGACTGGTATGAAGGACAGGGCTAGCGCACAAGCGGTGACGCGTTATCGACAGCCATGTTCAGACAGGGCGACGCTGCATCGTCCAGGCCCATGTTTTGCGCGACATGGGAAACCGTTGTGGTATGGTGTTGGATTGGGCTCAATTCTTGCATGGACCTTATAGAAAGTGCATAAAGGGAGTGGTATGAAGGACAGGGCTAGCGCACAAGCGGTGACGCGTTATCGACAGCCATGTTCAGACAGGGCGACGCTGCATCGTCCAGGCCCATGTTTTGCGCGACATGGTGAAACCGTTGTGGTATGGTGTTGGATTGGGCTCAATTCTTGCATGGACCTTATAGAAGGTGCATAAAGGGAGTGGTATGAAGGACAGAGCTAACGCACAAGCGGTGACGCATTATCGACAGCCATGTTCAGACAGGGCGACGCTGCATCCTTCAGGCCCATGTTTTGCGCGACATCGTGAAACCGTTGTGGTATGGTGTTGGATTGGGCTCAATTCTTGCATGGACGCGTTATCGACAGCCATGTTCAGACAGGGCGACGCTGCATCGTCCAGGCCCATGTTTTGCGCGACATCGTGAAACCGTTGTGGTATGGTGTTGGATTGGGCTCAATTCTTGCATGGACCTTATAGAAGGTGCATAAAGGGAGTGGTATGAAGGACAGGGCTAGGCACAAGCGGTGACGCGTTATCGACAGCCATGTTCAGACAGGGCGACGCTGCATCGTCCAGGGCCATGTTTTGCGCGACATGGTGAAACCGTTGTGGTATGGTGTTGGATTGGGCTCAATTCTTGCATGGACCTTATAAAACGTGCATAAAGGGAGTGGTATGAAGGACAGGGCTAGCGCACAAGCGGTGACGCGTTATCGACAGCCATGTTCAGACAGGGCGACGCTGCATCGTCCAGGGCCATGTTTTGCGCGACATGGTGAAACCGTTGTGGTATGGTGTTGGATTGGGCTCAATTCTTGCATGGACCTTATAGAAGGTGCATAAAGGGAGTGGTATGAAGGACAGAGCTAACGCACAAGCGGTGACGCATTATCGACAGCCATGTTCAGACAGGGCGACGCTGCATCGTCCAGGCCCATGTTTTGCGCGACATCGTGAAACCGTTGTGGTATGGTGTTGGATTGGGCTCAATTCTTGCCTGGACGCGTTATCGACAGCCATGTTCAGACAGGGCGACGCTGCATCGTCCAGGCCCATGTTTTGCGCGACATCGTGAAACTGTTGTGGTATGGTGTTGGATTGGGCTCAATTCTTGCATGGACCTTATAGAAGGTGCATAAAGGGAGTGGTATGAAGGACAGGGCTAGCGCACAAGCGGTGACGCGTTATCGACAGCCATGTTCAGACAGAGCGACGCTGCATCGTCCAGGCCCATGTTTTGCGCGACATGGTGAAACCGTTGTGGTATGGTGTTGGATTGGGCTCAATTCTTGCATGGACCTTATAGAAGGTGCATAAAGGGAGTGGTATGAAGGACAGGGCTAGGCACAAGCGGTGACGCGTTATCGACAGCCATGTTCAGACAGGGCGACGCTGCATCGTCCAGGGCCATGTTTTGCGCGACATGGTGAAACCGTTGTGGTATGGTGTTGGATTGGGCTCAATTCTTGCATGGACCTTATAAAACGTGCATAAAGGGAGTGGTATGAAGGACAGGGCTAGCGCACAAGCGGTGACGCGTTATCGACAGCCATGTTCAGACAGGGCGACGCTGCATCGTCCAGGGCCATGTTTTGCGCGACATGGTGAAACCGTTGTGGTATGGTGTTGGATTGGGCTCAATTCTTGCATGGACCTTATAGAAGGTGCATAAAGGGAGTGGTATGAAGGACAGAGCTAACGCACAAGCGGTGACGCATTATCGACAGCCATGTTCAGACAGGGCGACGCTGCATCGTCCAGGCCCATGTTTTGCGCGACATCGTGAAACCGTTGTGGTATGGTGTTGGATTGGGCTCAATTCTTGCCTGGACGCGTTATCGACAGCCATGTTCAGACAGGGCGACGCTGCATCGTCCAGGCCCATGTTTTGCGCGACATCGTGAAACTGTTGTGGTATGGTGTTGGATTGGGCTCAATTCTTGCATGGACCTTATAGAAGGTGCATAAAGGGAGTGGTATGAAGGACAGGGCTAGCGCACAAGCGGTGACGCGTTATCGACAGCCATGTTCAGACAGAGCGACGCTGCATCGTCCAGGCCCATGTTTTGCGCGACATGGTGAAACCGTTGTGGTATGGTGTTGGATTGGGCTCAATTCTTGCATGGACCTTATAGAAGGTGCATAAAGGGAGTGGTATGAAGGACAGAGCTAACGCACAAGCGGTGACGCATTATCGACAGCCATGTTCACACAGGGCGACGCTGCATCGTTCAGGCCCATGTTTTGCGCGACATCGTGAAACCGTTGTGGTATGGTGTTGGATTGGGCTCAATTCTTGCATGGGCTCAATTCTTGCATGGACGCGTTATCGACAGCCATGTTCACACAGGGCGACGCTGCATCGTCCAGGCCCATGTTTTGCGCGACATGGTGAAACCGTTGTGGTATGGTGTTGGATTGGGCTCAATTCTTGCATGGACCTTATAGAAGGTGCATAAAGGGAGTGGTATAAAGGACAGGGCTAGCGCACAAGCGGTGATGCGTTATCGACAGCCATGTTCAGACAGGGCGACGCTGCATCGTCCAGGCCCATGTTTTGCGCGACATGGACCTTATAGAAGGTGCATAAAGGGAGTGGTATGAAGGACAGGGCTAGCGCACAAGCGGTGACGCGTTATCAACAGCCATGTTCAGACAGGGCGACGCTGCATCGTCCAGGCCCATGTTTTGCGCGACATGGGAAACCGTTGTGGTATGGTGTTGGATTGGGCTCAATTCTTGCATGGACCTTATAGAAGGTGCATAAAGGGAGTGGTATGAAGGACAGGGCTAGCGCACAAGCGGTGACGCGTTATCGACAGCCATGTTCAGACAGGGCGACGCTGCATCGTCCAGGCCCATGTTTTGCGCGACATGGTGAAACCGTTGTGGTATGGTGTTGGATTGGGCTCAATTCTTGCATGGACCTTAAAAAACGTGCATAAAGGGAGTGGTATGAAGGACAGAGCTAACGCACAAGCGGTGACGCATTATCAACAGCCATGTTCAGACAGGGCGACGCTGCATCGTCCAGGCCCATGTTTTGCGCGACATGGTGAAACCGTTGTGGTATGGTGTTGGATTGGGCTCAATTCTTGCATGGACCTTATAGAAGGTGCATAAAGGGAGTGGTATGAAGGACAGAGCTAACGCACAAGCGGTGACGCATTATCGACAGCCATGTTCAGACAGGGCGACGCTGCATCGTCCAGGCCCATGTTTTGCGCGACATCGTGAAACCGTTGTGGTATGGTGTTGGATTGGGCTCAATTCTTGCCTGGACGCGTTATCGACAGCCATGTTCAGACAGGGCGACGCTGCATCGTCCAGGCCCATGTTTTGCGCGACATGGTGAAACCGTTGTGGTATGGTGTTGGATTGGGCTCAATTCTTGCATGGACCTTATAAAAGGTGCACAAAGGGAGTGGTATAAAGGACAGGGCTAGCGCACAAGTGGTGACGCGTTATCGACAGCCATGTTCAGACAGGGCGACGCTGCATCGTCCAGGCCCATGTTTTGCGCGACATGGTGAAACCGTTGTGGTATGGTGTTGGATTGGGCTCAATTCTTGCATGGACCTTATAAAAGGTGCACAAAGGGAGTGGTATGAAGGACAGGGCTAGCGCACAAGCGGTGACGCGTTATCGACAGCCATGTTCAGACAGGGCGACGCTGCATCGTTCAGGCCCATGTTTTGCGCGACATCGTGAAACCGTTGTGGTATGGTGTTGGATTGGGCTCAATTCTTGCATGGACGCGTTATCGACAGCCATGTTCAGACAGGGCGACGCTGCATCGTCCAGGCCCATGTTTTGCGCGACATGGTGAAACCGTTGTGGTATGGTGTTGGATTGGGCTCAATTCTTGCATGGACCTTATAAAAGGTGCACAAAGGGAGTGGTATGAAGGACAGGGCTAGCGCACAAGCGGTGACGCGTTATCGACAGCCATGTTCAGACAGGGCGACGCTGCATCGTCCAGGCCCATGTTTTGCGCGACATGGTGAAACCGTTGTGGTATGGTGTTGGATTGGGCTCAATTCTTGCATGGACCTTATAAAAGGTGCACAAAGGGAGTGGTATGAAGGACAGGGCTAGCGCACAAGCGGTGACGCGTTATCGACAGCCATGTTCAGACAGGGCGACGCTGCATCGTCCAGGCCCATGTTTTGCGCGACATGGTGAAACCGTTGTGGTATGGTGTTGGATTGGGCTCAATTCTTGCATGGACCTTATAAAAGGTGCAGAAAGGGAGTGGTATGACGGACAGGGCTAGCGCACAAGCGGTGACGCGTTATCGACAGCCATGTTCAGACAGGGCGACGCTGCATCGTCCAGGCCCATGTTTTGCGCGACATGGTGAAACCGTTGTGGTATGGTGTTGGATTGGGCTCAATTCTTGCATGGACCTTATAAAAGGTGCAGAAAGGGAGTGGTATGAAGGACAGGGCTAGCGCACAAGCGGTGACGCGTTATCGACAGCCATGTTCAGACAGGGCGACGCTGCATCGTCCAGGCCCATGTTTTGCGCGACATGGTGAAACCGTTGTGGTCTGGTGTTGGATTGGGCTCAATTCTTGCATGGACCTTATAAAAGGTGCAGAAAGGGAGTGGTATGAAGGACAGGGCTAGCGCACAAGCGGTGACGCGTTATCGACAGCCATGTTCAGACAGGGCGACGCTGCATCGTCCAGGCCCATGTTTTGCGCGACATGGTGAAACCGTTGTGGTATGGTGTTGGATTGGGCTCAATTCTTGCATGGACCTTATAAAAGGTGCAGAAAGGGAGTGGTATGAAGGACAGGGCTAGCGCACAAGCGGTGACGCGTTATCGACAGCCATGTTCAGACAGGGCGACGCTGCATCGTCCAGGCCCATGTTTTGCGCGACATGGTGAAACCGTTGTGGTATGGTGTTGGATTGGGCTCAATTCTTGCATGGACCTTATAAAAGGTGCAGAAAGGGAGTGGTATGAAGGACAGGGCTAGCGCACAAGCGGTGACGCGTTATCGACAGCCATGTTCAGACAGGGCGACGCTGCATCGTCCAGGCCCATGTTTTGCGCGACATGGTGAAACCGTTGTGGTATGGTGTTGGATTGGGCTCAATTCTTGCATGGACCTTATAAAAGGTGCAGAAAGGGAGTGGTATGAAGGACAGGGCTAGCGCACAAGCGGTGACGCGTTATCGACAGCCATGTTCAGACAGGGCGACGCTGCATCGTCCAGGCCCATGTTTTGCGCGACATGGTGAAACCGTTGTGGTATGGTGTTGGATTGGGCTCAATTCTTGCATGGACCTTATAAAAGGTGCATAAAGGGAGTGGTATGAAGGACAGGGCTAGCGCACAAGCGGTGACGCGTTATCGACAGCCATGTTCAGACAGGGCGACGCTGCATCGTCCAGGCCCATGTTTTGCGCGACATGGTGAAATCGTTGTGGTATGGTGTTGGATTGGGCTCAATTCTTGCATGGACCTTATAAAAGGTGCATAAAGGGAGTGGTATGAAGGACAGGGCTAGCGCACAAGTGGTGACGCGTTATCGACAGCCATGTTCAGACAGGGCGACGCTGCATCGTCCATGCCCATGTTTTGCGCGACATGGTGAAACCGTTGTGGTATGGTGTTGGATTGGGCTCAATTCTTGCATGGACCTTATAAATGATGCATAAAGGGAGTGGTATGAAGGACAGGGCTAACGCAGAAGCGGTGATGCGTTATCGACTGGACGGCAGCGGTACTTGTCGCGATATATATTTTATATATGTTTAGAACTGCCTGTAGCTTTAGCTTTAGTATAGTTATGTTTCCTTGCAGTTGGTGGTGCACCTCTTGTTTCCTAGTTTCTCGACTATATGTTGTATGCTTTGCTTTTAGTGAAGCTAACTTCTTTGGTCAATTATTCTCGATTCTCCCTTGGCACAACTCCCTCGACACCCGCTTGGCCTAGGCTTCTAAGCCTAGGCCCTTAATTAAACCCGGTTACCAGTTCAGATCGTATCGTAACATGGTATAGAGCGATTAAAATCCTGACCTAAGTTAATGGGCCCACCCATTCGCGGCACGGCGCTCGCTGCGACGGGCGCGGCGGCGAGCTGGCCGCGTTTCCCTCGTCGCCAGCCCGTCGTTTTTTCCCTCGTCGCCTGCCCGTCGCCAGCCCGTCGCGTTTTCCCCCGTCGCCAGCCCGTCGCGTTTCCCCCGTCGCCAGCCCGTCGCGTTTCCCTCGTCGTCAGCCCGTCGCGTTTCCCCCCCGTCACCACCTCTGCCCGCGCCTACGCCTGCCGCCGAGTTTGCGCGAGAGTGGGGAAGGGGGGGGGGGGGGGGGGGGCGGCATCGGGAATGAAGGGGGCGGCGTCCGTGGCGGTCGTCGCGGCCCTTCCCCCCCCGTCCCGTTTTCTTCCCTTCCGTCGCCTTGCTCCGCCCGTCGCATTCCCCCGGCCCCCTGCCCGTCACCCACCCCGTCGCGACTGTTCGCGTGTGCAGCGGCGGTCGCTGTGGGTGGGAGAGGGAGGAGGGGAAGGGATTGGCGGCGGAACGCTGTGGGGGGGAGTGGGAAAGGGGGAAGGGAGTGGCGGCGGACTGCTGTGGGGGAGAGAGAGGAAAAGGGGGAAGGGAGTGGCGGCGGAACACAAGCGATCACCGCCAGCGCACCGGCGATCGCACCAGCGCTTGCGCGCCTCCTACCGTCAGATCCCGCCCAGCCTCTAGCCCGTCTGCAGCTCGTCCCACCCGTCGCGCCCCATCAGCACCAGGCACCAGCACCAGCGCCAGCTCCAGGGCCAGCCGCCAGCACCAGCGCCAGCTCCAGGGCCAGCCGCCAGCACCAGCACCAGCTCCAGGGCCAGCCGCAAGCACCAGCACCAGCTCCAGGGCCAGCCGCCAGCACCAGCACCAGCTCCAGGACCAGCCGCCAGCACCAGCACCAGCTCCAGGGCCAGCCGCCAGCACCAGCACCAGCACCAGGGCCAGCCGCCAGCACCAGCACCAGCTCCAGGTCCAGCCGCCAGCACCAGCACCAGCTCCAGGGCCAGCCGCCAGCACCAGCACCAGCACAAGGGCCAGCCGCCAGCACCAGCACCAGCTCCAGGGCCAGCCGCCAGCACCAGCACCAGCACCAGGGCCAGCCGCCAGCACCAGCACCAGCTCCAGGGCCAGCCGCCAGCACGAGACCCCGCCAGCAGAGACCCCGCCAGCAGAGACCCCGCCAGCAGCTACACCGCCAGCACAGACCCCGCCAGCAGCATAGTACACCGGTCCCCCCTCCCTTCCGCGGCTTCCACAGTGGGGGGGGGGGGGGAGATGAGGGGGTGGCGGGAGTGACCAGCAATTCGTCACGCGCTGCCTCTCCTCCTTTCTCTCTCCCTGCAGGGCCTGTCGCTGTAGGAAAGGGGGGGGAGAGAGGTTGAGGGGGTGGCAGAGGCAAGTCGGGCATCTGCAGCCACTGCCTGTAGCAAGCACGCCCCCGGAGGTGCTGAGCTGCGCTGTCCAGCTGCTCGTTGCAGCCATGGCGCCTGCTCTCACGCCCACCTGCCGGGTCCTGCACCTGTCGCTGCTGCATCTGCCGTGGCTGAGGTCACTGTAGCTCCATCTGCCATCACTGCAACTGCTGCCTGTTGCAGGCACGCCCCCGGAGGTGCTGACATGCGCTGTCCTGCTGCTCGTTGCGGCAGCGGCGCTTGCTCTCACGCCCACCTTTCGGGTCCTGCACCTGCCGTTGTTGCATTTCTCATGGCTGATATGTGTTGCTGTTTCCTTTGCTTCTTCTACCCCTCCGCGGCTTCCCAAGCTCCTATCGCATGCAGGTTACGGGGGTGTGACTCACTCTAGCTGTGTGCTGCAGGCAGTTAAGGGGGTGTGTCGCGATATATATTTTATATATGTTTATAACTGCCTGTAGCTTTAGCTTTAGTGTAGTTCTGGGCTCCAGTCCCATCGCCACCAGTCCCACCACCTCCACTGCCGCCACTCCCACCGCTGCCTCCACCACCGCCACCAGAGCCCCCACTCCCGCCAACAGTCGCACCGCCGCCACCACCTCCACTGCTGTCCCCACCACCTTCGCTGCCACCTCCACCACTGCTGCTGCCACCACCACCACCCCGTCCATCCTTGCCCTTGCTGCTGCGGTGCTTCGCAGTAGCAGAAGCAGCCCCGACGTCCTCAGGAACAGAGACGTCTGCAGCAGCAGCAGCAGAGGCGTAGGAGGGGGCAAGGGGGGAGGGGGAACACCCCTCAAAGAAGGGCGGGCGCGGAGTGCCACGAGCAGCACCTACAGCAACTGCACTAGTCTCAGCTGCGAGGAGATGCTGCTCGAGGAGGTCAACAGTGAGAGAGGTGGGGTCAAGAGAGAGGAAGTGGTCCCTGATAGAGCGAAGAGGGTCAGCGAGGCGGGTGACTAAAAAGTAGAGAGTGATGTATATCGGGGGCGGGTTCCTTTCAAGGAACTCAGTAGGAACGGCAGCGCAGTAGCGAGCATCACTAGCGCGAAGGTGGGAAACCAGGTCCTCGACTGTGGCAAAGGCGGATAGCTCCGGGAACAGGTAGGGCACAAGGAGGCGGCCTAGAGCAGCAATGGCAAGGGAGGAGTAGTGGGCGACTACAACGTCGTACAGCGTCTGCGCTGTCCTGTGCTGTCCGAAGTGAGTGCATTCAGCTAATGGCAGGTGGTTTCGAATGGCTAAGCAGGCAGCAGCCGCGAGTAAGCCACTGAGAGTGAGTCGAACTGTCAGATGTGGCGGGAGGGGCAGTAGCAGCGCCTGACGCTAGGTCAAACAGTGAGACACTGTCCTTAGAATCGCTCAGTAGGTACAGCTGCAGGTTGTCAAGCCACGTGTCAAACTAAACTGGTCTACCCTCATGATCAAACGCAAGGACCCGAAGCGAAGCCATAGCTGTGCAGTACGCAGGAGCAGCAGTAGCAGCTGTAGCAGTTGCAGCAGTGACAGTGGGGCTAAGAGGCCGAGGGGGTAGGGGTCGACTGGGCCAGGTGCGCGGGCTAGAGACGAGGCCGGGCGCGGGGCTAGGGGCCGACGGGGCTGGGCGCGAGGCTAATGGTCGACAGGTGGCCGTGCGCGAGCTAGGGACGGGGCCGGGCACGGGGCTAGGGGCCGACAAGGGGGCCAGGCGCGGGCTAGGGACGGGGCCTGGCGCGGGCTAGGGGTCGTCGTGGGGGCCAGGCGTGGGCTAGGGATGGGGCCGGGCGCGAGGCTAGGGGCCGACGTGGCCGGGCGCGGGCTAGGAACGGGGCCGGGCGCGGGGCTAGGGGCCGACGGGGCCGGGCGCGGGCTAGGGACGGAGCCGGGCGCTGGGCTAGGGACGATGTTGGGCGCGGGGCTAAGGGCCGACGGGGCCGGGCACGGGCTAGGGACGGGGCCGGGCGCTGGGCTAGGGACGGGGCCGGGCGCGGGGCTAGGGGCCGACAGGGCCGGGCGCGGGCTAGGAACGGGGCCGGGCGCGGGGCTAGGGGCCGACGGGGCCGGGCGCGGGCTAGGGAAGGGGCCGCGCACTGGGCTAGGGGTCAACGGGCCGCTGGCTAGGGGTCGACGGGCCGCGTAGGCTAGGTGCAACGGGCCAGGCGCGTAGACTAGGGGCGACGGGCCGGGCGCGCGTAGGCTAGGGGCGACGGGCCGGGCGCGTAGGCTAGGGTCGACGGGCCGGGCGCGTAGGCTAGGGTCGAGGTCGGGCGCGGGGCTAAGGGCCGACGGGGCCGGGCGCGGGCTAGGGATGGGGCCGGGCGCTGGGCTAGGGACAGGGCCGGGCACGGGGCTAGGGGCCGACGGGGCCGGGCGTGGGCTAGGAACGGGGCCGGGCGTGGGGCTTGGGGCCGACGGGGCCGGGCGCGGGCTAGGGACGGGGCCGGGCGCTAGGCTAGGAGCGACAGGCCAGGCGCGTAGACTAGGGGCGACGGGCCGGGCGTGCGTAGGCTAGGGGCGATGGGCCTAGGGGGATGCTAGCAGCGTAGCAGGTGGTGGGCCCAAGGAACCTGCTCTGATACCATATCAAAGTAGCAAACGAGAATGGATGAACTAGCAAAGAGTTGGGTACAAGTACTAACCCTAATTGGGCTGTACCCCTTATGGGCTACCCCACTATAGCCTACACAAATGTAAAAGCTACAATGTTCTGACACCACTCCCTCCGCTGCCTCCACCGCCGCCACCAGAGCCCCCACTGCTGCCATCAGTCCCACCGCCGCCACCACCTCCACTGCCTCCACCATCTCTACCGCTGCCCCCACCGCCGCTCCCACTGCCACCTCCACCACCACCGCTGCCTCCTCCACCACCCCGGCCACCCTTGCCCTTGCTGTTGCGGCGCTTCGCACTTGTCGAAGCAGCACCGATGTCCTCAGTAACAGAGACATCTGCAGCAGCAGCAGAGGCGAAGGAGGGGGAAAGGGGGGAGGGGGAGCACCCCTCAAAGAAGAGCGAGCGCGGAGTGCCATGAGCAGCACCTACAGCAACTGCACTAGTCTCAGCTGCAAGGAGATGCTGCTCGAGGAGGTCAACAGTGAGGGAGGTGGGGTCTAGGGTGAGAAAGTGGTCCCTAACAGAGCGAAGGGAGTCAGGGAGGCGAGTGACTACGAAGTAGAGAGTGATGTACATCGGGGGCGGGTTCCCTGCAAGGAACTCGGCTGAGAGGGCAGCGTGGTAGCGAGCGTCGCTAGAGCGCAGGTAGGTAATCAGGTCCGCTACTGTGGCAAAAGCCGACAGCTCATGGAACAGGTAGGGCAGTAGCAGCCTGCCAGGAGCAGTAGTGGCAAGGGAGGAGGAGCGAGCAACGACAGCGTCGTACAGGGCCTGTGCTATCCTGTGCTCTCCAAAGTGAGCACATTCGGTCACGGGCAGGTGGTTGCGAATGGCTTAGCGGGCAGTAGCGTCACGAGACAGCCACTGGGAACGAGTCGAACCGTCAGCTGTGGCGGGAGAGGGTGGAGCGACACCGGACACGTGGTCAAACAGTGAGACACTGTCCTTACTATCGCTCAGTAGGTACAGTTGCAGATCGTCGTGCCACGTGTCAAATGCAACCGGTCTGCCCTCCTGATCGAACGCTAGAACCCTAAGCGAAGCCATAGTGGTGCAGGACTCAGGAGCAGCAGTAGCAGTAGTAGCTAAGGGGCCAGGGGGCGGGGCCGAGGGGCCTAGGGGCTGAGGGGCCAAACACCAGGGTGGCGGGGCCGAGGGGCCAAGGGTCCTAGGGGCCGAGGGGCCGAGGAGACTAGGGGCCGAGGGGCCAAGGGGCGGGGCCGAGGGGCCAAACACGAGGTAAAGGGGGCCAAGGGGCCTAGGGGCCGAGGGGCCAAACAAGAGGGTGGCAGGGCCGAGGGGCCGAGGGGCCAATGGGCCTAGGGGCCGAGGGGCCAAAGAGGCCTAGGGGCCGAGGTGCGCGGCTAGGGGCGACGGGGCCAGTGGGGCCGAGGGGCGCGGCTAGGGGCGACAGGGTCGACGGGGCCAACGGGGCTGAGGGGCGCGGCTAGGGGCGACGGGGCCACTGGGGCCGAGGGGAGCGGCTAGGGGCGATGGGGTCGACGGGGCCAACGGGGCCGAGGGGCGCGGCTAGGGGCGACAGGGTCGACGGGGCCAACGGGGCCGAGGGGCGCGGCTAGGGGCGACGGGACCAACGGGTCCGAGGGGCGCGGCTAGGGGCGACGGGGCCAACGGGACCAACGGGGCCGAGGGGCGCGGCTAGGGGCGACGGAGCCAGTGGGGTCGAGGGGCGCGGTTAGGGGCGACGGGGTCGACGGGGCCAACGGGGCCGAGGGGCCGGGCTAGGGGCGACTGGGCCAACGGGGCCGAGGGGCGCGGCTAGGGGCGACGGGGCCAACGGGGCCAAGTGGCTAGGGGCGACGGGGCCAACGGGGCCGAAGGAGCGCGGCTAGGGGCGACGGGGCCAACTGGGCCGAGAGGCGCGGCTAGGGGCGACGGGGCCAACGGGGCCGAAGGGGCGCGGCTAGGGGCGACGGGGCCAACGGGGCCTTGGGGCGCGGCTAGGGGCGACAGGGCCAACGGGGCCGAGAGGCGCGGCTAGGGGCGACGGGGTCGACGGGGCCAACGGGGCCGAGGGGCGCGGGTAGGGGCGACGGGGCCAACGGGGCCGAAGGAGCGGGGTTAGGGGCGACAAGGCCAACTGGGCCGAGAGGCGCGGCTAGGGGTGACGGGGCCAACGGGGCCGAAGGGGCGCAGTTAGGGGCGATGGGGCCAACGGGGCCTTGGGGCGCGGCTAGGGGCGACAGGGCCAACGGGGCCGAGAGGCGCGGCTAGGGGCGACGGGGTCGACGGGGCCAACGGGGCCGAGGGGCGCGGCTAGGGGCGACGGGGCCAACGGGGCTGAGTGGCGCGGCTAGGGGCGACGGGGCAAACGGGGCCAAGGGGCCGAGGTAGGGGCAGCGACGGGCCGGGGCCTAGGGGCCGTGAGCGACGGGCCCTAGGGGCCGTGAGGTGGCGCGACGTGCCTAAGGGGCGCGACGGGCCTAGGGGGGGGGTACTAGCAGCGTAGCAGGTGGTGGGCCCAAGAAACCTACTCTGATTCCATGTGAAAATAACGAACGAGAATGAGATGAACTAGCAGCAGGACGAGTACAAGTACTAACCCTGAGTTGTGTTGTACCCCATATAGGCTACCCCACTACAGACTACACAATGTGCAGCATATAAGTTTGACACACGCGTGCCCTTAGACTTAGCCTCACATCTCAAACCGCTGGTGATGCTCTGTGTGTATGTCTTTCAATTCCCCACTGGCGGCACAACTGATGCAGTATCAGCAGCGCTACAGGAGCAGCTGCAGCACATGGCGGACACTCGTGTCCCAGAGAGTGACCTTGCTCGTGTCCGCAAATCCCTCCGGGTTGGCTTCCTTGTGAGTCCTGCCCAGCTAGCGTCTCTTATGAGTCGAAACAAAAAATGTATGAGTCGACTGAAAAGCACATGGTGGGCACACGTGCGCCCGAGAGTGACCTCGCTCGGGTTCGCAAGTCCATTCGGTTCGGCGTCCTTGTGAGTGTGCCTCGATTGCAGTTGCCCTCTGCGATCGTCTCTTGTGAGTCCTGTCTTTTCCTCATCCATCCTCCAACGCTTGTCAAATTTGTGTCATTCTGTTCCCCTTTCTCTGTTCCCACTCTCTCAACAGGAGCTCCTAGGCAGCGATTCCGGCTTGGCGCGGGTGCTCTGTGAGTATTCCACGCGGGCGGGCAGATGGGAGGTGCTAGTGGAGGAGGTGCAGAACATTGAGGAGGTCACTCCCAGATGAGACGTGTAATAGTTTCCCCTTACCGAATCTCAGTCCCATCACTTCAAGCATGCTTCTCTTTTCCCTTCCCCTCTCGTTCCTTGCCCCCCTCTCTGTTTTTCCTCCCTCGTCTCCCCACAGGAACTCCTAGGCAGCAATTCCGGTCTGGTGCGAGTGTTGTGTGAGTATTCAACCAGGCCGGGCAGATGAGAGGCACTTGTGGAGGAGGTGCAGAGCATGGAGGAGGTCACTCCCCGGGACGTGCTACGTCCCCCCCCTACCGACCCAAGCATACCTCATTTCTTCCGTATTCTTCTACCCTCTCTCTCTCTGTGCCCCTCGCCCTTTCTTTTGCCTCACTTACCAGGAGCTCCTAGGCAGCAATTCCGGCCTGGCGAGGGTCCTCTGTGAGTATTCAACCAGGGCGGGCAGATGGGAGGCACTAGTGGAGGAGGTGCAAACGATCGAAGAGGTCACTCCCAGTGACGTGCAGCAGGTAGCTCGTTTGTTGTTCTCTCCCGATATGCGCATCACAGCACATGCTGTCAATGCCTAGTGCGTGGCTCATGTGTTTGTGATTGCAACAACGTTGAGGCTAGTGGGATGGGAAGCCCTGGTGGAGGAGCGAAAGGAGGTACAGAGCATAGGGGAGGTCACTCCTAGGGACATGCAGCAAGTGGCCCGTTTGTTGTTCTCCCTGATATGCACATCACAGCACATGCTGTTAATACGTATGTAGGTAGATTTGATGATGCAATTGCGAGCCCCTCATTCATTCTATTTGTGGGTGTATAGCACTTGATTTAAAATTAGCAGGATCATCATTCCCTTTTCTCCCTCGTCTAAGCATGCATGTCACATATCATTTTAAAATTCTGTCAATCCTGACAATTGTTTATCAATAGTGACTTTTCAAAGCGTTGATATGGGTGGTTTAGATGTGAATGTATGTTTCTGCATATGTATCACCCAACTGGAAATCATTATTTGCTTGTAGTAATTGTTTTGATTTCGCAACAGTACAAACTGTTACCGGATAGGGTCTTCACTTCGCGGACACAAAGCTTCTGCTACACGTGTTGAACCATGAGTGTGAGACCATTTCCGACTAATCGTAGTCGAGTCGCGACGCGGAATTAGCTAGCATTTTACAGTTTGCATATCCACGATCGTCATGGCCGGCGCGAGTAGCTTCATTCGCCGAGGGCGTCCCGCGACGGCGGGAATAACGACGACCGGACGAGTTGGTAGCGTTATTAGCAGTGGAGGAACGGCCACAGGAACCACAGAGAGCACAGGAATCATCACAGGAACCACCGCAGGCGGCACAGCAGTCACGCCAGGCACAGCAGGCACGGCAGGAACGGCAGGAAGCAGAGCAGCGACGCTCGCTCTTCCCGGAACGAGATTCGCGGCTGGAGCTCGACTGGTCACCTCGTCAGGCCTCGCTGGGCTCGATCATATCCCCCTCCGAGCGAGTCGCTACCCACCTACCTTTTGGAATCTCTCTAGACTGACCCTTTTGTATTCTCCAGAGAACTCTCAAGCTGAATTGTGTATATTTTTTTCGCCTTATGCATGTTTTCTCTCTCCCTATGCACCTCTCCTCTCCTCCCGTGCAGATTGCCTCTCTTCCCAAGCACCATTGTCCAACCAACCTGCTGTGGCTTCCTTAACCGGTCCATGCTCCCCCTCTTTCCCCAAACTGCCCCCGCTTCTCCTTCCTCCGCCACTCCTTCCTCCCCTTCTCCTTCTCTTCCCATCACCCCCTTCCCCGTCCCTTCATGTTCGCCCTTCTCTACCTTCTCTTCCCCCTCACCCTCTTCTCTCAATCCATCTAACCACAAGCCCTAGGAGGGGGCTATCCAGTGGGCGGTATCGTCCTATTGCTAGAGGACCCTCTCTCACCCCTCCACCTCATCCTCCTCCGCTACTTTCTCTCTCAAGGCCTCTCCCAATCCCACCCACTCCTCCTCCTCTCGCCCCTCCCCGATCCCCAAGCCTTTCTCGCCACGCTCCCGGCGCCAGCCGAGGGAAAGGCAGGTTCGGGAGCGCTCGCAGGTCCGGTTGGCCGGGCAGGTCCGGGAGGGCTTTCCGAGCCTCAAGGCCTGGGTTGGTCGCAGGAGGAGAGAAGAGCAGGGGGAGTCGGAGGGGGAGAAAGTGTGGGGGAGGGGGGAAAGGGGGGTGATGGGTTAAGAATAGCATGGCAGTATAAGCACTTGGCTCCCCAGTTTACCGGAGTGGGATTAGGAGGGCCGGTAGGTGCGTCTGTACCGTACTGCACCGAGTTTGACCTCCGCGCACCGCTGTCCCGGCCGTCGCTAAGGCATGCGCAGCAGCTGTGCACGTGTGTACCCATGGGGGTAGATGCGGTGATGATGATAGGGACAGATGGCAACTGCGCTCAGCAGGCGCAGCAGCAACACCAGCAGCAGCAGCAGCAGCAGCATCAGGGGGAAGAGGAGGGCTCGGGACCAGCGTCAGATTTCACACAAGGCTTCTTTGGCCGTGTGTCAGGCTTCCTCTCCTCCATTGACTCCCCCACACCTGGGGGGTCTACAGGAATTGGGGAACGAGGCATGGAAGGGAGAGGAGGAGGAAGCGGAGGTGGCGGGCGAGGGGGAGAAGGGGGGGGAAGGGTGGGTCGCATTGGTGTGCATTCTCTGGGAGCTCCTCCCGCGTTGCTGCTGTCAGGGAATGATGCCCAGGTGAGTCCAGAAATGGAATCGAGACGGGGATACTCAATCAAATTGGGAACTGAACGAGAACGTTTGAATGAATCATTTACCTATTTACCTGGAACAAAATTCATTGTTCCGTGAAATTTCCTGCTTCTTTCTTGAATTTATCCGTTTCCAACCCTGCAGGCCTGGCAGGTACTTGCGTGGCTGCAGTGGTTGAAAGGCTGTGTCCGCACTTTACCAGTGACGGTCCTTGTAACAGTGCATAGAGATGAAGGGATCGTTCCTCCACATTTGCTGCTGAGGCTGCAGCATGCTGCAGACGTGGTACTGGCGATGGAAGCACTGGAAGGTGGGTGGTAGCTGGTGAATGCATCATGAAGTGTGCATGTGTAGTGCGTTTTTTCAAATGTTCTGCTGAGACTGCAGCACGTAGCAGACGTGGTGTTGGCGATGGAGGCTCTGGAAGGTAGGGGGGAGCCTGGTGACTGTGTGAATGCATAAAGTGCGCATTCGTAGTGCGTGCTTCTCTCAAACGTGCTGCTGAGACTGAGACTGCAGCATGCAGCAGACGTGGAGTTGGCAATGGAAGCACTGGAAGGTAGGTGGTGAATAGGGTGCAGTGTGCGCAGGCATGCATGTGTACATTGGTAGTGCTTTGAATGTGCTGCTGAGACTGAGGCTGCAGCATGCAGCAGACGTGGTGCTGGCGATGCTCTGGAAGGTATGGCCAATATCATTACCTCTCATACATTCCACACTGTGTGCATGTGTGCATGTGTGCATGCACTTTCTCGTGTGCTTGTTTCCACAACTGCATGCCAATTCTTCACAATTTTTACTAAATCTGTGTGTGATTGGCTGGTGCTGTGCTGCAGAGGACAATGCAGAGATGGCCAGTGGCATCTCGGACTACAAGGACGCCTTGGGCCTCATTCGCATCCGCAAAGTCTCCGTGCAGAACTCCCTGGTAAGCCCACTGGCATTGCATTGCATCTGATTCTGAAAGAAGTAATCCGTCATATCAGGGCCGTCAGCCAGTGAACGTTGCAGCAGGGACATAATGTGACCTGCATGGCAACAGTGAGTCAGTGACCATGTCAATACCCAGGTACGCTAGATTCAACGCAGGAACACGACAATGAGTTGTTTCAAATTCTGAGGTTTATTGATTACTTCTGCAGGTGCCTCGTATGCCAACACATTGATGCCACCGGCTCTCAGTTCGTTTCTTGCCTCTCATGATGTCCTCTTCGCCTATCAGGTGCCTCGTATGCCGGCAGTGACCACTCTGGTGCTGAGAGCAGTGAACAGGAAGCGACAGATAGTGGTGGAGGAGGCACACCCACCCCCCATCGATGCCACAGGGGGAGCAGCAGGTTCAAGCGGTGGAGGAGGCTCGGTTGGATGTGGTAGTTCAGGCGGGGGAAGCGGTGCTCTGGATTTCTGAATCTACCCAAAAAGTGACTTATGAGTCGACTGAAAGGCCACAGGGGGAGCAGGCTCAGGCAGCGGGGGAGGCTCGGTTGGATGTGGTAGCTCAGGGTGGGGGAGCAACGCTTTGGATTTCTGAGATGTCAGACGGTTTGGTTATAAGCTTCTAGTTTTGAGACCCTTGTCTATCAAGCAGTATTGCTTGACTTGTGCATGAAGCAGTCTGGATTAGAGCAAAAAGTCAACAAGGCAAAGGTCAGTGTACTAAGAAAAGAGGCGTGCCAACAACATTTGTTGTACCGTACAGAAGATTTAGATGCCATTTTTGTTGACCAGGAGCGGTACATGACTCTGTTTTCTGCGCTTGACTCATAACTCCCGTCGATCCGGCGTCAGCATTGGCTTTAGCTGCGTTGTATTTCTCAAGCTCCTCGTACCGTATTCTCCCGGACAAAACACCCCCCCGTAATTGTACACCCCCGGGTAGCTTGTGCGGGGTGGGTGTTATGATAGACCTCGTTTCTACTATACCCCCCTTTTTTGCTGATTTTATATAACACCCCCCTTTTCTTACGAATTCGTTATAATAGTCGTTAACGAGTAGCTGCAATATTGAAGAATATCACGAAAATTTCTCCCTAGATGAAATTTCGCGGTACATTCACTTACAATCTACCAAGATTTCCCCCCTCGCACTACTTCGCTGTGACCACGTGCAGGCGAATCTTCCGCTGCAAGTGGCAAGACAGCTGCCACATGGCATTTTCGTGGGGGTGATGAAGCTCGTGGCCGAAACCCACATTCGCGCCTCAGACAGTGATGTTAAAATGAAAATCAAAACACCCACATTGTCTAATTAAATAAACACTAACACTAAAATATACCATATGTAAAGACCCGGGTATTATGTATTTTTTTCCTATGAGGAGACCCCCCCCATTTTTTCCCTGTATTTTTAGCTATACCCTAGGGTGCTATGTCCGGGAGAATACGGTAATACATTTCCCACACGCACGGGCTGCAACCGCTACCGCAGCAGTCACCTGGAAGCGGCTTCTCTGGCGGCTCGAGGTTCAGCCGGTTCATTCTTGCGATAGCAACGGTCGAAAATGAGTCTGGCACGAAACAACGGTGATAGCAACGTGCTTTCAAGCGTAAGAGGTAAGGCTTGATGTTGCTGATCATAGACAGATGCTATCATAAACAGCCTGATCATAGGCAGGCTGAGGACGTCAACTCACGCTATCTCGTATTCACGACTGAAGACGCATAATGTCAGAATCCCAACCACTAGACCATTGGGATAAAAGGGCTTGTTAAGTAGCGGGTCAGTGCGCCCATAACCCCCCAGGACAACGTGCCTGTAACCCTTCCCTAGGATCAATCGGGGATCACCAGTGGACCTCTGACACATAATTGGCGAACAATTTGAGGACTGAAGATGAGACACGCATATCTCGTACAGGTGTGAGTGCCTCAAATAAAGGAGGAGTATCTTACGATATGTCTGTTCACAACGACAGGGTCACCAGGAATTATGTCTTGCCAGAACCTCGAGTTTCTTTCTTCCTGTTAGAATTTGAAATGATAAAGTAGGTGTTAGAATCGAAACGAGAATGGATGGACTAAGTGAAAGTTGGGTACAAAATGTAAACCCTAGAAAACTGTACCCCATATGTGCCTACAGTAGCTATGTCATATAAATCTGACACACCCCCATAGGCAAAGTGGGGGAGAACAAGGGGTCACAAGACCAGTCAAGCACAGCAAAGCAAGCTCAGGGTGGATCACAAAGTCACCACACATTCCGAGCACAAGTTCAAGGCCACAAGGCCAGTTCACATGCAGGATTACATATATATATAAGGCTAGACAAGCAAGAGCAGGTGTATATATATATGCAACAGTACAAACAAGGTCAAGGGGTGAGCAAGTGAGTCAAGGTAGGCACAAGACCCAGCTGAGTACAGAAGCGCTGATGATCACAAGGCGCAAGTGCCTTGGTGAAGATATCAGCAGTGTTGGCCTGAGAGGCCACGTACGCAAGCCGCAGCTGACCACGCTGCTGTAGCTCACGAGCAAGGAAGTAGCGGAGAGCAATGTGCTTCGTTCTGTGCTCCAGTCTCTGCTCTCGACACAAGGCCAGCATGGCCTTGTTGTCTACGTACAGCACTGGAGGAGAACGAGGCGGCTCTCCGAGGTCAGTCAGCAGGTAGGTGAGCCAGCGAAGCTCCTGTGCAGCCATGGCCCCGGCGTAGATCTCAGCCTCACAACTGGAGCCGAGAACAGAAGACGAGCGGGTAGCCCGCCACGAAACAGAGCCGGAACCAAGGCTGAAGGTGTAACCCTGTGACGACCGCTGCGTAGCCTGGTCGTCAGCCCAAGAAGCGTCTGCGTGCCCAGTGAGGACCACTGGACTCTGCCCTCCAAGCACAAGCCCCATGCCCGACGTACTGCACAAGTAACGCAACAACCTCTTCGCTGCAGCCATGTGCTCCGGTCTGTGTCTCCCAGGAGCAACATAGCGTGCGAGAATGCTAAGAGGGTATGCGAGGTCAGGTCGTGTGCAGGTCATCAGGTACATGAGGCAGCCAACAAGCTCTGGGTACGGGCCACTCGACTCTACGGACTCATCCGAAGGCAGAGCTGAGAGCGAGTGGCGAGTAGGCAGAGGAGTGGCCTGAGGCGAGGAGTACGTGAAGCCGAAGCGCTGAAGGACCTGCTGCACCATGTGTGACTGAGTCAGGGTAATGGTGCGGCGTGCTCTGTCCCGGGTGATCTGCAAGCCAAGGTAGCTGCGCAGTTCACCCAGGTCTGTGCACGTGTGTCTCTTCTGCAGCTCGGAATTCACGTGGGCGAGTCCAGCAGTGTCAGCTGTGGCAAAGACCAAGTCGTCGACGTACACGAGGATGTAGAACGGCGGCAAAGAAGTGTCGGTGCGCAGAAACAGCGACGGGTCGGCAGTAGAGGGAGCAAACCCAAGAGCCGCAAGTGTAGTCCTCAGTGTGTCGTGCCACTCACGCGGTGCCTGGCGGAGACCGTAGACTGGCCGCCGGAGGCTCCACTGGGTGCCAGGAGGAAAAGACCCAGTGAAGCCAGGTGGGCGACGCAGCCAGATCTCCTCGTGCAGGCTGCCCTGCAAGAAAGCAGTGCTGAAGTCAAGAGAGTGCAGCTCGTAGTCGCGGTGAGCAGCTATGTGCAGCAGTACCCGAAGAGTGGTCATCTTCGGGGTGGGAGAGAAGGTCTGAAAGTAGTCAACTCCCTGCCGCTGACTGAAGCCACGAGCCACGTAACGTGCCTTGAAGACAGGCGGAGAACCCGGCGGTCGCTTCACCCTGAAAATCCACATGCCACTGACAATGTTCGCCCCAGGCGGGGGAACCTTGTCAACGTAGGTGCCTGTGGACTTCCAGGAAGCCATCTCTGTGTCCATAGCTGCCTGCCACTGAGAGGAGTAGGGACCCTCTATCGCCTCCGCGTAAGAGCGCGGAGTCGGGATGTCAAGTGCATCCGGGTCTCCCTCAGGGGTAAGCAGTACGGACACGAGATGAGGTGAAGCAGCAGCCAAACACTGGAACTCCTCCTGCCTGTCCTCAAGGACGTCCGTGCCAAGGGCACACTCACCCCCGACGGACGGAGGACAGACAGACTCAGACGCAACGACAAGACTAGCAGCGTAGTCTAGACGACAGCGAGCAGCAAAGTCGACGAGCTCAGCAACTAGGGCAGACGCAGCAGTGGACTCAAAGGAAGGGTCAGTGACGACAGTAGCAAGGAGACGCGTGACAGTAGGACTGGCAGCACGAAGAGAGTCCGACTCCGGGTCGGGAAGAGCAGGAAGAGAGGACTCAGGAGGAGAAGGCAAAGGGGCACGCAGAGGAGCAGTGGATGGACGCAGAGACATCCGGTGCGTGCCAGGGACAGGAGGAGGACGCTGACGCGAACCACGGCCACTAGTGCGAGCAAGACGGACAGGCGACGCAGGGCGAGACGCAGGCTTACGACGCTCAGCCAGACCTCCAGTAGGACCAGTGTAGGGAGAAGGAGCGGGCAGTGTGAAGGCCGGCTGTAACTGTAACTGGGACGGGACAGGCTGTGGACACTCTAAGGGAGGAGGAGGACCAGTAGAAGGCGGGAGACCAAGAACCTGCTGAAGGAGCGGAACGAAGTACGGCCGAGGCCGCGCGGCGACTCCAGACACAGCAGGGACAGCACCAGTACCCCCAGCGGCAGCACCAGCGCCAGCAGCACCTCCAGCTCCAGTACCTCCAGCAGCACCAGGAGCACCCCCAGCAGGACCGCCTCCAGGACCGACAGCAGTAGCCTCAGCGCCAACACCCGCAGCAGCTCCAGCTCCAGGCGTACCCGTAGGCCCAGCAGCTCCAGTACTCCCAGTACGAGCACCTCCGGGACCCGCGGCACCAGCACCCGCAGCAGTCGAAGAACCTCCAGCTCCAGCAGCACGCCTCCAGCGTCGGGCAAACCACTCTCGCAGCTCCTGTGGAGAGAGTGGCTCCCGCCGAGACGAAGCACCCGGAGAACCTCCTGGCTCAGCACCGCCAGACGCCACACGAGCAGGCCCAGCTCCCTCAGGCTCCGCACCCCCAGGCTCAGCACCTCCAGGCGTAGCACCCCCAGGCTCAGCACCCCCAGGCGTAGCACCCCCAGGCTCAGCACCCCCAGGCTCAGCACCCCCAGTAGTAGCACCCCCACGCTCAGCACCCCCAGGCTCAGCACCCCCAGTAGTAGCACCCTCAGGCTCAGCACCCCCAGGCGTAGCACCCACACGCTCAGCACCCAGAGCAGCAGCCTCACCAGTACCTAGAGCAGCAGTCTCAATGCCCGGGTCGGGCGGAAAACACCGGTAACAGTCACCCTCATCACTAATAGTCACAGCATACATGGCAGCAAGAATAGCATCAAAGTCAAGGTCAAAGACAGCTACACCCGCCCTAGACAGCTCGCCCCAGCGGGGGATCTCAGAGGCCTCAGGGAACTGGTGACACCAAGTGTCCGTCAGGCGGCCAAAGCAGCGCTGGGTGGAGTGCGCACCCCCGCACTGCTCACCTGCACGGTCGCCGGTGCGTAGGACGTAGGTGCACGGACCAGTACCCCCACCCCGCTGGCGTGCAGCGTACCACTCACGGAGCTGCTGAGGGGGGGGGATGTCACGAGTGCGCTGCTGCCGCTGCTGCTGCTGCTGCTGCTGCTGCTGGCGCTGACCACCACCGGAGCCGACCCTCTGCCCAGCGCCACCCTGACCAGCTCCACCTCCTCCGCCGCCGCCTCCGCCACCGCCGCCACCTCCGCCACCTCCGCTCCCACCGCCACCGCCGCCGCCGCCTCCGCCTCCACTGCCGCCACCGACACCTCCACCCCCGCCACCACTCCCACCACCACCCCCACCCCCTCCACTGCCGCCACCGCCACCTCCGCCACCCCCGCCAGCCCCTCCAGCACCCTTGCCCCCCTTGCCCTTGCCGGTGCGGCGTCTCCCGCTCGAGGCAGACGCAGCGCCGACCGACTCGAGACCAACGAGGTCGGCCGCAGCAGCAGAGGCAACAGAGGGCAAAAGGGGGGAGGGGGAACACCCCTCAAAGACGGGGGTGCGAGGGTCACTACGAGAGGCTCCTACAGCGACTATGCTCTTCTCTGCTGCTAGGAGGGCCTTCTCGAGGAGGTCAACGGTGAGAGTGGTGGGGCAAACTGAGAGGAAGTGGTCCCTGACTACGCGAAGGGAGTCAGGGAGACGGGTGACTATGTAGTAGAGGGTGATGTACATGGGGGGGGGGTTCTTGGCACAGAACTCAGCAGGAAGCGCAGCGCGGTAGCGAGTGTCACTAGTGCGGAGGTGCGTAATGAGGTCAGCGACTGTGGGAAAGGCAGCAAGGTCAGGGAAGAGGTACGGTAGCATGAGGCGGCTCAGTGTAGCAGTGGCAGGGGAGGAGTAGCGCGCAACTACAGCGTCGTACAAGGTGTGAGCACTCTTGTACTAGCTAAAGTGCGCACGCTCAGAGGTAGGCAGGTGGCGACGCACAGCAAGACGTGCAGCAGCATCGCGCGTGGCCCACTGTGAGCGAACAGTGGCGTCAGCATCAGCAGCGGGGGCACCAGAAGTGAGGTCAAAGAGGGAGAGGCCGTCTGCCCTATCGCACTGTAAGAAAAGCTGCAGGTCATCTATCCAGACGTCAAAGTCAATGGCCCGACCCTCAGCGTCAAAAGAGAGGACACTAGGGGTAGCCATGACAGTAGTAGACTAGCAGCGCAAATAGTAGGGTGAGGGCAGTGCTGTGAAAGAGGCGCTGCTCTTACCGGACAGGGCGGCTCGGGCGGCTCGGCTGCAGGGCGGCTCGGCGGCTCGGCTGCTGGGCGGCTCGGCGGCTCGGCTGCTTGGCGGCTCGGCGGCTCGGCTGCTGGGCAGCTCGGCGGCTCGGCTGCTGGGCGGTTCGGCGGCTCGGCTGCTGGGCGGCTCGGCTGCTGGGCGGCTCGGCTGCTGGGCGGCTCGGCTGCTGGGCGGCTCGGCGGGGCCGCTGAGAGGGCGGCGTCCGGGGCCGCTGGGAGGAGGCGGCGGGGCCGCTGAGAGGAGGCGGCGGGGCCGCAAAGGTAGGAGGCGGGGCCAGCAGGTAGGTGGCGGGGCCAGCAGGTAGGTGGCGGGGCCGCGGGTAGGTGGCGGGGCCGCTGGTAGGTGGCGGGGCCGCAGGTAGGTGGCGGGGCCGCACAGGTAGATGGCGGGGCCGCGGGTAGGTGGCGGGGCCGCTGGTAGGTGGCGGGGCCGCAGGTAGGTGGCGGGGCCGCAGGTAGGTGGCGGGGCCGCACAGGTAGGTGGCGGGGCCGCGGGTAGGTGGCGGGGCCAGCAGGTAGGCGCCGGGGCCGCACAGGTAGGCGTCGGGGCCGCAGGTAGGCGTCGGGGCCGGAAAGGGCGGCGTCAGGGCCGCAGGGCGGCGCGAGGGCCGCTGGGTAGGCGACGAGGCCGCAGGGCGGCGGATCGGGGCCGGGTAAGGGCGGCGCGATGGCCGCGGGGTAGGCGACGAGGCCGCCGGGCGGCGAGTCGGGGCCAGGAAGGGCGGCGCGAGGGCCGCAAGGCAGGCGACAGGGCCGCTAGGGCGGCGCGACGGGGCGAGAAAAAAAAAGGAGGGGGGGGGAGCGCGACTCGGGCTAGGACTGAGCGCGCTCCGGGCAGAAAAAAAAATGTCGAATTGGTGGGCCCTAGGAACAGTTCCCACGAGGGAACCTGCTCGATACCATGTTAGAATCGAAACGAGAATGGATGGACTAAGTGAAAGTTGGGTACAAAATATAAACCCTAGAAAACTGTACCCCATATGTGCTACCCCACTATAGCCTACAGTAGCTATGTCATATAAATCTGACAGTAGGATCGTAATACTTAGGATGGTAGCTTCCTGTCGTAGCGGAAGTCTTGTATGAGTTAAAGCTAGTTAAGGAGGCTTTGTCTGGACTAGTGAAAGCCCATGTAGTGATATGTTTCAGGATCAATGTCTCTGAAATCAGATATATATAAAATGACAAGCATACATAATATATAGCTAGAGTAAAGTACCTGTTCGCCTACTGTACTGTGCTATTCCCGTTCTGAAACGGTGCGTAACTTTTCGCGAGGCCTATAGCTACGTGCTGACGTCATCCTAGGGCGCGTAGCGCTTTGCTGACGTCAGCCTATCGGTACTTTACTGTACTACACGAATTTCCTTGAAGTGCTTAAGTCTCGATATTATCTCAACACTCCCCTTCACTTCTAGGAGTTCGGTGTAGTTACCCAGTTGTCTCAGAAATTCCGCTGAGCTGGTTGCAGTGGTGGAATTTCTGTCGTGTCAGCTTCTTGGTAAGTGAGTCAGCTGCCATGTCATTAGTGGGGCAGTAGACAAGGCGCATTCTCCCCTTGTCGATCGCATCTTTGACGAAGAAGTAACGCAGTGAAATGTGTTTCGTGCGATTGACGAAGCCGGGTTTGTTGGCGATGGTAATCGCACTCTGGCTGTCGCACTGCAACGTAAACTGATTCGGTGTGACGAACTTTGCTTCGTCGAGCAGTTCCTGTAAGTATAATCCTTCTCGGGTTGCAGCACACGCGGCAATGAATTCTGCTTCAGCCGAGGAAAGTGACACGAGTTCCTGTTTCGATGAGTTCCACGAGATCGGACCAATGGGCTCGAGACGAAAAATGTAGCCTGTTCGTGACCAACGATCTGACGTGTCACCAGCGTGGTCTGCGTCAACATATCCGCTGAGGTACTTTTTATCGGTTGGTTTTCCTGTGTTGAAAATCAGCCCGACTGTTGGTGTTGCGACAAAGTAGTGTAGAGCGCGCTGAAGATCGAGGTGATGTTCTTCTTTTGGGCAGCGTAAAAATTGTGCGAGACAGCTTGCGATGTAAGCAAGGTCGGGACGGCATGTGACTGCTGCGAAGAGAGGACACCCAAGTTGCTGCTGGTACAGTTGTAGACCAGCCGCCGAAAGTTTGGTGTTGTTTAGGATGTGCCTGGTGGGTGTAGACCGATACGGTGTAGCGACGTAATCCGTAGAAATTTTGAAACGCTTAGCGAGTGACTCATCATACTTCGATGCTGTGAGGTGAATGGCGGAGGAGGTTTGCAAAATGTTTAACCCAAGAAATTGGGTTACTTCGGTGGAGACGGTTAAATCGAGGGATTTCTTCAGATCTGCTTTGATGCGATCACCCAAGGAAACCGAAGAACTGACGTAGAGAATATCATCCACG
Organism: Closterium sp. Naga37s-1; assembly: GCA_947471745.1. NCBI lineage: Eukaryota > Viridiplantae > Streptophyta > Zygnematophyceae > Desmidiales > Closteriaceae > Closterium > Closterium sp. Naga37s-1. Next base: position 2,765,786 of record CANJKZ010000120.1, on the reverse strand, counting down.
TATGCCACGAGTAGCGCGTAGCTCCCCTTGTCGTCTAGTCGATACATTCCGGGATCATGCGGCAGTTGTCGGAACCCAACTTCTATCAGTTTCCTGTTCAGATGCTGCTACCACAGTCGCGGTGCTTGTTTGATGCCGTACAGTGACTTCTTGAGCTTGCAGACACTTGGCGGATTTGTCGGATAGGTATGTGGATATTCGACGTAGATTTCAGCGTCGACGTCAGCGTACAGAAATGCGTTGGAAACGTCAATTTGTCGAAGTGGAAAATTCTTCGCAGCTGCTTCGCAGATGACAAGACGAACACTTGTGTGTCCGCTGACCGGGGCAAAAGTTAGCGTATAGTCTACCCCATGAGTTTGGTCAAAACCGCGAACAACCCACCTTGCCTTATGTTTTTCATAAGAGCCGTCAGCTTTCGTCTTCACCCTGAACACTGTCAGAACATATATATAGCTTATGCTGTTGTGTAGGCTATAGTGGGGTATCCCATAGGGGGTACAACCCAATTAGGGTTTCCTATATGTACTCACTTCATTCATAGTTCATGATTCTTGTTCAAATCTTCTCATGGTATCGAGCAGGTTCCCCCTTGGGAACTGTGCTTAGGGCCCTATTGCGCGGCCCCGCCGCCCTACCTAGCGGCCCCGCCGCCCTTACTCGCGGCCTCGCCGCCCCATTGCGCGGCCCCGCCGCCCTACCTCGCGGCCTCGCCGCCCCATCGCGAGGCCCCGCCGCCCTACCTAGCGGCCCCGCCGCCCTTCCTCGCGGCCCCGCCGCCCCATCGCGCGGCCCCGCCGCCCTATCTAGCGGCCCCGCCGCCCTTCCTCGCGGCCCCGCCGCCCCATCGCGCGGCCCCGCCGCCCTTCCTCGCGGCCCCGCCGCCCCATCAGCGGCCCCGCCGCCCTATCAAGCGGCCCCGCCGCCCTTCTCTGCAGCGGCCCCGCCACTCCTCTACAGCGGCCGAGCCGCCCAGCAGCAGCGCAGCCGAGCCGCCCAGCAACAGAGCAGCCGAGCCGCCCAGCCGTCGAGCCGCCCTGCTGCCGAGCCGCCCGGGAGCCGAGCCGCCCTGCCGCCGAGCCGCCCTGCCGCCGAGCCGCCCGGGAGCCGAGCCGCCGAGCCGCCCTGCCGCCGAGCCGCCCTGCCGCCGAGCCGCCCGGGAGCCGAGCCGCCCAGCAGCCGAGCCGCCGAGCCGCCCAGCTGCCGGGCCGCCCTACTACCGAGCCGCCCGACCTGCCCTGCCTGGTGAGCACAGCACCACTATTACTGCGTGCCCTTCCCCTACTGCTTGCACTACTGCACTGTCGTCGTCATGGCTACCCCTAGTGTCCTCACGCTGAGGGTCGAGCCATTGACTTTGAGGTCTGGGTCGACGACCTGCAGCTGTTCTTACAGTGCGATAGGGCGGACGGTCTTTCCCTCTTTGACCTCACCTCTGGCGCCTCTCCTGCCCCTGCTGCTGATGCTGACCCCACTGTTCGCTCTCAGTGGGCCACCCGCGATGCTGCTGCACGTCTTGCTGTGCGTCGCCACCTGCCTACCACTGAGCGCGCGCACTTTAGTCAGTACAAGAGTGCTCAGACCTTGTACGACGCTGTAGTTGCGCGCTACTCTTCCCCTGCCACTGCTGCCCTGAGCCGCCTCATGCTACCGTACCTCTTTCATGACCTTACTGCCTTTCCCACTGTCGCTGACCTCATTACGCACCTCCGCACTAGTGACACTCGCTACCGCGCCGCCCTTCCTGCTGAGTTCTGCGCCAAGAACCCCCCCCCCATGTACATCACTCTCTATTACATAGTCACACGCCTCCCTGACTCCCTTCGCGTAGTCAGGGACCACTTCCTCTCAGTCTGTCCCACCACTCTCACTGTCGACCTCCTCGAGAAGTCCCTCCTGGCGGCGGAGAAGAGCATCGTCGCTGTAGGAGCCTCTCGTGGTGACCCTCGCACCCCCATCTTTGAGGGGTGTTCTCCTTCCCCCCTGCTGCCCTCTGTTGCCTCTGCTGCTGCTGCCGACCTGCTTGGTCTTGAGTCGGTCTGCGCGGCGTCTGCCCCTAGCGGGAGACGCCGCCCTGGCAGGGGCAAGGGGGGCAAGGGCGCGGGTGGAACTGGCGGGTGGAGGTGGCGGTGGAGGCGGCGGAGGGAGTGGGGGTGGCGGTGGGAGTGGTGGCGGGGGCGGTGGTGGCGGTGGCAGCAGCGGAGGAGGAGGCGGTGGTGGCGGCAGCGGTGGGAGCGGAGGCAGCGGTGGTGGTGGAGGTGGAGGCGGCGGTGGCGGAGGGGGTGGAGCTGGTCGGGGTGGTGCCCCGCAGCGTAGCGGCTCTGGTGGTGGCCAGCAGCAGCAGCAGTAGCAGCAGCAGCGTTCGCGGGACATCCCCCCGCCCCAGCAGCTCCGTGAGTGGTACACGCAGCGTCAGCGGGGTGGGGGTTTTGGTCCGTGCACCTACGTCCTTCGTTCCGGCGACCGCGCGGGTGAGCAGTGTGGGGGTGCCCACCCCACCCAGCGCTGCTTTGGCCGCCTGACGGACGCCTGGCGTCAGCAGTTCCCCGAGGCCAGTGAGATTCCCCGTTGGGGAGAGCTGTCTAGGGCTGGCGTAGCTATCTTTGATCTTGACTTTCATGCTATCCTTGCTGCCATGTATGCTGTGACTATTAGTGAGGAGGGTGACTGTTACCGGTGTTTCCCGCCCGACCCGGGCATTGGTACTGCTGCGCCAGGTACTTCTGCGGCTGCTGCTCTAGGTGCCAGTGCGTCTGCACTCTCAGGTACTGGTGAGGCTGCGCTCTCAGGTACTGCGTCGGCTTCGGCCTCCCTCACCTTCACGCTTGACTCAGGGGCTTCTCGCTCCTTCTTTCGAGACCGCACCACACTCACGCCGCTTGGCCGGCCGGTTGCAGTCTCCCTGGCTGACCCCTCTGGGGGTCCTGTCCTCTCTCACTTCTCCACTGTCCTCCCGTGTCCGGCTGCCCCCTCGGGCACCTTGTCTGGTCTGTACCTCCCCTCGTTCTCGACGAACTTGGTGAGTGGTGCTGACCTGCAGGATGCGGGGGTTCACCAGTTTACTCCTGCGAGTCAGCGGGTGACCCACTGCTCGGACGCCCGCACAGGCCGACACCTGGCCACGTTTTCGCGTCGGCCGGGGTCGAGTCTCTACACCCTGACCACTGAGTCTCCTCCTGTCCCTGCGTCTGGCCAGGTAGCTGCGTCGGGTCAGGTGTTTGCTGCTGCGTCCAGGTCTGGTCCTGAGTCTGCCCCCTGCTCGTGTCGCCGCCTGTCTCAGGAGACTCTCCTGTGGCACCACCGTCTTGGCCACCCCTCCTTGCCTCGTCTTCGGGGCATGGCTTCCCGTGTCCTTGTCTCTGGTCTTCCCCGGTCTCTCCCTCCCCTTCCTTCGGGACCCGGACCTTCCTGTGTCCCCTGTGTCGAGGGGCGGCTCCGGGCTGCCCCTCACTCCTCCCAGTTTCCCCCGACAGAGGCTCCTCTGCAGACGCTTCACATGGACGTGTGGGGCCCGGCCCGCGTCCGTGGGCAGGGTCACGAGCGCTACTTCCTGCTGGTGGTTGACGACTACTCGCGTTACACCACAGTCTTCCCCTTGCGCAGCAAGGGTGATGTCACTGAGGTGTTGATCGACTGGATCCGCGCAGCTCGTCTCCAGCTCAGGAGGAGCTTCGGCTCGGACTTTCCTGTTCTGCGTCTGCACTCTGACCGAGGTGGAGAGTTCTCCTCTGGCCTTCTGCGAGCCTACTGTCGTGCACGAGGCATCCGCCAGACCTTTACGCTTCCGGACTCTCCACAGCAAAATGGGATTGCTGAGCGCCGCATTGGCATGGTCATGGACGTCGCTCGTACGTCCATGATGCATGCGGCTGCCCCCCATTTTCTGTGGCCGTTTGCGGTTCGGTACGCGGCGCATCAGATCAACCTTCACCCCAGGGTCTCCCGGCCGGAGACCTCCCCAGCTCTGCTGTGGACGGGGAAGGTTGGCGATGCGTCTGCGTTCCGTGTCTGGGGATCTCGGGCGTTTGTCCGCGACTTGTCTGCGGACAAGCTGTCCCCTCGTGCTGCTCCCTGTGTCTTCCTCGGCTTCCCCCCTGACGCCCCAGGGTGGCAGTTCTACCACCCCTCCTCTCGTCGTGTTCTGTCCTCCCAGGACGTCACGTTCGACGAGTCAGTCCCCTTCTACCGCCTCTTCCCCTACCGCACTCCTTCCCTCCCCCCGCCACCGCACTTCCTTGTGCCAGGTCCCCCCCCGGTAGACCCCCTTCCCCCTCAGGGTCCTGCCCCTTCAGGTGTGTCCCAGGTAGACGCAGTCGAGCCGGTCGAGGTTGCTGGTGACTCTGGTCCTGCTGCGGGTGCTGAGCCTGGGGGTGCTGACTCTGGGGGTGCTACGAGCGTGGGTGCTGAGCCTGGGGGTGCTGAGCCTGGGGGTGCTGAGTCTGGGGGTGCTGAGCCTGGGGGTACTGCGACTGGGGGTGCTGAGCCTGGGGGTGCGGAGTCTGGGGGTGCTGAGCCTGGGGGTGCTGTGACTGGGGGTGCTGAGCCAGGGGGTGCTGCGTCTGGAGCTACTGAGCCTGGAGCTGCGGAGCCTGCGGCCACTGGACCTCCCCTTGTGGCGTCTGGCGGTGCGGGACCTGGCGGTTCTCCGGGTGCTTCGCCTCGGCGGGAGCCCCTCTCTCCACAGGAGCTGCGCGAGTGGTTTGCTCGCCGCTGGAGACGTACTGCTGGAGCTGGAGCTCCTTCGTCTGCTGAGGGTACTTGTGCCGCTGGTCCCGGAGCTGCTGGGCCCTCGGGTCCGCCTGGAGCTGGAGCTGCCGCGGGTGTTGGTACTGAGACTGCTGCTGTCCTTCCTGGCGGTGGTCCTGCTGCGGGTACAGCTGGTGCTGCTGGAGGTACTGGAGCTGGAGGTGCTGTTGGCGCTGGTGCTGCTGCTGAGGGTGCTGTCCCTGCTGTGTCTGGAGTCGCCGCGCGGCCTCGGCCGTACTTCGTTCCACTCCTACAGCAGGTTCTTGGTCTTTCTCCTCCTGCAGCGTGTCCACAGCCTGTTCAGTCACAGTCCCAGTTAGAGCCCGCCTCCCCACTTCCTGCTCCCTCTCCTTACACTGGTCCCACTGGAGGTCTTGCTGAGCGTCGTGAGCCTGCGTCTCGTCCTGCGTCGCCTGTTCGTGCTGCTCGCACTAGTGGTCGCGGTTCGCGTCAGCGTCCTCCTCCTGTCCCTGGCACGCACCGGATGTCTTTGCGTCCGTCCACTGCTCCTCTGCGTGCCCCTTTGCCTTCTCCTCCTGAGTCCTCCCTTCCTGCACTTACCGACCCAGAGTCCGACTCTCTTCGTGCTGCTAGTCCTACTGTCACACGTCTCCTTGCTACTGTCGTCACTGACCCCTCTTTTGAGTCCACTGCTGCGTCTGCTCTTGTTGCTGAGCTCGTCGACTTTGCTGCTAGCTGTCGTCTAGACTACGCTGCCGGTCTTGTTGCTGAGTCTGCGTCTGTATGTCCTCCGTCCGTCGGGGGTGAGTGTGCTCTTGGCACGGACGTCCTTGAGGACAGGCAGGAGGAGTTCCAGTGTCTGGCTGCTGCTTCACCTCATCTCGCGTCCGTACTACTTGCCCCTGAGGGAGACCCGGATGCACTAGACATCCCGACTCCGCGCTCTTACGCGGAGGCCGTAGAGGGTCCCTACTCCTCTCAGTGGCAGGCAGCTATGGATGCAGAGATGGCGTCCTGGAAGTCCACAGGCACCTACGTTGACGCGGTTCCCCCTCCTGGGGCGAACATCGTCAGTGGCATGTGGATCTTCAGGGTGAAGCGGCCGCCGGGCTCTCCACCTGTCTTCAAGGCGCGGTACGTCGCTCGTGGCTTCAGTCAGCGGCAGGGAGTTGACTACTTTCAGACCTTCTCTCCCACCCCGAAGATGACCACTCTTCGGGTGCTGCTGCACATAGCCGCTCAGCGCGACTACGAGCTCCACTCTCTTGACTTCAGCACTGCTTTCTTGCAGGGTAGCCTGCACGAGGAGATCTGGCTGCGCCGTCCACCTGGCTTCACTGGGACTTTCCCTACTGGCACCCAGTGGAGCCTCCGACGGCCAGTCTACGGTCTCCGCCAGGCACCGCGTGAGTGGCACGACACACTGAGGACTACGCTTGCGGCTCTTGGGTTTGCTCCCTCTACGGCTGACCCGTCGTTGTTTCTGCGCACCGACACTTCTTTGCCGCCGTTCTACATCCTCGTGTACGTCGACGACTTGGTCTTTGCCACAGCTGACACTGCTGGACTCGCCCACGTGAAGTCCGAGCTGCAGAAGAGACACACGTGCACAGACCTGGGTGAACTGCGCAGCTACCTTGGCTTGCAGATCACTCGGGACAGAGCACGCCGCACCATTACCTTGACTCAGTCACACATGGTGCAGCAGGTCCTTCAGCGCTTCGGCTTCACGTACTCCTCGCCTCAGGCCACTCCTCTGTCTACTCGCCACTCGCTCTCAGCTCTGCCTTCGGATGAGTCCGTAGAGTCGAGTGGCCCGTACCCAGAGCTTGTTGGCTGCCTCATGTACCTGATGACCTGCACACGACCTGACCTTGCATACCCCCTTAGCATTCTTGCACGCTATGTTGCTCCTGGGAGACACCGACCAGAGCACATGGCTGCAGCGAAGAGGGTGTTGCGCTACTTGTGCAGTACGTCGGGCATGGGGCTAGTGCTTGGAGGGCGGAGTCCAGTGGTCCTCACTGGGCACGCGGACGCTTCTTGGGCTGACGACCAGGCTACGCAGCGGTCGTCGCAGGGTTACACCTTCAGTCTTGGTTCCGGCTCTGTCTCGTGGCGGGCTACTCGCTCGTCCTCTGTTCTCGGCTCCAGTTGTGAGGCTGAGATCTACGCCGGGGCCATGGCTGCATAGGAGCTTCGCTGGCTCACCTACCTGCTGACTGACCTTGGAGAGCCGCCTCGTTCTCCTCCAGTGCTGTACGTAGATAACAAGGCCATGCTGGCCTTGTGTCGAGAGCAGCGCTTGGAGCACAGAACGAAGCACATTGCTCTCCGTTACTTTCTTGCTCGTGAGCTGCAGCAGCGTGGTCAGTTGCGACTTGCGTACGTGGCCTCTGAGGCCAACACTGCTGATGTGTTCACCAAGGCACTTGCGCCTTGTGACCATCAGCGCTTCTGCACTCAGCTGGGTCTTGTACCTGTCTTGCCTCACTTGCTCTCCTCTTGACCTTGCTTGTACTGTCACATATATATACCTGCTCTTGCTTGTCTAGCTCTATATATATATGTGCACTCCTGCATGTGAACTGGCCCTGTGGCCTTGTCGTTGTGCTCGGACTGTGTGGTGACTTTGTGATCCACCCTTAGCTTGCTGTGCTTTGCGTGACTGGTCTTGTGACCCCTTGTTCTCCCCCACTTTGCCTATGGGGGTGTGTCAGAACATATATATAGCTTATGCTGTTGTGTAGGCTATAGTGGGGTATCCCATAGGGGGTACAACCCAATTAGGGTTTCCTATATGTACTCACTTCATTCATAGTTCATGATTCTTGTTCAAATCTTCTCAAACACCCATTTTCCGGTAAGAATATTTTTATTTGTAGCTTTTTTGATGGGTATGAGATCCCAAGTCTCCCATTTTTCCAGGGCAGCCAGTTTACGATCCATGGCTTCACGCCATTTTTCGCGATGTGGTCCTGAAAGGGCCTGTCGGGCGGTTTTCGGTTCTGCGACTTCTGAAGAATTATGCTGTACTGCTGCTGCGAGTCCCAGTATCTGAAGCCCAGTTTGATAATTAGGACTGTCTTCGGTTCGACCTGCGAAATTGACAGGTTCACTTTGTTCACCACTTGCCCCCCCAATTTCGTCAGGATCGACGCGGATGCTGCTGTCAGTTACAGCTGGCATGGGACGTCATTGATCGTCCGCCAGAAAAGTATGATGAACTTCACGAACATCGTCCGGATGAGTGTCGACGAGAGGAATGAATTCCGGAAATCCGGAAGATGTGGTTGGTATAGGTGGATCAGGAGCAGCTTCACGTGCACCGTCAATGTCAGGTTCTTCGCTGGCAGCGAGTTCGGCGTCAGCGCTGGCGAATGAACGAACACCGTGGAAAAGTGTAGCAGGGTCACGCTGCGTGGCGAGATACTGTTTGAAGACAGGAAGGGTCAGATTTTCGTAGAAAATACAGTCGCGGGCAGGAATTAAAAGACGACTGCGATAATCCATGATACGCCAGGCAGAAAACTGCTTCTCAAGGCCGAGATGAAGACCCCACTTAGCGTGTTGATCGTGTGAAAGTTTAAAAAGAAGAAGGAGGGTTGCACTAGCAAGAATGAGGATACAAATAGCAAACCCTAGAAGGGTTGTACTCGCTATAGAGCACCCCACTACAGGCTAGAGCATAATATTCTGACACACCCCCATAGCCAAAGTGGGGTGTAATCAGCAGAGCAAGCAAAGCAGTACAAGCTCAGGGTGGATCACAATGTCACCACACATTCTGAGCACAAGTTCAAGAAGCAATAGTTTAAAGTTCACAATTATGAGCAAAGCTAGAGGCTATCGCAGAGGGCAAGTGAGGAGGAGGAGAGACTGTGGGGGAGAGAAGATGGGAGGCGACTGCTGACGCTGCAGACACACAGACGAGCTGCTGGCTCAGTGGCTACCGGAACAACGCTCCGGACTACTGGGGTAACTGGCCCCGCGGCTAAAAGTAGCGGCAGACGAGCAACGGACCCACGGGCGACTGGCGACTACCGGAGATTGTAGCCTCCGGACTGCTGCTGCTGCTGACGACAAGACTGCTGCCTCCACTCGACCTCCCCCAAACAGTACCACCCCTCCTGACACACACCCGCTGCTACACCGCTAGCTCCACTCCCCCTTCACCCCCCCTTAGCACCACTCCAACGGCTCCAACAAGTCCACCCCCCCTCAGCGGCAGCTGCAGCACAGGGAGACGGAGGAGGAGGAGGAGCAGGGAACGGCACATAGTAGTTTCACCCCCATACCCCTCACCCCCAAACCCTAATTCAGGAGAACGGGCTGTAGGAGGGGTGGGGCGCCAGCAGAAGCACGGGGGACAGCGGGGAGGGCAGGGGCAGCGAGGAAAGGGCCGCCCACGGGCCTGGCACAGCCTCCCGAACCGCGCGCAGGCGGCCCGAGCCGCGCGCGGGCCTGGCGCAGCCCGTACGGGCCGCGCGCGGGCCTGGCGCAGCCCGTACGGGCCGCGCGCGGGCCTGGCGCAGCCCGTACGGGCCGCGCGCGGGTCTGGCGCAGCCCGTACGGGCCGCGCGCCGGCTGTACGGGCCGCGCGCAGGCCACGACGGGCGACGGGGGGCGACGCGCGGGTCCCCGTCGCCCGTCGCAGCGCCTCCCGAGGGCGACGCGGCGAGTGACGGGGTAGAAGCCCGCCGCGCGCCTCGGGGCGCACAGCGGGCAGAGAACCGCCGCGCGCCACGGGGCGCACGGCGGGCAGAAAACCGCCGCGCGCCTCGGGGCGCACGGCGGGAAGAAAAACTGCCGCACGCCCCGTGGCGTGCGGCACAGAAGGTAGTAGTGGAAGTTGCAGCGGAAGCAACGAGGTGGTGAGCCCACCCACAGGATCGATCCAAGGGGATCGACCTGCTCTGATAGCATGTGAAAGTTTAAAAAGAAGAAGGAGGGTTGCACTAGCAAGAATGAGGATACAAATAGCAAACCCTAGAAGGGTTGTACTCGCTATAGAGCACCCCACTACAGGCTAGAGCATAATATTCTGACAGATCGAACTTTCCGAGCGGAGCGGTGGGAGGACGATATTGCACGATACACCCAAAAACTCGAAGAAGTTTTGTAGTGCCCAATTTTCCTGTCCACAACAAGTGAGGTGATGCGTTGTTGGGTAAAGCCGATGAAGACAGGAGGTTATGCAACAATGTTGCGTGGTCCATTGCGAAGGGCTAGTAGAGTGGGCCGAGTTGGGACTGTGCGAGTAGTGCTCGCATCTTTTCTTGCAAAGTACGATTGAGGCGTTCAGCGACACCGCTCTGCTGGTGAGCGTGAGGAAGTGAGAACAGGCGCCGTATGCCTCTTTCTTGCAGGTACGCTGTAAACTCGAGACTGCGATATTCCCCTGCTCCGTCACACTGGAAGGTTTTGAGTTTGGTGTCGGACTCGCGTTCTGCGAGAGGCAGCCATGTTCGAAACGCTGTGAAGGCAAGAAAACGGTTAGTCATGTTACCAGTCCAGACGTATCGAGTAGATGCTTCAGTGAACGTGATGACGTATTTCTCGCCATTGAAACCTTCCGCAGGTAAGTTTAGTATATCACTGTAAACTTTTTCCATCAATCGATAATCCTCAGCGCCAGGAAAATGAGTCGGGTACGGTTCGTGCGGTAGATTTGCTGCTGGGCAGATCAAGCAAGGTGACGGACGATTAACCGGTTTCATTTCGAGGCCGCCAGGTAAGAGAAGAGAATTTTTGTCGAGAACAGCTGCTTTGATGGTGTTGTTGAGCGTAGACTGCGACGGATGACCAAGCCGCTGATGCTAGGTGTCTGCAGTTGCTTTGTGTCCCTGTGCGCGCAGATAATAATCGGCGTTAGCGAAGAAAGATAACAGCAGCCGATGACCGTCAGCGTGAACATGATCTGTGACAGGCGGGATGAACCTGGTAAGGTTAGGTTGTGGAATTTTGATTTCAAGGTCGACGTATTCGCCAGGTGAAAGAACTAACTCCCCGCTCTCTTGATCTGATGCTGCAGGTTTAGGCTCAACGCCGACGAGTCGTCCGGAGTCGAGGACTTCCATGTCAGCGACACGCTGCTCTGCTTCAGTGAGAAGACGTCGGTCACGATCAGCAGGTGTTTCTCCCCAAGTGGTCTCGTCAGGTTCCTGTGCCCCCCAAGTGCCTTCATCCGTGGGCATATTCGTCGTATCTCCCCAACCACCAACGTGAGCAAGATACTCTCGGGAGTTCTGGACGTCGTTCAAGCCTTGATTGTCGAAGGTCAGCATGACAGCGGCAGCCGTGGTTGAAGACGTGGGTACGACTCCTTCACGAGGAACGGTATCATCGGTGTAATCGATGTCATCACGATGTTCCCATGGGCCAAGAGAGAGAATATTCTCGGAGTCGGCAGTGGTGCGTTCAGGTACGAAGTTGAGAACGAATACACCGTTCTGTTCGATTGCCGTGCCGAGTTTCCTGTCTCCATATTTTTAAGTAAACTTGCCCGGTTCACCAAGAAGAGTAATTCCATTCCGCATGAGCTGTGCAGATGACATTAGATTGAAGCCGAGTCGAGGAACAAGGAGTACATCGTTAAGATGAAGACTGAAATCTTCTTCAACAGAATCAAGAATAATGTTACCCATCCAGTGTGCTGTAAGACGTTGATTGTTGGCGACGGTTACAATGCATGGATTCTGAAGACGACGCTGATTGATGACAAAGCAGTTTTCTGATGAACACATATGCTGGCCGCAACAACTGTCGAGATACCAAGTGTTCGGACCTTCCAAGGTATGTGCAAGGTTGGCGTAGACCTCGGGTGGTATGGGCGTATTGAGTTCATCGTTGAAGTTATTGTGAATACGATCTTCAGCGTCAAGATCGTAGGTGGTATAAACTGACGTCATACAATTGATAACTTCTTTCGCTTGTGTCTTGGCAGGTGTAGTAGGCGGCTTCGCAGAGTTTGGCTTCGCAGTATTCTGCTTCGCAGCTTCCGGCTTCTCAGCTTCCGGCTTCTCAGCTTCACCTGAAGAATCTTTGGTATGTTTCGATGCAGACCGCTTCCAAGATGGTTTATCCTTCGACCAGCAGGTATCAATAGTGTGTCCTGCTTTGCGACAAAAGGAACAAACGGGTTTGTGACGTGGATTAGAATAAAAACTGACTGTGTTGTTTACCACCTTTTTCCCTCCTCGAGCGTTGTGCAGGTCCATATCCTGCTGCTCGGCAATGAGAGCGGCACAGAGTGCCCCCTTGGACAACTGTGCTTGCATCCGGAGAATAGAGCGACACTGTCGCCATTCTGGTCCAAGACCCGCGAGTATCACCGTGTGAAACATAGCGTTGGGGAAGTATCCTCCACACTTCTGAAGTTGGTCGCGCAGATTTCGAGCGCGGTTGATATACTGCGTCACCTTCTCGCCGGTTATCATCTGTATATTTGACAGCTGTGTCAAAATTTTACTCTGGTTGACAGTGTCCTTTGCCATGTGAACCCCTTGCAGATATAACCAGGCTGCTTCAGCGGGAGCGGCACTGGTACGAAAAGGACGAATACCAAGCTGTTCAGTCGGTGTCAGATTACGAACGAGAATTGTGTATGCAGTCAGCGACGCTGATCGAAAAGTGGCCTGTTGAAGTGGTGACCCGTGTGATGGAAAGGGTGCTGTGCCGTCGAACAACTGCCGGAATCCCGCAGTCTGAACAAGAAGCTCAAATTCAAAACTCCAGGTATAGAAGGGCATTGTCGTTTTAATTTTTGTTGGGTTTGCAGAAGCGGGAAGATAGTTTCCGGTGCCGTCAGCTGATTGTAATTGATAAAGTGATCTCATCTGTGAACCTTGTGGTGCTTGTTGTCCTTGTCCAGCAAGAACGAAAGAGAAGGAGTTATTCGACCCGTTGCTTCCTTGTGACATCTGTCCATACTGATAACTGGAGCCATCAAGGCTCATAGGAGTTGGAAACATTTGGTTAAGTGACAAGACGGCAGCATTGACACGTTGTTGAAGATTTGTTGGCTGGTAAGCACCTTGATATTGATAAGGTCCAGTCGGTACGAAACTGGACTGTTGTCCTGGTTGACTAGAAGAACCAGTGACTGCAGCTGCAGCTGTTGTGGCTGCTGATGCTGCTGTTGCTGCGGCTGCTGTCGATGATGCCGCTGCTGTAGTTGTGTGTACGGGCTGACTGCTCAGTGGCATGCCGTACATCGGTTGTTGCTGATATTGTTGTTGTTGATGTTGTTGCTGCAGATAAGAATTGTCAGCAGCTGGAGACGCTGTTGGGCGCGATGGGCTCGTAACAGAAGACCCGTTGTTGGATCGTGGAGAGCCAGACATAGTTGCAGAGTATGTAGTTGGAAGCTTGTAGTATCCTAAGACGCTCGCAATATTATGTTAGGATTTGAAATGATTGAGTAGGATCGTAATACTTAGGATGGTAGCTTCCTGTCGTAGCGGAAGTCTTGTATGAGTTAAAGCCAGTTAAGGAGGCTTTGTCTGGACTAGTGAAAGCCCATGTAGTGATATGTTTCAGGATCAATGTCTCTGAAATCAGATATATATAAAATGACAAGCATATAGAATATATAGCTAGAGTAAAGTACCTGTTCGCCTACTGTACTGTGCTATTCCTGTTCTGAAACGGTGCGTAACTTTTCGCGAGGCCTATAGCTACGTGCTGACGTCATCCTAGGGCGCGTAGCGCTTTGCTGACGTCAGCCTATCGGTACTTTACTGTACTACACGAATTTCCTTGAAGTGCTTAAGTCTCGATATTATCTCAACACTTCCGACGGTTTCACTGACATCCAGTAGCAATCTAGGGGTAATTGGCAACTTTACCTCTATTGTGCCCTCCTCATGGGTCGCTTTACTAGCAGCCTATGATCACAGACTGTATGGAAATGTTTTTTTTTCGGCTTCATCTTATTGATAAACTGGGGGACCTTAATTGGAGGGCTGTCAGCTTACGTGGTCGAAATCCATTTGTTCATAAAGTGCGAAGCACATTGGATAAGCACATTGAACTCGTTTCGTTGACCAGTAATTCTCCTCCCTTTCTCCAACGCTGGACTTTCGCTGACTCGTTTCTTTTTGTTACTGTTCGACCGACCATAACATCTTTCGTGAACAGAGAGCTTTCCTGCACGAACTCCACAGCACACAAACCCTGGGAATGAAGATCGCGGTTTGGGTGAACGCTTTGCGGGGCAAAATGGTTCGTTCTTAGTCTACATCGGTAAAACAGGGTTTTGAGCGAAACTGAACGGTTGTGACTTTCCCTGATTGTCACATCCGCACCGCGCCAGCTAAGTCAGTGCCTTACCCCAACGCCCCCGCAATTACTCGCAAATAGCGACGTCTTGCATAGCAGCGGTCAGACCCCGTCTATCCAGCAAAACTCTTCCTCCCGTAGCACAATAGTGAGCTCAATACATGGTACGAAGCAGTGTGTTCCGTAACCGTCGCGGCAGCTGGTATTGCGCTGATTGCGGAGCACCGCTGCTAACTTGGTAAACTTCCTAAAACACAGTAGACGTAGTACGCGACACCAGGGCGACGGCGAAACCACCGCACCGCTGCTTGCAGCGCTCCGCTAGATCGCCAAGGAAGGAAGACAGGCGAGAACGACGGGGGCGTCGACGCCGCCGCCTCTGCCGTCACGCGCGGGACTGTCGCCCGCGCCGGTGGCGGGGGCGGCGGCCCTGGCGCCCGAATCGGCGGGCCTGGCTGCGGCGGAAGGTCCGGGCGGCGGTGGACGGCGGTGGTGAGGATCCACGGCGCGTGCATTGCGGCGAACGACCCCTTTGCGGGGGACCACGGCGGGCGCTTGCCTGGCGGAAATGCGCCGGCTTGCGGAGATGCGGCTGGCGGAAATGCAGGAGATGCGACAGGCGGAAGTGGGGAGGCGGATGGGGGGACGCGCCTCGCCCCATACTGCCCGCTGAGATCGTCCCCCGGGTTCGTTTGGTCCGCGCGCACGCACCTGTTCCGCAGATCGGAGGCGGAGGCGGAGGCGGAGCAGGTGCAGGCGCAGGGGCAGGCGGAGGCGAGGTCGCAGGCGCAGACACAGGCGCAGGAGCAGGAGCAGGCACAGGGGAAGGTGCAGGAGCGGGGGCCGGGAGAAGGCAGTGCGGAGAGGGGAACGGAGGACGGGGAGGGGGAGAAGGCAGGAGAAGGCGCAGGGAGAAGGCGGAGACCGGGCCGAGGTGGTGGTTTTCTGTGCTACTTCGGAGGTGGTCCCGGTGAATCGAGGTGTGACAATGACGAGGGGGGGGTGAGTATAGCGAGGGAAGCAGGAGGAGGAGAAGGAGGTGGAGGTGGAAGGTTGAGGGGGGATGAGGCAGGTCGGGGGATTGCTGCAGAGGCTTTGGTGGCTTGGCGCATGGATGGCGTTGCTGCTGCTGCTGCTGCTGCTGCTGCTGGTGCTGCTACAGCTGGAGCATCAGCGGAAGGTTTGAAGATGGCACAGAAGCAGCAAGAACAACAGGGGCAGCAGCAGCAACAGCAGCAGCAGCAGCAGCAGCAGGGCCAGCAGTAACAACAAGATCAGAAGCAGAAGGATGAGCAGCAACACCAACGGCAGCGAGAGCAAGAAGAGGCGGTGGCAATGGCAAGAGAGGACCGCTCCCACGTGCGCGTCTCACCCTCCCGGGGCTTTGTCTTTGCAGCGGTGTATGACGGCTTTGCAGAGCGGCACGCCGTGGATTACCTGCTCGCACACCTCTACACCGCACTGTGCCACCAGCTGGACGCGTGCGGCTTGCATACACTGCACCTGGACTCTCAAGAAAATTCTATGCACCTGGACGGTTGTGGTGGCGGCGGCTTGCCCTCCGTGCCCTCCCAGGAGTGTCACAGAAACGGCCAGCATCTCACATGCGTCCTGCACTGTCAAGCATGCACGGAGAGTGGGAGGGGGCAAGAAGGCCACAGTGCATCTGGTGGTTTGGAAGGGAAGTGTGAGTGTGGGTGTGAGTGTGAGAGTGCAGCAGGTGGGGGTGAGTTGAAAGGAAAGATGAGGTGGATGGTGCGTAAGATGGGCAGGGCGAGTAGGAAAGCGTTCCTGAGGGACCGAAGCCGCTCTGATTGGTTAGAAGCTTCGAAAGAGACAGAGGGATTGGAGCAGGAGGGTGTGTGTGAGGGAACGGGCGGGAATGAGTCGAAGGGTAAGCTAAGGTGGACGTTGGGTGAGGTGGGGAGGGCGAGCAGGAAAGCATTCCCAAGGGAGCGAAGCCGCTCTGATTGGTCGGAAGCTTCTGATAACCAGGATGACCAAGAAGCATTCCCTGGGGATAACCAGGATCACAGAATGGGCCAGGAGGGTGCATATGAAAAGACACAGGGGGTGCGGCAGGAGAGAGGGTCTGATGCTTCTCAGAATGGAGAGCTGAGGGGAGAGAAGGAAGGAGAAGGAAATGGAGAAGGGAAGGAGGAAGGGAAGGGGATCAAACAAGTCGTGGGACATAGTCAGAAACAGTCACAGCAGCAGCACCACCACCATCACCACCAGGAACGGCAGCAGCAGCAGCAACACCCTTTCCATGTGCCAAAGGCCTTGCAAGAGCCAGGTAACGACCACAGAAGGCACCAAATGATCTTAGGCGCCTTAGAACGCGCTCTTGACTCTACCGAGTCCTCCTTTCTGACGCGAGTTAAAGACGACTCTAAAGACCAGCCAGAGTATGCGGTAGGAGGGGCGTCTCTAGTTGCTGCTATAGTCACAGGGACCGATGTTTATGTGATTAATTTGGGGGATAGCAGGGCGGTGATTGTAAGGGGGGAAGAGGTGGGGAGGGGATGGCGAGGGGTGTTGAGGAGGGGGGCAGGAGAGGGAGGGGGAGGGAGTGCTAGTTGTGTGAGCGGAAGGAGGAGAAGCGGGGAAGGGGGACGTGGGCGAGGGGGAAGTGGGGGATGGGGGAGTAGTGGAAGAGGGGAGGGAGAGGGGAGTGGTAGCAGCAAAGGGAGTGGCAGAAGAGAGAAAGTGGGGGGAACGGGGGATATGTGGGAGAAGGGGGAGAAGTGGGAGAGGGGTGAGATTAGTGGGGCTGGTGGGGAAATGGAAAGTGCGGGAAGCAGGGGTGCAGGAGGAGGGGAAGCAGGAGGAGGGGAGAAGAGAGGAGGCAGAGGAGGGGGAGTGTGGAGGTGGAAGGCAGAGAGAGTGACAGTGGACCACAACACGAGCAATGCTGCTGAGTCCTCTCTCTTCTTCTATCACCCTCCTGTCAAACTTATATGCTGCACATTGTGTAGTCTGTAGTGGGGTAGCCTATATGGGGTACAACACAACTCAGGGTTAGTACTTGTACTCGTCCTGCTGCTAGTTCACCCCATTCTCGTTCGTTATTTTCACATGGAATCAAAATAGGTTTCCTGGGCCCACCACCTGCTACGCTACTAGTACCCCCCCTCTAGGCCCGTCGTGCCCCTTAGGCCCGTCGCGCCACCTCACGGCCCCTAGGCCCCGTCGCTCACGGCCCCTCGGCCCCGTCGCCCACGGCCCCTAGGCTCTGGCCCGTCGCTGCCCCTACCTCGGCCCCTTGGCCCCGTTTGCCCCGTCGCCCCTAGCCACGCCACTCGGCCCTGTTGGCCCCGTCGCCCCTAGCCGCGCCCCTCGGCCCCGTCGACCCCGTCGCCCCTAGCCGCGCCTCTCGGCCCGGTTGGCCCTGTCGCCCCTAGCCGCGCACCAAGGCCCCGTTGGCCCCGTCGCCCCTAGTTGCGCCCCTTCGGCTCCGTTGGCCCCGTCGCCCCTAGCCGCGCCTCTCGGCCCAGTTGGCCCCGTCGCCCCTAGCCGCGCTCCTTCGGCCCCGTTGGCCCCGTCGCCCCTAGCCGCGCCCCTCGGCCCCGTTGGCCCCGTCGACCCCGTCGCCCCTAGCCGCGCCTCTCGGCCTCGTTGGCCTTGTCGCCCCTAGCCGCACCCCAAGGCCCCGTTGGCCCCGTTGCCCCTAGCCGCGCCCCTTCGGCCCCGTTGGCCCCTAGCCGCGCCTCTCGGCCCAGTTGGCCCCGTCGCCCCTAGCCGCGCTCCTTCGGCCCCGTTGGCCCCGTCGCCCCTAGCCACTCGGCCCTGTTGGCCCTGTCGCCCCTAGCCGCGCCCCTTCGGCCCCCGTTGGCCCCGTCGCCCCTAGCCGCGCCCCTCGGCCCCGTTGGCCCCGTCGCCCCTAGCCGCGCCCCTCGGCCCCGTTGGCCCAGTCGCCCCTAGCCGCACCCCTCGGCCCGGTTGGCCCCGTCGACCCCGTCGCCCCTAGCCGCGCCCCTTGGCCCCACTGGCCCCGTCGCCCCTAGCCGCGCCCCTCGGCCCTGATTGGCCCCGTCGCCCCTAGCCGCGCCCCTCGGCCCCGTTGGCCCCGTCGCCCCTAGCCGCGCCCCTCGGCCCCGTTGGCCCCGTCGACCCCGTCGCCCCTAGCCGCACCCCTCGGCCCCACTGGCCCCGTCGCCCCTAGCCACGCCCCTCGGCCCCGTTGGCCCCGTCGACCCTGTCGCCCCTAGCCGCGCCCCTCGGCCCCACTGGCCCCGTCGCCCCTAGCCGCGCACCTCGGCCCCTAGGCCTCTTTGGCCCCTCGGCCCCGCCCCTCGGCCCCTCGGCCCCTAGGCCCATTGGCCCCTCGGCCCTGCCACCCTCTTGTTTGGCCCCTTGGGCCCTAGGCCCCTTGGCCCCCTTTACCTCGTGTTTGGCCCCTCGGCCCCGCCCCTTGGCCCCTCGGCCCCTAGTCTCCTCGGCCCCTCGGCCCCTAGTCTCCTCGGCCCCTCGGCCCCTAGGACCTTTGGCCCCTCGGCCCCTCGGCCCCTAGGACCTTTGGCCCCTCGGCCCCTCGGCCCCGCCACCCTCGTGTTTGGCCCCTCGGCCCCTAGGCCCCTCGGCCCCGCCCCTGGCCCCTTAGCTACTACTGCTAGTGCTGCTCCAGAGTCCTGCGCCACTATGGCTTCGCTTAGGGTTCTAGCGTTCGATCAGGAGGGCAGACTGGTTGCATTTAACACGTGGCACGACGATCTGCAACTGTACCTACTAATCGACAGTAAGGACAGTGTCTCACTGTTTGACCACGTGTCCAATGTCGCTCCAGCCCCTCCCGCCACAGCTGACGGTTCGACTCGTTCCCAGTGGCTATCTCGTGACGCTACTGCCCGCTTAGCCATTCGCAACCACCTGCCCGTGACCAAATGTGCTCACTTTGGAGAGCACAGGACAGCACAGGCCCTGTACGACGCTGTCGTTGCTCGCTACTCCTCCCCTGCCACTGCTGCTCTTGGCAGGCTGCTACTGCCCTACCTGTTCCCTGAGCTGTCGGCTTTTGCCACAGTAGCGGACCTGGTTACCCACCTGCACTCTAGCGACGCTCGCTACCGCGTTGCCCTCCCAGCCAAGTTCCTTGCAGGGAACCCGCCCCCGATGTACATCACTCTCTATTTTGTAGTCACTTGCCTCCCTGACTCCCTTCGCTCTGTTAGGGACCACTTTCTCACCCTAGACCCCACCTCCCTCACTGTTGACCTCCTCGAGCAGCATCTCCTTACAGCTGAGACTAGTGCAGTTGCTGTAGGTGCTGCTCGTGGCACTCTACGCTCGCCCTTCTTTGAGGGGTGCTCCCCCTCCCCCCTTTCCCCCTCCTTCGCCTCTGCTGCTGCTGCAGATGTCTACTGGGAGGCTGAGAGGGCACGCGAGGTCAGGTCGTGTGCACATCATCAGGTACATGAGGCAACCCACAAGCTCTGGGTACGGACCACTTGGCTCTACGAACTCGTCCAAAGGTGGAGCTGAGAGAGAGTGGCCAGTAGACAGAGGAGTGGGCTGTGGCGAGGAGAAATGGAAGCCGAAACGCTGAAGGACCTGGTGCACCATGTGTGACTGAGTCAGTGTGATGGTGCGCCGTGCTCAGTCCCGGGTGATCTGCAAGCCAAGATAGCTGCGCAGTTCACCCAGGTCAGTGCAGGTGTGTCTCTTCTGCAGCTCCGACTTCACAAGGGTCACTGCCTCAGTGTCAGCAGTGGCAAAGATGAGGTCGTCTACCTACATGAGGACGTAGAACGGTGGCAGCGAGGTGTCTGTACGGAGAAACAGCGACGGGTCAGTAGTAGAAGGAGTAAACCCCAGAGCCGCAAGTGTAGTCCTGAGTGTATCGTGCCACTCGCAAGGCGCATGGCGGAGACCGTAGACTGGCCGCCGGAGGCTCCATTGGTACGTGCAGGAAACGACCCAGTGAAGCCAGGTGGGCGGCGCAGCTAGATCTCCTCGTGTAGACTGCCTTGCAGGGAAGCTGTGCTGAGTCTAGAGAGTGCAACTCGTAGTCACGCTGAGCAGCGACGTGCAGCAACACCCGAAGAGTAGTCAAATTCGGGGTGGGGGAGAAGGAATGGAAGTTGTCAACTCCCTGTCGCTGATTGAAGCCTTGAGCAACGTAACGCGCCTTGAAGGTAGGCGGAGAACCTGGCGGCTGCTTCACCCTGAAGATCCACATGCCATCGACTATGTTCGGCCTTAGGTGGGGGAACCTCGTCGACGTAGGTGCCTGTGGACTTCTAGGATGCCATCTTGGAATCCATGGCTGCCTGCCACTGAGAGGAGTAAGGACCCGTAATCGCCTCTGCGTAAGAGCGCGGGGTTGGGATGTCTGGTGCATCCGGGTCTCCCTCAGGGGCAAGCAGCATGGAAGCGAAACGAGGTACAGCAGCTGCAAGACACTCAAAGTCGTCCTGCCTGTCCTCAAGGACGTCCGTGCCGAGAGCACACTCACCCCGGACGGATGTAGGACTGGTAGACGTAGACTTAGCAACTAGAGCAGTGGCGGAGTCTAGACGGCAGGTAGCAGCAAAGTCAAGCAGCTCAGCAACGAGAGCAGACGCAGCAGCAGACTCCAAAGAAGGGTCAGTGAGAACACTGGTGAGGAGACGAGAGACAGTGGGACTGACAGCACGAGCGCGGTTAGACTCAGGGTCAAGGACCTCAGGAAGAGAGGACTCAGGAGGAGCAGGCAGAGGAATAGACGAAGGACGGAGTGCCATAGCGTGTGTGCCGGGGACAGGAGGAGGACGCAAATGAGGAGCGCGACGAGCAGTGCGAACAGGCGAGACAGGACGAGACGCAGGCTCACAACGCTCTGTAAGAACGCCGGACTGCTCAGTGTAAGGAGAGGGAGCAGGCAGTGGGGCAGCTCGCTGTAACGGCGGCTGCGACTGGTCAGTCGGCGGACACAGGAAGGGAGGAGTAAGGCCAGTAGAAGACGAGACACCAAGAACCTGCTGAATCAGGGGAACGAAGTATGGTCGCGGCCGCACAGTGCCTCCAGCACCTCCAGCTCCAGGGTCAACAGCTCCAGCTCCTACAGCTCTAGCGCCTCCCGCGCCAGTGCCTCCAACTCCAGCTCCTCCAGCTCCAGCGCCTCCAGCGCCAGCTCCACCAGCGCAAGAGCCTCCAGCTCCAGCAGCTCCAGGCTCGATAGGGTCTCCAGCTCCAGCGCCCCCAACACCACCACTCCCGGCAGCTCCAGCATCCCTGGTACAAGCACCTCCAGGACCAGCAGCCGTAGTACCTCCACTACCACCAGCTTCAGCAGTAACTCCAGCACCTCCACATCCAGCGTCTCCAGTGCTTCCAGCTCCGGGAGCTCCACTCCGAAGGCGTGCGCGCCGAACAAGCCACTCACGCAGCTGTTGCAGAGACAGTCGCGGCGAAGCACAAGCAGGATCTCCAGACGAAGCAGTACCCCGAGGCTTAGCGCCCCCAGACTCCGCACCCTCCGACTCCGCACCCTCCGACTCAGCACCCCTAGGCTCAACACCCTCAGGCTCAGCACCCCCACGCTCCTCACCCCCAAGCTCAGCACCCCCTGACCCATCACCCTCAGACCCCGCACCCCCCGGCTCCGCACCCCCAGACGCAGCACCCCCAGACGCAGCACCTGGAGCAGCACCTGAGCCGACAGCTACCTCGACAGGCGCAGTACCAAGGAGAGGGTCTACCTGAGACACAACTGAGCGAGCAGGACCCTGGGGCGGGAGGGGGTCTACCGGAGGGGCACCGGGAGCAAGGAAGAGCGGCGGGGGCGGGGGAGGGGCAGAGCGGTAGGGGAAGAGACGGTAAAAGGGAGCCGACTCGTCAAACGTGACGTTCGGAGACGGGAGGACACGACGTGGGGTGGGGAGGTAGAACTGCCAGCCAGGCGCGTCAGGGACAAAGCCAAGGAAGACGTAGGGGATAGCACGGCCTTGTCGACTGACGTGGGCTAGGCCCCACACGTCCATGTGGAGAGTCTGCAGGGGAGCAGTCATCGGGGGAAACGAGGAAGAGTGAGGAGCGGCGCGCTGCCGCCCCTCGACGTACGGAAGGCAGGGCGGGGCAGGCGAGGGCGGGTTGGGGGGAAGATACCTCGGTAGACCAGAGACGAGAAGACAGGAGTGCATGCCACATTGGCGTGGCAGGGAGGGGTGACCCAGGCGGTGGTGCCACAGAAGAGTCTGGTGCGACAGGAGGTGACACGAGCAAGAGGTGGCTACCTGACCTGACGCGGACACCTGAGCAGACACAGCTACCTGAGGAGGCTCGGTAGCGAGTGTGTACAGACTCGACCCTGGCCAACGAGTGAACGTAGCCAAGTGACGCCCCGTCCGTGTGCACGTGCAGATCGACACACGCTGACCCCTAGGAGTGGTGGTAGTGACCATCGCATCCTGGAAGGCAGCGGTACTCACCAAGTTTGTAGAGAACGAGGGGAGGTGAAGACCTGACAGTGAGCTGGATGGAACCGCCGGACACAGGAGGACAGTGGAGGAACGGGCAACGTCGGGGCCCCCAGAGGGGTCAGCCAATCTGACCGGGACAGGTGCGGGGAGAGGAGTGAGAGTGGTGCTGTCATGAAAGAAACAGCGCGAGGCGCCGGAGTCCAACGTGAAGGTGTGCAAGGCCTGAGCAAGCGCAGTACCAGAGAGAGTCCCAGACTCACGAGCACCTAGAGCAGCAACAGCTCTACCTGGGTCAGGCGACACACACCAGTAACAGTCACCCTCAGCACTAACAGACAAAGCATACATAGCAAAAAGAATAGCATCAAAGTCTAGGTCAAACATAGCAATCCTAGACCTAAGGAGATCATCCCAGCGAGGGAGCTCGACGTCGTCACCAAACTCAGCACGCCAAGCGTCGTCGAGGCGGGAGAAGCAGTGGTGCTGAGTGTGAAGCTTCCCGCATGTCTGACCAGCACGAACACCCGTGCGAATGACATACGGGCAGCTTTCACTACCCCCAGATGTCCCACGCTGAAACAACCACTCACGGAGCTGCTGGGGCGACTGGGTCTCGCTCCGACGCTGCTGCTGCTGCCAGTGGCCACCACGAAGGCCTCCATCCCGAGGTCCAGTCCTACTGCCTCGAGGCCCACCGCCTCCACTGCCGCCACTCCCACCGTTGTCTCCACCACCGCCACCAGAGCCCCCACTCCCGCCACCAGTCCCACCGCCGCCACCACCCCCACTGCCTCCACTACCTCCTTCGCTGCCCCCACCACCACTCCCGCTGTCACCTCCACCAACACCGCTGCCACCTCCACCACCCCTGCCACCCTTGCCCTTGCTGCTGCGGTGCTTCACAATAGCAGAAGCAGCCCCGACGTCCTCAGCAACAGAGACGTTTGCAGCAGCAGCAGAGGCGTAGGAGGGGGCAAGGGGGGAGGGGGAGCACCCCTCAAAGAAGGGCGGGCGCGGAGTGCCACGAGCAGCACCTACAACAACTGCACTAGTCTCACCTGCGAATAGATGCTGCTCGAGGAGGTCAACAGTGAGGGAGGTGGGGTCAAGGGAGATAAAGTGGTCCCTGACAGAGCGAAGAGAGTCAGGGAGGCGAGTGACTATGAAGTAGAGGGTGATGAACATCAGGGGCTGGTTCCTCTCAAGGAACTGAGCAGGGACGGTAGCTCGGTAACGAGCGTCGCTAGTGCGCAGGTGGGAAACCAGGTCCTCTACTGTGGCAAAGCTGACAGCTCGGAGAACAGGTAGGGCAGTAGTAGTCGGCCTAGCGCAGCAGTGACAGGCGAGGAGTAGCGAGTGACTACAGCGTTGTACAGGGCCTGTGCTGTCCTATGCTATCCAAAGTGAGCACATTCGGCTAGCGGCAGGTGGTTGCGAATGGCTAAGCGTGCAGCACCGTCGCGCGTAAGCCACTATGAGCGAGTCGCACTGTCAGCTGTGGCGAGAGGGGCAGTAGCGGCACCTGACGCGAGGTCAAACAGCGACACACTGTCCTTAGAATCGCTCAGTAGGTACAGCTGCAGGTCGTCGAACCACGTGTCAAACTGAACAGGTCTACCCTCATGATCGAACGCAAGAACTTGAAGCGAAGCCCTAGTGGCGCAGCATGCAGTAGCAGCAGTAGCAGAAATAGCAGCAGCAGCAGCAGCAGCAGTAGCAGGGGCAGAGAGGCCAAGGGGCCGAGGGGCCTGGGGTGAAGGGGCCGAGGGGCCTGGGTTGAAGGGGCCGAGGGGCCAAACACTAAGGGGGGGGGGGGGCGAGGGGCCAAGGGGCCGAGGGGCCTGGGGCCTAGGGGCCAAGGGGCCGAGGGGCAGAGGGGCCGAGGGGCCTAGGGGCCGAGGGGCCAAACACGAAGGGGGGGGGGGGGGGGCGAGGGGCCGTGGCTAGGGGCCGAGGGGCCTGGGGTCAAGGGGCCGAGGGGCAGAGGGGCCGAGGGATGTAGGGACCGAGGGGCCAAACATGAAGGGGGGGCGAGGGGCCGAGGCTAGGGGCCGAGGGGCCTGGGGTGTAGGGGCCGAGGGGCCAAACACGAAGGGGGGGGGGGGGGGGGGGGGGGGGGGGGGGGGCGAGTGGCCGAGGGGCCAAGGGGCCGAGGGGCATGGGGCCCAAGGGCCGAGGGGCCAAATACAAAGGGGGGGGGGGGGCGAGGGGCCGAGGGGCCAAAGGCGACGGGGCCGAGGGGCCGGGGGCCTAAGTCGACGGGGCCGCGGGGCCAGGGGAAACGGGGCCGAGGGGCCTGGGGCCTAGGGGCGTCGGGGCTGCGGGGCCAGGGGCGACGGGGCCAAGGGGCCGGGGGCCTAGGTCGACGGGGCCGTGGGGGGCCGGGGGCCTAGGTCGACGGGGCCGCGGGGCCAGGGGCGACGGGGCCGGAGGCCTAGGTCGACGGGGCCTAGGGGCGACGAGGCCGCGGGGCCAGGGGCTACGGGGCCAGGGGCTACGGGGCCGAGGGGCGAGGGCCGAGGGGCCGCGGGGCGAGGGCCGGGGGCTAGGTCGACGGGGCCGCGGGGTCGAGGTCGACGGGGCCGCGGGGCCTAGGTCGACGGGGCCGCGGGGCCAGGGGCGACGGGGCCGGGGGCCTAGGTCGACGAGGCCTAGGGGCGACGAGGCAGCGGGGCCAGGGGCTACGGGGCCGAGGGGCCGCGGGGCGAGGGCCGGGGGCCTAGGTCGACGGGGCCGCGAGGGGTTTAGGGCGACCGAGGGGTCGCGACGGGCCTAGGGCGACCAAGGGGCCGGGCTAGGGGCGACGCCAAGGGGCGACGGGCCGGGCTAGGGATGGCGACGGGCCGGGGCCTAGGGGCGACGGGCGCGAGGCTAGGCTAGCAGGGCAGCAGGTGGTGGGCCCAAAAAACGGTCCTAGGAAGGGACCTGCTCTGAAACCATGTCAAAGTTACGAACAAGAATGAATGAACTAGCCAAGAGTTGGGTACAAGTACTAACCCTAATTGGGTTGTACCTCTTATGGGCTACCCCACTACAGCCTACACAATCTAAGCTATATATAAGTTTGACAGAACGGGCATTTCAAGTTACTATGCGACAACCAAAGCGCGATAAGCTCGGATTCGTGAACCGCACGAAACATATCACACTTCGTTACTTCTACGTCAAGGAAAAGTCAAATTGACCTATTACCCGACTTGTGACATGGCAGCAGATTTTCTGACGAAGAAGCTGCCACTCAGATTTTTCAGCACTGCGCCAACCTCTGCGGGATCTCGAAGAAATCCCACATGGTTCACCTTCAGGAATGAAGGGGAGCGTTGGAATAACCGAGGGTTATTACAACATTCTTGAAGGTTCTCAGCACAACTCTTCATAACGAAGCAACGCACTTGATATCATGTTAGCTCGTGTAGAGCACGCGAAGGTCAACAGGCACACGAAGTTCAACAGTCGCAAGGAAGTTAATGTCACGACTTTTGACCACCCCACAACTGTAATCGGAGGTTACACGATGCAACATGGTAACTGTCGAATATCGCAATAGTCGCGGTTACTGTAGCAATGCAAAACACTTGAATAAGGAAATGTACCCTCAGAGTACATGGCTAGCTAGGAATGATATTTATTTCCCTTGTAATTCTATCTTGATTATGTTGTTCTCTTTCAATTTTTATTTAACCTGGTCATTCCAAGACTTCATTGTCTTCCTCATACACTTGGCTGGCTTATCCTATCCATTACGATTCTTGGTTATATCAAGACCGTTTGCAAGCGACGAGAGAGGAGGCGACTGCATGGAAGCGGGCAGGTGCACACTTGAGTGGGGCGAGTGACAAAAGCAGCAGTGGCGACAGCAACAGCAGCGGTGGTGATAGCAAGATAGTAGCAGCAGCAACGACAACACTTAGACGAGGAGAGCAGGAGCAGCACTAGTTCTAGTTCTGATGAGGACTAATTGTTTGATGTAGAGTATAGATTCCTGTCTTGTAAATATTGTTGAACTAGCTAGCTAGGATTTCCTAGGTATCAGTTAACCACAGTAAACTTGCACAGCAAGAATGACAAAAGTCACCTTAAGTGTTAGAGAAAAAAATGCCCTGAATGCACAGGGTATAGTTCTGCGATGCCCTGAGAAATTAGGGTGTGCGAGAGGACTCTGCCCTGAGGACGACAACCTCTTAAGATCCCTCGCTCTGAGGGCTCAGGGTCCCTAAAAATGAATGAGGTCCTGATCAGGTGCATATGCCAACACGGTGGGCATCGAACGTTATGGACGGAGGAATCTTCCCTCTTGTCCAGATTCCTTCCTCAGCGGGTCGCAGGTAGGTGCTGGTAGGTACAGGATGGCAGCGCCATGCCAGCAGGGCTAAGAACTCCCGCTGTCAGGCATGAATGACTACGCATGGCCGAATTTGGGCCAAATTACAGTCAAGTTGCCCATACGCGGCATTGCATCATTGTGATGTGTTTTTTTAATTTGGAGGTTTTTGTAACGACGAATAAGGTTTTAGCATATTTTTGGAAATTTTAGAATTGTTCATTGTCTAAAATGTCGTTTCGTATCGTTCACATAGAGAACAAAAACATATTTGATAGGACCCCCGGGGGCCAGGACTTATGTACGAGAGATGGAGGTCATTCATTTTACCGTATCACATTCGCCACATCAAATTGAACTACAGTTTCCCATCATGACTAGGTGCCACGGTAGCAGAGGGCGGCAGTTGCATATGTTTGGCTGCTTCGTCCGCCACTCTCTCTTACCCTCCCCCCCACAGCTGCACGTTCAACAGTGAGAGAGAGAGGAGGGGCGGCTGCTGGCTTGACAGCATCTCGCTCACCACCCCCTCACTGCATCTCCTCCCACAGCCCGCCACCCACTCATCTCCCCCCCCCCCCCCACCGTAGAAGGTGCTGGCGCTAGCGACGTGCGCGCTGGAGTTCACGACCAGCGGCGGGGCGAAGGGGCAGCGCACGGGACGGGACGAGCAGGTGCAGCAGGCGCGATGGGACGGGACAGGCAGGCGCAGCAGGCACGACGGGACGGGACGGGCGGGCGCTTCGGGCGCAACGCGACGGGATGGGCAGGCGCCACTGGCGCGACGGGACGGGACGGGCAGGCGCTTCGGGCGCAACGGGACAGGACGCAGGGCAAAACGGGCCGCGCGCTTGTGGGTCCATATCTCTTCAAATTACAGGAAGGTTCCAGGATGGAACCAGCTCTGAAACCATATCAGAATAGTAGCTAGAGGGTGAGACTAGGAGCCATTCTAGGGTTTAGGCTAGGCTTGACTATCGAGAGAATTGGAGCAAGAAAGAATGGTTTCACTATAGAGAGTGAAGTACAAATAGGGGAGGAAAGGGGGTACACCACTAAGCAAGAAATTAGGATAACTACACTACAGCTAGAACTACATGCAGTTATAACAATATAATTATGACAGGCCAAGCTGCTTGTCACTGTAGCACTTTCCCCTCCCAAGCTTTGGGCCTTCCAAACTCCAACCAAACCACATTCCCTCACGTTTTCCAATCCCTCCTTCCAACTTCGACATTCCAGATCCAGATCCAGGGAGTAGTAGCTGCTGCTTAGGAAATCATAGCAGCTCCATGGCGAAATCTCCTCGTAACCATGGCGGAATGCCATTAGCGCACGCAGAATTTCCGAAACCGTATACTTTACGACACACAATTGTCATCGCTGCTGACTTTATCGCACGTCTGCTGTGCGATGACGCGAAACCGCAGTGGATGCGCGTCTGCGATGATTGCAGTTGCGGATGACGCGAATCGGTAGCGGATGCCACATGGCGTGCTGCTAGCGCGGACCTTCATTGGCAGGCGCACACTTTGCGCGATTGAAGCGACGACCTGGCGTTCGTCAACGGCTGTCGACCTGGTGCGCGTCTGCTGCAGCATCTTCTTGTCCATGCCTGCTGCATCTTCGTTGGCCTTTCTCCCCTTTCCTTTCTCCCATTGTCTTTCCCCGTGAACCTTGCCTTTCTTCGTAAACCTTATCTTTCTCCCCCTGCCTCGTGCTGTGATGGCTTGAGGTTGTGCAAGTCTTAAATCCACGCCAAAGGATGATGCCAAGTCCGCTCTGACTTCACCCATGTTTTGTTGTAATGCTCCCCCTACACTCCAACTGACACACGGTAGCAACAGGAGTTGCCGAACTCCATCAGCTGGAGGGTTGCGCATGTCGACTCCAAGTATGCGCACTCCAAGTATGCAATAATGTGCACTTCAAGTATGCAGTGCACTCCAAGTATGCGGTAATGTACACTCCATGTATGCACAAATTTGCACTCCAAGTATGCAGTGCCCACCAGGTATGCAGAAATTTGCACACCAGGTATGCAGATATGCGTGCTCCCATGTATGTTCTCAATCCTTCCCTCAGGTGGTGCCGTTCATCAGCAACAACTAATCGCACGATACCGCTGCATCCGAGGACGAGAGATGGTGACCGGCCGCATCCTTCCTGCCTGCTCCCCCTGCCTATTGGCAACCCTTGGTGAGTAGGTCTTCTCCTTATGCTTCTTGACTGCATGTCCCACTCCAGTGCCACCAGATACACTCCACATCCCACCTCCCCCCACCCATGTGCTTGTAGTCGTGCACGTAACCGCTTACACAGCTACAGGCACGTGGGTGAGTGTGGAGTTAAGTGACGCCATGTTGTGCAGCACAGCTCGAGGAGGCCGCACAGGTGAGTACAACACCAGAGCCTTTGACTTAACAATCATCAGTGGATGGTACGCCAACTGGAATCGGCTGAAGCCCACTCAGCAAACTGTAGGTAAGATGCTGCCCGTTTGGCTTGTCCACGTCATTTCCGACATCGTCATTTTCAGCGCCTTCCAGAGTGGAGACTCCTGCTCCAGGTAAGTCTTGTTTTACAGGGTCTAATCCATCGCCTCCATGACCTTCGGACATAGGAACCGAATCCACTGCGGTCCTCTGTCCTTCTCCCCCTGAAGTCCACACCACACTGTGGGGTGAGAGATCATCCGTGTTATCATAATGTGCCAACTTCCGCACGATGCAGGCTTTGTGTGCCATGCGGCATTGAACCGATGCGTATGTAGAACGGGCACTCAAGTACACTCTAGGTGTGCGGAAAAGTGTGCTCCCGTGGGTATCCAAGTGCATTCCAGGTGTGCGGAAAGGTGTACCCCCTTCATGACCATCTGCATTTGATGACGCAGCATCACGTGAATCTCCAGGATCATGGGCAGATGTAAGTGCCAGCTCATATTCCACCATGAGCACACCATGCACGTTCTTGCCAAGCCCAATCCGCACACACTCGTCTCCATCAAACATGGTGATCTCATTGTCTCCATCAGCAACCGTATTGATGTGAGCCCTCTTTTTCAGCAGCTGACAAAAGGAGAGCAGGTTGTTCATCAGGCCAGGTATGTAGAGGACTTCAGTGTAGCGAACTGATGTCCCATCAGGTGCCGTTTCTCTGATCGTTCCCGTCATTGTGCTGCTCAGATGGCTCCCATCAGCGAGCTCCACATACACAGGTTCGTCCAGCTCCTTTAAGTCTTAAAACCAACACTTGTCCGAAGTCATGTGCTGGCTACATCCGCTGTCCATCATCCATAGTGACGCTCCGGCTGGTGGTAAGACAGCTTGTGACGATTGCACCGTTGCAATGCATGTGATGGTGCGTTTGTTGTCTCCTTCACTTGCCCCTTGCTGTTTTGAAAAATTGTTGTCGCGCTTGGGGCTACGACTCCTTCGTGGAGAGAACGAACGGCTGTTGCTGGTGTGCAGTTTTGTACTCCCGTGGGTATGCGGTTCCCACCCTGGTGGTGACCAACCCGGGGGTGCCTTGGTACACTTGAAGAAGGGGTGGCCTGTCTGCTTGCAGTACCAACATACGAGACATGAGCGACTTGCATCTCCATCCTTGCCATGCGTTTTCTCCCCAATGGACCCCTCCTTCTTCCCGCTATTGCCCTTAGCAGTTGGAGAAGGTGAGCGGTCTCCACATGCTTGTCCAGCTATGCGAGGTGGACGCCAGTCATGGTTATCCTTCGTGATGAGGTCGTGATATCTCTGCTCCTGAATCATCATTCGCTGCAGCGTATAGCTGTCCGTTATGTTGTGTAGCATTGCCGAGTGCCTCATCTCCTCCCACTGTGCCGGCATCCCCGTGAGCAGATTCAAGGTGAAGGTATCTTCATCCACCATTTTCCCCACGAGTGCTAACTTGTCCCGAATCGCCGTTGCGCGGTTGACGTACTCCTCCACCCTCTCTTGACTCCCCATTTTCAGGTTGTCCAACTGCTTCAAGAGAGAGATCTTCGCCACCGAACCTTTGGCCTGGTAAGTATCCATTAAGTACTCCCAAGCTTCATATGCCGGGCTGTAGGATTCCTGAAACATGTCAAGCTGCAACTGAATCGTAGCGCTCACGCTGTGCAGTAGAACCCAAAAGGCGAGTGCCGCACGATGTGAGTAATCTGACTGTAGCATTTCCAGCCGCTCCATAGCGTCGTCAATGTCACCATTTCCCATGGTAACCGGATACTGCAGGGGCACAAAAAACTCCCACATATTCATGACGCGAGCGTTCGTACGAAACCGTAGTGCCCACTCTCGGAAGTTCGAGCCATCAAACGGAATAGTGGTGAACGCTTTGTCCACCGTTGCTCCCACCATTTTGCGTGACAGCCGTTCCTTGTCTTCTTCCGTCTATTCACGTGGAGCGGGGTCGAAGAGAGTAGGCATGGTTGA
Organism: Closterium sp. Naga37s-1; assembly: GCA_947471745.1. NCBI lineage: Eukaryota > Viridiplantae > Streptophyta > Zygnematophyceae > Desmidiales > Closteriaceae > Closterium > Closterium sp. Naga37s-1. Next base: position 2,734,641 of record CANJKZ010000120.1, on the reverse strand, counting down.
TGGTCGAGGTAGCTGTACCGTGTGCTCTATTTCTCCATTCTGTCCACCAAGTTGACGTTCCAGCACTTCCACTTGATCACGACGCATGGCACCGTTTGACTGAATACCGTGTCCCATCCGCCCCGTACCGTCCATAGGATGTACTCCAATCGGTGGACGGGTTGCACGCGGAGGTACAACGTTGCCTCCATGAAGGTGAGACCTGGGCATGGGAGGAACTCCAATGGGATGGGAGTTAGTTGCAAGTCGTCGTAGTGGGGGAGCACCAATAGTGTAGGAGGCGAATCCCACACCTTCCACGCCCACTTGACCATTTCCATCACTCTGCTGTGCAATCTGTCCACTTCTCATTCCACCATGCTCCATTGCATGCACTTCACTCCCGTATTCATCATTACTCCCCCGTGCTTCTCTTTGCATGGATGATTGAGGTGCGGGATTGGAGCTCCCCTCTACTTGGATGGATGCATCCCTCCCTTGGGATGACTCTCCTCCTTGGGGTATGCTCATTTCCCCTTCACCATAAATTCTTGCATAAACATTTGCACGATTTTGGTTAGTATGTGGAGAGTGTTTGAATGAGAATGTCCACGAGTGGACAGATTGCTGAACTCATGAGAGAGTGTTGCCTTTGGCTCGATTGTCATTCCAAACTTGTCCGTCAACGAAGCTTGGAGTGTTGGTGGTGCCCTTTATAGACCAAATTTGGCAGTATGCAGGCCCCTAGATATTAGCCTTTTTACGCTGATTCAGCGTGATTTCAGGCTTTTTTTTTAGCACTTGGCCGAACCCAAAGTTTTTTTAATGTACCTTGGCTGATTTTCCAGCGTTTTATTTTTACTCTTATCTGATTTTCTAGCCTTTTTATAGGACTGTAGGCTGAGCCCTCAGCCTTGTACAGGGAGTGCACTCTGAAACCGGTACTACAGGGTTTTCTGCCAGGGTGGCGAAGTGGCTGACTAACACCGTCAATCACAGGTGCGAAATCCAATTATGCCCTGCACGGCATTGTACAGCAAAGCTGTAATCATAGTCAATTCAGACCAATCAGAGTCGCGCAGAGAGGCAGCGTTGGCAAGATTCCTTGCCTATGCTGCCTCGCAGACCGCTGCGACGTGCACGAAACCACATCCATCCAACCCAACCCACCTTCCCTGCAAAAACGACCAGATGACATGCATGCAGGGACCCCACCTTCTACAAGGACCACTTCCACGCATCCGCAACACCACCATTCTGGCCTCTCCCCTCCTCTATCGCCTGCTTCCTGGCTCAGTCCCCTCCCATCAATCTACCGCCTGAACCCTTGTTTCTTGCGGGTTCTCTCCAGCACGGCTTCAATGGCAGCCACAGACGCGCTCGTAGATGGACCTGGCGACAACGACGAGGCAGATCGTGGCCTGCTAGGGTTCATGCGTACCGGCTTATAATTTCTTAGGACATCAGTCGAATTGCCCCGTGCGATGCCAGCTCCACCGTCGCAACCCGGCACAAGTCACGCACATCAAGACATTAACTCCGACCCTCTGCCCGATGCCACCACTGAACCTGTACCAGCTACTATTACGCTGGAGGTACCAAAGGCGACCGTCAAACCTCCCTCCCCACTCGAGCCACCAACGAAGTCGCGTTTCCACCAACATACATTAGCGTGGGGAGCTCCTCCAGCTGCCTTGAATGTTGAAGCCCCAACTACGGAGGACTCTCCAATGCAGTGTAGCTCCAAGCCCGTTTCCGGCAATGTTGAGCTGAAATATGAAGAGGCTCTCGAACGTTACAAGTCTCGATGGTCTTCTGACTACCCATGGCTCCTTCTCACTAAAACTCTTGCTGGTGCCCCTGCTCTTAAATGCAGCATATGCACAGAGCACTCCGGTTTGGCAGGCAAATGCGGACGACGAGGACAAGGTGCTACTGATATGCAAACGCAAGCATTCAAGAAGCACATGGGTACATTGAAGCATTGGTGGGCACAACAGCGGCAGGACGACTTGTTTCAAAAAGTGGCGGGACAGATGCGGCAGAAGCTTTTCCCACCTTCAACATGGTCGACGACGTGATCCGCACCGTTGATGAGTACTTGGGGCGGTCCGGGCCCTGGCATCAACGCTTCATGGAGCTGCAAGCGGTTTTCACGGCTACTAATCTGGAGGTTCAAGGAATCCACAACGTCCGGTGGTTGTCGAGGGGTGACGCGGTCGCGCGGTTTGTTGAAGTCCTGCCCGCCATCATCGTCATGTTGTCGGAGTGGAAGGACCAGACGCTGTACCAGCTCGTAACATCCTACCGCTTCCAGTTCCTGCTCATGTTTCTGGCCGACCTTCTTGAAGTGCTGAATGTCCTCTCCAAGGTCTTCCAGCAGCGCAAGGTAAGTCAATATTTAAATCGACATGTGTATACAGGCTTGCCTATTCCCACGGTTACTAATACTCTCTTCATTTTCTATGCGGCAGCTCGACTACAACTTGATCCATGCGCAGATTGAGCGCACGACTGCTCTCCTGGAGAGCAGGTACGTCGATTGTGGCGATGACTTCGGGGGGGAGACCAACGAGCGGCTTTACCGGTTCATCGCCAAGCACGGACCTTCGGGGACACCGAAGATGGTGGTGGAAGGGGCGTCTTCGGACAGGAGCATGAACCGGTTTACATTGGAGCTCCACGAGCGGCCTAACGCGAACTATCCCGGGCCCAGACACCATGATGTCAAACATATATGCTTAGTTATATCTAGGCTTAGTTCATGTGTTTACATTTGTCTAGGCTATAGTGGGTTTAGCCTTAGGGGGTACAGATTTCTCTCGACATTCTACTTGTACCCCTTCCCTTTTCCTAGTCAATCATTCTCACCTAAGATTCTAACATGGTATTAAGAGCAACTAAGTCTTAGGACCTAGTCTCAATGGGCCCACCACCTACTGCACTGCCCGTACCTAGCCCGTCGATTTCGTCGCCCGCGCCCGGCCCGTACCTAGCCCGTCGCCCGGCCCGTACCTAGCTCGTCGCCTCGGCCCCGCTGGCCCCGTCGACTTCGTCGCCCGCGCCCGGCCCGTACCTAGCTCGTCGCCAGGCCCGTACGTAGCCCGTCGCCTCGGCCCCGCTGGCCCCGTCGTCTTCGTCGCCCGCGCCCGGCCCGTACCTAGCGCGTCGCCCGGCCCGTACCTAGCCCGTCGCCCGGCCCGTACGTAGCCCGTCACCTCGGCCCCGCTGGCCCCGTCAACTTCGACGCCCGCGCCCGGCCAGTACCTAGCCCGTCGCCCGGCCAGTACCTAGCCCGTCGCCCGGCCCGTACCTAGCCCGTCGCCCGGCCCGTACCTAGCCCGTCGCCTCGGCCCCGCTGGCCCCTTAAACTTCGACGCCCGCGCTCGGCCCGTACCTAGCCCGCGCCCGGCCTCGTCTCCTGCCTGCGTCCGGGCCGTACCAAGCCCGCGCCTGGCCCCGTACCTAGCCCCGCGCCCGGCCCCATTCCGCGCCCAGCGCCCGGACCCGTACCTGCCCAGCTCCCAGTCCCTGCCCAGTGCCTGGCCCCATTGTTTGGCCCCGCGGCCCCTAGGCCCCCCGGCCCCTACTTGGCCCCTCGGCCCCCTAGGCCCCTTGTTTGGCCCCTCGGCCCCCTAGGCCCCTCGGCCCCCCCAAGGCCCACCCCGGCCCCTTGTTTGGCCCCGCGGCCCCTAGGCCCCTCGGCCCCACCTCAGAGCCTGGCGCCCGGCCCCCCGGCCCCTACTTGGCCCCTCGGCCCCTTGTTTGGCCCCTCGGCCCCCTAGGCCCCTCGGCCCCCCCCAAGCCCCCCCCGGCCCCTTGTTTGGCCCCGCGGCCCCTCGGCCCCTCGGCCTCACCTCAGAGCCTGGAGCCCGGCCCCCCCCCGGCCCCTACTTGGCACCTCGGCCCCCCTAGGTCCCTTGTTTGGCCCCTCGGCCCCCTAGGCCCCTCGGCCCCCCCAAGGCCCCCCCGGCCCCTTGTTTGGCCCCGCGGCCCCTAGGCCCCTCGGCCCCACCTCAGAGCCTGGAGCCCGGCCCGCCCGGCCCCTACTTGGCCCCTCGCCCCCTAGGCCCCTTGTTTGGCCCCTCGGCCCCCTAGGCCCCTCGGCCCCCCCAAGGCCCCCCCGGCCCCTTGTTTGGCCCCGCGGCCCCTAGGCCCCTCGGCCCCACCTCAGAGCCTGGCGCCCGGCCCCCCGGCCCCTACTTGGCACCTCGGCCCCCTAGGCCCCTTGTTTGGCCCCTCGGCCCCCTAGGCCCCTCGGCCCCCCCAAGGCCCCCCCGGCCCCTTGTTTGGCCCCTAGGCCCCTCGGCCCCACCTCAGAGCCTGGCGCCCGGCCCCCCGGCCCCTACTTGGCCCCTCGGCCCCCTAGGCCCCTTGTTTGGCCCCTCGGCCCCCTAGGCCCCTCGGCCCCACCTCAGAGCCTAGCGCCCGGCCCCCCGGCCCCTACTTGGCCCCTCGGCCCCCTAGGCCCCTTGTTTGGCCCCTCGGCCCCCTAGGCCCCTCGGCCCCCCCATGGCCCCCCCGGCCCCTTGTTTGGCCCCGCGGCCCCTAGGCCCCTCGGCCCCACCTCAGAGCCTGGCGCCCGGCCCCCCGGCCCCTACTTGGCACCTCGGCCCCCTAGGCCCCTTGTTTGGCCCCTCGGCCCCCTAGGCCCCTCGGCCACCTCTAGGCCCCCCGGCCCCCTGTTTGGCCCCGCGGCCCCTAGGCCACTCGGCCCCACCTCAGAGACCGGCACCCGGCCCCCCCCCGGCCCCTTGTTTGGCCCCTCGGCCCCCTAGGCCCCTCGGCCCCTTGTTTGGCCCCGCGGCCCCCAGGCTCCTCAGCCCCTATGGCGTTGCTTCGGGTTCTCCCGTTCGACCCGGAGGGCAGACCTGTAGCATTTGACACGTGGCACGACGATCTGCAACTGTACCTACTGAGCGACAGTCGGGACAGTGTCTCGCTGTTCGACCTCGTGTCCGGTGCCGCTCCAGCCCCTCCCGCCACAGCTGACGTTTCGACTCGTTCCCAGTGGCTCTCTCGTGACGCTACTGCCCGCTTGGCCATTCGCAACCACCTGCCCGCAACAGAATGTGCTCACTTTGGCGAGCACAGGACAGCACAGGCCTTGTACGACGCTGTCGTTGCTCGCTACTCCTCCCCTGGCACTGCTGCTCTTGGCAGACTGCTACTGCCCTACCTGTTCCCTGAGCTGTCGGCTTTTGCCACAGTAGCGGACCTGGTTACCCACCTGCGCACTAGCGACGCTCGCTACCGCGCTACCGTTCCTGCTGAGTTCCTTCTCACGAACCAGCCCCCCATGTTCATCACCCTCTACTTCATAGTCACTCGCCTCCCTGACTCCCTTCGCTCTATCAGGGACCACTTCCTCACCCTCGACCCCACTTCCCTCACTGTTGACCTCCTCGAGCAGCATCTCCTTGCAGCTGAGACTAGTGCAGTTGCTGTAGGTGCTGCTCGTGGCACCCCACGCTCACCCTTCTTTGAGGGGTGCTCCCCCTCCCCCCTTTCCTCCTCCTTCGCCTCTGCTGCTGCTGCAGACGTCTCTGTTCCTGAGGACGTCGGGGCTGCTTCGACTAGTACGAAGCACCACAACAGCAAGGGCAAGGGTGGCCGGGGTAGTGGAGGAGGCAGCGGTGGTGGTGGAGGTGGCAGTGGGCGTGGCAGTGGGGGCAGCGGTAGAGGAGGCGGAGGCGGTGGAGGTGGTGGCGGCGGTGGGACCGGTGGCGGCGGTGGAGGCTCTGGTGGCGGCGGTGGAGGCAGCGGAGGGGGTGGCGGCAGTGGAGGCGGTGGGACCAGTGGTAGTCGGTCTGGACCTCAGCGTGGAGGCCCTGGTGGCGGTCGGGGCCAGCAGCAGCAGCGTCGGAGCGAGACTCAGATGCCTCAGCAGCTCCGTGAGTGGTTGGTTCAGCGTGGGGCGGGCGAGGATAGTGAGACTTGCCCGTATGTCATTCGCACGGGGCGGTTTCACACTGAGCGCCGCTGCTTTTCCCGCCTTGACGACGCCTGGCGCACTGAGTTTGGTGATGACGTCGAGCGCCCTCGCTGGGCGGAGTTGTTTAGGTCGGGAGTTGCCATCTTTGACCTAGACTTTGATGTTATTATCTCTGCCATGTATGCCTTGTCTTTTAGTGCAGAGGGTGACTGTTACTGGTGTGTGCCGCCTGACCCAGGTATAGCCGCTGCTGCTCTAGGTGCTAGTGCGTCTCGTACTCCCCCTGGTACTACGCCTGCTGAGGCCCGGCACACCTTCACGTTAGACTCTGGCGCCTCGCGCTGTTTCTTTCGTGACAGCACCACTCTCACTCCCCTTCCTGCACCTGTTCCGGTCAGGCTGGCTGACCCCTCTGGGGTCCCGGTTGTTGCCAGTTCCTCCACTGTCCTCCCGTGTTCGGCGGTTCCGTCCGGCTCTCTGTCAGGTCTTCACCTCCCCTCGTTCTCTACGAACTTGGTGAGTACCGCTGCCCTTCAGGATGCGATGGTCACTACCACCACTCCTGGGGGTCAGCGTGTGTCGATCTGCACGTGCACGCGGACGGGGCGTCACCTGGCTACGTTCACTCGTCGGCCAGGGTCGAGTCTGTACACACTATCTATCGAGCCTCCTCAGGTCGCTGCGTCTGCTCAGGTGTCCACGTCAGGTCAGGTAGCCGCCGCTTGCTCGTGTCGCCTCCTGTCGCACTAGACTCTTCTTTGGCACCACTGCCTGGGTCACCCCTCCCTGCCATGCCTTCGTGGCATGCACTCCCGTCTCCTTGTCTCTGGTCTCCCCAGGTCTCTGCCTCCCCTGCCGCCCTCGCCTGCCCCGCCCTGTCTTCCTTGCGTCGAGGGGCGGCAGCGCGCCACTCCTCACCACTCCTCGTTTCCCCCGACGACTGCTCCCCTGCAGACCCTCCACATGGACGTGTGGGGCCCAGCCCGCGTCAGTGGACAGGGCCGCGAGCGCTACTTCCTGCTGGTGGTTGACGACTACACGCGATACACCACAGTCTTCCCCTTGCGCAGCAAGGGTGAAGTCTCTGCTGTCTTGATCCCTTGGATCCGCACAGTCCGTCTCCAGCTGCGTGCGCGTTTCGGCCAGGACCTTCCTGTCCTGCGTCTGCACTCTGACAGAGGTGGTGAGTTCTCCTCCGACCTCTTGCGTGACTTTTGTCGTGGGGAGGGCATCACCCAGTCGTTCACGCTTTCGGACTCCCCTCAGCAAAATGGGATTGCTGAGCGCCGCATTGGCTTAGTCATGGAGGTCGCTCGTACCTCCATGATTCATGCGGCCGCTCCCCATTTTCTGTGGCCGTTTGCGGTCCGGTACGTTGCGCATCAGCTCAACCTCTCGCCCCGTGTCTCCTTGCCGGAGACCTCGCCCACACTGCGTTGGACGGGGAAGGTTGGCGATGCGTCGGTGTTCCGGGTCTAGGGTTCTCGTGCCTTTGTTCGCGATACGTCCGCGGACAAGCTCTCCGCCCGCGCTATTCCCTACGTATTCCTTGGCTTTGTCCGTGATGCGCCTGGCTGGCAGTTTTACCACCCCGCCTTGCGCCGTGTCCTCCCTTCTCAGGACGTCACGTTCGACGAGTCGGTTCCCTTCTACCGTCTTTTCCCCTACCGCTCTGCCCCTTACCCGCCCCCGCCGCTTTTTCTTGCCCCCGGTCCGCCTCCGGTAGACCCCCTCCCGCCCCAGGGTCCTGCTCCCTCGGGAGTGTCTCACGTAGACCCTCTCCCTGGTACTGTGCCTGTTCAGGTAGCTGTCGTCTCAGATGCTGCTCTAGGTGCTGCGTCTGGGGGTGCTGTGTCTGGGGGTGCTGCGTCTGGGGGTGCGGAGCCGGGGGGTGCGGGGTCTGAGGGTGGGGGTGCTGAGCCTGAGGGTGTTGAGCCTGGGGGTGCTGAGTCGGAGGGTGCGGAGTCTGGGGGTGCTGAGCCTCGGGGTGCTGCTTCGTCTGGAGGTCCTGCTGGTGCTTCACCGCGACTGTCCTCGCAGCAGCTGCGTGAGTGGCTTGTTCAGCGCGCACACCGTCGGAGTGGGGCTCCCGAAGCTGGCGGCCCTGGAGGCGCTGGAGCTGGAGGTGCTGCTGTTACTACTGGAGTTGGAGACCCTACGGAGCCTGGAGCAGCTGGCGCTGGAGGCGCTGAAGCTGGAGTAGCTGGAGTTGGAGGCCCTGGCGCAGGAGGCGCTGGAGCTGCAGGAGCTGGAGTTGTTGACCCTGGTGCTGGAGGTGCAGGAGGCACTGTGCGGCCGCGTCCGTACTTCGTTCCCCTACTTGAGCAGGTTCTTGGTGTCCCGTCTTCTACTGGTTTTCCTCCTCCCTTCCTGTGTCCACCGCCTGACCAGTCGCAGCCGCAGTTACAGCCAGCCTCCCCACTGCCTGTTCCCTCTCCTTACACTGAGCAGTCCGGAGGTCTTACAGAGCGTCGTGAGCCTGCGTCTCGTCCTGTCTCACCTGTTCGCACTGCTCGTCGCGCTCCTCGTTCGCGTCCTCCCCCTAACCCAGGCACGCACACCATGGCACTCCGTCCTTCCTCTGTTCCACTGCGTGTTCCTCTGCCTGCTCCTCCTGAGTCCTCTCTTCCTGAGGTCCCTGACCCTGAGTCTGACCGAGCGCGTGCTGCCAGTCCCACTGTCGCTCGTCTCCTTGCCACTGCTGTCACTGACTCGTCCTTTGAGTCTGCTGCTGCTTCTGCTCTCGTTGCTGAGCTACTTGACTTTGCTGCTGCCTGCCGTCTCGACTACGCCTCTGCTCTAGTTGCTGAGTCTGTGCCTGTCAGTCCTCCGTCCGTCGGGGGTGAGTGTGCTCTTGGCACGGACGTCCTTGAGGACAGGCAGGAGGACTTTGAGTGTCTTGCAGCTGCTGTACCTCGTTTCGCCTCCTTGCTGCTTGCCCCTGAGGGAGACCCGGATGCTCCTGACATCCCGACCCCGCGCTCTTACGCAGAGGCGATTACGGGTCCTTACTCCTCTCAGTGGCAGGCAGCTATGCATGCCGAGATGGCATCCTGGAAGTCCACAGGCACTTACGTCGACGAGGTTCCCCCACCTGGGGTGAACATAGTCGATGGCATGTGGATCTTCAGGGTGAAGTGGCCGCCGGGTTCTCCGCCTGCCTTCAAGGCGCGTTACGTTGCTCGAGGTTTCAGTCAGCGACAGGGAGTTGACTACTTCCAGACCTTCTCCCCCACCCCGAAGATGACTACTCTTCGGGTGTTGCAGCTGCTCAGCGTGACTACGAGTTACACTCCCTGGACTTCAGTACTGCCTTCCTGCAGGGCAGCCTGCACGAGGAGATCTGGCTGCGCCGACCACTTGGTTTCACTGGGTCGTTTCCTACAGGTACCCAGTGGAGCCTCCGCCGGCCAGTCTACGGTCTCCGCCAGGCGCCTCGCGAGTGGCACGACACACTCAGGACTACACTTGCGGCTCTTGGGTTTGTTCCTTCTACAGCAGACCCGTCGCTGTTTCTACGCACCGACACCTCGCTGCCGCCCTTCTACGTCCTAGTGTACGTCGACGACCTCGTCTTTGCCACGGCTGACACTGAGGCACTGACCCTAGTGAAGTCCGAGCTGCAGAAGAGACATACCTGCACTGACCTGGGTGAACTGCGCAGCTACCTTGGCCTGCAGATCACCCGGGACAGAGCACGGCGCACCATCACACTGACTCAGTCACACATGGTGCACCAGGTCCTTCAGCGCTTCGGCTTCCAGTACTCCTCGCCACAGCTCACTCCTCTGTCTACCAGCCACTCGCTCTCAGCTCCACCTTCGGACGAGTCCGTAGAGCCGAGTGGTCCGTACTCAGAGCTTGTGGGTTGCCTCATGTACCTGATGACTTGCACACGACCCGACCTCGCGTACCCTCTCAGCCTTCTAGCTCGCTACGTGGCTCCCGGTAGGCGCCGAAAGGTGCACTGGGATGCTGCGAAGAGGGTACTGCGTTACCTGTGCAGTACGTCGGGCATGGGGCTTGTGCTTGGAGGACGGGGTCCTGTTGTCCTCACTGGTCACGCAGACGCCTCCTGGGTTGACGACTCAAATACGCAGCGGTCGTCGCAGGGTTACACCTTCAGCCTTGGGTCCGGCTCGGTTTCTTGGCGGTCTACCCGCTCGTCTTTGGTTCTCAGCTCCAGCTGTGAGGCTGAGATCTACGCCGGAGCCATGGCTGCTCAGGAGCTACGCTGGCTCACCTACTTGCTGACCGACTTGGGAGAGCAGCCTCGTTCGCCTCCGGTCCTGTACGTAGACAACAAGGCCATGATAGCCTTGTGTCAGGAGCACAGACTGGAGCACAGAACGAAGCACATCGCTCTGCGATACTTCCTTGCTCGAGAGTTGCAGCAGCGTGGTCAGCTTCGTCTAGCGTACGTGGCCACTCGGGCCAACACTGCTGATGTCTTCACCAAGGCACTTCCGCCTGGTGACCATCAGCGCTTTGTTACTGTGTTAGGCCTTGTGTCTACTTTGCCTCACTTACTTACTGCCTGACTCTGCCTGTACTGTGATCTATCTATATACCTGCATGCTTGTACTTGTTAGGGTATGATCACTGTATATAACTCTGCATATGAACTGGCCTTGTGGCCCTTTGCTTGTGCTCGGACTGTGTGGTGACTTTGTGATCCACCCTGAGCTTGCTTTGCTTTTCTTGACTGGTCTTGTGACCATTACTTGTTCTGGCTATCCCCCACTTCGCCTATGGGGGTGTGTCAAACATATATGCTTAGTTATATCTAGGCTTAGTTCATGTGTTTACATTTGTCTAGGCTATAGTGGGTTTAGCCTTAGGGGGTACAGAATTCTCTCGACATTCTACTTGTACCCTTCCTTGTTTCCTAGTCAATCATTCTCACCTAAGATTCTAACACATGACGTGTGCATGGCGCTTCGCACCGACATGGCAGAGGCACTAGTCAAGAACCTGCAGTCACGACTCGGTGACCTAGACTCGCTGTTAGGCATGAGGCTCTTCACCCCGGACTTGTGGCAACCGAACTGGGAGAGGCACGCACGGCAAGCTCAGTGCCTGGAGTGGTTGATATCACTTGTCAGCCTGTTCCGTGCTGATGACTCCCTCGAGATCCTTTCAGGTACGTTCCTCTTAATCGTGCACGCTTGACATGTCGTTATAACCTTTGCTAAGCTAATCCCCCCATTTTATTATTTTATTCTCAAGCATTGACAAAAAGCGGGCAGTGAAGGAGCTGAGGTCTTTGTGCCCTCGTAACTGGCAGCAGTCGTACCCCAACCTCGTTGGACTATGGGTGGCGGAGGCCTCTCCTAACTGGCATCCTGAAACTCCTAACTGGCAGCAGTCGTACCCCAACCTCGTTGGACTATGGGTGGCGGAGGCCTCTCAGCACTGTTGAGTGTGAGAGAGGGTTCTCTCGACTTAACCTAATCAAGACGTGGCAGAGGGGCAGTACCAAGGACTGTATGCTTAGTGACCTCATATGCATGTCCTTGTTGACGGCAGTTGTTGAGATTTGGTGCAGCTACAAGAAGCGCCGGCCCGTCACCGCAACGGCCCCAAGACACAAAGAGCCATCCAGGGCTGGGAAGGCAGCTGTAGAGGTTGCAGATGTAGTTGAGCGTGCGCCAGTAGAAGCTATTAGCTCTGACTCTGATTCCGACATGTGATTTTTTCTTACCTAGAGTAATTTTGTACTTGCTGAGAAGAAACGAGGATGAATGGACTATGAATGAAGTGGGTACAAGTACTAACCCTAATTGGGTTGTACCCCCTATGGGATACCCCACTACAGCCTACACAAAAGTGTAAGCTATGATGTTCTGACACACCCCCATAGGCAAAGTGGGGGAGAACAAGGGGTCACAAGACCAGTCAAGCAAAGCAAAGCAAGGCAAGCTCAGGGTGGATCACAACGTCACCACACATTCTGAGCACAAGTTCAAGGCCACAAGGCCAGTTCACATGCAGGAGCACATATATATATATAAGGCTAGACAAGCGAGAGCAGGTATATATATATGTAACAGTACAAGCAAGGTCAAGGGGTGAGCAAGTGAGGAAAGACAGGGACAAGACCCAGCTGAGTGCAGAAGCGCTGATGATCACAAGGCGGAAGTGCCTTGGTGAAAACATCAGCAGTGTTGGCCTCAGAGGCCACGTACGCAAGCCGTAACTGACCACGCTGCTGTAGCTCACGAGCAAGGAAGTAGCGAAGAGCAATGTGCTTAGTTCTGTGCTCCAGTCTCTGCTCTCGACACAAGGCCAGCATGGTCTTGTTGTCTACGTACAGGACTGGAGGAGAACGAGCCGGCTCTCCAAGGTCGGTCAGCAGGTAGGTGAGCCAGCGAAGCTCCTGGGCAGCCATGGCCCCAGCGTAGATCTCAGCCTCACAACTGGAGCCGAGAAAAGAAGACGAGCGAGTAGCCCGCCACGAAACAGAGCCGGAACCGAGGCTGAAGGTGTAACCCTGGGACGACCGCTGCGTAGCCTGGTCGTCAGCCCAAGAAGCGTCCGCGTGCCCAGTGAGGACCACTGGACTCCGCCCTCCAAGCACAAGCCCCATGCCCGACGTACTGCACAAGTAGCGCAACACCCTCTTCGCTGCAGCCATGTGCTCTGGTCGGTGTCTCCCAGGAGCAACATAGCGTGCAAGAATGCTAAGAGGGTATGCAAGGTCAGGTCGTGTGCAGGTCATCAGGTACATGAGGCAGCCAACAAGCTCTGGATACGGGCCACTCGACTCTACGGACTCATCCGAAGGCAGAGCTGAGAGTGAGTGGCGAGTAGGCAGAGGAGTGGCCTGAGGCGAGGAGTACGTGAAGCCGAAGCGCTGAAGGACCTGCTGCACCATGTGTGACTGAGTCAGGGTAATGGTGCGGCGTGCTCTGTCCCGGGTGATCTGCAAGCCAAGGTAGCTGCGCAGTTCACCCAGGTCTGTGCACGTGTGTCTCTTCTGCAGCTCGGACTTCACGTGGGCGAGTCCAGCAGTGTCAGCTGTGGCAAAGACCAAGTCGTCGACGTACACGAGGATGTAGAACGGCGGCAGAGAGGTGTCGGTGCGCAGAAACAGCGACGGGTCGGCAGTAGAAGGAGCAAACCCAAGAGCCGCAAGCGTAGTCCTCAGTGTGTCGTGCCACTCACGTGGCGCCTGGCGGAGACCGTAGACTGGACGCCGGAGACTCCACTGGGTACCAGGAGGGAAAGACCCAGTGAAGCCAGGTGGGCGGCGCAGCCAGATCTCCTCGTGCAGGCTGCCCTGTAAGAAAGCAGTGCTAAAGTCGAGAGAGTGCAGCTCGTAGTCACGGTGAGCAGCAACGTGTAGCAGTACTTGAAGAGTGGTCATCTTCGGGGTGGGGGAGAAGGTCTGAAAGTAGTCAACTCCCTGCCTCTGACTGAAACCACGAGCCACGTAACGTGCCTTGAAGACAGGCGGAGAACCCGGCGGCCGCTTCACCCTGAAGATCCACATGCCACTGACGATGTTCGCCCCAGGAGGGGGGACAGCGTCAACGTAGGTGCCTGTGGATTTCCAGGAAGCCATCTCTGCATCCATAGCTGCCTGCCACTGAGAGGAGTAGGGACCCTCTATCGCCTCCGCGTAAGAGCGCGGAGTCGGGATGTCAAGTGCATCCGGGTCTCCCTCAGGGGTAAGCAGTACGGACACGAGATGAGGTGAAGCAGCTGCCAGACACTGGAACTCCTCCTGCCTGTCCTCAAGAACGTCCGTGCCAAGAGCACACTCACCCCCGACGGACGGAGGACAGACAGACCCAGACTCAGCGACAAGACTAGCAGCGTAGTCTAGGCGACAGCGAGCAGCAAAGTCGACGAGCTCAGCAACTAGGGCAGACGCAGCAGTAGACTCGAAAGAAGGGTCAGTGACGACAGTAGCAAGGAGACGCGTGACAGTAGGACTGGCAGCACGAAGAGAGTCCGACTCCGGGTCGGGAAGAGCAGGAAGAGAGGACTCAGGAGGAGAAGGCAAAGGGGCACGCAGAGGAGCAGTAGACGGACGCAGAGACATCCTGTGTGTGCCAGGGACAGGAGGAGGACGCGGACGCGAACCACGACCACTAGCGCGAGCAGCACGGACAGGCGACGCAGGGCGAGACGCAGGCTCACGACGCTCAGTAAGACCTCCAGTAGGACCAGCGTAGGGAGAAGGAGCAGGCAAAGGAGAGGTAGGCTGTAGCTGTGACTGGGACGGGACAGGCGGTGGACCCTCCAAGGGAGGAGGAGGACCAGTAGAAAGCGGAAGACCAAGAACCTGCTGCAGGAGTGGAACGAAGTACGGTCGAGGCCGCGTAGCGACGCCAGAAACAGCAGTGACAGCACCAGTACCCCCAGCAGGAGCACCCGCTCCAGCAGCACCTCCAGCTGCTCCAGAACCTCCAGCAACACCAGGAGCACCCCCAGCAGGACCGCCAGTGGTAGTCTCAGCGCCAACACCCTCAGCAGCACCAGCTCCAGTCGAACCTGCAGGCCCAGCAGCTCCAGTACTCACAGGACGAGCACCTCCGGGACCCGCAACAGCAGCACCCTCAGAAGCCGAAGAACCTCCAGCACCAGCAGCACGGCTCCAGCGCCGGGCAAACCACTCGCGCAGCTCCCGTGGAGAGAGAGGCTCCCGGCGAGACGAAGCACGCGGAGAACCTCCAGGCTCAGCACCCCCAGGCCCAGCACCCCCAGGCACAGCATCCCCAGGCGTAGCACCCCCACACTCAGCACCCCCAGGCTCAGCACCCCCAGGCGTAGCACCCCCAGACTCAGCACCCCCAGGCTCAGCACCCCCAGGCTCAGCACCCTCAGCAGCACCAGAGTCACCAGTGACCTCGACAGGCTCAACTGCGTCTACCTGGGACACACCTGAAGGGGCAGGACCCTGAGGGGGGAGGGGGTCTACCGGGGGGGGACCTGGAACAAGGAAGAGCGGGGGCGGGGGGAGGGACGGAGTGCGGTAGGGGAAGAGGCGGTAGTAGGGGACCGACTCGTCGAACGCGACGTCCTGGGAGGACAGAACACGGCGAGAGGTGGGGTGGTAGAACTGCCACCCAGGCGCGTCGGGGGGGAACCCCAGGAAGACGCAAGGAGCAGCACGAGGGGACAGCTTGTCCGCAGACAAGTCGCGGACAAACGCTCGAGATCCCCAGACCCGGAACGCCGACGCATCGCCAACCTTCCCCGTCCACAGCAAGGCTGGGGAGGTCTCCGGCCTGGAGACTCTGGGGTGAAGGTTGATCTGATGCGCCGCGTACCTCACCGCAAACGGCCACAGAAAATGGGGGGCAGCCGCATGCATCATAGACGTACGAGCGACGTCCATGACCATGCCAATGCGGCGCTCAGCAATCCCATTTTGCTGCGGAGAGTCCGGAAGCGTGAAGGTCTGACGGATGCCTCGTGCACGACAGTAGGCTCGCAGAAGGCCAGAGGAGAACTCCCCGCCTCTGTCAGAGTGCAGACGCAGAACAGGAAAGTCGGAGCCAAAGCTCTGCCTGAGCTGGAGACGAGCTGTGCGGATCCAGTCGATCAGCACCTCAGTGACATCACCCTTGCTGCGCAAGGGGAAGACTGCGGTGTAACGCGAGTAGTCGTCAACAACTAGTAGGAAGTAGCGCTCGTGACCCTGCCCACGGACACGGGCTGGGCCCCACACGTCCATGTGAAGCGTCTGCAACGGGGCCTCTGTCGGAGGAAACTGGGAGGAGTGAGGGGCAGCACGCTGGCGCCCCTCGACACAGGGGACACAGGTAGGGCCAGGGCCCTGAGGAAGGGGAGGGAGGGACCGGGGGAGACCAGACACTAGAAGGCGGGAGGCCATGCCTCTGAGCCGAAGCAGAGAGGGGTGACCAAGACGGTGGTGCTAGAGGAGAGTCTCGTGAGACAGGAGACGACACGAACAGGGGGCAGACTCAGGACCAGACCTGGACGCTCCAGCAAACACCCGACCCGACGAAGCGACTCTACCAGACTCAGTAACGGGAGGAGACGCAGTGGTCAGTGTGTACAGGCTCGACCCCGGCTGACGGGTAAACGTAGCCAGGTGTCGGCCTGTGCTAGCCTCTGTACAGTGGGTCACCCGCTGGCGTGCAGGAGTGAACTGGTGTACACCCGCATCCTGTAGGTCAGCACCACTCACCAGGTTCGTAGAGAACGAGGGGAGGTAGAGACCAGACAGGGTGCCAGAGGGAGCCGCCGGACACGGGAGGACTGTGGAGAAGCTAGACAGGACAGGACCCCCAGAGGGGTCAGCCAGAGACACTGCAACCGGTCGACTCAGCGGTGTGAGTGTGGTGCGGTCCCGAAAGAAGGAGCGAGACGCCCCAGAGTCAAGGGTGAAGGTGAGGGAGGCCGAAGCCGACGTAGTACCTGAGAGCGCAGACTCACCAGTACCTGAGGACGCAGACACACGAGCACCTAGAGCAGCAGCGTCGCAAGCACCTAGGGCAGCAGCCTCACCAGGACCTAGAGCAGCAGTCTCAATGCCCGGATCGGGCGGGAAACACCGGTAACAGTCACCCTCATCACTAATAGACACAGCATACATGGCAGAGAGAATAGCATCAAAGTCAAGATCATAGATGGCAACACCCACCCTAGACAGCTCGCCCCAGCGAGGGATCTCGGAGGCCTCCGGGAACTGGTGACGCCACGCGTCCGTCAGGCGGCCAAAGCAGCGCTGGGTGGGGTGGGCACCCCCACACTGCTCACCCGCACGGTCGCCAGTGCGCAAAACGTAGGAGCACGGACCAAAACCCCCACCCCGCTGACGCGCAGTGTACCACTCACGAAGCTGCTGAGGGGACAGGGTGTCACGACCACGCTGCTGCTGCTGGCGCGAGCCACCACCGGAGCCACTCCTCTGCGAAGACCCGCGACCAGCACCACCGCCACCCCCCGCCGCCTCCGACGCCTCCGCCGCCTCCGCTACTGCCGCCGCCTCCGCCTCCGCCGCCGCCTCCACCTCCGCCACCTCCGCCACCTCCGCTCCCACCGCCACCGCCGCCGCCACCTCCACCTCCACTGCCGCCACCGACCCCTCCACCCCCACCTCCACTCCCACCGCCACCCCCACTCCCCCAACTGCCGCCACCTCCACCTCCACCGCCCCCGCTCGCTCCTCCAGCGCCCTTGCCCCCCTTGCCCTTGCCAGAGCGGCGTCTCCCGCTAGGGGCAGACGCCGCACCGACCGACTCAAGACCAAGGAGGTCGGCCGCAGCAGCAGAGGCAACAGAGGGCAGAAGGGGGGAGGGGGAACACCCCTCAAAGATGGGGGTGCGCGGGTCACCACGAGAGGCCCCTACAGCGACTATGCTCTTCTCGGCCGCTAGGAGGGACTTCTCGAGGAGGTCAACAGTGAGAGTGGTGGGACAGACAGAGAGAAAGTGGTCCCTGACTACGCGAAGGGAGTCAGGAAGGCGAGTGACTATGTAGTAAAGAGTGATGTACATGGGGGGGGGGTTCTTGGCGCAGAAGTCAGGAGGGAGTGCAGCGCGGTAGCGAGTGTCACTAGTGCGGAGGTGCGTAATGAGGTCAGCGACTGTGGGAAAGGCAGCAAGGTCAGGAAAGAGGTACGGTAGCATGAGACGGCTCAGTGCAGCAGTGGCAGGGGAGGAGTAGCGCGCAACTACAGCGTCGTACAAGGTCTGAGCACTCTTGTACTGACTAAAGTGCGCACGCTCGGAGGTAGGGAGGTGGCGACGCACAGCAAGACGTGCAGCAGCGTCGCGCGTGGCCCACTGGGAGCGAACAGTGGCGTCAGCATCAGCAGCAGGGGCAGTGGAGGCGCCAGAGGTGAGGTCAAAGAGAGAGAGGCCGTCTGCCCTATCGCACTGTAAGAACAGCTGCAGGTCATCTACCCAGACCTCAAAGTCAATGGCCCGACCCTCAGCGTCAAAGGCGAGAACACTAGGGGTAGCCATGACCCTAGACGAGTAGCAGCGCAAACAGTAGGGTGAGGACAGTGCAGTGAAAAAGGCGCTGTGCTCACCAGACTGGGCAGGTCGGGCGGCCCGGAAGGAGGGCGGCGCGGCGGCTCGGCGGCTCAGCTGCTGGGCGGCTCGGCGGCTCGGCGGCTCCGCTGCTGGGTGGCTCGGCTGCTGGGCGGCTCGGCTGCTGGGCGGCGCGGCTGCTGGGCGGCTCGGCTGCTGGGCGGCTCGGCTGCTGGGCGGCGCGTCTGCTGGGCGGCTCGGCTGCTGGGCGGCTCGGCTGCTGGGCGGCTCGGCTGCTGGGCGGCTCGGCGGCTCGGCGGCTCGGCTGTTCGGCTGCTGGGCTGCTGGGCGGCTCGGTTGTCCGGCTGCTCGGTCGCTGGGCGGCTCGGCTGTGCTGCTGCAGGGCGGCGCGGCTGGGCAGCAGGTGACGGGGCCGCAGGTAAGGGCGGCGGGGCCGCTGGTAAGGGCGGCGTGGCCGCGGGTAGGGTGGCGGGGCCGCAGATAGGGTGGCGGGGCCGCAGGTAAGGCGGGGGGGGGGGGCCGCGGGTAGGGTGGCAGGGCCGCGGGTAGGGTGGCGGGGCCGCAGGAAAGGTGGCGGGGCCGCAGCAGAGGGCGGCGGGGCCGCAGGTAAGGTGGCGGGGCCGCGGGTAGGGTGGCGGGGCCGCAGGTAAGGTGGCGGGGCCGCAGGTAAGGTGGCGGGGCCGCAGGTAAGGTGGCGGGGCCGCAGCAGAGGGCGGCGGGGCCGCAGGTAAGGGCGGCGTGCCCGCTGGAAGGTGGCAGGGCCGCAGGTGAGGGCGGCACGAGGGGCCGCGGAGGTCGGCAGCGTGCCGTAAGGGCGGCACGCGACGCCGCGAAGGGCGGCGACGAGCCGTTACGGGCGGCGCAAGGGCGGCGACGGGCCGCTTAGGGTGGCGACGGGCCGCGAAGGGCGGCGACGGGCCGAGTAAGGGCGGCGCAAGGGAGGCCGCGAGGGGCGACGCGACAGTAGAGAGGGCACACGAGGCGCGACTCGGGCCTAAACTAAGCGCGCTCCGGGCAGGAAAAAAAAATTTCGACTTGGTGGGCCCTAGGAACAGTTCCCACGAGGGAACCTGCTCGATACCATGAGAAGAAACGAGGATGAATGGACTATGAATGAAGTGGGTACAAGTACTAACCCTAATTGGGTTGTACCCCCTATGGGATACCCCACTACAGCCTACACAAAAGTGTAAGCTATGATGTTCTGACACTTGCATCTACAACAGCCCTGATTTTGGTTATACCGTATCAGTCCGGATAGAAGCGCAGGTGAGCTTATCTTAAAACAATATTTTTTAGGGGGGTGTGCTTATAATTGAGTCAATTTTATAAGAGCATGCACTTATATAAGGACAAATTCAGATATGTAATTTAAATGCACCAAATTCTACATCTCTTTGCAAATTCAATCGAAGCGCAATGTTAGAGGGTCACAATTCACAATCGTGTGCGGGCAATTCTCTGTTGGCGCACAGGGGCTGTTACACGTCATTGCACAGGAATGCCAGCACATAATGACTGGACGCGCAAGATGTAAGGTCCTCGAGAGTCAATCGAAGTGAAATTGGTGGTGGTCTCGCTCCAAAATTGAAATGCATTACCGTTTTAATCAAGATTCAAATTGAATATTATACATGCGCTTATAATAAATCGGGTTTTTACAGGGGGTGAGCTTATAATTGAGGATCGGCCATAAGCGCATTGCTCCAGATATAAGCGCATGCGCTTTTAATAGGCCTACGCTCTCAGAATCACGAACGAGAATGAATGCATTGAGCAGAAGTTGGGTACAAGTACTAACCCTAATTGGGTTGTACCCCTTATGGGCTACCCCACTATAGCCTACACAAATGTAAGCACTATAACATTCTGACACACCCCCATAGGCAAAGTGGGGGAGAACAAGTGGTCACAAGACCAGTCAAGAAAAGCAAAGCAAGCTCAGGGTGGATCACAAAGTCACCACACAGTCCGAGCACAAGCAAAGGGCCACAAGGCCAGTTCATATGCAGAGTTATATAAAAGAGAACAAACAATACATTGATCATACCCTAGCAAGTGCAAGCATGCAGGGTAAATATACATATCACAGTACAAGCAAAGTCACGCAGTAAGCAAGTGGGCAAAGTAGGCACAAGGCCTAACACAGTAGAGAAGCGCTGATGATCACCAGGCGGAAGTGCCTTGGTGAATATATCAGCAGTGTTGGCCCTAGTGGCCACGTACGCAAGACGAAGCTGGCCACGCTGCTCCAAATCTCGAGCAAAAAAGTATCGCCGAGCGATGTGCTTCGTTTTGTGCTCCAGTCTGTGCTCCTGACACAAGGAAATCATGGCCTTGTTGTCTACGTACAGAACTGGAGGCGAACGAGGCTGCTCTCCCAAGTTAGTCAGCAGGTAGGTGAGCCAGCGTAGCTCCTGTGCAGCCATGGCCCCGGTGTAGATCTCAGCCTCACAACTCAAGCTGAGAACCGAAGACGAGCGGGTAGACCCTCAGGAGACAAAGCCAGAGCCAAGGGTGAAGGTGTAACCCTAAGACAACCGCTGCGTAGCTGAGTCATCAACCCAGGAAGCATCTTCGTGACCAGTGTAGACATCTGGACCCCATCCTCCTAGCACGAGCCCTATGCCTGACGTACTGCACAAGTAGCGCAGTACCCTCTTTGCAGCATCCTAGTACACCTTTCGGTGCCTATCGGGAGCCACGTAGCGAGCCAGAAGGCTGAGAGGGTACGCGAGGTCAGGTCGTGTGCACGTCATCAGGTACATAAGGCAACCCACAAGCTCTGGGTACGGACCACTCGGCTCTACGGACTCGTCCGAAGGTGGAGCTAATAGCGAGTGGCCGGTAGACAGAGGAGTGGGCTGTGGCGAGGAGAACTGGAAGACGAAGCGCTGAAGGACCTGGTGCACCATGTGTGACTGAGTCAAGGTAATGGTGCGCCGAGCTCTTTCCCGGGTGATGTGCAAGCAAAGATAGCTGCGCGGTTCACCCATGTCAATGCAGGTGTGTCTCTTCTGCAGCTCCATCTTCACAAGGGTCAGTGCCTCAGTGTTAGCAGTGGCAAAGACGAGGTCCTCGACGTAGACGAGGACGTAGAATGGCGGCAGCGAGGTGTCGGTGCGTAGAAACAGCGACGGGTCAGCAGTAGCAGGAGAAAACCGAAGAGCCGCAAGTGTAGTCCTCAGTGTGTCGTGCCACTCGCGAGGATCCTGGCAGAGACCGTAGACTGGCGGCCGAAGACTCCACTAAGTACCTGCAAGAAAAGACTCAGTGAAACCAGGTAGGCGGCGCAGCCAGATCTCCTCGTGCAGGCTGCCCTGCTGGAAAGCTGTGCTGAAGTCCAGAGAGTGCAACTCGTAGTCACGCTGAGCAGCGACGTGCAGCAACACCCGAAGAGTAGTCATCTTCGGGGTGGGGGAGAAGGTATAGAAGTAGTAAACTCCCTGTCGCTGACTGAAGCCTCGAGCAACGTAACGCGCCTTGAAGACAGGCGGAGAACCCGGCCGCCGCTTCACCCTGAAGATCCGCATGCCATCGACTATGTTCGCCCCAGGTGGGGGAACCTCGTCGACGTAGGTGCCTGTGGACTTCCAGAATGCCATCTCGGCATCCATGGCTGCCTACCACTGAGAGGAGTAAGGACCCGTAATCGCCTCTGCGTAAGAGCGTGGGGTCCGGATGTCTGGAGCATCCGGGTCTCCCTCAGGGGCAAGCAGCATGGAAGCGAAACAAGGTATAGCAACTGCAAGACACTCAAAGTCCTCCTGCCTGTCCTCAAGGACGTCCGTGCCAAGAGCACACTCACCCCCGACGGACGTAGGACTGGCAGACACAGACTCAGCAACGAGAGCAGTAGTGTAGTCTAGACAGCAGGCAACAGCAAAGTCAAGCAGCTCAGCAACGAGAGCAGACGCAGCAGCAGACTCAAAGGAAGGGTTAGTGACAGCAGTGGCGAGGAGACGAGAGACAGTGGGACTGGCAGCACGAGCGCGGTCAGACTCAGGGTCAGGGACCTCAGGAAGAGAGGACTCAGGAGGAGCAGGCAGAGGAACACGCAATGGAACAGAGGAAGGACGAATTGCCATAGCGTGTGTGCCGAGGACAGGCGGGGGACATAGGAGGGGAGGAATAAGGCCAGTAGAGGACGGGGTACCAAGAACCTGCTGAAGATGGGGAACGAAGTACGGTCGCGGCCGCACAGCGCCACCAAGGTCAACAGCTCCAGCTCCTCCAGCTCCAGCTCCTCCAACCCCTGGGCCTCCAACTTCAGCGCCTCCTGCGCCAGTGCCTCCAACTCCAGCTCCTCCAGCTCCAGCGCCACCAGCGCCAGAGCAGCCAGCACCAGTACCTCCAGGCTCACCACCCCCAGTCTCAACACCCCCAGGCTCAACACCCCCAGTCTCAGCACCCTCAGAGTCCGCACCCCCAGGCTCCGCACCCCCAGACGCATCACCCCTAGACGCAGCACCTCGAGCAGCACCTGAGCGGACAGCTACCTGAACAGGCGCAGGACCAGGGAGAGGGTATACCTAAGACACACCTGAGGGAGCAGGACTTTGGGGCGGGAGAGGGTCTACCGGAGGGAGACCGGGAGCAAGTAAGAGCGGCGGGGGCGGGGGAGGGGCAGAGCGGTAGGGGAAGAGACGGTAAAACCGAACCGACTTGTCAAACGTGACGTCCTAAGAGGGGAAGACACGGCGCGAGGTGGGGTGGTAAAACTGCCAACCAGGGGCATCAGGGACAAGGCCAAGGAAGACGCAGGGGATAGCACGGGGGGAGAGCTTGTTCGCGGACGTATCGCGAACAAAGGCACGAGATCCACAGACCCGCAACACCGACGCATCGCCAACCTTCCCCGTCCAACGCAGTGTGGGCGAGGTCTCCAGAAAGGAGACACGGGGCCAGAGGTTGAGCTGATGCGCAGCGTACCGGACCGCAAACGGCCACAGAAAATGGGGAGCAGCCGCATGGATCATGGAGGTACGAGCGACCTCCATGACTAAGCCAATGCGGCGCTCAGCAATCCCATTTTGCTGAGGGGAGTCCGGAAGCGTGAACGACTGGAGAATGCCCTCCCCACGACAAAAGTCCCGCAAGAGCTTGGAGGAGAACTCACCACCTCTGTCAGAGTGCAGACGTAGGACAGGAAGGTCCAGGCCGAAACGCTCGCGGAGCTGGAGACGGACCGTGCGGATCCAAGGGATCAAGACATCAACGACCTGACCCTTGCTGCGCAAGGGGAAGACCGTGGTGTACCGCATGTAGACATCAACCACCAGCAGAAAGTAGCGCTCGCGGCTCTGTCCACTGGCGCGGGCTGGGCCCCACACGTCCATGTGGAGAGTCTGCAGGGGAGCAGTCGTCTGGGGGAAACGAGGAGGAGTGAGGAGCGGCGCGCTG
Organism: Closterium sp. Naga37s-1; assembly: GCA_947471745.1. Classification (NCBI taxonomy): domain Eukaryota; kingdom Viridiplantae; phylum Streptophyta; class Zygnematophyceae; order Desmidiales; family Closteriaceae; genus Closterium; species Closterium sp. Naga37s-1. The sequence continues at coordinate 2,711,346 of CANJKZ010000120.1, read as the reverse complement.
CCGCCCCTCGACGCAAGGAAGGCAGGGCGGGGCAGGCGAGGGCGGCAGGGGAGGCAGGGACCTGGGAAGATCAGAGACAAGAAGACGAGAGTGCATGCCACGAAGGCGTGGCAGGGAGGGGTGACCTAGGCGGTGGTGCCACAGAAGAGTCTGGTGCGACAGGAGGCGACACGAGCAAGAGGCGGCTACCTGACCTGACGCGGACACCTGAGCAGACGCAGCTACCTGTGGAGGCTCGTTAGCCAGTGTGTACAGACTCGACCCTGGCCGACGAGTGAACGTGGCCAGGTGACGCCCCGTCCGTGTGCACGTGCAGATCGTCACACGCTGACCCCCAGGTGTGTTGGTAGTGACCATCGCATCCTGGAGGGCAGCGGTACTCACCAAGTTTGCAAAGAACGAGGGGAGGTGAAGACCGGACAGTGAGCCGGACGGAACCGCCGGACATGGGAGGACAGTGGACGAACGGGCCACGACCGGGCCCCCAGAGGGGTCAACCAGTCGGACCGGGACAGGTGTAGAGAGAGGAGTGAGAGTGGTGCTGTCACGAAAGAAACAGCGTGAGGTGCCTGAGTCCAGCGTGAAGGTGTGCAAGGCCTCAGCAGGCGCAGTACCAAGGAGAGTACCAGACTCGCTAGCACCTAGAGCAGTAGCAGCTATACCTGGATCAGGCGGCACACACTCGTAACAGTCATCCTCAGCACTAACAGACAAAGCATACATAGCATAAAGAATAGCATCAAAGTCTAGGTCAAAGATAGCAATCCTAGACCTAAGCAGATCTGCCCAGCGAGGGAGCTCGACGTCGTCACCAAACTCAGCACGCCAAGCGTCGTCAAGGCGGGAGAAGCACCGGTGCTGAGTGTGAAGCCACCCGCAAGTCTGACCAGCACGGTCACCCGTGCGAATGACATACGGGCAACTACCCCCAGACGCCCCACGCAAAAACCACTCACGAAGCTGCTGAGGCGACTGGGTCTCGCTCCGAGGCTGCTGCTGCTGACGCTGGCCACCTCCAGAACCAACACGCCGAGCTCTAGTCCCACCGCCACCAGTCCCACTGCCGCCACTGCCGCCACTCTCACCGCTGCCTCTACCGCCGCCACCAGAGCCCCCACTCCCTCCACCAGTCCCACCGCCGCTACCACCTCCACTGCTGCCCCCACCACTACTCCCGCTGCCACCTCCACCACCGCCGCTGCCACCTCCACCACCCTTGCCACCCTTGCCCTTGCCGCTGCGGCGCTTCGCACTAGCAGAATCAGCCCTGAAGTTCTCAGCAACAGAGACGTCTGTAGCAGCAGCAGAGGCGTAGGAGGGGGCAAGGGGGGAGGGGGAGCACCCCTCAAAGAAGGGCGGGCGCGGAGTGCCACGAGCAGCACCTACAACAAGTGCACTAGTCTCAGCTGCGAGGAGATGCTGCTCAAGGAGGTCAACAGTGAGGGAGTTGGGGTCAAGAGAGAGGAAGTGGTCCCTGACAGAGCGAAGAGAGTCAGGGAGGCGAGTGACTATGAAGTAGAGGGTGATGAACATCGGGGGCTGGTTCTTTTCAAGGAACTCAGCAGGGACGGCAGCGCAGTAGCGAGCGTCGCTAGCGCGAAGGTGGGAAACCAGGTCCTGAACTGTGGCAAAGGCTGACAGCTCGGGGAACAGGTAGGGCAGAAGCAGGCGGCCTAGAGCAGCAGTGAAATGGAGGAGTAGCGAGCGACTACAGCGTCGTACAGTGCCTGTGCGGTCCTGTGCTGTCCGAAGTGAGCGCATTCGGGTAACGGCAGGTGGTTGCGAATGGCTAAGCGGGCAGCAGCGTCGCGAGAAAGCCACTGTGAGCGAGTCGCACTGTGAGCTGTGGTGGGAGGGGCAGTAGCGGCACCGGACACGTGGTCAAACAGGGAAGCAGCGTCCTTAATATCGCTCAGTAGGTACAGCTGCAGGTCGTCGAGCCACGTGTCAACCTGAACCGGTCTACCCTCATGATCGAATGCGAGAACTCGAAGCGAGGCCATAGTGGCACAGTATGCAGGAGCAGCAGTAGCAGCATTAGCAGCAGTAGCAGCAGTAGCAGCAGCAGTAGTAGCCGCAGTAGCTGAAGGGGTCAAGGGGCCTAGGGGCCGAGGGGCCAAACACGAAGATTGGGGGCCGAGGGGCCGAGGCTAGGGGCCGAGGGGCCTGGGGGCCGAGGTGCCTAGGGGCCAAGGGGCCTGGGTCGTGGGTCACGGGGCGTGGGTCGAGGGGCCTGGGGGTGTGACGGGCCGGAACCGGGGCCTCGGGACGTGACGGGCCTAGGGGCGCGACGGGCAGGAACCGGGGCCTGAGGGGGGGGGGGAGGGCGCGACGGGCCTAGAAGCGCGAAGGGCCGGGACCGAGGCCTAGGGGCGCGACGGGCAGGGAACGGGGCCCTGGGGCGCAACGGGCTTAGGGGCGCGACGGGCAGGAACGGGGCCGTAGGGCGCGACTGGCCTAGGGGCGCGACGGGCCTAGGGGCGCGACAGGCAGGAACCGGGGCCGTGGGGCACGACGGGCCTAGGGGCGAAGGGGCCGAGGGGCGCGACAGGCCTAGGAAACGGGGCCGTGGGGGGCGCGACGGGCCTGAGGGGCGCGACGGGCCTAGGGGCGCGACGGGCCTAGGGGCGCGACGGGCCAAGGGGCCGGGGCCTAGGGGCGAAGGGGCGAGGGGCGCGACGGGCCTAGGAAAACGGGGCCGTGGGGGCGGGGCGCGACGGGCCTAAGGGGCGCGACGGGCCTAGGGGCACGACGGGCCTAGGGGCGCGATGGGCCAAGGGGCCGGGGCCTAGGGGCCAAGGGGCCGAGGGGCGCGACGGGCCTAGGAAAACGGGGCCGTGAGGGGGGGGGGGCGTGACGGGCCTAAGGGGCGCGGCGGGCCTAGGGGCGCGACTGGCCAAGGGGCCGGGGCCTAGGGGCGAAGGGGCCGAGGGGCGCGACAGGCCTAGGAAACGGGGCCATGGGGGGGGCGCGACGGGCCAAGGGGCCGGGGCCTAGGGGCCAAGGGGCCGAGGGGCGCGACGGGCCTAGGAAAACGGGGCCGTGGAGTGCGACGGGCCTAGGAAAATGGAGCCGTGGGGGCGCAACGGGCTGTGGTGTCGAGCGCAAGAAAGTGGTCCCTGACAGCGCGAAGAGAGTTAGGGAGGCGGGTGACTATAAAGTAGAGAGTGATGTACATCTGGGGAGGGTTCCTGTCAAGGAACTCTGCTGGGAGGGCAGCGCGGTAGCGAGTGTCGCTAGTGCGAAGGTGGGAAACCAGGTCCTCTACTGTGGCAAAGGCGGACAGCTCGAAAAACGGGTAGGGCAGGAGAAGACGGCCTAGAGCAGCAGTGGCAGGCGAGGAGTAACGGGCGACTACAGTGTCGTACAGTGCCTGTGCTGTCGTGTGCTGTCCGAAGTGAGCGCATTCGGCCAACGGAAGGTGGTTGCGAATGGCTAAGTGAGCAGCAACGTCACGAGTAAGCCACTGTGAGCGAGTCGCACTGTCAGCTGTGGCGGGAGGGGCGGGAGCAGCGCCAGACGTGTGGTCAAACAACGAAACACTATCCCTAGAGTCGCTCAGTAGGTACAGCTGCAAGTCATCGAGCCACGTGTCAAACTGGATCGGTCGGCCCTCATGATAAAACGCTAGAACGCGGAGAGAAGCCATAGTGGCGCAGCACGAAGGGCAGGCAGAGGCCGGGCAGCGCAGCGCATGCAGCAGGCTGCAGGAGAGGCGGCTCGAGGGCCTAGGGGCGGCCTCATGGCGATGTGTTGGGGCCTAGGGGCGACGGGCCGCGGGGCCAGGGGCTAGGAGCGACGGGCCGAGGGGCCGGGAGCGACGGGCCGGGAGACTAGGGGTGACGGGCCACTGGGCCAAGGGGCGATGGGCCGGGGGCTCAGGGGCCAAGGGGCCACGGGCCGGGGGTCTAGGGGCCAAGGGGCCACGGGGCCAAGGGGCAACGGGCCGCGGTGCCAGGAGTGACGGGCCGGGGGCCTAGGGGCGACAGACCGCGGGGCCTAGGGGGGGGGGCGACGGGCCGCGGGGCCGAGAGCGACGGGTCAGAGGGGGGGGGGGGGGGGGGGGGGGGGGGGGGGGGGGCGAGGTGCGACGGGCCGCGGGGCCTAGGTGCGACGGGCTACGGGGCCGGGAGCGACGGGCCGGGGGCCTAGGGGCGAACGGCCGCGGGGCCTAGGGGCGACGGGCCGCGGGGCCAGGAGCGACAGGCCGCGGGGCCGAGAGCGATGGGTCGAGGGCCGAGGGGCGACGGGCCGCGGGGCCTAGGTGCGACGGGCCGCGGGGCCAGGAGTGACGGGCCGGGGCCTAGGTTAGGGGCGACGGGCCGCGGGGCCAGGGGCGAACTAGGGGCGACGGGCCGGGCTAGGGCGACGGGCCGGGCAAGGAGCGACGGGCCGAGCTAAGGCGACGGGCCGGGCTAGGGCGACGGGCCGGGCTAGGGCGACGGGCCAACGGGCCGGGCTAGGGCGACGGGCCGGCCTAGGGGTGACGGACAGGGCTAGGAGCGAAGGGCCGAGCTAGGGGCGACGGGCTAGTCTAGGGGCGACGGGCCTACGGGCCGGGCTAGGGGCGACGGGCCGGCATAGGGGCGACGGGCCTAGGGGCGACGGGCCAAGGCTAGGGGCGACAAGCCGCACGAGGGTGGCGCGCGAGGCAGTAGGGGTGGCACGAGGGCCGCTAGGGGCTGTTAGTGGGGCAGCGTGTGGTGGGCCCAAGGAAAAAAAAAACGGTCCTAGCGAAGGACCTGCTCTGAAACCATGTCAGAATCACGAACGAGAATGAATGCATTGAGCAGAAGTTGGGTACAAGTACTAACCCTAATTGGGTTGTACCCCTTATGGGCTACCCCATTATAGCCTACACAAATGTAAGCACTATAGCATTCTGACATGCGGTTCTATCCGGGGTGATACGGTAACACTTAATGATCAGAGAAAGTTTCTCAGCATGGGCTGAATTATCAACCTAAAAACTTGGCTGGATGTTGACTCTCAGAGTTGCAACAGGGGTGCACGCTGATCGATCAGCGTGCCCCAAAATAAATCTAGAGGCCTGGCAGCATGCCCCCTAGAGTATCTCTGATACCATGATACAAAGGCATAGTGCCAGCGTGGCGGAAACGCGTTTGTAGAAAAGAACAAGATAGAAATCTTGCATTTGTCATTGAACTGTAGAATGATGATGAAGTGACACAACAAGGTATACATGCACCAAGCTACCCTCCCATGATGACCCCATTCACCCCAATAATGGTGTACCAATAATTCTACCCTCTACCCTCCAATAATGCTGAACTCCAATAATTGTGGCCCGGTAAAAGGGGACTACACTAAAGCCGAACAGCATACCGGTATACAGTTTTCGTTATACTGTATTCGGATTTCCAACAAAAATCACCACTCAAGGGCTACAACAATGCCCGTTCACAAGAATGCTTGTTGACAAGCAGAGTCACAGCCACAGTTGCCTTCCCTCAAGTGTGCTCCTCATCGAGATAATAAGGGTCTCCATCCGCTGCATCCCCTGCTCCCTGCTCCCCTTCCCGCTGCTCACCCCGCCCTTCCCCCTCTCGCCCTCCCCGCTCTGCTGTTGCTGACCCTGCACCCATGCCAGCAGCAGAATCAGCGGCAGCAGCAGCTGGTAGAGCTTGTTGTGCGCCACCCAAGCCGTCATGCTGGGAGGGCAGCGGCAACGGCAGCGGCAGCGGCGGCAGGTTGGTGGTGAGCCCCACGCCCGTCGCGTGGCACGCCCGCGTCTGCGGTATGTTCTCCAGCGGCCGCTTCTCTGGCTCTCCGGGACACTACGGGGAAGGGAGGGGATGGCAGGGTGTTGCAGAGTGGATGGCAGGGATGGTGTTGCGGAGAGGCGAGATGTGTAGTGGAGAGAAGTAGGAGCAAAGCAATGGTGGGAGGCAATGGTAGACTGAAAAAGAGATGCACAGTTACGGCATGCATGCATGAGTTAATCATTCACAGTTGAAGACAGTCTCATGGGGTACCAGCGACAAGCGCACTGCCCACGGTCATCCGCTCACCAGCACTTGCTCCTCCACTTTGTGCACGTAGCAGGGCTCGGAGGAGCCGAGCATGCAGGCGAGGCGGCCGTTGGAGCGCCAGTCGCTGTGCTTCCACTTGGCGACGTTCATGGTGTAGGGCGTCACCCCCGCCACCCCCGCCGCCACGTAACCAAACGTTGACGTGTCCGTCACCAACAGCACATCGCTGGCAGCCCCACAGGGGCGTATGGGCGCACGGGCGGGGGGGGGGGGGGGGGGAAACCGCCAATCAGTCGCGAGAGATCAATGTTGAGGTGTATACGGGTGTAAAGAGTGGGATGACAAAAGAGGTG